>JAROYE020000004.1:49406065-50847315 GCA_029619315.2 Dynastes maya | reverse complement strand
GCTATTACAGAAAACAATAGAAGTGGAAAAAAACGGTGGACACCAATCATCTCAGGAGCTTAGTATTTATTACCAATAAAACATGATGTAACTAAACCTACATAATTGTAAAAGGAAAAACGAATAATAAAACAGAATATGCCTAAGGAGATAATTCCGCTTTTATAATTCTGTTTGTTTCATTTTCATTATCAACACGAATCTCTTTTCTGAGAATTGGAATGACAAACAAGCATGCAACCATTATTTAATCTAAGTCGGTTACTATTTTACAACTAGAGGATATTGTATAATTAACTTTCTAGGTAAGATTATACGTATTACGCATCGATTTCAACAAAATTACTTCGCGAGAATTAATCATGTCGTTTCCTGATGTTATTCTATATAAACTAATATGCATACGCCCGACGATAGGCTTTCGTATCACGTTTCGCACCGACAAGATCATCGTAACTTTCCCATCGACCGGCGTGTCGAACGAAATTGATAATGGTAATCTTTCCGCTAACCGCTTCATCGCATATATATATGCAGAAACCACTTTTCACATATCACCTACAGCTAATACCATATAAATACGTAATATAAACACGCGACTTCCTGTCCCACTATTAGCTTAACATAATTAACTAGTAAGCCGCAAGTCGATTATCAAGGCGCATACAAAACAATTGCGACCGGTGAAATACTTCTCATATACATAATAATCTAGCTTTGTCCGAAGAGAATTCGAGTTTGACCTGCATTTTATTCTTTTTTTCTGGCTTCTGTTCTAAATCAACATAATATGCGGTATTTACACTAAAAGAGTTTTGTTTTATTGAGAAATGTAAGAGATTTCCATTGCTAAATCTTTCTGAAGCTCATGTGTTAGAAGAAGCCTTTTATTATCAACATTGACATGTTAGCTTGTTCGAAAATGATAGAAAAATGACAATATGCTTATGGTTACGTCAACGATAGAGTGAAATGGATCTTACAGCCTTTTGACCACAGTCGACCATATTTACAAGGCCTGGCCGTCATCCAACCCACTGCACATGTTAGGACGTTGTCCAGAGGAAGGCGTAACCGCTTCTCTCCCAGTATGATCCTTGTAATTGACGCAAATGCAGGACACTTACAAAGGAAGTGTTCCAGTTGGCAGCCTCTGCATGGCAGGACTATGCTTGGCCCCGTCTCGAAAAGGCACTTCTTTAGCCAACAATGTCCAGTTACAATCCAAACAACTATGCAAAGCTTCCAGAATGCACAATTTCCGGTGTCTTACTGCTCCCCGCTTGTTCGAATAAGTCAACGTGACTAGCGGTGCGGTAAGAATTAGTTTCATCCAATTTCTTCAAGAAGTTTTTATGGGTGATAGTTCTGATCCTTTCATAAAGTACTCATCCGATCCTCTGAATAAACAATGAATCACTCAAGTGCGCATCACGCCTCGGTTTGATGATGACCTCTAATTTTCAGATAATTTCTGGTTATCACTAGAGCAACGCAAACTGCGCTGAAAGCCAGTGGTTGACGCATAAAAGTTTACACAACACGGCCGGGACAATTCGGTATAAGCGTCAGTATAACTGCGACTCGAAAGCCGATCTGTTATGTATGCATCTACGCTGTCGTATACTATATCGTAGTTCTAAGTTTGTTTTGAAAATGTTTCCTACGTCGCGAAAACGACCAAAGTTGGTCACAATAAGTGAATTTATTGCTGATTTAAAGTGTGATGGCGGTAAAATTCAATGTGTAGTGTGTAAAATAGATTTAATGTGTTGGCCGAAAAGTGATTGTCTACGACACGTAAATAGTGCGGGGCATGTTTCAAAAAAAAATTCCACACGAGATTATGACAAATTTAAATTTAATTTATGTGTTTATTGCATGTAATTTACCATTTCATTTACTAAGGAAGAAAGCATACGTCTCGTTTTGGAATGAATATTCGGACTTTAAGTTACCAAGTGAGAGAACATTACAGAGAGTTGTGCCGTCTGCTCGTGAGCATGTCGAGAAAAGAATTAAATCGGAGTTGCAAGATAAAAAACTGTGGTTATGTGTGGACGAAACAACAGATCGTAAAAAACAATGTAATGGTACGCACAATGGAACCACATCGACCGTCACCCCCAATTTTACTAGCTTCCAGACGAATACAACAATGCACTGCCGAAGTAATTTCAATGTTGGTGTTAAATACATTGGAAAAGTTTGAATTTTCATCAAATCAACAGTTGATGTTTATGAGTGTTGGTGCCGCAAACATGCTTGCTGTAGGTCGATCTCTTAAGAAACATTGTGCTAACTTGTTGCATATTACATGTAAAATTCGTACTCTCAGTCTCGTAGCAGATAGTATCAGAAAATGTTATCTCGAGGTAGACGCTCTAATAGCACATACAAAAGCTGTGTTTGTAAAACCCCAAAACGTATTCGGGAATTTCATAAACTATGCCCCGGTATTCCTGAACCACCACAACCTATTCTTACTCGTTGGGGAACATGGTTAGAGGCTGCATGTTATTATCTTAAATATTTTGAGAATATAAAGAACGTGATTTTAGAATTCGACCCAGAGGAAGCTGCGGTTGTCAAGGTAAGCCGCTTGAAATTTGAGGATAGTCAAGTTAAAATAGATTTGGAAATTATTCAGAACAATTACGTGGGACTAGCGGATGCGATAGAAAAACTAGAAAATTATTCGGTGTCGTTAGTGGAATCTTTGCAAATAGTGCAGCATGTTCACGCACAGCTATGCGCGATAAAAGACAAGAGAAATGTTTGTGTTTTAGAAAGGTTTGAAAGTGTTTTAGATAAAGACTCTGATTTTGGCACATTAAGACAAATTTGTGAGGGTGCGTCAACAGAACCGTTAAGTTATTTGAAAGATTATTTTACTTACGCAAATATAACGTCACTAGATGTAGAACGTTCGTTTTCGGCATACAAAAACACTTTTTCTTCACGCTGCACTCACTTTGCCGAAACGACTTTGGAAACATATCTAATGTTCAAATTTAAATAGACATTATTCACCTTGTGATTTCACGGAGGACACTTAAAACGGTAAGTGTTTGAGCACGTATCACATTTAATTTATTTTGTGTAAACTTTTATGCGTCCGCCACTGGCTTTCAGCGCAGTTGCGTTGCTCTAGTTATCACTGAGTTAGTGATAATACGGAAGAAGTATCTTTATTGAGCATATATATTTCACAAAACCATAGTAACAAAGATTTGGTTATTGTTTCTAATTTCAGAAGATTATTGTATTAAAAATTGTTAAAATGTGCTTACTTTTATACCTAATGATTTTTGTTGTTTGAAAAACCATAGAATACTTACAACATTGAGGACTTTTATTTAGAACATGACTCCCGTTCCTTTTGACTAGCAGACGAAAAATATGAGGGTCGTCCAGAGTAGTATTAAGCCGCTGTATTGTTCAGTTTCTGAATGCGCAAATTATTTGGCCTATTGAGGCATTATAGGCAAATCAAACAAGTGAACATGGTGAAAGTGCAATGAGTAAGTCTTCGTGTAAAGAAGGACGAACGTAGACGACGCAGATTGAACTGGCCGGTCATTATTTGTTAGGGTGGAGCCGAACGAAAAAAGTGGACAAAAAAATTCCTGAAAGCAGGCCCTTCATCTTGGACCCTTCACTCGACTTGCTCCCAGAAACTTGGAGATTCCCTTATATGAAAACGTGTGTTCGCTGGATCCCCAAACTTTTGACAGAAGTCCACAAGACACAACGGCAGAGAACAGCAATTAATTTTCTTACTCCTCGATGCCATGAAGATGGTAACGAATTTTTCAACCGTATCGTAAAGGGAAATGCGACATGGGTTCCGCACAAAACAACTGAATCCGGGCGTCAGTTAATGGGATGGCATCGTGCAAGTTCTCCTTCAAGACCCAGAAAAGAAAAGCCAAATCTGATTAGAGGGAAATTGATGGCAACTATCTTTTGGAATCGCGAGTAATATAGTAAATGTATTTAGGATTTTCTGCCGATGTCAAAAATTTAATAAAAAATGAGGATTTTCCTTAAAAAAAATAATCTGTGACGTCATATATAGTATACGGATCATTCTATATAAGACCTCGAGTTCCAGAATTCTTCCCCAACTAACTTATCGTGAATTTTTAACTCTAATTGTTGTGAATAGTTTGTAAATCTCTTTTAACCTGACTATCTTGAAATATTTCCTGGCTTTTCTTGATTACTGCAGCTTCTGTCGCCTGCAACTATGTTCCCCAACGTGTAACAATCGGCTGTGGTGGTTCAGGTAAATCGGGACACAGTTTGTGAAATAATCGGGTACATTTCGGGGACTTTAGAAACACTGCCTTTGTACTAGCAATCAATGCATTTACTAGTGGAAAACATGTAGGAATCGTTTGTGCTACAAAAGTTAGAGTATTGATTTTATACGTTACATGTAAGAAGTTACCACTGTGTTCTTTAAGAGATCGGCCCAAAGAACGCATGTTTGCGGCACCATCACTCGTAAACATTAAAAGTTGCTTAGTTGAAACTTCTATTTGTTCAATGAGTTCAACACCACCTTTAAAATCTCATCGGCAGTACAATTTATAACCCTTTTGGAAGCAAGTAAGAAGGAGGATGACGGTCGATATGGTTCCATTGTACGTACCATTACATTAACCACAGAATGTTTTTGACGATCTGTTGTTTCGTCCTCACACTACCATAGTTTTTTATCTTTCAATTCCGTTTTCATTCTTTTTTCTATATGTTCACGAGCAAATGGCACTACATTTCGTATCTATGTCCGATTAGGTAATTTACAGTCCGCCTATTTATTCCAGAAGGAGACAAATGCTTCTTTGTCTAGTAAACGCAACGATAGATTACATAAAATAAGAGTAACACATAAATCAAATGTAAATTTTTCTTGGTCTCGTATGCCACTTTTTGCAGAAGAATGCTGTTTGCTTTCGTTGACAATGGCTTCTGGACCAACACATTAAAGGAATTTTACTAACTAGACATTGAATTTTAGCGCCATCAAAAATTAAGTCCGGCATGTCCACTATAAAGTTTTTAACTGTGTCTGCCATTTTTATTTATTTATTACTGACGCTGTGAACGCGTGAAATAAATAATCGCTGACTTCGCACCTCATATCTACTACACTGACTGTTACCGCTGTTTGCCCAGACTAGTGATAATTAATCATTTGTTGCTATGCAGGCATGCGGGAAAATGTTCTTCTTCATAACTTTGCAGTTACATATTTTTTTTTACTTTCTGACAAATACAAGATCTTAAGAATCTGAGTTGAAAAACCTGATGCAAAGTTAATACCATCAATGTGGTTCTTTTGTTTTCTCCTACAATAACAATAGTTAAATACCGTAATTGAATACTTCAAAACTTCAATACAATCAAGTTAGAATTGAATACCTTGCTGCAAGAACGACGCGATTCCATAACAGTTGATATTGCGTACAATCCAAATAACCATTTTTAAATATAGTTTATATGGATGTTAATTTTGCGTTTCCAGGTAACAAAACAGTATGTTTTAAGAATTGTAAACACCAGGTATTCATTATATGAAAAATGAGAAAAGATAGCAGGAAGTATATTTTTATTGGAGCTACACTTTTTCAAAAAAAAATGAATCGTTGTTCATGCAGCAAGGTCCTGAATCGCTTGTGGTGGTAATTAATATCAAATAAACTTCCGCCATGCACGTAGATGCTAGATCACATGATCGTTATTCTACCTGTTTACCACCTGCCATAACTTAATGTATTGAATTGTAACGGTCTAAACTTTTCTTCGGTTCTGTATATTCTAAGTGTGCAAAGGTATCACTCAAGCACGTAATTCCTCCACTTACCCAAATACATATCTATGCATGCCTGTTATACACATACACCGAATTGTTGTCAACAATACATTCTAGTTACCGGTGCTAGTAGTATATGTTGTATTTGCCTTTAGACACGACGCGTTCCGTCAGATGTTAGTTAGACCTCGACCTACCCATTCCCTACATGTTTAAGTTGGTGTTGCCCTTTCGCGGTCGGGCAAATAAGGCGTTCGTTCAAATAATAAAGCAAGAGTTAGTTCGATTGTGCCGGTTATAATTCCTGTACGTGTCGGTGTGCCTGTATTCGGTCGGTGTGTCTATGTTTTAACGAGATAGAACGTTTTACGGTACGATTAACGACATGGTTATATATTATTGTGTAAGTAAACTGTGTTTAATGGATAAATTTGTGTATATATGTAACTCGAATTCGTCTCGAGTTCGAATGTCTGGGAAAACGAATGTAACAGGTTTATTTGAATCCATAAGTTTAGACCTATGTTTGTGATTACTAAGACAAAACAACTCAAATTAAAGCTCTTGAAAATAGTTCTCACTGACTGATATCAATTAAACAATAATCTTCCCCTGTAAAGATGTTTTTACATTTTATTAATCTTACATCTTAGATTTGTATCTAAATCATTTCTTGATGTTACTTTAATGTAGATCAATTGTTGTATTCTGAATTTTCATCGAGCACTTTACCTATAGTCTACTAACAAGGAAATATTCTCAACCCGAACTCACCGATTTGAATGAATTTTGGTGAACATACAGCGTGTCCACCTAGTGCGTGGATGGAGCAATTTAACCCATTAAAGACCGAGTAATTTAATTTTAAATATATATTTTCATATTTGAGGAAACTAATTTATCTATAAGCCAAATGATAGCCCAAAGCGTTTATTTTTCATATTACCACGGCAACATATTTTTTTAACGTATGATAAATCATACGATGGGAAGTAAAGAGCATTGTACATAAGCAACTAGAACACAACAAGTTTATTTAGTATAAATGTTTGCCACAACTGCTGCAAAAGTATATATGTATGTGCATATAAAACTTGTCTCTAGAATACATGGTAAACTCTGAAGCATTCAAATCTATGAATTGGAAAAATCAAAAGCTTTGGTGGATTACTAATAATCAGTGGGGTCAATTCACTTCACAAATATTTTGACACATCTGTTGCCTCTGCTTATACCGAAAGTTGGAACCAACGCGCTTACTTTATTAAGTAAAACATTTGTAATTTTTGATTTCGACATAAAATTTAAGCAAAGTTTGTGAACGATATTTATTTGTAGAGACGTATGTGAGATCGCAAGGTGTTGTCGGAAATGGTTTGCAGGATCCTAAACGATATATTGTTTAAAACTACCCCTAGTAAACCACCATTTAAGAATCCTCCTCCAAACCAATTTCTTAAGTTACACCTGTCATCTTTTTGACTTTATGACTGAAGTACGAAGAGTTTGAATAAGACCGTTAGTATTAATCCATTTATTGGCATGTACGTCATTTAAATTTCTATAACCATCCTGTTGCTACCACAAATCATTACGTTCTGCTAATGGAATATCTTCCATTAACTTGGGAATGTCATTATGTAAGAAATGTAAATAACGTTGCCCTGTCAACGTTCCTTCGAAGGTGTATGGACCAATTATACGTCCATTAAATAATCCGCATCAAACGTTGACGCTCCATATTACCTGAAAATGAGTCTCACGCATCCAATGAGGATCTTCTGGAATCCGGTAATGGCGTCGTGTCTCGTCAGTCCACAAAATGTTATGGTAATTATTGGATCATTGTTTAATATTACTTTCATTACAGCAATGAATCCTAATCTCCGTTTAAAATCTATAGACATTAATGCTTGCAGCAACTGAATTTTAAAAGGATGTTATTTGTGTACTACTTTATTTATTCCCATTTATTCTGCCACAGTTCCAACTAAAATATGTAGATTTAATCCAACATAAACCAGTACATTTATTTGCATCTCTTCTGTTCTAACTGGTGTTACATAATGAGAATGTTTTAAATTTGATGGAAACAAGCCCGTTCGTATTTTAACTTCAATACGAAGAATCTCCATATGCGATGGCCCCACTCTGCTAGAAAATCGCTCTCCGTGAAGTATTGCTACTTCACGATAATTTTTATGACGCTCTCCATAAATTAATAAGTCTAAATAAATATCGACACATTTATTTGGGGAAAAGTTAGAAGGCATTTTAAAGATTTTACACTACTTTATTACGCTTTTAACTATATGTAAACTATTTTCGCAAATCTAAACAAATATCTGAATCTTTTCTGTTCGAACAACCTATACGATTGTTTACGTACAACCGTATAACCAACAATTTACAATATGCTTTTATTAGTTGCTATTTATTAAATTAAATTTTTGTTTATACCCGTTGTATTCCTAACTTCTAGTACTTCAATCGTAAAGTTAAAAAGATGAGGAGTGAAATTTAAAAAAATTGATTTGGTGGAGGTTTCTTAGAGGATGGTTTACTAGAGGTAGATTTAAAAAGTATATCTAATAAAATTCTGCAAACCATTTTCGACGACACCTTGCTCAATTTTATATCTCTGCAAATAAGAAAGATATCGCTTGTAACACTGAATCTGGGACACCCGGTATACAACTTGTTTTGAATTATTTGAAATATTTTGCAGTATAAAGTTTCTGCACATTATACTATCTGTTCCGTTACACAGGGTGTGCTGACAAACTTGCTTGGTAAATTGATTATAAACATTTTCTGTTTTGACCCTAAAAATAGAATCCCTTGTCCGAATACAAATTCTCTCAAAGCTCTTAACTTAATACATTTTAGAACAGTTTTAATGGTTTTTCTAGAAACCAAATATACCGTTTTTTTTCACGAAAGAGGTAATTAAAATAGTTAGCAGAATAATATCCACTTAATGCTATTTACAAATTATCGCAATAAAGTTATTACGATAAAAAAATGCATACAAACAATTTTAATGATGGAATGTAGATACATGAAAATATATTCAAATATTTCGAAGTTTAGAGAATTTATAACTAACGTCAAAATAACTGTACAGTCGATCTTTCTCCTACTAATATAGTAAATTAATACTTACATTTCAAGTTCAATTAATATGTAAATGAAGCAATTATCTAATTAAAACAAAACTGCTCTGCTGACCTGATTAATTTAATAATCCCTCCTTTTGATTCTTTTAATCATTTTAATAACTAGTTATGAGTCCCGATTATACAGGGTATTAAAAAATATTTAAGGGGCATATATTACGATCAAAAACAAGTAAAAAACCGCTAATGAACATGGGTCCGCAAATCAACCGTTTTCGTGATAAGTGCATTTGTCTTTTTTGAAAATCAACGAAAGCCACAATTTTCATTATCAGTTTAGTGTTTTTTTGGCCTTCGCATGTGATGTTTGGAAACGTTTACCAGTGGTTGAGGGATAGTGGTTCCTTCAAAAAACACGCTTACGAAAGCGGACGTCGAAGGTCAGTGTGTATGCCAATGTTGTTAAATAATTCAAGCAAAACCGGGCTTTTTTGAAAGAGCGCGGAGTTCCTCCTTAAGAAGATGTACATCCTGTGTTGAAATGGAAGGAGGACATTTCGTGTTCTGTAACGCTAAACGCTAAAAAATGCAAAAAAAAATAAAAGAAAACAATTGCACTTATCTCGAAAACTCTTGTTTTGCGGCCCCACCTTCATTAGGCCTTTTTTACTTGTTTTTGATCGTAATATATGCCCCTTAAATATTTAAACGTTTTTTTTTTACACCCCACGATAGTGCATTTATGAATTTGTAATGAGAGCCCAATTAGAACGCAACATTTAATTATTTATCAAAAGACATTTTTTCGAAAAACTACTATTTCTATTGCAACTTAATGTAAGCCGGAACATCCAACAAATAGCCGCCACGACTTTGTTGTCACACTCTTGCTCTTTTAGTGAAATTTTTTACATTGGTGCACATTTGCTACCCAATTTCACCAATGATGCGTCGAATTCCATCTTTAATCTGATCAACTGTTGTTGGAGGGTTATACGTGAGATTTAAGAAAACTCCATTGCCAAAAATCGCATGGTGTGAGATCATCTTGGTGGCTAATTCGGGTTGCCATTGCGTAAGATAACAGTGTCCGCAAATCTTTCTTTTGGAACAACTGTATTGTTTCTTGTGCTACGAGGAAGGTTACCCTTTCCTGCTGGAACCACATATCATCCAGATCCATACGCTCAATACAGCCTACAAAAACTCCTTTATCATATCACGTTAATGATCGCTTGCAACTGCATTGACGGCTTTATCCTTGAAGAAATGTGACCCAATAACTCAGCCATCTCAAAACCCACACCAAACAGTCACTTCTTGTGGGAGCATTTTTTTTTCATGAAGTCGCTGAGAATTCTCAGCAGCCCAAACACGCCAGTTGTGGATGTACACATACCCATCCAAATGAAAATGAACTTCATTGCTAAAGAGGATTTTTTTCGAAAAAACAGCGTCCGCTTCTTGATTTTATAGTATCCAGGTGGCAAGTGCAAGCCGCTTCGCATGATTTACATTATAAGGATAAAGATGTAGATATTTCTTTAGTATTGGCTGTAGAGCGGTTTCTAAAATTACCAACTCCTGGCCAACGACGAATAAGTGTTTTTTTATTGATAACTAACCAGTTTCTTCAAATCTTCGATTAATCACTTAACCGTTAAACGATGCGTTTTCTTTACCAAAAGTTGCACGTAATCCGCAAAGCTTTCCTCGTATTTAAAATAAGTTTTAACAATTAAACTGTGTTGTTCAATCGTGCAATACTACATTTTTGACAATCGCATTATGCCTACTTGACATTTATGACATTTTTATCAAAACATACTTGATTATATTTCCTATTTTAACATTTAAAAATGTTTATGCAATTCCATATCACTTTTTAATAAGATAATTTATTCTACCACTAATTTCGATTCTGTAAAATTGATTTTTATTCATATTTGAAGCTGCAATTGTAAACATAATATTAATAAATCTGTTCGAAACGTGGACGTAATGCAGTAATATATCACTGCTTAAATTAGCACTTGTTCAATGCAATTTTACAGGAACTAACTCTTTAGTCGCCGAAGAGATTGCCATGTAGACATCCGATGTTCATTACGAACGTATTCATATGAAAACCGCAGACTCATATCTCGGTATACAATACGAATTCATTAAGAGGTTATTGAAATTTTATAAATAAACGCATTCGTTTGAAATAACTGATGAAATAAGTCAACGTAAATTTGTAAACAAGATTTGTATAAAGGATAAACCGCGACCCAGACTGTTTGCGGGTGTCGTTTTTTTCTCCGGAAATTGTTATAGTGATAAATGTTCATTTCTGAGATTGATTTCAATGACCATGGAATTGATAATTTTAAAATAATAACTTACTTATCCTGTCCCCTTCTACCTTTCAGTGTTGAGGATTATGAGTCGAGTTTGAATTTTTATTAATAAAGTTTTTCCACCCCTTCCTATCCGTAGCCTTACTGTCTGCACATTTTCACTCAGACCCCCTGCCGATTAACAACTTTGCCACTTGCTCATCCCAGGTTTTCCTTGGTCTCCCTTTCCCCTTCTTTTTAACTTGAGTCTTCCAAACTTGTTTAGTTGTGTTTGTTTCTGGCATCCTAATCATATGCTCCCACCTTCTTAAAATAATTAAATAATATAAATATAAGTAGACACCAATAAAAAATCTATAACTGTAGAATAGAATATTATGTTTATTACGTAACACAAAAGTATGTATACTAAGTCGAAGTACAAAGTGATCTAAAAAGGTCCAAAAAATACGAAAAGAGAATTAAATAATGTGAAAGTAAATTAGTAAACATATACCATGTTAGTAAATTTCGTAATAAAGTGAACCGCTAAAATATATGGACACTGTTGTAACATTTGCTCGCTAAGAAAGGGCTGGAAGTCGCGCGACGGGAATGAATCAGAATCTGTAAGAATTCAACCGCTGTCAGAAGAGCATCGCGCTAGACTCTAGCATTATACCCCCATTTTATTTCTTTAATTGATCATCCTTGCCTTTCTCGATCGTTTCTCCTTGATTATTTTTGATTTGCTTTATTTGTATCTCGAAGTTATACTATAGATTATTTTCTTTTTAATTATGTTCTTAAAAACCAAGAAACCGTTAAATGGTACTACGGGAGAGGGAGTACTGCAAATGACTGCTTATTTGGACATCTGTTCTAATAATAGGTTCAACTGAATTTTTCCATATACAAATACGATTCATTTTGACATAAAATTCCATCAAACAGATTTAGAAAACATATTTTTGTTTTGGAATTTGCATTGAAAAGTTTATATATTTGTTACGCACTCACAATCATTTGAACATTTAATACATTGGATTTTTGAAAATGAAAAAATATCTATTTATTTTATAATGAGAGGTTCTATTTATTTTTAGAATTTGTCATTCTTTCTTTTAAATTAGGGGCGTTTTCTTTGCTTCGTCTACGACAATATTACATTTAAGTATTTATTTAGAAATAACCAACGATTAAAGTCCTTTCCTAAAATCTGGAGTGCAGAGAGCGTTGCTAGCACAGACGGCAACGTTATTCGTTATGTATATGGGACGAACGCTTGTAAATGAATCCTTACCAACCCTATTATAAGGCACATAAGGTATAATAAAAATAATAAAGAGAATCTATAAAATACTAAAATCCTTGAAACAAAACGCACGTCATATTAAAAATGAATTTATGTTGTAATGATAGCTGTTTATCATCGTGCTCTAAATTTTGCTGTTACGAGGGCAAGATGAAAGGTTCTTGGTCTAGCACAGAGATGGCGTTGCTATCAAGAAAATGTTTGTTTTGTAATATTGATGTACATATCACAAAAACGAATGCTAAATTTCACCTTGATTGGATGGTTTTCTTTACACAGCTGTTTAAAGTAGTTGTGTGTGTTTCATTAAAATGGATAAATTGAAATATCGTGCTATCATAAAATTCTTTGTATTGGAGGATTTATCACCAACAGAAATTCATCTAAAGTTGGTAAGGTTTATAACTGTAAAGGAATGGGAGGCTGAATTTAAGCGTGGTCGTACATCTCTTGAAGATGTTCCACGTGAAGGACGGCCAAAAACTGCAACCACCGATGAAAATATTGGAAAGGTATACAATATGTTTCTGGACGATTGACAATTAAAAGTATGAGATAGCCAAGGCAGTGGGTACCTAAGAAAAAAGAATGAAGAATTCACTATGATAAAGCTCTGTGTAAAGTGAGCATTTGCAAACAAACGAGAAAACGAATTTCTCAGCAATGTTTCGACCGTTTTAAACAGAATCCAGAATGGGACGTGGTTCCGCCATTTTACGCCTAAAACAAAACAGCTTTCAAAGCCGTGGGTGGAAGTCGGTGGCTCTGCACCAAAAAAAAAAGCAACTGCATCCGCCGAAAAGGTCATGGTTAGTGTTTTCTAGAATGCAAGAGGGATTCTTTTAATTAATTATCTTGGAAAGGGTAAAACGAAAACTGGAGAATACTATGCACATTTTCTTGGCCAGCTAGGTGGAAAAATTCGTGAGACCAGACCTGGAGTACAAAAAAAAAAATCTTCATTAGGACAATGCACCAGCCTGCAAAGGTGCTTCGGCAATGAGAAAATTAAGGGATTTGAAATACGAATTGTTAGAACGTTCACCCTATTCGCCAGATTTGGCTCCCCCTAACTTTCATCTATGCCCAAATCTAAAGAAATTTGTGCCTGCAAAACGTTTTGGGTCAAGTGAAGAGATTGATGATAGCAGCGATAGATGGATATTTTGCGCATTTCAGGGATGGAATCCGTTTATTAGAGAAATGTTGGACAAAGCTAGATTGCATTGAAATTAAATGCATTTTTGAACTAAAAACACAGTTTTCTACTATCAGGGCGAGAACTTTTCACCTTGCCCTCGTAAATTAGTGTTACTGCAAATTCTTAAGTCCAATTGAAAATTTGTTATATCGCTTTCCATCCATATATTCAACTTTGCGTGCCGGTTAGTGTAGGCATAACTATGGTTAAGTATGGTAAATAGATTCAGAGAATTATAACTTTTTAACATGATTGTATCATTAATTGCCTCAGCACAGGATTCTTAAGAACATTTTCTATTCTCAAGTACATTTCTTATCCATTTACTTCGTGTTCGTTTTCTTCTACTTTTGTTCTATAAAGCAGTCTCTGGTCTGAGAAAATTATTGTATTTTAAACTCCTCCTTTACTATCCTGTTTCTAATTGTTCCTTCATACACGTTTTAACAACTACTTACGCACCTGTAATTGCACTTTTTAAAGGATAAAAGGAAAAAGTTATTTTCATTAACTATTACGGCAAACTAACCAACAAAATAAAATAAATACGAGATGTTATCGCCGATTACTTCAGCAACGGCATCAGCAGCACATTTTCACTTTAATGATGCAATCTTACGCGGCAAATAGCAGAAAATTGATGTCATTTCTTATAATATGCGTTATGTGCATACGTCTTGCCGCGTAATCTAGGAAATTTCGCATTAATCTCGCAATCTCATCTTGGAAATTACCTTGCTTTGCAACGACCTAACGACATAAACAGGAGCAAGTTGTTGCCGACTTTATCTCCGATTCGATCTACATCTAATAACTTGGCAATTAAGGAATCCTCTACTGACAGCTAGAAAATTGCTTTCAAAATAACCTTCACTGGTTATATGATAAGAATTTTAGTAGGAATAATTGATACAGAAATCAAAACAAAAAAATTGGTTCTAGTTTACTTCAAAATACTGTCGTGTTAATAACAGAAGTTTCCGTAGAGAGGCTCTTTAACATCACATACTAAGATGTCAAAGTTGTTCGATTTTTATTACTAGTGGTTTTCTTTTGCATGGAATCGAATAAAAGCGATCATAAAAGTAGTAGCATGGCAGTGCAATCCTTGCGAGCAACAGAACAAACGAACTTGAAACGTGACTGATCCCTTCACTGTTCGTTGACAACTTGTGTACAACTCTCATTATGTCCACTCCAATTTTATGTAACTTAGTTTTTTTCACAAATTTAGATTTGTTCGCAAATCGCATCGCAATCCAACAAATCATACAAATTTTATTTTTCAAAAGGGAAATTTGGTTACGGAGGATGATTGTAATTTTTAATGGTGGGGGAACATATTGCTGGTAGAAAGAACAAAGTAAACTATTCAGTTTACAATATGTGATAGTGACGTAAATTTCTTTGTAATATTTACGCATGTACTTAAACAAATAACGAAATTGCTGTGTTTATTAAACAGTTTTATCAAAAAATGAATGAATTAAGGAAAGTAATATTTTCTATAATCTTTACAATAATGTTGTTTTCGAAGAAATCTCAAAATTATCCTAACAAAAGAATATTACTACTACAGGAAAATGTGTGTTGAAATTTCATGCTTTTGTTGAAATTTGAAAATTATCTAAAAAAATATTTAAATTGAAATTATCAAAAAATGATGGAAAATTGCATTGTTCCAAAAGATATTGTGTGGAAGGCATTGAAACCGGTAACCTAAAGATTTTCTGTAATTACCACATTTTATGATATAGATAGAAGCACTCACAAGAGGAAAACTGTTGTGTAATTGTTGTAAATTGAAAGAATACAGGGTATTTCACGAAACTCGTTAGTTAGAACTTTTAATGATGTTATTATGAATGGAACTCTGAAATTTTGAAATAGGTAATAATAATAATAATAACTTTATTTCATAAAGAGATGCAATATACAAATGATATCGCAAAACTCTAAAAGAAGTAGCGTCAAAGTACAACAAAATAATCTTATTGTCTATTTAGGTATTCACTCAAGTTATACGGCTCTAATTGCAAAAAGAACGCTTTCAATTCTGTTTTGAATGTTTTTGAATTATGCTTATTAATAAGAGATCTCGGTAGATTGTTAAAAAATTTAATACCAGTATAAGCTGGGTGTTTTTCACTTAATGTTAGTCTATGTACAGGATAACTATAGTTCTTACGGTATACTTGCTTTCCCCTTTTAACTGAAAAGTATCTTTATTGTTCACGAAAAACATTATGCATTCATATATATATAAAGCGTAAACAGTTAATATACCCTCCGATTTAAAGGAACAGCGACAGGTCTGACGATAACCGATATTCAAAATTGTTCGTACGACTCTTTTCTGAGTCACAAAAATTTTTTGCACAAGGCTATTGCAGCCCCAAAACACTATTCCGTATCGCATTAAAGATTCAAAGTTAGCATAATAAACGCTTTTCACACTTTCTTTTTTCATGTATCTGTTCAATATTCTTATACCATAGCAAACGGAATTAAGCTTTTTTAATAATTCCTTTACATGGTATGACCAGTCAAGGTGTTCATCTATTTGAATTCCAAGTAACTTTACATATTCCTGAAGCTCTACTGTCTGGCTGTCTAGTTGGATATTAGTAGGTTTCTCGATGTTACGTTGTTTTGTAGTAAACAATATGCAATTTGTTTTATCGTTGTTTATTAGAAGTTTGTTTCGTTTAAACCAATTATTTGCTTCAGTGAACACGATTTGGCTATTTTCACGTAGCTCTTCAACGGTTCTTCCTCCGATTACTAAATTTGTGTCATCAGCATAACAGCAGATGTTTACCGGTACTTCTGTATCAACAATCATATCGTTGAGGAAAATAATGAAAAGGAGTGGACCCAGAATGCTTCCTTGTGCTAGACCTATCTTTTTGGTAGAAAGATGAGACTTATAAGTAACTTGGCTTTTTGTAATTTAAAATATCTTCGCCTATGGAACACTTCTGCTTGAACCGAAAAAGAAATAAAACCATGCAAATACGTAACACTTTTTAGAAGTAACAGTTTCCACAGAAAAATAGATAGACACATACAACAATAAGTATAGCAAAATATGTGACAACAACAATTTATGTCAGAGCATTTACATATTTTATTAGATTAAATAAGCGTGTTGTAATTCTTACTGTAAATTGTTATTATTTTAAAAATACAAGGAATAGCTGTCCCAAATTTTTCTCCGTGTATGTAAAATAAATTGTTTACGTTAAGTCGATAAGTGTAAAGCTACTTTTGCGTCATCCTCTAAATTAAATTTAAAAAAGTCTAGCGATAGTTGAATGATAGAAGATGTATATCATAAGAAACAAATAATAAATTCCAATTTACACCAAACGTCACACGCGACACTTACTATCTTACTATCTCTTTTCTTCCTAAAAAGATAGTCCGCTTAAGATAATTGATGCTATAGACAGTTCCTATTGTGGAACTTCTCTCCCTATAAACTTAGTAGAATTGTATTTAATGCAATCTCTATACTTGGTGACACAATATGTGCTCGATGTGTATGTAACAGAAGCAGGGGATCGGCTGCCGTGCATGACCACGACCATAATTTTGACGATAACGATACTGGAAATCTCGTAAAACCAACCCCATATATTCTATATCTCGACGGTAGTGGCGTTGTTATAATAGGCAATAGACGTACGCAAGATTAAGGGACACGTTTTTATGATTAAAATCGTAGATCCGGAGGCCAGCGTTTAATACGTGCCGTAAAGGTTTTTACGAGCACGATTTTGCTCTCGCCAGCGCAGAAATCTCGTTTCGGTTTTTGTCTAATTTAAAATTTCAACTTCAATTTGCGACGTTTTACGATGAGGAAAGAATGATTTTAAAGGTTGGTTGTGAAAAATTAAATGGCAATAAAGTGAAGTATTGAATGGGATAGATGGGACCGCAGCGTAATTATATATACCATTAAGGATAGTGAATTTTTATGTTATATATATTATCATTAGCAACGTTGTATTTTTCCAAATTTTATGTATATTTTACCACCCATAAATTTGTTTATATAATTTTATATATTTGTATTAAATTAAGTAGCACTTAATAAATATGTGACCAAACGCTTTCTTGGATGTAAATCTTTAGCCTGTCTCACGTTGAAAACGAAGTATAGGATTATAGCTATCTTTTATTAATTTATATCTTGTATAGGGATGTCCCATTTTAATCTTAATCTGAAGTAATATGAATCCTACGAAAAAGTTCATCATACCATCGTTTATTCGTCTCATCAGGGGCCACAAAGTGACGATTTTAGTTTCAACGTAGATGACGCTGTAATCGGTGAAAATAAGGTAGCTTTATTTTTTTTTTTTTGAAAAACCCCTATCCTTTATTACTTATTGCAATTCTACGCTAAAAAGTAAGTAACTTTTGACTGAAACACTCTTTTGTTAATTTCGTAGATGGCGCTGTAATTGGTGAAAAAGATTACCTTTATTTATTTTAATATAATCTTCAATTTTGCATTTCTCAAATTCCGTGATATGTTGTTGGTTTCCGATTAGCCAATAAAGATAACAACTGTATATAAACTCTAATTATAATAGTCCATGTAGTCTTATGTATTTGAATTTACTATTGTATTGTGAACGTCACGGCTTGTATAGCTTGTTTTGTGACTGTATTTTTTGCAATAATGCACCGCGTCGGGATACATCCACGTCAGTACATGCAGCTCCCCCCTTGTTCGGCAGGACTTTCGGAGTCCTTGAATCATCCAGAACCTGCCACTACTTAGCTTTCGTTTTTTATATGGAAAGTAATTAACATGTTCCTCGATAATTTTCTGAGAATATTTTAGTTCTGGGTTAGATTCCGATAAAATGATCCCCCAATTTATTGAATTCATAAGCCGAATAAAAATGTTAAATTTATAATTTACAGAAACTTGTTTCTAACAATTAAGTGATATTATTTGGCAATTATGATCTGATAAATTGCTCTAGTATATTGAAAAGTAATGCCATCGCCTATCCACCATCTATGGACGCGCGTTTCGATGTTATACATCTCGTCGGCATATATACGATTTAAAATATTGAAATGCCATTACCTTCCACAAAGCTATGCCGACGAGATGTATAACATCGAAACGCGCGTCCATAGATGGTGGATAGCGATGGCATACTTTCATTAATTAACCTATGGCGGTTTAAGCCAGTAGTTGAGACTACTGTCGCATCAGAATTAGTAGCAATACGATTTGTTCAGTTCTGTAGAAGCGTTTGCAGTAATCTACTCGACAAAAACGTACAAATGAGGATATCTAATTAGATTTCCTCATGCGTACATGTAAATATGCTCTAGTATAGTTTCGATAATTAAGTTGCATACACTACCGGCCATAATTATTTGCTCACCTACATTTTTGCTTGGATTTTAGAAAATTATTTACTTATTGTTATTGAGGGGGTATAACTAGTTACCTACAAGTAAAAGAAAGATATCACATTAAATAATTTCACAAAAGACTCCTCTCATACTTAGTTATCGATTGAATCTCCTCAATCCGATAATTAGGGGTCCAGGTAGGGCCATATTATTCGGTTCCAAGAGAAGAATGTTCGTTCGAAGGTCGAAAGGAGAACGAGCAGCAGAATCATGTGTAGTACCTACAGTCTAGCTGGGGGCGGATCGGTAATGGTTTGGGATTGTTTTGGAGCCGCCTCCGTAAGAGACTTGGTTAAAATAGATGGAATTTGAAGAAAAGAGCGCTACCGGGAAATTTTGGAAGCAAATGCTATACCATCTGGAATGAGAATAATCGGTGACTATTTTATATTTCAACATGATAATGATTTGAAACACACCTCTAAACTGTGCCGCGAATATTTAGATTCGGTGGAACGTGAAAGCAATATCAAAATAATGAAATGGCCCACTGTAATTCCAAACACAAAAATTGGAGTAGCAAGATGTCTATACGATAGGGCAAAAACCATATATCACAATGAAAGAGAAAAGAACGATGAATACGACCACACAAAAAAGACTCTTAATCAAAACGGATATCCTGAAAGAATTCTTCGTTTAGCTCAGAAACAAAAGGACAACAGATAATAGGAACGAGCACTAACCCCAAAGGTACAACAGTAATCCCGCACATCAAAGGTATATCTGATAAAATAAGAATTGGGAACAAATGCAACATAAGAACAGCATTCACGACAACGAATACAACAAGGTCACTTCTTATGAAAACCAAACCTGTCAATGAAATACAACGCACCAAGAATTGTGTATATGCAAAACCTTGCGAGTGTGGCAGAAATTATATTGGAGAAACAAAAAGACCCCTACAAGTTAGAGTAAAAGAACATCAAAATCTAGTAAGATTAGGGGAAATAGAAAAATCACAAGTTGCACGGCACGCATGGGAAGAACAACATCGGTTTCAATGGGATAGAGCGTCAATAATAGCAAAAAATGAAGAGAATAACAGCCGAGGAAAGTTCTTAGAAGCACATGGCGATAGCAGCCGCCCTTATCAGTACTCCTAGCTTTGTGATTAAGGACATATGGATGCCGATAATACGCGTAAATATACGTCAACCATCAGCGCCGTCATAGTTACGTGGTAATATACGTCAATTAACCTCGCTGTCGTAAAAAAACTCACACTGACAGGGCTACAGGCAGAGTCCAAAGTTTATCAGTATGAGTTTGACAACCCACAACCCTTATCAGGGCTACCCTGAAGACGGCACAAGAAGATCTGCCGAAACGTCGGATGTTTTAAATCCTCCAGATGATAGAAACAGTCCAAATAACAACAGTAATGTTATACCATCGTCAAGAACAACACGTCGTAATTAAGCATTTTATTAAATGCAAAACTATAATTTCTTTTTCAGTTAGCACTTCCTTTATTTATCATTTCTTTGGATGGGCAAATAATTATGACCGGTAGTGTATCTGTCGTCTCAACAGAGCAGTTATTGACGTAGATATTAGGGGACTTCATGGCTCGTAAAGGTGTCTATAGTAGCTTCTGTAATGCGTAACTGAAAAAAATATATGCCAAGGTGGCATGCTGCAGACCCCACAATCCCCAGTCTAATCCGATGAAATAGAAATGGACGTATCCAAAGTTGATGCAAAGATGATTGTACCAACTACCGAGAGATTGATATTCGCAAATCTTCCCAGCCTCTGTTTCAGATGTTTTGTTTGTATTTTGCATAATATTCTTTATAAGAGAGGCTGAGATTGTAAATAACTTCCCAGTGCAATTTACTTTAGCAGGATTGTCAGCAGTTTCATTCCCACGTGACCTCGAATCTACTAAACAATGTGTACACATTTCTTGACACCACACTAAAAAAAATGGATAATACCAAATATTAGAAATATCAAAAATCTTTCTACTTTTTCTTGATTTTGGCGGCTTAATTGCTAAATATATTATAGGTTGAGTTAATTAAAACTTAACATTTTACGTTTCGACAAATTTTATTGTCTTCTTCAGAATGTATATTTCCAAAACTAACAAGTCAAATAATTAATTTTTTAGTAATACGGTTCTTTGTTTGCTTTTTTGTTTTTTTTGAACTTACAATAGAACATTGTCAACTAACACAAGACTTTAAAGTAACTTTGTTTTGTTTATCAAATAAAAACATTAAACACTATTTTACGTTACAACGTGGTTACTTTAACTTATTTTTAAAATAATTATGAATGCGAATACTCCGATTCCAGTAAGAAAGAAAAAAGATTTTTAGATTATTAAACAAGAGCGACTAAGAAACGAAATATACGTTTGCATTACCCTTTAATATAATTTACATATTCTACTCATTTTTAACTTTTTTAAATAAACTGCCAGTACATTGGTTCTTCTTCAAGATGTAAATCTCTAAAATGGCGTATTATAAATGTTTACATGTAAATTTTCAAGTTACTAATGTGTATAGTAACTTATTTTCTACTTTTCTACAAATTATAGGCATATAAAAAGCAAATGTGGCAAATTATTGGCCCTTTTGTTAGTGCTTAGTTCTATCTGCAGTGTACTTGCCCCCTTATTTCTTTTATACCGTCTATAAACATAACCCTTGACAAAAGACCCAAGGAATCCGTACGTGCCTAATCGCTTGTTTAGAGTTTTTGAGTGTCAAACTTACTGAAGTTGGAGAATTTACGACCACCCTGGCGACAGAAAGAATTTTCAGTTTTAAAGCAGTTTTAGGGCCGGCATTTTACCTTCCGTGATTGTGTTGAGTACTTTTCTGTTGCATATGTACAGCTTGTTGCTAAATTCTTCATGCATCTGCACAGTTTTCTTATTGTTCTTTTAGTAAAAGGTAATGCTGAAATTTATTAAAAATGTTCTTATACTCTTTTGTGGATTTTAAACACATGGTATTTATTGTATCTAATCAACTTTTTACATCTCTTATCCAGTGGGTGATAATACTGATAATGGTGCTTTTACTTTTAATGTTCGGTAATTCCGATGCAGCCCGTCAACCTACTTGATAACGTTGCTTAAGAGGACAACTTTTCAGATATTATAATTCTTGATTGGTTCTGTTATTATTATTCGATTTATTACTTATTTTGGTATTGTACTTACTGAAGGAAACGCACGCCTATGCCACGCAGAGACGTTACCTCGCTTTTTAACAAATAAGCGATCAAATCGAATGGATCATTTCTTATAGAGCAACAGCGTATAACTCGTATATTCTTTTCGTGTTCCATTTAAAATTGAAAGCCCAGAACAATTTTATACAAACATATAAAATAATTACGAAACAGGTCTCTTAACAGTTATATCCTACAGCGCCAAAGGAAACATAACTTTTTGCACGACAGTAAGCCGAAATTATCCTCGAATCTTAACCCATTATTACATTACGTCTACTTACGGACACAACCTACGCGCATAAAATATTAAGAGCATGCTTATACACAAGGCCCTGAGACTATTAAAAACACGATGCCTATTACACCTCATCCGCAAGGGGTTAAGCGTAAGGTAGGTTGGTATAACACGCCCGCGGGTTGGTTTATGCGCGAATTACCTGCCCGGCACACAGGAAACTCGCGCCCTTTTACAGGAGAATACGCCGACCATCAGTTTGATCCTACGCTTGGACTTCTTGCAAGGTAACGAATTAATACAATTTTAGGGTCTGTTTGACCAACGTTTAATAATTCAAATGGTTCTGAAGTAAGTTGCTCGTTTACGCTATTACGTGGTTTCACTACGTATTATCGCAGTACCGTATCGTTGGACGAGTTAAAGTGGATAATTAGATGTCAAGGAACGATTATATCTATCCACAGTACGATGGTTGGAAGAGAAAACAAGATAGGATATTTTCTTTAATTCATAGTAGGCATTGTATAAAACGTCTTGAACAATTAATAGACTCCATCTTCTAGTTCTATAATAGAACTTCTACATATACCAAAATGTATTCTTAATTGAAGGATATCAATATATTCAACTTCAAATACTCAATTCAAAGTTACGTATTATATTATTTCGAAATTGTTATATTCAGATAGAAGATATACATGTGTCATTTAAAAGTATAGTTGGACGGCTTTCTGCAGAAAGGAGCCAACCCCAAAAAGTAAATATTGAGAAATCATTGTTTGAAGTTGGACGGTAAATTAAAATTTATTAATGCATATAAAGACACTTTGACTAATAACTAGTCTGGACAAACAGCGGTAACAGTCAGTGTAGTAGATATACGGTGAAACACACTGTATATTTCCGACGACATTCTCGGGACACATTAAAACCATTACGCTGATTCAAAAGGGCCTCAATTCCCCCTTACAACGCTTCTGCGATTTTCTTTGGAAATGGTAACCAAGTTTTTTTGGCTTCGTTCGATTGTAATTCTAGGTCTACCAATATATTTTCCTTTAATTTCGGTGGTTACAGTTTGTTTCTAGTATTTAGCAATATTTACCATTAAAGATTTTGCAATTTTTAAATGGCAATGACTTTCCTTCGCAATACTGGGGGACAGAAAAGTAAAGACCATTGATAAGCGGTATTGCATCAATAACATTATTCATTAAATTGTACAGAAATTTCATGTCGGTTATAGTGCGTCATTGTTCCAGAGATTGAAATTCAAGGAGATTTAACAGAGTGGTATGATCATAACCACGCTGGATATATGCCTTGTTGTTTAAAATATATATTTCAGAAAGCGTCTTGAAACTTTTTCAAGAGAATAAGAATAAGTTTTGTAAAACGGTGACCAAATCAGAGGAGCATACTTTTTACTAATTTGGAGCGCACATAGCGAAAGTAAAGCGTCATCAATGGATGTAATAGCGAAAAATGTTTTGTGTTGCGTATTATAAAACCCAGAGACTTTAAAGATGATGCAATAATGTTCTTGATGTGTTCGTTGAAGGTAAATTTACAATCAAAAGTCACTCCTAAATCCTTTATACTATCACAACGATTCACTGCAATATTATTAATGCAATATTGATCGTCGATTAAGGTAGATTTACGTGAAAACATTTCGATATGTTAAGGTTGAGACTGTTGTCAACACACCACCGATCAAATATATCAAGCTGATTTTGGAGATGCATGCAGTCTTCGGGAGTACTGATTCTTGAGAATAATTTTAAATCATCTGCGAATAAAGTTATAAGCACAATGTATGACCAGTCCTGCTATCAGGGCAAATGCTGAGCTGATTCTTTGAGAAAATTGAAAGCGATATAAGGGAGATATCATCGCCTTGAAATAAAACAGTTTATCACGAACAACTGTTAGCGAGACCGTTTGCTAACAGCACCATGCTGATGTTCGGATAAGAAAGGTCGAAATAAAGGGTAGATATTGTTATACAAACAGATCTCGAAAACTTTAGCGAAGTTATTAATAATTGCAATAGGTCGGTAGTTATCCACCAAGGAAATATCACCTTTTTTGTGAACAGGGCTAACTCGCACAGCTTTCCGTATATCGGGAAAAGTACCAGTGGATAAAGATAGATTAAAGAGAAGACTTAACGGCACAGCTAAGACGGAAGAGCACTCCTTTAGCATGAAGTCAGGTATGTTATCATCGCCCATGGTATACGAATCTTTAATGTTCTCCAAAGCATGTAGAATATCGGACTCAGTAATACACCAATCAATTTTTGCGAAATAGGAGTACCTCTATCGATTTTTAATAAGTTTGATACCGTTATTCTCTTAGACACCAACAAGAGATGTCCAAAAATGAAGGTGACAGATGAGTGTTCAATTTTGTTTTCCATCGTCTCAGCATTTAGTTGTCTACGAAAATCGGTTATTTTTAGAATTTTACTTTTAAATACAATTAAAGAATAAAGTGTTGACAATTGCCAAACGTTGATGGATGTTCAAAAATATGTTTCTTTCGATTTTATAACCAGTTTCAAAATATTTTAAAGTATTTTAGAAATACGAGGTGTGGCAATTAAATAACCGGGCTGGTGCTACAAAACATTTTATTGATACTCTCGTTGCCAACGCTCCATACGAATTTTCCACTGTCGAAAGCAGTGCTGGAAGTCCGTTTCTGTCAGCTTGTTGAGAACCTCCATCGCTTTCGCTTTCATCGCTTCCATACTGTCAAATCTTGTCCCCTTAAGCGCCGATTTTACCTTAGGAAATAAAAAAAAATCACAGGGGGCCAGGTCGGGCGAGTACGGTGGGTGGTCCAACACGATGATGCAAAGAACGCCTTCACAGACAAGGTGGAATGGGCTGGCGCATTGTCTTGGTGGAGCATCCAGGATTTGCTCTTCCACAAATCGGGTCTTCGTCTTCTCGCTCGTTCACGAAGGGTAGTTAGAACTTCGAGTTTCACAAGAAACTTGAGGTTAACTCGTTGCTCGATCTGAACTCTCTGCATTTTCTGACGCGACGCTAGCGTAAGGACTTGAACGGTCGATTGCTACACCGAGACTGAGCGACGTACAACCGTGCCCATCGAGCTCAGGGTGGGGGAAGCGTCTACAAGCACAAACATGTTCAAACCTGCCGTGGCGTGCTCGCTGTTTGCCGATAGTAGCACCAGTCCGGTTATTTAATTGCCACACCTCGTATGCTGAATTTTTGAAAAAATCACTAACCGGAGCAACATATTAAAACAAGTGTTGAGAGCCCTTTACACTTGTTTTAAATCCTTGCGTATTGTGGTATTTCTACTAAAAATAAAAGCGAACAAATCGTTTCAATAGCTCACTGAAAATCCGCGAACGCGTTGTATTGGATGTTTTAACTCTCGAAACAAGAGAACAATAGTGCTTAGAAAATTTGAAAAACGCCTCTGGGATCCCCGGAAAAATTATCGCATCATTGCAGATCATCGGCTAGCGATAATCGTCCGCTAACTGTATCTCTGAAACGTAAACAGAAACAAAACGATCATCGTGCATAACGAACGTTGCTGTTCGTTGCCGCAAAAAAGAAAGATTGGAATAGAAGGTAGTACCGAGTAAAAAAGTCGAACCTCCACTGTGTTCTCGCAAGCACATAGCACGGCTATAGCCTCTCTGCGCTTGATTTATTTAAAACCGATAGAAATGCGCCTGTTTGCCTGTTCAATAACGTAGAACGGTATGCACTGACACCGGAGCGCGAAACTGAAAGAAATTAAATTACAGTTATAAATCCTAATACAATGCTCGGTAAATAGTAAGTAAGATATGGTACCTTTTCACGGAGAATAGTAATAATAATAGAAGAAAGATCGTAACTGCGAGCGTTGTTTGAATCTCTTTAATTGGTTCGCTTGCTGTGTAAATAAATACTTTGTGTATAAATCGAAGATAGCTCGATTAATCTATCGTCCGGAATTGTTTGTTTTTCATTTGTTATTTGAACGAGAGGTGGTTTTATAATTGCTAAAATAAAGACTGGAAGATTGAAGTTATAATTAGTCTGGGCAAACAGCGGTAACAGTCAGTGTAGTAGATATGTGGTGCGGAGTCGGCGATTATTTATTTCACGCGTTCACAGCGTCAGTACTAAATCGATGCTGTATGCGAGTAGTTCTGTACATATGTAGGCTGTCGCAACTTATTTCGTAATTGTACGCTTATGTTTGCTTTAAAAATGTCGCAGTTAGGTACGTCGCGAAAACGACCAATGGCAGACACAGTTAAAAACTTTACAGTGGACATGCCGGACTTAATTTTTGATGGAGCTAAAATTCAATGACTAGTTTGTAAAATCCCTTTAATATGTTGGTCCAGAAGCCATTGTCAACGTCACATTGAAAGCAAACAGCATTCTTCTGCAAAAAATGGCATACGAGACCAAAAATTTACATTTGATTTATGTGTTACTCTTATTTTATGTAATCTATCGTTTCGTTTACTAGACAAAGAAGCATTTGTCTCCTTCTGGAATAAATATACGGACTGTAAATTACCTAGTCGGACATCGCTACGAAATGTAGTGCCATTTGCTCGTGAACTATAGAAAAAGAATGAAAACGGAATTGAAAGATAAAAAACTGTGATTGTGTGTGGACGAAACAACAGATCGTCAAGAACATTCTGTGGTTAATGTAATGGTACGTACAATGGAACCACATCGACCGTCATCCTCCTTACTTGCTTCCAAAAGAGTTATAAATTGTACTGCCGATGGGATTTTAAAGGTGGCGTTGAACTCATTGAACAAATTTGAAGTTTCAACTAAGCAACTTTTAATGTTTATGAGTGATGGTGCCGCAAACATGCGTTCTTTGGGCCAATCTCTTAAAGAACACAGTGGTAACTTCTTACATGTAACGTGTAAAATCCATACTCTAAATTTTGCGGCACAAACGATTCCTACATGTTTTCCACTAGTAAATGCATTGATTGCTAGTACAAAAGCAGTGTTTCTAAAGTCCCCGAAACGTACCCGGCTATTTCACAAACTATATCCTGATTTACCTGAACCACCACAGCCGATTGTTACACGTTGGGGAACGTGGTTGCAGGCTGCATTTTACTATCCGTCAGAAGCTGCAGCAATCAAGAAAAGCCAGGACATATTTCAAGATAATCAGGTTAAAAGAGATTATTACTATTCACAACAATTACTTCGGACTAGCGGAGGGAAGAGAAAAATTACAAAATGATGTTCACGCACAGTTATGCGGTGTAGAAGGCGAAACAAATTGGTGTGTAATACGAAAATTTGAAGGTGTTTTAGAGAAAGACTCCGATTTTCTTATATTAAGACAAATTTGTGAAGTGCGTGTGAAGATGCATTAAGTTGTTTCAAAGATTATTTTAAATATGCAAATATAACATCGCTAGATGTCGAACGGTCGTTTTCGGCATTAAAAAACATTTATTCCGCACGTCGTACTCACTTGACTAAAGCAGCTGTGGAAACATATCTAATGATTCAAATATTTAACAGATGTTACCCAGTTTGTGATTTCACCGAAGACTTTTAAAACGGTAAGTGTTTCAGCACGTTTTATAATTTATTTCTTACATTCTATTTTATGTATAAACTTGTATGCGCTCGCCACGCCTCTGGCTGTTACCGCATATTTGCCCAGGTTAGTTGTAATACGGGGTGCATTTCGAATACGATGCGGAAATGTTATGGCTAATACAGGTAAGATAGTTGTTTGACGAAACATAAATAAAAAAGTTGACGGACAGGAAATGATTATGGTATGTATTGTTATCGATGACAGTATAACATTGTTTTTCCATCGACAATACCATTGAACATACGTATTCATGAACATTTGTGTTTTAGTTTTTGAACAAAACAAACAATTACGATCACTGCATTCTACACAATGTAATTATATAAAGAAACGATGATATTCGAACTAAAACCTTGAAATTTTTTTACAAACCAAGGATGTAATACGCTGATATTAACTTCATATCCAATCAATATTTTATAAGATGATTTATATTGGAAACAATAAGACTAAAAATCGATGGAGATTTGTGAAAAAATGTTTTAAAAATTTGTTTTTTCCACTGAATTTTGGTCTTTATTTTTGGTCAATATACTCTACTTTATATCATACAAAGTGAAATATCTCTATCCAAAAATAAATTACGTTTCGAACATTAGTATTGTGCTTGTGAGTTACGAAGACAGGCCCCTTCGTGTGAAGCGTTGTAATCCTCGCTTATTTCCCTATGAAACCATTGTTTTGCGCTCCTACATGGTTCCCGATAAAGAAATTTCCTGATTTTTGCAAAACTTACAGCCTTGGCTATAAGTATTTGTCACCCCTGGGAATACCCGATATTATTTCTATTGAATTTCTAGGAACAATATTTGAGGATTATTACAATAATACATTATTCATGAGGTTTTATTGGTACTGTAAGAAGGGTATTCAACTATAAAATGGCGTTTCTTAAATTTATAACTTATTCTATTTTATGTATTTAGTGAGTAAAGTGCGTTTGTGATTGATTATACTTTGTGAACTTTTGTTAATTCTTAAAAATAGTTAACCATATCAAAGAATGCCCAAACTGCGGGAGCCAACAGAAGCTGAACGTGCTCAAATAGTTCTTTTAAATTCGCAAAAGAAGAGCGTTTCTAACATCGCGAAAATAATGAAATGTTCGCGAGGGACGGTACGAAATACAGTGTAATGTTATCGAGACTCTAGAACCTACAGAACTAAATGAAGAATTGGACGAAAACGTGTAACATCCGGAAGGAAAGATCGAAAATTGGAAAGGTCAGCATTGCGAAGTCGGACAAAATCGTCTAAAGATCTCTCTAGTGAATTGTTAGGGTGCCATGGAGTCGCGGTGTCGCGGTATACGTACAGTGTAAGAAGGCGACTCGTATCTAATTCGACTTCAGCACACTTAAGGAACTCGGTCAACGGTAGAAATAACAACCTTATTAAATTTTGCTTGTACTTTAAGAAACCATTTTTGGACAGATGTTTATAGGAACTTTTTTTACAGTTTTGTTCCATACATCACGTTGGTAAAGTTTGACCAATTCAGATACATGTTATATGTTCAAAATCTAACGTGCAACGTACCCGAACATTCAAACCGAATTTAATTCTATTAGTACTTTAATGTTTACCAATCTAAAGAAAACCATTTGCTGATTGCCATTTAGCCGGAATCTGCCCGATAACTCGCACACGCTAATCCACAGACTTCTCTATTCATTTCCTTTCTGCTGCTTCTCAATTTGTGAATAAATCTGTTGACAAATTAATCTGTCCAATCCTAGCCATTAACCGGCAATCCGGCTAGAACAATTGGACGAGGAATATACACCGTCCTTCTCTTCCTCCTTTCCGTTTCCTCCACCAAAATAGACGAACAAACTTATTTCAACTCAATCGAACATGCAAATTAATCTAAAACCCTTCTCTCAAGATTATCCTCTACTATTTCAACCGCCATAGAACGACAATTGGGATATATATGATGCTGTCAACTGGATTGAAATCGTTTTCTTGTTTCAGCCGCTGCACGAGAGTAATAGACGCAGATCGCCGTTAGGTGGCGCCTCCAGACGGACCAAAGCGACATCTACGCCGCAGTTGTTGGATCCGCCGGACGTCGAAAATAGGTTAGTAAAAGGAGGAATCGAGCTATCGATACGCTATATTGGAACTTGGAGTTTGTCCTATCGGTAAATTAGTTAGCGATCTTATCGGTGAAGCGCGCATTTTGCAGACAATAATGGGTAATTTGAATAGCAAATTCGTTTTGATAACGCTGCAGATGTCGATTAGATGCACTTGGTCACCACGTTTTCGCCCTAAATTGCAACACAATTTTCATTGGGTGCTCTATATTTAAGCTTTCTATCCGCTAGACGGGTATTTTAGTTCTAATTACGAAAGCGAATACATAAATTAATTTACACCGCCGGAAATGTATACGAGGACGAAACCTAATTTTCAATTGTAGTTAAATTAGGTAGCAAATTTCCCAATTTATATTTTTCGGTCCCTTGGGTGTTGCGTGTCCTTTAATTATGATGATGGTATTTCTATTACTTCGCAAATAATTTAGTAGTTACTAAGGAAATACGTCAATAAGTTGCGGGCACCTTAAACATTACCTTTATGTAGTAATAAAAAGTATTCTTTACTTAATGTGTCAAAAATGTCACAAAAAATGTGATTGTTTTATTATCTTATTGCAATTTCGAAGACTGTTTTTTACGCAAATAAATCCAAACTTTTATCTAAATTTATTTGTTTGCATTTATTCATGTTTTTGGCTTAATTTGTATTGGTCCTGTAGTAGTTGTAGTGGTGCTGTAGTCCCGTAGTAGCGGATGACACATTTGCTTTTGATTTCCAACTTGACCAACCAAATGGCCCAGGTGTTTCGAACTATTTGGTCGATATCAGTGAAATTTTAAAGTTTCCTCCAGAGATTTGGGCAGAAACTTCTGCATGTCTATGCAGATCGACCAATTCTTGTGAATCACTCCATGGCAAATTGAAAACTTATTATAGTTCACCACATCCCAACATCCACGACTTCAAAAATGGCTTAGGGAATGCGCATAGTAAGGTGCAATCAATACAAAAGAATGAAAAAAAAAGAAAATAAATAGAGAACTACTACAAACGCAAAATTTCATTCAAAGCAAAATTAATGATTATGTATCGGGGAAATTAACTTGGGGTGTAATTCAGATGATGAGCTGGTAGTCAGAATTGATTTTGGCGGAATTCAGATGTAGGATTTATTATTTTATTTTAGACTGATTCGTCCTAAAATTGTTCATAAAACGCGAAAGTTCAGGAGTTCATTCGTTTTGTGCAATCAGTGCAGGATGCCACTATTTTGGAGTTTTAAATGGTAGTTTAGCTTTCGATTAATTGAAAGGTATTCACTTCAGAAATGCAATTCTACACCAAACTTTACCACTTTATTTTCCGTGACTTTTTTAGCATTTTAGCGTAACTGTTTAATTTGTGCTAAAACACTAAAAAAGTAACGGAAAATAAAATGGTAATATTATTTATAATTGTTATTTTAAACTTTTGAATATTTTGTATTAGTTTCAATAAAAAACCATTTTCGATTGAACGATTTTGTCCTCTGTATCCAAATTTAGTAAACAATGCCGGAAAGTTAATAAGCAATAGTTCGAATAATTGTTATAATACACATGAAAAAATTGCCTGGCGTGCGTGTGGAGATTAGTGGCATAAACCGAAAGGCAAGTAGCAATGGTGAGCAAGGCTGATGACGCCTGGTAGGCAGAAACATGTCCGTTAGCTAGCGCATTTCTCTTCTCACATTGTTTTTGCCGGGAGTGATTCCATCAATACCATGAGCTATATTAGCATTATTTTGGTAATTGTTATAATGCTTCCCTTTATTAAAATTTGAAAAATGTTATTTATTATTTTAAATGGTTATGCTATTGTAGAAGAAACAGTTTTTTGATATATTTTCCGAGATTCTAAAACAAATACCTTTCAAATGACACAAAATGTACCTTTTTTTTATTCACTGGATGGAGACAGTTGTCTACCAATAGGATTTGTGATGAATCCATCAGTTATTGTCTTCATTTGTATTGATGAACTGATTGGGAATCCATCAAATATCAAATTTTTCTACCTGCTTTTAAAGTCGGTGAATGTAAGTGGGGAAATTTCATCATTATTATTATTGTGGAGACCGACTGGTGATCTCACACCTGATTCGGATGAATTCATTCACTTTTTTGCTAGAATGAGTGCACCAATCCGTTTATCAATCATTATTTACGTTTTTTAGTAAAGATTGATGAAAATTGAATTGATAACATTAATGTGTCAGAAATATATCACTCCATTTCCACTAAACCGCTTATAAATTGTTTAGTTTGGGTGAAGTAGCAATGATGAATTTCCCATGTTGACAGGTCATCGTAAAGCCATCACAAAACTATTATTGGTGAAATTCACCATGTTGTATAAAAAACGGGCGTATTATGTAGTTTATATTTATAAAATTTAAGATAACAGCACCCCGCAAACCTATTTCACAAAACAAATGAAACTCGTATCAAAAACGGCGCATTTTTGACCCTATCAACAGTCAAATCGAAAAAAGAGTGAAAATCCTTAATATAAGGTCAGTTACACGCAGAGAAATGGTTTCTTGCATCAAGATTTTCTTGCAAAAATCAGTCTCTACTCAAGAACATTTTTATTTCAAGACTATAAAAATATATAATATAAGAAAATAATTTTCCTGAAATTTTATTTAGATTAAATAAATATTTTCTTAGGGTTAGAAAATCAAGAAAATCTAAGACAGAAAAATGTTTCTTAAAAAATATTCCGTTTAGCAAAAACGTGAACAGGTACCAATAAACTAAATTTGGTGCTAATATTGAGTAAACGATTAACTAAAAAGTTTGTTTGTGTTTGTGCTAATCAAAATGATAAATAATTTAAAATTTTGAGCTTTAACAATGTTCTAAATGACATTTGTAAATATGTGTATCACCGGTGATACTGTTGAAACTATGTGTGAACCACTGATAATACACATTGTTCTTAACACGTTAAACACCACTTTTTAGGTTGAATTAAGCTTCTGGCTCAAATTGCCTTGGTGGTGTAGATAAATGATTCAGAAGAACTCTTACGACACCGTACCGTTCTACCTGTTCTTAATAGAAACAAATTGAATAGTGTGTCAGAAATGTCTATCCGACATTCTGATATAATAATTCTATCTTATAATCCAGATTTTTAAATATTTTAAAGCCCGTCATCTCGACTTATCTTTACCAGACGCCTAATAAGAACACTTCACCCTCGCCCGTGTATGTAATATCGGTCCGAACTGACATCTTGTTTTATTATTTAGGAAATGGAACGAGAAAGCTGACGTCACGGCCGAGGTACAAAGCCGTCTTAATCCGAAGGAATTCTCGTCAAGACGCAATTTATCAGGTAAGGCAAGCGACCACCGCCTATCATAACCGTTTTTCGATTTTTTCATGTATTCGAAAACTTAAAGCGATAAATTTATCGAATCAGTTACCGAATGAACGTACAGAGCGATTCTCTAAAAGTACATACAGGAGACGCTCGATAACCTAAACACGGAATAATGAAAACATTGCGCTAATGTAAACACAAACTTCGTTCTATAGGATCAAACGGAACGCGCGATAATGTAAACAATGTGTACGCTCGATGACGTAAACAACTCTTGGCGACGGTGAAGCCCCGATTTATGTCGGGGAGTTGCCGATTTATGTAGGGGATTCACCTCTGCGATAAAGTACGACAAACTCGGTCAGTCGTATGAGGGTTTAGGATATGTTTATACGTACGTATTTCATTTTTGAACTTAAGCGAATACATTGCACGCGTTGATACATTTTTACGACTATGGCATCCACATCCTATAAAAGAAAGTGTTTGAAATTGAGTGAGAAAGTAAAAATCATAGACGAAGTTGCACTAGGTGCGCGAGTGACACAGTTAGCAAAAAAAATATGGAGTATCGAAAGCAACAATCTGTAAAATGACGCGTATGAAAACACAAATTTTACAAAGAACGTGCAATACATTTGGAGGTCCGGGAAATAGAAAAACTTTAAAAAATGCGAAGGCGCCTAAAATGGAAAATTCCCTGTATAAGTGGTTTTTAAAACAACGGGAAAATCATGTCCCAATTAGTGGCGAAATACTTAAAGAGAGGGCTAGACTGTTAAATGAAAAACTGAAAGAAACTGAAAATTTCGTAGCTAGTGATGGCTGGCTACAACGATTCAAAACGATATGGAATTCGGCTGCTGTCTATATCTGGTGAGAAATTATCAGCACAACCACAATTAGTACAACCATTCAAAGAAAAATTGATGAAAACAATTAAAGAGCTAGATTTAAGAATGGAACAAATTTACAACGCAGATGAAAGTGGTCTTTATTGGAAAATGTTACCAGAGAAACCTATACTGCATCATTTGAAAAATCTGCTCCGGGCAGAAAGCCAGAGAAACAACGAATAATGTTTCTAGCCTGCACTAATGCTAATGGTTCACACAAAATAAAGCCATTGGTAATTGGAAAAGCAAAAAATCCGCGCTCATTTAAAAATTTTAATATCCCTGTTGATTATTCATTGATTCAAAAACCGCTTGGATGACTAGCAGTATATTCCTGAAATGGTTCCACAAGCGCTTTGTCCCTCAGGTATGACAATCAATTATCACAAATGCTCTATTCATAATTTGAAGATGTGTTTTCAATTTGTAGGTAAAAAGTTTCCTACAACAACAGAAGCTTCGAATAAAAGCGTTGTTACTATTGGATAATGCACCAAGTCATCCTCCAGAGCAACAACTGAGGAGCGGGGATGGGTCAATTTTTGTCATGTACATGTCGCCCAACGTAACATCATTAATTCAACCCATGGATCAGAATATAATAAGACTCACCAAACTATACTATCGAAAGATTCTACTTTCGTCTGTCTTATCAAAGAATCCTGAAAACATATCTGAGGCTTTAAAAAAAGTAACATTACGAGAAGCTGTTTTAGATTTACATATGGCCTGGAATGAACTTAATCAGCAAACTACTCAAAAATGTTGGAACAATCTCTTTTGTACCAATAATGAAGATGATGAAGAAGACGATGTTCCCTTAAGCGTAATTAGAGAACGTTTGCGATCCAACCTTGATATTGTTATTAGTACATCATTGGATGTTGTTGATTTATTGAAAATAGTGAATCCCAACATTGTTTGTACTCCAACTGATATTAATTTTTGGAACGAAGATAAGCAGACGAATGATGCTAATAAGGAGGAAGATATGGACAGTGAGAACGATTAGAACGATCCCATTGAAGTCAGAAGTATAGTGACTGACGCGCAAGCTATACAAGTTTTTAACCAAGCTTTAGATTGGGCTGACAGAAAAGAAGTATCATACACGGATATTTTAGTTCTTCGTAAATTGCGGGCGCAGGCATTGGAAGACAATGCTAAGCGCAAATTTACGCAGACTAAAATTGTTAACTATTTTTCTTCTAATTAAAAAATACTTATCGCTGTTAGAATATTTGTTTATTTTGTTATAAATATGTATGTATTAAACGTTTCTTTTAATAAATCATTTATTATTTAAATTACGTTCGCTAATGTAAACATTTCGATAATGTGAACCACACTTGGTTTGAATTAGTTCACATTATCGAGCGTCTGCTGTATATAGGATCTAGAGGATCGAAATGCTCGACAAGTTCTTAAGGAACTTAATACAATGGCAAAATTTGATGTGACAAGCATGTTTTGAGTCATCGAGTTTTTTTTAGTTTTCGTAAGATGTCCCTGCATTTCCTTTAAAACAATAATAATTGTATTTCGCATGTTTAATGCGTCCTCTCTACACAGGAGAGCTTTTTCGGTTTTGGCACAGATTAGGAAATTGCCTCACCCACCATAGCTTTTCTAATTGACACCAGCGCAGAACACTTAAAGTGGAAGTGTTCCACTGTTTCGTCTTCAGCTTGGCAACCCCTCCATAACAGATCTTCAGTTCTCGGCAGCCATGTGAAGGTCTTTTGGACAGTCTCGGGTACCTTACTGCTGTCCGCTTGCTCGAATAAGTCAAAGCAATTTTAGCGGTAGCTTTCTTACGTGGTAGTTCTTATGCCTTTATAAAACGTAGACGCAGGCTATCGTATGGAAGGTTCTGGACTATAAAGCCAGGCTGTGCGTTTTTTCATTGCCAGGATTTCCATTGGGGCTCTTCAGCCACGTTACATTGTTGTTGATCGTTTCAGGAACTAAGGATAAACAGTCTAGTAATGGGTTCGGCGTTATTGGCAAGTTTAATGCTGATATTACTTGCTTGCTGTTGGTAAATTAGTCTATAATCTTAAGGCCATTTAAGCAGTGCCTTGTTAGGGGCGATGCCGAGATTTCCGTTTGGAAAAACGCGTCTCCGTCCCTAGTGGCCAGGATTATTTTAGAGAGGTCCACTGAGTGTACGTCTGCTCCCGTCTCTTTCTTGGTTTTTGATCCGTCTACGAATGTTGTCTTCATCGCCAGAGATCCGTTGATATGTCAAGGATTTGTAAAGTTTGTCGAAGACAAAAAGAGGTGAAATGTTATCCATCTCCACTTCCAGGATCGGCAATCTATTGCCAGCTTTCTCTCAGAGTTGGTAATGCTCCTGATGTAACTGAATGTGGTAAAGTTGTAAACGGTTTTTCTTTAATATCCGTAGAACAAATTGTCCATTTGCACCTGTGTTCTTACTTATATTTCTTTGACTTGTATTTGGATCTTCAGTAAATGCCAACAGAACGTTTAACTCATGCTCTTCATTTCTTGCTCTTTTTGTTCTTTCGAATTTCTTGTAAACGACATTTCCCGTTTCAATAAATCTCGCCATTGGTTTTTCAAAAACTCTTTTCTGGATATCTTTCGTCTTGATGTCTTTCACTGTAAATTCTACTGGCCAAAATAGGATTCCTTTCTACTTCGCCCAGTATGAAAATCATATCTTCCATATCATCTCTAGAGTAATTCACTTTTATGTAAAACGAACGCTTTTTAGTGTACTTTTCACACTGTGACAACCTGCCATTTGGACCCACCGCAAAGTCACGTGGTTATTGCGTCTCAGTTGCCTTAGATTGTGTACATATTCGTGTATCAGAGTAGATTCATATGTATAAGCCCTAATGGCCCTTAGAACTGCCTGACTGTCGCTGTATATATTTATAGTTGCGCCTTGTATCCTTTTCTCGAGGTTCTTTATGGCGCACAGGTTTAAAGCAGAAATCTCTGCTTGAAATATGTTGGTGTGGGGTCCTGTAGAGATTTTTAGGTGGTAGTTAGGACCATTAATTCCTATGTCTATTTCAACACCTTGTATTCTTGAACTGTCCGTGTACCATGTCAGTGTACCTCTTTTGCATTGAGTCTCATCGGATGCTCACTCAGTACTTTCAATGCACACAGCTTTCAATGATCACCTTATAAGGCTGATCAAAATTGTATTGCATAGAGATCATGTCCTTTGCAATATACAGATAGTTTATGTTGGGATCTTCAAGGATTTTGAGGTGCTCCCTAAGATTTTCAGGCCGTAATCCCTTCGTTCTACTAAGAGTGATAGCACTCAATATAGCCTTCTTCTGAATATGGATGTGAAGCGGCGTTATTCCCAGCAGTACCTCTAGAGCTGCTGTGGGACAAGCACGCACCACTCCTGTGATGTTGAGGCATGCAAGTCTCTTAATATGCTGCATCTTGAATATGTCTTCTGAGTTATTTTTGGCCACCAAAGCAGAGAGGCGTAGGTGATCATCGGTCTATTGCCGTATAGGACCAAAACGCCATTTGAGGCTTAAGACCCCAGTTCTTACCAAGCAACCTTCGGCATACTAGTGACGCGGAAAGTAAAGTAAGTTGGAGATGAGGAAATTCCATGTTAGTTTTTTATCGAACATAATTCCCAAGTATTTAACTTCATCGCTGAATCTAACCTTCCCTTCGATGGAGGGTGATTTAAGATAGACCTTTCGTCTCCTTGTAAAAGGAACGATTGTAATTTTTTTTCGGGTTTATGCGCAGGCTATGATTTTGACACAATTTATAGGTGTCATTTAGAGCTCTTTGCATAACTTGCGGTATGATATTCTCATATCATTCCACGGATCATGTTCACCAGGTCGTCAGCATACCTTTGCACCTCATATCCGTTAGAAGTTCTGTAGGAAATCATCTACAAGACACCAGAGTAGAGGTGACAGGACTCCTCCTTGGGGTCAGCCTCTGTTAGCTCTAATTGTTGTCGTTTCGGATCCCAACGTAGCGCTTATTCGTCGACTTTGGAGCATGGCTTTAATCCATTTTGTAGACGACGAGTGAAAACCTTTGGCAGAAGTTGCTCTCTCAATCCTTTCAAAGGAGGTGTTGTCAAAAGCACCCTCTACGTCCAAGAATGCACAGAGAGTTATTTCTTTTACCATAAGTGACGCTTCCAATTTGCTTGTAATAAATTGGAGGGCCGTTATTGTTGATTTTGCCTTCTGATAGGCATGCTGGTTAGGATGAAGCGGGTTTGTTACAAGTACTTCATTCCTTAGGTATTGGTCTAATACCTTTTCCATTCCTTTGAGCAGGAATAAGGAGAGACTGATGGATCTATACGCTTTAGGGTCTGTGGATGATCGCCCTCCTCCTTTACATAGGTATAAATGCGACATTTACGTCTCTCCACAATAATGGTGTATAGCCGAAGCTATAGCTGGAAACAAAAAAAAAGATAAATAAATAAACTCCCATGGTGACTCTGTGTGAGTTCTTCATATTAAAGGGATGAAAACTACCTTTATTTCTTCCCTTTTTAAAATAAGTAAATAAAGATGAAGGAAAAGAATTTGTTGTAACTATGAACATATTCAAATACCACCGTTTTAAATATGAGATAAATACCACCGAAGAATGCAAAAAGATTCACGGGAAATAGTGAAAATCCTCCGAAGGCAAATCTGCAAGCAAAAAATTAAATGAAAAGCCACAACGAAATGCAAATTTGACATTCATTTAAATTTATTTTAACCAGCACGTAATCGCCTAATCATATGCAATTATAGCTACATAAAATTTACCCGGTTCGTTAGTACCATAATATTCTTGTATGTCGTTTCTTAGAAAACGCATTAAATTCGACAGCGTTGCTATTACTGGTAAGCCTTCTTATAAACCCATAAAAAATCCATCCTCTTAAGATGCCATTGTTTGTCTATAATCGTCGCCCACTACGGACAAATTACTGGTTACGTTAACCGCCGATGGTTATTTTCGAATGATCGCAGTTCGCATATTATCTACTTTCTCTATCGTAGTGCAAACACGTTATTAAAACGACATACAAATCCGTTCGTATAATAAAAATAAGGAATATTGCTGTAACAGCAAGATTATAAGTTTATAGCGATGATAAAACGGTAATGGTAAAATGATTTATTTGAATTATTTGTAGAGCAATACGCAAACGTATGTAAGACAGATAAGGGACAATGTAATACGCGCAGTACAAGGGTGTTTGTTGATAGTTGGTATTATTGAGCCTTTCATGTTATCTCTAATTGGTTCGATAAGGGTAATTGAATTGTAAACTATAATAAGCCATACGTCTTTAGATAATTTTATTATTGTTTTATGGACTAAAAGAAATCGAATCGTTACGTACATATCTATTAAAAGAAATTCCAACAAAAATAGAAAGTACATTCTATATAATGTACTCTTATGGGACTATAAAATAATCGACAATTTTCCAGGTTTTTGGTGTTATATAATTTACTGGATATTAAATACCGCTGTTTTTGTTCGTACATCTCACATGTTGCTCTCTTCATGAAATAAAGATCTGTAAATCGAAACGTACAAATCTAGTAAAAAATAGAATTAAAAATAAACGCATCCAAAGTTAAATTAGTGTCTAAAGCCTGTTTTACACGCCGCGATTTATTAGCCAATTAACAGTACCGAAAACGAAACCTACTAAAAATCTATTTCCTGTTTGGTTCTCCACACAAACTCGTAAGAATATTAAAGTCAAAAGACATTATCTTAAGAGGGCTTACTCCGTCAGTTGCAAACACATCGGGAGTAGCTTCGCTCGTGTCTATTTACTGCTTTTTTAGTGTGACATTGAAGATATTATTAATATATTTTTAAAGAGAACATGTTTATGTAGGGCGGTATGGAGAGATATTTTAATTTAATGTTACTGTAAGGCATTAAATTAACAATAAAGACCTCCAATTTTCTTCATTTTGGCGGAATTATAAAACGCATTAAAACAACTATTTACGAATTTTTGGCTCCATACGGCCCTACATTCAACTTTGATCTACTGAAGTTTGGCGATGTGTTAAAGAAAGACAGATTCTAACCAGGGTAACATTTTTTTTCTTACGGGACTAACACATACATCTGTGACGGCCTGTTTTCTCTGATTACGAGAGACCACCAACACAAGTGCGAGAGGCATAGTTTTTGATTCTATTGCATCTTTTCTTAGGCTGCATACTAGACGTTGTCAGGTAAAGGTAACATTAAAAACCCTAAATTTGGGTTTTAGTGCTACGCAATTATGTTCTTAGATATTAACTTATTTTCATAGAATTATTACCATCTTGCTGCTTTCTGAACTCAATCGCTTTGGTAATCGCATTTCCAAATCTTATTTCGTTCTTCCGCAATTTCTTTCTAAGTATGTGAGGTGCCGCTTTAGTGTCTTTTGTAAGATCTCTAATTTTGCTCATGTAATTGCGGAGTAGACGATTCCTGCATTCAATTTTTTGGACTTTTATGTTGTACTCTTTATACGGATCAATATCTAATATCTTTTTATAGCAACTGCTGTCGCCATCAGTAATCATTTCGCTGTATATAATTCCATACATATCTATGCTCTTTTGAAAACCCTCAAAGTTATACAATATTTGTTTAGTACCCCTAAATATATAAAATAAGTGCCTCCTTTGTTTTATCCAACTATATCTGCTGCACTAGATAGGGAGTTGTAGCTTGTTCTGTACGAACGTTTCGCCCAGGATTCATCGCAAACAACAGTTATACAAGAAATTCCTTCGACCGTCACATTTCCAGTATCAATAGCAATGCGTTTTTCTTCTGCTGCTGCTACTTGCATAGCATCCACTGCGGTTTTCTCCCATGTGTCACAAACTAAGTTATAAGTTTTTGAATATTTCTTGCTGGACATGCACGGTATATCCAATGATGAACATGCCTGTGATCCATTCAATGATGAACATACCTGTGAGAATCCCGATACCTATTGTTGCAATAACAGCGCTGTTATTTACATCAGAGTCCTTTTCCATCAGTTGCTATATGTTCGTAAACGATGGTCATCTTACCCTCGTACAATATAATAGTCCAATACAAACATTTCCACTAATTTCAAGTTGTTTCGGAGATTTTCCAGTAAATAAAGCAAGCACGGAACAAGAATAGGGATGTTTATCGGTAGACAGGGGAATTCCATAAATAGAGATATCATTGCTGGTTCCAGGAAACATATCGTAGCGGTGGATATGCGTACATATGCACATATACTCTTTTATTATTGGTACGGGGAAAGTAACGTGCTCGCTTAGGCACCGCCCTTTCTTAACTTAGAAACATTACCTCGTTACACACCTGCGCCCCTGAGAAACTACTCGTCACGGAGTGAGCCCTCTTAAGATGTTTAGGAACACGGGTTTACAATTATATAAGGATAAGTTTAAGGAATTTAGAAAACATGTTCAATCATCAATAAAACAAGATTACCACAACTATATTAACGAGATAGATCAATCAATATAATCAAATCCAAGTCAGTTATGATCTTATATTAATCACAAAATGAAGTCTTGGCGTATACTTGGCATAATGATTTGTTTCTGCAGCCGATTTGTGATAGTTTGATCAGAGGCTAATTTAGATTACAGTCCTTGGCCATATTACTTGAAACACTCAATATTTTGTAGTTTCTTCATAATAAAATATAAACTATACATGTATTATATTTTTTATTTATAAAATATATTGTAAAAATATGTAACATATGTAAATATTAAATAATGAATTGAATTAATTAACCAAAACCGACAGAACAATCAGCCGAATATAAAATGCCGTTGCAGCTGCTGTTTATTGATTTTGAACGTGCATTTGACTCCGTTGATCGGGAAAGCATATGGATAATGCTGAAAAATAAAGGTATACCACATAAAATAATTCAACTGATCAAGGCAGAACCTTTCACTACAAACGTCGGCGTCAGACAAGGATATATACTTTTGCCGCTGCTCTTTTTGATTGTAATAGACGTAATGATGCATGAAAGCAAAAAAAAAGAAGGTATTTAGTGGGGTCTAACAGGTGTCTTGGAAGATCTTACATATGCAGATGATGTCTGCCTGATCTCTACGAGGGTGGAAAGAAAACAAAACTTATGACAGCAAATACGAGTAATGTTAAAGAAATTCAGACAAATGGGATGAAGATAGAAAAGATGGAAGAATTTACATATCTGGGGAGCGTGGTGTCGAGCTCGGGAGAACCATGACAGACATACAACACAGAATAGACAAAGCAAGACAAGTATTCGTAAATATGAGAAACCTCTGAAGAGCAAAGAATCTAGGGCTCTTAACAACATGTAGAGTGTTTAACTCGTGTGTAACATCAGTTCTCCTGTATGGTTCGGAGATCTGGGGTTAACAGAATCATCAAAACAAAAACTCCAGATATTCATAAACAGGTGCATGAGAAACATAATGGGCATATGGTGGCCAGTAAAGATAACACACGAGGAATTGTGGGAAAAGACTAAGCAAAGAAAATGTATACGAGGAAATCAAAAGAAGAAAGTACAAATGGCTAGGCCACACTCTGAAAAAGCCGCTGTTTCCCGTGTTTCTTTAACGGCTGACAGCTTGAACACCATACGCCCTAGAGCGGTGATTCAAATTTTATTCGATTAAGTATTTCTTGGAGTTTTTGAGAATATATCCAAGAATTTGGAAAAAGATATACATTATGTTTTTTCATTTACCTACGTACATTGTTTAGCAAGTTAACAAGCACGTATAAATAATAGATAGCGAAGGTAAGCGGACAAAAGAGTTCAGCATAAAATATACTTAATTTTTTTTAAAGAATTTCCCAGTTTAGCTAAATAAAAATGTTTATGGGCAATGCGTAACGACATTTCACAAAATATTACTCTATTAGTGTACAGTAACAGCCCTGAAGATGACCCATAAAAGTGTAGGCAAAAGCTACGACAACGACGCGATTCCAACTCGGAAACCAAGAGTATAGTGTTTCTTTATCCCAATTTGTAATATCTTCCTAAAAATATCTCAAATCACTTTACTAAATTATTCTTTTTCAAAGATGCGTCTTCGCTTGTTTATATTTTGTTAACCATTTGATTTAAAAGTCAGATATGCAAAGATTGCTTGTTAAGTGAATAGAATTTGTCTGCATACTCACAGTAAATTGAAGAGATTTTGGCAGCATTCCATTTGATTAAATTTGAAGATGGGATGTCTCCTCCTAGGTAAGGTGTTTATATCTACATAGAAAGTGTTTGAATGAACGTAAATTCCTAGACAGGAAATTGTAATTGTTTCAATTTAAATTTTGCTTTAGAATAGTTTCTCCTTTTTAGCAATGTAATGCAGAATATATTTGCTGGTTCAACAAATAATCTGTTTCTACAAAAAGAGAAAAAAAAACATCGAGAAACGTAGCAACCCTACCGGAAGAATCCTATCACAAACCATTATAAATATTTGGCATATTATTTTATACATATGTATACCAAAATATTCACACATATACTTCCTTCCCAAGAAACATCTTATCGTTTCATGTATCACGTATATACGTAGGTATTACAGCGTGAATAACACGTACTTTTCTATCTCTCTCATTTCGACACGGTGAAGATAATACGTCTATGTCTATCTCGAACTTAATAGTCTCCATATATTTTTCCTTTGCGAAGCTTCATTTGTCCGGCTGTCAGATAGGCGATGTGCTTTACCTCTTCCAATCCTATCGAGGGTTGACAGTCGATTCCTTGACGGCATTGTCGGTTGTGATTCGTGTGTCAATCAAACATTTCCGATATTATTTAGTGACTTTCAGTGATAATAGAATGGAAATGAATTGTGTTGACGTGAAATATAAATTTGTGTACGAATCACGCGAAGATCTGAGAAGAAATTGCTGTATATGTTTAGGAAAAAGTAAATATTACCTTTTTACAGTTTATTTAGTCCTTTTTTTACTGCTTTTGTTTTTTGTATTTTCGAAATTTATTGAAATATATTCCATGTTATCTAAAATGAAAATTAAAATCTAAATTATATATGTATGCGTATCAAATATTCTGTTGTTTGATATCTTCTTTTTTTTCATCGTATGTAATGTACGTTTCCAGTATCAAACGGTTTTTGTATGTTCTAATTCGAATATGAAATTGTTTGCGCTTTTACCGCTCGGATGTTTTGTTCTCGTGAATAATGAAATTGTTTACATGAATATTTTATGTATTATTATTGTGTAATAAATTATTCACGGTTTATCAATAGATATTCAGCTGTATAAAAAAAAAATATAATTGGAAATTATGTATATTTCTGCCGATATTGCATATTAAATTAATTCCCTGCTAATACAATATGATCATTAAAAAACGCAATCGAGAGGGCCGTGTTTTTTGTTTGAATTATTTTTTTATGTTGGCTTACATCTGACATTTAAATCCAAGATTGAAACTTAAAATTCCGTTTCATATTCATTGACAAGTGTGACAATTCAAATTACATCTGATGTTTATTGACGTATCTTCTTCTAATTTTAAAGCATGTTTATTACACATCACCAAACATTTATCATCGAAAGCTATTTTCGTAATGGACAAAAGCAACAGAATTATGAATGATCGGGAATGATCTTATTCTATGCAACTATGTATTGTAATGATTTAATTTACGTCTTCGAAGGCGACTGTCATTGCTAGTCTGGGCAAATAGCAGTAACAGTCAGTGTAGTAGATATGTGGTGCGGAGTCGGCGATTACTTATTTCACGCGTTCACAGCGTCAGTACTAAATCGATGCTGTATGCGAGTGGTTCTGTGTATATGTAGGCTGTCCTAACCTATTTCGTAATTGTACGCTTATGTTTGCTTTAAAAATGTCGCAGTTAGGTACGTCGCGAAAACGACCAATGGCATACACAGTTAAAAACTTTATAGTGGTCATGCCGGATTCAATTTGTGATGGCGCTAAAATTCAATGTCTAGTATGTAAAATCCCTTTAATGTGTTGGTCCAGAAGCCATTGTCAACGTCACATCGAAAGCAAACAGCATTCTTCTGCAAAAAGTAGCATACGAGACCATGAAAAATTTACATTTGATTTATGTGTTACTCTTATTTTATATAATCTATCGCTTCGTTTACTGGACGAAGAAGCATTTGTCTCCTTCTGGAATAAATATGCGGACTGTAAATTACCTAGTTGGACATCGCTACGAAATGTAGTGCCATTTGCTCGTAAAAATATAGAAAAAAAGAATGAAAACGGAATTGAAAGATAAAAAACTGTGGTTGTGTGTAGACGAAACAACAGATCGTCAAAAACATTCTGTGGTTAATGTAATGGTACGTACAATGGAACCACATCGACCGTCATCCTCCTTCTTACTTGCTTCCAAAAGAGTTATAAATTGTACTGCCGGTGATATTTTAAAGGTGGTGTTGAACTCATTGAACAAATTTGAAGTTTCAACTAAGCAACTTTTAATGTTTATGAGATGGTGCCGCAAACATGCGTTCTTTGGGCCGATCTCTTAAAGAACACAGTGGTAACTTCTTACATGTAACGTGTAAAATCCATACTCTAAATCTTGCGGCACAAACGATCCCTACATGTTTTCCACTAGTAAATGCAATGATTGCTAGTACAAAGGAGTGTTTCTAAAATCCCCGAAACATACCCGACTATTTCACAAACTGTGTCCTAATTTACCTAAACCACCACAGCCGATTGTTACACGTTGGGGAATATGGTTGCAGGCTGCGTTTTACTACAACAAATATCAAGAAAAGCCAGGAAATATTTCAAGATAGTCAGGTTAAAAGAGATTTACAAACTATTCACAACAATTACTTCGGACTAGCGGAGGGAATAGAAAAATTACAAAATGTTTCGATGTCGCTAGTGGATTCTGTTCAAATTGTGAATGATGTTCACGCACAGTTATGCACTGTAGAAGGCGAAACAAATTGGTATGCAATACGAAAATTTGAAAGTGTTTTAGAGAAAGACTCCGATTTTCTTATATTAAGACAAATTTGTGAGGGTGCGTATGAAGATGCATTAAGTTGTTTCAAAGATTGTTTTAAATATACAAATATAACATCCCTAGATGTTGAACGGTCGTTTTCGGCATTAAAAAACATTTATTCCGCACGTCGTACTCACTTGACTGAAACAGCTGTGGAAACACATCTAATGATTCAAATACTTAACAGATGTTACCGAGTTTGTGATTGCAGACTTTTAAAACAGTAAGTGTTTCAGCACGTTTTATAATCTATTTCTTACCTTCTATTTTACGTGTAAACTTTTAAGCGCTCGCCACCCCTCTGGCCGTTACCGCATATTTGTCCAGGTTAGTCATTACCGACACGTATAATGTATTCAGGATGGCCACCCGTTCAATGTTGAAGCCCTCTGGCAGAGATTAGCTCTGTTTCGGTAGCTCCCACTGTTTCCCAGGCCTACGATCTCTGGCACAGGGGTACGATGGACTTGTTATAAGTCCAGCCAATGACGAACTTGGTAGAATGGTTAAATAACTCCTCTTCTGGTCATTTTCTTCAGTTCGTAAATCCTTAAAATCAATGGAATATCTTCCTACAACAACTAACAGCATAAATTCGGTAGTACTTCTAGCATAATTTCGAATATTAAATATGTTTCGTTAAGTTATAGTCTAGAACGTCAGCAAGTTTTATGATTGTTGGGTTGTCAGTGGAGTTTTGGAGCACAGAGTAGTATAATTTCAGTCATCTAGACGCGTCACTACATGTATTATATCATGCCGTTTTTATAAATAGGTTTATTCGTCGGAAATTCATTGTGAAATTGTATTTGGAAAAGAGTTATCAACATTTGCTGTGGATTAAACAAACACCATCGCGTAAAGCAGTTGAGGGACGCGAATTAATTTTGGAACTTCTCGTCAAGTTTTCATCGAGGTAGCACAAGTTTCAAAGTGTTTAATAGTTCAAATCGTACTATAAATTTATGGTAGAAGTGAAGGTTGGTGGTTAAGAATAGGCAGCTTTCCTGTAAATGTCACGTAAACATAGAGTTTATATGACATCGTCATAAAATCCAGGATAGTTTTCAATTTTCGGTTTGATTTTCGTTAAATTCCATTAATTGATATTAAAGTTCATTCAAATTGCCGAGAAAGTGTTTTAGAACACTTCCGAACCCTCAGTTCGTATAACTAGTTAACTAATTTGCGAAAAATTAATTTTGTGCAAGCATGAATTTCGTCTTCAGTTTCCACGTTTTGCGGTATCGTGATTTATACCAACAAATTGTTTGCTCCGTTGCTGAATTTTGTCAAACTGATGTAGTGAGTCGCAAACCCTGTAGTGGTATTATTTTTTCACATATAAAAATACAGTTCAAAAAAATACACCACACACAATACAAGAAATTACCGAAGCAATTCAAAATGTTTGTGACGCAATAACGCCTCAACACCTTGTCAACGCATTTAACAAAATGGATTTGTATTGAAATCGAAGGAGGTCACTAAATGCTAAATTCTTCTTTTACTTTTATTACACTCAAAGATAAAGGTACGTAAATACAATAAACCTCAATGCAAAAGAGGTACACGGACGGCACGATAATAGAAGGTGTCGGAACAGGTATAGGCATTAGTGGTCCTAACTACCACCTAAAATGCCTACAGGACCCCACACCAACATATTTCAAGCAGAGATTTCCGCTTTAAGCCTGTGCGCCATAAGCAACCCCGAGAAAGGGCTACGAGGCCCATGTATAAATATATTCAGCGACAGTCAGGCAGTTCTAAAGGCTATTAAGGCCTACACATACGAATCTGCTCTGATACACGAATGTGTACACAATCTAAGGCAATTGGGACGCAATAACCACGTTACTTTGCGGTGGGTCCCAAGCCACCAAGGGATCGAAGGAAATGAAAAGGCAGATAAACTGGCCAAAGAAGCAGCGAACATGCCTTTCATTGGTCCTAATCCATTCTGTGGTCTCCAAAAGAGCCACATAAAACAAGCAAATAAGACATGGGAGGACAATCAAAAGGCCTCGCACTGTGAAAATGTTCCGGGACAAAAACAGGCGAAAGCTCATGTCAGGCTCGCCAAAGACAGCAAAAATAGCGTTATCGTTCAGCAAATGGGATTTTAGATTACTGGCAGGATTTCTGACAGGCCATGTAGCCCTAAAATATCATTTATTTAAACTAGGAAAAGCTGAAGATCAAATCTGTCGTGTATGCCAAGATTTTCCTGAATCAAGTTAACCTTAAACAAAGAAGTACAATTGCTTCATTACAAGTATATACTTCTCGTAAACGGAGAAAGAAACGCCAAGAAAATATTTCTTTTGATTTAAAACAGTTTTTGTATTGCGGATAATTAAAACAGTAATTGTCTTGAATTAAGGAGGACAGCTACAGATACAAGTAAACGTTTTTCTGAGTGCACAGATTAGCGCGAAATTAGTGTAAGAATTTGACATTAGACCAATAATTTGCTTTATCATAACCTAACCTGAATTTATCTGTTGGTATAAACAATTGCTTTTGTAATGCATGAATTGCTCAAAAACATTACATTGTATGTTTTCTACGCGCAGGAAGATGGTTTCTTGCATCAAGAAAATAGATTTTCTTGCAAAACTCAGTCTCTATTCAAGAAAATATTTTTATTTCGAGACTATAAAAAGGTATAATATAAGAAAATAATTTTCTTGAAATTTTACTGGTATTAAATAAATATTTTTTTCGAAGGGTTAGAAAATCAAGAAAATCCAAGACAGAAAAATGTTTCTTCCAAGTAAATCACTTAGTTTTAAGTTAAGAAAATATTCGTATTAAAGGTAGGAATAAAAAAATGGTCCAGATCTCACAAAGTACTATTAAGTTCTATTGAGAACTTTGTGCAACGGTCAACTATACACACGTCAAACTTCAACATAATTTTCTGCGTTTGTTTTTTAATTTGTATGTCATGATTACTGTAAAAGCTGCTACACGCAGAGAAACGTTTACTTGTATCAAGAATATCCGCCTCAATTCACGATAATTGCTATTTCAATTATCCACAATACAATAACTGTTTTAAATCAAAAGAAATATTTTCTTGGTGTATTTTTCTTCGCTTAAGAGAAGTATATACTTGTAATGAAATAATTGTATTTGTTTAAGACATTTGTTAACTTGATTCAGGAATATCTTGTGGAAAATAATGGCCGTTATAGCACAAAACAATATTTTTTTAAGGATAGTAAATAGTTTTCTTAATTCCAGAAAGCGTTTAGGTATTGTTCATAAATCAATAACTTCATTTTCTTAAAACAAAGCATTTATTTACTTAGAATTCTTGAAATGTATATTATTTACAGTCCAACCAACGACTCGTGAGGGGTGGGGATAGAATGCGCCGTAGCAACCGAAGAAAAAGTGGGGGCAAATAGTGTATATTTTGCACGCAGACCGTACAAATTTAGATCTCCCTACTCTACTTCTTTTTCACTCTTTCCAAGCTGTCGCACTCTGCGCAGAAAAAATCCCCACCCCTCACGAGGCGTTCGTTGGACTGTTTATCCACATTATTAATTGCGCTTATCTTGTTTAAAACAGTACGACATATCCGTACATAATGCAGTAAATTATTCTCTTTGCTTGTGATTTTAAAAAGGCTAAGCTAGGTTGTCTACAGAATAATGTTCAAACAAAAATGAACTTTAATATAGATGCGCACATAAAAAGAGCGCTAAAGAAACAATAACCATGGTAATGCTGATATATAGCTCATGGTATTAATGGAATCACTCCCGGCAAACTCAATGCGAGAAGAGGAAAGCATTAACACTTTTTGCTCCTGTCCACATTAGACTTCATCTCTCAAAAACAGCACTGAAATATTTCCTGGTGCCACCTATTTTCAAGAGATATAGTCATGCCGTCCTAGATAGTAACGATAAAAACCGGAATACAGATGCCATATTTGCCCATACAATGATATAACCTTTAACGTACAACATTCGATAAACATTTTCAAAAGGTATCGGTTAATGTAATATGAATATTTTCTTAACTTAAAACTAAATGATTTACTTGGAAGAAACACTTTTCTGTCTTGGATTTTTTGATTTTCTAACCCCAATAAAATACTTATTTAATACAAATAAAATTTCAAGAAAATAATTTTCTTATATTATACATTTTTGTAGTCTTGGAAATAAAAATATTTTCTTGAATAGAGACTAATTTTTGCATGAAAATCTAATTTATTGATGCAAAAAGCCATTTCTCTGCATGTACTCATTGCAAATTTAAAACCGTTACCAATTATTAAAAAATACCATAAATTGAGCACGTATCTATGAGCAATACATCCAAATATTACAATTTCTTCAATTCTCCTGTAGAAATAGAAATTCTTACATCACACCAGGTTTAGATAATACCCATTGTCAACTTGTGTAGGTTGATTACAATATCATTTTCTCCAGTGCATATTGTGGCAATATTTACGCAAACATCACGGTAATTTTGTGAATTATACCATTATCACATCGTGAGTCAGGGATACCAAGATATCAACAAAAAAAACCACTAAAATTTAGAAATCTCCCATCGTGTTTGTGGTTACGTTATTTATAAATTTACATACATGTATCCAGAATAATACTTTATCGATAAATATGTAGTGTTTGTTCACTGAATATTTTACATTCTTTTACGTTTGAGGTGAATCAAAACTGGGGCAGATGATTACAATTCTTGTATTGAAAAAATGTATCTACGCAAATGGGATTTTTTTCAATTGATTAATGGTCTAATGATGAATCACCTTCGCTTGGGTGACTATTGGCGGTTAGATTTGTTCTAAATAGAATGTTATTGGTTTTGCAGAATTTTAAGCAAATTGAATTAAAAAGTATTGACTTCTAGATTTTCTGGTAAAACCTTTTGAATCTTCAATTATTGCCAAGTTTTATCTAAAATTTGATATTTGTTTGACTAATCTTTTATGCTACTAACGCAACACATCCATTCAATTTACTCGAGAAACTATTCTCTACCTCTATACCACATTTATTCTAGAATTTCCTCTTCTTTCCAAGCGCACCTGTGTTCAGGAAAGCAAGTTCCGATGACATTTATTTCACGAATGGTCCGCTTGCGATAATAACGTCAGAAATAGATTCATTCAATTTAGACACGCCGAGAGAACTCGACAATATTCCAATTGCGTCACTACCGCCATATGTCTTGATGTATTATTATGCTTGGCCCACCTTCCTCCGTGAAGGCATTCAACGTTTACAAATAACCTGCTCCAATTCTACTCTTGTTGTCTTATCTATCTGGCGCACATGCTTGGCAGGTTGACTTTTACACGCGTTTAAGAATACCGCTCAATAAATTCCCTTATCGATTAAAATAAAAAGGAATGCATATATCCCCATGCATACGTGCAGGCAGGAAATACATTATACAGAAATTTAGAGTTTACGTAGTGTTATCGTAGATTAAATAATTTATGTTTTACTCGTATAGATAGCCCACTTTCCATGTATTCCCGCAATTTTTCAAAAATGTCTTCATTTTCAATATGTTAGAGTAGGAATATCAAATGAATCGTCTTTTATAGATAAAATACGTTAATATGAATAAAAGAAAAAAATAAAATGATCTACCTATAACATTTATTATCCCATATTGACAATTTATTACAAAATATGTACATGTTCGTGAGGTGCCTTTGAAACACAATCCTGTCAGTCATTCTGAGGTTACGAATGGCGTTTATCGCAGATTTATACTGAAATTTAGTTTACGATAAAATAAATAAAACACAAATGTGATAATTGAAGGGGCAAATTGAGGATGAAGGGGTTAAGTCACATTTTTTTAAAGAAATGTACTTCTTGTTGTAATGAATAAGTTTAATGAAAACTGAAAATGTTTGACCATGTATTATTAATCCACAACCGTTGCTTACTAATCAAACATACTGCATTCGAAAATAATCATTCAATAAAAGATACCAACTAATTTACTCTTACTCAGAAACAACTTTTTGTAATATAACTCCTTCATCCACTTGCCCATTCAATTGACACGTATGCAAAATTAGCGAAAATTATATAAAATTATAAACTACATCGTTTCTAAGGAGATATTTAGTAGCGCATGCGCAATTACTAACAAATGCGCTTTTTGCAAATCGGAGTGGAACTGATAGCTATGATATGAATCTGCTCAATTCTTTATGTGAGACATTCCATAGCATAACTATTATATTAAAAAGTTAAACATGAAAAAGTCAATGTCCATTAGCGCCATGTGGAGTGACGTTCACTGAAATTCCGTTCTAGCAACTTTTGTCAGGGCCGGTCTGACTTATTTTTCCACCACCAAGAACCATATCGTTGTTTTAAGGTCGGGTGCAATGGCTTTCTTGACCTCCTTCTCTGTCCAGTTTGACTAGCAGCGTTCCTCGTCTCCGCGATGACTCGACTATTCTCCAGGGAGAAAAACAATTCTTAGAAGGGTTCGATTACCAGGTCCTAACGGCCTGCATCTGTGACCTTAATTGGCTTTCTGATCCTGGTCTTTGCGGCTTGCGCCTCGCCGGCCTTCCCAAGTAAAGTGTAAAGTCAGGTTCAGGCATTCTTTGGCTCTTACCTAAGTGACGCGAGCAATCGAAATCACCAGCAACTCAAAATCACGTCGGAGAGTTTGCGCGCTAACATAAGACGGCGCCCCGGTGATCGTGAAGATGATCCTTGTTTGTATCCTTTATAGAACCTGGATATTCGTTGGCGCCACATCGCAATAAACAACTGATCTGTACGTTATTTTTGGCACAATCGGTACAATCTGCTCTTCTACTTCGTGTCTAACTTGCTGTTTCAACAGATTAAAGGATAGATCGTACCGACTGTTTTGCAGATGTTTATCCTAGTTTGTTAAATACGGTCGCACCACAAGAGCTTTTTTTCCAGGATCAATTCCAAATATCTGGTTTTATCTGACCATTGCAGTTTTATCCCGTCTAGGAACATATCAGCGATGGGCAACCGGACTTTCCCGGTAAATCGAACCTTGTATGTTTTCGGCGGGTTGAGTGCTTGTTTCTGCAGCGGCTAATATAGCCTATGCTCTCTTGTCCCATTCGTTTTATTAGGTAAATCTACCTCTAGCCAACGATAATCCCGGGGAAACAGCAGTATTACTCATCTTCCTTACGTATTTTCTTTCTACAAACAGGAAAATTCATTCTTGGTAAATCCAATATCACTTGCTAATAAAACGCTAAGTACGATAGCAAATGTCCACATTATATGTCCACCGATATTCGCTAATGTCAAGCCGTGTGCCATTAGACGTTAGATCGCGAACTCGTATGGCATATTACACTTGATTAATAACAGTAATAACTGTAGGGTACTTATAATACTGAATAGATTAAAAAATGTGAAATATCGAATAAGATAAAGATTGTTTTGCTATAAAGTCTTACATTGAGCGAATACAAATTATTAGTTCGATGAAATTATTAAGGAGATTTTAAATACGGTAATCTAGAGAACATGGCTAGAGCGTTTTCAAAGAGAAAAGGGAATCCAAGATGATAAAAGTAATCCAAAATGTTGTGGAGTTCTCACATTTTCCAAACAAACGACTGCTTATCCACACCACATCCACATGAAAATAACTAACCACCATCATTCTGGTATAAATTTCAATTCATTGGAGCAGCCAAAAGTTGTATAACAACACAGATATTATTTTAGGATAAATTTTCTATTATATAAACGAAATCTTCAGGTGAATTTTACACGGGCGCTTAAAACGCGGCGATTGAAACGCCTGCCAAAACGATTGCCAACGCCGACTTACAAGAATGTAGGAAAGCTAGAAACATTAGCAACATTGTGTGAGTATTTCAGCTGCAATTTAAAGCAGCGTTTACGTGCATTTCAAAGTTCAACGATGCAGTAATCGTTGGTAACATATTGCATTTATCCGTTTCAGAATTCACAAAACCTATCTGTGCTTGATACAAGTACGTCTTTATTGTTTGCTCACCAAAACATCTGAAAACCATCTTTTCTAGATATAAACATAGTGGGAGAAAGTACACATGACATAAATCAGCTGAGCTGTAGAATGTGACGACCTTCTGATTGTCATAATCTGTTTAGCATTTTAATTTGATTCGAAATTAAATTTTCATTCAAATATGTCGGTGCAACTGGTCATTGGGGCTTATATCGCAGTTACGTTGTCCGTTTACAGCGTTATTTCCGATATTTGAAATTTCCATAGCAAACTTCTATGGATGTACAAATGTTTTCAAAATTTAAGCCAAACCCATATCAAACAAGTGCATTGCGTCATAGATGCCACCAAATGCAATTTTTTGAATTTTGAAATACACGTTTTCTGTTGATAGCTTGTGTTTGGTGTAATATTCGATACAGAAAAGTTAATTTGTGTACAGCGTTCAATAATAAGGGTACTTGAAGAACACTCGGTGGCCATTGAAAAAAGGATGCAGCTTTCCAAGCGAAAAATAGGTTAATAACACAGGATGATTCGTTCAATGCCACTTTCTTCCTGAATTATTCAGCAATAAAAGTCGCGTAGTACATCCGATTTGAATAGCATTTATTTTGGACTGCTCATATAGAAGCCATAACGCGATTGAAACGCATTAATATCGGCGTTTATAACGCAGCGTTATAAACGCCCATGTCGAAGTGGTTTTATTATTTACAACACTTGGAAAGAAGCAAACAGTAAATATTTTGAGCAGAGACGTTACTGATATATAGTCATTATAAACAGCTGAATTCCGTTGTCATAGAGATTAAATCATGTCTCCGCAAATTAAGAAGTAGTAGATACCCTCACATGAAAATGAATGTATTGTCCAAAACTTTATTTTCCAAATCTCAAAAACAAAAAGCTGATAATGTTGTCTCTTATAAAGCATGGAATTAATTAAGAATTACATCTTAAATTTTCGGAATTAACATAATATGTACTGTTTAAAAAGCTTTTCCTGAAGAGAGGATAACCGAGGCGTATTAACATCACTAAAATATTCATTTTAATGACAATGTTTCCAGCACGTTTTACTCAGTCGTGAAATAATTTATCTTAAACGTAATTACATGGTAATACGTTTATGTTCTGTGGTAGGTGACGCTGTTACGGCGTAATGTCTTTCCGTCACATCTTTAAACAGCAGACAACGCGCATTCTCTGTATGATCATTATGATTATTTCATTTTGCGTTTACAGCCCACCTGGAATCGTAAAGTAAATGTTTAAAGCTTCCTACGCATAAACCCAGGTAAGGGTCGTGGGTGTAACTAGAATAGGGGCGAAAAAAATTGTTAAGGTAACGACGTGGAGATAGTTATAGTTTTTAAAATGGATAACAACTAATCTGCAGTAATTGCCTCAATAAATTCTGAAGTTTTACGTCGCGTCGTAACTTCTCACTTAAGTACCTTATAGTAGGACGAAAGCATGGTAAAACATGAAGATTATGCATTGATCTACATAACCATTCAGTTGTGAATAATGAGTTTCACTAAGTTATAAGCTTTGCTTTCTTTTTCATATAATTAAATTTTTAGTTTACATTGTTTATAGAAAAAACAGTAATAAATGATCATTACAAAGCTAATAGCGCAGAAATTGTACGGAAATTAGTATCATTATGGTGATAAATAAACAATAATCTATATAAACTTCCTGTTGGAAATTCAGAAATCAACTATGTACGTTGATTAAGAATAAAAATTATTATGAACGCTTTTCCCAAATTCGTATGATAAATTTTATCCTACGGTAATTTTTGTCAAAGAAAATAAATCATGCGAGAGATACAAACTCGAACATTTTGCTCATTAATTATTAGAGTAACCTAAACTTGCGGACTCGCATAGGCGTCGGTATTACGGGTTAATATAAGAATACGAAAAATTCATAAATAAACTAAACCGGTAGAGAAGCAGGCATGTAGTGTCGACCTTGAATATAAATCATGTTAAACCGCGCTGAGAGAGATTTCGTTTTAGTACCGGTTGAGCTGTTGCAGAGATTAGTCGAACGGTCAAGGTTATGTACTTACGTGTCGCTTTTGAAAATATAGCTGGTGTTTTTTGTGTGTTGTAGTATTATACCAAGTACATAATTAGTGCATCGTTTCATATAGAACTAATATTTACATACCTAAGAAAACAATGCCTCGTAATAGATTTGCTACTAATGTACATAAGTATGTGTCACTTTTTCCCCATTTAAAATATGACGGTGGTGCAGTTTTTTGCTTAATATGCAATGTTCGTTTGGCTGCATTGCACAGAACTGATTGCCAGAGGCATGTCAATGGTATTAAGCATATGAGAAATGCAAGAACTGAAATACCTTATACACTATTCCTCATACATTTATTAATTATGTTTACCTCTTGTAATCTTCCGTTGTCGTTGGTGAGAAAAGCAGCTTTTAAAACGTTTTGGCGACAATACGTTCCAAAGTACCCATTACCCTCACAAACACAATTACAGAATCATTTGCCGCGAATGAAAGAGATGCTAGAAAATGTGTGTAAACGTGATTTGTGTTCCAAAAAAATATGGATTACCGTGGATGAGATGACCGATATAAAGAAAAACAGTATTGTGAATGTAATAGCTCGCGTTTTATCTAGCGAGAACACAGCATCACGATATTTGTTAGCTTGCAAACGTGTTCAACAATGTACCGCGGAGAGTATTCAAAAAATGATAATGAACGCTTTGAAAAAATTTAAAATTGCCCAAGATCAAGTTGTGATGATTGTAACAGATAGTGCAGCAACGATGTTAAGTGTTGGGCGATCCTTAAAACATATATTTCCCAACTTAATACATATAACCTGCGTGCTGCATGCTTTGCATTTAGTTGGTGAAGTTGTTCGACTACATTACGGAAACGTTGATCGGATGATTGGAAGTACTAAAGCAGTGTTTCGTAAATCTCCTAAACGTTTAAAAGAATTTCGTAAATTTTGTCCAGGTTTTCCAGAGCCTCCTGAACCAATTTTAACGCGATGGGGTACTTGGCTAACAGCAGCTTCTTACTATTTGATCAATTTTCAACAAATTCAATCAGTTATAATGCGATTTAATCGGAATGAATCCAAAGCAATTAGAGAAAGTCAAAAAGAATTTCAAATTCCTCAACTTTTAGAAAATTTAACAACAATATGTACCAATTATACAGTATTACTAGATGCCATCAGAAAACTACAATGTACTGAATTGTCATTGCAGGAATCATTAGACATAGTGGAGAGTGTAAAAAATAAATTACACACATTAAATGATACGCCAGGATTATGCGCTAGTCAAAAGTTGGCAGATGTTTTAAGGAAAAATCCCGATTTTAATACTTTAGAGGCCGTTTATAATAAGTGCAAGAATAGTGAACTTTTAAGTGATTTTGAAAAACAGTTTCTACATGCAAATGTAACTTCCTTAGATGTGGAAAGATCGTTTTCTATATATAAGAATATTTTTTCTTGTCGACGCACAAGGTTTAAAGAAGTAACTGTGGAAACATATACAATGATGCAAGTTTACAGTAGTCCACATCCTGATGCCTCTAATTTGTTGAATAATTAGCAAGTAAGTTTATTTATGAATTTTTCGTATTCTTATATTAACCCGTAATACCGACGCCTATGCGAGTCCGCAAGTTTTGGTTACTCTATTAATTATTCTTAAAGACCGATACACGTTTCGATGAAACAAACATGAAATATTATTCCAAATCATGGACTTCACATTCCACCGACGGAAGCCAATATAATGTCTGCCTAAAGTTCCGGGCCGCCAAAATAATTTTTGAAGAATTTGAAATATATACAGAGAAAAATGCATTGTTAAAATAGAGATAAATATTATTTTTTTTACAATATTTTGTAATACTATATGTCACAGCAACACTATCTTGTAATCAGTGCAAAAAAATTGTTGTTAAGTTTGTATATTTAACATTAATATACCTTCTCTTTAATTCTTCTACAACATAATATACTAAAACATACTCTGTATCGTTTGTTATTATAAACATTAAAATCTTATAATCAACAACTTTGTACGCAGTAGTAAAATTGTATTGTTAAATGTTTTAGATAATATTTTTCAATTTAAAGGTGCGGTGTGTAGGGAAACAAAACACGTTACTTTATATGGACTTATTGTGTTGTTAGCATGAATAATGTATATTATTTATGTTTACATGTTTTGTTAAAATAGATAGTAGGTATGTTCACATTGGAAAAGGTGGTATTTACATCTAACAATATTACTTAATTTTAAAAATAATGTATACTTTGATGTAGTGTGTTTTATTATGTGCCTGTGCAATTTGCGAGGGGAAAACCACGCAATCTTTTAATTTCACTGCAATAATATTGCATATACTTTTCTGTACTATAGAATATTATGCTTAAAACAGAGACTCAACTATATTACGAAAAGTTCAATGGATTAAATATGACATTCTAGGATGCATATGTAATAAAGCTGTAGTTTGGCCATGGCAAGCGCTACAGCCATAAATTGACCAACCATTCAATCAAAGTTGTAGTTATAATCAGTGCCGTAAAGTTGAGTGGCTTTAAGCATCAGGGTTGACTTTGGCCATTTTCCAATATTTGTTTTATTTATGCACAATTACGTTATAATAATACTTATTGGCCAAATGTGATTTTTTTACTGTTTCTGTAGATTATATTGAACTAAAATAAAATTATTGACACCACACAATTTGTTTTCTAGTCTCTGGAAAAATTAAATAAAGAAATTCATGAAAAACGAGCATTTTTTACCTTTAAAAACTTCATTCGTAGGTGAATGAAGAGGCAGCATCTATGATTGTCATGTGGAAATACGAAATCATAAAACCTCTAGGAAACCTTATGAGTGGTCGCCGCAAACTTAAAATTGTAGGTTTTGTCGCTAAAGGGTGGCCAAAGTCGCCCACATCAAAATTATTAATTTAGGTCTGGTTTTGGCCACCACATGGCTACCCTGTTTGCCACTTGGTAATTTAGTGTGTATTTGTTTATTCTAAGAAGCTTCAAAATCTAACAGGTTTAGTACTGATTTGGATGTTGTATTTGAATACTGGTGGGAATTAGGGAATAATCAAAACAAAATTTGAGGGCCCTATATTCGAAGACTGGTTTGAATACACACTTCTGCTTGCTTGAAGGCATTTTGAGGGAGCCAAAGTTGTGATTGGCGACAACCTTTCTTGGCATCTAAGTCTGCATGTTGTGGATCTTTGTTCTCAGCATGAAATAAAATTTATTTGTTTACAACCCCACATATCAATCAGCCACTTGATATCGCATATTTTCGTCCGCTGAAAATGAAATGGAGGCAAATCATAACAAATTATAAACTAAGTGGATCAAGTACCACGATTCCAAAATCAGATTTTCCGCGTCTGCTTAAATCATTAAATCAGATGTCTTATCAGAACCAGAGAAGTGGATTCGAAAAAACAGGCATTTGCCCTTTAAACAGAATGAAAGTATTGGAGTGAATACCATTAAATAATAATCTCGATCCCAATGTCCAATTACATGTCAGTGCCTCCGTCATTGACCTACTTGAAGAAAGAAGATTTCCCGGTCCAGGAGAACAAATGACCAGGAAAAGAAGTCTATGTAATAGGTGGGGAGAACATTTCAATCGGAGACATCCAAAAAGAACCAGTTGGGGGTGCTAGTGGTGCTCAGAAAAATACCTCATCATATCATAACAAAAAAACTAGAACGATTTCCAGTGACACTATTAACGTTTCCCTTTAATCGGAGGAATAGCATGACTTGAATGAGTTTGAAAATGAAAACGGAGAAACACGAGAAAAGACGAGAATTGGATGTAACGAAAGCCATGTAGTCAAACTCGGGAACTTTGTTTTGTTTCTATTTGAAAAAATGATTTATCCTGGACAGGTTATGGAAATTAAAGAAGATGCAAAGCAATATAAAATAAAATCTCTTGCCCCAAGTGGATTGCTGCAGTGCAAATGGCCTACGCCAGACGACGTCATCTAGTACGTAGAAGACGAGATTGTGCAGATAATAAAGACACCTATCCCATCCAAGAGAGATTTCTTCAAGATACCGGAAATGGAAAATTACTCTTAAACTATTGTAAACTACATTTTCGAATGTGTTTTTCTTTTAACAAATAATGTATTTTTTACTTTGCAATTAAAACAATTATAAAACATTTCGTTATTTTATTTATAATAAACTAGATAATAAAACATTTTCTAAATAAATCAATGTGTAGCCAAAGTAACCCAACTTGGTCGTCTGACTTTGGCCACCCTTATTTTTTTTAAAAACATGTATTTAGAAAGCCTTTAGCTTCTTGTCAATTTCAAAGTTGGAAGTACTAATATAGACCTATAAAATGCGACCAAACACAAAAATTAATAACATTTGGTTCAAAAGTTGTTGTAAAGTTCAAAAGTGGACCAAAGTCGCCCAACTTTACGGTAGCGGTTGGTGGCGACATAAATGGGACGTCAAGAACAACGCTTCAGTTTCCTCGTGTATTTTTTTGTCAAGTATGTAAATGTACGAGGGAATCGAAATCTTATCCTTGACCACCCATTTACGTCACCACCAAGATTTGGTAATTACACCAAAGCGCATTCTATTCTATAAATCATTTTATAAACGAAATAAGTGAACTGCAATTGAACTAGAAGGTTTAGTATTGAAAATATGGTTTAAATACGTGTCTCTTTTGGCTTCTAGGGCACGGAGCTGAAAGTGTTTTGCAAAAGTTTCGAAAAACGTTTTCCCTGCGCTTCCAGAAGAAAAGTAGCAAGGAGAGTGGCAGCTCGGATCTAGGCGACGCCCTGCCGGAGATCCTGGCGGATCCGTCCGAAGATGATTCCCCCCTACATATCCAAACGACTGCCCCCTCCACCACACAGCTGGATGTCAAAGATGAACAGTCTGAACAGAAATATAAGTAAGCACTGTTTATGTAATTTATGCTAATGTAATCAAACAATGAGAAAGTTCGGCTTTGTATTCACGAAATAGGCATTAAAAATGAAATGAAATTATTACTAGAAAGCACTTCAATACATGGAAAACCTTTGTAACTATTATGTAATTTTGTGCTGTGTTTATATCGTGCTTTGTCATTAATTTTACATATTGTTTTATGGTTGTCTACGTATTCTTTGTTTTTTGCGAATCTAATTGACTTGATAATTGTGATAATTAGCGTTATATGAGTAATTTAATTGAAATGTCACTCTATCGATTTGAGAAAAAATTTACAGGGTGTTTCATTAAAAAAGCGATTTATTTAACCAAATGCTGAAATGCGACGCGCAATTTTTTTTTGATCACACCATTTTATTGGGCGGAATAAATTACATGTTTTTCATGTTTCAACTCTCTCAATAGCTACTCTAATAACGAAGTTGTTACAGTTTCAATTGGCCAATGTAAATTTCATCGCACTTCTTTTATTTTTCATTTTAAGGCTATAGTACTATAAGGATATTTTACGTAAAATTTCATTTCCTATTGAATAATTGAAAAATATGCAGGATGTTCAAATAAACAATTCAAGTTTGTGCTGAAATGCGATGGACAATTGTTTTCTTTTTCCCAACTCTAAGATGATCAAGGGAAAAATCATAGCTACAATAATATCAAAATTAGCGGTAGTGGCTCGATAACTTAGAACAAACTATATAGCTGCTTGATGCTAAATGCAAAAACAGATAACAATTATGTTCCGAGCTTGCTTGAACAGGGCGATTTTGTTGAGTCAGATTGGAAACCAAAATTAAGCGGGCCCTTGACCAGGGCCACAATTGGGTTATACATGTATATATAACTATTTTTTAGGGAGTACCCCAAGTTTCGTATTTCGGTCCACTCTTATTTCGAATTTATATTATTTATATTAATGATACACTCACTTCCGTCTCTCAACTTTCGCGTTATATACAGACGATTTAAAAATCAGGGCGTGTTTGGCGTTCGCGATTGTATGCAAGATAATCTGCATCAGCTGAAATAGTGATTACTGATTATTGTCAGTAGTGTATGTTATACTTACTTCAACTTAAATAAATACTCCCAAATTGCATTTAAAAAACATACTAGCAATTTACTTTCCGATACAGTCGATTACGCAAATGAATAATCTTACACAGTATTATTCTTGATACAAACACGATTTTCAACGAAGACATTGCTTACCTTGTGAACAAAAGTTATCATTGATAACTTTTGACAAATCCCAACATGTGATCTTATCAAATGTTGGAATACCATAAAGTCATTGTAGTATGCGTTTGTTTATTCCCATTTAAATTATGTTAAGCATGCAGAATTCAGCATAAATTTCTAAAACAACTACATTAAAACGTAAACAGAGAAAATTATTCTTCCCATTGTTTAAATTTTATTATGCATCCTTTATGGGAGAGACACTTGGCGAATGAGATTCTAGTTGGTATGCAAATAGTAAATAACTTAGTCTGGAATTACCGGACACAATGCAAATTGCAACCCTTCACTGCTTTATATGCCACACATCACTCTCTCAGTTTATCAAGTACTTATACTGCTAAGGGATTGCTTCCACGGTGGATAATTTTAGTATTGATTGTTTGCACATTCTTACATTTATTACAGGCACCACTTGTTACAGAATATTTACTTGTATGGCTCTTGAACTTTATTAATAATTATTATATATTTCATTAGTAATAATAAAAAAAAAATATTGGCATAACCAGATTATGCATTTTTAGGTCTTAGAAATGTATTTTAGCTGGAGACTTATTACCATATTAGATGCTGTCTCCTCTTGTTCCTTGCAAAATCTGCACATAGGTTCATCTTTGTAGACTTCCATCTTCTGTAAGTGTTCTCTCCAACTGTCATGTCCTGTTAATGGACATGTTGCTGTCCAATCCTGTTTAATGCAAGTAGTTAGCAATTAAATACGAGGGACGTACAGTAATTAACGCATTAGCGGGAAAACTACTGAATATTATTAGATGAAACTTTCTGTGGGTCAAGTTGGTAACCTTGGGGACAAATTAAGTCAGCTGCTTGAAAGAGATAAAAGCAAACATAACCTCTTTTGTTTTAAAATGTCGGCTCCTCTCGAAACGTGTAGAGTGGAAGAGCAACGTTCAGTAATAAGATTTTTGTTATCCAAAGGTGCAAAGCCGGCCAAAATTTACTCGAGGATGTTGAAACAGTATGGTGAAAAGTATTTAAGCCGCGGAAACGTGTATAAGTGGATTGAACAGTTTAAATCGGATAGGACAAGTGTCACCGATATTCATCGCTCCGGACCACCGGTTGAAGTGTCGACCGCGGACTGTGTATTCAATCATTCATAATAAGCTGAATTATCGCAAAACGTATTCGAGATGGGATCCTAAACAGTTGACTCAAGTTCATAAAGACACCCGTGTTCGCATTTGTTCTGAACTCAAACGACAGTTTTTAACGGAAGGTAATGACTTTCTAGACAGTATTATAACCTGCGATTTTAACGTGGATTCGCCACTATGAACCTGAATCCAAACGACAAAGTCTTGAATGGAAACATTTCGATTCGCTCGCTAAGAAAAAATTCAAAACTCTCGCGACTGTTGGTAAAGTGATGTTAATGGTCTTCTGGGACTCAAAGCCCATTTTTTTGTGACTATTTAGAAGGACAACGTACTGCGAGCAGTGAGTACTATTGTAACTTATTTCAATATAAAGTGAAACCCGCGAGTAGAAGAAAACGCCAGGGTGCTCTCTCAAAAGAGATGATCGAAAATGCGGGTTGGGAAGTGTTACCACAGTCCCGACCTCGCACCGCCTGATTTTCATCTGTTTGGCCCGCGGTCAAACAAGCTGTACACAAGTGGCTCGGACACCAAGGAAAATAATTCTACAGTACGGAATTAGAAAGCCCACAAAGCGATGGGAGAAGTGCTTAAATGTTGGTGGAGACTACTTTGAAAAGTAGTGTAAATTTCATTGTCGTTAAATAAATTGTTTTTTTCCACACCCTCGTTGTCCTTGTCTCATTAATTACTGAACGTCCCTGATATGAATATACTGGCAATTACACCAAAGTGATCTTGTTATGTTTGGACACGGTTATTAGGTTTCGCCACCACTCCCGTGCTAGTTTAAATGCCATAAGATAAAAAGTGAGCTATCAAAGCTATCAAAGAGGATGCAAATCGTTTTCTCTCGAGGTATACGACGCAGACGTTTTTATAGCATATGTTTCTATGTGAAATGCCATGGTATATCATCCAAGGAACACATTTAGTTTGCGTCCCTGATTTCTTTCATACATACTGATGCCAGAACTGGTACTCCTTCTTGATTCGTCTGTATGTGTCTGAGATTAGGATCTCCCGTTTTCTTCTCTCTCCATTTCTCCATTCTTCCCAATTCAAGATTACTTGGTAGGTTTTATTATAGGAGATCTTGTCACTACCCATATCAAAGCTAAGGTTTGCTGCTACTATTTCTATGCTAGTGCTCCCAGAACTTTTGTGAGTTCTCTAGTTACCAGAATTGCTCATTCTGCGGGTGGTCATTGCCACCCTCTTACATTTCTCGGTCATTTTTTGGAGATGTGAATTCCAGGACAGTTTCGAGTCCAAGAACTTAGCCTCTTGACTGATCTGTATTGCTTCATTACACCGAGTCGGCAGCTTTAGACTATCCAATCTCTTCTTTTCTTCACTACTCTAAGGTTGTTCTTCTTGACTCAACTTTTATCATCTTTAATGCTCTCCGTACGAGTTCTAAAATTATGCTGGGATTCCTCCCAACGGTGAGTATCGAAACATCACCAGCATATCCCTAGGTATGGTAGCCTGCATTGTTTAGCAAGACCATCTATTACCATATCCCACAAACTATGGTTCAAAATGCTAGAAGATTTGAAAAATAGAATTAAGTATGAAATTAGTCGAATTAGTCCTGACGTCATTCGCAACAGACATTTTTCGGCAATACTCATCTAGAAATTCAATTTAAAACAATATTAAAAGTATTATAAACTGTTAAAAGTAACTAGAAAACACCTTGAAGAAAATAACCAAGAAAAACGATTGGAGATGATTTATTACAAGTGGATTTGGAGCATTAACTTAAAAAGAAGAAAACAGGATTTAAAAGAAGAACTTCAAACGACATACTAACACATCACACTTTACTGTTGGTAAGTCTTTTGACTTACCTACAGTAAAGTTATTTTGTAAGTGGAATATTGAAAATAATAAGTAGGACCTGCGATTTTCATTTAATTTGATATTTCATTTTAGAAAACATCTCAGTATATCTTTTACCGCTAGCGTATGTACTTCCATTAAATCTCTCAATGCTCAACATCGGCAACCAGTTATCCGGCCTTTAGCAAAACGCTTAGTCCCACGCAAACACCCCCAGAGACATGTGTATACGGAATAATCAAGGTCCAGCGAGATGCTGATGGCGTGCACGCGAGAGAGAAAATGGTCAAAACTAAAGCAAACGAAAATAGAAATTAATCACGAAAGCGAAGGAGAACGGCACTCTCGGCGGTCGTATAGAATCTCTGATTAATTACGGACGCGTGGTAACATACCGCTATTACACGTTGTATTCATAAACGTACAGTTTCTCGGGGATGGTCCCCGAGGCGGCTAACGGTCGAAACCGAAACAAGATGAAATTAATTTCAGCTCCGACCGGCCCGCGTCGCGCGGTCTTTGTTGCTCCACGCGCGCGCGTGTGTGTAAGTAAGGTACGAATATATGGATTGCAGATCGAAATCGTTTTTCACGGATTGAGACTTAACGATGGGATGTTCGCGTTGTACCGTTTTAGGTAAACTTGAGAGAATTGAGAATTACATTATTTAGTACACGTGTCCTCTCGTCCAACGAACAAACGAAAGAGGACGAAATTGGTTGGCATGGAGCATTTGCGTGACATCCATAGGAAAACGGAAGATATGAACTTTCTTGTCAATATATCTTTTGTGCTCTTTAATCTCCTAAAAGCCAGATCTTACATGCATTGGTGATTTCAAAGAGAGAGACGTTGGAAGTGACTGATTGCTACGAAGCAACCTGCCTCCTTGTAACTACTAACTACAGTTACCAGTTTGTAGCAGCTAATCAATATCGAAAGAGATTGCTGCTTTCTGCAGCAGTTTTCGAATGTACCAGACAATCAGACATTCGTCGAGTACGCAATATGTTTTGAAATATGTACATTGATGTAAATTTAAAGCAGTATGGCAGTAAAACGCTATAAAGTGTAAAACATCTGTAAATATCTCGTTTGGAAAACTGTTTCTTTGTATTACATACGTACACTACCTGTCATAATTACTTGCCCATCCAAAGAAATACACATAAATAAAGGACACAACACCGCAGAAACTCACTCGTATTACGCTTGAACATGTCCAAACATTGCTTTGAAGTTATCACGCGATGCCGTTTTTGATCAAGCGTCAGCAAACGCGGTACCCATCTCGCCCATAGTCTTCTCATACAACATTTTTGTAGGATGTTTTGCACAGGTTTAATTGAGATGTTTACCACAGTAGCAATCTCTTTAATCTTCATCCAGCGGTCTGCTAACACGATATCATGAGCTTTATTGATCATGTAAGAAGCTGGCCACTCATTGATCAAAGTTTGTTATTCAAGATTGTTCATTCGAAAGAGCAGTTTATTAAGAAATTTCAATTTTAAAGAGCCATACACATATTTTCACTTGTTCATTGTTATAGTTAATCCACATTTAGTCAATGCAAAGGTATATTATTACTATGCATATTAATTTTATTTATTAACCAGCAGAAGATTTATAACAGCTGCAGAAATGTGCTTCCACTGAGCTCCCCAAATCACAAGACCAATGCGCCATAATAAGACAGAATTAAACCATCACAATTTACCGTTTACATCTAGGCTGCCTTAGCAGATAGACAATTTTTGACAAAGTATTAAATAGCACATGAGAATATTGCTTAAAAGAAAGCGTGTTGCTATGGTCAACCTCTAAAATATGAGATTCAGAAAGTACAACCTTCGGTATAATCTGGGTTTTGCGAAGTACGGGTGATGACGTCGATACCTCGCAATCGTACGGATTACTGGCCTTTGCGAGATAATGACATATACCTGCGTACAGTTTCCGTGTATCCGGTTTTGCCGAGATTGTAAAAATAACACAAGTCCGTAAAGCACGTCGCGTTTTCTTTCTTTCCCGTATTTTAGCGAAATTATAAAGTTATTCAAATCGTTGCACAAAGTCCGTAAACCAATGTTAAATTATTTATGTTTTTATTTTGAAACAAAACGTGTAAATATTCACATCTATATGTACATTTGCAATGCTTTCCGCATAAACGCCTGAAGTTTGTTTTGTATTTTACATTATCGCCGAGATTCTTTGTAGAGTTTGACAAATCTAACGTTTTACTTTTCATTGTTGTAAGATTCCGAGGAATGTACGTTATTTTTTATGTTAATGAATTTTAATTTGTTTTCGATTTTGTGAAAATAGATTTGGTTAAATGTTACTCACTATTTTTGATGAACCTCTGGACGCAGGAGCTTTCCATTCGGAAAGATTCGTCAATGTGCACCATGCTTGATTAAGATCACAAATCACACCCTTTTTCTCAGTCACTATAACCGCAAACATCTTTTATATTCTGAATTAATAAACAAGTGGTGTTTGTTTATTTGTTGACAATTGATAGGGTTCAGAGTAAGCATTTTTGATACGCGTGACGACATCCCGTGGTCGAAGTTGGTGCTATGTTATAAAGCCAATAACATAGGGTACCTGTCGCCGATAAGCACAACCATATAAGCATTTACAATAAGAAAAGCCACGACTTATCATTCGTTACATTGGCTGACTGTGTAGGAAATCATTTCACATTGACTGGTGCTGAGAAAACATTAATATCACATAAGTGGTGCCTGAGAGAGTAACGGAACATTTTACAAATGTAATTATTACTTATATAGTATAATGATAATAGCTTTTGAATATAACATAATTAGTAACAGAAACAGCTTGATACGATTCACAGTTTTAGTTACACGTAAGATAAACGGCAACGTCGTGAGTGCCTTGTTGTCTTCAGTATTCAAAAGCACCTTCGCTAAAAGAAAACCCCACAAAGGGATGCCTGTTACTTATATATGCCTACGTGATATCGCCCATTTAATTGAAAAATCATTTTTTAGTTTTTTTTAACTCTTAATTTTTGTTTGCAGGTTTGGTCCATTGATTTGGCGTTCCAGTAAAGAAAGGAAGAAGTTGAACAAAGCAGCCAGAAGTGCTAAATGCAACAGCGGCGATAGCGGAATTCAGATAGAGGTAATTTTTTTTAAGAAGGTCCTTTCACAACTATCCCTTTCCAATTCCAAAAATAAGATCATACCAGTCACCGAGTCACTCCATACTTCAATATAATACCTTTTTGACGCGTGATTTTATTATTTTTTTTTTAATTTCCCCATCTCATATTCTCACATTCTTCCAACAATCAGGATCTAATACTTTTAATGTTTAAGATCGAGTAGTAAAACTTGCGAATTCCCAACTTACTAATTAACATAACCTAACATTCTACAGGCAGTTCCACTAATTGTTCTCAAATTTTTACTAGGCTGCGAATAGACTAGCTTGGTAAGATATTTGTTTATATCTATATCTCTTAATTATATATCGATATATATATATATATATTTAATATTACTTATTTGATATTTTTTAAAATCGTTCCCGTTTTTTGGAGTGGATATTTTTAGTTTTACTATATTCCTGATTGTGATTTTGAACCTGTTTTTTGACAAGTAGTGTTATAGTCGCCTTTTGTTTGTTCCGTTCCTCTCTCTTCTCGTCTTTTGTTTTTGTCTACCACTTGACTTATATACAAGTAACCACTGTGATGCTTTTCACCTAATATTATTATTATATATTTTATGATATTTGGAACTGTTTTCGTTATTGGTACATTTTAGTACTTATATTTACACATTTTTGTCCGTTGTGAGATGATGTTTCTAATTATTTATTGGCCTTGTTACAATTGAAATCCTTTGTATATAATGCAAGAATAGTTAAAATATGTATATTTTCTTTAAATTACGCTGTATGTACAATATAGTGTGGTATAACAGATTAGCTCGGTCTTTTTATCCACATATTTAGTTAACAACAAATGAGAAATGAGAAAATTCATAGCAACAAATCTGGTTCTCCCTAATTTATACCTACGACTATTGTGCCGTATGGCAAAATATGTTTTATTCACAACAAAACACCCTTACCTTTCCGCTAGGCAACTCTGCGAAATCTCTTAAACCAATCGTATCCGAAAGGAAAGATTCAACAGGGACTACGTTCAGCTTACAGCCCGGACGTAAATCCTCTTAATTTTTTTCTGTGAAGTTGTGTGACGAGGTGTACGTGTTCTACAACAGACTTAAACTAGATAATGTGGGTGAACGAGGGCGAATAATGAAAGCAGCTGCACGTAAAGGAAAATAGACGCATTGTAGCTCGTGCCGGAATTTTTTTACGTCACTTACGACACGAAGGCTAGGCGGTTACTTTGAGTTATGTTGAGTAGGTCGTCTGTTAGATTATATAATGTAAGTTCATGGATTCTATTTCTTTTTTTCCTAGACAACCTTAAATAAATTGTTACTTTACAACATACGCTTGTTGTAGAATGGTTTGGCACTAATTTGAATCTCATAAATTTAATTGTTAGTTGCTAAAGCAGTTAACTCTTCTAATTTTGTCGGGCACTTTGCTTGATATAATTGTCATATTAAATTATATAATAGAGAAGTTTAACTATGTAATTGCTGTCAACTACATTCTTAGAATTACAGACAATTCACGCGAATTTAATCACGTTATATATGGTACTATTTACTAATAATGGTGAGACTTCTAGCTAACTAGGTAATTAAGTTGTTAATCTTTTAATATTTGTAGACCTTAGCAAATATTTAATTGTGACCATCAATGTTATTTTTACATCAGGGGGTGTGGTCTCTTGGAGTTAAAGCGTGACAAACGGTAGCACCCGCAGAGGCGTCGTGAAAGGAGCTGTGTTTACTATGTACATACAAGGAATCGAGTGGACGTTCGGTTATTATCGGTTGATCGGTGTGCGTGTACTATTTATAATGTTCGAGAAACTAGCGGAACCGTCCGGGGCGTACCGCACAAAAGTAGACACAGTATTAATAAAAAAATAATAGATTGTTACCTTTTATTGACGTATCGATGATCACTGCGATAATGTGCGACTACCATGGTACGTCGCGTAGTACTGCAACATAAGCAATGCTTCCATTGTTGATTCGGTCAGGCCTCGACGACGGTCTGAAAACGTTCTCGTATACTTTGCAAATGATCGTTCAACATCTAATGAAATAAGATTTGCGAAATTCAAATACTCCTGTATCTCTTCTGTGCAGTCTCGAATTCCAGATATAGATCGAACCTGTTCTAAATCCGGATTTTGATTTAAAACTGCACGAAATTTTTGCGCGACATTTAAGTCCTGTAGGATCCGTCAAGCTTTCTAGAGCGGCTGCTAAGTTGTTGATGTTATTTAACGAGTCTTGTATAGATAAGTGAGTATTTTCTAACTGCGAAATGGTTTGTGTTACTACAGAATAGTTTATGGAAATGTTATCTATTTCTTTTTGAACGTCCGAATCGGAAAAAAGTTGTTGACTCTCGCTAACCGCTTGAGAATTAGAAGAATTAAGTTTGAAAATGACATGTTTCACTTGGGAATAATATTTGCGATAGTAAGATACTGCCTCGATCCATGTTCCCCATCGCGTCAATACAGGCTGAGGTGGTAGCGGAATTTGCGGATACAATTGCTTGAATACGCGGATATGTTTGGGAGATTTCACAAACACTTTCTTGGTAGATGATATTAAATCATTCACCCTAGGATATTTGCTTCGAATTGTTTCTGCTACGAGATGACATGCGTGTATGAGGCATGTTATGTGAAGAAGAGTCGGAAAGCATACTTTTAACGTCCTACCAGCTTTCAGCATTGTTGTGGCTTCGTCAGAAACTAACATGGTGATTTGGGCTCCTACGATACAAAATTCTCTTAACATATTTTTTATTATGTTTACAACGGTTTCGGCATCAGTTCTTTCAATCCTTTTACTGGCTAACAAGAAGGAAGCTGCTGGACCATTACGTTTTAAAGGACGCGCCATAATATGAATCACGCTGTGTTTCTGAGCATCAGTAGTTTCGTCCACAGTGAGCCAGATTTTTTGATTTCTCAACTCGTCTTTTATACAGTCTTTTACTGTACTTTACACATGTGGTAAATTGTACCGCAATTGTCATTTTGTAGGTAGCTTCCATGATGGAACATATTTATCCCAAAAAAGACGAATGTTTTCATTGTCTACTAGGTGTTGTGGGATGTAGCACGTGCTCAACATGAAAATGAAGTCATACAAAAATTGCCAGTACGGAATATTGTTTCTTAAATTCAATACATGACGTTTACTTTTAATATGACTTCCACATTCAAATGTCGTGCGACCTAGCAACCCTATACCGCAAAATTTGCAACCAATGTGCGAACCTGTAAATTCCAAACCAGAGAAACGCGAAATATATTTCTTCACATGCGATGCGGCAGGTACACCAGGCTTACGTCCCATGTTTTCGAAAACACACAATAAGAATCGGATAAATAACCGAACGAGCGAACGCCTCAATATCTACCGCATTACTGAACTCTGCATCCACATACGTAGGTACACCCCCCCGTACAGGCGTCTCTGCAGGTGCAACCATTTGTCACGTTTTAGTGATCTCCTTAGGAAAAATCCCGCCGACAACAGGGCTGGTTCCAGACAAGGATAGTTTTATACAAATTATTGCAAACTACCAACAGAGGGTTATACTCCATAAGACCCAATACTTCGAAACTAGGGTGAAACGCTCTATAGCACTTACACCACAGTTTCAATGTCACTAATCTAGAAACAGAAAAGCATACACTAGATTGGGTAATTGTACGCATATGAATTCCTTTCTGTTCCTTTATCGAGAAACGGTTTTACGTTTGTTGTATAAATCCAGATTAAACTAAAACAATATAAATAAATAACGTTTGGTTTAAATTACCAGAATCGTCTATTTGACAAAAATCTTGAATATGTGCCGTCCTTCTAATCTACGCTATTGAATTTATTGAATGTTTTACAAAATTTGCTATTTGAATTTGATTACTGGAAATTTTTAACGCTCCATATAATTTGCATGTAATAATGTCATTTCTACAGTTATATACAGGGAAATACTAAACCATTAAAGTTTTAATTAAAAATAAATTACATGCTTAACTTAGTAGTTTTTAAATTGTTTGTACATATAACCCAATGCCTCAATACTTATAGATTTTTGAGAAGAAAACTTTGGCAAACCAAAGATATCTGATAAAACGTGTGATTATTTTTAACTATTCTTGCATGAATAAAACCAAGAAATTATGTGGCATTTGTTCGTAAATTTTGAACATTATCATTACTCTACTACACTCGTACTCACACCTTCCTCATCATACATTGCATATTACTGCTGAGACCTAGATTGCTTTTTTAATAAGTGCGTTGTCCTCTTAGGCATTGTTTATCAGTACGTTGCTACCCTATTCACGTGTATTACCTTGTTTTGTGATGACGCTCTATCAACAAGAATGTTTTATATATCATTTTGTATATTCGTAGAACAAATTAGATGAGAAAAATAGTGTTTCGTGGAATAAAATGATAAATAAATACCTTACGGTATGAAACCGTATTACGTATCATGTAGCGCCATCTGCTAACGGTATTATTAAATATTCTACCGGTGCTACAGTCGTCTGTGTATAACAGTTTGCTGGGTAGGGAAAATCTATAATGGGAATAACAAAATACAAGAGGAAACGGTAATATCCGGTGAATTTTTTATAAACAGAATTTGTTTAACGTATTTTAATCCGTAATCTATCTCTTTATAAATACTAATTCATTTTTTTAATTCTCGCTGAATTGCGCTCGTGTTAGGAAAATCCAATAGATGGCGCTAATATCCACGGATATCCGTATTATTACAGTATATTATAGTAGTTGTACATAACAAGAATTTTAATTTGTCTAGATTTTATTGAAAAACTTAAAATACTCTCATTTGTTTTTAATACCATTTTGACTCTCGAACAAAATTCGATTGCATTTTTTTTATTATATTATCTTTCTAAAAATATTGCCATTGAGTAATAATTTTTTGTTATAAAGTCCATTCACTGTAAGTTCCGTCTTTTTAAAGGGCACTTCCCCTCCACAGTGATGCCAAATCCGCCAAACTGACGTTAGCCAATATAGGTTAGAAATCACAAGATTTTTAAATCACCGAATAAAACCAATAAAAATATGGGAGTAATTAGTCATTCTGTTAAATTTAGGCAAATTCTGGATATTTCTATAGTTATTCCTGTTATCAATGCAAGATTTCAAAATTCATAAATTACGTTTGCGAAATTATAAACGGATTTACATTGCTAGAGGATAAGTAATGGTTTTAACCTGCAAAATTTTCAGATACAAGACGTTATATTAACTTGACCAATACACCTTGAAGTATTACTCTATCAGAATAACAAAAAAAGGGAATGCATCAAATACAGAAAGAAATAAATGCGAAACAACTAGACTGTTTATTAAATTTGTTGAATACATTATGCAAGACATATAAAATTCATTCAAGTCATTTATTGCTGTAGTGAGAAATATACAAGAGAAACAAGTGGTTATCTGGATTTTAAATACATAGGTGCGAAATGAGTACAAATGTAATTAAATATGTGAAAAACTCAATATTCATTCTCAGGTTCGAACTTGAGATAATTTCTTCATCTGAAGATTCCCCTTCAAGGTTTATTATCAAAGGTAACACCTCTTCTTGGTCAAAACAATTTCTCTCTCCCACCATTCAATGACAGTGTTTTCTGTATGGTTAACAGTATTGGACCACATTTCCGTTGTAATGTGGTCAATTGACTTTTGCCACATACTCAACACTTTTTCCATCCCAGATCCATCTCTTCCGATATGATTGTTATAGTAAACCTTTACTTTTACCCCAAATGTTCTCAATAGCATTGAATATGCAATGGTACGGTGGCAATCGCAAAACTCTATGTCCGTACTGGTGTGCCAGTTCATCCACAGCATAAATTTTGTTTGGTTTATGTCTAAAATAGATATATATATATGTATTGTATATATTAAAAAATAGTAAAACAACACTTACAATTGAACTAAATGTAATAGTTGCAATTTTAACATATCAGCAGCATATACAATGTTGTTTGTGTCAGCCAAGTTTGAATGTCCTGTTTTTTTCCAAGCTGCTGTTGGAGAAACATTGACGCATGTTCTGTGATATGGGGCATTGTCCATAATAATCATAGACGGTTTTTCCAAGTTTCTAATAAATAATTTTCAAACCAGTCCCAAAAATGTCTCTGCATTCTTTTCTCCGTGGGTAATCTGCATTTTTTGTTTTGAGGGGAAAATCAATGATGCACCAGGAAAAAAACCCACTGCGATTACCTGCATGTACTATGATATATCTAAAAATAATATTCATGTGGACCTCATGGGGCTATAATATCAGTTCACTAACCTTTTCCCATCAATTTTTGTTCTTTTAACACTTTGCACGCTGGTATCTTGCCAGGATCGACCAACTGTGCATTCTCAAATACCCATGTTTCATCAAGGAAATACCGGGTCCAGAAATAACTATTTTTAATATTTTGAACGTAGTTTCGAAGGAAATCAATTCTTAAAAGAGCAATATCCGAACGTTCCATCATGGCTCTGCGAGGATCGTCTTTTTTCCAAGAAAAACCCAATATTCTTTAAAATTTTCAATTACCGAATGTTCTCTCCCCGACAAAATTTAATATCCTTCAATTTTTGAAATAAATAAATGTTACTTGTTTTCTGAAAAGATACAATTTACGGAATTTTAAACGCCTTTAAATTTTATGTAATAATTACTTTGTACTTATACAGGATATAAGAATTGTTTCGATTGCCAAAACAGTGAAATCACAAGCTGTCACGTTTTAGCTGTTGTTTTTTTTGGGACTAACCGAAGGGGCCAATACTTTTGACTTTCTGATCGAGATACCACCAAACTGAAAAAGGATTTATTATTGAACATGGCTCTGCAAACTCCAAAAATATTGGAGTTGTAAATTTGAAATTACATTTTATAATTTTTCCTATACGCAAACGGGAGACTAATTGAATAAGTGGGTCCACATTATCAACGTTCTACTTTCACGAATAATTTTATGTGACGACGCCTACAGAAGCTTTTGATTGCGATTTAACTCTCGTGCATAATGAAAAAATTGTTCTGGAAAAAAGAAAAAACAGGTTATGAAAACGTTTATATAAGCCACGAATATATAAATATCTACCGGTGCAACGTCAAAAGGAATAAAAAAAATGTAACAACATACGAGAAACAGTAAACCGGTGTTTTTTAAACGTTGTAACAGCATTGTGATCGGTAAATTATTCTTTATATACAATTTCTTTTTTTTATATTACAGCTTTCATATTGAAAATAATAGATGCTAATTCAATTCAATTACATATTCTTATAGTTTCAAACAGGAAATTTAATTGTCTAATAGAAAAACAAATTTCATTCTTTTTTATACTTTTGGCTAATTTTGTTTTTCTTGATTGATATCACCTCTTTCTAAAAAATTATGAGTAATCGACTTTTTACATTGTGAAACATACGTAATTTGAAACATAACTACCAAACTAAAACATGTAGCTACATATATTTAAATCATTAGGACTGTGTGAAAAATTGTAAAAGATACCTATCTAGCGTTATTGGTTATATTTTAACCCATCTATTATTTATTTTAGTGTTACCGATACAAAATAGAGTTTTAAATAAAAGTTACATATATGAGTTTACCAAAATTTTTATAAAACATGAGATGTTAGAAGTTTAAATAAAAATATGAGTTTGAGGAAATAATGAAATCGTTTTTATTTTCAATTATTCACTTACAAATTTTAGTAAATTTACTTACAATTGTTAATCTCCCTTGTGTGATGTGTACGTGCCCTTCTTTAAATTCTTAATATCCTCTTCGATCCATGTTTTAATGTTCTAACAAACACAGACAACTGTCACCCTTCAATTTTGATAAAATTTTGCAGGGATGTAGTACACCTAGAAATATTAGAGACGTATTATTTTTAGCCGCCTTTTTCAGTTTAAAGAACAAGACGTGACATCAAATTCATTTAAAAAAGTAATTGTTCCCTGTTACTAATACTACGCCCATAGGGTTGTCAGGGTCGCCACCGATATTGGTGGAAAGAAAGCAGCAAAGCTCGTGCCATGACTGCTAAGGGACGCACAGAAACAACGTCACATGGATGTCTGTGGGTTATTGAAAGAATAGTTCAAACTGAACCATATTTTCTTTGTAAGGTCTTCATAGTGGGAGAGTCTATCTTTATCTCGGCCAAAGAAACGCCCATGAAGTCAAAAGCAAGATCAAGTCCTCACTAATTTTTTTTTTCAATATTGATGGGATTATTTACAAAGAATTCGTTCCTCCAGTTCAGACGATAAATGCAGAGTTCTATCGTGATGTCCTAAAGCGGCTAAAGAAGAATATGTGAGGGAAACGTCCAAAGAAGTGGCGCAACAGTTTTTGGCGAGAAACAACATAGCTGTTATTTCTCATCCAGCGTACTCGTCTGACTGGCTCCGTATGACTTTTTCCTCTTTCCAAATACGAAAATCAAATTGAAGGCGTAAAGATTTGAGGCGATAAAGAAAATAAAATTGTGTCGTGGACAGTGCTGAACACATTCACAAAACATGACTTTTAAAATGCATTTCTTTCGTGGCAGAAGCTCTGGGATTAGTATTCACGCTCCCAAGGAAACTACTTTTAAGATGATGGAGAAGAATGAAATGCTGGTATTCTTCAATTCTATTTATCACATCACTTATTCGAAATTTTAATTTGTATCGATAATCATAAAATAAATAATAGAGGAGTCAAAAATATAATCAATAACCCTGTATTCAAATGCAATGGCTACCCGTGTTTAATGTGAAAACATCTTCAACATCCTCATTTGGCAAAAATATAAAAGAGACATTTGTAACAGATACTGTATGTTACAATTCGGTATAGAGGCGTAGATTGGTTATTGGTTGATAGATAATTTAAAGATATTAATAAAAATGATACCAAATTAGGCTGCTTAAGAACGAAATCGATTGATTCTGGTCCTTTTAATCCTGATAAACGCCAGTATTTACCGTTGGTAGTAAAGATTCACATTTACCGACCAAAATTGTAGGATTTGTAGTGATTACTAGTTTAAAATTTATTTTGGGTGTATAGTAACGATAAGTGTGTTTTCTCTCAAATTTTGATATGTAGAAGATAAAGATAATGCTTAATGGTAATAATTAAAAGAATACAGTGCCAATCTTAAGTTAGTTGACGACGTCAGCAGTTGTAACTAGTTTCACAGTCACTGGCTAATTAGGAATAGCATGTTCTTTTTAATACTTATCAACTAGATTGTTGCTATAGGATCATTCCATGTCAAGTGGACCAACTTTATATATGGCCCTCATACGACCCTCTTCAATTTTTTCAAAATTACAGCTTCGTAAATAGTATGGCCACTAGCCAAGTTCTTGCAAAGGGCAGTTTTTTTCATATCGCGATAATAATAAATAAATCATTCTGGCAAGGTATACTGTCGACCCATTCTTGTTACTGATGGAATAACAGAAATTATGTGTTGCTCTGGAATCCAACAAACATCTTGTCTATCTGGCCATGTATCAAACGACATCAATTGTTTTGCGACAAATGTTAATTAAAGGGCAAGAACAACCGTGCATCATGTGGATATTGCAAACTTGCAACCTGGACAGTACATTGCCTGTATTTATGATGGAAAGTGGTGGATTTGGAATGTCTCTGAAATCTCAAATTAAGAAAATGTCAATCCCACGCGTCTCAGTAGACCTGCACGTTCATTCTACTAGCCAGATAGACTGGATGTTTGTTGGATTCCAGAGCAACACATAATTTCTATTAATCTAGTTCCATCAGGAACAAGAATGGGTCGACAACATAGCTTGCTAGGAGCAACTTTGATCACTATCAGTACCACATTTCAACAACTGAACCAATGATAAGTAGAACATTATGGCTTGGGAATCATAAAGAGATCCATCTTAGGCTTTGGAACCTGTCAGGCACCTACATTTAGCCATGGGAACCTGTTAGACGCCCACAATCTGGCTTGGAAACATGTTAGTCTCGCACATTTAGGCTTGGGAACCCATGGAAAAGAAACCCACATGTGGTTAGGCTTGCCTGGCTATCGGGCGTGGCCCCCCGGGCGATGCAGTCTTTGAGACTGGTGGTGGCAAAGCCACCATGGACCTACGCATGACATGCAAAGCGTGTATATTTTTTTATATGAGTAAAAACTAAGTTTCTTTGATCTTAAAGGCAAATTCTCATCAATTAAACAAACGATTAAATTAAATAAGATGAGCTCTTTTCATTGGTATCAAGAAAATTCAAATTCGAGGTGTCCTTTTTGAGATACGGCCTGTTGAAGATGCCCCAAAATTGACGAATGAAATTCTTGAATGGAATTTGAACATGGATAATTCAGCAATTATTTGAGCAATCAAGACGCCGCTTGCACAACTCCATGATATGCTGATAGACTACAACTGATGAAAGAGTCAGCTTCATAAAGTCATTCTATCAGCAGATACAAGTCGCTAAAGTATGACACAAATTTGTCACGATAAGATTTATCAGCGACTTTTATAGTAAATTGTGGTAAATCCGCCATATGTTAAGCTCTTATTCTGCAACCAAGCTGTTATTTCCAAAAAGTTAAGCGGGATCACCAAATTTCAGCATGGTAGTCAACTCAGGTCAGGAGTAGTAAGGAAACAAACTTGATGATTTGTCTGTTACTAACGCGACATGAAAAAACTGGCCTTTGCAAAAACGTGGCTAGTGGCCCAACCATTCAACTTACGAAGCTGTAATTTTGCACAATTCCATGTAAGATCCATATGTACATACCGTAAAAATTTCATCAAAATTGGAGAGGAACGAGTGGGGACCCTTAGTCCACTTGACATGGAATGACCCTATGACCAAGAGCAGCATTTATTTCACTGTAAATTTGAGAGGAAAGCCCTAATTTCCATTGAAATCATTCGAAAGACATAAAATGTTTGTTTCGATTTAAAATCCTATAAACAAATATCTGGAACACACGCAGTAACTCAAAATCCCCACATTTATTTTGAACGATAAATAAAAATATACGTGGGTAGTAAATATTTGAATCAATGATTGCGCTATTGCATTTTATGCATTCGATATGACGTGTAGGTTCCAATACATTTCATTCCCATCGTAAAAAAACCAATAATATCAACAATCCGCACGGTAATTCGAGACTTATAGACATGAGATATCGCGTTCGTTATATTCGTCGACTTAAAAGCATGCGTAAAACTTTTCCGTATACAGTTGACTATTACCGTACCGAAGAAGACAATACCGTTCCGATCTCGAATCCATTATTTTCCGTAAAAAATTGCGCGAAAGATAAACCGCGATTTTCTCGATCGCACGATTTACACCACCATTCAGTTGTCAAAATAGTAAGTACTACTCTATAAGTACAAACGCGGCCGACCCGGATGCATACGCGATGATGACACTAAAAAATCGCTTTTACGCCGTTACCACGAAACGAAAGACTAGCATTGAGTGCAAATTCGCTAAAGAGGAAGCACATCAAGCGGATAATCTTCGTGTCGCGATGACGACGGTCGTTAAGACGGGAAAAATGCAAAAGCCGCCGCAGCAAGGGTCCGAGCACCAACAACAAGCGCAAAACAGCGAAAGATCGCGTTCGCGGCGGAGACGAAGGCGAAGGTGGAGAAGGAGGAAGAGCACACTGCTGCGGGAGGTGATCGAGTGTTTTCTGTGTTTGCAGATGGCACCTGGTTGCGGAGGAGGAACAGGAGGAGACAGTTCGGAGTCCCATGATACTGACCAGCCGGGCGACGAACTGGACAGTCCACCTGCGGTCCGACGCCGCGGCCATCATCCCTCCAAAGGGGCCACCTCCAGACCCCACTCTGACTTGCTCAACCAGATCCTGATCGATAAATTCAAGGTAGGTGATGATTTTTCAATCATTTGGTTAAAAATTCTTCGAGTTGAATTAAATCAAACAAGTCTTCGCAAACCCAACTGGTTTTAGATTACTCACACTAGGAAATGAAAATGATCGTACTTACCTATTCAATTTACTTGTCCAAGGCGACAATACTACTTCCTATGTTCCAAGTTATCATAGAGTAACAAAAACATCGAGCATGAAGCTTATAAATTAAGTATTGTTCATAAAATTGTTTGGCAACTTATTTGCTATTTATTCTTTGTACGTATTTTTATTGAAAAATGTCGATAGTACGAACCATGCCTCCATACATGGAGAGAAAAGTTTCCTTGTATCAAAGTTGTCCGCCTTAATTCAAGACAATCCGCAATACAATAACTGTTTTAAATCAAAAGAAATGTTTTCTTGGCGTTTCTGTCTCCGCTTTAGAGAAGTATACACTTGTAATGAAATAATTGTATTTCTTTGCTTAAGATATTTGTTAACTTGATTCAAGAAAATCTTGCAGAGAATTTGAAGAAAGCGATTCTTAGTAGAAGTAAATAGCCATTATAACACAAAAATAGTTCTCTTAATTCCAGAATGCGTTGTTTAGGTATTGTTCATAAACAAAAAGTTTTATTTTCTTAAAATAAAGTATTTTTTACTTAGAATTCTTGAAATGCATATTATTTATATGCACATTATTAATTGCGCTTACCTTGTTTAAAACAGTACGACATATACGTACATAATGCAGCAAATTATACACATTGCTCGTGATTGTAAAAAGGCTAAAAGTGAAGATTATCTACAGAATAACGTTCAAACGAAAGTGAACTTAATGTAGAAGTACACATGAAAAAAATGCATAGAAACAGTAACCAAGACAAATAATAATAAAAATAGCTCTTGGTATTAATGGAATCACTACCGGCAAAAACAAATTAGAAGAATAAATGCGTTAAAGCTTCTTACTCTTAGCCGCATTGCTCTTACATCTCTCAGTTTATGCCACTAATCTTCAAAGACAATAAATATTTTCTGGCGCCACATAGTGCCAGTAGTTATAGTCATGCCGTCCTAGAGACAGTTTACATATACATATGTATACTCTTTGCTAGAGAGTAGCAAATATAGAAACCAAAATATAGGGATTAAGGGATTTTAAAAGCTGCAGGCAATGTTACCAAATAATTATTAATCATAAGAATTTTCATCATAACAAAAGGTTTTCCAGTAAGAACGATATGGTTTTGAAAAGAGGTGGCAACTATGTTTATTAGTCGTGCCATTAGTCGTCATTTGTGTTCAGCATACTCTGACAATTTTTTGGGAGGATGTTCCGTAGTTTATTTAGTACCGCTATGGTTTTTGTGGTGGTCTTTACTAATTGGTTTATGTGCTTATCCCATTTTAGGTTGTTTTATATTGTTATTCCCAAATATTTGATGTATTGCACTTCTTCTATTTCTTGGTCTTTGATCTTTATGTTGAATTGAGTTTTGTCTTGGTTTATCGTTAATAGTTGTAGCACCAGTCTTCTATTTTCTTGATGTCTTCGTTTATGTTGTTTTGTAGAGTCTTTTGTTTTATTCCTGTGTATATTAGGCATATGTCATCTGCATACGCGAAGATTTTTCCTTTGAGTGCTATTTCTAAGAGGTCGTTTGTGTATAGGATATATAATATTGGTGGTAGGTTTCCGCCTTGAGGTATTCCGTATTCAGTGGTGAGTGGGTTGCTTTTTTCGCCGTTTATTTGTGTTGTTTGGCTGTTGTTTTTTATATAGGTTTCTATTAGTGTTAGTTCTTTATTTTGTGTTCCTAGGAATGTCAGTTTTTGGATTAGTTTGGTTTTGGAGATTGTGCCGAAAACTTTTTTCACGTCAATGTAGATTGCTATTACTGTTTTTTTTTCCAAATTGGTTCTCACTTCATTGATTATATCTAAGGTTGCTGATGTTCCGGAATTTTTTTGGAAGGCATATTGCTGTTCGTTTATTATTTGGTTTTGTGTAAGCTGTGCGGATATTCTAGTTTGGATACATTTTTCCAGGATTTCGTTTAAAGTTAATAATAATGCTATTGGCCTGTAATTTTCTGTTTTTTCTTTGTCTCCGTTTTTGTGTATGGGTCTGATGATAATTTGTTTGATGTAGTTTGGGTAAATGCCATTTTGAAATATCTTGTTTATTACATTTACTAAAATCGGAGTGAGTTTTTCTTTGTTTTCTTTTAAGATCCTATTGGTGACTGCATCAAATCCTGGTGCTTTGTTGAGTTTTAATTTTTGCATAATTTGTCTTATTTCTTCTTCCGTTGCTTTTTGGAAGTTTGTAGGTGGGTATTGGTTTATTGTTATTGTGGTTTGTGGTGGAGTGGTGCCTTTTCGAATTTGGTCTTCTGCTAATTGTTTCCCTATTGTGGTAAAGTATTTGTTGATTGTGTCTGCTGCTTCTTTTTGTGTTTTGGTTTTCGTACCATCCTCTTTTAAGTTAGTTATTTCTTGGTCATAGTGTTTTGGTTTGCGTATTTGTTAGTTTATTATGTTCCATGTTTTGGTTGAGTCGTTTTTGTGTTTTCTGAATTTCTTTTGGTAATATTGTCTTTTTGTATTTTTGATTAGTTTAGATACGTATGTTTTTTGTTATTTGTATTCATCTCGTACTTTATCGTTTTATGGGTGTTTTCTGTGCTTTTTGTAAAGCTTGTTTCTTTGTTTAATCTGCTGAATTAGGTGTTCGTCTATCCATGTACAGTATTCTCTTCTTTTGATTTGAAGAGTGACTTGGTTTTCTGTTATGATGTTTTGCAGGTTTGTTGAAAGTTTTTCTATGGTTGTTAAATACACGCTTGAAGAGCGTTTAGCTTTTATCTAAAAATTTTATGAAGATAGACGTTCTTTTGTGAATACTCAACGTGCACTTCACGAAAACCATGGTCCACTCGCATAATCGCCCTCCGTGCTTGCTATTCGTCAAACCGTTGAAAAAATTAAAATGGATTTTACTCTTCATGATGCGAAAACACCAATAGGACGCCGAAATGTAAGAAATGTAGAGAACATTAGTGCTATAGGAGGAGATAGCGTTGCGGAGGTTCCAAATTTATTGATTCATCTCCGTGCTCAAGACTTAGGGCTTAGAAGAACAACAGCTCGGCGTATTTTGCAAAAAGTTTGGGTTTACACCGGTACAGGATTGTGTTGGCCCAAGAACTGAAGCCACTGGAGCTGTAGAGCAAATTGAAACGGATCTTAATTTTGGGAAGAGAATTATCTTCTCAGATGGTGTTCATTTTTGGTTAAGTGGATATGTTTTAATGTGTTTTTTTGATGTGAAAACAATCCGCAAGAGATTCTCGAGAAGTTCTCGCGTCCGCAAAAGGTATGGTGTGGTTTATGGCATGGTGGCATCATCGGACAATTATTTTCCAAAACGAGGTAGGAGATGCAGTTACAATGACTGGTGAGCGGTACGGATCGATGTTAACAGATTTTTTGTGGCCAAAATTAAATGAAATTGGTTTGGAGGACATGTGGTTCCAACAAGATGGTGCCACATGCCACACTGGTAATGCCACTATCGACATATTGCAAGAACAGTTTCGTGAAAGGATAATTTCAAGAAATGCAACTGTGAGTTGGCCTCCAACAAGTTGTGGTTTAATTCCTTTAGATTACTTTTTGAGGGTTTTTTTTAAGTCTATAGTCTATGCAAACAAACGACGAACCTTTGATGTATTGAGATTGAACATCGATCGCTGTATATTGCATAAAGTTGTCGAAAATTTGGTTCATCAAATTCGTTCGTGTCCACGATGTCGAGGTGGACAGTTAAAAAATGTGGTATTCAAAACATGATGTAACAAACTGTGCTTAAGAAATAGTATAAAAAGTTTGGTTGTACTTGAAGTAATTTTTATTTTGTTTCCTTTTAAAATCATTTCGTTCTTATTGGAAAACCAATTACTATCATTATGCATTTTTCTCTTTAAACATAACATTCCATTGACTGCTTATCCATGACAATCTTCCTCAACTCCTTCTATATAACATTGATTTACTACAATGAAATCTCCAAATTTTTAAAGCATGTTCCTGATTGCTTTCAAAAAATACAATTTTAGCACCCAATTTGAAGCCAACAATAAGATAGAATAGCCTACTTAGATCGTAAAACTTGTACAATAATAAGCCAAGTAGTAATCAAGTACACACTTAGCCCTAAAGTATTACAGGAGCATTAAATTAGATACTAGGAGGTATTAAAGATACTACTATCTTTATTATCATTCATGTGTGTAAACCATCCAATTTTAGAGACGCTCATCCTTATACCGTTTTACGGACGCGTTTAAAATTAGAGAAAAAATAATCCAAAGAATGCACTAATCAAATATTTAGATTCGTTACGTAAAACGACGAAACAGAAAGTTCCTAATCGCTCGTGTTTATTATCCTCCACCTTCAAATTAGATTAGTAACTCGATGCCGCCTGACCCACAATGTAGAAGCTCGTGTATTAATACACTGCCTGAAAATTAACGGGCAACATTTATGGAAATGGCTCCAAACTTTTAAGAACTCGTTAAAAGTTATTTATGATGATATTATTATTTAATGCCTTACAAGATTATGCTAATTTCTTTAAATTAATGTAATCTTGGGTAAGTAGAAGCATCAGATAAAGATTGTAAATTGTATCCTCCAATAAAAGGATAGTTATGGAGAAGTGAAATTAAATTGGGTAAAAATTGTATTTTTAGTGTACTTACTGTTCGGCGCTATAAACTTAGCTTTCTAAAGGAGTTTTACCTTATTTTTGTGCTTTGTTACTTATTAGGTTAAGTAAAATGAAGAATTTAAATAAATATTTCTTAAAATAAAGTCTTAAAGGTTCATATTTCCGGTATTTAATTTGACGGCGTCTAATAATATAATAGTTTAATTAAAAAAAAAAACTAAATAAATATGAAAATATCATAGCGTGTATCATGTAAAAGAAAACGTCCGGGGATGGGTAAATTGTATCTGGAATCCCTACATATATACTACCAGCCACAATTAGTTGCCCAGATACATTTCTGCTTGGATTTTAGAAAATTATTTATTTATTGTTATTTAGGGGGTATAATTATTTACCTACAAGTTAAAAAAAAGATATCACTTTAAATAATTCCGCAAAAGGCTCCTTTGATGGTTATCGATTGTTATTGTTCTTTTAAACAGTGAATATCCTTAATAAAATTATCTAAAATTAGTATTAAAATCCTTAAAACAAGAGAGTTGCATTTAGAAAACCGCAGAATGATTATTGGTTTACATAATCTTCGCCGAAGTAACAGAGATATCGCAAGAAAATTGAAATTAAGCCGCCGAATTGTTGACTAACATTAAAAAATATCGAGAGGCTGGCACATTATTCAGTAGAAAACGAGCAGGACGATGGAAAGTGACGACGTCAGCGGAAGGTCTTCGAATAATTATAACGAGTAAACGGAAAAGACGAAAAACTACACTTGAAATTGCGGCTGAAATAAATATCGAGCGTGAAAAACGAGTTAATTTAACCACCGTGAAAAGGAGGGTGGTTTATTAGGCCGAATAGCGTGTGCATATACAACTCTTACGCAAGTAAAATAAAATAAAGCGGTTGCACTGGTCTAGAAAGCATCAACATTGGACAGTTTATGAGTGGAAAAATGTTTTGTAGACCGATGAGTTCAAATTTGAACTCTTCAGTTCCAAGAGAAGAATGTTCGTTCGAAGGTCGAAAGGATAACGAGCAGCAGAATCATGTATAGTACCTACAGTTAATCATGGGGGCGGATCGGTAATGGTTTGGGGTTCTTTTGACGCCGCATCCGTAGGAGACTTGGTTAAATTAGATGAAATTTTACGAAAAGAGCGCTACCGGGAAATTTTGGAACCAAATGCTATACTATCTAGAATGAGAATAATCGGTGATTACTTTATATTTCAACAAGATAATGATCCGAAGCACACCTCTAAGCTGTGTCGCGAAAATTTACAATCAGAGGAACGTGAAAGCTGTATCCAAGTAAATAAAGCCTACATGCTAATCCCATAGAGCTTTTGTGGGAGGAACTCCGTAAGCAGGTGAAAATAAATCCTCCCAACTTCCAAGGAATCGTTGTGGAGACACCTACAAGAAGTCTGGCTTAAAATAGAACCTTCTACTCTGACGAAATTGATAGAAAGATTGCAGCAAATGTGTGCCGCGATTAGTAAGAGTCGAGGTGGACATTTCGATGAAACGAAGATTTAATTTTCTTCTGTCAAGTGTAAGAGGCGAGTATTTTGCTTCAAATAAATCGCTGTAAGTTTTAACTTGCTTGTTTATTTAAAAAAAAAGTACATAAGGAACATAGCATAATACTGTTCTTAATACCTCAGCGTACATAACATAACTCTACACAACTCATGTTCATAATGACTGTTACTACTTCTATCCCTACCACACCTATTCCTACCAGTTGGCGGGAATTGCTTGGTGGGAAATTTAAAATTCTGAATGGCGCGCTACACAAGTAAATTTTATTTTTGAATAAAGACTATCAATTACTTTGTTTTAAGAATATTTTATTAAATGCAAAATTATAATTTTTTTTTAGTTAGCACTTCCTTTAGGTATGGGTATTTCTTTAGTCAGGCAAATAATTTTGGCCGGTAGTGTAAGTAATAATAAAGGCATATATAATTAAGAGCAAACATATTGTGGGATTCCGTAAAACAAGTACTTTTTCAGCAATCATTCCATAATTTAGGCAGTTTAGTTTTCTGCATATGTTATATGCATTTTCGGCAATGTCGTCAGTATAAGCATTTTTTGTACCAAAATTATGAAAGGGGTATTGAAGCTTTAAATCTTGGTACAAGTTGTGTTCTTTTGGATAGAATGCACTGTAATACTACAACCATCTAATACATTATATTCATAATCAAAGTAGCTTTCGAAATGTACATACTCAAATACTTAATCATAAAAAGCAGATTGGCAAACAGTTAACAAATGATACAGTTATCATGACAAGAATATTAGAACCATATATCCTAAAAAAAATTGTCTTGCCAAACGCCATGATTAACGCTGTTCAACCACCTGCGCTCAGGCAATACCGACGCCTATACAGAGGCTTCTATAGCCAATCCGCTCTGCTTGGTCCCCTCTCTCTTTGCCAGTAGTTTTAATCAGTAAACATATGTCAAGTCAACAATGACCCCGGGGAAACGATAACATAACTCCTTTTCGCGCACAAAACAATTTTAGCATGAAATCATATTTTCCCAAATTAAATACGGCAATTTAACGCGTCGAGTCGCAGATACTCGACTATGACACTTCGCGGTGACGCTAAACGGCAAATCCTAGCGTAATAATTACATTCTGAAAAGACATGTGTAATTTAAAATCATCTATATAATATAATATATATATAATTACGCAATTTCAAGGACAATAAATATTTTTAAAATAGAAAGCGTCTCATCAGCTATTATTGGTGGAAAATTAATAAATGCTATGGATAGCAAAGGAGCGTAGGAATGCTAAGATAACCGAAGCTTTTTAGCGCTAGCTGTAAAAGTGTCCCAACAAGAGCAGAAAATTAAAATTTTAAACAAAACACAGTTTTTTTTTATTTGATCATAAACTAGACATGGCTTTGCTGGCACGTTTGCGTTCTTTTGACAACATTTTTAACCACGGTTTGGCATAATTATGGCTGGATTTCAGCGACTGAATTTCAGTGGTCGTGGACTTGTTAACATAAACTTTTGACTTCAAAATGAAATCCAATGGCGTTAAATCGCACGATCTTGGTGGCCAATTCAGGTCGGTCAAACGGGAGATTACACGACCAGAGAATGTCTTGTGCAATAATGCCTTTGTTTCACATGACGGCACATGTGGCACCGTCTTGTTGGAACCCCATGTCTTCGAGATCCATACCAACCATTTGAGACATAAAAAACTGGGTTATCATGCCCCGACACCGTTCACCATTTACTGTTATGCGTTGTCAGCAGCATCTTCGATGGAAAATGATCCGATAATGCCTCCAGCCCAAAATCCACACCCAACAATGACACGTTTGGATGCATTTCCTTCGTACGAAACACATGTAGATTTTCATCATTCCAAATATGGCAATTTTGCTCATTTACGAAGCCATCAACCTGAAGAGGGGCCTCATCGCTGAAGATGATTTTGTTAGAAAACTCACCGTTCACTTGTTGTTCAAAGAGTTATTAACTCTTTTCTCTGTGCACGGTCTGTAGACTGAACTTGTTGAGTCAGTTAAATTTTGTAGATATGAAGACACACATCTTTCTGAAATGTTCAATTCTTGAGCACGATGTTGAATGGATGTTCCTGGACTCTCGGCCACATTCTAGCGAACAGCCGTGATGTTTTCTACTAAACGACCCCTTCTCCAGGAATTTTTCAATTATTCTCTTCATAGTTGATGCGATTTGCATTTGAATAATGGCGGACTGTTTACGGTGTCTACCATCGAACTGCCATGATGGTTTTCCTGTCACAACACAATAGCAATGGCGCCAAATTTAAATTTTCCGGTCTTGTGAAAGTGTTTTGAAATAAATTGTATTCAAATGTTGTTTAATTTATGAACTTAGTGGTGGAAAAAAAACATTTCGAAGTGCAATTTTTGTTATATCGAATCATTTGAAAGATCGGGATGTTATATACGTGGCGCGCTCAACTAGAGAGAGCGAGTTAAGCCTGTTTTACATTCCGTGATTTATTAGCCAATTAATTAAACAAGTTCTTGACCAAGAAATCGGTTGAAATTAGTTGTTTTACATGTTACAATAACTTGGACAATTTTTTTGACGATCGTGAATACTCGATAAGCTTCGTTAATAGTTGAACGGGGGAATTAATAAATAGAAAATTTTCATCTTCGTATAAAAATAGATTACTTTCATCGAATGTTTTGGCAGTTTTGATATACGTACAGGTATAGGTTAGGTTACTTCGGCTTCGGTTGGTTAATTCAAATTATCAATTACATTATATCCGTCGTAAGTTTTCGAAATTTATCCTCACTTTACTTTAAAAATACTATACAGAATTCGTAAATACTTTTCTGTTACTGGGTTGGTATTAAAACAGCAAAGTTAGTGAAAAATTGTGGCAAAAATAGAGCATGTTTTATTTAATTCAATTGATCGTACGATAAATTGTTCAAGAAGTCGTTCCTATTTTTTCTGTTTTACACGGTACGATAAAATCAAAGATCAACTTGTTCAATTAATTGGCCAATCAATAGCGGCGTGTAAAACAGGCTTTAGACGTCAGAGTAATGTATTAATGGTTGGTAACACTCTGTTTTATTTATTTAAATTGCCGGAAGAGGATCAAGTTTATACTCCCGAATCTACGAAAAAAAGAGTACATATGTTCAGAAGACAGTTGAATCCTGATTAGACCACAGAGCCCAAAAAATCGTGTACTAGGTGTTTTGTTTGAAAAATATAACTTCCAAAGAAAACGCTCTTTGTTAATCTAGTTACCAATACCCGTAATTTCCTGTAATAGTGACAGCTATACACATACTGCCACTAGTAATAGTAACTTTGGTCCAAAAATTAAATATTTGATCGCTCTGATAATCTAATTGAACAAATCATATAAGCACACACAAAGATGCTTACCTCATTTTTCAATTTTCTAACTGGAACGTTTTCATTTTCAGACAGTGTATATATTTTAGCTATTGTTCCATTTAGAGATCTCATTCCAAATTAGTTTTTAGTTAGAAACGCATGCTGTAGCGGGTTAAAAAACTGCGCTTATCGCATGACACAGATACTCCGAATAACGGAAGTAGGGTTCGCACATGCAGGAAGCCCGTCAAACGAGAAAAAGGTCTAATCGCGCAAATTCTTCGGACAGGTGCGCGCCTTCGGGAAAAAAGGGGTCTCGCGTTGCGACTGCGGCGCGGCTCAATTCGAAAAGAACAGCTGCACAGAACGCAATAAGAAAAACCCCTTCTAATATTCGTGCCTAGAACGACATCCGTATGTAGGACGAAATTCAGCGGGCGATCCGGATAGTTTCCAAAGCACGAAACAAAGGAAATGCACGGGCGGGCGTTCGCTTTAACAATAGGAATGAGAGAATCGTTATCAAATATCTATATACGCGCTGTGTGTTCGTCGTAGCGCGGATATTATTCAACTTTTTCAATGGCGACGTTTCGTTTCGTACTTGCAGTCCTTTTTTTTACGTTCAGAGTGTGACTGTACGTTAACTTGATAATGAACGGTTGTGCTTTCGCTGCCGCATTGTAGTGATATAATATAACGCGATGTAAATGAATAATCTGCAAGCGTAGTGTTATTTTTAACGGCAGTGCAGACAAATTACTATTATCGTTATTGTCTTTCAACGAGGAACACTAAATTTCTTCCTTACTCGTGCCGTGAATATAGTGAATGCAGTGGTGATAGTGATCTCTGAGCGCAGGATTTTGCCACAATGAAATGTGATATAGGTGCGACATTTTGATTGTTTTACTTTTATTAATGTATACATCCTCTCTTCATTTAATTGGTATTTTTTTATTTTAAACGTTAATGATTAATGTTTTGTAGACGTCAAACGTATTCCGTTTGCTAAGAAAAACCACTGTTTGATAACTGTGTACTTCCGCCTTCAAATTCTACTTTAAGTATTCAGCACGTGTATCATAATAAATATATCCGTTTTTTTCCGATTTCGTATCGGTTTAAAAAATTATCTTTTTGGTAAGTCATATACAATAATTCACAGAAGGTAAATTCTTTGTGATGTTATAAGTAAATAAATGGATTACTCTGAGCCTGCTTAATAAAAGGTTTAGTAAGTAATTTTTCACTTGTATTTTTATTAACCCTGGAACGCTAATCTTATTTTTTATACGTTAAGACTAATCCTTAGTCGAATCGACTAATACACATATAAGAGCCATTTTTTCGATACATATATAGCAACCATAAAAAATATTTTCACAGTTGGTATTTTAATCTATTTGAAATATAAATAAAGCAAAATTTTTAACTTTTTGTAATTAAATTTATTTTAATAATATATTTTTTCACAGATGCGTTTTTAAGGAACATTTTTAAAAGGAACAATTGTAAAATCGTAATAATATACAGAGTGTTCTATCTAGAAAACTAAACTTATATCGTGTGCAACGGAAGTTGAACACATATGTCGACATAATATATATACAGTACCGTTCATGGAAGTTCGGGTAAGCTGACAAATTATATTAACTGTTTAGGAAAAAATTTTAAAATTATATAATATACATTTCTGTGAGGAATTATTAAAACTAACCGTTTCTGGAAGCCTTTTACCAATTTCCAGGTAGTATTTGTCTATTATAAGACCGTTATCATAAAATATATAATTATATTGGAAATCCCCAATAATTACAGTGACAATAAAGCTTTATAATAATCCCTAGGAGGGTTAGCTGATTCACTCGTGTTACCTGGAAATATTCGAATACCCTTTATAAAGTATTATAACATTTGTAAACGCAGTAGTTCTGAAGAGATTGTTATTGTGAAAGTATCTGTGGTTGTGCAAGTGAAAAATAAAATAATTTCGGTTTGACTGCTTAATATGCCCCGTGGAAAGCCTCTAGCTATTTCAAAACGATCTGCTATTATTACCTTGTATCAGGAAGGGTGCGCAGAAAGACGGATTGCGGATAAATTAAAAATAAAAAAATCTACAGTACATGATACTATAGTTCGATTTAAGACAACCGGTGACGTGCAAGATCGTAATCGCCCAGGACCGTCAAGAAAAACGACTCCTGCGGAAGATTTACGAATAAAAATAATTAGTAAGCGCAATAGAAGACTAACAGCATCAGAAATTGTTGCAGAATTCAATAACGAGCGAGATTCCAAAGTTTCTGTGAGTACTGTGAAACGTCGGCTGAATGAGGCTGGGTTGCATGGGCGAGTGGCTTGTCGAAAACCGTTACTCCGAAGAGAAAATAAGCTGAAACGACTGAAATGGGCACAAGCTCATAGAGATTGGACAGTGGATGATTTTAAGAACGTTTTGTGGACTGACGAATTCAAGTTTGAGGTTTTTGGAACTAGACGGAGAGTTTTCGTACGCAGGTCAAGAGGGGAAAGAATGTTACGGGAGTGTATAGTTCCTATGGTGAAGCATGGAGGCGGATCTGTAATGGTTTGGGGTTGTTTTTCCTTAATCGGAACAGGGGACTTGCTCAAAATTGAGGGCATAATGAAAAAAGAAGAATATCGGAAAATGCCATACCGTCAGGAGTCCGATTAATTGGTCGTGGATGCAGGACAATAACCCCAAACATAAATCTAAATTGTGCACAGATTACCTGCAGCAAGAAGAAAATGAAAGAACCCTAAAAATTATGGAATGGTCGCCACAATCCCCCGATCTAAACCCGATAGAGTTGTTATGGAAAGAATTAGACCGATGTGTTAGGAAAAAGTGTCCAAAATCGAAGGAACATTTGTGGACCATTCTCCAGAAGGTTGGCAAAGTTTGTGAATCGGATGCCGAGAATAGTGGCAGCAGTCCTAAAGGCAAAAGGTGGATTTTTCGATGAAAATCGGATTTAAATTATTTGTATTACATTAACTTTTTTTTTTTAATAAATTTGTGTTTGAAAATATGTAAAATCATGTAAGTAAGTATTAAATACATGGCCATTTAATATTTCTCTTATTTTCTTTGACTTCCGTACATTTTTTTGCTTGCCCGAACTTCCATGAACGGTACTGTATATAATAATATTTTTTATTTGAAACCCTTTTCTCTAAATTGCTTGTTGAATTATCGTCCGTCCACGCACTAGGTGAACACGCTGTATATGTCCCCTAAACTACAGGAAACTTGAATAATTAAGAAGCACAAAGGAAGAGACAGAAATATTGAAATTACATAGATATTTACAAAAGATTAAGATAAATTAAATAAATATGTACGTATACATCCTAAAATAAATTGATAAATTTTTAAATGTACCATAAACTTCTAGAATCGTAATGGCACGCACACCTAATTATAATGATGTAAATTACATGAAAACCGAATTGAGAAATTAGCAATTGAATACATAATTTGAAAAAAAATAAACAAATGAATTCACAATTCCGTAAAGGGGCGGAACACGAATAATTATTTGTTATTTTAAATGTATCTAAAGTAAAATTAATAAAATCCCAAACAGTAAATAAGATAACTTTCGAGCGGGCGTACACATAATACATTTGGAGTGGTGACGGCACTGATATCGCTTACTCATCGCCGCTCGATGCAATGTCACCTAAAATGTGCTCCTCTCTGATAATATACAGTTATGTTCGTATGTATTAGGCACCCCTAAAAATTTTAGATTAGCATAAAAAAATTGAAACAAAATTATTTGCATATATATATCTACTTTATTATAAATAAAAATGTACATTATTAATATTTGGTTGCTCCCTCATGCGCTTTAAGAACAGCTTTAATCCGCCGTGGCATACTTGACACTAAATTAAAGCAGGTATCGGCGGAAATTAAGTTCCATTCTTGAATAATTTTTTCCCGAAGAGCCCGTTTAGAGTCACAATGGTGTGCAGAAACTTTCCTTTTTAAAATACGCCATAGGTGTTTTATAGGAGACAAATCGGGTGACTGGGCCGGCCAGTCTAATAAGTGCACGCTATTTTCATGAAACCATCGCATGCTCTTGACCGATGGCAGGGAGCATTATCTTACTGGAAGAAATATTCTGGAGTCTCTTACTCAAAAAGTTTTAGCACTGATGGCTCTAAAACTTCCTGCAGCATCGCTGTAGATCGGTTGCTATTCATGCGACCTTCGCACAAATGCATTTCGTCGACTCCAGAAGCTGTCATACATCCCCAAACCATGATGCTACCGCCGCCAAATTTGACCGTGAGTAGTATGCATTGTTCCTGGAAGGCTTCACTTACCCTTCGTCTTACGTATTGTCGCCCAGATCGCCCCTTAATCTAGAAAAAGTATCACAAAAAGACTGAATAATTTATTTAAAAAAAAAAATTAATAAAAAAAATAAGATAATAAAGTTATATATTGATTGGATGACTTACAATCGTGGTCAATAAATAGCCTATACCTTCTGTGTGCCTCGCTTAAGTACGGTTTTTTCGAGCCACGCGACCGTGTAAATTAGAAGCGCCGAGACGTTTTCTTACCGTACTAGCGCTAATGGACACATTATGTCGAACCCACAATTCACTAGAAATTTCTCTAGAAGATTTTCGTCGATTTTGTAACGCGATTCTTTGTATGAGTCGATCTGTTCGATGTGTGGTACGCCGTTTTCTTCCTGTTTTTGGTTTATTTTCGTAACTGCCAGTTTCTCCAAACCGTTTTAACGTGGTTTGCACAGCACAGCGCGAACATTTAATTTTTTTTGCAATCGCAGTTTGTGAAAAGCCTTCCGTATTAAGTAAAATTATTTGACTCCTTTCTGCGATACTTAATTCGCGTGTTTTTGGCATAATTTAACAATATTGTTTATAAAAATACTGTATAAAATATTTAACACTCAAACAACACCCATTCGAATAGTTATAAATACTTCGTCGGTTTGTGGTTTGAACAATAGTAAATATGCCGGAACAAATAATTGCATTATAATCTTTAAAATTGGCGACTATAAAACAGTTGCGTTGCTTTTGTAAGATATTTTATGACCGCCTATCTGGAATTTTTAGGGTACTTGAAATACAGAATTTTACCGGGGGTGCCTAATACATACGAACATAAGTGTATGTTGTAGAAGCTCTTTTGGGTTCGCCTATTTGTTTCCTTTGCTTATTATTAACATATCGACAAACGCAATCCTGTTGTCTGTTTCCTCTTCGTGTGTAAATTTAATGGAAGGACATTTTGAATTTAATTTTTCCAAAGAATATTTTATTGAACAATTTGCTAGTGTCGAAGTGCCATTCAAAATATTCTTAAGATCAATTTCGAATTTATGAGGTTAGCTGTTACCTAGGCTTATAAATCTTAAAATTTGGACTTCGAATTGGCCAGCAAATTAAAAAAAAAATTATTGAAAAATTAAAAAAATTAAAGCACATTACAACTGGTATAAGACATTTTTTACGGCGCAAGACAATTACGGCGCTCGCGTGTTTTGAACACACTTCACAATAATCGCCAGTAACGATTTTCCAAACTTTCCCTGTTCGTTTCGAACCCTTTTCGCCCCACCTCCGTTTCCTGCAACACACGCACAACACAGCGCCTAACTAACAACGTTCTCATATACGAATATACGCAATACAACCAACCCAGTCTCCAATCCGCACAGCTTCAAGTAGTAGCGTCATCTCGCGCCGAAAATATCAAGATCCGCGCTTCGTCAAAATCCACTTCACCACGTGCATCCTCTCCCTTCATCTCTCTCGAAAGCCGAAGCCTTCGCTCGGATCAGTTGTTTTCCCGCTGATTCGCGAGTTGTATTTCAAAAACAAAAAAGGAAAACGTCGGAATTTCCCCGCGAAAAACGATCTCGGAATCCGCTTAGCGCGGCATGAAGAGTCGGTGCGTCTTGATCGAGATCGTGCTTCGGGGCTCGTGCTCCGGTTTTAATTCGAACGAATCGAAACAGTCCAATCTCGAAAGCGTTCCGTAGCGGTTCGATACGCTACGAAATGTCGATGATCGTAGGTAGCCGTGCTGAGCCGCTTGAGTTTTCACGAGGGTGGCGGCGCTCGACCCCGACGATTTTCCATGGCAACCGTGACGTGTTTAGTACTAGTTTATAATTTTTTACGATTATAACGTCGACGACGTGTTAATTTTTCAGTTTTTATTCGCGTCCGAATGGAATTGTCGACGGCATTAGACATCATAATAGCGGAGACCGCGAAACCCTTGATTGATCACTTTTTTTTTTCATTTTTCTGCTCATTTGTTGCTCTGATAAAAATAGATGCGACATTTTAATGAGACTTCTTTGTAATTTTGTTATTCTTCACGGGATTAGGTACGCGAAGTGAAATTTACTGGAAGTATTTGATAAAATACCAGGGTAGGGTCACAATAAAAAGTGAAGAGCTTTTGTTATTGGTGTGAAGTTTTTAATAAGTATTTTAACATCAGCTAATGTCGCCTCTAAGGTGTTATGGTATGTATTTTCTATATTCAATAATTTTTATGGTGAAATGTTGCTAATATTGGAATTTACATGTAAATTTAAAATAATAGTAATTATAATTATAATACCGGTTTATTGGCATCGAATAAAAATGTGGTTTGTGAATGTTTGTAGACATATAGCGTTAATGCTAATATTGTTAAAAATTTTAAAATAGTGTAAAAATACATTAATTAGTTTAATTACAAAAACCAAAATATTAATAGACAAAAATGGTGCCACAAAATATGACATGTTGCATCGAAACGTCAACGAAAAAAGAATTATTAACTATTTAAACAATGTTTAAGTAAAGGAATAAAACCACGAAACGCGGGAGTCTTATTTATTAGAATTAACATTATTGGCCAAGAAAAAAATAGGAAGATTGAAACAAAGTCCCTGTATCAACCGTAAAAAATGATATATAATACAAATAATGGTTATCGGCAGTTTAATTGTATTTTCGGTATCACCGGAAGTGACGTCAACTTTCTTATTTTAAATAGAGCACTCTGTATATTTTTACGATTTTGGAAAAGTAACCGAAAGGCGAATCCAACGATACCACATATGTTATATTTTAACCTAAGAAATATGACGATATGCAGCAGTAAAGGTTTTGATAATCTGATTTTGTTGTTACGCAAAGTTGGTTAAGAAAGAGCGCCAAATTGTTTCTTGTGACGCCAGACTGATCTAAAAAGCTCGTTGGTAAGCAAAGTAATCATAACAATTGCCAAACTGTCAAATGTCAATTCCTAAAGCGTAAATTATTCTTGTTGTTTATTGTTATTACGAGGGTAAGTCAAAAATTACTTACACTTTTAGTTCTACAATTGTATTAAACAAAGATAGGTGTACAACAGATACATTTCGATATAGCCTCCACCTTTAGCAATGCACTTGGTCCAGCGAGCCACAAGCTTCCGTATGCCTTCCTGGTAGAAGGTTTTCGGTTGGTCGTGAAGCCACTTATGCACCGCATCCCGAACGTCTGTGTCTGAGGCAAATCGACGACCTCTCAAAGCTTCCTTGAGCGGTCCAAAGAGATGAAAGTCTGAGGTAGCGAGATCAGGGCTGTAGGGAGGGTGTTCCAGGGTCTCAAAGCCCAACCTGTTGATAGTTTCTATGGTGTTATGGGCCGTATGCGGACGGGCGTTGTCTTGCAACAACAAAACTTTCTTTGAGAGTAGACCACGGCGTTTGTTTCGAATTGCTGGTTTCAGCTTATTCGCCAACAAATCACTGTACCTCGCACTATTTATGGTAGTCCCCCTGTCCAAGTAGTCGTCCAGCACCTTTCACACCCTCTGACCACAAAAATCGGATCACTGCTCGTTGTTCCTCTTTGGTGCAAACTAATAGCGGAGCTGACATGCTTATGCTGTTGTAGCTAACAGACAAACGACGCGATCGTGATTAAATTTCGCACACATGACCACAGAGGCGCCAACTCAGCGCATGCGCAAGCGGTCGCCAGTACGATAACCTTCAAAGCTTGTTATGGCGAAAGTGTAGATAATATTTGACTTACCTGCGTACATCCTGCATTTGTCATACTTTCGTTCTTTGTGCTCGTTATTATTTTATGCCATTTTAATTTGTTTTGTTTATGGTTGTTTCTCCTTTAGTTTATCGAACTTTATTGCAATTAATTAATTGTGGTTTAAATTGGTTAGTTTTTGATAGCCAATGTGCATAATTTTCGATTTTTTACATGTGTTGATTTCAAAATGGCCTCCGCATGGACCACGTAAGTTAAACATCAAGTACCTAATTTTAATATTCGGTGAATTTGGTAACAATAATCACGAAATGGAACATAATGAACACTGCCCTTGTACAGCCGGAAATATTTAAACTTTGCGCTAAGCAAAGATAGGTAGCAGAGCGAACTGCTTTAACAGAAGATAATATGATTTAGATTTTTGTACAATTTGTTGCGCAATCACGGCAAACAAAGTGATGCAGCAATTTTGCATGGTTCGTGCCGAAGCTATCATAAAACTAACAATACAAAAAACCTAAGAAACAAACAATTAATAAATTGCAATAGAGTTCGATGAAGTAAGGAAACAACAATTAACAAAACAAGTTAAAATGAGAGAAAACAATAACGAGCACAAAGGGAAGTATGACAAATGCAGTTTATAATAACAATAAATAACAAGAATAATTTACGCTTTTGGAATTGACATTTGACAGTTTGGCAATTGTTATGATTACGTTGCATAGCAATGAACTCTTTAGATCAGTCTGGCGTCACAAGAAACAATTTGGCGCTTTTTCCTAGCCAACTTTGCGTAACAAAAACAGATTACCAAAACATTTATTGCTCCATATCGTCATATTTCTTATGTTAAAGTACAGTGAAAGCTCTCGTAACGGGCAGCAAGCGACCATCTTTAAACGGCATTCCCGTAAACGAGCGCTCCTATGGACGGGCGCGGGCAGCATTTTTTTAATTCTCGGGCTGACTAAAATATCCTATAAACGACCACGACGTTCCAATAGCCGCTCGAATTATATTTCAAAGCTAGGTGATTTTCCTTGGTTTATGTACATATGGGCATTTTACTTTAGATTATTTACCGGTATATTTGATGGCTCCCCTTTTTATTTGATGCTACATCGGGATCAATTATTCTTTATGCAGCAGTTTTGTCTAAGAATCGGACGCGTGTATAAAATCTTATGTACAACAATGATCCCGAAAAAAAGAATGTTAACTCTGAAAGAGAAGATGGAAGTAGTGAACGTAATTGATAAAGAAAAACTGTCAACTCGGGCTCTGGCATTGAAGTTCAATATAAGAAAAACGCAAGCTACTACAATTGCAAAAAGTAAAGAAGAAATCCGACGCCTGTGGCAGTCTGGTGTAAATGTGCACCAAAAAAAAAGAGCTTTTTGAAAACTGAAGGCCTAAACATAGATAAGGCATGTTTTGAATGGTTTGTTAGGGCTAGAATTTAAAGCATACCAATATCAGGAGGGCTAGTGAAAGCCAAGGCGGTAGAAATTGCAGAAAAGTACGGCTACAAAAATTTTAGTGCGTCTAACGGCTGGCTTAGTTTCAAATGCGTATCAGGTGAAGCGGCTGGCGTGAAACAAGATACGGTTGATGCATTTATGGGGAAACTTCCGTCTTTGTTGCTTAGATACCAACCTGAAGATATCTACAATGCTGATGAGAGCGGACTTTTTTTTCGAGCGTTTCCCGATAAAACGCTTGCCTTAAAATCCGACAAATGTTCAGGAGGAAAGCTGGCAAAAGAAAGAGTAACCATTTTATTTTGTGTAAGCATGACAGGACAAAAAGAAAAATTGTTAGTGATTGGAAAAACGGCTCGTCCGAGAGCATTGAAAAACATAAACATTAAGGATTTACCTGTCATATGGAAGTCAAATAAAAAAACGTGGATGAATCGCGAACTGATGAGCGAATGGTTGGTAGAGTTGGATCGAAAAATGGGGATTGAAAAGAGACAAATTTTGCTGTTTTTAGACAATGCAGGGTCGCATCCTCGAGAATTGAACCTAAAAAATGAGAAAATAATTTGCTTGCCTCCCAATACAACCTGCGTTTGTCAGCCTTTGGACCAGGGTATCATTCCAAATTTCAAATTTTATTACCGAAATCAGATTTTGAAGCACATTTTATCTAACATGGATAGCGTCAAATCACCGTCTGAACTTCCCAAGAAAATTAATGTTTTAGAGGCATTGTATTTCATAAAAACAGCGTGGCAAAATGTGAATTCCACAACAATACAAAACTGTTTCAGAAAAGCGAAAACGGAGTTACCCGATTTTGATCCCGAAGATGATATACTATCTACACCTGCCGCAATGTTTAGAGCTGTTAAAGAGTTGGATATCACAAATGATCAAAATCTAGATAAATTCATAAACATCGATCAAAACACACCGACTGAAGATAATTTTAATTTTGAGAATCAAGTTGTTGAATCTAAAGACAATGAGGAGAAAAATGAAACGGAGGCCGAAATAGGGGACATACTAGAAGATAATCCAATAAAGAGCTACTATCAGGCCCTGAAGTGCATTAAATACTTAAAACAATTTTCAAAAGACGACTATGTGGCTTTTGAATACATTAAGAATTTGGAATGTCATTTTGCTTTTTGGAGAAACAAAGAAAAAAGCTTAAACAATCAAGCATTTTAAGATTTTTTTCAAGCTGCTCCTAAATAAATTTTGTATTTCTATTTAGTGTTTTTGTTTCTATGTTTTGTGCTTGCCTATATACAATATGTATATTTTTAAGATCGTTGAATGATAGGTATGTAGTATCTACGTATATATTGTGGATCAAAAGAACAATAAAAAAGTTGAAAAGGAAATTTGCCAGTTTTTCTTCTAACAAAGTTTAGTGAAGTAAATTTCTGAAAAACATAACTATGTAATACGTACATATAAATACATTTTGCTGGAACCGTGGCTACTCGCTTATAGGAGCTTTCATTGTATATCTTATAGGCAGCCTTTTTACCTTCTAAACATAATAACCTATAATAAATAGAGTGAAAAAAGATTAATAATTAAAGCAATATTCATGTCTATATAATAGCAAATTTAATCTCAAAAATTTTAATGAAAATAGAAAAAAATTTTAACTTTAACAGACAAATAACGCTTACGTAGCTGACGACCAAGCAATGCGGGCTTCAACAAGCGAATTTCCAATGGAATTTCATCCTTGGTAATGTCCTAAGAAAATGATTTTTTAAAATATGTCTAGGTTGTGAACTGGAAAAGTAAGCCTTTCAACCTTAAATTGATATTATGAACCTCTGGCTACAAACAATTTTCTCCTTTATTTAGTATTGCGATACAGAAATATTGTTTGATTTACTTTTTTATTTGGTGCTTTTGCAGAAGTCAGCAATTTATTATTGCATTAATTGAAATAAAATCTAAGAAGAAAATTTATACATATATATTGTCTTTAAATCAAATAGCTCAGAAGTTCATAAATTTAATGAAATGCTTAGTCGAGAAGAAACGCTACGAGGTGAACAACGATGCCAAGATAAAGTACGAGAAACGCGATCATTGAACCCAAAACCTGACGATTCTAACGGTACAATAAAATAGAGGGTGAAGAATCGACAAAATGGTAAAAGTGACAAACAAATTAAGATAAAAATTCAAACGACAAGTAAAAATTGATTTTAGCTCTTCAATTTAAAAATTTTATATCAAAATGATAACAATAATCCTCCATGCTTTGCTGCCATTATTATGGAATAGGAGGAATAGTATTCATAAGCAAAATATCTATGCTTATTTCTAAGTTTTGCCGAAATCTTAACTTATTAATGGTAATGGCTTTTTGGTTAATTCTTATTAGTAGATTTAAAGACGCCAAGGAACAAGATTATCAGGATATTTTAAAAAATTTGGAGTGACAAAACATTAAGTTATCTGATCATCTATTGTAAATGATTTGGGCCTCGTTTCAACTCTATGCTTATCAGAAAATTGATCAATAAAGAAAGATGCAAGCACAAAATGTTGTGAATTTTGTACCATCTACGAGGTAGGTGCCATAAATTCTCGGCCTGACAGGCTTATACAGGGTCTAGCGTGCGCATGTGCGAGGCCTATACTATATACATATATTACAGCGCGAAGAGTAGTAGTATCTAGTAGCCAGCCAGACAATGTGACTAATGTATGGAAATGCCTCAGGTAACGGAAATTGAATACCGCGCAGTCATTAAATTTTTAGCAAAAGAAAGGCATACGCCTAATCACATTAAACAACGTTTAGACGGCGTTTATGGTGATTTATCTCCTTCATATTCCACTGTAAAAAAATGGGCAAAATTTTTCCGTTTGTGGCAAGAATCCCTCGATGATGATGAGCGCCCCGGTCGGCTAATTGAAGTAATAATGCCTCAAAGCATTTCAATTATTGAAGAAATGGTATTAGCAGATCGCCGAAAGTGAAGGAATTTGCAGTGATGTCTAACATTTCTGGAACAAGTATTTGCCAACGTGAACATCGGATCGAATGTGCGCGCTCGTTTTGGAACATGTGTGGAGGCGACCCGAAACCGATTTTGGAGTCCATTGTCACAGGAGATGAAACAATGGTTCTGTATTATGATCCTCTACCCACAGGGGCGTCGTTTTAAGGACGATAGTGAGTTGCAAGCAGCTGTAATACAACATTTTGAGGGAAAAACTTTAGATTATTTTTACAAGGATACAGAATTATTAATTGATCGTTGTAATAAATGTATTGAAGATTATATAATAAATGTATTAGACATTATATTGAAAAATAAAAATGGTTATATTTTACCAAGTTTATTTTTTCTATTTCAGGCCGAGAATTTATGGCGCCTATCTCGTATCATGTACCATGTAATACAAAAACTAAAGTTTTATTTCTGTATATTTTTCACCAAAAAATTACTACCAGTGTTCTCCAGTGCCTTCCTAAATCCATCTAATTTAAGACAATTAAAAACAAACGGGAATAAATTTCCCTTACGTATTATAAAGTAAAAAGGAAAAGCAAAAAGAGAATAGAAAAAGGTAGTTTAATGGGTTAATTGACTTTACTTGTCTCTTGTTGGCGACAACAAGGCAACAGCATTGCTGATCGTCGCTATACTACATGTGCGCGGCCTACTAACTACGTGTGTATTTCGATATCTGTATAAAACAGAACAGCAACCCTAATTCCATATTTAGAAGCGTTATAATTAGATTAACCTCTCTAGAGTAAGGTCAAATCGTGTACTGAAGCGAAGAAGGTACCTGAATAAATATAATTTACATTTACATGCACATGGTTGTTGTTGTAATTGGATACGTTAACGTGTATCTAGTATGTACTTGTTGTACAATTTTAATTTGAATGGCTGATATTAAAAATGTAATTTGGTTGATTAATAATTGATAAGGGAAAATGCCTGTTTATATTAAATTGCTTGGATAATTCGCATCCAAATGGTTTTTATTTGCCCTCTACCAATTGTGTTATATTTCATTTTAACACCACACAAAAATTTTATTACCTTTTGAATAGTACGAGTCAGTCAATTACCCAGTATAATAATTAAATTTGCGATAGTATTTGTGAGTATTTCTTTGAATTGTAATTATACCATACGTGTTAAATGTCAGAAGAAAATTCTATGACACATCCCATAGTCTGAATACTATTTCTATATTGGAAAGGTACACTGACACTGATATATTAATGATAAATTGAAATAGAAGATATATACATATATGATAAATTTGTTTCAAGTAGGAGAAAGGAATTAGCCATTACCACAAGAGACCTTTCCATATTTCCTGCAGTAAATCGGGTTCTTTTTGAAGTTAGTAAGTTATTTAGTATTGAAAACGTCCTTCCAACTTCACAACTTGTAGGTGGAGCAAAAGTAAAATGTGGTATAAGAAAGTTATACTTTATACATATATGATACCTCGGTTCACGATATCTTATTACGGAATTTTCGGGTTACGGAAGAAAATCTAGATGAATTTTTGTTTCCAAAACCGAAAGGTGTTCCTGGATACAAAACTTGGCTTACAAGTTTTACAGCTTCGGCAGAATTTCCATGCGACTCGTATATGCTAGAAAGAGATAGTTATATACAATGTAATGCGATGGTTTATGTAGTTAACTTCCCACTCTTCTACCGCTCCGCATCTGACCTGAATTCATAATTAATATTCTTACTTTATCCGAAAATCTTTTTATCCTTGTGTAAAATCTTTTTCAAAGCCGAAAGTTCTACAGTCAAATATATCTGTCGCGTCGCTAATATTGTAATTGTATATGAAAAAGCCACCTCATCCTCACTGTCTTCATACGCCAAAGAGAGTCCTTATTGAAAGTAGGGTATGTAAGTGAAGTTATTTCTTTTTAATTTAAATCATGAGTTTTTATTGATTTCTCTACGTAAATTCAAGAAATGATGGTACTAAATAGATTTCAATACATCATAAACTAAATTATCTTGTATGTAATAAAAATAAATGTCCAAAATACTGCTGAAGTTCGGTTGTACATTTGGCGAAATAACTCTACCAATCACCATTTTCAATATACTTACTAAAAAGTCGTACAGACTTTAGTAAAAATGATTCCTCAATTCGATTTTTCGAGTGACTTGTCATTTTTTAAAATTTGCTGTTGGTATATTACTTGCCGTATCTTGTTGAAACTTTGGATTTAGGTTCAATAAATATTGTAATTAATTTTGACAGGCAACGTTTCATTGGTGACTAACTGAAAAGACAACCCTGGTATTAACAAAATATTTTACGGAAGATATTTTCTGGCTTTCTTTCTGAATGAGACAGGTAAAAGTTAATTTCTTCATTACTTGAGGATAAGGTAGAGTAAAGTAGGTCTGCAATAAGTACAATCACTTTCTTGAAAGTTTCGTCGGTTTCATCATTTTCAAGCTTACTTTCCGCCATCTTTGCACTGAAAATTGCACAAGGTGTTCGAGCTCGTGCAAGTTTGGCAATAAATAAAGCACTGGTTATTAAATCAATGTGTCTCTGATTTTGACTTAAATCATAATCGTACACACATATGGCACTCAAATGTTATTTATTTAAGTTTTCAAAATTTGTCATTCTTCACTGCCAACATAATTATCAGCGCGACTGTATATAGTACCACTCAACAGACTCTTGCGTATCCATTTACCATAACGTATGTCGTCTAAACTTGCTATCAGTTATCCGCAATTCTCTACAAAGTAACCACTAGGTCTGATTTTAACTTTTATCTACATTAGCGCATTTACTTCAGCCTTTCTGCTTGTTTTAAACTCTTCCGAAAATAATTACAATACATTCCAAATGCACTTTGTACATTAAAACACGTTTAATTTCTTCTTCTCTCTTAAACATCGATTAGGAAACATTCTCCACTAAACGGGTTGTTTATTTGTAAAACATACCATGTTTACAGCCACTTTAGCAGTTCATTAACATAAAAGCTTTTCTGTCCGGCCGATCTATAAGGACGCATTAAAGTACTCCGGCACTTAATAAGTACTTTCACATAATGGGGATCTATCGCTTTCGCTTTTTCCAAGAATCGCGTGACCGCCAAATACAGGGTGTATAATTTACAGAAATTAAAGCTCACGACTTATGTGCTAGGGCAGGTAAAAATGACTCGTATATTTTGATCTATCTACCCACCCTCATTTTACTTTTAGGGAAAGGTATTATTAATGTATAGGTGTAGCTACATGTATTCATTTGTTGCATTTTTTTGTCTCCAGGCTGAGCTGAAATCGCGGGCTCACCGGCGTCCCTATGTAAGGCGGACGCACTCGGATCTCGGAGGCCAGAGGATTCTGCATTGGGAATCGCGTTCTTCCTACCGCCGATTGATGTCGTCACCGGCGCCGATTAGAGGACGGCCGCAAAGTCCCCGCAAGAAACCGCCGGACACGCCGGGCGGCGTTCAGCTACGCGGATCGCAGCATAGGCGTGGCCAGCTCAGGAGATCGCTCAGTCAACCGTTGGACATCGATAAGTTGTCACCGTTGATGAGGCTTAAAGCTTCAGGTAACGCCATTTTCTTTTTTAGGTAAAAAAAGATCGAAAACCCATTACTGACTTTGAAATTCTTGCTTAATTACTTTTGTTAAAGGTTAATTATATCTTTATTATGATTTGATTATCTAATTTTAGAAGTAAAATATTGTTGTTGACTTTGTTACTTGTCGGTGGAAAAAATAAGCTAAGCGTCTTCATAGTTTACGCTTTTGGTGCTTGTACAGGAGGTGGAATTCCCACACTAACTTTGGTGTTCTTTTTCTGAAAAAGGTCTTTATGATACTGGAAGAAACCTGGAAATTTGCTTCTATGCCAACACATTTTAGAGCATGATTACCATCCATTAAAGCTATAGAAGATGATTTTGTCACGCTAATATTAACCCAGTCAGTGCTATACATAACTTAAAACGGATAAATCTATACTAATTCTTATGTACAGCATTCTTAGCAGAATTGCAAACAATATGTATAGTTAAAGTTGAATAAAACTTCGGCAATGCAGTGTCGCGGTAACCAATACTTACGTATAAATAGGTGTTTCATTTTTTTAGTGAAGGGTGTTACTAAAATTACAACCACTGGAATGGTAGTTAGCTCTAGTGAAGCCATGTAGATGGTAGATCTATAAACTTGTTCGTAGAATTGACAAGGAATCTTATACACTGCATTAAATCGATGCTAAGAGGTGTAACATTCTTCAGCCTGGTAAACACATTATATCTAGCTATTTTTATATCTTCTCTGTTTAAATTTTTTATAATAGATCCTGATAATGTGCATAGATTGGAAAGTTTAAAAAATTATGTTTGAGATGATGTACAAGGTGCTATCCAAAATTTACGAGAATTTTCTTGTAAAAAGCAGAAAACTTAGACCTTACTTTCCACTGTCACCTTCAAAGTAATCACCTCCGATACGTATGCAACTATCCCAGTGGTTTTCTCATTTTTGGAAGGACTCCTGGAAGTCGGAACGCTGTAGCATATTCAAAACCAGTTATTATTCCACTTGAATCGAGTCAAAACCAAGGTTAAAATATCAGAGGGCTGAGTCAAGAGAATAGGGAGGGTGGGAGATCCTCTGTTGAGAAGTCGAGGGAAAAACTCTGCTGCAATTCGTCTCATGTTCAGCACATCGCATCGGTTAGAATTCGTCGGCATGTTCCGTATGACAGACCAAATCTTTCACAAACATCGTGGATTGTTGCTTATCATCCTCTGCCTTCTTTTAACGCTTGAATCATTCAAATATTCTTGCTTGACACAAGACATTCTCAAAATGCCTCCTTCAAGATGTGGTGGGTTACAGCTGTAGTTTTTTTGAGCTTGAAATAGAACTTGATGCAAATCTGTTGCTCCTTTCTTTCAGCCATTTGGAAATTAGCAGAAGCACCAAAACACGTTGCAACACTAACAACAATAATTCGCAAAGAAATGCGCCTGCTATCACTTGTATATCAGCAAATTTCCAATTTTTTTAGTAGTGTTTCCCTGATTAAGAGACGTAATATCGCAAAAATAAATCGATGAAATGCATTGCCGAAGCTTTATTCATGCCTATTTATAATACGGGCAACACATGAAAGAAAAAACATCTTCATAATTCATTCAAACATCAAAAATACCTATTTGACATCTGGAAGCTCTTGTAAAATCTCAAACAAATATTGCTATCGATTGAAAAAATTCTATCAAAAATAAAATAAAATATTTTACTATATTGTAATTGAATTATAACTCATTTATAGGTTTCAGAACTGCTGGCAGTAACGTAGTCAGCGAGGATGAACACGATCGCGGGGGAGGTACGTCGGACGACGACATGATGTCCGACTCCGAATCGTCAATAGCTTCCCTCAACGAACGCAAGAAATCTCTCGAGCTCGCCATGGACGAAGACGTCGTCATCTTAGCGGAAGCCGTATTCGATCACGTGGCAATCGAAGCCGAAGAACTGGCGTTCCGCGCTGGCGATGTCATCGAAGTTCAAACCACGGCCAACCGCGATTGGTGGTGGGGTTCTTGTGACGGTAAAAGCGGCTGGTTCCCGGCGGCCTTCGTACGGCTCAGGGTGAGCCAGGAGGATACCGTTGAAGATTGCCTGGCGGCGATGGCCTCCGGAAAATCGGTACCGTCTCAGATCCGAAGGCGAACTAGCATATCCCTGTTGAGTAACGATCAAGTGAGGACTAGTGTTGTGCGCGAACTAGTGCATACTGAACGAGACTTCGTCAAAGTACTGCAAGACGTGGCGGAAGGTTACATAGCAGAGTGCCGGAAACGCAAGGACATGTTCACGAAGGAACAGATCGATACGATCTTTATCAATCTCGAAAATATATTACGCTTTCAGACTGTTTTCCTTAAGGACTTGGAGGCGTGCATCGACTGGGACGCGCCTCATAAGAGCTGCGTCGGTAGCTGCTTCATGAGGCACAAAGACGGGTTTACAATGTACTCGGATTATTGCAATAGTCATCCGATCGCGACCGCCACTTTACAAGAATTGTATCAATTCAATAATTATAGTAAATTCTTCGAAGCGTGCAGACTCATGAGGGGTCTCATCGAAATTCCTCTTGACGGTTATTTACTGACACCGGTGCAGAGGATCTGTAAATATCCATTGCAATTAGCGGAATTACTCAAATACACTAAAGCCGATCATTCGGATTTCGAAAATCTTAGAGAAGCTTTGGAAGCGATGCGAGGCGTTGCCGTATTGATCAACGAAAGAAAGAGAAGAATGGAGAGCTTAGAAAAGTTAGCGGCTTGGCAACAAAGAGTTGAAGGTTGGGAGGTTAGTATAAAAACTTTTATGAAAGAATTTATCCCAAAAAGGTGCGCATTATTTAATTATGTTTATACTTCACTGTAACCAATAATATGTTGATAACAAAACTGAGTTAAATGATATTTTTTCACTTTTGTGCAGCATAATCAAGTGCTAAACAGTTGGTCAATTACTTATCTTTCAAATATCTATAAATTCCTATTTTTGATTTATATACTGTAAATTTTCTTCAGAAATATATTAGCTACAGTGCATTAGTGATAATAAACAACTGTTTGAACTGTAAATGACGTAAATTATCTTTATATCAATAAGATTAGTGAAGTAGCAGCTTGAATAATCAATCAACTGCTTACAAAACAAGGAACACGATGGATTTATTTGATGTTTTATTTTGCATCTGTGCTTTAAGGCCATTTGACACGTCTATTTTAATATAATAAAGGATTTTTCCAAATGACCTTAGAATTTTGCTTTATTATAAAAAGTAAATTGTATCAGAACAAAGTAACATCGATTACAATTAAGTATGAGAGATTATATTGTTTAAATGCCCACCTTGGCAACGTAGGCATTCTTCGATGCGAGAATTGAAATTTTGCAAGGTGCCTCCAACCATGGGAACTTCAATATCTCTTGTGGTTACTCAGATGTTATCTTTCAGGGTTTCAATGTTTATTGGCTTATTAGAGTAAACTTTACTTTTTAAGTTACCTCATACACAAAAATCTCAGGTCGCAATATCTTGGTAGCCAATTCACATCGCCATGCCGTGAGATTACACTCGTGTACAGCACGTATTACCATCATCAATATCAATTCCATTTAGTTGAGGCTCTGTTAACGTTGCATTAAAACGTTCTGCATTCACCGTAACAACATTGTCGTGATTGCCCCTAAAGAAAAACATTATTCCTCCAGATCAGGGATCGGCAACTTTCGTAAGAGTCTTCAACACCACTTGAAACCTTAATTCTGCAGTATATTAAAAGTCTTCCGTGAAATCACAAACTGGGTAACATCTGTTAAATATTTGAATCATTAGATATGTTTCCACAGCTGCTTCAGTCAAGTGAGTGCGACGTGCGGAATAAATGTTTTTGCCGAAAACGACCGTTCGACATCTAGCGATGTTATATTTGCATATTTAAAATAATCTTTGAAACAATTTAATGCATCTTCACGCGCACCTTCACAAATTTGTCTAAATATAAGAAAATCGGAGTCTTTCTCTAAAACACTTTCAAATTTTCGTATTACACACCAATTTGTTTCGCCTTCTACAGCGCATAACTGTGCGTGAACATCATTCACAATTTGAACAGAATCCACTAGCGACATCGAAACATTTTGTAATTTTTCTATTCCCTCCGCTAGTCCGAAGTAATTGTTGTGAATAGTTTGTAAATCTCTTTTAACCTGACTATCTTGAAATATTTCCTGGCTTTTCTTGATTGCTGCAGCTTCTGTCGGATTGAATTTTAAAACTACCTTCTTTACTTGACCAAAATATTTGTTGTAGTAAAACGCAGCCTGCAACCATGTTCTCCAACGTGTAACAATCGACTGTGGTGGTTCGGATAAATCAGGACACAGTTTATGAAATAGTCGGGTACGTTTCGGGGACTTTAGAAACACTGCCTTTGTACTAGCAATCAATGCATTTACTAGTGGAAAACATGTAGGAATCGTTTGTGCCGCAAGATTTAGAGTATGGATTTTACACGTTACATGTAAGAAGTTACCACTGTGTTCTTTAAGAGATCGGCCCAAAGAACGCATGTTTGCGGCACCATCACTCATAAACATTAAAAGTTGCTTAGTTGAAACTTCAAATTTGTTCAATGAGTTCAACGCCACAATTAAAATCTCATCGGCAGTACAATTTATAACTCTTTTGGAACCATGTAAGAAGGAGGATGTCGATCGATGCTGTTCCATTGTACGTACCATTACATTAACCACAGAATGTTTTTAACGATCTGTTGTTTCGTCCACACACAACCACAGTTTTTTATCTTTCAACTCTGTTTTCATTCTTTTTTCTATATGTTCATGAGCAAATGGCACTACATTTCATATCGATGTCCGACTAGGTAATTTACAGTCCGCATATTTATTCCAGAAGGAGACAAATGCTTCTTTGTCTAGTAAACGAAACGATAGATTACATAAAATAAGAGTAACACATAAATAAATTTTTCTTAGTCTCGTATGCCACTTTTTGCAGAAGAATGGTGTTTGCTTTCGATGTGACGTTGACAATGGCTTCTGGACTAACACATTAAAGGGATTTTACAAACTAGACATTGAATTTTAGCACCATCAAAAATTAAGTCCGGCATGTCCACTATAAAGTTTTTAACCCTGTCTGCCATTGGTCGTTTTCGCGACGTACCTAACTGCGACATTTTTAAAGCAAACATAAGCGTACAATTACGAAATAAGTTACGACATACATATACACAGAACTACTCGCATACGGCATCGATTTAGTACTGACGTTGTGAACGCGTGAAATAAATAATCGCCGACTCCGCACCACATATCTACTACACTGACTGTTACCGCTGTTTGCCCAGACTAGTAATAATGATAATTCATGCCTTTACGTCCCCCAACAGTTTTCGCCAATTTCATGGGGCATCGGCCGACCATGAGTTAGTATTACGCCTTCACCCGTAGAGCGTCTTAAAATGTTCACCCTCAGTATTCGCCTTTGAAGTAAGGAAAACTACGGAACACCGTGCTCTAAGAACTGCAAACACGGAATTCGAAGTACTGTAATACTGCAATTCAATTAATTATTACCAATTTTACACGTAGTTATAGTTATAAAATATAATCATTAAGGTAAAAAATAGGTGATTTTAAACATTCTTACATATGAATTAACATTTTTATTTGCTCAAACAGTTCGCTGGGATTTCAAATATTTCATAATTTATTTAACGGGTGTGAATAATAAAATTATAATTTATACTAAAATATAATACTAAAATAAGAACAATATACGGTATACAATATTCAACCGCATTATTTCTTTATCTCTGACTAATAAAATGTTTTTGCAGCCCCACATTTTGGTGGTCACTGATATGCATACAGAAAAAACAATGCTATTTACGTAGACGTGCATTGTTAGATATAAATAGAAGGTGTTATTTATTCATACTGAATTACATAACGTAAAGTATTATTCTTACATGTTGAACGTTTTAATGCATTTTCATTTAGATACTAAAGAAAACATCGCTTTCCAATAAAGCTACCTTTCCCATTTTATTTACGGCCAGATAAATAGTTCTCCGAGTGTGATTTTGTATGGAAATTCAATTCAATAGAATGGAGCGAATAGATAAAATGCCGTCAAGTCATGTATTGCCCTGCGATTTAATAAATAAGCGGCGCCGGGCCGCAATATCAACGGTAGTGAAACAATATTTAAAGGTAACTTTAAAAATTCATACCTCGGTTCCCTTAATTGCTGGGGCTTTTTTGCTGGGGAATAATTACATTATTTTTTAATGATATTTTTATTTTCAAAATTTGTGGCTTAATTTAAAATACACCCTGTATAATATATTTGGCCGTCGGTGAATTACGAAAATCTATAATTTTCCTTGGAATTTCCGACGTAATTAGTTACTGAAAATGTCCACGGCGAGGAATCGAACCTGACATCTCCCGCTTTCCGGGTGGGCGCGTTAACCACTACGTCACGGAGACCTATGTGAGGAATTTCACTATTTAATGCCTAGAGGTAAGGTTCGATTCCTTGCCGATAACATAATTTTAATGTCTAATTAATTACGTCGGAAATTCCAAGGAAAATTATAGATTTCATAATTTACCGACGGAAACCAAATATATTAATTAAATTAGTATACTTGGCATGTAAAACTAAAAATTTTCTGTCAAAATATTACGACATATTTACAGATAAATAACATGTAGGTATTAAATAGTGAATTTTCTTTACCCACCTGCATAATTGGCGATTATTCAAATAAACGATATTTTATCGCTATGAAAATGTTTGTATTATTATACTGTAAATACGAGATAGATTATAGTTCCTCTGTAATGTTCTATGTGTACGTAATGAGCTGGTTAAAATTAAGATATCGGAAATAACCTTTTTGCGGCCTAGACACGTTCAGGTAGACGGATTAGATAAAGACCGCTTTCTCGAAAATGTTTATTACGACCGTCATAAAATATGATAATAGAGGATACAACAAGCATTTCAATATAAGGAAAAGTTTAGTTTGCGTTCAGTTCTCGTATTGCAAGCAGTGAATAGTCTACAATATTTTAAATCGGGGAGTAACGTTAAAGTAATGTCAACAAGAAAGGAATTATCGATAGAAACGCGAACTCAAATAGTGGTATACCACAACATCGGGAAACGTAACCGAGAAATTGCTAAGTTACTGAAATTATACCGTACAACCGTGGATTAAAATGTTAACAAATTTTAAACAAGTGGTAGTGTATCCGATAAACAGCGACCAGGACGACCAAAAATAACAACACCCGCAGAAGATCGCGCAATGGTAATCACAAGCAAACGAAATAGACAAAAAACGGCACCAGAAATTGCTGCCGAAATGAATATGTCGCGCCTAAACCCAGTTAGCGTTACCACAGTAAAGAGACGTTTATGCCAAGCTGGTTTGTACGGAAGAATTGCTATGCGGAAACCTTTAATACGCAAACCTAACAAAGCAAAACGGTTAGCATGGGCAAGAGAGCACAAATACTGCACGTTGGAAGATTGGAAGAAAGTGCTCTGGACCGACGAGTCTAAATCTCTCACCTTTGGTTCAAACAGGAGAACATTTGTCCGTAGATCGAAAGGGGAACAAGCACTTGAATCCTGTATTGTACCAACAATAAAATATGGAGGATCAGTCATGGTTTGGGGGTTTTTTTGACGGTACTTCCACGGGCGATTTGATAAAAATAGATGGTATCCTTAGAAAAGAAGGCTATAGGGAGATTTTGGAGAAGAATGCCATTTCATCTGGAACGATGAAAACTTCGTGTTCCAGCGCGATAACGATCCGAAACACACTGCTAAGATATGCCGTGAGTATTTAGAACAATTGGAACAGAGAGAGAAAATTGTCGTAATGAAATGGCCGCCTCAAAGTCCGGATCTCAATCCGATCGAGCTTTTGTGGTATGAGCTCGACCGAGAGGTTCGAAAATCTGCTCCATCATCGACAACTATACTTTGGGCGCAACTGCAGGATGCGTGGAGGAAAATAGAGCCATTAACACTGGCGAAGCTGTTGGGAAGAATGTCGAGATTGTGTGCGGCTGTATTAAATGCGAAAGGTGGTCGTATTGACGAATCGCGAATTCAAGTTAATTTATGATTATCTTTGTCAGCAAGTTGACAAATACATTGATTTTAGCACTGTGTAAGTTATTGTTATAAATACAGAATAAAGTTTTATTTTATAATTAGTAATTCACTTGTTTTTGTAATATTTTCAGGGTAGGTAAAAACTTATGGCCGGTAGTGTAGGTCCTCGTGGCGTAGTGGTTAATGCGCCCTCCCAGAAAGCGGGAGATGTGAGGTTCGATTCCTTGGCGGTGACATAATTTTAATTTCTTTAATTAATTACGTCGGAAATTCCAAGGAAAATTATAGATTTTTACACCCTGTATAGTTTCTAATGAAATATTTGTTGCTAAATTTCTCGAGATAGTTTGTTAAAATTCGGTAAATATGACGTTACTTTCATTTTCAAACAAGACGACGGATTTCTTGGTTTATTAAAAAAAATATATGTTCGAAAATATTTGTTCTCATAAATATGTCAATCTGAAAATCGACACAAGGCCAAATGCAAAGTTTTTAATTGAATATAAGTATGAAGCAAACTATTCTAAGTAACAAAAACAACTTGATTTTGTCTTTAACCCTCTTACTACCTTAGAGCCGATACATCGGCTTCGTGACTTTTGCGAGAAATACCTCGAGCCGATATATCGGCTTTTAATTTTCAAAATAATTATAACCTGACGCTATCTTTATTTTTAAGAAAAATATGTTAATTTTAAAAAATTTCGTTCAAATTGCATATTTTCCTAGGTATTTTTGGTCGGTACATAAAAAATTGTAAGGTAATAAAAGGGTTAAGATTTTTTTACCTCAGATTATTTATATTGACTAATAAAAGTAGATTTCTGTCACTCTAAATGTTCTGATTCGCTTTAAGATTTATAAATTTTGAACTCCACATTTCCTTGATCTTTCAATCTACTGGTTCTAAAACCTACTTAATCAATATCCGTAAAAAGTGAAGAATTCAAATTGGTTGATTTATTTTCGGGAGGTTTCAAATAAAAACGATAAGGTTGACTTTTCCTATCTCAACTCTACATCTATCACCAAATTCCGATTTACTTAAATTAAACATTTTGTTTTATTATTAACTTAAAAGGAGTCGCATGCGGCTCCGGAGCGGCGAGTTGCCGACCCTTACTTTAAACCATAAAGCACACCAAACATTTTTACTCATAAAGTGATCGTTTATGAATAATTCGGGGATTTTCCCTGTGCTCCAATGCAACAGTTTTGTTTATTAACTATCCCGTTTAACGAAAAATGAGCCTCTTCGCTAAATTTATTTTATTCACAAAATGTAGATTTATTGCTGTTTGTTCTAACAGCCAACTGGATGGAGTAATGCCAAATTCTTGAAATTGGTCTGATATTGATGTCGATGGGTCATTGCCGATAGTTTCTCGCACTGCAGCAGTATTTTCTGCAGAACATGCAGTGCTTGGTCTGCTTAAATAAGGTTTGTCGTGAACAGATCCAGTTTCTTGTTCAGTAGAACGAATTCTATCTTGAGTTACTTTTATCGACTCACCATTTCGATAAATTTTTATTATTTCAATACGCAATTCTTAAGAAAGCGACGCCATGGTTAGATTTGTATACGACTCAAAGTAGTGCATATGTCGTGCTCACATGGCGAAACTTGTCATGTCTTAGAATTTCACCTTCTGACAAAGCTTATCATGAAATACCCAACTAGCTTAATCATATCGTATATTGTGAAAAATCTGTAAACACTATTTGCCGCATTGTATGTAAGTGTCGAAATTGCACAAAACGCCCAGCACGAACGATTCCGACAGGCAGATTATGTTTTCGCTTGTGGATTAGATATCTACCGAAATGTATTAAAAGTGATACCTAATAATTTATAAGGATAATTAAACTTGAAACTTACGATGCGGCAAACAGTGTTCAAAGATTGAATACACGGTATGACTATACTTTGAAGCTATTGCCATTTAAAATCCGTAATTTTTTGAAAACCCTTTATTTGGAATAATAAAAGTTTGAGTTAAACATGAATCTGTACAAAATTTGATATCAAATATGTATTAACAGCTCTTATCAAATGGCCTTAATACAGTCTTTTGTTTATAATTGTTATCTTTATCAATTCACGTCTTTCTTGCTTTTGCTTACTGTTACAATATTATCATTAACTGTGTATAATCAACTTATTCATTTAATATAAAAGGCCACTTTTCAGTCAAATAATCAAAGTTCAATTCCTAATCCAAACTTTATTTTCTAAATATTGATAAACATTACCGTCCGCCTTATTCCTGAAAAATAAAATAAAATTCCATTGTATAAGCAAATAACATTTTCATTGTACTCAGACATTTTCCCTAACGTTAAATTCATCATTTTAATCAACACTATTTCTTTTTCTTTATTACAGTTCAAATTAAACCTAATCCATTTTATTTTATTTGTTAGGGTGTAGACTTAATTGAAGAAAGTTCTCAACTAATCCATCAAGGTGAAGTTGTCAGAGTAACTACCGGTATGTGGACGTCGAATATAATATTGTTCCTGTTTGATCATCAGCTCATTTATTGCAAAAAAGTAAGTTTATAAGGCATCCATTCCACTTTAGCAGTTGGCTAAATTCCTTCTTCTTTACTTTACAGGATATACTTAAACGAAACACATACGTTTACAAAGGGCGAGTTAGTTTAGATACAACGGAAGTCATCGATGTACCTGACGGTAAAGGTAAGGTTTATTTAAAGCAAAAATATGAAAACTGGTAACACTTTAAAAAACCCAATATTCTATTACAGATATTCACATTGGTGTTACTGTAAGGCATGCTATTAAGCTCTACAGCGTTATCAGAGATAAGTGGCTCTTATTCTGTTGCCGTTCCGCTATTGAGAAGCAAAGATGGTTGGAAGCGTTCATGGAAGAACGGAAATTAGTTAATAAAGACAAATCGGAAGGAGTAGAGTTTCCACCGGCCGCTAAACAATTAGCTAGGGTAGCAGCTAGATGTCAAAGAAGGCCTCCAAGAAAACCAGGAGGTACCTATGCATATTCCCCTTTTTATTTCTGTTGTGTTGCGCATGACGATTGTTTATATTTCTGATTGATATATTGAATAAGTCCTTTCGATTCAAGTAAATCGAGGTTTCGCTATTGATATTGATACATCTTCAGAACCTCGTTCAATAAAGCTGTTGGTATCTACTATTTCCATCATGATCATTCTAATCTAGCTAAATTCACTGCACTATGTCAAGCTACCTACTATTCTCTTCTGTTATTAATGATGTGTTTATAGACAAATTTAAAATTAAATTAAATTTCACATTAGCGATTAAAAACGAATATTAGCATAAGTGCGTTCATGCAACAAATTAAATTACCACTTAATTTAAGAATGTTTTTTAGTGTGTACAAGCTAACTTCATACAAATCTTTGACAAGAATTTATATTCTTGAATGTTGCATTTGAAGACAAGTTTTAGGAATTTATCATAAGTATTTTAAGAAATGGAAGATCAAGATCATGTTCTTATCGATAAAGCTGGGTTATATTGTTTGTTGATACTAACCAGGGTTGTCAGATAGAATGGATGTTTTATCGATAGGAAGGTTCGGAATTTTAAGATTACGTTAAAATTCGGTAGACTCGATTATTTAAGCAATAACATAAGTATAATGCTGTATTAATAAAAATAAAAGAGTAAATAATTTAAGAACAACAAATATTCGGAACTGGAGGCTATTTAAAAGAAATATGTCTGGTATGGATGATGAAACGGATACAGTGTATGCTCCTCCGCCAATAGACAAAGCCGATGTAAATGATATTCTCCTTACGCTGCAACAAAATATGGTGGCTGGAACACTTGAAATACACCCACACAAGAAATTTGATAGTGTAGAGTCATCCATTGAAGCAGTACTACAACCAAGTACAAGCACAAAAAGACAATCCAAAAATAAAACAAAACATTTGGTTCCCTGGTTGGTCGAAAATATTTACAATTTGGAACACATTGGGCGCATTCAGCGGAGGCAACTGCTGTGGAACAGTTGCGTGAATAATCCAGTAGGAATGCGTGGCTTCGGATTTTCATTGGTTATTTACTCAACCGTTCCGTAATGGTTGCGTCCGCTGAATACGACCATTGTATTCTGGTAAGCATTCGGCTAAAGTATGCATCTAAGGAAAGCCTATGCAGTTTGTTTCTACCAATTTCTGCTGAAGTATACAACAATTGAATAGTGAGATTTATTAGCTGCAGTTCCAAGTTCATCGCAACATAAGCTATTTTTTGATAACTTTTTTTCTAACTACATTTTTTTCTGTTTTTTGAAGGAAAATGGTTCTGTTACAGCCCCAGTAATAAAAAATTGTCTACCGAATTGTTCATTAGAACACGAGAAAGTCGCTTGGCCATTAATGGGTTAACTCGAGAATTACATACAGTGCGCGCCAAAAGTATGGAATAATGAAATTTTCTTCTTTATCAGAATAATCGAAAAACTATTTGACACGTCGAATTGATTTTTTACATTAGAACCAATTTGCGATTATTTTTAAATTTCCAACTCTGTTCGTTTTCGGGCAATGACGTCATCAATATTTTTTTTAAACGGCTATTCCCAATTTTTTTTGTACTTTTGGGTAGATTATGGAATTATAAATTGTACAGACTTCCTAGTAATAACCATAGCAGTTGAACATATAACATTCCTGAATTTTGTTTGAAATGAATGTGACAACATTGCAATTATTGATTGATTGATTTTCTACCAGAGCAGGGCTGGTCTTTACATCCCTAACACTGAAGCTTAATAGCTTACTGTACATTGCAATTATAGTTAAAAAGATAAAATCGGCTAAATAACTTATAGTAACTTTATACGGCATTCCTTGAAATTGTAGGCACCCTTAGAAATAAAGTCAATATCCAGTGGACTCCAAAAAAAGGTTTACAAGAAGAAACAGTCAATTTTTTTTCCCAATTTCCATTTCATTTTAACGACAATATTCCTAAATCATACTTTCAGATCGCATAAAAGGAATTTGTGAAGAAACAAATTATTTCGTCGTTTGCTTTCACGAGCATACTCCAAACATAGCGATATAATGAAAATTCTTTGTTAACGATTTTTTCTTTCCAGGCAGCAAAAACTATAAAACGGACTCGGCATACATGGGCTCGCTACTTCAACTGAATACTCAAAACTCGAATTCGCTAGGCAGAAAAGTGGGTACGTGGTTCACGTTCGGCGGCAACAAGAAAACCAGACATCAGCACCGCGACGTTTCCTGAGATAAGACGACGTTACTGTAGCATGTTGGGTTCTAGTCGATGATTGAATTAGCGGAGTAAGTGGTGGAAATATACGCGTTCCCAAATAGTGCCAAAAAAAAAACCGTTAATAAGCAAATAAATCTAAACGTAGACGCGTAGAACACGACATGCACAGTAACAGTTTACATCGTAGACCGTACACTGCTAAAATTAATGAAACAGAAAAATTAAACTCCGCAATACTAGTGTTTTTAAGCTCTGAATTAAAAAAAAATGAATATATGAATTTACTAGTGATATATATGGCTATACTGCCGAGATTGTGCTGTGCAAATAAAAACATAGAGACTTTCTTATCTTATCGTCAAAAAAAGAGAATAAGAATAAATGAAAATTTCCAAGGCCTACGTCAAAAAAGGGGGCCTCTTCAATGTAATATGAAAATATTGTATTACTTGAAAAAAAGAAATCATGAAAATATCTCTCACTATTTCTTAGATCTTACTGTTAAGTTTCGGACTTCGTACATTAATATATTTACATATATCGTATACTGACTGATGCATTTTTATAGTCATTATCATTTTTTTCTTCTCAGAACGATATAAAAAGAAAACCATGTAACAGAAACAATTATTCACACGCACAATACATATATAATGTAATTTTGGACATACCCCACAATCGCACAGGGTATTTATAAAAAAAATCAATAAATAAAACCATGCCACTATGATCCTGCTGCTAAATAGTGATTCTGGATGTAAAAAAGACGAAACATTAATCTGTTGATTACGTTAGCTAATACGATCTACGTAGTGCCAATCACTAAAATTACATACCTAGGTAAAGAAAATAAACGTAGCAATTTTTCTTTTATAAATGTGTTTCGGTCAAATTCAGTGATATGTTAGATTTTTAAGGACCAAAAATGTAAAAGTAGTAGGGTAACTATCAAGAATTACCACGAAATTAATATTTGTTTCCTTTACTGTTTTTTAGTTTTTTTATACCTTCTACAACATACGTCCTTTTATTTTTTTTTTATTTTGTGAGTATTATTAATCCTTATTGAAATAAATTATATCCAATTTGCTTTTCAAATTGTTTGATGATATAATTTGCTCAAGGGAATACTTTTAAAATTGCATTAATGTTATTTTAAACACTTTTGTAGAGGATGTCTTTTAATTGCTCGAACAGTTCGAACAACACTAACGCGTTTTTTTATAGATGGAGTAAAATAGAACAATTGTTTTAAAATTGTTTGATCAAAGGTTTGAGCAATTAAAAAAGACACCCAAAATATTGCATTCAATAAACTAATCTAACCTAAACGTTGCTATTGTAACGGTTATAGACAGTAAATAAATATTTGATAAAATTTGCCATTTTCGTCGCTATTTCTTCCAACAACTCGGAGTACACTAAAGTCATTATGATCGAAAATATTAGATTAAGTGTCTTCGTCTAATTTGCGATAATTATATCCGACTTCTCGCTTGGAATTTTTTAAATTTCACCGACGATTAAGTTGGTGGTTTCGGCAATATTTGCATGCAATACGCAGAAGGCTGTTTTACACGACGCATAATTGTGCGTGCCGCATGAGTACTTTGTATTTTTGAATCCGCCATTTGTTAAGAGATATTAATTGTGTGTCATGCATAAATGCTTATATGGTTCCTACTTAGTCCCGGTGTTGGTCTGAATAATGTTATTGATTCATACAATGGATAATTTTTATGTGCAGAATCATGCGTCGTGTAAAACAGCCTTAAGAAATTGGTGAATGTCTTTTTGTTTACCAGAACTAGCAACTTAAATCATTCGCGTAATTTAAAAAATGCCAATTGGGTTAGCTATGAGTATTTTAGTTAAATCTATATGAAAAATGATATAACAACATATGAAATAGTTATGAAAGCGATTTGATCAAAATATTTTCCGCAACGAGATTATTAAAATTAGTTCAGCAATGTTTTAAAGGACATACTGCAATAATTTATCTTATACCAACACTTTATTTTAACCATAGTTAAAATTCCTTCTGTTTATACCAAATGGTATAAAAACCAATGTATTTGAAAATTATATTCAAACTAAAACAATAGTATTTTAATCTTTTTAAATACATCTTACTGTTTTTATTTAAAAAAAGTGTATATGATTTAACTTCATAACGCTATCGTCTGAAATATTTAAAATTTATCAATTGTGTCCTATTTAATTTGTGGTGATTTTTAACTATGTAGAATGGAAGTTTTGCTCATTGAGTGTGATTATTAAAATGCATTCTATGCTATATCTTTAATATTTCAAAGTTTCGTGTTAATCCAATAAGAAATAGGAATTTAATCTCTATTTCATAAAATAAAGTATATTTTTACTGTTAGCCTAATTTGCCAAAAAGCCTTGCTTAATGGTACTTGAATTTAAACCGCTAAAGAATCTCTACGTCGAATGTAAATCCCTCTCCTTTAAAAAAAATGTATCGCATAATACTAATCACATACTATTTTCTACTGTAGCTCGAAAATAAAATAAAACGTTTAAAGAAACTTCCCTTATGAAGTTTTCAAGACGCTAATAGGCATTCATGAACGAAAAAGGGATGCCTATGTCGTTCTCTTTCATTACTATAATCCCGTAAATTTAAACTAATTTATTTTACTATTAGATATGAGATGATATATACATAACATATATATACATGATACTTTACCACGTAGTTAGATTGTTATTATCGTAGAGAGAATAATTTTATAGCGTTTAGACTTTCGTTCCGAAGTATATTTTTGTATATTGTCTTACACCATTCTCTGCGTTGTATTATATATAGTATGATCTATGGAATATGTACATAGCACTTTTACTAGTGCGTTTGTTAAATAATCTGTTTTGTAGACAAGTTAATGTTAAATGATTGTTGATGATTTTCTTTTTTTAATATTATCACAACGCTGTATGTTTCAAAATCGATGTATCATTAAATATTTTGTAACAAAAGTGAAATATCTGGTTTTTCTTTACTACTTACCCCCTGTGTTATACTGACAAGCTTGTGTAATAGCAATACCATAGAAAACTCGGTTCATATTACTCTATAGTTCACATTATTTATTAATATGTGCATTTACAAAAAAATATAGATCCATTCACGCACATTAAATATAGAATAAAAACACTTAAATCATAAGGTAAGTTTTATAAATATTTCGTTTATATATATTTCATACTTTTATATCATGTCTATATATATATATCTTTCGGTGTCGTTAAAAAATTTATACGATTAATTTCTATTTTAAAAAAATATAATTAATATTTCGATAAAATACCAAGTGACAACAAAAAATACTCATTGTATAGTAAGTAAATTGCACATTTAACAGCAATGTGTTCATCGTTTTGTTGATTTCTTTCTGATAGTGTATATCTCAAAAGCACAAATATAAAATAACAAAAAAAGAATTAATATAATACGAAATGAAAAAATGCATACATATCTTAATAATATACACAAGGGGAGAGCTATGATACACGTAGTTTCTTTACCATATTTTTCCTTTATACATAAAAAGAAATTAACACTAATATTATGTATTATTATATAAACCTTATCATCTAAAAGTTCATTCAGGATCTAATAAAATATATTTACAGATATATACATAACTTCCTAATTATTCGCTACTATTTCATCTGGTTTACACAAGATAGTTGCCTATAAAAAGAATGTCCTATTACAGACATAACTGTACAGATTATAAATATATCTCGGTATAAATTCATTTAAATAAAAATTAATACAATATAAAAAAAATTTCTTTCGCTAGTTACCTAAAAAAATAAAGTAAATAATAAACGAACTAGTAATAGCAACAGATACAGTTGGAATCGTAGCACGTGATGTTCATTTTAAATACCGCCGTCTTCTAAAAGCGATTGACTTACAAATTTGTCACGGAAATCTAGATAAGTATCAAATATATAATATAATTCTATCCCCAATTAGTAGCTGTACTATAAAAAAAATATTACACTAAAATTTTTCTATATTTAAAATGAAAATCAGGTACCAAAGTAAATAACTTATCGTATTTAATGAGTAATACTACACATTAATTATATGTAGGTGTATTTTAAATGATTTCGATGATGAAACACTTACGGCAGATATTGTATATATGTACTATAATACATAAAAAACTTGATATATATTTGATAAAAGAAGTCTTTGGCAATTTGTATAAAGAAATAATATTTTAAAAAGTCAAATGAAATAATATACCTAATTTACTTTATTCTGACTGATTTTCTTTAATTTTAGATGTACTTTCAATTTTATGATTTAATACACAATACAAATATAAACCAATGCAAGCTTTCAAAAAAAAACATTTTCATAGAATCTAGAAAGTTTAGATTAAAACTGTTTTGATCACATCCTATCCACAATAAGACATTAATACATTGACCACCAAATTCTTTCATTTCCAAAAACATTTTAAAGTACCGGGTGACCGACGGGAATCTGACGTTTTTTGGGATGGCTAGTACTCTGCCGGTAGGAGGAGTAGGGAGCCGAATTACCAAGCATTAATCTCGCCATTCGATGCCGTTTCGGTAGCTATGGAGCGGTGAGCAGTTGAACATCGCATGTTTGCGTATGACTCATTTGTGCAGAATGGCGGGTCCGTTATTACCGTGCAGCGACTTTTTCGTGCGCGTTTCAACCGTGGGCGTCGTGGTACCGTTCCCAGCCGCAACACGATTCTCAGTTGGGTTGATAATCTACAGATAACATGATCTATTGTGAAAAAGAAGCCACCCAGGTCCTACTAAGACAGCAAGAACACCAGAAAACCTCGAGCGTGTGAGAGCCGCGCTGACTCGAAGCCCAGAATGAGCCGTGAATTTGTGCGAACAATTTTACAGAAAGACCTACAATTTCACCCTTACAAGATGTGTGTCGCTTAGAAATTTGAGGAAAGAGATTATGCGCAGCGGCAGGAGTTTGCTTTTCGAATGCAAGTGCTTTTGGAAGACAATGAGAATGCAGTCATTATTATGAGTGACGAGGCGCATTTCCATTTAGATGGGGATGTTAATAGACAGAACTTACGGTATTGGTCCTCTGAAAACCCCCGTATCATTCACGAAAAACCTCTACACTCAGAGCGTGTAACGGTTTGGTGCGCAACTACTCCAATCGGGCATCATTTCAAGGACGAGAATGGTGCAACTGTTACAGTGAATGCCGAACGTTACTGCCGGATGCTGAACACTTTCTTGCGTCCCGAACTGCGCAGACTGCAACTGGATTTGGAAAATGTTTTTTTCCAACAGGATGGTGCCACCGCACACACTGCTCGTATGTCCATGCAAGTGGTTCGAGGCATGTTCCCAGAAAGGTTAATTTCACGTTTTGGCGACATCCAATGGCCCCCGAGATCACCTGACTTAAGCGCTTGTGACTTCTTTGTGGGGATATCTGAAATTACGTGTATACTCTCCCAGACCCCGCACATTGGCAGAACTGAAAGAGGCAATTAGGGAAGAAGTGGCTACAATCGATGGTGAACTGATGATTCGTGTGATGGCCGATTTTCCGCGAAGGCTGGAAAATTGCATTCAGGAGGATAGACACCACTTACCCGACGCAATCTTTCACAAGTGATATTCAACTTCAAATGACATGTAATGACAAACAATTTCCGTAAAAAATAACTGTACTGTTCATTTCAAAAACGTCAGATTCCCGTCGGTCACCCTGTACAAATAAATTGTTTCTACAGTAGATATGACATATTCAACATGATATACCATAATATTATAAAAAGTTCTTTACCAAAATTGTTTTCAAATAAAAATTATGATTTTCTAGTTTGTGTTGTAATTTAAATTGAAAGTATTCTCATAATTTTAAAATGTTCTCTTTTACAATAGAAAACAGCGTTTAAAAATGAATATATCTGCTACTAGAGTGCGACCTCGATAATCCGAATCTTCAGAAAATCGGATTATTCGATAATCCATCCAAGCATTTCAATTGCATTGTGTACTTTATAATCCGGATTTGACAGTACTCGGTAATCCGGACCTGCGTTTTTAGACGAATTCGATCGTGAGGAATTCCCCTAACTTCCTAAATTCGGCGGGCTCTGATATCTGGGAGTTCACATAAGCAGTGTGTGCTTTTTTGTTTTGACTGCTACATATCGTCTCTGAGGATTATATAATTGTTTAGCTGTTTTTTTGTTACATAGTATGTAGTACATACATTATCTTGTGCTACATAAGTATATGTACGTACATACATATAAACATTTTTTTACATACAAATATTAAAATATCTCCTAAAAGAAAATATATTACGTTGTCAATAAATCAGAAATCCGATATAATAGAAAGACTAGTCCGCGGTGAAAGTGGAAAAGTGTTGGCAAATGAATACGGAGTAGGAACATCAACAATTTCGGATATAAAAAAGAACAAAGACAAAATCAAAAGGTATGATACATTTTAAAGACCATTGTGAACTTTTACTATGTAGTGTAATTTCTTTTAGATTTATTGGCAAATGTGATTCCGTTCCCGACCTCAGAAAAACATTACAAAAAGCCGAATATCCAAAAATGGAAACTCGTTTATATGCATGGTTTTGTACACAACGATCAAGACACGTTCCAATTTCCTATGACATTTTATCTACCAAAGCACAATAATTTTATTCTGAAATCTATGGAAATGATAATTTTAGAGCTAGCAGAGGCTGGATTTCTAATTTCAGAAAAAGGCATGGCCTGCGTTCTTTAAAAGTGTGTGGCAAAATACTATCCAATGATCAAAGTGCTGTCGATCCTTTCCTACGTGCATTTGCAGAGAAAATTAAACAATTAAACCTCGCAGCTACTCAAATATACAATGCAGATGAATCTGCTCTGTATTGGAAAATGTTGCCTGAAAAAAACGCTGGTTCCTGTTCAAGGCCGCACCAGGTCGAAAAATAAGCAAAAAATGCGTTACATTTCTAGCATGTTGCAATGCTGATGGTTCACAAAAATTAAAGCTGTTGGTGATAGGAAAGGCAAAAAATCCAAGGGCATTTAAAAATGTGAACATACCTGTTGAATACAAATCATCTGCTAATGCATGGATGGCTACAACAATTTTTTTTAGATTGGTTTCATTGTTCATTTATTCGTTAAGTTAGAAGTCATTTAAGAAGTCTCAATTTAGCTGAAAGAGCCCTGTTAATCGTCAATAACTCTTCAAGCCATAGAACTATAGAAGAGCTGACTAGTGAAGATGGTTAATTTACATCATTATTTCTTCCACCTAATTGTACAGCACTTTTGCAACCTCTAGATAAAAATTCCATCTGACTGACCAAATTATTTTATCGGAAAAGTATTTTAGCCCAGATTTTATCTAATAACGAAGAGAACGTTGTTAAGTTATAAAAACCATGAACTTGAGAGAAAAAGTCTCCCCCGAAGTCTTGCAAAAGTGCTGGCACAAAATTATGGCTCAGGTAGCAAATAACGACCCAGACACAAAATATGATGCTGAAGATCTAATTCATGCTTCTGTTTTATATTTTTTTGTTTATGTACTATTTCTAGTTGTTTTGTATTAAATGTTTGACTTTTCAAAAAAAACTGTCCTGTTTCAGTAATCCGAATTATTTACTAATCCGGATCGCCGCGGTTTTAATTAGTCCGGATTATCGAGGCCGCATTGTATTTCCTATAAACTGATTCAACTTTATTAAATATTTATATTTATTAAAATCTTGTTAATTTCATTTAAAGTATAAATAAAAAGTTCATTCAGTCAAAAATAAAGAAATGTCCAAAAAAAGTGAGTATAACAAATTAATACATAAACTTCATGATTTTGCACATGCATAATTTAAAAAATAAAAAATAATCGTACAGAATCTCACAATCTTTCCAATCGAAAAAAAATCACAGCAATTTAGCTAAGTATCAAATACATATTTTCCGTAAGTGTCATGTTATTCATACATTGTTACACCATTCCAAAACAAATACATTCAGCAAGGGACGTTCACTTCCCTCGTGAATATTTTTTAGTCAATATTAGAATCACCGTACATTAGCTATGTATCTAGATCATCTTCCCTTTGACTCGAAAAGTACGACACTAGTCCGCCAAATTCCCCACTGTTCTCTTCATCGTACGATTTTCCAATGTCCTGGGGCGAATTCGTCTCCGAGAATTGATCGCTATAATTGTAGCCAGAAGGCGGTAGTGCATCATCCGGTCCCATGCTTCCTTGCATGTAACTTCCGTAGTAATTAGGCGGCACACCTGCTGGGTGATAAGGAGGCATGTTATTTCGTAAAGGTGAAGGTTGCTGCTGCATATGCTGTGGCGGTATTAGATTTGTTGGTGGTTGTTGCGGCGGTTGATTTTGCCTAATCGGTGATCCGGTCATCGGCGATGTGTTGACATTCGAGAACCTTATTTGCGGCCTGGAGTAAGGCGGCGGAGGTGGCGTAGGATCGCTCTTGTTACTTAAGGGTGAATCGGATGAAGGAGGTATGGAGACGGGAGAGCTGCGATCAGGCGTGTTCATAGAACTGGTCGGTACGTTGATGGGACCACCGCCAGAGGGTGATGGATCGAGAGGATGATGCGAGTGGTAAACTGGTGGAATGGATGGAGCGGGAGTTCGAACTCGCATTGGTGGAATCGAGGGAGCTGGACTTGTTCTTTGATATGGATTGACGTTTGGCGGTGGCTGCCGATAAACAGATGGAGGCATTCCTCTTGGTGAAGGAGCTCCTACAGAAAAAAAAATACTCAGAAAATATTTAGAGGGAACATGATAATGATTAGAGTAGAAAAAGTGGAATTGCTTACTAGCACCAACATTCAATAACGTAGGGTCAATCGGGGCTAATATGTGCTCTAAAAAATGAGGCTAATGTGAAAAAATTGAAAACTGAATTATTTTTTTTTTATAGCCAAAAATTTTTCCGTCGCCAAGCTTTTATTGAAACTCCATTATCTATTAAACTAGACATTTTTTGAAAACTACTCAGGAAGAAATTCTCTACCTTCTTGCTTTTGATGACCTCCGAAATATCAACTCTAGTGTAAAATATCAGGCCTCAAACTTGTGGGGTTAATATGATACAGTTGAAGGATCTAATGTGATGCAATCTAAGACACCCTAGAAGCCCAGCAGTCTGAAAGTACAACAGAAGTGAACTCCAAAACAAAAGGACCTACTAATCTGATATGACCGGCAAAGGAGAAGAGACAAAAGAAAGCTAAGCCAATATGTTTCATCGGACAGTGATTCAGAAATCCAGAGTAAAATTGACCTTCTAGACGAGGATAGCGATGACTACGACAGAGAATTCTTAAGAGATATTGAGAGAGATCAGATCTGGAATTTGAAGCGCTAATTTGCATTTGTGATAGAAGTATCATTAATCGCAGATTTTATAAACCCACGATTAACGACTGGGTTGTAGTTCAGTTCCAGCCAAAAAAGATGTTGCGTTACGTTGGCCAAATAACTTTCATTGAAACTGATAAAACAAGAGTTAAACTCATAGGAATTATAGAGAAATGTGGAAACAGTAAAGTTCTTTATTAGAAGGAGCCAGAAGACGTGTTGGAAAGCTTGCTAAGCCTGATCTTGGACGAAGGGGGGAATTGATTGGCCAAAAATTAATCTAAACTATTGCAAAATTAAAAAACAACACACTTCTTCCTCCACCACAAAAGATTAACCATAACTTAGGATTTTCTCGAAAAAAAACCATCGGCATAAGGGAGAAATACTTGCAGTAGGTTCAACAATGCATATTAAATCAGCGCTAATATACATTAAGTAACGAAATCGTTGATGTATACAAACCATCTAATTTTTGTATTTATTGTCAGACCCAGGTATACGTGCGTAAACGTCAACAACATCTAAAACAACTTTGAGATTTAACATATGGTGAAATGTCAATTTGCCATATTAGACATTTGTATGTTATACTTTATTGATGGAAGACGAATTTTTACAGGCAACAAGAATAATGTTTAAACTTGATTTGCCCATCTTAACGCAATTGACATATGTCAGTCTCCATTATATCATTACGTATCTAATCGAAAATATCCTCTACTATAATCTACTATTAATCCGAACAGCTGATTTAACATCTTCTTGACAGGTATCATGTTAAAAATAAACATAGATGACACTATAGTATACGAGGGTCGCTCAATAAGTATAAAATCAGTAAGATTATTATTATTAATGTAATAAAAATTACATTTGTCTCAATTTGAACCTATTACAAATCAGTAACCTTTCAAACGAACTCATCGAGTTTGTAACACCAGCTAGCACTCTTCTAAGAAACCTTGATATTGCGAAAATCTTTTTATTTAATGTTTGGATACACCGCTCTAATATTTGTGATACTCACCATGCATATACGGTTGCTGTGCTTGACTCATAGACGGTAACTGTCCAGTACTTTGATTTCCAGCCATGCTGTTAGACACCGGCACACAAGTAGCCATTTGCGAATTTGATACAGGTGGTGTGGGAGAATTTTCCACATGTGGTGGAGGTTGATCCGCATAGTAATTATGTCCCATGCCTATTGGTGAATAATTCCCAGCTCCAGGTTGTGTTTGCAGCATTCTAGTAATTACTGAAGGTGTCGGTTGCGTTTGTGAAAACGGTTGGGGTGGAGCTGCGATCGCTAATTCAGCCCCATGCATCGCCGCGGCGTTCGCCAGGGCCACGTCGTCACTATTTACACTAGCAACAGTATCTACTGTAGTTGGAATATTAGATTGATCATCTAGAACATCCGACGTGACGCTCGTAGGAGCTGAGGTTGGAGTAACACTCGTTGTAACCGCGGCAGCTGCAGCCGCAGCAGCAGCTGCTTCCTTCTCCAACGTTTTCTTTCCTTTACCTCTACCACGTCTTTTCTTAGGTGATCCCTCAATCGGCGTTGATGGGGGAATTTCACTAAATATCGGAATGGTAACGCCAGGCGGTTCTGATAATTCAGGATTACTTTGCATATCAGGACCGACCTGCAAAGTCGCGATTTGTACTACATTCGAAGATTTATTTTTTCCGCGTTTTTTAGGTGCCTTAGTGTCAACTGCAGCGGCAGTCTCTTTTTTCTTGGCTTCTCTTTCTTTACGCTTCTTTTCCTTTTCTAATTGCATTGCAACTAGTTGCAACTGCTTGTTAGCGTACTCTTCTTCTTCCATTAACTTCTCCATTTCTTCTTCGTCCATCTCCTCGAGATTCTTATTTATCTCATCGATCGGATTCAATTCATCGTCTACATCATTATCGTCGACAATGTCATCGGGAAGATCATCTATGGAAGAATTGAGATTATCCAAATCAAAATTCTCTTCTGGTGTAGGATCAGGATTAATCGGCGCGATCACTGGCTTTTCCGGTGGTAATACATTTGTAGGTTGAGTTTCCGGAATAGGTTCAACTTCTGTTGATACTGGTTCGGCATTGTCTGTGGCAGGTGGTGACACTTGTATTTCCTTCTCTTTATTTTTCAAAGGCTTTTCTTTGACAACCGCTTCTCCTTCTTTTTCAACACATTCTTCCTTTTCATACTCTTCATCATTATCCTGATCTTCTTCGTCCTCATTTGCTACGTAATCATCATCACTTTCGATTCTAGGCGGGGCTTTTCGAGTTCTGATTTCATCATCGCTATCAGAAGCCAAAACATCGGCGTAATTAATTTTCTTCCCTCTCGTTCTTCTACCAGCAGTCTCTTCTTCCTCCTCGTCATCATTAAGACCGCCATATTTGATACGACGTTTCTTCTTTTTCGAACGATCCTCATCAGAATCATCGAAATGCTTTTTACTTTTCTTGGATCGTTTCTTTTTCGAAGTCGTATTTCTAGACGATTTCCTTCTACTCGACCATTTCCATGAAATATCGCTTTCTTCCGTATCCGACTCATTCCAAACAGATCTTGATTTCTTTTTTCGTGGTATTTCTTCATCTTCGTCTGTGTCATCATTAATAAAATCTTTGTCATATCTGGAAGTACGTGCCCTAGTCGACCTTCTAACAGGTCCTTTTCTTCGCCTGCTACCGTAAGCTTCACTACTATCACTGCCCAAATCTTCTTCAAAATCGTCATCGTCCTCTTCATCCGAACTTGATCCTTTGAAATCTTCGTCTGAATACGGATCATCGCCACTGCTTACATCTAGACTGTTCAATTTCCTCTGCTTTTTTCGTCCTAAGAATTTCTTTACCGGTTTCACTTTGTCTTCATCTGAATCGTGATGTTCGGGAGGTACAACAGCAGGTGGTAACTCTTTAGTTTCCACAGGCACAACAGGTGGAGGAGGTTCCAATTCCGGCTGTCCACTTTCAGCTTGTTCTTTCTCGGCATTAACTATGGTTGATATGTCTTTACCGCGACCTTGGTTGCCCGCGCCTTTCACTGCTTCCATTTCATCTTGAATAGCAGAATTGATAAGTTCATCATAATCGTTGAATCTGTAGCTGTGAGCTTGTCGTCTTTGCCTCAACTGATATATTGGCTCGTCACTATCGGAACTGGAACTACTTTCTGATGATGACGATTGCTCTGATTCAGATTCTTCATCCTCCTGTTCTTCTTCACTCTTTTCTCTTTTCTTGCGTTTCTCTTCAGTATCCTTAACCGGTAAAACATTCGCCAGGCTTATGCCGACGTATGCCAATCTTTCTTTGCGTCGAACCTCTATCTCGCGTTTTGCCATCTTTTTGTCAAATTCGACAAGTTTCTCTTCCAACTGTTTTACTAAAGTATTATGCTGACATGGCGGGCAAAACCAATCACCCTCTGGAATGATAAACAGAGCCGGACGGAGGCAAGAACAGTGCCAACCGTTGTCACATCCGTCACATAATAGTATCCATTCAGGATGATCCGATTTACCGCACTTCTGACACGCATGGTCATCGATATCATCTTCGATGGCATCTTCTTTTCGCGCAGTTCTAGCTCGTTTTAACGGTTGAGGCTCACCAGTATCCTCGATATCGCTTTCTGGTGAAAACTCATGATCTGATTTGAAAAGTGGACTCTCCGCTTCACTGTATTCAGCAATGTCCTCCTCCTCTTCTTCAACTTCGTCGTTTGAAGAACTAGACCCACTACTCGATCGCCAAGGGTTAGATTCGTCGAATATTTTTCTCGGATCTTTATGCTTTCGCTTTCTTTTTCGTTTCTTCTTTTTCTCTTCAACTTCTGGAACGTCAATTGTCACCTCTTCTTCTGTTGGCGGTTTAGGTCTTTTTCTTTTTTCCGCTTTGTAATCTTTATCGATATTTTTCTTGCTCTTCTTTTTCGATTCTTTAGGGTCAGTCATTGTAATGTCTTCAAGCTTTCGTCTTTCAGCTTCTTCTTTAATTTTCAACTGAGCAATTCGCCGCGATTGTCTAACATGACCCACTGTTGCATTATTTAATTCTTCGATAGCAGCGGGAACATCTAAACCCAATAAAGTTTTCTTCCTTGCTGCTCTTGGTTTTTTAACAGGTTTCACAGCAGGAATGTCAGAATCAATCTCTACTTCCTGCTTTTTCTTGTACGGTTGTGGTTTCCTTTTTGGGGACTGCTCCTTAGTTTTCTCTTCATCGCTACTGCTAATTTCTTTTTTTTTCTGCTCTTCAATACTTCGTCGAAGTTCTAAATCAACTTGTCGCTTTCCTTTCGTTTTTCTTCTTTTACCACCTGTTGGCACAGAAATTTCCGGTTCCGTTATACCTCTTTTTCTCAGAGATCGTGTCATGATAGTAGATTGTGGATATGAAGGTTCTACGTCTAACTGAAATGAATTCAAAGTCATCCCTTTCACGTGCGCGGTGTCGTATGGGTCAGGTACAGCCAAGGGATCATCTTCAATGATAACAACATCACTATTATCCCCACCGCCGGAAGATTCAACGGATAAGGGGGATTCAACGGGTTCAAGAGGATTTTCTTTTAATTTCTGGATATTAACGCAAGTAAGAAATGGGCCGTTACTTTTAGAGGGTTTCCCACCCTCTTTGTAGATCGGTTTGATTGTCATTCCTCCTCTAAGAGGTATGTTTTCGTTACAGTTTCTCGCCGATATCCGTCTACCGTCACTTTCAGCCGTCAAGTCGATAGTTTCGACGTCTGTGCCGGAAGGAATTTGATTATTTGAGAGCCTTAATCGCTTTGAATGTCTTACATCGACTTCTTCGATTTGTTTTGGTTCCTGTGTATTTTGCACATTTTTTCTTGGACGTCCTTTCGGCTTTTTGTTAGTCTCAACTGAAGTGACATCTATTGGATGCACTTGCGGATGATCTCCTGGTTTTCGTCTGGTACTTCTTCTCACCACATTATTCTCAACGTGGTCCTCAATTTTAACAACATTGAGAAGCGGATCTGTGTTATTAACGATATTCTTTTCGCTCTTTCGATCATTTTTATCGTTAATTAAAGGTTGTGGTTTAATTTCTTTCCTGAGAACTAAATTTTTGTTGCGCGTAGCGTAAGACTTAACAGATAACATTTGATTGGGTCTTCTACCTCTCAAAAACCTAAGTGGCTGTGGATTTGGCGCCTTTTCCTTGGGATTACTGTGTTTATTTTCAACATTTTCAGATTTTTCTTGTTCTGTGTTGTACTTACTTGATGTAGTATCTTCAACTTTTTCTAGAATCTCACATTTAGCTTGGACATTTGTGATTTTTATAGCTTTTATGGCATCTATACCAGATCTAGTGTCACTGGTATCTTCATCGGTTTCAATAATAACTACAGGTGAATCCTTATTTTCCAATTCTGCTTGTGTGTCTTCCGTACCATCAAAATGAGGCTCTTTATTACTTAACTCTTTTTCGACATTTCCATGAGCGGACTCGGATTTTTTAATAATGTTGGATTGATCAGCTTCATTTTTTGATTTAGAATCTTTGGTATCGCCATCTACATTTTTAATTTCTTCTACAGCAGTTTCTACTTGAACACTTTCATTACCTATGTTACCTTTTACTGTATTATGATCATGATCAATGTTTTCTTCATCAGATCGTGATTTCTTGTCCTCTACACCAGCCCTCTTCTCACTTTTCACATTTTTTACTTTCAAACGATTTGCAGTAGACAGTTCTTCGACTACTTTTGTTGCATGTGAAGAATGTAAAGATTCCTCTTCTTCAAGCTTGTCAGTATCAACATCACTTCCTACAACCTCAGTTATGTTTGCTTTGTTTTCATTATCTTTCTCCTTTGTATGCAATTGTTGAGAAGTTGAAGAATAGCTCGCATTCTTTTCATTAGTAATGTGTGTGGATTCTTTAATTGCATTAGAAGTTTTTGAATCTATTTGTACATTTGTAGTATCTGTTATAACTTGTTTATGTTTGTCATTTTTATTAAATACTAAATCGGTACTAATGTTGTTTTCAATATCTTTTGTATTATCTCCAACATCAACTTCGTTTTCTTTGGACAACAGATCATTATTTTCTTCCGTTTGATTACTATCGATAACATTATCACTTATTTCTATTGCAGGTTCGTTCACATCTTCCCTGCTGGATACATCATTAAAAATATTTTTTGTACTCTCTGCTTCACATTTTGTATCCATAGAACTTAATTCTTTACTATTTATATTGTGATTGATTGTGTCTGTATCTTCTGCTTCTGAGCCCTCATTAACCTTATCAGATATACTAACAAAAATATTAATGTCTTTAGAAGCACAGTCTGCAATATTTTGTTTGCTAACATGTTTGATGTCAGTTGTCGAAGTTGGAACATCATCACCAGATGTCACTCCGTCAGCATCCATTTCATCGCCACTTGATTCGATGCATTCTAGTTCAGGAGCACCTGTGACTTCTCGATCTTCTAAACAAGAATCTGGGAGGACAGACTTGATTGTATTATCGACTTTCTCTCTGGTATTAATAGATGCAATAGTATTGCTTTCATCTGAAGTTGTAGGTTCTTCCTCGATAACAGTTGAGGAAACCTTTTCCTCAATTCTGGTTGTTACTTCATGACCTGAATAGTTATCTCTTAAATCATTTGGTAAATTAGAAATGGCGCAATCGGATGTTGTAGCTTCTTCTGGACATTCACTATTTGAACTTTGAGGATTTTGAAAAGTTGCCGTAGATTCTGGAATTAATAACACTCCCACGTTATTATCACGTGTTTTACCTTTAAAAGTTTCGCTTGGTGTTAAACCATTTTGTGATGATGGACTGGGTTCAGTAGGGTTTTCTGTCTCTGGTGTAACTAAACTAACATCACCACAGTCTGGTTTATCTTCACAAACTTCACCCGCGTCAAAGTCACTAGTATTTGTCAGTGTTTTATCACATCTTTGTCCGAGTTCACTTTCTTTGGGAATCTTATCCTCACTTTCTATCACCAATAGTCTTTCAGAAATTTTTTTATTATTGTCTATTACATTTTCGATATCTACATTTTCAGGAACTTTAGAGTGTGATGGATTATTTCCAACGAGATTTTGATCAGTCTTCTCAAAACAACGCTTCGAAGCTTCAATGTCGCGAGGCTCATCGGGCGGAATTGATGCTGGTGATATGCTTCGAGAACTCGCGTTCTGACTCTCAACGACAGTTGAAGCCCCGAAACTCAACGAAGCCGTTTTCATCGGCGATGTATTCGGGGAAAAAGAATTTCCAAAGAAAAAAGTTTGTCTCAATGGCGAACTAACATTTTCAGGCGATGATGCATCAGGGGAATCCATTTCTTTATTAGTACTATCACTATCTCCATTATTAGTATTGTCCAAAATAGTTTCACTGGTGTTATTCTTATCCTCCGAAGAGGATTCCGAAGTTTGTTCTGAGCTCTTAAGCGAAATCTCTTCTGGTGGGGGTTTTTCCGGTGGCAACGATCGGGTTTCAGATGTTTCAGAATCATCCGATTTTTCTTTTGACTCCTTCTCTTTCAATTCGTCTAAAGACTTATTTCCCGTTTCACAGTCCACGCCGTTACCTTCCCCACTCACATAAAGCACTGGATCTTCAACTACTTCTCCAACAATCGGTGAATCTTCTTCATTTCCAATTACGGACTCGTTTGGAAAACCAGATCCCTCACCTTGAACCAGCATCAAAGGTTCCTCGATCTCATCATCTAATTCCTCATCTTCAAGCTCCTCATCGTCATCTTCTTCGTTGATATAGGGCATGTATTTCTTTTTTCCTAAGAGAGTAGGCCTATCGAATCGCGGTTGTTTTAGATTTGAAGGTATCGAATAGATGTCATCTTCCATTGCCCTCTTGTAACAAATAGCATCGTAACTAGCACTTTGAACTGCTTTACCTAGATGGGTTGGGTTAGGATAGAGCAATCCTTTTTCCATGCTATCATTTCGGATGTATTTCCCTTTGATACCCATAAACTCCTTCTTTTGCATTTCAACATGCGGTTGAGGCATCAATTCGGTTATTGGCTTGATTCTCAGACATGGAGTCGCTTTAACTGATAAATCGAGGCAAGCTTTTTCATCTCTTATATCATCCTTATTATTGGAAATATCCTTCGAGCAAAGATTTAAAGCACTGTCTTCAAACTCTTCTCCATTCGGTGATTTCTTTATTTCCATATACCGGCTCTTTGGATACCAGATCCTATTGCATTTAAGTTTCCTCTTTTTAATTCCTCATTCTTATCTTCGGTTTTCTTCGTTATTAGGGCATGGTATTTCTTGTTTTATCTGGGAGCCTTTTCGACGGGTTTTTTTAGATTTGAGGTATCGATTGTCATCTTCCATTGCCCTTTGAAAATTGCATCTGTAATAGTACTTTTGAACTGCTTTACCTAGATGGGTAGGGTGGATAGAGCAATCCTTTTTCCATGCTATCATATTTGGATGTATTTTCTTTTACCCATAACTCCTTTCTTTTGCATTTCAAAATTTGCTTCCATCAATTCGGTTATTGGCTTGATCTCAGACATGGAGTCCTTAACTGATAATCAGGAAGCTTTCGATCTCTTTAAAATCCTTATTATTGGAAATATCCTTCGAGCAAAGATTTAAAGCATTTTCACAACTTTCTTCAGGGGATTTTGTTTTAACTTCTTCCACTTTAGTATCTTCAGCTTTATCATGGTTATCACTCAGATCATTTTTTATTTCTTCCTTTTTGGAATCTTCATCATTGCCATCATCTTTACTTTCAAGTGGTTTTGTTTCCAGTTTTTCAGCTTCAGGCACCTTTTCTGGTACCTTTTCTTTGTCTTTATCTTGTACCTTTTCTGGCACCTTTTCTTTGTCTTTATCTTGTACCGTTTCTAGCACCTTTTCTTTGTCTTTATCTTGTACCTTTCCATTTGGCAAATTTGCATCCTGTAATTTATTTTCCGCAACATCCTTGCTACTCTCCGAAATTGTGGTAACGGCAGCTGTGCATTCAGTGTCAATTTCCATTTTCTCGTCGACTGCATTGTCAGAGTCAATTTTAGGTTTTGGTGAAGTAGGTTTTGTTTGACCAGTATCCAGTGTTGGTTTTTCAACTTCCACACTGTTGCTATCTTCATTACTAACAGGTTCTGAACTGCTTTTAGTAGTGTCACCGTTCCCAAGCTGCGTTATTAGTGATACTAAGCCATCTCGATCTCTGGAAAAGAATTAAAAAATAACTTTAAATTAGGAACAATACTCTTATTGTAACCCAAATGAAATTGCAAAAGTTTTATCACGAAAAAAATATAATTGAAAGTGACAAGATTAAGAAAAAATTGATTTCCATAACTGATGTTTTATGTAAGTGTTTAATAGCAAAATTACAACAAAAGTAATTATGCCACCTGGTCGGAAGCTGCACTGCGAAACTGCCACATGCAGCAATTCTTTTAATTTAGACAAAAAAGAGATTAGAATAAATGATGGATTGAATTGGAGTTTTTACTAATTTCTAAAAAGCACTGTTAATTCTTGCATCTGTAAAGTTATTCATTTCAATTGAAAGGAGTTACTCATTTGCTGAACTTGCAAATCATAATTTGTTAGTGTTAACGTTTTTTTTTCTTTTTTTTTCGGTACAATGAATTAACTGTAAAAACAAACGCTCATATAAATATTGTACATACCCAATCGAGTCAACTACTTCCACATGAATTATGATTTTCTTACTGTACTATTTTTCTACTAAAAGTCAATAGTATTGTAAACATTTTAAGCATAAAAGTTTTATGCATAAATTATCTCCATTTATCTGTGCAAACGTAACAAATTGTAATGAAAGTTACGTTATATACATTCATGGACAAATTTATAGGAACACCAAAAAATAAAGTAAAGATTTTTTTATTTGATTGATATTTTAATTCGCATAAACATGTTTTACAAGAATTCCTGCTGATTCACAAGAAATATTTACATACAATTTTACTTTTTTCCTAAATTTGAAGAAATTTATGAAAACTAACAATTCAACCAAGAAGAAAATTAACATAAACAACGCAATCAGCAACGAGTATTTAATGTATGGTACACAGAAAAAAGATGTCAATATCGAGTATTGCCTCCTCTTGCCCTTAACATTGCTTACAGCCTCTAATCAACTTATCAATGTACTCCTGGGGAATTTGATCCCATTCCTTCAATAGCGCATTTCTAAGTTCTTGTAGGTTCTGATTTGCAGGATTTTTATGCTTTAATCGTCTTCCACGCCTATTCCAAACATGCTCTATTGGGTTTAAATCCGGAGACATCGTTGCCCATTTCAGGATGTTCAACTGGATCTCTTGCAAATACTGGGTAACAATGCCTGCAATGTGAGATTTTGCATTATCATGCATCAAAAGAAAGTTGTCACCTGTATGGTGCGAAAGACACAACAAGGGTCTTCTAAAATGTCTGTCCCATATCCTGCAGCTGTTAGGGATCCGCATTCTACAATGTGAAGCTTTGTGCATGCCCCTAAACAAATACCGCCCCATACCATCAGCGATACTTCACCATAAGGAACTACTTCGACAATGTTACATTGGGGATATCTTTCACCTGATCGCCGCCACACTCTTACTCTTCTATCATCTGGCCGGAGACAAAATCTGGACTCATCACCGAAGGGCACCTGATTCGAATTTCTTATTGACCAACGTAGATGATTTCGAGCAAAAGCCTCGAGCTACTCCGTGTTGCCTGCTTAACAATGGACCATTGGCAGGTACATGTGAAACCACTTCTGATTCTCTGAATTTTCATTTAAAGGTTTTTGTGCTTATATTCACCTGACATACATACTTGTTGAAGGATACTCCTGATCTCTGAAACAGTGGCAGTCCTATTTCTGAATGCGTAGTTAACCATAAATCTGTCATTTCTATTTGTTGTTGCTCTTCTTCAACCTTGTCCATGATGCCCTCTGTATTGTCTCATCTGCCAATGCTGTTGCACAACATGAAAGATCACTAATTTTGAAACATTCAGCATTTCGGCCACCTCTTGATAACTGTATCCACTTTCGATGAGAGTGACAGCTCTAAGGACCCTAACTTCAGTAGGATTGCGCATTTTCACTTAAAATTGCTTATCGACAGTAAACGTTGACATTAACGAAGATTATTTGAAAAGAAAAATGAAATTTGTCATAACCTTTAACATGACAATCTCACAAATCGATCGGAATACAGATAAACAAACAATTGTGTTTGAAAATGTCAAAAACACACTGCACCTTGATTAAATATAAAATATTACTCAGAATCAACGAATATGTGTAAAAAAAAAAATTGGCTTAAGCCATTGCTATAATAAGATTAACAGTGTTTTTTTGGTATTCCTCTAAATTCGTTCACAAGCGTATTTATCCTTTTTAAATTATAAATACAGTTCTGATAAGAAAAATTTAATTTGCTTACACTATTCGTTATTTACAGCAAAATTTGTTTCACTTAATGCAACTAAACTTTAAACTATTCGTACATACCTAGCAACCAATGACCAAGTTTCATCATCAGGATCATCTTTATAGACACGGATTTGGCAGCTCTCATCACATTGGAACCAATAAGCTCGTCCCATTCTATCTCTGCCTAATGGCTGTGTTCGTAATTCTGTAGCGGACATTTTGTTGATCTCGTTCTTAAATTTTTGATTGTAATCGAACTGCATCTCTAATAATTCCTATTAAAACAGATTTTATATGCAAAAACATTTTTATGATTTGCAATATAAAACACTTACCTTCAGAACCCTAAGCTTAGATGAGATACGAGCTTTTTTATACCCGAACCGTTCAATCTCCCACGCATCTTGACTGCTAAACGTGTGACACGTCTTGATCAATGCACGCTCCCATCTATCATTCGAAGACACTGATCTGCGTGCTCTCCTCATTAACTTAACATGTAGCTCGATAAGTTCATGAGATACTAAAATACGATTATAGAATCAATATTGCAGCTATTTTCTCAATATTAAAAAATAATTTAAAAAAGAAATTAATAATGTAAAGATATATGAAGAACATGTATCTACAAAATACTCTTATTATTACTGATTCAATATATATGATGTTTCTAATGCATCTCCCATAATTAATTGCATTCTGCATTTTTTATGTACATTTAGTTCATAAAAGTTAAATGCCTAATTATCAACAATTATTATTAAAATTGTCGTTGTCCAATGCAAATAAAAAACTTATTTATGTCTTTCAAGAAAAAACACGAAAAAAAATTTATGAAAACTCATTTCAGCAATAGCACTATTTACTTTTCAGGGCAACAAAGAAATTACTAACAAGTTGTTATTTGTTAAATGAAATATTTACAAAATTACATTTCAAGAAAGGAGGGCGGTAAAGTTTGCAAAGCAGTTTATTTTTGTAGGGGTAATTACGAAGAATCAAGTAAATACTATGTAATTCGTAATGGTTCAACACACAGCTCTAGCTGATCGGCAAACTCTATCCGAAATTGTTTTACCTTCTTGTGTGTTCTCGAGCATCTCCTGTAAATCGACAAAGTCGATGTTCGCCAAGCCGCATGTTATTCCGAATTTCTCCAAAAAGCCACATATCACGGCGAAATTCGGATCACTTTCACAAGAAGCTTCGTTTTCCGACGCCATTGTACCCGCTATGTTTGACAGCGGTTCAACGCGAAACACTTCTTCGTGTCATAGGTGAACGTTACGCATTGTTCGTTCATGTTTTTACGCGAAAAGTGCGTCCGGGGAAAATATAAATTTTATACTCCATTCGGTATGGACACAAAAATTAATAACAATTTACAAACACCACTGTTACGAACATAATAACGTAATTCGAACTATTGACATATAGAGTGCGCTGTTGTAACTTACATTTTTGGTCAATTTATTATATAAAATATCTTTGGTTAATAACTACGAATACTTGGAAAATATTTACAATAACATTCCTTATTTATATAAGGTTTAAAAAAGTAGAAAGTCAACGCTCTACTCTATATATTTCCTAACTTTTTATAGACATATGAACACCTTCGACAACTAGTTAATGGTTAATTACTATTAATACATCGTGCTAAAAAAAACCTGAATTTTTAGGATTACAACAAATTTAAACAAAAAACAATTTAGCTATAAAATTCATTAGTAATTTCCATTATATCATGCGCATGCGCTTTGAATTTACCGTTCGATTGATATATACAGGAAGCAAAAAAAGAGCCAAGTTACAAATAGTCTAATAATGGCGGATTTTCTAGCGTCTTTAGCGGTTTAATTTTGCACCGATTTAGTCAATATATCTTAGTGAAAGTGATTGAAAATGCAGCTGCCATAAGTAGCGAAGGATTCAACAGCACTGTTAGTTCGTAGAGATCGCAAAGAAGTAGGTACTACCACGTTTTATATGCTTGATTGCTAAGGACGGGTACCCAAACATGGCTTGAAAAACATTACGTATTTCTACTGCGTTTTTTCTATTTTTACGTTTATTTTACGAGTTCGGGATGGTTTCTTTCTTGATTTTCAATATTTTCCGCTGTATAATTATTAATTCATATGTTTGAGCATCTTTGAAAGTGTCCCAATCCGTTGATTATTCACATTGTAGGTGACTTTCAATAAATTCCTTGGAAGCATTTAGAAACTCATAGTTTACCTCTCTTAAAATGTAATTATATTGTAACAAGCGGAAATTTGATAGCAAACAGGCGAAAATCTTTTTTTCTGTTATTGTTTTCAATTTTAACGAATGTTTTGGGCATTTTTATCGAATCTATTGACTAGCGATGATGAAGTCATTGATTAAATAACCTAAATATACAAATCTGACAAACATTTCGTACTTGACATGATAACATGCGCGGGCGCCATCTATTTAAATATATGGGAGTTATTTAAATTCATTTAAAAATATGAAACAGTAATATACAATAACATCCAGATTGAAAGAAATTGAGATTAGTTTGTAATTACGAGGTTATTTACGTTTATAAAAATTTCGCATAAAGAACATTATACTATTTATACCATATAATACAATATAATTAAAAAAAAAGGTTTTAAGTTGTATATTAAATATAATTGTAAAATGAATTAATGAATAAATCTATGATTATTTTAATTTCAGATAAGAATGGCGAGTCCATCGCCACAAAGCAGTCCAATGCCGCCACCTCAAGCACCAAGTCCGATGGGGCCTCCATCGCAGAGTCCGGCTCCATCACCATCTCCCCACAGTCCTTATCAAGGACCACCAATGTCAGGTCACCTAAACGGACCTCCACAACATAGCATGCCTCCTGGTCCACCTTCAGGACATCCGGGTATGGGTTCAATTCCACCACCAAACATGCCCGGACCAGGTCACCACGGTGGTCCTCCTGGATCACATATGCCACAATCTCATCCCGGTATGCCTCCTCATGGACCACAGCCTCATGCGGGAATTCCACCTTCGCATTCCAATCCTCCTGGTGGACCTCCACAAGGTCATCCTGGTGGTCCACCTCAAGGACACTCTCCTCATCAAGGACCACCTCCTCAGGGACATATGCCGCCGCAACATGGAGGTGGGCCTCCTATGCAGGGTCATCCGGGAATGCCACCAGGAAATCCGCCTCAAGGTCATCCTGGTATGCCTCATCAACCTCTCAGCGGACCTCCACCAACACCCGGACATCCGGGAATGCCGCCTGGCCCTCCGCATGGTCATGGAATGCAGCAAGGTCAACAGGGCTATCCACCACATGGAATGCATCCACAACAAGGACAGGTGAGATTAATTATTCTTTTTCTTGCATTGTCTCGACATTTTCTTGTTAAAGTCTTATTTTGTTTTATTGAAATTTATAAGATACAATGGATCTCACTTGTTGTAATCACTTGGAGGTTTTGATAACAATAACCAATAGTGAAAACAATAATTTATTTTTTACTATTTAATATACTTAATTCTTTAAAATGCATAATAACATATGCTATACTTTTACTTAAGAAATATGACGATATGTAGCAATAAATGTTTTGGTAATATATTTTTGTTGTTACGCAAAGTTGTCTAAGAAAGAGCGTCAAATTGTTTTTTTTTACGTCAGACTGATCTAAGGAGCTCGTTGCTACATAAAGTAATCATAACAATTGTCAAACTGTCAAATCTCAATTCCAAAAGCATGAATTATTTCTGTTATTTGCTGTTATTCTAACCTGCATTTATCATACTTTCGTTCTTTGTGCTCGTGTGTAATTTTAACTTGTTTTGTTAATTGTTGTTTCTCCTTTACTTTACCGAACTTTATTGTATTTAATTAATTGTGGTAGGTTTGTTTAAATTTGTTAGTTTTTGACATGCAATGTGCTTAAGTTTCAGTTTTTTTATATTGTACAGCCGAAAATATTTGAACTTTGCGCTAAGTTAGCATAGATAGTATAAAATTTACAGGGCGAACTGCTTTAACAGAAGATAATATGATTTAAATTATTGTACAATTTGTTGCGCAACCATGACAAATAAGGTGATAAGTAGGGATGCGATTTCTGCCCACCGCCGAGATATGAAATATGAAAATTTGCTGCTCTGAGGGTACGCATGAATAGGTGGGAATACGCACGTGGTCGTTGGTAGAGATTGCGGTCAGCTGTGTTTAGTATAATATATATATATATGTGTGTGCGTATGTGATAGGAACAGATACGACGATAACTTTTAAAATGAAAAACACATGTAGTATTGTACTGAATGAATGGATTTAATTAATTCGTAGGCACAAGTGTTTTCTCAGGGAAAACATTATTTTTGTAATATGCTCAACGCTATATGACATTTGTGTATATCTGCGAAGAAATACAACTAACATATTGCAATCATTACTTATAACAATTTTCATTCGTCAAGTTACTATTGAAGTAAATATTAAGCTAGTGTATTACGGTACTAACTAATGATTTACGGTAATCAAGTGATTTTTTATATTTTCAAAAATAAATCGTATTCGATTGTCTCGCAGCAAAGCTTTATGTTCTCTACATGTCACAAGAAATTGCTGGTGCATAACAAAGTTTTTTTTATTTCACCTTCCATATAGTTTAAACTGTAATCAAAAAAATTATCCCTATTTTGGTGAAAATTCTCTCAATAGTTTTAAATTCCCCATAGTTTTCCCCTAAAACATTCTGTCCCCAAAACTTTCCCCATGCCGTCAAACTTTCCCCGTTTTGGCAACATTGGCGTGTCAGTTTCAGCCAATACCGATGCTAGTACACTCAAGTGAAAAATACTACGCTCTTAGGTGGCCTGAAATCGCATCCCTGGTGATAATTGATGCCAGATTTACATAATATCGAAATTGGCCCAGCAATTTTACATGGTTCGTGCCAAAACATCATAAAAGTGACAACACAAAAACCCTAAAAACTAGAAATATTATCTATCAAAAACTAACATATTTAAACAAACTTACCATAATTAGTTAATTGCAATAAAGTTCGATAAATTAAAGAAATAACAATTAACAAAACAAGTTAAAGTGAGAGAAAATAATAACGGGAACAAAGAAGGAACGTATGACAAATGCAGGATATAATAACAATAAACAACAAGAATAATTTACGCGGTTCTTTAGGACCGCACTGCATGTTTATGAACATTAAAAAATATATATATTAACAAAACCGCTACGATCACGATTCAATTTTCAAATTAAAAAATTCGTAGTATGCGGAACGTTACAAGAATGAAAAAGAAAAGTGAACAGTAGTAATTTATTTCATATAGCAATGTGAAAGCAAAGCTTTACTCTCATATTCTAATAACGAAAGTGTAATCTAATGCTTTTCGATTTGAAAAAAACGAAGAGTGTGTTTATTTTTTGTTGAATTTCAGTTTCCTCTGCGAACGTAGTACGTAAAATGTTAAAACGCTGTGATTATATGGATTACGGTGTGATTGAAAGAGATTTTAAAAGAAAAAAAAAACAGAAAAATATGAAATATCGAGATTTGAACTAACGGAATTCTACTGTACTTGATACCTTAAATTCGTTTACTGCACATCCCCACTCTTCGCTAAGTTGGTGCCAGTAGAGTTGACATAAAAAAGAGAATTGCTAGAACAACATATCTTTATTCAATCTAGTTTGGTATAAATCTTAATAAATAACAATATATGTGTTTAAATCTAACTAAGACATTCTGAAATCCGTGATAAAGTTGCATCATAGTAACGAAATTCAAAGTGTATACATATTGTACTAACTTATTGAAAAGGAACACAAGTTGTAATATTAACATTTACAATTCGACAACCTTTCTTGATCTGCCCTTCTCTCGATCTCGATATATTTCTGCGACAATTCCTTTGAAGCAGTTGCCAAGAAATTTGGATTCATCAAATCGAATTCTTCTCCCAAATTCTCCACTGCAAAGCGTTGAAAAATTGAATCAAAAAGATATTATAAACACTTCAAGAATATTTACCGCTACTATCACAGACATATCCACCAGCTTCTCTAACAATAACCACACCCGCTGCAGCATCCCACGGTTTTAAACCGTCACATTGGTAGGCGTCATTGTAACCGCAAGCTACATAGCATAATCCCAGAGAAGCACAACCAAAAGATCTGATGCTAAAATGAATGAAAAGTCAGGTTATTTGAGATTAGAAACTTAGCTAATTTACCCTTCCATAATGCTAATTAGGTGGTGTAATCTGTGCATGTACATTGGCTTTAATATCTGCGACCTGGCAAGGCTTAATTCATAGTTCAAATTGGATTGTTCAATTTCTGAAACCAAAAAGTGTTGGATACTAGTTATTTAGTAGAAGGGATGTTTCCAAAGTTTTGGGAGTTTAGCTCTACTTTAACTGCGTAAAACTTATTGACCCCACTATACGTCAGAGACAAGTCTTGACACGTTTACGCAGCTATCCCGTGCAATATTATTCAGTTTGCTTTTGTTTGACTGATACAGATGTATTTCTTGAATGCTGTTTTTGCAAGCATGGATGACGCGGCTAAATCTCAAAGAACAATCATTTTCTTTTTGTTTAAAGAGGGTGTGAAACCTTCAGAAATTGTTCAACGTCTGCAAGGGATATTTGGGGAGTCTGCAGAATCTAAAAGCACTGTCTATTTCTGGGTCTATCGTTTTAAAGCTGGCAGAACATCACTCGAAGACGACCCGCGCAGTGGACGTCCGAGTACCTCTGTAAATGAAAGAAACGTCGTTGCCCTGGAGAATCTACTCAAACATGATCGGCGAAACCATTCGTGAAATTAGTATTAGTATAGGAATAGGTACACGACAAGTTTATGAAATTTGACACGAACGTTTGGGTGTAAATAAAGTTTCAGCTCGCTGTGTACCAAGATTGTTCGGATCCGAACAGAAACTCAACAGGTCCGACACATGCCGCCAACTTCAAGAGCTTCTAGCCCGTTACGACGACCAATTTTGGCAACGGATAATAACTATTGATGAAACTTGGATACCTTATTTCAATCTTGAGACCAAAAATCAATCCAAAGAATAGCGCAAACCCGAAGAAGGACCTCCGCTTAAAGCACGTGCAGTTCCGTCGGCCGGAAAGGTAATGCTGACTGTATTCTGGGATTGCGAGGGGATAATTTTTATGGAATATTACTCAAATCTTTTATCTGGCCCGTTACGGCAGACACTTTCTAAAAAACGACCTGGAAAGTTGTACAGTAAAACCTTCCAATAGCGACCACCCTCGAAGAATCAAAAGCTGGTCACTATTGAGGAATGGTCGTTTAAAAGAGAACAGGAAAATTAAAGCAACAGATATGCGTTTTACATTGTTTATTTATATATGTATTAATATATAATTTTAATTAATCGTGGTGTCAATTTATCAGAAACAAAATTAAAGACAATAAAAGCAATTTAACATTATGTATACATATAACATAGTAATTTAATACATAGTACATATATGTACATACGTAGTAAAATTCTTATTTTTAAAAATAATCGGAAATTAATGATTACTTCATATTTTTTAGTTTATTTTTACAAAATTCAGATTTCACATTTTATTAATAACTTAGAAATATTTGTGGACATGTGAAAATTGTTCTCATTAATAAAAAAGTTTTCTAAATCTCTCAATATTATCTTCTTCTTCAAAACCATTCGTATCTGTATTACACATAAATCTGGCTTTAGCAAAGCATTTCTTTATTGTCATCAGCGACAAACTACGCCAAGCCACCGTAACCCATATCAAGGCGTTGGTTATGGTTATGTTTTTCTCTATTTCTTGAATAGGATAACCACTGTCTATACATGTTGAAAGCCTCTTAACAAAGTAGCTTCTATAGAGCATTTTAAAATTCTGGATAATGCTTTTTTCCAAGGGTTGGCAATGTGAAGTAGTATTGGGTGGAAGAAAAATAAGTTTGACATTATCCAGTGCAATTTTGGAGTGAGATGTAGCATTATCCAGAAATAATACCACTTTTCTATTTTGCTTTTTCATCTTTGTGTCAAATTTAACCCCGTTAAAACATCGAGGATTTTTGCTTTTGCCTATGATAAGTAGTTCCTCCTTTTCACCTTCCATATTTGTACAGAATAACATTGTAATTCGTTGTTTTGCAGTTTTTCTTCCACCACACTTGTCATTCTTCAATGCATATGTTTTTGTTGGCAACGTACGTAGTAGGGACCCGTTTCGTCTGCATTAAAAACATCTTTTGGGGCATAATCCTTTAAAATAGGCAACCCAAGATTTCACGATTTCAACATTAACATCGGCGGATTCGCCACATATTGTTTTGAAGTTGATATCGTGCCGACGACGAAATCTTTCTAACCACCCATTTGATGCCTTAAAGTCACCTAGTCTTAGGCATTGCGCAACTTCGAGGGCTTTTGCTTGAATTATGGACCCAGATATTGACAAGTGGTTTCGAGCCTTACAAAACCAATTAAACACGACTTGGTCCACAGCAAGTCCCTCGGTATTAGGAAATTTTCTTTTTTGTTCAGCGTTGCCACCTTCTTGAAACAAATTTCTAACCTCTTCTTTATTTTGTAGCAATATAGTCACTACTTTAAATTTTTCAGCCTGGTACTCAAACCACTTTTTTCACTTTCGTCAATTATATCAATTTTTTCTTTGATAGAGAGACGTTTCGTTTTTCCCGCCATACTCAAATAATTACGTTAGTCCCAAAACAACATACAAAAAACCACGATAAAAAAGCTGTCGACTTCGATTACGCGTCAAACCGAAAAATTCAATAAGGAGTACTTTGCACTAGTTAACAGATAAAAGTTCAAAATAAAACTAATGTTAAAGCCAGATTTCAAGAGCTTATGAAATAAATGTTACCCGTCTACTGCCTACCATTAAATATGTAATTTGTATCTACATACAGTTGCGGCCATAAAAGATAGGCATCCAAACGAAACATCTGTTTCGTACAAGGAATATTTTTTTCTTGGAAAGACAATATTGCGAAATTCTTTTGTAACAGCTTTTATACAATTTTATGTGCGATTTCTAAGAAATCTGGATTGAGTTAGGTATTTAACGTGATTATTCCGTATATTTTAAAATAGTTATGGTATATGCAGTACCTACATATTTGTATTTCTTAAGAATTGTCGGATTTATTTTATTGCCCTTTAATGAGAATGTTTTTAGCATTGACGTGTACTTGGAAATTCCGATGATGAGTGCCCGTGGTCGTTTAAGAGATAGGTATAAGGGAGTATAAAAGAACGGGGATTTCCATTTGTAAATAGCGGGAATTCAGAATCGGTCATTATACGCATGTGGTGGCTTTATAGGAGTGGTCACTTATAGAGGTTTTACTGTATAAGCGTCCGTTATTGCAACAAGAGAATGCAAGATTTCATACCGCACGAAGGACGAAGGAAGTTTTAAACGATCTGCGCTGGGAATTGCTTCCACATACACCTTACTCACCAGATCTAGCTCCTAGTGATTTTCCTGTTCTCAAACATGAAAAAACCACTACGAGGTGTTCGATTTGAGAGCTTAAATGATGTTAAACTTGCTATAAATAGGCGGATTACAGACTCCGAAAAAAATGTTTGAAGACGGTTTACGCGTTGGGATAAGTGTATTCAATTAAATGGGGATTATATTGAAAAACTATCTTGTAATTTAGATGAAAATTAACAAAATAAAAAAATTACTGCCAAATTCCTAGAACTTTGGAAACATCCCTCGTAATCAATCTATAAAAAACACGATTTTCTAAACGAAAAGCTCTTCTACGAGGGTAGAGTGAATAGTTTCAAGCCTCTACATAAAGATAGCATTACTCATCAAAAATATTCTGGTAATGTAATTGTGTATGCGTTGATTGTTTTGAAAATTTCCGCCATGTTAGACGCTTAGTTATTATTTAACAGTCGTTTGTGTCTGGCGATGTACGTAAGTGTTTCTGTAAAAATGGAAAAAATCGAATATCAAGCCGTCACTAGGTTCTTGCATTTGACAAGCAATTCGCCTAAGAGGGAAAACAGAGGTTGTGTCATATAATTGACGCTGGCTCACTCAGGACCAAAACCGCATTCGAACGAACATTTTCAAAGCCCTGTTGAAGCAGTTTAAGGGAAATAAGTCGGAGTTTCGGCGTCGATTAATAATTGATGAAACGTACACCCCTGAAGTCAAGGCACAGTTAAAACAGTAGCTATGAAGTTATGTTTATTTTAAAAAAGGAAAAACAATAGCGGGGACATACTACGCATCATTACTTGAGAAGCAGAAGGCATACATTGTGGAAAAACTTCCGCATTTGAAGAAAAAGAAAATGTTGTTCCACCAAGACACTTCCGTGGTTGCCATGGCAAAAATTCACGATTTGAGGTTCGAATTGATAGACCACCTACCCTATTCACCAGAACGTTCCCCAGGATCAAAGCTTCGCTCAGAGGACAGGGACTTTCATCGAATGAGAAGACCATCGCATTCGTAAACGCTTATTTTACAGAACAAAACGCCAACTACTATTGGAACAGATGAAAGAGATGGGAGCATCGTTGCGAAAAGAATATAGACTTACGAGGATGTGCTAGGCTGGAAACAAACTGCCCTCATATAGCAGTGTTACTTTATTATTTACCTGTAACATCTCTGGTGCGAATTTTTACACCATTTCTGTATGCCCCTTGACCTTTTATGGCTGTAAATGTCTCATTGAGAAAGGGATTGTGTACGATGCCAGCCATTAATTCCTTATTGATCGCTAAACCGACTGAAATTCCAAAGATAGGCATCTTTCGAACATAATTCGCGGTTCCATCGATGGGATCTATAATCCAAGTTGGATCGTCGGTTAAATCTGGGACGGTGCCTGTTATTGTAGATTCTTCTTCTCCAATAAACCTAAAAATTGTAGAAAAAATACCGAGAATTAATTTAATTTTTGAGTTAGAACTCGTCTCGTATAAAAAATTCCGTTTGCGAAAGTTAGGAATTACAAAATGCAGCTAACAGCATATGTATCCATTTTTTTTTATTATTGCATTCAATTCGCTGTTTAGTTTTTTGTGCTTCTAAAACAATTCATACTTCATGAATTATTTAATTAAGGATTACCGTCCTAAATCTCTTAAATATTGCGTGGAATATTTACATAGACATGGTGCACATTATCTAATTGTTTTATATCAATATTATTCTATCATTTGCGATAATAAAGGAAAGAAACATTTATAAGGTTATTTTAAATCATGTATAAAATTAATAGTCGTAACAAATTACTTTAATCTTTCCTTTAAATGCATATTTATATTACTTTAGTAAACAATAGTGTAATTTGGGAATATTCATCATGACTTTATAGCATTTTATCATGACTTTACCTTATACAGTTTTCGTTTTTTTTGGTTTGTGATATTTCAGGTAGCAAACATATTGTCCAAGAAAATTATGTCGTATTTTCGGCTTCCTAATACCTGCACTATAAATAACGTCGTAATATTATTATTACTGTGTCGTGTTAATTTTAATAAACAACTTTAAGGAAATAAATAAGAAGCAAATAAAATTTATCACGCCTAAATGCTGTGGCAATGAATTGCTGAAATGCATTGGATCGGCACTTCACAATAATGTTAATGACGATTGGTAATTATTTCGAGTAGGAAAAATTTCTTAACACGAAACATTTGCAAGCAATCTTGTTAAAACGATTGCTTGAATGCTTTGTTTGAATCATTATACCGCAAGGGAAATGTTATGAATCATAAATAAAAAAGAAATACACCTATTACAACATACTGAAAACTGGTCTGTGGTAAAAAGAAACTCCTGAACATTGACAAGTTCAAAAGTAATTATGTAATCGTTTAAATTATCAACTGACGCTCTTTTTTTTCTGTTGGTTATTGTGAAGAAGTTACAGAAATAAATTACAGTAATAGAAAATTACATTTTCTGTCTCTAATTTTCACTGAAAGATCGTTGACGTTCATTTGCAAAATTAATTTGTTATTATAAAGAAATAAAGAAACAGTTTTGTTTTTGTTAATAAGAAATCTGTTATGTGATATGTACGTACAAACAGAAGAAAATATGATTAGTAACGCTGGCCACGAGCGGTACCGCGCATCGGCGTAGAATCAGTTCGGACCGAGAGGAACGGTAATATTACTTCGTCTGCGGAGCAGTACGGACATTTTCGCTGCCGGTCATTTGCGCAATTGTTTATCTGTCCTAGAAAAATTATGATTTCGTCAGCAAAACGACCGCGGTCGGACAAACTTCGAAAATTTATTGCAGAAATTCCAGACTTAATATATGAAGGTGCTAAAATTAAATGTGTAATCTGTAAAATTCCGTTAATGTGTTGGTCCAGACAACATTGTCTACGACACGTAAATAGTGAAAAGCATGTCTCAAAAAGAAATTGCGCACGAGACAATGAAAAATTTATATTTAATTTATGCGTTACGTTTATCGCATGTAATATACCGTTTAATTTACTAGACAAGGAACCATTTATCTGCTTTTGGAATAACTATTCGGAGTGCAAATTACCAAGTCGAACATCGTTACGAAGAATTGTGCCATCTGCGCGGGAACATATTGAACAAAAAATAAAATCGGAGTTGAAAGATCAAAAATTGTGGTTATGTGTCGACGAAACAACAGATCGGAAGAAACATTCTGTTCTTAATGTAATGGCACGCAAATTGGAACCTCATCAATCGGCACCTTCAATTCTATTAGTCTCCAAACGAATACAACAGTGTACTGCCGAAGTAATTTCAAAGTTAGTGTTAAATACATTGGACAAGTTTGAACTTTCAACAAACCAACTCTTGATGTTAATGAGTGATGGTGCTGCAAACATGCTTTCTGTAGGCCGGTCTCTTAAAAAGCATTCTGCTAATTTGTTACACATTACGTGTAAAATTCATGCTCTCAATCTTTTGGCGGATAGTATCAGAAAATGTTATCCTGAGATAGACGCTTTAATAGCGCATACCAAAGCAGTATTTGTCAAATCACCGAAACGTATTCGCGAATTTCACAGACTGTGCCCCCGTATACCAGAGCCACCAGAACCTATTCTAACTCGTTGGGGAACATGGTTGCAGGCCGTGTTTTATTATCATAAATATTTTGACAATATTAAGAACGTGGTTTTACAATTCGATACAAAGGAAGCTGCCGCTATCCAGAAAAGCCAGTCGAAATTTCAAGATAGTCAGGTTAAAATGGATTTAAAAATCATTCACGACAATTACTTCAGGCTAGCAGATGCAATAGAAAAATTACAAAATTCTGCGGTGCCGTTAGAAGAATCTCTACAAATAGTGCAACATGTTCACGCACAGCTATGCGCGATTGAAGACGCAAAAAATGTTTCTGTTCTAGAAAAATTTGAAAGTGTTTTTGAGAAAAATATTACGTCACGCAGATTAAAAAACAAATTTCTTTATATGAGGTTGTCCATACACGCATAATATAATTTTATTTCTTCCTATAAAAACAAATAACACGGAATTTTAAATGTTCACCTTGAGATACACCAGCAATTACGCATATATTACAATACTTTCGTAATGTAGAAAATCACGTTCGAAAAATAAATGTAATATTTGACAAAAAAGAGGAGTGATAATAAAATAACAAGCACCAAAAAACGAAAAACCTAATGAAACTTATCATTATTCCGAATTTCCGAATGTAGATTTTTATAGATGTCGTAAACATCTATTTTATTAATGAATCAATTTAATTTTTCTCTGGCGTCATTGGTTTAGTATAAATTTTTTTTCTTTTGCCGGCATCTATACAGACTCCTAGATTTTAGAAAAAAGAAGGAAAATATCCTAGCAAACAACAATAAATTGTTTTAGTGTTTGAAGGGCATTTAGATAAATGAAGGATAGAAATGTGTGTCTCATTTTTTGAAGGTAACTTTTAGAATGTTACTTTCTTTGTTTACTTTAAAAATCATTAAAAGAACCATTTTCATTCGTCCGAATATTTTTGACTAACTATTAATTTTTGAAGCCTAGTTGATTTTTTTCTTTTAGACTTTGGAGTAGTGGCAGGTAAAAATTTCGTTGTTAGCTTCATAACTAAATATTATAGTATAAACAAATATAAGGAATTTTTATTGTAGCCCATAGCATATTTTGTGAATACAGCGCTTCCAAAGCAAAAATGCAACTTTAATGACTTGGAAATTTTAGTAGCACTTGGCAAAAAATTCTAAATATTCCAAAGCAGTGGTTCTTAACCTGTAATCCGCCAGAGTCCACCAAAATTTAAATGAAAATTACCATCTATTTAATAACTTAATATAATAAAGTTAAACTCATTGGGCCCCAACGAAAATTGGCTTTGTTTAATGGCCCCTGATCAAGAAAGGTTAAGAACCATTGTTCTAAATTCCAAATTATTTCGAAATAAAAATGCTTCTCGTATATATAAAAATTAAATACTAAACTTTTTGGTATGCACTTATTAATACTTTGGCGGTAATTTACACTAATGACAAGCAATCTTTTCGAATGTTTTTTATTTATAACAAAAAAAAAGGAAATGGATTACATAAAACTTACTTATGCAACGGGAATCGGGCTTTTAACTTTTGAATGAGTATCTCCTCCACTTTTAGATCATACTGTGTGACTAGATCCCATATCTCTTCCTTCTTCCGCGCGACTTCCACGTCCTTAGCTTCCCTTAACGTCTGGAAAAAAGAGAAAAACAATTCAAATCACACTGCAACCATCGGAAAACTGCGGAATATTTTGGAACGCGATCTTTACATTTCCTGCCTCCAAAACTAACGCGTAGGCGTACTCAAAGTACTCGGTCACTTTTCTATCACTGTTATTTTCGCACATCGTATTTTCTTTTGTTTTTTTTTTTTTTTTCGGTAACCGCGTTGTACCTGCTGCGCCCGAACGCGAACGCTGTTCAAGAAGGGTCTGGGGTTTCGTAGGTACGCAAAATCAGTCACGGAAATCTTAACATTCGTTTTAAATACCCGCGGCAACGATCGAGTAGACCTTGGATGGTCGAATGAGAGAAAAAAAGCGGACTTTCTATGCTTTATCTATCTCGATGATATTACCTTGTATATTTGCTTATATTACCTGGGGAGATTATATAAAACGCGAGATTCATAATGCAAACAACAAAGCAAAATTAGGGATTCGGCAATTTTCTCTTCTTCGCTTCGATTATTTTTCCTTTATTAAGCTTTGCTTTTTAGCTGGTCATCTTTTCTTTTCTTTTTTTCGAAGTTCGGTGTATAAAACAATTAAAGGTAAGGAGCATAAAAAGTGCAACAATGAACAAAAGGTTTTTTCGAGTTATTTTCCACTCGATTGACTTCCCTGTTTTTACAAATTTTCTTCACGCTTATATTGCGGTTTGTATTTAAGAATAATTTTACTGTGGAAACCTATTATAATAGAATAACAACATAAAAACAGCATAAAAAAACCTGTTAATTTACATAGTTGAAAATATATTCCAATTGTATTTCTAAAACGAAGCTACATTAATGATATAAGATGAATTTCCTGAAATGGTAAATTTGAAAAAGACCAAACCGTTGTTTATAATCTTTTTAGAATTAACCACGTTCTTAATGTCCTTGTTTAACTTGTTAATTAATAAGGTAGTCTATATTAATAAATTACGTCAATCGTGATTGTTTAAGTGCCGGTATTGCCTGTCGTTATAAATTTTCCTAAAATGTATGATTTTTTAATGGGGCAACAAATATACTATTTTAATAGATGGAAATATGAATAAAAATTAGAATCAAATTTTCTAACGAATGTTCCGAGGATATTTATTGTTTACCGTTACTATTGAACACCAAAATTCCTTTGGATCATGTCTTATCTTCCCTAAACTGTGGACGGAAATACTTTGTCATTCATGTTTGTGGTCAACTGCCAACAAACGCGACATCCTTCTTACACATAATTTTTTCAAACTCCATTATGCAAAATCGAAACCACTAATCCATATAGCCTTTGCTTATTTCACGCACTTTTATTCCACGGTCATCTAATACCATATCATGAACTTTTCTAATCATTTCTAGAGTACTGACGTCTTCTGGGCGTCCACAGCATTTTTCATCAAATACATTACTCCGGCCATGTTTAAATTCAGCTGTCCATCGTTTTATGGTTACAAACAATGGAGGTTGATCCCGGTAAACAGACTCCAGCTCAGCTTGAATTTCATCGCTTGTTCTTTAAAGATAAAAATTAAATCATTGATCCACTTCTTCCTTGTTTCAAAACAGAATAAAATTAGTTCACTTTTCTTTCTATTCAAATAACACTATTTTTGGCGCTCTCGTAGATATGCCGCAACTAACCTACATCTATCTCTTTCATAATTGGTTTGTAACTAGGGTTTCTAAGTTTGTGCAGAATGTTTTGCACACGTTCAATTGAGATGTTTACCATATTAGCAATTTCTCTAATATTCACCCGGTGGTCTGGTAACACGTAGTCGCCTCAATGGGACAACGTGGCCGTTCCTCATCAAAGACGGTTGTTCGGCTACGCTTAAACTCATTAAACCAGTATCTGATGGTAGTCATCGAAGATGCATGATCCTTACAAACTACATCAAACTTCTCTTTAATTCCTGCACAAGTTTTCCCATCCAAAAAAAGAAATCGAATTACTGACCGGTATTGTTCTTTTTCCATGATTTCACAAATACATGAACTTGCTCACTTTCAACAGCTCTCAAAACAATACTACTCGATGAATCTCTCCGAAATTTTGACAGATGTCGACTAAAGAATAGTATTCACAGATTTTGACTCAAAGCGCTCCAAATAGGGGTACTTTCCATACCATCCTTGTAAATAAAGCAATAGCATTATTTCCGTATTTTTTTTTTATTTAAATAAAGTAACAGTTGATAAAAAAATTTCAATGTCTCTACCATTTTGTAGAAAACATAATTAAAGACGTCTTATTTAGCGTTGGACCAATGAGCTGTTCACGAGCAGCGCACATGTAGCGTAAACATGGCTTTTCATTAATCTCCACACATAAAAATTCATGGGCGTCAAATTCGGTCAAAGGGATCACGGGGTAGGCTGCGCACATAGGTCTATTATTTTGTTCAGAATTATTTAAAATATCTCTACAGTGAATTTGCTCAATTGAAACTGGAACAGCGCTATGCAACCTAATTCAGATTCGATTTGCATCCTTCTTAATTTCAATAACCTTTATTAATATTAATTTTAGTCGAAACCTGGCTAACCCATGCTAGCCTAATACTGAAAAATTGCTTGAACCTTGTAAATATGATGAGAAGTACACGGGTACTTCTCATACGATCCCCGTATTACTATAAGCATGTTACATGCAGTACCATAATGGTTCCTAATGTTTTCTTCAGGCAAATTCGGAAACGTTATATGTATAATTCAAGATTATTTTGCAATATAGAAAGTGTTTAATAAAGAAAACATCGAATTTATGTGATATGGAAAAAGTTCAAATCCGTGAACTCAGAATAATATTGAATTTGATCTGTTCTGAAAGCTCAAGGTCCACTGGTAGATCAAGGATAACTAATAAGTTATGATTTGAAGTGGACCTTGTGATTCTCCTCTATTCTACATTTACTGTTTTTTCTTTCTTTTTTTTTCTTTGTAGCTTTTTTCTTATATACGAGGGTAAGTCAAATATTATCTACACTTTCGCCACAAGAAGATTTGAAGGTTATCGTAGCGGCGGCCGCTTGCGCTTGCGTTAAATTGGCGCCTCTGTGGTCATGTGTGCGGAATTTAATCACGATCACGTGTCAGCTCCACTATTAGTTTGCACCAAAGAGGATCAAGCAGTGATCCGATTTTTGTGGTCAGAGGGTGTGAAAGGTGCTGAAATTCACCGGAGACTTTTGTCACAATACGGGGACAGTGCTTTATCTCGTAAAAGCGTTTTTTTGTGGATCGAAATGTTTCAAAGTGGCCACAGGAGCGTAACACAAAAAGAGTAAGCTGGACGGCCGTCAACCTCGACCACCGACGATAACATTCGGCAAGCTCGAGAGATGGTTACAGCAAATAGGCGAGTTACCATAGACTTTCATCTCTTTGGACCGCTCAAGGAAGCTTTGAGAGGTCATGGATGTGCTTCATACACAGACGTTCGGGATGTGGTGCAAAAGTGGCTTCACGACCAACCTAAAACATTCTACCAGGAAGGCATACGAAAGCTTGTGCCTCGCTGGACCAAGTGCATTGCTAAAGGTGGAGACTATATCGAAAAATAATGTATTTGTTGTACACCTATCTTTGTTTAATACAGTTGTAGAACTAAAAGTGTAAGTAATTTTTGACTTACCCACGTATATATAAATTGTATATGCCTATAGAGGAAATAAAAACCATTATTATTACTATTACTATTGCAGCTATATTGTTTGATAATTACTCAACCTATTCCAGGTTTTCATAATTTACTGCGAAAGTTACTTACGCTACTTACTATTTGCTTGAGAAAGTTATCAGAAAACGAGGCTGGATCCGCGTTATCGGATAATGGATTGGGATTCGAGATTTCGGATAAAGAATTCGAAATCAAGATTTCGTATAGCGGGTCCGGATCCGAGTTATCGGATAATGGATCCAGATCCGAGGTTTCGGAGAGCGAATCCGGATCCAAGGTTTCGATTAACGGATCTGTATCCGAGACTAGTAAAATGAAATACTACAAATTGCAGTATCAAAAAAAACAATCCCAGCACTTGATTTAACATTAGTCTACGTTAACGTTATTTTATATCTGATTCAATTACACAAATATTATGCAAAATTACATAAATTATACAATTTCGTAAGAAATAAAAGAAAGCTATACAGGAAAAAAGAAACGGATAACTCAATGAGAATATAAGATGACTAATTCGGTTAAGAAATTTTCAATCAGATTCTTTTCTTATTATTTCTATTGTTTACTTATTAATTCAGAAGCAGCACAGATATTTTTTGTGAATGATTTTTTCGTTTGTCATTATACTATTTTTAACTAGGAACATTTTAAATAAATCAAAAATGCATATGCAGTATCACATTAGGTTAAAATAAGACTCTCGAAAGATTACATATTTCAAGAAAAATAATCAAAAAAGAAAGGAGCTACTTGGAACAGTTTAATAAAATAACGGTTGTTATAATTAGCAGGTGCAATTGAAACAATATGCGGTTACCGCTGAAAGTACAGTCTAGAGCAAAATACTGCATCAATATCAGCCCTGCCATTCCTGTACGGTAATGCGTTTTATTGAACATTTGAGTTATTCTAGTACATTCTATATATTTTTTTGAGAGTCCTTTTGCTGTACTAATATTAACAAACCAAAAGAGGGTAAAGAAAATTGAGCAGGAGGAGCTCCGTCATGCATGTAATAATGTAATAATGTCTTAGCACTAAAGGTAAATTGTCTAACATTTCTTCTAAGACATTTATGTAGCCTTCAGCATTTAATCTATTTTGAATACATATTGGGCCAATAACCTGCAAGTTTATAATTCCGAGCCAAACATTAACAGAGAATTTACGTTGATGTCCAAATTCATGAATTGCATGAGGATTTTAGTCTGCCCAAAAATGCGTATTGTAAATGTTAAAACAACCATCTCTTGTAAATGTGCATTCATCTGTCCATAATATTTTTTGTAAAAAATCTGGTTGTCTATTAATGCCATCATTCTATTGCAGTAATTTACTCTAGCAACGTTATCTTCGAGATATAACGGTTGCACTTTTGTTGAATGGTATGGCCGCAGAAGATTCTCAGTAAGTACAGAATGTACAGTGCTATTGGACATATTAAAAGTTCTACCAATTTCTCTCGTGCTAAGTTGAGGGTCTTCGTACACAGCTTCCAAAATACGTTCTTCAACATCCACTGTGCGTCGAATCCTTGGTGCTCCTGCATTATTACGCATAGGTACAAATGTACCTGTTTCTCTTAACCAAGCATTCAGTCTTTTAATTGTATTGTAAGAAGGCACACGACGATTTAGATATCTCACTCGATATTCCTCTACGGCTGCATAGGCGTTTCCATTACAGAAGCCAAATATCATGAACATGTCGACATATTCATTAAAAGTAAAATTCATTGTAATAGCAATACAAAACCAATAACCTAATTATATATAAGTGCAGTACAATGGATGTAATGTTCTACTTTGACACTTACAAAAATGACAACTAACAATCAAAAATAGTCGTCAATTTTCATAAATACATATTACATTGTCAGATCTATTTTTTTTATAATTTTCCCTAAAAAAAAATTCTAAATTCTTAAGTAATGAAATGGTTACGAAGTTCTAGCATTCTTTACCAATGGCTTCCTCAATGTTAATAATTGACATAAAATCCTAAACATTGAAAGATTTATCTACTTCTAATATTCGAAATTCTGAACTTTGATGAGCCGGTGTAACCAAACGAGGATTTTTATAAGATTTTTATATTAGGATTTTCAACTCAAAATTATGCGGACAATATCGCTACGAGTCGATTTTCCGCCAATTACCAAACTCCCGGTATAGTGTTGGCCTCGCTCATGTGCAACTATGACGCAACGGAGTTTGAACATGCTCGAACCTGTATAAGCCTATCAGGCCGAAAATTTAAAAAATATGTATGCATCAATAAAATCTCAAAATAACTTAATTACACGCACTTGCAACAGTAATGTTTAATATAACATTAACAACGACAACTATTTTACCTTTATTTTCGACAGTTTTCTCAATTCAAACTGCTACATCTTCCCTAGTACTATATCTCTAAAAATAACATCTAAAACAAACAGGAACATTCGCAAAATTTTACTAACTGCAACCAACGTCCCAATAAGATGTCTTTGTGACATCAAATATAATAGCAAATAATTTCTGGCCGCCCGTCACGTGCACCAATCTTGCATTTTGCTTTACCTTGCGCAAAAAATGGCAATTGACTTAAAATCACAGTAGTAATACCAGCAATATTTTATAATGCACCTTGGCTGTCCATAAAGTCGCAGCTTTATGCAAACAGCGCTTACATGTAATATTTTTCAGATTTCAGATAACCATTTATTTTCTCGAAGTTCCAAGGCCTCCTTGGCTTTTTTAATTACGTAATTGTGCTAGGAATAAGGTAACCTTGCGAAAAATAATATGGTAATATTAATTTAATACGTATAATCTACTTCACGTTCTCGCATTTAATTTATTATTTGTTTGTATAGTATTAATAGTGTGCGGAAATTAACGGATATTCAAATTACATTCCTCCGCAAGGTTTTTAGAGTTTAAATGTCCAGTATATCATTAACAGATCACTTTACTACGTACCATTATATTCAATGACGTATTAACTACCGGATTGCTAACATTACTGTTATAAATTTCTTTCCAGAATCCTTCGTCTTCTCCAGGTCCTCAAGGTCCTCCAGGACCACCACCGGGACCCGGACAAGGCACTCAAGGTCAAGAAAATCTTAACGCTTTGCAGAGAGCAATTGATTCCATGGAAGAGAAGGGTATGCAAGAAGATCCCAGATATTCTCAGCTCTTGGCGATTAGAGCTAGAACTAATGGCAGTTCTGTGTTTAACCAAACACAAATGTCCCAGTTGAGGTAAGATTGAGTTATGAGTAAAAGCAGTAAGCAGTTTACCCAGTATATATCATACAGCACTTTTTAATAAGCAGAATTCCTATATGTATGTGGTTTTCTAACTTTCTGAAGCATCCTAGTTATAATTAGTCAAGATACATGAACTTTTAAGGCAACGCGGAACAGTTGAATGGACTAACTCGTTCATCGGATTTCTTTCTGTGTGGTGTTTGTTGAAAAAAAAAACCGGTTGCTGTATGTTATTTTTTTCAAAAAGTGTTATGTATTTTGTAAGCGGTAAGAAAATGACCCATAGTGTGTGGTAGCATTGTACTTGTTGGAAAAAAAATTCGATTACAATCCAAAAAAAATGATAAAATAGAAAATGAAAACATTATTTTTTGCGTCAACTAGTGCCTTAAATAAAAAAAAAATATATATATATATACAGGATGACTCCAAAATGTTGGGACATAGCTTAACTACAGACTCCTGGGATTAAAATAAGAAGATTTAACCCAACTTACCCATATCCAAAGTCAGCTCATTTTGACGATTTTTCAATCGTGTGACAATGACTTGACTCCATTTACGATTGACACTGATAGATAATTTGACATATTTTTTCATAGTTTATAAAAGACATGTTTAAAATGGGTAATGTCGCTTGTCCCAGATTTTTATGCAAGTGATAGTACATCTATTGTTCTTATTTTCAAATCTAACTACAACTACCCAAATGATAGATAAATTGATTCTCAATTATTTTAAACATTACTAAGCCTGCTACGTTGTTATAAATAATTTTTAACATTTCCGAATGAAAATTTAGAAAATATTAAAGTGGCACGAATTTTTTGCTCGCCAGTGTAGCAATAATTAATTATTGTACTATATTTACAATAGCCGACACTATTAACAGTTGCGGTAGTTAAAAATAAAACTGATTCACTCAAAATAGATGCAATTGAAGAGAAAAACATGGAGAAACAAGCACTAGAAGTAATAACAAGACAAACGATGAACCGAAATTGACAATTGACGTAAACAAAATAGTTTTACCTTAGGAATAAAGCCCGCTATTTTACTTGGCAACGCTCCTAGTTCCAAAAAGAGATATTTATATTCAAATCGATATAAATCAATAAAACAAAATTATACTCTGTATTTGTTCTGTATGTATTGGATCAAGTTCTATAATTTATTACGTAAAGTACCTATGCTTTAAAGGCAATAAACACAAATATGTAATTTGTTTCCCAACGCAGAAAATTTTCAACTTGTATACAGATTCTCCCAAAAACATGATGTTATTTTAACGAATGGTATTGTACGTTCAATAAAAACCCATTTTGAAGAAAATATTCATACAATTTGTGTGGTAACTCAGAAATTACGCGAATACGAACAAAGAAAACAAGTAATTTTAACGGGTAAGAAATTTATATGAATTGCAGGATACTGTCAATTTTAGTATGAGTTCAAGTCTTTTTATACATTTTGAGAAGCTTTTAGTTATTTCTCTGCTTATTGCAGGGCTCAAATAATGGCTTATAGGATGCTAGCTAGAAGTCAACCTCTAAGTCAACAAATTGTGATGGCTGTGCAGGGAAAGAGGGATGGTAACCCACAATGTCCGACCCCACCTTCCAGTCCTTTTCAACCTCAGGGAGCAACCCAAGGGCAACCGCCTAATCAGGTACAGCATTTTTTAAATAAATTTGATCTATCGTAGATAAATAATAAAAATGTAATGAAAATTTACAAATAAATTGTAAGTAGGATAAATAATAAATTTCAGAAAAATGTATGTGTACGAAATTAAATAGAATGATTAAGTTATCATGTGGTTTATCCTACTACAATTTCTCCTTCGTTCACATTTTATTAAAATTTTGAAAGCATGTTCTACCAAAGTAAACAATTTTTGTAGACTAGTAACATTACGTAATTTTTATTATTTTAACTTTTTAGTACTTTGCCAATTTTAATACTAAATCAACCAAAAAAAAAGTATATTAAAACTTTTTTAAAATTGCATGTTCCTACTTTTGATGTATATGATACATTATAATAATCGTTTCCGAACAATGTACAACGTTACATTGGATTGCTATAATTTCTGATGCAATACGTATCAGTAATTTGGCACATTAAAATATGCAAGTTGAAATCATAGCTAATTTGTTTTAGTAACCAAAATAATATTTCTTTTTTGGACACTTGCATATGGTGCTTGCTTAGATGTATGAGAAACTTTTTAAACATCCTTATTTACGATTATATTTTTCTTTCACAATGCTATGCTTTATTTTTTATACTAAGTTTGCTTTATTATTTTATTTATCTATTTTTATATTAATTATCGTTGTTAGTTTTTTTTATAACAATAGTAGTTATATTAAGCATATTACTTACTAACAAGGAAACGCCGGTAAGTGTTACTCGCTGATTTAAATGGCACTTTGTAAGTTTATAGACCAATTTAGTGGTAATTTATTTAGGTGATCATTCGCCATCATTCTCCACAAAAATGGATATATAAGATGAATTATTGAACGGTTAATGGCACGTCAACGGTAATGACGACTATGCGCGTAATTAATCTTTTCATTAATTAAGGGAGTAAAATAAATGTCGCGGATTGATAGCCAATGGGAATGCCGGCATACCACGGAGATGACAATATCGTAGCGGATGGCGAAATTAATCGATGGATCAATAGAACGGTTAATGGAACGTCAGTAGCAATGCCGACCATGCCACTGCGGGTAACTAATCCCTCAATTATTTAGTGGGACAAAGCTAATGTCACGGATTGATAGCCAACTGTAATGACGACTGCACGTTGTGAAAGGAATAGCCAACTGTAATGACGGCATATTCGAAGGAAAGACGATCAACGGTAATGCCGTCTTATCGGGAAAGCGGCCAATGACGGCGCGCTTGCGAGAAGACGGAGGAGCAAGTGACCAACGGTAATCCCAGTACACTCTGCCTCTATCGGTGTCCCTGGAACGCTTATAACCCTGCAGGCAGTGACTTTGCGTATTTGCATAATTTGCAAACGCAGGAACAACTTTACTGTAAGAAGTGAGTTCGCTACAACTAAATTTAATAAATCGTGACTAAAAGGGTCAAATGTCGATATTTCTTCTTTATCTATTAGTTATGTAAATTAGTTTTGGGATTTTTGTACGTTACATAAACAACTGTGTATGGTTGTAACTAAATATCAAAAATGTTATACAGAGTGTTCCGAAAATCCAATCCAAACATGGACGTATTCAACGAGAAAAGTCAATCTTTTTAAATAACAACCCCCGCTCGATTATTCCTACATATTCCACTTTACTTCCTATGCCTAAATTTACTCGTTTCCGAATTATTTAAAAAAATCATGAAATCGATTTCTTTCAATACAAAGCAACTGGATTAACAAATTTGCCTTTGTTTTCTTTACGCAAAAAACTGGTTATAGTCCTAAACGGGTGGTATAGGGGGTCCTATAATAATTTATGAACTGTTATCAAATAGGAATTTATTCATGAGTAATAAGCGCTCTACACCCCGAAAACGGGCAAAGATGTACCTAAAAAAATTACCACTGTTCTCACACTAAATTGGTCTATAAACACAAAGTTTCATTTAAATCGGTAAGTGCCACTTAGCGATGTTCCCTTGTAAGTAGAACTAATTTTGTTTTAATTTAGCCGTTCGCTTAGAAGCAACATACTATTCCGCTGCACTTCTGTATTTTATTTTAGTAGTTTAATGTTATCCTGTTAGAAACTTCATAAATAATCTGTAATCGATTAATCTATTAGATTAGTTTTAAATAGCTATACACTACAGCTCATAAGAAGGCACTCACTTCAACCGAAGCAGATACAATTTTGAAAAATAGAAATAAATTTACCCTGTCTTCTTTTAAATAAAGGTTAATTTATGAGCAGTGGTGTATACAATTAATATCTTTATAAACGTAGATTTACTTTTATTTAAAACCTATTAGATGTTATTCAGTAAAGAATAGTAGCTACCTTATTAAGTTGGTTGAGAGTATAGAAGAAACTTGCTATCATGTGAATGTATATGGATTATGCCAGCAACAAGGAAATTTAGGAAGTTTTGTGGTTGAAATTTATTTTTGTGGGAAGTAATTGCATCTACGTAACCTTTATTTAATTTTCAATATTTACAAAACCAACAATGCATTGTTTTTTTATATACTTACCGCCTAGGAAACTAAATTTTTTCGGTGCCTAATGCAATGTATTAAACGTACACAGTTATCGGATTGTAATCGCGATGCTACGCCCCTTCCGTCACCGTATTCTCATTCGTTATTCCATTTCGAGATTCTAGAAAATATTTATTCTTATAATTCACATAATAGCGGAAATCTCAGTTTAATTAAAAGAGGAATTAACTTTAAAATATCTACGACCTATGAACTAAATGTAATGCGTTAGCGACTCATAATCATAAAATAAACAACTGTATTCTACTAAAGAATTCCACTGCCTAAAATAAAAAACTTAAATGTTTGAAGCAAAAACACAGAGTGACAAAGTAGAAAACCGTTTGTTACAACTTAACTCTTACTGAAACAGTTCACTAAAACCCTTACCACAACACTTAATTCGTACTGGACGCACGTTTCGAGCCAAGCTATCATCATCAGTCTTGCTGCTGATGATGATAGCTTGGCTATCGAAACGTGCGTCCAGTACGAATTAAGTGTTGTGGTAAGGGTTTTAGTGAACTGTTTCAGTGTTCCAGTGCCACAGATTTAGAGTACCTGTTTAACTGTTACTATCTAAAATATGCAACGAGACATTTCAAATAAAAACTGGATTCTACAATAAAAACACTACTAGCTGGAACTATTGTTATAAACGACCAATAAAGAACAAAGAAAAATTTGCTTCGTACACTAAACTAGAATTTCAAAGGAAAGATTTATATCAATAAATTAAGTCAAATGCTCAAAAATTCCCCCGTTTTTGTTGACATTGCGTTAGGCACCGAAAAAATTTGGTTTCCTAGGTGGTATAATACCATTCATCACCAGTTTTTGTTTTTATTCTTATCCGAGATCTTTCCCTTACAAGGGACCCTTCCCAATCCGAAAATTCAAAAGAAATTGAAACTCTGGGGACAAGTAATCTACATAGCAGCATTAAAGTATCTATTTTCTAAATCGGCAAAAAAACGTTTTAACAAAGTGAAACCTCCCAATCAATTTTCCGCGATTTTGGATGTTGCGAAATAACTGTAATAATTGGAATAAAAAATTATGGTTATATATCAAAATACTCCATCCTCTTTCATATACCGATTGGGAAAATGAGAGATTAGCTATATCGGTATCCCATCCTCGCTCTCTCGCCGTACATGTGAGAGAGCGTGGAGGGGACTGAGTGAAATCCGAGTAATTCGTGCTAATACACATCGAACAATGTCGTAATGTGCGAAGAGCGCACGTAATAATTTGAAGTCAAGGTCGCCTGGAAGTGAGAGTTTCGCATATTTATTTTGTTGTTACTACGAAGCTTAGACGAAATTAATAAGAAATTCTAACGACGAAAATAAAAACAGATTCTGATGAAATGAAAGAAAAGAAAAGTAAATACTCTAGAAATTCTTACTAAGATCGTCCGCACATAAGGCAGTTTACCTCGTAACTAACCACATCGGTAACCTTGAGCCATCGACTGCCGCTAACCCCTCTGCTAGAGAGCGAAGAGGGGATAGCGATATGGCTAATTTCATATTTTCTCTATGGGTATGTGAAAAGTGTCCCCTTATCTTATAAAAAAATGTGGGGCGTACCCCACCACGCTACTGTCACAACTTTCGTTTAATTTTAATTTGATGCATATAAAAGAGCTTTCCGAACAGTATAAAGACCGCCCACTTTTTTTTAATTTCAGTGCGTAAAAGGCAGGGTCGCCCATTTTGTTATCAAACTATTGCAACGCAAAAACTGGTAAATTGATAAAAATCGTGTAAATTAGGAGAACTATCTTTAAAAAAAATTATATATTACTATGTGATCGCCAGATAAGTTTGGTATTATATAAATACGTGACATCTCAAACTAAATTATACAGTGAAAGTTGGAACAATATCCAAAAGTATGCGGGGGAGGTGCTAAAAATGTAGTTCGGGCAACCACCCACACCCACCATTAACATTTGCGTCGTTTTAAAATCCTATTAATGAAATTCTACTTTATTATAGCCTAGATAACAGTAATTGAATATTTAACACTGCATTGTTGTTTGCTACAACAACTTGGCCGTATTCTGTCATTTGTTTGACGTTTTGCTCGGATATGTTTGGAATTGTTATCATCATAGTGGCTCAACTGCAAAGCACAAATGAAAATAATTGAAATTGTTCTTATCGCTGGTGATAATTATAAAACACATAGACAAGCAGCAATATTTTTTAATGAACGGCGTCCTATTAAATTACGAACGTATAAGTCCAGATTTGTTGAAGCTCTGTAAGAACGAGACCCGGACACTAGACTCTATTACAGCTTTTGGTTTCAAAGGAAGATGGAAGAGAATCGCTCCTTCGCTAGATATGTTACAAACGAATCAACATTCGCCTCGAATGGTACAGTCAGTTCTCAGAATTGTCGATGGTAGGCTGACGAAAACCTTCATTTTGCAATTGAAGCCAGAAATCAGTATTATTATAAAACCAACGTTTGGTGTGATGTTTTTAATTATCAGCTTATTGGACCATATTTCTTCAGGGAAAATTTAAATTCTGAGGGATACCTGTTGTTTCTACAAAATGTCTTGTCACATAGGAGAACTTGAGAATTTACCTGCAGCAATAAGACAAAGAATGGTTTTCCAGCAAGATGAAATGGATAGGAAGATATTCTGAAGCCGAGGTCGCCGCGTTAGCCACTACATCACGGGGACCTATGCGAGGAAGTTCACCATTTAATGCCCAGATGTTATTTAAATATTCCTTGCCGGTGACATAATTTTAATTTCTTTAATTAATTACGTCGGAAATTCCAAGGAAAATTATAGAATTTCATAATTGTCCGACGGAAGTCAAATATATTAATTATATTAGTGTACTTGGCATTTGAAACTAAAAATTATCTGTCGAAATATTACAATATATTTGCAGATAAATAACATCTAGGCATTAAATAGTGAACTTCCTCACATAGGTCTCCGTGGCGTAATGGCTAACGCGCCCACCCAAAAAGCGGGAGACGTGAGGTTTTGATTCCTTGCCGGTGACATAATTTTAATTTCTTTAATTAATTACGTCGGATATTAAAAAAAAAATTATAGAATTTCATAATTCCCCGATGGAAGCCAAATATTTTAAAGTAATGTCATTTTTAACATAATTTTCCCAGCTAATTTAAATGATTTTTATCAATTTACCTGTTTTTGCATTGCAGTAGTGTAATAACTATATGGATGCCCCTGCCTCGTAAATTAATAAAAAATGGGCGATATTTGTACTGATTGGAAAGCCCTTTCATATGCTTCAAATTAAAATTAAACGGAATTTTTTATAGTGGCGTGGTGGGGTACGCCCCCCATTTTTTTAATAATAAAAGAGGTTACTTTTCACATATTCTATGTAAGAGGTATGACAATGGAGTATTTTGATATACAGCTATGATTTTTTAATACAGAATTAGAGAGAGGAAGATTTCACCCTATTAAAACGCTTTTGGGCCGATTCGGAAATCAGATTCTTTAGTACTGCTATGTAGACTACCTATCGCCAAAGTTTCTATTTCTTTTGAATTTTCGGGATGGGAATGATTTCTTGTAAAAAAATAGATCCAAAACTGAAAAAATAAGTCAGTGAATCTTAACCACAATAAAACTTCCAAACGATCTATTTTATTTCCCATCTATAGTCTTCATAAGATTAGTGTAGGATCAATCGGGGCTAATATGATCCACTCTAAAAAATGAGGCTAATGTGATACTAAAAAAAAATGTTATTTGTATATTGCCAAAAACTACAAAAATATCATATTTACTTGATGCATCAGAAAAACTGGAAACTGAATTATTCATTTTTGTAGCCAAACTTTTCCGTGACAGGTCTAAACTTTTATTGTAAACTCCGTTATTAATTAAACTATATTTTTTTTCAAAAGTGTTCCATATTCAAGAAGAAATTCTTGCCTTTGGAGACCTCCAAAATATCAACTCTAGTGTGAGGTATCAGACCACAAACTTGTGGAGCTAATATGATATAGTTGAAGGGGCTAATGTGATACTATCTAAGACACCTTAGAAGCCTAACAGTCTGAAAGTACAACAGAAGTGAACTCTAAAATAAAGGGACCTACTAATCTGATACAGTCGGCGAAGAAGAAGAGATAAAAGAAAGCAAAGCAAATATGTGTTTCTTCAAACAGTGATTCAGAAATCCAGAGTGAAATTAACCTTCTAGACGAGGATAACGGTGACTACAACAGAGAAAATTGTCTGAGAGATATTGAGAGAAAAGAACCGTCCGATTTGAAATATGAAACGCTAATTGAAAATTGTGATAAAAGTTACATTAATCGCAGATTTTATAAACCCACGATTAATGACTTGGTTGTAGTTCGGTTCCCAACTAAGAAAAAAATTTACATTGAAGCTGATGATGCAAGAATTAAAAAGAAATGGGGAAATAGTACAGTTTTTTATTGGAAGGAGCCAAAAGATATTTAATTCATTGAAGGACAAGATGTGTTAGAAAAGCTTGCCGAGCCTGATCTTGGGCAAAGGGGGGAATTGATATTCTACTCGTTTTTTAAGAGTTACAATCTTTAATAATCGTGTTATAATAGATCTTATGTCGTTTAAACATATTTTTTGGTCAATTTTTTTCAATAAATGTGATTTAAAATAAAATATCTTTTTATCGTTTCGCAGCATGCGCGAGCAATTTAAGCGCTTGTATCACTGTGATAGTTAAAAGTAAAAATTTAGAAAATATACAGGTGATATAGTAGGTCAAGGGCGTACCACTATAGCCTCCACTTATTTTTACAGTCAATAGCCGCCGAGATTAAACGCTGTTTAAATTTTGCCCCGTACACGTATCATATTAGTACCATAAATGGATTCAGCATCAAGAAGCAGTATTTTTCGTAGTAGTTTTGACCCAGTAATTTACGAGTTAAGGTGGAAAGTATACATTTTTGTATCACATTAGCCCCGATTGACCCTATATTACACGAAAACAAAGAAAAACTGTATACCGGACACTCTTATAGGGTGGTCCACCTCCACCACCAACTAATGAAAATAGCGAACCGTCACCCCCGGAAACGGGGCCGCCACAACAACCGCCTCAAATGAGGCCGCCATGCCCCCCTGTACCGCAACCTCCACCCAGTGGACCTCCACCGCAACCGCAACAACCACCACCACCACCGCCCCAACAACAGCAAATTCCACCCCCGCCACCACAGCAGCAGCATCAACCTCCGCAGCAACCAGTACCGCCACCTCCACCCCCACAGGTAGTGCAGGTAACATGAAACATTATGCGTATTGAAGGTTTTAAATCGTATTTAAAGAAAAATAAAGCATAGCAGATGTTGTGTGGTTAATCCCCAATATAAAACCATAATATAAGCTATGATTTGTAAATAATTATAATAATATATTATTAATAGCTAGTAACCGAGGGCAGTTTTCAAAAGGAACATGACAGAATTTAATAAACTGATTTATTTTTATGTACATAAGTCACTCTTATATTCTATATTATTTAGATATAATAATTATCATAAGTATATGGTAACTAAAAGTAATATGAAATAACAATTTCCTGCGAATAAATGAGTATTTACCCAAAGAAGAAGATAAAAATAGAGAATTATTGTCATGAAATTTAAATTTTGAAATTTCATGACAATAATCCTCTATTCTCTAGGCAAATTGTTCAAAACGTTACAAGAATAAACATCTAACTTTAATCTTAAAAGGACTCAGTGTCATGCGCAGAGTTATGCGCTGTGCTTTCAAGTCCCACCGGGATTAAGTGGCTAATTTTTCTTATATATTATTAATAGGTTCGGTACAATCCCGAGTTACAATTCACGTGTTGGAGAATAATTAACTGCCCTTCACCCTTTACGCTGACAGGGTAACAGTAACAAAGCCACGGGAGGACTCCTGAGGTTATGACAAGCTTCGAGGCTTATATACCCCGTAGGGCGGTCACTACGCTTAAAAAATGACCAGCACTTATAATTCTCATCTCTCATGACAATAATTATATATTTTTATAATATTATGTCCAATTGGTGTCACAAATTTTATTAAAATTCATCAGCAAAAATATAATAAATAGTACAACGTTGTACAAACATTATGGGCAATAGCTTCTGCTTTAATAAATAAAAATGTTAAAATTAGCAGACACCTCAAATTCCCAAAACTGGACAACAACCTCCCCCAACAAATATTCCACCCCAAATGAGCAGACTAGGCGTGCCACCTAATCAGCAACAACCTCCGCAACAACAACCTATTGGTCCACAGCAACAACAACTACCTCAACAGCAGGTTCCTCAACAGCAACAGCAAACTCAGCAGCAACAACCGCAGATGCCACCCACAAAACAAAATCGAGTGACTACCTTACCCAAACCTGTGGGTATTGATCCACTCGTCATATTGCAGGAAAGGGAAAATAGGTAAGTTAAACTGATTTCTCATAAAAATCCTTATTAATAACGATTTCCGTATTCTATAGAGTTGCTGCTCGTATAGCAGCAAGGATGGAACAACTCAGTCTCCTCCCAACGAATATGCCTGACGATCTGCGAATTCAAGCTCAAATAGAATTGAAAGCGTTACGTTGTCTCAATTTCCAACGCCAACTTCGTAGCGAAATTATAGCTTGTACCAGGAAAGATACTACTTTGGAGACAGCAGTGAACGTTAAGGCTTACAAGCGTACCAAACGGCAAGGATTGCGCGAAGCCAGGGCGACAGAAAAACTGGAGAAGCAACAAAAATTGGAAGCAGAAAGAAAACGCCGACAAAAACATCAAGAATTCTTAACATCGGTTCTCCAACACGGCAAAGACTTTAAGGAATTCCATCGTAACAACCAGGCCAAGATTGCCAGGCTTAATAAAGCGGTAATGAATTACCACGCTAATGCCGAAAGGGAACAGAAAAAAGAACAGGAAAGAATAGAAAAGGAACGTATGAGGCGTTTAATGGCCGAAGATGAAGAGGGTTACAGAAAACTTATCGACCAGAAGAAAGATAAAAGATTGGCCTTCTTGTTATCGCAAACCGATGAGTATATATCGAATTTGACGGAGATGGTTAAACAGCATAAAATAGAGCAGAAGAGGAAACAACAAGAGGAAGAAAAGAGGAAGAAGGTAAACATTTTGCGTATTATTGACATTTATGTACTTAATGTAATTATAATCTTTTTTTTTTCTAGAAGAAAAGGAGAAAAATAGGTGTCGATGGTATGGAATACGATGACGATGATTCTCAAGGTTCCGACAAACCGATTACCGTAATAGAGTCATCTACCGGAAAGAAATTGTGTGGTGACGATGCTCCGATGTTAAGCCAGCTTCAGCAATGGTTAGAAGCTCACCCAGGTTGGGAAATCGCTGACTCAGATGAAGACGATGATGACGACGATGACATGCACTGTATGAATATGAAATACTACATTCAGAATATTATCTTTATTTTACTAAAACTTGTTGACAGCAAGGAATCATGGCCATCATTCTGAAGAAGACAAAGCTAAGGATGTTATTAAGAAGGCTAAAGTTGAGGATGATGAATATCATAAGAACGCCAACGAGGAGCAAACATACTACAGGTATCATAAATGCGTTCTACTATTTTCGAAATAAACTACTGACTATTTCTAAACCATTCTCAGTTGTGATAAGTTACAGGCATATTTATTTGAGATAACATCCCAGTTAAATTTCAACGATAAATACATTACTTAAAATTTGCTTACAAATAAAAACTGCGTTAGAAAAGATCAAGATGTCTAACTTCTTTCTAACTTTTACAGTATTGCTCACACTGTACATGAAATCGTGACAGAACAAGCATCCATTATGGTCAACGGTAAACTGAAAGAATACCAAATCAAAGGTCTAGAATGGCTGGTGTCTTTATACAACAATAACCTGAACGGAATCTTGGCAGACGAAATGGGTCTGGGTAAAACCATCCAAACTATCGCATTGATAACATATTTAATGGAAAAGAAGAAAGTCAACGGACCATTCCTCATTATTGTTCCCCTATCGTAAGTTTTGATTGGGTTGCTTAAAGATAGAATTCTTACTGATAGGATATCAATTCTTTCCAGAACGTTATCAAATTGGGTCCTGGAATTCGAGAAATGGTCGCCTTCCGTTGTGGTCGTCTCCTATAAAGGATCCCCTGCAGGCCGCAGAGCAATTCAGTCACAAATGAGATCTACAAAGTTCAATGTTCTCTTAACTACATACGAATACGTCATTAAAGATAAAGGTGTATTAGCTAAGGTACGAAAAAGCACTGCCTTCTTTTAACTCGTTGAAACAAAGCAATTAATTCTATTGTAATATATTGTAGCTGCCTTGGAAATATATGATCATCGACGAAGGTCACAGAATGAAGAATCATCATTGCAAATTAACTCAAGTCCTAAACACTCATTATTTGGCTCCGCATCGTCTTTTACTAACCGGCACTCCGCTACAAAACAAATTACCCGAACTATGGGCTTTGTTAAATTTTCTCTTACCATCCATTTTCAAAAGTTGTTCAACATTCGAACAATGGTTCAACGCCCCATTCGCAACCACGGGAGAAAAGGTCGAATTAAACGAAGAAGAAACTATCCTCATCATCCGGCGTCTGCATAAAGTACTCAGGCCTTTCTTATTAAGACGTCTGAAGAAAGAAGTGGAATCCCAGCTACCAGATAAGGTCGAATACATCATCAAATGCGACATGTCTGGCTTACAAAGGGTGCTATATAAGTAAGAATCAATGACGGTACGCTTTTTGTGGTTATCTTAACAAATGTTGTTCTTGTACTTTCCCACAGACATATGCAGAGCAAAGGAGTACTTCTAACTGATGGATCGGAGAAAGGAAACAAGGGTAAAGGTGGTGCCAAGGCTTTGATGAACACTATAGTGCAGTTGAGGAAGTTATGCAACCACCCATTCATGTTCCAAAACATTGAAGAAAAGTATTGTGACCATGTTGGCATGGCTGGTGGAGTTATCTCAGGGTAAGTCGAATTATCTAAATATTGTTGAGAAAAACAATAGACAAAAGAAAAAATAATAATTACAATACAGATATGTCCCTTCAGCAACACAAATTGTACATTGCTACTACTAATAATAAAAATAATAATTAAGAAGCTCACATTTTAGGTGACCTTGCATCGAGCGGCAATGAGTAGTCGATATCAGTGCCATCACCATTTCAAGTGTACGTCGCGTACGCCCGCCCTAAAGTTATTTTATTTACTGTTTAGGATTTTATTAATTAAACTTTAGTTCTATTTAAAATAACTACTGATTATTCGTGTTATCTCTTTTTTATTGTATATACTCATTCTATTCTTTCATATGTGATAGAAACTTATTCAAACATCGCTTATTCAACTCATTGCAGTTTATTTAAACAATAATAAAATTAATATATTAGAAACTTTCATTGGCCGTGAATTAACGCCTTTATTGCTTTAGTGTACGTTCTAGTTATTGGCTTAATGTGTTATTTTCCAAGTGTTTAGTACTTAAATTATATTTCGAATACGAAGTATATCTACGTTTTGGCAATTTAAAAGTTTAGCGGGGTTTTGAGTACGTGACGCGTGACCGTAGAGTTCATGAGAAGTCAAGGTTTGAAGTTAGTTTTTTTTTCCTCGTACAACGTCATTATTTTTAATTTAAACTGCCGAAAGATTGTCTGAGGGGCACTCCCAGACCTTACAACCGGAAAAATTAATCAATTTAGAAAATCAAAATCCCTCCCGTTATAACATTACAATATGTATGTACTGTCACTTGCATAAAAATCTGGGACAAGCGACATTACCCATTTTAACCATGTCTTTTGTAAACTATGAAAAAATATGTCAAATTGTCTGTCAGTGTCAATCGTAAACGGACAAATCGTTGTCACACGATTGAAAAAACGTCAAAATGTACTCATAAGAGTTGTCCCAGATTTTTTCGCTGATACATTGTAAATTAAGATTATATTCTTAAAATAATGTACACCAACATCTATTCAAAAAATCCTGAACTATTATCAACTATTCATATTTTACAAATATATAGAAATCTGTAATTCAATAATCTTACACCATTTCCTACACACACTTCGATACAGAATTACAGTAAAACTACTATCTATGTGGGAAAATCACATAACATAAGCTCTGTAATTATGTTTCCTCTACAATTTCTGTACAAATTTATATCCTAAAGTAGTTTATTTATTTCAGGAAACATGAATGAAAAAACCGTCGTTTTACATGTTTAGTTCATGTTACGGCCATGGCGCTTTTCGAATGCCCCTTTTAGTTATCAACCTGTACATGGTATTGTACCACCACTTTCATAAAAATCTGGGACAACTCTTATGAGCTCATTTTGATATTTTTTCAATCTTGTGACAATGACTTGTCCATTTACGATTGACACTGACAGACAATTTGACATATTTTTTCATAGTTTACAAAAGACATGTTTAAAATGGGTTATGTCACAATAGTATCTCTTGTCCCACATTGTATTCGTGTCAAACACGGATCTTTTATTGGAAGAAACCTGTAGTGGCTACGGTCTCAGTAAGAAGACATTGAATTATGCGTAGAAGATAAAGAATATGTACACGCTTTAAAAAGAATACATTTTTGTGGACTGTAAAAAATACATGCTTTTGATATTGTAGAGTGATTTCTTCCATACAGTATAAACTACGCTATCTCCTACATATTTTTTACACTTCTTGTCAATGCTCATAAGAGTTATAAGCATTATTACTTGTTTTTACTTATACTACAAACAATATCGCAAATAATAATGATTCTTCCATGTAGTTTAATCACATCATAAAACATACTAAATTTATTTAAAAAAAATTTTAGACCAGATATATACAGAGCGTCTGGAAAATTCGAGTTATTGGATAGAATTCTACCGAAATTAAAGTCGACCAATCACAGAGTACTACTTTTCTGTCAAATGACGCAACTAATGACTATAATGGAGGACTACCTTAGTTGGAGGGGTTTTGGATATCTACGTCTAGATGGCACTACGAAAGCCGAAGATAGAGGCGATTTATTGAAGAAATTTAACACTAAAAACAGCGAATATTTTATTTTCCTTCTCTCGACGAGGGCTGGCGGTCTAGGATTGAATTTACAAAGTGCTGATACGGTTATTATTTTCGATTCGGATTGGAATCCCCATCAGGTGAGTTTAACATCGACCCAAAAAGTGCCTCAAAATTTGATTCTAACGACTTTTTTTTTTAGGATTTACAAGCCCAAGATCGTGCCCATCGTATCGGCCAGCAGAACGAAGTCAGAGTGCTCAGATTAATGACTGTTAATTCGGTTGAAGAACGTATTTTAGCCGCAGCTCGATATAAGTTGAATATGGACGAAAAGGTCATTCAAGCCGGTATGTTCGATCAGAAATCTACGGGATCTGAAAGGCAGCAATTCCTGCAAAGTATTCTGCATCAAGACGGCGACGATGAAGAAGTTAGTGATTTTATTCTAAAGATTTTACTCAATTTGGTGTTACACATCTGTATTCCTTCATAGGAAGAAAATGAAGTCCCAGATGATGAAACGGTTAATCAGATGGTAGCCCGTACTGAAGCAGAATTCGAGCTTTTCCAAAAGATGGATTTGGAAAGGAGACGGGAAGAAGCCAAATTGGGTCCGGCACGCAAATCGAGATTAATCGAAGAGAACGAACTTCCGGATTGGTTGGTGAAAGATGAGGACGAAGTTGACCGTTGGAATTACGACGATCAAGACGATAGCTTGCTCGGAAGAGGTACACGACAACGCAAGGAAGTCGACTACAGCGATAGCTTGACGGAGAAGGAATGGTTAAAGGTAAGATTTCAATTTCCAGAAGGTTAACGTGTATTCTAGAGATTGTTATCTTTCGTTATCAATAGGCTATCGATGAGACTGGAGATTATGACGACGAGGAGGAAGAAGAGGAGAAAATCAAAAAGAAACGAGGACGTAAGAAACGAAAACGTGACGATTCAGATGATGACGTGGTGGGAACCAGTAGCAAAAGGAGGCGTGGTCATTCCGGTATGGACGCTAAATTGAAGAAGCAGATGCGTAAATTGATGAATATAGTTTTGAAATATACTGACAGGTAAGTTATCTAAGTTGCACAGAATAGCTAACATGTGTAAATATTTTTTTTTTTCTCTTAGTGATGGAAGACTGTTAAGTGAACCATTCATGAAACTACCACCAAGGAAGGATTACCCCGACTACTATGACATAATCAAAAAACCTATCGATATGACTAAAATTATGAACCGTATTGAAGAAGGAAAGGTAAAATGCTAAACTGTGATTACACCTACTATACACTATTCTGCAAAAAAAAAAAACAAAAAAAAAACTAACCATTACCTTTAAATAGCACTGAAAAATCAGTATTGCTTCTCTCTGTTGCAGTATAACATAATCGTAAAAAAATATATAATCAAAAGGGTAATGTTTTTTTTTAATTACTCATTTTTTTTTTTATACTGACTACAACTACATCTGACAGTTAAATGCAAGATTGAATCAAATTACATTTGACATTTACTGACAAGTTCGACAATTCAAATTACATTTGTTGATTATTGACGTATCTTATATATTTTAAAGCAAGTTAAAGATATATCACCAAACATTCATCATAGAAAGCTATCTTCGTAATGGACAAAAGCAGTATAATGGAGAGTATGCAACTATGTATGGATGAATTTCGTCTTCAGTTTCCACATTTTGCAGTCATATCTTGATTTGTATTTTGTTCGCAAGGTTAGTAATTTTCGTGAAACTGGTGGAGTAAGTCGTAAACCCGGTAGTGGTAGACTCAAGAAAAGAACTGTGGAAAGTATCACGGATGTGAGGTGACGTATAAATCATCCACCTGTAAAGTCAATTGGAACGCTTCCACAGCAAACTAATTTGTCATATGGTACTTGTCAGCATATTCTTACAAAAGATCTCGAAAAATATCCATGTAAAATTCGTGTTGTGCAAAATTCAAACCCATTGATCACGTAGTGAGAATGCAATACTGCATTTAGTTTGAAAATCACATGAATGATAATAACGTTGGTTTCAGTATCCTGATATGACTGATCTAGAACGTGACTTCATGCTGCTCTGCCAGAATGCCCAAATCTATAACGAAGAAGCGTCTCTGATTCACGAAGACAGCATAGTTCTGCAATCAGTATTCACCAACGCGAAGCAACGGATAGAGAACGATATGGGAGGCGGCGCTAGCGTTAGCGCTGCTCCACCCCCTGCTCCCGACTCCGAAAACGAAGAAGAAGAGAATAAATCCGATACTGATTCCACGGTGAAGATGAAAATTAAACTGAAGGGACGCAAGGGTCAATCTGGTAGACGGAAACGGTCCGCAAAGAAGTACATATCAGACGACGACGATGACGATGATGATTAAACAATGTATCGGAATGTATTAATTTATAAGAATGGTGTGATTAGTTATTTTAATTGAATTTACATTATATACATATACACGATTTAAGAATCTAGCTATTTGACATAGTGAAGAATTTAGATTATGTATATCGTTGGAACTTTTTAATTTAGTTGAATTAATTATTTTATATTATTTAGTCCTAAATAAATTTATCTTTAAGTGCGTTTAGATGAAAATAAATAGGATTCTGTAAACATTACGGCTGTGTAGTTGTTTTAATTGTATGCATCCCACTTCTTACTTTTATTAAATAACTAGTCTTAGATTAAGTGGGAGCAGGATACATGACATAATTTTAAATCAAATAATGTTATGCGCTGCATTTTCAAAGTTAAATTTTTTAGACCGCTTTGATAATTTTTTGGATAAACTATGGGTTAACTCGGCAACTATACAGTGGCAAAAATCTTTATTAAACTTTTAGTTTTCAGTATATACAGGATTGCAGAATTCAGAAATTAGGGACTCTTGGAATCGAATTAAAGTCATTGTCAACTCTCAAAAAACGTCAAAATGAGAGTTGTCCCGGATTTTTATGAAAACGATAGTACTTTACATTTTAAAATATATAAATATTAAAGTTTTTATACTACGTCTTCGCAGAACAAAAGTTTTGGAAAAATAAATTTGAATTAGAAAAAAATGTTAAAAAACAGGCTTGGCGGGCTTGACAGGCCCGTGCCATTCGCTCCTCTAGTATTAACTACTTCAAAATGACCGTAGATCTCTGAAGCACTTCTTACTCTAACAAGGACCTATCCAAAAATGTAAATGAGAGATACATCTTTGTTCTTTGTAAAAAAATGGCATCGTCAGTAACCAACGAGACACATCTAACTATGATAAATGTTCTTATTCCCAAAAGTGAAAACTGTAATTTCGGGAGAACGTTTTGACGACATAGAATCTGCTTAAAGAAATACAGAGACAATGAGATTTCGTATATGGTTCATATGTTCGATAAACATTCAGAAATTTATACAGAGTGGAGAGATTATATCGAAAACTGAAGAACTTTAGATTAATCTCGTTTGTTCTTTTAGTAAAAAAGAAACAATACCAATTTTTTTCTCGTACATCATGCAGAGAATTTTACCAAATGTATGGCATAGTTGGTACTTGTATCTTAAGTATAGGATTTCGCGGCAGTTTTCCAATACAGCAGAATCCTTCGAGTTTTGCCGCATTCATTGCACTGCAAATATATTTGACGTTTCGTTGAATTGTCTACTTCTTTTGAAGTTTTTCAAAGGCCCTCCTAGAGACATAACAGATTGATATTTGATCAAGTGATGTAGTTAGGTGACTTTGCAAACTATGTGCTGGGCCAGAATCACAAGAGGAAAAACTTTTCTTATGGATTTACAAAAAAAATATTCTTTGCAACAATTTTTACTTCTGAAACTCACAAATAACAGTAACAGACTTTTGAAATAAGTACATTAGTACTGCGTAAATTGGCTGTCTCTGTAATTTTTTGAGCAAATTTTTTCTAAATTCTAGATCATAATAAGTAAAAATAATCGTATTGTGTTTCTTTTGAATAAAGATAACATCGCAACCATTAACAGCACGTGTGAAGTACTGCAATCAGTTCTGCTTCAAAAATTACAAAAAATTGTTGCTTTACGCAATAAAAAGAAATTTATTTCAGAAGTCTATGTCTGTAACAAAGCTTTTCCTCTTGTGACACCTATCAGCCAACACTGTTTATATAGTGAATATCTGGAGCATACTTTTCAAACGTTCGCAAAATATAAGAACTGTTCGGATAACAATGCTGACCTCGCGTATTTTCAAATTTATCAAACTAGTTCTGCCGCATTATCTTAAAAACTATGCCATGAAACCTACACATCTGTATTTAGTCTGAGAAATTATAGTAGGAATTGCAATGAAAGAAAACGACAAAAACGTGCCATAAGAAATTATTAACTTGCTTTGACATTATGATGTCTATACAATATTTTCTTTAAGATACTATTTATCCTAGTGGATTCCGTTCACGGAACCAAAAAAAAACAAAAAGAATCTAGCCATATTTCTATTTATAACACAAAAAAAAGAATATATAATTAATGGGTAAAATATTCTATAATAACTAGAAAACTCTTCTTATATATGTACGTAATCGTGAAATATGTAGATATATGCAATTAAAATTCCTACTTGCTACGTTTTTATTGCTATTTGAGCGAATTCTTCGGGGAATTCCTCCGAATCGGCCACCCTTATCTTCTCCTCTTCGTACTGCTCGAAGTTACTGGTGTCGTTCTCGCCGCTAACCTTCGGCTTGAAGCTTGGTTTGAGCTTTTTCTGAAGTAAGGCTTCCCAATCCATCGACTTGAACCATTCGTGGCCTTTAACATCTCTAGCGCCGTTTTTCAAAATGCCATACCTGCAATGCATGAATACTCTGAATGAATTCCGGATTTACTCCTGACATCTGTCTAAATATGCACCTTTTCGTTCTGTCGACTTGAATAATATTGTTTACTAGATCTTTTAACGCTTTAGAAAAGTGTTGCGGGCATACGAACTTTCCGCTAACGATCTTCTCATAGATTTTCATAGGGTCATTGGCGAAAAATGGTGGATAACCAGCCGCCATTTCAAAAATTAAAATTCCTATAGCCCACCAATCAACTGATTTGTTGTAGCCCTGGCTCATGATGATCTCTGGTGCAAGGTATTCTGGAGTTCCTGAATGAAAAATATATATACATTAGCGAGTATTGCTTATTTATTTGAAAACGTCTTGCGATTAGCGATTTTTTGATTATGGAGAAACATAAGGAAATTCGAAAATGAATAAGCTCGAAGGAAAAGAAATGTTACATTATAAACTTAGAGTCTGCATTAAGATTATCTAACGTTATTGATTGTTATATTAATTGTCCGCCAGAGATCGCTGTGGAAGAAAGCGTGGATAGTTTCGTTGCAATTACCAGCTCCCACTTCTTTTAGACATAAACGACGAGGATCGCTTTGATCGAAAGCTGGTAGAGTATCTTGTGCATACGTTGCACTTAGAGATAACGACGTCCACAGGAATCCAAATCAGCAAATTTATTTCCATCTGCAGCACACACCGTGCGTGAATAGTTTACAAATATTCTTCGTCTTGTTGTAGTAATAGGCGGGATAATCAGCATGACACCAGCCAGTTGTTAACCGTAGATTGCAGACATATTCAGCATGGTTTCATTCTAGTAACATTAATCGGATATCCTGAAGTTACAGTCCCTGGCCATCGAATTAGGACCATTTAAAAATATTATGATTTTGGGATAAAATTTAAAAAACAGTTGGTAATGTTGGCAATGTTATTATTTTATTACATATAACGTGCAAGTAAGTATAATTTGAACATATATTTACTAATATTTGCTTGTTCCTCCTCTGTGTTTCATTATTTCCTCAATCCGTTTTGGCCTACTGCCAATTTTTTAAAAAACTACGTCGCTATTATGCCGTACATCAATATATTGTTGTTTTGAGTTTATTGATACAGACGTAGTTATTAATTGTAGTTTTTAGTGAACATGTCGAAGGCTAAAAACGACCCTTTCAAGACATAGTAAAGAAGTTTATTTGTGGCTTTCCCGATTTGTTTTACAACGGGAGTAAGATAGTTTGTAAAGTGTGCAAAGTACATTTGATGTCAAATAAGAAGTGGAACTGTACAAGACACGTAAATTCCGCACAGCATAGAAAACGAAAATTGGGCATGCCACCGAGAAGTGTATTTTTTTTAATGTAATTCTTATGTTGATAAACAGTAATTTGCCACTAGGCTTACTCGATAAACAACCGTTTAAGGACTTTTGGGACAAATACAATCCCGAGTTGCGGTTGCCAACGGAGAAAACGGCACGTAAACATGTTGCATTTGTACGCGATGACGTGGAAAAGAAAATGAAATGCATATTGAAAAAACAGTTTCTTTGGTTGTGTTGACAAGACAACAGACTAACCTACATTACCAATGTTACTAGCTAGCCGAAGACTACAAGAATGTACTGGTGCAGCAATTACGAAGGTTGTACTTAGTACGTTGGAAAAATTTCAAATTTGGGCAGAAACCATTCGACAATGCTCTCTCGAGGTAGATGCATTAATAGCAAACACAAAAAAAGTATTTTTGAAATCTCCCAAACGCCTACGATCATTTCACACAGAGTGTCCTGGTATTCGTCAAGCACCGGAGCCAATTCTTACACGTTGAAGAACATGGTTGCAGGCAGCTTTTTATTATACTGAACATTTCAAAATAGTAAAAGCTGTTGTTGCACAATTCAATCCTGCCGAAGCTGCAGCTATTAGGAATTAGCTGACGCAATAGACCAATTACAAAATAGATCGTTATCATTATTGGAGTCTCTGCAAATTATGGACGGAGTGCATACACAGGTACCGACTATACATGACGCAAAATATAATCGCGTTTTAGAAAAGTTCGAGAGTGTGCTACAGAAAGATCCCGATTTTAGCACACTAAAACAAATTTGTGATGGTGTATCGAATAATCCAATGACTAAATACAAAGAGTATTTTAATCATGCATGTATAACAGCGGTAGATGTTGATCGCTCTTTTTCAAAATATAAACTCATTTTCTCACCACGGCGAACATCGCTCACCGATACAACTGTGGAAACACATCTAATGCTGTCAAACTTGTTGCCACTCTTATCCATATGATGTTAATACTGATAATGGTGCTTCTAGTTTTACTGTTCCGTAGCCAAGGCTGCTTAAAAGGGTGAGTGTTTCACTACTTTTCACATATTATAATTATGTATTAGTTCTGTTATTTTTTGTGTTGCGTTGGTATTGAAAAATAGATAAATTCATAATTTTAGCCTTTTTTACCGATTACACTAAAACGGCTACTTAAGCAAAAAAATCTCATATAATTTTTATTACGGGACAATTATGGAGTTGCCATTAAAAAAAAAAGCATTATAGTAGCTACTGGGATATCTGGCAAAACTGAAAACGAATTATTTGTCAATTTTTCTACAATTTTGCTTTTGGAAGTACTAGTCTATCACTTCAAATGAAATAGTTGCACTATGTCAGGTTTAAAAAAATTACACTGTATTGTATTTTGTGAGCTTTATTACTTTCCTTGTGCTTTGTTAGACTGGAAATTCTTGTGTTTTTCTCTCAAAAACGCTATCGATAGTACTACCGAAATACTACCGGTGGTACATCCAGATGTGTACTGTTAATAGCATTCCATAGTAAAAGTGTCAAAATAATTCGAAAACAGGTTTTTTCAAAAGTCCGTTTTAGTATAAACCCTGATAATGAAGTTTGTTAGGTTGTACTTTAATATTCAGTGTTATACGTAGCTTTCTAGTTTAGGTTGATAAAGAAGTCGTTATTTAACAAAAGAGATAGTATGTTGAAAAGTAAAGAAATTAATCAGTTCTAAATGCAACCTTCACAGCTATCACGTTAGCGATTATCCAGGATTTCCGTGATATTCCTTGATATTTTGCTTGTAATTGTAGTAGTTTCTGTGCAATTCTAAATACACATTTTCCCTATTTTACTATAAATAATCAATCATAGATTTGCACGCCCTTCAAAAGAATATAACCCAATTATTAACTCAAATAAAATGATTAACGGCCAACTTACATATTTATAACAACCAGCAAGCCAGCTGATATGTACTCGAACGCAGGTTCAAATACATTGAAGCTGTTTGGAAACATTCTAAAACGCCATCAACTATCCGCGTCTGTTTACCGCACGAACAAAAAAAGATTAGTGGAGAAGCGGTCGAAAATAAAACGCTAGAGAAATGCGTAAGGTTGTTGCACCACGAAAATATCTTGCTTTAAGTACAGACGAACTGTCTGCTAGAGATTGGTGGTACATATGTTTCACTTCGGAAAAATTTTATCTATGATCGACGTCCTTCGCTAATTACGATGGAGATTATTTACCTCTGGACGTCTAAAAATCGCTTCTAAGAGCTGATGATGGGTTAGATATGACACACAAGCTTTCTCGGAAGAAATTGCTTTGTTAAAAATTAGAACCAAGTGTTCAACTGAGGTTGGGTTCTTTTAAAGCTTCATCGTAGAGACTGTAGAGAAAAGATATTTGTTGCTAATTATAAAGTTGGCCGTAAATTTATGAAACAGAAATAAGAACATGATTTTCGGTATTTAAGACGTTAACCTATTGAAATGTGCCAACAAAAGTAATCAATTCTACTTCTAAAACCATAAAGAAACTTAAAAAGGAATCAATAAATTGCTAATAGTTCTCATTTAATCCAATCTATATTGGATTAAAGGCTACAAGTGGAATGGAACAAAAAACAAGAAAAGAACAATTAATGCCCTCCCGTTGTTAATGTCTTGTGATAGCGAAAGTTCAACAATATGAAATAAGTTACATTTTTGCGTTTTTAGAAAAAAATAGGTCGATTTCCATTTTCTCTGAAGTATCTTTTTCAATTGCATTTCCGGTATCACCGGAAGTATCATCAACTTTCTTATTTTAAATAGAACATCCTGTATATTTTTACGTTTGTGGAAATGAAAATGAAAGGTGAATCCAAGGATACCACATGTTATACTTTAGTTTAAGAACTATTGCGATATGTAGCAATAAAGGTTTTGGTAATCTGTTTTTGTTGTTTTGCAAAGTAAGCTAGGAAAAAGCGGTAAATTACCTTCTGTGACGCCAAGTTGATCCAAAAAGCTCGAAGTTAATTGTACTTTAGACAGACGATGTTCTGAAAAGCCTTTGTACGACTTTTTCGTGAGATATGTATATTGATGAATATCCAAATTTACCAAATTTTATGCATAAAGTAATGTCTCCCTTCGGAAATACTTTTTGCCTGACAAAATCAGAAAACCGATCAAAGATTATCGATGCTAATTTGGAAACTCCTTCCGAGAGGCAGCAACGTCGCTTCCACCAAATAATTAACATTTCTAAAAACAAATACAATCCCTATTTTCTCATTGGTTATAGCGGTACGTAGTATAAGTTATTTGTTTATTACAGTTTAATTTTAGTTTTGTGCGTTTATTGCTTTATTGTAATGGTAATACCAACTGTATATGTATACTCATATCTAGACTTTCTCTTTTTAATAAAACATGGTTACCATTACTGTTCTTACTTGTTCTTGTTTTGGCCCGTGATCTATATTACAAAAACAAGTTGCCCATGCCAGGACTTTTGAGAAAACGAGTTTTTAAATTCCAGTTTTTTCAAAAAATTGATTTCGGACAGGAAGGTCGAATTTTTACAAACAGAGAAGTAACACAATACCAAAACAATATTACATGTACCAGGTATTTCAAGAAGAAAAGAAAGTACTGGAAAGTACGGATATATTAAAGAAATCCAAAAAAGATTTTGGACAGAGGTAATACTGGGATGGTTTTTTAAGGATGAAAGAATATTACTGCTCAATTCAACATAATAATAATAATAATCCCTTTACTTTTGATTTTTAAAGAAATACGTTAGTTTTCATTTCAAATAAAAAATGGTTACAATTGTATTAATGACAATAGAAAAAGAGAACATATGAAATATATATAAATGAAATATTAAAATTCGTATTTGTCTATGTGTTGATTTGAATCAGCATTCTCCTGACTGACACTTTAAATTCGTTCTGGGTTCTAAGTGTTATTATTAATACTGGTAAACTATTGTGTAATTTACAGCCTAAATAATACACACTTTTTGAAATATAGCAGTTTTATGCGGTGGTGGTAGCAGGTACACGGTTCTCCTGACATCATAACCATGTGAAACTTGCTCAAAAGTTCCAATCAATGCAGAATATAGAGATCATAAAATGTTGGCAAACCGTTGGATTTAAAATGTTCTTTACAAGACTCCCTATACTCAAGATTATATAATATTCTAAGAGCTATTTTCTATAAAAGGAAAACATATTACCTAAATAGTTTAGAAGATCAAAGCTGGGTAATATTTTGCTACTTGTAATGAGCATTGGGTCACTATTAACTTTAAAATTATTGAATGAAAGAACCTGGAAAGCTAACATTAATTATCTCCGTAATGATTGAGAATCGAATTTGAACATATTATGTAATTGTTCTTGTTTTGATCTTTCACTTCCCACTTCTCCTGAAACACTCTGTATACTTACTAAACTATACAAAAACAATAAAAAAAATAAAATAACTAAAATTTATCTTAGGTAATGTCACAATAATGCATTATTTCTAAGATGTAGATTACCAATATATTTGAAGAGGCTAAGAAAATTAGTTTTGCTACACCTCGTAGAATTTCAAATGAACATGTTAACGCTTTTAACAAATAATTCATTAGTTTTTTACGTATTAATTCTCGTATACAAAACCAGTTTCCTAAATTTAACTCGTTTTCCAATTTCACAATTTCAGCAAAGGAACCGATTTTTGAAAACCAACAAACAAAAACGAAAAATAATGTTGTTCGAAGTAGTAATTTTTGGTGTTTTAATATAGCTTTGACCAATCTTTAGCCAGAATAGCCTAAATCTGGTGAAAGCATGATTGAGCATGTACCGAATCACAAAAATGAAAAAGTGTCGTTGCAATAACAAAAATATTGTTAATTTGCCAAATAGACGAGAATACAAAATCGGATTAGAAATCGGAAATTAAGCAAAATATGGGTATCAACTATTCTCAAAAATCTTTCATAGGAATTCTACACTTAACCAAATCTCTATACTCTGGTGGAACTCTCAATCTTATTAAAAAAGATATAGAAGGCAATAATAGTAAATTGAGAAGCGGATAATTATGTATTAAAAAACAATACACCTAGAAAGTATGACTACTCCGAATATTCAATGCATTATAAGAAAACAATATTATAACGTGCGAAGAAGACTTTCAAAAACCTATGGATATCTATCTGATCGTTCTGTATTGGACAAAAGCATTCCAAATGAATGGATAAAGCATTTTCAAAAGTAATAGGAAAGACTAAAAAAGATAGCAGTCTCAAGAATAAAAATTACTTATTTATAAGCCTTTAGAAGTGATATTATGTGTAGTTGACGTAAAAAGAGATGTGGTGAGCCACTTTCTATAAAATATATTTTGGTAGGCCTCATTTTAATCTTTCTGTTGTAATCTATCAAAGTAGATATTGTCACAAAAAATGTTCACTTTCAGGCGTAGTAATTTTTAAATTATCAGAGAAAAAGTATGTATGTTATAGTATAAGATCTTGTTCAAATTTCAATGCAAACTGCTTACCACACAAGGTGTAAGTTCGAGCGTCATCGACTTTCTTACAAAATCCATAGTCAGTGATTTTCAAATAACCATCCTTATCTACAAGTATATTCTCCGGTTTCAGATCCCTATAGACAATGCCCATACTATGGATGTATTCGAAAGCCAAAATAACCTGGGCCGCGTAAAATTTCGCCATCGTCTCGTCGAATTTCCTCTGCATTCTGAGATGCATAAACATCTCGCCGCCGTTAATGAACGGCATCACTAAGTACAGATAGACGTTGTCCTTAAAGAAGTATTCCATATGGACGAGAAAATCGAAATGCATACAATCCATGATGCGAATCTCCGAAATCGTATGTTCGACCTGCTTCAACTTCACTATATGCGCTTTCTCCATCATCTTCATCGCGAGTAGTTTGGCCTGGTCCTTCTTATGCTTGACAAGCATGACCCTACCGAACGATCCAGTGCCGAGCGTTCGGATCATCATGAATTCAGTTACGTCTCCTCTAGCTTTGAAATCCATCTTCCACCGGTACTCGAATTCTTTTTTAGCACGTTTCAAAAATGTTTCGAAGTCATTGCAATGCTTGGCAAATTTCTGATCGACCATGATTCTCGTTTATATTTGCCATTTCATTGAGAAATGGTTGACATATTTTGTCGTACGTAAGTTTGACGTTTTATATCAGCTGCCAAATTTTAAGTTCGAAATCAATGCAGATTTGATTCGCTACCATTTTTTTCAATTTCTCATTTATTAGAATCGCAAAGTTAGCAGTTAGAGTTTCACATTGAGGAATATGGACTTGAACCTATATCATAATAAATTTTTCAAATCTGTAGAAGTTTCATCAAATTCAAAATGTTCCGGTCGTCACATCTAAAATTAATAATTTAAAAACAGTTTATGAACCACTACTTATCATTTTTGAAAGGTCTTAGAATATACGAGGGTGTATCAAATATTAACGGGACTGATCTTCTTAAAAACTCCGGAGGGCTTCTAGACCTGGAAGGGGTTGATGCGCAGATAGCCTGTACCGTTAGGGAGAGGGGAGAACCGACCGTAACTCTTTCGGGTCCCTTTAGTATCAAAAGAAACCATGAGCGAGAAAGAAGTGCATGTCTCCGTGGAGCAGCGCTTTATCATCAAGTTTTTGGCCAAAGAGGGGGTGAATACAACCGAAATTTTGCGGCGATTACAGACACAGTTCAGGGACAACACCCTTTCAAGAAGCCGTGTGTTTGCATGACACAAAAAATTTTCTGGAGGACGTGAAAAGGTCGAGAATGAGAGCGATGATCGCCTCCCAAGGACAAGTGTGACCGAGGCCAACATTGAGGCGGTTCGAAATAGAGGGAAATCGGCGCATAACTCTCTTCGAAATCGTTGCGGAAGTAAACATCAGTTACGGGAGCATTCAACTGATCGTGACTTCGGATTTCGCAAAGTGGCCGCTAGATGGGTTCCACGTCTGTTATCGGAGGATCACAATCGATACCGGCAAGAGGGTGAGGCCTTTTTGAATCGCATCGTCACCTGTGACGAAACTTGGGTGCACCACTACACGCCCAAGTCAAAATAGGCGAGTATGGAGTGGAGAAAGAGCGGCGAGAGGGCAGCCGGAAAGGTAATGGCAACAGTTTTTTTTTTATCGGCAACGTGCTTTTCACGTTGATTTTCTCCACGATCGACGCACAATTAATGCGCAATATTATTGTGAAGTACTGGATACCGCGAAATTGTTATTTCGAAGGAAAAGGAAGAAGCAATCTGCCAGAAGTGTAATTCTCCTGCATGCCAACGCCAGGCCTCATGTGGCTAACGCCACGATGCAAAAAGCGGATGCATTAGGATGGGAAACGCTGGAACATCCACCCTATAGTCCAGACTTGTCACCTAGTGACTTCCATCTTTTTGGACCCCTCAAAGAAGCGGTTGGAGGCCAGCATTTCCACGACAACGAAGCGGTGGAAGCGTGTGTGCTCCAATGACTACACGAACGTCCGAAGAGTTTTTACGATGATGGAATAGAAAAGCTCCCAATCCGATGGAAAAAATGTATTTCTAGGGCGGGAGAGTATGTAGAAAAATAATAATATTTGTAAGCTTAGTTAAATAAAGTTAGAATTTTTTAAAAAACGACTCCCGTTTATATTTGATACACCCTCGTAGTTAACTTTAAATCCAAGTAAATATGAATATAAGAACAATATTTTTTACCATGCTAACTCTCCTCCAGAGAGTCGCGACTTTTTTAAAGATGACATTTTAATGTAAAATTGAATCTCCTGTAGAAGTCGTTGTTTTCAAACCAAAAAGCTGAAACATTGCAGACCTGGCAAAGTTAAAATTCCAAAATCATCGAAATGTCTTCCATTATTCCATCCGTATTAAGCAAAAATCAATATATTTCCTTGACGTTCCGATTTTATAATATCAGCAACAAATAAGGGTGGATGTCAATATATCATCAGGTTTATAGACATAACCCGATCTATAAACCCAGTCAACTAATATTAGGTTTGTTCCAACAGAAAGTTCACAGGAGTTCGGAACGCGATTCAGAACTGATGAGAATCCATGCGCGAACTTACAATTCTAAAATCGACATGATTTGTGTTAGAACGATTTAGAACCGTCCGAGAATCTTCATAGTTTATCCTAAACTATAAAGTCACCAGTTAAAAATACTGCTGTTAGAAAAATGAAAGGATTGGCAGGTAAGCTCTTGATTAAAATAAAATAAAGGTTTGAGATAATGATTTACAAAATAACAATTAACAAAATAAAATTCATTTCGGGTCAAATAGATCCGAACAGTGCAGCAGGGTTAATTTCGGACTTTATTGTGATAAATCTAAGGGACTTGAGCCTCAAAATTAGCACTACTCTGTCCAAGGATTATAAATATTGCAGCAGTGACACTAAAGTTGGAACTCTCGCAGTATATCAAAGTATGAAGAAATTGTGGGAAATTATTGGGACTGAAATGAAACAAATTGCAAATAAAAATATAACCACAACCGATTGCCAAAATCGTTGGCATATTTTAGAGGAGATAATAACAAAAAAACTGAACGAGGAAGAAAAAAAAAGTACCTATCTGAATTTTCACAAGAAATAGACCAAATTTTCGGGAAACAGAAGAATGTGAACCCAGAACTATTATTGAAGAGTGAAACAATAGATAACAATAATGATGTGAGTAATGAGACTGAAAAGATATCGCCGTTTCCAGAATCTCAACAAAATGTAGAAATGAATGAAATACCCTGGAGCCCTGAAAAAATAATTAGAAAGTCTATTTTAAAAAGGAAGAATTCTATATATTAGAAAGAATTAGAAAAGAGAAACAAGGATATTATCGAAAGAAACTGAATATAGAATCAGAAAGACTACAAGCGGAAAAAGGAAAACTTCAAGAAATGAAGAGAAGAAATGATTTATTAGAAGAAAAAAATAATCTTCTGAAGGACATTGATGTTACGGAGATGCTTTCAGAATTTTTACGATAGTCGGTGTAGTAGTTCGGAGTACCAGAGTTATTGAAAAAAATACCTACATTTATTTTTGTTAAGACAAAGTACATAATTTCCGTTTGAATTAGGAAGTATAATTTTGTTTTTATATATGTTATCAGTGTTAGGAGAAACAGTTTTCTTTGTTGACAATTAGCAAAAATTTAAATTTCGTTTTGTTTAAAAAAAAATATCTAATATGTTTTATTTGATACATTTATCTCAGCACATTCATTACATTATTTCGAATTTGTACTGCATTTTCATCACGACCTTCATCTTCAGAATCTGTACCATCGCCTTCGAACACATCTCCTACAAATTCAAGTTGAACAGGGCCGTCTATTCTGCTCTCCAAACCACTTTTGAAAATATCAAACCCATTTGCCACATCTCGGAAACTTACAGTCTGATGGTCAATATACCAGAGAGATATGAGTTGATCCTAACCACTAATTTTATCATTTTGGCCAGAATGGTACTTATAGTATTCACTTGTTTTAAAACTTGCTGCTAGTGGTCCAATAACATTTCTACTAACTCGAAAATGTTCCAAAAACCTTGATTGGGGCACTATTATCCGTTGGCAATTTTCAATGTTTTGTCTTATTTTAGCAATATCGTTCAAAACTTCATCATTATCACTTCCCCTTGAAAATTCCAGCAATTCAGAAAAATCGCTGCTTTCTTCCATTACTAATTTAGATTAGCATAAATTAAATTGATTCAGAATTAAAAATTCCTGCAAAATCCTGGAACCTTAAGAACGGTTCAGAATCAATTCGGAACACAATTCACTCTTAGAACACTCCACTATAAGTTCTGAATTTTTAAATCGACTTGTGGGAACGGCAAAATGGTTTTGCGCAAACTCTGTAAAATTCTGAACGGTTCTGAACTTTTGTTGGAACAAACCTATTAGCAAAATTTTATTGACGGTGCATTGATTACAATTCGAGCTTACATTACTGCCTGAGCTTATATCACTGCCAAACTACTATTTGGAAACAGGACCTTTGACCTGACCAGTGGTGTAATAAGCATGAGATTCAACGAAACTACTTCACAAATGTAAAATAGTCAAAACGCTGTCATATTGTTTGCACAGGCAAAAATTTAATTGTTCCAAGAAATCTGTTATTTTCATTTTGTGCTTTTTTTTGTTGAAACAACAAAAATGTTGCTCTTCAATTTAGAAACATTTAAATTTTGAATTTAAAAGAAGAATGGAAGAAAGTATGAATAACGTTTGCTTTTGTTGCAATACTATTGCTTATTTTTTTGAAGAGGAAACTAATAGCATTTTTTTACCAAATCTTCTAATTCAATTTAACATTGATGTTACTTTTAATATTTAGCGGATAATATTTTCAATGTCCTGAATTACCTTCTGGGAAACCTGGAAGTACTTTGCGTCGTATATTTAACACGCCTTCAATTAGATGAACTTCAAAATTAATACCCTACACCAAAATACACTTGCTGAAAGATAAAGACGTCTAAATACGTGACGGAAGTGCTCTTAAAATGAAAGCGTTTGTTTCATAGTCTCATAACAGAAAAGTTGGACATAATCCAGTATTGAGGTAAGACGTCGTATTCCGAAATATTTTACGCAGGTAAAGAACAAGATTTATGGATGTCATCGCAAGTATATAGCATCTTTTTCGACAAATTTTCCATTAATTAGAAATACCGCGTAAGAATTTTAGGATTTAAAAATATATACAGTGATGGGCAAAACTCCGGAAACACCTAAATATCTCCAGTAATATTGAAGATATTGCTATGAAATTCTGTACTTGGAAGTAACTGATTGTGAGGACTAAAATGGAAATATCGATATAATATGACTTCCGATTTAACCGGAACTTCAACTGTGAAATTTTAAATAAAACACTGTGTATTTTTATATTCTAATAGAGCATAATGTTTCAATTTCGAAGATGTTTAGTTTCCTACATTTCTTTTAATAGTACACCAAAATATTAGCTACAATTACAATACATTAAAATAGCGGAAAAAAGAAGTGGGACGATTTTATATAGAACAACGTTATAGCGCAATGTATGACCAAACGAATAGATTGAGAGATTGATGAAATATTCAAACTGGCGATCACCTACTTCTTGATAATATGCTAATTTGTGGTGGAATCCTTCAATGACGTTTGAAATAGTACCTTGAGTGATACTTCTTCCATGATTCTAGAGCTCAAATCATCTAAAGTATTAGGTGGTTCGGAACAAAGTTTTCATTTTAGATAGTCTCACAAAAAATAATCCAATTCAACGGTACCCTTTCGTCTAACACATTTTTGAGGAATCTAAAATCTAATAGTTGTCGTACTCTTATCGCATAAAGAGGAGAAGTCCCGTTTTACTGGAATCATGTAGTAACTGGTAACTGCCTCTCATCCATTAAGGCAGGGATAATCTGCCTATTTAATAGGGTCAAATAGGTTTCAGCTGTTACATTGACATTCAAAAAGTAGAGTTTGATAATCATGTTTCTGTAAGCACCAGCCCAAAACATTTAATTTTCTGGGGTGTTGAGCATGGACTTCCTGTAACCAATGTGGGTTATTTTGGAACTAATAACATATGCTGATGAACCGCACCATTTAAAGAAAACGTTGCCTCATTAGAAAAAACAAGTTTTATTACAAGATTATTATTTACAGGATTACGCTGGCAATTCTCATCATATTTTCACAAAGTTCAAGTTTTCTATCGAAATCGTCATCAGAAAATTCTTGCACAAGACCAGGTTAATATGGATAATATTTTTCTTTTCTCTTAATCCCTCCTATTAGGCGCCGATTGTGGAAATTGTAACATTTTGCGCTTTATTGCGCTGTTCTCAACTGATATTTTTTTAGAATTTTGCAAACTAAGGAGCACGCTATTGGTTATCGATTTTAATGTAGATGATTAAATAAATCACTCATTTCGCGGTAAATTCATCGTTTGTTTCCATAGTCAATCATCATTAAAATTCCAATTCATTCTCTTTCACTCAGTTGAACCATTTTAAACACAAACGCATAAAGAAGAAAATGTAATTATTTGACAGCTACAACTTCAATTTAATCGTCGTCTCTCTTGTGCTTCACCCAGCAATAATTTTCTTGTGTCTTTGAATGTTTGTTGTAGTGGTTTCGTCCAAATTGTAGATTCTGGTGCTATTAGCAAAATTGCCAAATTGACAAACTGCATCCTTGGGGTTGACGAAAGCATTGCTTTGGATGTCTCTCAAAGAATCCTAAAAACTACTCTCCATCGTTAATTACCCCGATTTTATGTTTTCGTTTATAATTGTTAGTCCGCAACACATTTTTGAACATTTTAAGACTTAATTAGCCAAAAATATCTTCCAGTCCATATGTAAATATTCACCTAAGAATTCGTAAGAAGGCCTATTTGACCTTAAGAAAAGAATTTTCCGAATGAGAGAGTAAGATGCTACCAGAGATGTGGTAAACAAAATTTTGGCTTACTTTACATTTTCGTTCTTCGCCTTTTCTTTGATTAGAAAAATTGATAGTATCTGTGCAATTTTTTAAGGAATATCTTTATTTCCGGACATAGGAAGTAGTAATCTTTTTCTTATATTCCCTTGTGAATTTTCCGTTTTGACAATTTATTGCACATTATACAAATCAGCCAACAATTTACGTTCTTCATTAACGGTGAGAACGTTCTCTTTGGCATCGTAAAACCATTTTGACAGATTCGACAAAATTAATACCAGTTGCTACCTAGTTAATACGACGCCTCTCCTTTCTGCCTTTTGCACACCGCACTTGTTCTACTTTATGTACAACGTATTGGCTGCATATACGCATGAAATTTACCAATACAACGAACAACATCGCCTATATGCCATCACTTTGGCAATTTAGACCATGTGCGGACGCAAAAGGTTATTTCTGGCGATTGTCCTGGCCGGCCGCCAAAAACGTTCCGCGAAAATCGCCTTCGTACGGGGGTCAGCCGGACGTTTTTCGCCGCTTTTTTTGTGCGTTTCTGCAAAGAGGCCGCGACCTAATGCGCAAAATATCGCCACACACGAATCGGAATTTCCCCTTTCGAGCTGAGATCCTACGAAAATATTCTCTTTGTGTCGTTTTCGGAGCAGGTGCTAAGCTCCTAGCACACCAGAAACGTAATAAATAAAAGCGTATGTTTTGAAACTTTGTAAACACATACATTGACTAAAGCTTATAATTGTGTCTGTTTATTGACACAGTTTCGACAAAAATAAGGCCGTAAAATATGCAGATATGTAAATACGTTAGTCTAAGAAGCATTTTGATAACGAGAAGCTTTTTGAAATAGTTAATTAGGTTCGAACTGAACTTTTTAAACGAGTGTATATACAATAGATTTCTTCGTTACGGCAATTTAGGTCAAACAATTTACATAAAAATTATAGGTACTTCTTTAACAAATATACATTTTACAGCATTTTTCAAGAGAATTAGTGTCAAGTTTAGACTTTTATTATACTTTTTAAATTTTGAAAGCAAAAAGTATTTACAAGGAAGAAATTAATGCTGGCCAACGTAGTTCTTACTCATGGATAATGTTGATTCACTGTCAAGAAGTCCATTGTTTACATTATAAATAATGTGTATAAGGGTAACGCCTTTAGTTCTTACAAACGACAGACTAGATGTCGCTATTGAAATTTGATATTACTATTTGCGTAAAATTTGATATTTGTTATTGTCGAAGCAATGACAGCACAAAAATGGATCTAGTAGTTTGTTTACAGTGAGCGTTTAAAGAAACCAATTTTGTGAAAAAATGGAAATTTCTCGGGAAGGTTTACGTTGGATGATTTTTTACGAATTTGGTAAAGGTCTAACACAACAACAATGCCTCGAATAGCTTCGTTCAACTTTTAGTAATAAAGCACCATCAGGAAAGACTGTTTACAAATGGTTTGCAGAATATCGTCGTGGTTGTGCATCCGTCGGTGATGAATTTCGTGAAAGTCGACCAAAATCGGTCGTTGTTCCAAAAACATCAATGTTTGACCGTGAGATAGAGGCATCCTCAGGAATATCGTAGTACATTCTATACATTCGATTTTGCATGAACACTTAGGTGTGAAAAAGATTTGTTCCCGATGGATTCCGCATAATTTGACCAAAGCACAAAAAAGACTCGCGTCAATTGGTGCAAGGAAATGCTCAAAAAATTCGACAGAGGAACTTATACAACATCGTAACAGGTGACGTATTCGTACGAGCCGGAAACTAAGCAACAAGCAACTGTTTGGATGTTCCCAGATGAAGTGAATCCAACAAAAGTTATTCGTTCACGAAGTACTTCCAAGAAAATGATTGCTTGTGTCTTTCGTTGTACTGAGCATGTCGCAAATATTGCTTTGGAGGATCGAAGAATTTGTTTACCAGAAGTCATCGATGAAATTAGGAAAAGCAATCAACAACGTCGCATCATCCGTCATTCTGACAATGCCAGCACAATCACATAGCATGTCAAACAATTGATTATTTGAAGGAGAAAAACATCGAATTAATGTCTTATTGCCTGTATTCACCTGATTTATCGATTTCTTTTGGTTCCCGAATGCCAAGAAGCTGTTGAAACATTCAGAAACGATGTTTTAGAGATACCAGATTCAGAGTGGAAAAAATGTTTCGAGAATTGGTTTATTGCGCAACACTTGCGCACTCGACACTATAGATATCTTAATATGGCGTCCTCAAGTACAATCACAACTCGTCACAACTTACAATTAACCCTGTTGGTATTAGAGTTCTCCGGTAAATCAGTGCAGTTATACAGCTAATGGGACACGTAATAGTAATAGCCCATAAGAGCTCGGCTAATATTTTCCCATTTAGCATTTCAGGCCCCGCTTTCTACTATGTATACTTGACCAAGTTGACATGAATGCTTTTGTTTGCCGTTGCCCTGGTGCGTATTTAGTACTGATCCTTAAGCTTTCCTTCCAACTTTTCATTTTATTCCATAAAATACTATTTTTCAGACCATGACCAAGACCGTTGTCCAGTAGAAGTGATACTTGCTGTTATGCGTCTATACGCTATTGGTCCTCTAAAGTGTACTTTCTGAACTCGAATTTAGATTTCTGATATTGAGCATGGAACGACGGTAACAAAGTAGAATCTTGCTACGCTAGCAATTTACTGCTGGAAAGTGAAAGGATAATAAAAGACAAAGCAATTCGTCCACTTATCGTTGATATTGTTTCTGTTATAAGGCAATGAAATTCCTTAATTGTGAAGCAAATCTTATTCAAATCTAGCTAATCAAACCATGAGACTGGTATTAAATGTTTAAACGTTGTTTCAAAGTTACTATAAGTAAACCATTTCATGGAATTATAAGCGTTGATAATATGTTGTCCAATATAACTAGGTTTACAGTTCATAATTTATATCATTTTTCCCTATTTGCAAAATGCGCAAATAAACTACAAAAACATAACATTTTTTTAACTTCCTATTCCAGCCGACTTATCGCAACCAAACTTTTTGAGCAATTCTGTAGAGGTAAAGGTCATTCTTAATCAAAGGAGAAAAAAAATTGTAAGTATTGAATGTATGAAGCACAGTTGGAAGTGTATTCAAACGTAAATATACTATGGCGACGACATTTCCTTTTTCCTTTATCTAAAATACTCGTAAACATCGCGGAAGAACAAAGGCATCATTCAGGCGAATTGCTTCCGCGAGATCTTTGTCCTGTTCCTCCCTGGACGGCTATTTTCCTCCCGTTCACTTAACCTTGCTCGCCAAACGCAAATAGCTCGTCCAACGTTAAATGAAATTGCGTCTCTACGAATGTTCTGTGCTGGTCATGTACCCGGTAAACGTACAGTCCTGTGTAAATGTTATAGATCACTACATTAAAATAAGAGTAAAACACAATTTAGTTGACTGGCTTGTCATTTTGTTGGAGAAAGGGAGAGAGAGAGAGAGAGAGTACATCTATATTATATTGGAAGAAATGGGAAAAACTTTATGTTTTTATAGAGTAATGTGTGATGGCCCCTTCACATTTTTATTTAAATGGCAAATTAGGCGTATGGAGCAAATTCTACACGTAGATACAGAGTTCAAATAAAATGAAGGGAAATATTCCATCCGGTTTGAAAAAGGAGAAATAGTTTACTTGGTAACATATCCTGATAAATTGCTTGTGCGACAACAGAATTGCACCAATTGCAATATGGCTTTGCAGAAAAAGGATTGTACACGTAAATGTGTCACTTTTTCCAACAATTCTTGTGCCGAAACATGTAGGACAAGATTATATCACTTGTACAGACGATTTTATTATCGAAGCCTACCTAAATCCATGAACCAAATGTTTCCTGTTTTAGGGTTAGACCCAGATAGTATTGGTTGTTCACCAATAGATGTCGCAACGAAAACAACTTTTTTCTAGTAAATCATCTGATTTGATATAGTTAAATCATTTTCATCTGGCTCACAATTCTTACGGAATAAAGTCTTCCGTAATCTACCTTTTTACTCCAAATTTGTCGAATGTTTGGAGGATGGTACGTATATCACATACCTGCGAAACAGCACAGGTGTTGGTAACATTCTCGTGGCTGACCAATGCTACCTGTGAATTGGGTAGCTGTTGGAGATACGAAAACATGAATAGTTATTGTTATTGCGTTTTACTTCTTCTTTCAACCATTAACAGAAGAAAGAACACTACATACATAATTGCATTATGCAATACAATCTTTAGAACAATATTGTTGCATTTTTCTTACAACGTGTATAACTAAAACTTGCACTTTATTAGCAACCTTTGAAACAATCATTGACTAAATTTTTACAACAATAGCAATACAATCTGTTAACCACAGTCGAGTAGTAGGGATTTGCAAAAGTTGTAGCTGGTCGTATATTCTCAAATAAATTGTAGTAAATTGTTCTATAATTGTTAGATTCCTTATAAAAAACATTTCTGTGTACGCGCTCCACAGGGCCTGAAGAAGGCAACATTGAATTATATTTAGTAAAGATTTTCATCACAGTAGAATCATCTATCATTTTCTTTTACATTTTCACCTGCAGGTATTTCATTTGAAGTATTTGCTTTAACTCAATAGCTGCCTCTAATATCCAAGATTGAATATCTCTCGTAGAAAGCAAAATTTGATGGCCTTGTAAGATAGTGAACCAGAGCATTTTAAATTTTGAATGGTTACTGCAGCTATTACTGCCATTTTTGATTCGAGTATAAATAAAACTTGAAACACTTTCCTAAAGAATCTAAAATATACTGCAGTGGTTTAATCAGTTACTTGACTGCTAAAGAGAGCTTAATTTTTTCTAATATTGTGTACAATGGTATGATGCCAGGGAGAAGGGAACTCATAACTCCCCCCGCGTGTTGACAAGATTTTACAAGATTAGATAAGTTTCCCTGATCGCAACTTTCAAAACTTGCCGGAACATAAAGGATGGGTTTATTTTGGCCTATAGCAATGGGAATTATGAATATAGACGGTGAATGTATAACGATAAACTATACTCTTGGTTTGCGGGTTGGAAACGCGTCGTTGTCGTAGTTTTTGCCGACGTTTCGTCCATATTATCGCACACTGACTGGGGATTATTAATTCCTGAAGGATTTATATAGGGCTTGTTTTGGGTCAATTTAAATTGTTGGGATGTTTGAAAATCTCTATTGATTCACGGATTTTTCTACCTTAATAGAGTGGGTTTCGAGATAAGATGCAGGTAGAGTTAAATTGGATTTGGTGGCCAGTTTCCAGTTTATGTTCAGCCAGCGCGAACCCGGCTACACGTACAACGCTCGTGCTCGATAATACAAGTGCTGACCGATCGCTTTGTTTCACCGATGTAAAATCGCCACAGAAAGTAATGTCGTAGCCTCGTTAGAGGGAGATCTCTCGAAGATTCCCGAGGTTCTGCCCGGTAGGGAGGCTACTGACAAGAACCGTCCTAATATTCAGTTCTTTGTAAAACGAATGCGTACAGCGAAAAATGTGGGTGTTACGGCGAGCAAGTGAGAAGATACATACTTACGCACGTGTAGGAGAGGGCGCGAAAATAATGGCAGGGAAGCAGTCGTCCTACGTATATTTACATTAAGAGATAATATGGAGAATAATGTATAAGAATGGGATGAACAGGTATACATCAAACGCCTGCTTCCTTGCTGCATGTACGAAAGCAGTCAAAATCTATTAGAAGGGATCAGTATAGACAAGGAAAGTGATAGCTCTCACGGCCTTTGATTTATGGGCTGCAATAAAATTACAACAAAAGACAGAAATTTTGAGAATGCACTTAAACTGGATAGATCGTAATTACGAGCCGGACTCAATATAGATATTAAATAATAAAAAAAGGTTAGAATAAAAATTTATGTTAGGAATTTTACATCTGTAAATGATGTATTAAATGATCAAAATAGAAGTAATAAACAACATATATTGAAGAATAGGCATACCACGAAATATAACTGTTATAGTAAAAATATAAACCACATTAAATTAGACAATTGTAAATTTTTATTTTACTGTAATATTTGTGACTGGTGAGAATAAGAAAACAGTAACTTGCGGAATACTCCCTTAATAATAATACTTCGATTAATGAATTGCGTTATGATGTTATTATTCTAAAAGAAAGCAACATTCAGCTAATTAATTTACTCGTCAATGTGAATAATACAAATTAAAACTAAAAACCTCGTCGTCGTGTTAAAAGTTACTTAAAAATAAAAAAACCCAAAGAAACTAAACCAATAACTCAGTTTTTGTATTTGGCGATTATCACTGATAGAACTGCACCGAAAAATAAATGTGTTCTTCCAAATGCTACCTCCTTTCACGAGTGCTAAATGAACATCTGCATAGCATTTGTTAGGGCGTCTTAATAGTCCCATCAGTATCCTTCTCTTTACGTTACCGTTTCGCTTCTCACAGAATCACAATTCCTCGCCTCGCTACAGGGTATAACCTCGGGAATCTTCGGGAGATCTCCCTTTAACGAGGCTACGACATTACTTTCTGTGGCGATTTTACATACATACTGCCGCATGAACATGGAATCTGGTAGACTTCCAGGTGATTGCGGTCTTTGATGGGAAAGTAGTTTGAGGGTTTGAAATTGGATTTGAAGATGACTTTTATTTTATTCCTGAAGAGAATCTTGCTGATGCGATTGGTGACACCTTGATTGTAGGATAGATGCATTTGCTTGTGGAAGTTAGGGTTAGATGAGGGGACTTGCTGCGGAGAAAGGTTGGTGTAGCGGTTAATGGTAGTTTGAATATCTTTCCTGAAATAATTATTGTGAATGAGAGGCTCAGTGATGTGGTTCAGTTCTTGAGGAAGCGAATTGGGTTGTAAGATAATAGGGCTTGTTGTTCGAACGCTTCCATAAAAATGTTGACGAAAACAGGAGACATAGGAGATTCCATAGCTGCGCCTGAGACTTGCTCGTAGTATTTACCGAAACTGGAAATAGGTAGAAAGGAGACAAGTTTCAACCAAGTCAGCCAGATGCTCCGGTTGGTCATTGGAGATGAGGAACTCTCTAATAATAGATACTGTATCCGGTATGGGAACTTTGGTGAATAAGGATTCGGCATCAAAGCTGACAAATAAATCACCAGAATCAACCTCCAACTCTTTCAGTCATTGGACGAAATGTTGGGAATTTTGGATGTGTCCAGCGTAAGGTTTTAGAAGGTTAGAAAGGTACTTCGATAATTTGTAAGTTGGGCCATTGATAGTGCTAATAATAGGGCGTAAGGGGCTATTGAATTTGTGACTTTTAGGGAGATCATATAAAGAATCACTAGAGAGAATTGGTCTCTGTTTAGCAGAATAGATAGATGATGTTTTAACGGAGTTAATGATGAACGCTCGTTCGGGAAGTAGAATTACGTTTAAGAAGTTGATAGGTGCCGTCTTGCAGTAAGGAAAGAACTTTTTGCTTATACTTCTCATTGTCCAGGATTACCGTAGCATTTCCCTTATCAACTCTTAGTACACCAATTTTAGGTTCGGATTTCAGATTTCTTAAGGCCAGGGTTTCTGACTTCGGAAGGTTTGATTTCAGAGGTTTGGCACGCGCGAGGATTTTGAGTGTTTCAAAGCGAATGGGATCAGCAGTTTCAAATGAAAGACTGACAAGTATAATGATAAAATAAAAATACAAAAAATACAAAATTATTTCGCTTTCTAATTGTATTCGTATGTAAAAAGTGTTGGAAGTACTTTTTTACTTAAAGTACTTCAATTATTTTTTTCCAAACAAGCATCCAGTACATTTTAAGCAAAGTACTAGAAATAGTAAGTACCTACATTTTAAAAGTACTGGAACTAAAAAAGTACTGAATATTTTACTTGAAGTACATTTTTACTGGAAGCGCCTCAAATCTGTTAGTATAAATTTTTGATAAAACAACTTGCCTAGCTGTTGAGTTAATACACCACAGTATCATTCTGATTTCTTTTTTGCAGTATGTAATACAGATTGCAGAGATCAGACCCCATCTGTCGATCACACTCTGTTCCTTTCCATGTTGTTGCATAATATATTCTCTTTTGTTTGCTATACCACAACGCAAGAGGAGCTTCTTGGGTATTCCTTCTCAATAAATACTTCAAAAAAGGAATTTAGTGCTTCAAAATGTAACTTGCAGCGGAGAACTTATGCACAGCACTGTATATAAGCTTTCATGCATGTATTTACATGTGTGTGTTATGTCCATTAGATGTTGTATACATCAACACAACATCAACGAGTTGAAAAATACGAACAGGCCAACAAGCAAGTTACTCGACGCGCTATATCCGCGATTTATTTTCGGTTGAAGGAAATCACCATACGGAATGCTGCACGTGCCGCAGATGCCGAAATCGCACCAGAAAGAGAGGACAGTATACAGATCGAGGTTCATAAGAAGAAAGATCTATGGTCCGTATCGAGCACGTGCTGTCGTAACTACATGAAGAATATGTTACGAATTGATAAACAGGGATCAATGGCGTTTATCTTAACATGCCAATAACACATTTTGGCCTTCGCTATCTTTTTAACAATACAATTTAGAAACCTTTGCACTCTACAATTCGGAAGAAGTCACAGACAGAAGACAGAGTGGCTAGTAGCGTCATTTTACATTTGCTCCTGTCAAATTGTTATCGTATAATAATAACCTTGGTTATATTTAAGAACAAATGCTATCAACCCAGAGAGACTAGTTCCAAAAATACATTAACTATCAATAAACGCGGAAGAGGTTTTTGATGTTGCGACTTGGTTAAAAATCAAACAACATTTAAGGCGATATTTCGTAACTTTTAATTCAAAACTTCTAAAGTATTTGAGTAATATGAAACGGTGATAATAATTACAGATAAGTTGTCATTTTCCATCTTCTTAACTCTGTGGAATACGAGGTTGGTATGAGTTCCCGTATTTGGAGACAGATGGCGCTTCGTGCCATAATCTGCATTACCGACTGTGAGTACTATTCATTGACCGACGTCTGTCAAAATTTCGGAGAGATTCATCGAGTAGTGTTGTTTTTGAGAGCGGTTGAAAATGAGCAAGCTTATGTATTTGTAGAATGATGGAAAAAGAACAATACCAGTGATTCGATTTCTTTTTTTGGATGGGAAAATGTATCCAGAAATCAAAGAGAAGTTGGATGCAGTTTATACCTTCCATGACTACCATCTGACACTAGTTTAATAAATTTAAGCGAGGCCGAACAACTGGCTTTGATGAGGAACTGCCAGGTCGTCCCATTGAGGTGACTGAGGATTATATGGTCAATAAAGTTCATGATATCGTGTTAACAAACCGCCGGATGAATCACTACATGCTAGAAACTAAAGGTCAATCAACAAAACTGTCAGCCGGAAAAGGTATGGTGATGATTTCTTGGGATTCGCATGGCAATTTTAGTTGATTAATTGGAGAAGGGAAGAACAATCATAGGACAGTACTGTGCTGACTTATTGGACTGATTTGATGCTGAACTAAGGAGAAAAAGGCCCCACCTAGAGGAGAAAAAATCATCTATCATCATGATAAGGCCCCGGGCCACTCATCGGCAATTGCGACAGCAAAACTAGTTCAGTTACGGTACGAATTGGTGCCCCATCCACCATATTCGCCAGATTTGGCACCTTGCGACTTCTTCCGTTTTCCAAATTTGAAAAAATGGCTTGGCGGAAAGCGGTTCACGTCAAATGAAGAGGTCATTTCCGAAACATAGTCGTATTTGGCAAAGTTCGACAAATCCAATTATTTAGATGGATTAAAAAAGTTGGAACATCGCTGGACTAAGTGTATAGAGCTACAAGGAGATTAAGACAAGAAATAAATTAAGCAGATGCAAAATAATTGCGTTGTTTTCCTTACCACAGGTATTTATCATACCAACCTCGTAAATATTATGTCTTTAAACATTTCTTTTTATAAAATATTGAAAACTTTTTCCCAATATTATTCTTGAAAGTGTTAAAACTTACTCGTTCTTTTAACTCAGTTTATGTAATCGCCACCAAAAGCTAACTTCTCATTATTTTACGAATGATTTAGGAATTCTGTCGCCGCGCAACTTAATCATTTTTTATGATTAGTATGGCATATTCTGCCGTGAATATTATTGTGGAATAATCTTCCGACTGCTACCGTGTTGAATTTACTCTTCACAAAGCGTGACAAACGGTTACACCCGCTGTACATACAAGGAATCGAGTGGACGTTCGGTTATTATCGGTTGATCGGTGTGCGTATACTAATGCAATAGTACACGCATGCTGTCAAATTTCAGAATATTTTAAAGCGGAGACGTCGTTGTTGATGTGCTGTCTTGCTTAATCCAATTTAAGGCTATTTCGTATTTTCTTCAAAACTTCGTAAAGTATTGGTTTGAACGGTGTATTTGCAGAAAGTTGTCCATTTTTCCCCATCCTTGCCGGTGAAAAGGTTGTATGATTCTATTTGGAAAGATGGCGATGTGCCAGAAATCTTTTACGGCATGGTCTATTTTGGTCTTCAAATTTGGAACACGAGTAGTGTTTTTTGAGAGCTATGAGCAACTTTGTTCTGTGTGCGAAAACTGAACATTGCCTGATGTTTCCTTTTTTGGATTGGAAATGTTTCCAGCATCTAGAGAGTTGTGAATGCAGTAACATCAAGACTAACCATACCATAATAAGTTTACAGCCGAAACGCTTGAAGACGCATCGCCAGAGACGAATAAGAAGAAGAGCAGAATGTGTAACCCGCCATAACAAACAAACTAGGTAAAACAACATGTCTACCGAAAGGGTATGATTCGGATCGCATCAATCTAGTGATAAGAAAGAACCAACCGAATGCTTCGATAAACACGATCGATGCTTCGAACTAACGAAAAGAGGATACGAACGAAGCAATAGCTACATCAGAAAGCTGCACTATACGCATTCAAGCAAATAGTCAACGAAACATCCCCTATCCAAATTGGCACCATTTCTCTAAACTGAAAAATTGATTGGCGAAGCGGTTCACCCAAATGAAGTCACGAACATGTCATTTGAAATACAATCAAATTAGTAACAATTACATGACAGTAATAGAAAAGGAATTCAAGACAAGAATAAATAAAGATATAAATTGTTTTTCCCCCAAAGGTATTTCATAAACTTTAAAATATAATGTCTGTAATTTCATAAACTGGATTGAAAACTTTTCCTGCATTTCGAAACGTGTTAAGATGCCATACTTTACTCGAGTGTTATGAATGCAAACCGAAAGCTAACCAATTCGAGTCGATTTAGGTTTGTCGGCGCAATGTTCAACAAAAATCTTGCTTGTTGATTATCACGTCGCTAGGACAAAGGTTTCATTCCATGTCGTCGCAATAAATCATCTTGACAGGCAGCCCTCGGTGGGTAAATTCCATCAATCTTGAATGACAATAGTTTCGGTACAAATGATCAAGACTGGGGGCATGTACCACCAATGTAGATGGGATTCCATACAAGGTTAGCGTATTCTAGTATGTCAATGACGAAGGCATGGTACAGTGTTTTGAGGACATCTGAATCCGTGAAATATTTGGTCGATCTGTATAGGAAACCAAGAGTTTTATTCGCTGTTAAGCAAAGTTCTTCGATGTGGGCAACAAAGCTCATACGAACGTCAAACATCACGCCAAGATCCCGCACCGAAGCTCTCGATAATTGATAATTGCCAACATAATAGTTTGCCAGAGTTGGTGACGTTCTCCTAGAAATTGAGGTAATGCAACACTTGCTTAAGTTCATCTCACACCAGTCCATAATTGTGAGCAGATTACTTTGCAATAGTGAGCTGTCATCAATTCCGTTAATTACGCAATAAATCTTCACATCATCCGCGTATGCCATAACCGGACAAGTAAAGCTCCCATGAAGATGTTGATTAAAAGAGGTCCCAATTTTGAACCCGGTGCAATACCCGACGTAGACACAAATTCATGTGATCAATATCCATTGTAAAAGACATAATTAATCCTTCCATCTAAATAAGAACGCATTAGCCTCAACAGGTTGGGTGAAATCCTTACTTTCGGAAGTACAGTATTATGATGAAGAGAGTCAAATGCTTTAGAAAGATCGGTGTAGATTACGTCGACTTGAATCTTCTTATCCATACTTTCACAGATGATTTGAGAAAGTTGGTGATGGTAGATAACATAATATCAACTATAAAAGGCATTATTCAGAGCCACCTGCTCTTACCAGAGAGTGATACGCGAATCTTTGCAAATTAAAAATTCATATAACGTCAACCGCGAAGATGGATATAAGATCAGCGGCACCAGGTCAATTCTTCGAGAACACCGACGAAGTAACTATGCCATGATGAAAACGCTCTACTAGACTGGAATGAATACGGATCAACAGAGGAGAACGGAAATAAGATATGTAACGAGGAGCACAAGACAACGACACCGGTGCTAGACGACCGTTGAATTAAGGTTAGAGAGATAGCAGAGGCTGTGGGCATCTCGAAAGAACGTGTTTGTTATATAGTAACTGAAGATTTGGCCATGAAAAAGCTAACAGCGCGTTGGGTGCACACTCAGAACCAAAAACTAACATTTCGAGTAAACATTTCCAAAGCCCTTTTGAAGCAGTTTAAGCGAAACAAGTCGAATTAATAACTATAGATGAAACTTGGATACACTAGTACACCCCTGAAGCTAAGGCACAGTCGAAACAGTGGACTGCGATGGATGAATTGGCTCCGAAAAAGGCCAAGACCGTTCCATCGGCCAGGAAAGTGATGGCGACTGTTTTTTTGGGATAGCCATGGAATTGTGGAAAACTAACAACGGGGGCATTCTACGTATTATTGCTTGACCAGCTAAAAGCAGAAATTGCGGGAAAACGGTCGCATTTGAAGAAAAAAACAGTTTGGTTCAACCAAAACAAGACTCATACTTCAATGGTCACCGTGGCAAAAAATCACAAATTGGGGTGCAAAGTTTCGCTCGGAGGACAGAGATTTTCATCGAATGAGGAGGTCATCACATTCGCAAACGCATATTTTGCAGAAAAAGATGCCAGCAACTATTTTGACGAATTAAAAAGATGAGGGCATAGCTGGGAAAAATGTATAGACTTACAAGAAGACTGTGTTGAGAAAACTGAATTTGAGAAAAAAATACCTGTTTCTGTGTTAAGCTGGAAACTATCCTCGTAGACTACAGAAATAATTTTGGCCGCCTAATCCATCTAAATAAATCTAAATTTGTTTGTATATATGCAAGAAGGTCATTTTTGTTATTCGTAAATGTTCCCATTTTCAAAAGTTTTAGCGGTATAGTATCAAATATATGTTTCATTGATTTTTCAATAATCACTGAAACGCCTATTAATTATTGCTTATATAAGCTTTTATCCGGGAAAATAAAAAAAATAATATGTGAAGTACAGTTATAATATGCGATATTATATTATATTATATACTATTATTATGATACGACATTTTGGTCAAAAGAAATAATCTACTATTACACATACTATACTTAATAATCCCGCCAAAATCATTCCAGGTATACACAGTGACTAATATTTATGTAAGTAAAGAGAAGATGTACCACAATATCGTTTCTCTTATTAAAAATACATAAAAAATGTAGCACACCTCCATCGTTGCATGAAACCCGTTACCAAAAGTACGAAAAATTAGATTGAGTCATTGCACGTATGCGAGATTATGAGGATATCTTGTACAATTACAAAACATACCAAATATTCCACATGTGTGAATCATGTTACATAGGAGGATTACATAATATTATTAAATTATCTTTCAACAAAAATAATATATTCCGTAAGCACTGATTTGATTCATTCTCATCATTATTTGGATTCACTTTCAAGACAATTGTAAAGCGTTTCTTTAATTGCAGAAAAGGAACAATATTTATACAGTGAAGTCCTAAAGTATCCCCCCACATACTAACTTTTGAACGACAACGTTTTTAGAAAAATTAGGTCGATTTATATTTTTTTGCGAGCTACCTTTCACCGTCATCGCCAGTTCAATTGCATTTCCGGTGTCATGGGAAGTGACGCCAACTTTCTTATTTTAAATAGAACACCCTGTATATTTTTACGTTTTTGGAAAGGTAATCCAAAGGGGAATCCAACGATATCACATATGTTATACTTTAACTTAAGAAATATGACGACATGCAGCAATAAAGGTTTTGGTAATCTGTTTTTGTTGTTACACAAAGTTGACTAGGAAAGAGCGCCAAATTGTTTGTTGTAACGCCAGACTGATCTAAAAGACTAGTTGTGAAGCAAAGTAATCATAACAAGTGCCAAACTGTCAAATCTCAATTCTAAAAGCGTAAATTAATCTTGTAATTTATTGTTATTATAAGCTGCATTTGTCACACCTCCGTTCTTTGTGCTCATTATTATTTTATCTCATTTTAACTTGTTTTGTTGATTGTTGTTTCTCCTTTGCTTTATCGAACTTTATTGCAATTAATTAATTATGGTAGGTTTGTTTAAATTTGTTAATTTTTGATAGCAATGTACTTAAGATTCAGTTTTTTATGGTGTTGATTTTGCAATGGCCTCCGCATGGACTACGTAAGAACATCAAGTACCTAATTTTAATATTCCGTGAATTTGGCAACAATTACCATGAAGTGGAACATAACGAACACGGCCCTTGTGCAGCCAAAAATATTTGAACTTTGCGCTAAGTATGATAGATTATATAAAATAAGATTTACAGGGCGAACTGCTTTAACAGAAGATAATGATATAAATTATTATACAATTTATAGCGCAACCATAGTAAATAAGGTGATAATGGTTGCCAGACTTACATAATATTAAAATTGACCCAGCAATTTTGCCGAAGATCATAAAAGTAACAACACAAAAATTCTAAAAAACACATTTAAACAAATCTAGTATAGTTAATTAATTACATATAAAGTTCCATAAGGTAAGGAAATTACCAGAATTAACAAATCAAGTTAAAATTAGATAAAACAATAACAAACAAAGAAGGAACGACAAATGCAAGATATAATAACAATAAACAACAAGAATAATTTACGCTTCTGGAATTGAGATTTGGCAATTTGGCAGTTGTTATGATTATTGATTACTTTACTTAACAACGAACTCTTTAGATCAGTCTGGCGTCAGAAGAAACAACTTGACACTCTTTCCTAGTTAACTTTGCGTAACAACAAAACCAGATTCCCAAAAGATTTATTGCTGCATATCGTCATATTTCTTAAGTAAAAGCATAACATATGTTATGTCGTTGGATTCGCTTTTCGATTACCTTTCAAAAAACGTTAATATATATAGGGAGTTTTATTTAAAATAAGAATGTTGACGTCACTTCTGGTTACACCGGAAGTGCATTTGAACTGCTAATAACGACAAAAGATAGCTCATACAAAATAGAAGTCGGCCTATTTTTTCTAAAAACGCTAGCTGCTGCCGTTCAAAAGTTAATATGGAGGAAGGGACACTTTAGGACCTCACTGTATAATAATAATGCACACTTTCAGAATTGAAACCTTTAAATATAGCGTTTTGTGGAAGTGGTGAATATGTTCAATATTAGTTTATTTCTCCTTAGAACATACGTTATAAAGGCATACTCTAAGATTTAGCAAACACTAAAGTATTAGCACACACCGCACCACAAGTTAATTCGGCACAATTGTTTCGCGAATTCACAGATTCCCATTGTCAACCATACGACCAAACGATGTCAGAAAAAGATTTTAGTTCTAACATGCCTGGTTCTATCCCTACTCTAAAATACTACAAGTACCTACTTTTACTGCCTATGTACCCTAAAACATGCGAAATATACGAAACTGAAAGGAAAAGTTCCTGTTTGCAGTACAAAACGTAAGCACGCGTCCGTTTTACACCAATTAATCCGTCAAAGCTGAGCGGGCCTTTTCCCCTGTTTAACAGATTTGCATTCTTTTTCATATAAATGGTTTCGCCGCGAAGTTACGTTCTTAATTAATTTGAAGTTTTGTAATTTCATATTATGCCCGGTTTCGTTTATATGTTGTGCTACACTTGAAGATTCGATCGACTCCGTAAAAACTACAAACAAGCTGTAACTAGATTTTTATGGAATATAATTAAAACAAGAACTTCCTGTATTACGGTAATCTAACGCGTAAATGAAATTATGTTTTTTATTTTCTACCCGAGCATACTAAACTTAGCACGAAACTACGCACTGTACTGCATCAAACCTATTCCTGGTTTTAATTCAGAAAATTTACTGGAGCAATGAATCCAAAAATAACATCTTCGACTCTTCTTCACTGTCTACCAGGACCAACAGTGATCTTGCATGCTTCAAGTGCGTAAATTAACACAATGTCACAAATGTCAACAAGAAACTTTCTACCTTAGGCTAAACTTATTAATAAATCTGCTAGCTATAAGGGAAATTAGATACTATGGTCAAACTGATAAGAGAAATAGTTGCAATCACATTTTTTATCACTGGCAAGACTTACAAATGTCGTTGCTACATATGCTTCAGCTACTGCCCAAGGTTATACAAGGTTATCACTAGAGCGGGCCAAGAGCGCCACGCGCCAGGTTCGCAATCAGGCTGCCGGGCGCATATATGTATGTAAACATAGGTAATTTAAATATGTAATTATTAGGACGAGGACCAAAACCACTGTCTATTACGTCGTGAAGACGCGCAAATATACACCTGCAGTTTGGGTGTTCGTTGATAAATAGGGCGTTGTTCACGGTGGGCCACTACAAAAAAAAGTTCATTCATCGACGGCTACGAACTAACAGCGCGCTTATTCATTTACGGATGACGCGCTCTATTCATCAACAAATGACGAGTTTGCAGCTGTTACGTTTGCACCACTTCGTGGCATACTAGAAACAAGCGTCGGTGTGCTCGCTTTAGTGATTATGTCTAACGTAACTATTAAAAATAAACGGCCATTACCTACGAAAGTTAATAAATTTCTTAGTGAATTTGTGGATTTACACTACAATGGGAGTACAATTTTCTGTAAAGTTTGTAAAAAGAAACTACTGTGCTGGAGCAAACGTGATTGTGAAAGACATATAAATAGCGCACACCACAGAAATAAAAGAAATGGTGTGTCACAACAACGTCAATTTCAATTAGAATTGCTTTTAACGTTTATGGTATGTGGTCTACCACTTCGTATACTTGATAAAAAAGCATTTCGAAAATTCTGGGGTACATACAATACCGAGTGGATACTACCATCTCGGACAGCGTTACGGAGAGATATTCCACGAATACGTGAGGACATTGAAAATCGAATTAAAGCCGAATTAAAAGATAAACAGCTGTGGCTATGTCTTGATGAGACGACAGATTGCAAAAAAAATTCTATTTGAATATAATAGTGCGCGTATTAGATCCTATTAAACCAAATTTTGCAATTCTATTAGCCAGCAGAAGATTAAAACAGTGTACTAGTAAAGCAATTACGGCCGTAGTTCTCGAAACGTTACAAAAATTTCAAGTGTCAACCAGTCAACTGTTGTTGTTCATGAGCGATGGTGCAGCAACAATGTGTAGTGTAGGCCGTTCCCTTAAAGAAAAGTGTGAAGGACTTTTACATGTTACGTGTAAAGTCCATGCTTTACATCTTGTGGCACAAACTATTCGAGAGTGTTACCCGGAGGTGGATGCATTAATAGCAAACACAAAAAAAGTGTTTCTCAAAAGTCCTAAGAGGACTAGGGCATTCCACAGGTTATGCCCTGGTATTCGAGAACCACCACAGCCCATTCTTACGCGTTGGGGAACGTGGTTAAAAGCCGCTTTTTATTATAATGAACATTTTCAAGAAGTCAAATCCGTTATTTTGCAATTCGTCCCTGCCGAAGCTAGAGCTATTAGGATGAGCCAGAAGGGATTTCTCGATATTTCTGTTGAAACACATCTAAAGAATATTAGCAACAATTACAAAGGGTTAGTAGACGCGATAGAAAATTTGCAAAATTCTGGATTGTCGTTGGTAAAATCAGTGCAAATCGTGGACGAAGTTAGTACATTGTTACACAGTATAAACGATGCAACAAGTGGACGAGTTTTAGCTAAGTTCGATAGTGTTTTAAAAAGAATCCGGACTACACGAGATTAAGACAAATGTGCGATGGGGCATCTGCAGATTCCTTGACTAAGTCTAAAGATTATTTTAATTACGCCTGTCTTACTTCGGTAGACGTGGAACGGTCGTTTTCGAAATATAAGAAATTTTTTCGTCTCGGCGAACATCCTTCACCGAGGCAAATGTGGAAACTTATCTGATGGTGCAACTTTTTAAACAAGCCTATCCGCATTATTAAGAAGGATAGAATTTATTTATTATATCTTTATTTACAGTTACATTATTAAGTACAACAGAATAAAAAAAGCGTTTAGTTTCTCAGTTATTTCCTTATTACATCCCATTTACAACGCATACCGTTTTCAATCAAATAAAAAATCATAATGAAAATAAAACACCTCAGCGTGTACATATATATACATATATATATATATTATATAAATTATATATATTTATATATATATTATATATATATATATATCCGCTCTAATTACTAAACATTATTATTGCGTCAGCTTTTATTTTTTTACTCTTGTTATTAATTTCGAAATATCACATATCTGCTGTGACTCACATATACGCTATTTACAATAAGCGGCCGTTGCGCCTGATTCCGATTCTGTTGGATGGCGCAATTTGGCCCGCTCTAGTTATCACAAAGTGAATGAAATATTTCAACTTATCATTTAACTTCAACAAATTGAATCAACACCAAAAATCAATACAAACTGAATTTCTTGAATAAAAGGATTTTTTCTGTCCAACACTGTTTACCGCAACTGTTCAAAATTACCTCTATTTTGGTGATATAAAAGCACCAACCTTTCATCCAACTTATACATCGCATTATATAACGTTTCTGGTTGACTTTCAGCAGTTTGCTTCCTAATACTGTCTTTCAATTCTTCCAGCGCTTTTGGTTGTATTCTAGCCACTAAGTTTTTTGAATGACCCCAAAGCCAAAAATCCGTTGAGTTCAGATCAGACGATCTTGCTGGCCATGAATTTTCAAAATGCCTGCTTATAACATCACCTTGAAAAGCAGCAATTATGTAACAAGTCTTTAACTGGTCGATGAATGCGCAGCATTTGCAGGTATTGTTCACCGACCTCACGACGTCATTCCGTATTTCCTCGAGAAAATACGGACCAATGATGAAATCAACCGTGAAACCGCATCAAACAGCGACTTTCTTCATGAAGACCTTCCTGAATGATTGCCTGTGGATTATCTGTTAACCATATTCGACAGTTTTGAGTATGATTCCACCATTAAGAGAAGAATGGGCCTCGCCTGTCCATAAAATATGGGATAACCATTCGGGTTATCTGTCTGATTACTAAATGTGGCTCCTTCAATTTAAACAGTCGTTGCAGTTTATAAGGATACATTTTTAGGATTCTCCGTAAAATTTGCCAAACCGTGGCAAATATATGATGGCATTTGCACTCGTTTAACACTACTGATTTCTAGCAGATTAATATTAGCTATGTTTTGATTTTCTTAAAGAAATTCTACAACTTGGACATTACTTGGTCTTCCTAATCCCGCGAGGTCAATTGCAGATCCTGTTCTTTCAAATTTGCTAATCAAATTCATTCTCGTACGAAATCTTCGTAAACTAGCAGTGTAATTTCTACCACATTCATAATAACATTGTACTAAGCCTATTCTTGTTTACAGATCCACTTTTTTCAGTTTAACTCGTTTAAATTTACACTAAGATCAGTCTTATTTTGAAAATAAATCGTTAAATTGCAATCGCTTTGTTTTGACATTTGTAACAATAGTTGTTATGGCAAAACTTTTGTTTTAAGTAGATACACTGAAACCCTATTATTGTAGCAACTAGAATCCAATTCCTACTTGCCATTATTTCAATTTCCTAAAACTGTATAAGATCTTAAAGTATATCCTTCATTTTGTGACAACCCCATATAGTCATAATCTGGGCCTTATGTACCCATAGGTGTAAATGGTAACACCATATAATCTATCAAATATACAAATAAAGTTTTGCCCAGGCTATTCAGGACTATTGCCTAGAACCTCATGGTTTTGTTTCTTCTTTCCATCTCTTCCGATCTCTCGCCTTCTCTTTCCAGTTTATTATAAACTTTTCTCTGATGTCTTCCCTTACTACTTCTCTCCATTCTTTTCGTGGTCTTCCTCGTTTTTTCTTGCCATCCGATCTTCTTCCTTCAATTCTTCTTACCATTCTTTCCATATACCCCAGCCATTGCAACCTTCTCGACCTTACCACTTCGTCTATCCTGGGCTCATTAAACAGCTTGTATATTTCAGCATTTGACCTTCTCTCCCACCCTTCCTTTGTCTTCCCCCCAGCAAAGATTTTCTTTCTTTTCACTTGTTAACGTACATGTTTCACTTCCGTAGAGCAGGGTGTGTCATATTATTGTTTTGTAGATCCTTATCTTTAGCCCCCATGACAGTTCTTCTACGTCTCATTACTTTTTGTAGCACTGCCACACACCTATTGCTTTTTGTTAATCTAAAGTCTATTTCGGAGCCTTCTTCGCACTTGTTGTTTATCCATGCACCCAGATGCAGACAACTCTCGGTTTCCTTAAATGTTAGTTCACCATTACTGGACATTTGAATTCTTAGAATTTTATTATTGTTGTCATAACGCTTGTTCTTTAGCTGCATATATTCTGTTTTTGCTTCATTAATTTGTAAGCCCATCTTTGCTGCTTTCTCTATAAGTTTTGTTATTACTGTGCTCAGTTCTTTACTACTATTTGCTATCAGGGTTACATCGTTCGCATACGCTAGACATTGGTGACCTTTTGTGTTTAGTGTTCCTTGTCTATTAACATATGTCGCTGTTTCTTATAACTTCTTCTAATACTAAGTTGAACAGCATTATCAAAAGATGGTGTCCTTGCCTTAGCCCTTTCTTTACTACGAATTCACTGGTTTCATGGCCCTCCACTTTTCACTAACCTAATTAATTTTGTAGATTGAATCGTGTGCTGCCTTAAAATCTATGAAGAGCATGTGAGTTGGCATGTTGTACTCGTATCTTTGGATTAGGGTTTGTTTTAGCAAGAATGTTTGATCTATTGTGGATCTGCGTTCGCAAAATCCACATTGATAAACCCCAACTATTTTCTCTCCTAGCTTGTTTAGTCTTCTCTTTAGTATTGTCGCCATCGTTTTGTATGATACGTCCAGTAGCGTAATTCCCCTATAGTTTTAGTATCCCGTATTTCTCCCTTTTTGTACAGTGGCATGATTATTGCTTTTTTCCAGCTTTCTGGGATCCTTTCTTGAGACCATACTATATATCTCTTATGAGTTCTGTTATTTCTTGCCTTAATGCTTCCGCTCCATACTTTATGTTCTCTGATGTTATTTGGTTTCTTCCTGGGATTTTGTTATTCTTCATACTATCGATCACTGCATTTACCTCTTCTTCAGACGGTATTACTGTCAACTCCATGTTTATATCGTTCTTTATTTGTACTTCACTTTCTTGTTCAATTTCTCCCTGATTCAGTAAATTTTCAAAATATTGTTTCCATCTTCGTAGTATTTCTTCTTTACTTCATATTAACTTTCCTTTTTCGTCCTTAGTAAATATTCGTTTTTATTGGTATCCTTTCTTTGTTTCTTTTATTGCTCTGTAGAAGTTTCTAATGTTTTTCCGCTTGTAATCCCCTTCTATGTCTTGAACTTTTTCTTTCTGTAATTTCCTTTTATTTTCTCTGCAAATTCTTTTCGTGTATTTTCTTTGTTCTTGATATCTTTCCTTGTCCTCGTTCTTTTATTATCAAACCATTCCTTTTTCCCACGTGATTTCTGCTTATAAAGGATCTTCCCTCTTCTATCTCTAGTGTTTGATTCTCATGGCATTCATAACTTAATACTCTATTCATTTTATTTCTGTACTTTCGTACAACTTCCTCTCTCTGTAGCCCCGTCATGTCGTATTTTGTATTTCTTGCCCCTTGTTTTCTCCTTTCCTCTTCCAATGCATCCATCTGCAACTTCGCCACTATTAATAAGTGATGTAAGTGATCCGAGTCAGCGTTCGCTCCTCGGCATGTTTTTAGTTTCGTTATTAACTTTGTGTGGCGATCCTCTATTAGTACGTGATCTATCTGGTTAGTTTTGTTAGTTCCTGGAATTAACCAGGTTCCTATAATATTTAATACACTTTCATTATGTTCATGCGCAAACATTCTCCATTTCGCCTTATCGAGCGTCCTTACCTCGTTCATCGACTTCCCTCTCCTTTGGATTATTTGCTGTATATTGTCGTTCCATGTCTTCATTGGCCTTTCTCCTCTGTCTTCTTCCTTACGTCTTTGCTTCCCACACCTTTCTGGTTTATCTGTTTCCTTCCATGCGCACCATGTGTCCATACCATCACAACCGACTTTTCTCGGCTCTATGGCGTGTTGTCTCTGTTCCCAACTGGTCTCTTACAACTTTGTTCCTCACTTGTTATTTTTAAAATGGCACGTAGGTGTTTCATTTTAAGGCTACGAATTTTACTCTTGTGCTTGTGTGTGAGGATCCAGCATTCACTATCAACGGGTGAAATGGGCACAAATACAGTCTTGTCTTTCATTTGTGTTTTTCTGGATATTTCTAAGGAAGGTGTGCCTTACGAAACATTAATATATTCTAGATGCGTTATCAAATCTAGCTATAATTTTCATGTCGATGTTCTCGTCTGTCTATTTGTACTCTCACGTAAATGTCAACATGTTCTAACATCTATTCGTATAAGGCGATATTTATGTTTATGTCTTCCTCTCCTATTACCATTACTTCTGTTTTATATTCGTATTTCAAGTTTTCTTTTCCTGATTTCATTGTTCCACAAGTCTATAGATTTTTTCGTAATTAGTTTTCATTTTGCGCAAATGCCACCAGCGAAACACATCAATTCATATTGGTATCAAATTTCTGTGGCCGAAACATACCTTTCTGATGTTCTTTCTTGCATCTTTTTCGATACATATTGAATAAGACTGAGCTTAGAACTTCCTCTTGTCTTATGCCTCCTTCCAGGATAGACTCACTTGACTGCATATTATGCGACCGTACATAGTTTCTGGTATACACTCATTGGCGCCCTTTATCTTCCCTTCTTAGTTTTATATGTACCTTATATACTACTAATTCATTAAAATAATAGACTAGTCCTTTGTCTCCCGTAATTCACCTGTGCTTCGCCTTCCCCGATTAAAATTATATCTTTATTAGCATCTAGTTGCAAGCAACTATTACTCATTTTTGAAGCAAGAGAAATATAAATAATAAGAACCAACTCAGGAGGCCTGTTGTCTATCTAAAAAATCCTGTATAATACAAATCAGTACCCATAGAGGTTACACAAGGACTTCCCCTGAGACATCTCCTTTGTTTCTTTCTTCTGACCACAAAAGGTATATCTTATTATTATATTAATTATTTAAGCCAGTTGAAGGATTCAAAAAAAGTAAATTTTAAACAAAGAGAACGATTCAAAACGCAACAGATATCAGCCTTTATAACCATTTTCTAAACAAATATGTTAAAAATAACTCCATTACTATCGAACTTAATCCAAACCCAAAAAAAAATCTGCTAAAAATATTTCATTGTATGTACATACATGCTTCGCATATAAAATTATTTTAAGAAGAACACGAAACACCCGTTCTACGTTTTAACCTTTCTGGCAAAATAGCACGAATGGAATTGCGTATATACGCATGTAGAACCGAGGAAAATGAACTTAGTAAGCCTTGGACGCAATACTGGCAAATACGCAAAATTTTAACGCTTTTAACTAACTCACCGAATCCTAACGATATCCATTCCACGAAAGAAATTCGTATATTTCGATTGGGTATTTACCTACGAGAAAATGTTTAGCTGTCGAGGAAAATTTAAACAAAAAAATAAACAAATGCGTCGATGAAAAACATGTGATTCCCTACGTAAACCAACAAAGTCTTGGATTCGTGCCAAAAACGGCTTAAAGCTAATAGTTATTCCCTTCATGAACTGTAAAAATATTCGGCGTAAAATGGAAAGTATGGACCATGTCATAGTTATTTTTTCCATATTTACTTAAGTACGTGGCAAAGGGTATTAGTCTGCTGAGTAAAATTGAAACAATGGAGTTTTGAACAATGTTGTGTGTTTGGTAGTTAATTTGAAATAATATATTTAAAATAGAATTCAAAGAATAATTTAGCATGTTGAGGACATCCGCATCACATCTTCCAAAATCCAATGGTTTTCTAGTCTTTCTAAAATCCAAGTGTCAAATTAAATTCTGAATATTCTTTTTATTTTTAGACCTTCGAAGCATTCTTGATACCCTAGTGGTATTGCAATTTACTTAAAGAGCCTACAAACCAATAGCCAAAGTCTGCTAATATTTTGAAGGTGGGATTTCTGCGCGTGTTTGCTGTAATTATTTAGCGCAGCCGGTTTTCATAATCTTCAATAAATTCATACAGGCTGTTGTCCATCCCTTTGTAAACGTGCTGGTGTCATACCGATTTTTAAGAATGGTGATAAGGCCAAGGTGAACAATCCTAGCACCCTGTTTTTTAGCACTTCCAGTCTGCAAGTGACTCTTAGCGGTAGTTAACTATACCAAAGCCCTGTAAGTTAATATAGGCCTCAAACAGGCAGTGTATAATAGCAGCTAGATTTTAATGTCAAGCAGGCTGCTTCTACATAGCACCGGCATTAGTTGATGTTTCTGCGCGATAAATTTAGTTTTAACTTTAGTGATGTAGGACCTCCAAGTCAAACGGCTATCCAGCTGTCTAACTTCTCTTTCTCATGGCATTAATAATTATATTATCCTCCGGGACTCTGCGCCTGTTAGTAAACCTGACGGCGACAGACTCACTCTCATTAATTTAATTAATCAGATTCCATTTAGCAGCCCACTCCATCAGGTCGTTAGTAGTCTCTTAAAGATTCTTAATCATCTGAACTTTACTCCTTCACGAGAGATACACAGTCGTAATTAATCGGTCTGCGAGTGAAGAGCTGCGGTTTAATTCGCACCGAAAACGACCGTCCCCCCAAATAAGATCTGACAAGTTTAATCAAAGCCCGGTCAATTCCCATTCCAACCATTTTGCGAACCAAACCATCGTGCCAAACCGTCTCAAACGAACTCGCAAAGTCAAGAAAAACCACCCCTACATTCTCTCTTACATTTTCTCTCTTCTCGAAAGGATCGCGTATGGCCCCCGTAATGCGCAGAAGTTAGAAATCGGTGCACATCCCTTCCCTGAAACCAAATTGCTCATCAGGGAGTAACGCCAGTGATTCCACCTCATTCTTAGACCTTGATCGTGTGGCATTCTTCCACAAAGATAGAAAATGTTGGAAGTTAAACGTGGAATTGACAATCCCCAGGAGAACGGAATGTCCCGACGGTGGTAACAACTTCAAGGCTCGATTTGGAATCCCATCAGCCGGAGCCTTGCTGAGCTTCAGGTGTTCGATAAGAAAGTCTAATTCCTCTTGAATAGCTTTATCAAGAGTATCAATCGCTAAGGACACGCCGAGTTCTCTAAGAATAGTATCGACCTCCTCTTCAAGATCGTCGTCGTGGTTACGAGGCGGGACGCCCTCGTAGACCTCCTCCAAATAGTCCGCGTGGGCTACAGCCACGTTTTCCTCACCAAAAACCAAGCAATTCCATCTGTGAACCTGAGACAATCTTTTATCGTTAAGGCTTTTTTGACATTTTTGGTGTTTGTCACAAGGAATTACTACCAAAGAGGAAAGAGCTCTAAAATCCTTGGCCTTATTCTGGACACGCCCCTATTCTATTATCACATCTCCAAAGGAATTTTGAAAAGTACATTTTCTTCAAATTCCTTTGTCTTTTTTTATGATAGATGCTGCATATCATTATAAAGAGGAAAAGAAACACATTCAGCAATTCCAGAATCTACTTGGCGTTCGATAGGATAATTGAATTAAGGAACTAAAACTTAAAACGGGAAAGTGAAATAAAAATCAATAACCATATTCAAATATTGCATAAAAATTACCTTAAAATAGTGCAATCAAAAATAATGTAAGGATTTGTATATCTGAACATGTCTAAGAACTCGTTAATGTGAGAGAATAATTGATCCTGTATCCCTTATGATGAGCCAGCAATGTTATCAGGGACATCCTATGTATATGCATGCATTGGCAGTATTTACCTGGGCAATAGTTACATAATTTTCAAACGTTTTAAAGAACACACTGTTTTGTCGATTATATTTACCTTAACTATGACCTAACTTTTTTGGATTTACTTTAGACAAAATTTATGTTATATAACATAGTCTAGATTCGACAAATATTCCAAAATCCTAAACAATGTTTTTACAAAAATTTTAACAACACGCATTCAAGTTATGTCAAAAAATATTGTAATTGTAAACTGTATTTTCCTTCAAAATTTCAATTTTTTAGAAAGTACATATGTACAAAAAATTTTATAAATTGTTTTAATTATTTCTATACAAAAAACGTATTTGTTGCCTTTTACTAACAAAAAAAAACTCGCTTTTTAGCTTCGTACTTCAAGAAAAAATATTTTCCTTTTCGATCATCTTCAAAGGCGAAAACATCAGCCTTTTTTAAGATTAAACAGTATTTATAGCAATATTTCCGCTTACAGAAATAAATATACCGAAGCGGCCGCCAAAAAAACATGTGCACTACGCACTCGCGATACTCTTTTGTTTCTCGGATTTGAATTTTTTTCCTACCAAAATTTACCAATTTATTTAATAAATTGGCCTGGTTATTCACAGCATAGTCAAAAAATAAAATATTATTAACAGACGTAAATAAATGAATATGCCGAAAACATCGCAGCAAGCCATTGTTATTAGTTTTTGTTATGATAGAAGCACGTGAACGACCGGCGCGCGTCGTTTGTTTTGAAGTGGTGGGGGATAGCGAGCGCCGCGAAATCAAATGGAACGAGCGCGATATAAAACAAGAGCGCAACGCACAATAATAAACATTTGACTTACTGCACGCATGAAAGTGACCTCAAAGGTGCTCGGTTTTTCGATTTAACTCGCAGTTTCGTTAAGTAAAACCGCAGTTCGTAGAAGTCAGTTCGAGCAGTGTTAGAAAGCAAACAAGGAAGATGCGTCCACCATCGCAATTCGCAGGAGACATCGCCAATCAGGCTGACAACGAACCCGATCCAAGGATGGGCGCGATGATGATCTGTACGAGATTAGCAGGAAGGGCCATCATCAGAGTTGTTGGAAGATGCAACGAAGCTCAGGAGAATAATAGATTAGGTATTGGCATTTGGCTTTTGAGGCAGTGATTTTTTTTGGTGGATTCCTCGGTCGAAGTAGTGAAAATTGAAATCCTAAGTGCAATTACAAGTACTGTTTTTGTTGATTTGAATTTAATGACCAAATCTTTAATTTTGAAATGGTGAAAAAACCATAATTTTACGAAAACTCAAAGCTTTTATAAATTTTGTTTGCTTTAAATAACTAACTTTACCAATCATTCAGCTTATTGGATTATTTTTTTTCTAATTCTTTAGATCTACTAGCAAAAGATTTTTTAATTAAAATTTGAAAACAAGTAGTAATTTTAATCAACCTTAAAGAAGTATCTAAAAAAGGAAATTATAAGGTCGTAGTGAGAAACAGCGCGTATTAACTTCTATTTAAGGTCTAAGCAGGAAAACATATGATCAAGATCGCGTCCTCCTTGAATTACCTTTGTTTCGCGGCTTACTAAGATCTGTACACATGTCGGTCGCTGGTTTACATTCATTCGTTAAAGGAGAATAGTGCGGAAATATAATTAAGAGTCAGCTTGCTATCGTAAAATACAGGAAGTTTTGGAGGAAAGTTAAGTAATCAGTAATATTGTTAATTGAATAAAGATCCGCTTAGCAATTCGCGATATTCATGAACTAAAAGCGGAAGATATATATAGACGCGAGTGACAATGATAGATGATAGATCTTTTCACCCAGGAACTGAAATTGTTTGGCGATTCATTTGTTACGTACTGGTGCATGTGAATATTTTTTAAACATGTAATTTCGTATCGGTTAACAATGGGAAGCATATAATGATGGTTATGTAAAGTTTAATTGGAGCAATATGCACACGGTGCATTTTTTAAAAACTTTAATTAAATTCAATTTCACCATACAAATGAGGTATTCATTCTATTTTTAACACTATTTTAACTCTACACTGATGTAAAAAATAATTTTGAAGTTCCCGCCAAAAAAATGGATCTAGTATTTTGGAGAAAACTACGTCTTTCAAATACGAAATTTAAATGACATCGGAACAAAAAGTACCAAAGATAATTCACGAACTAAATATAAACACATACAATGAGTACAACAGCTGATTCAAATGCGTTATAATAAAATAAAATTGTCATATCACATGATCAATATCGCACCTTATCTTACCAACTTCATGTTTATCAACAAAGGTGACAACTATCCTCAATACAAATAAAGGGAGTTGTAAATAATAAACCGCTATAACAAGTTTTGTATACCTATTTCATAAAAAAATGTAAATAAATTTTGTATCAAAATTAAATGGCTATTTGTAAACATACCTGCCAACTTATCTCCAACGAAACATTTACAAGACAACAATCCAAACAATAGGAGAACCTAAATATATTTTGACATCGTAAAACGACGTTCGTTTCATAATTCAAGCAGTTTATATACCAAATTTATTATACAATTACTTGTATGACATTTTTCGGTCTACTTCTAAATTTAAACGGAACAAATTTACGAAAAAACGGAAATTGGCATCGATGCAAGTTCATTTGTTTCTAAATAATCCACGCGAGTGCAATAAAATGGCGAAATGCGTTTCTGAAACGCAGTTTCCATTATTTTTAGACTCACGGGTAACGTGTAGAGGGCGCGTAATGTGGAAAATTAGACATTCCAATGTTACAACGCAAATATTTTGAAACTTAAACGATTTGTTTACAAACTATCTTCATTTTATACGAGCAGATGTCATGGACGCTTGGGTAACACTTACGAGGATGTTGTTACGGACTAAGCGTCTAAGAAGAAAAAGAGAAATCTCAAGTATGAATAAAAAAGATAAGCTAAAAAAAAAATTGCAATGTGTGATTGATTTGTCGCGTAAAAAAATTGTTTGTCTAAAATTACTGAATACTCCTCAAATACACTTTTTTTACAAATTTGAAGCCCATATGTTCCTTTAGATTAGATTAGATAAATAGTACTATCCAACTGCGACTCTTTCAGATTTATTGAAATTCCTCAATTACTAGATCTTTTACTTTATCTGTGTTTTTTCCATCCAACACCCTTGTGATGATCTCTCTGAGTAGATTTCGTCCTTATATTTCAAAATCACTTCTGAGAATCGTATTTCTGTTAGTCCTATGCAATCGCACAGCATAGGGATGACGCTTTCTTCTTCCGTATAGTAGAACCTGGCTGCATATTGTTTCCTCCCTCAGGCCTAGGTTGCTGATATGCTTTTTAAGCATACATTGTCCTATTAGCAAGCCTACTATTGCTTTAATAGACTTGCTGTCTCTGCTTTGTAGGTCAACTATGAATTTAGGCTTGTACCTATAATCACAAATTGTTTGGCCTGTCACTGACATAAAAAATTTTTCCTCCAGTCGTGAGATCTCTTTCCTCTCCATTGCATAGTAGCTGCTTTAATCACCGTGCACACTATGCTTACAAAGAACTTCAGGTTATTGTCAGTAATTGACAAGCCTAGCCAAACTAGTTCGTCTATTTTTTGTCGTTCCTTTGGTGGTTCCCATATCGTGATACCCAGACAAGGGTCAGTTGATCCAGTTACCGCGATCATGACATCCCATAACAGTTTTGACTTTGCTTATGTGTAGCTCAGCGCCTTTAACATTGCTTGACTATCTGAATAATTAGCCTCTTGCTCCCATGTGCCCTTAATGAAATGCTATGTCGTTAAAACATATGCAAGATGCGTAAAAGTATTGCATCAGGTAACGTGCAAACTTGGTTTGTGCAACTGGTGTTTGTAGGATGCCGCCATCTTGTTTTTCTTTTTAAAGGAACATGGGCTTAACTTTGCATGACTTCAAAAGTACATAAAAGTACATCATAAGGCTGTATATTAAAAAATCATAAAAGAAATCTTGAAAAATTCTAATCATTCTAAACAACGAAGTAGAAAGAGCGATGAGAGCCCGTCCACTTCCTGGCAGAAATATATAAATCGTCTTAAAAAAGCTTCTAATGAATGAAGAAGGTATTCTGCAGGAATATTCGCTCACATTTCTGATCTGAGCTTCCAAATTATCTAATGTTGTTGCCCTATTAACATACACCAAACTTTTTAAATATCTCCAGAAGATAAATTCCATTGGAGTCTGAGCCATTCAATCTGACCTCTTCGTCCAATCCATCTATCGAGAAATGTCTGATTGAAATAGTCACGAACTTGTTGGCCAAACTGAGGTGAGGCACCATCTTGTTGGAACTAGATTTCTGTTCACAAGTATAATTTCTTTTATTTGTTGTATAATTTTATAGATAGCTGATATTAGAATTCCACGTATAATGAATAGACCAATGATGTTTCCATTTAATATACAACACCATATATTAACCTTTTCTGGTTGTCATGTATATTCCTTTTCCTCATCTGGGCACTCTTAATTTTCAGTTATTGACCGAACCTTTTGTAAATCGGGATTTTTCGTTATTATTGCACCAAATTTTTGAGCAACATCGACTCTTATAGTGTTCGTCAAGTTTTCTACAGCGACTTGTAAATTGTTTATGCAATTTAATGCGCCTCGTGCAGATAAGTGACTGTTTTCTAATTGCTCAATAGCTTGTGCAACTTCAGAATATTTCACGGAAATTTCATCTATTTGTAGTTGAACGTCCGAATTGAAAAAAAGTTGCTGACTATCTCGAACTGCTGCAGAATTATTTGAATCAAGTTTCAGGAAGACATTTTTCACTTGTGAAAAATATTTCTGATAGTAAGATACTGCCTGGAGCCATGTTCCCCATCACGTTATTACAGGCTGAGGTGGTGGTGGTAATTTCGGACACAATTGTTTGAATACACGGATGTGTTTGGGAGATTTGACGAACACTTTTTTGGTAGATGCTATTAACTTATCCACCATCGGATACTTCTTTCGAATGGTTTCTGCTATGAGATGACATGCGTGTATGAGGCATGTTATGTGAAGAAGAGTCGGAAAGCATATTTTCACCATCCTACCAACTCTCAGCATTGTTGCGGCTCCCTCAGTAACGAACATTGTGACTTGAGTCCCTGTGATACAAAATTCTCTCAACGAATCTTTATTATCTTGACAACGGTTTCTGCATTAGTTTTCTAAATCCTTTTACTAGATAACAACAATGAAGCTGGTGGACCGTCACGTTTTAAAGGACGCGCTACAACATCAATGACGTTGTGTTTCTGAGCATCAGTTGTTTCGTCCACATATAGGCAGATTTTCTTATTTCTCAACTCATCTTTTATACATTCCTTTACTATACCTTGCGCACGTGGCAAATTGTATCGTATTTGCATAGATGTTAGCAGCTTCCATGAGGGAACGTACTTAGCCCAAAAAAGACGAAAGTGTTCATTAGATACTAGATATTGTGGGATGTTGCACGCACTTAACATAAAAATAAAATCATATAAAAATTGCTAGTATGGAATACTGTTTCTTAAATTCAATACATGACGTTTACTTTTACAATGTTTTCTACATTCAAACCTATCGCGACTTAGCAATCCGCTATTGCATATTGTGCAATAAATATGCGGACTTCTATATTCTAATCCAGGGAAATGCCTGAGATATTTATTCACATTCGAAAGGAAAACGTTACACCCTTTGGGCGTCCCATCTCCGCGTACTTATTTGGCGTGCAGCGTGCAACGTATTGTCGCTTTGAACTCTCTCGCGGTACTGTCGAGATCGACTACGAGTTGAAAATTACCCCTACCCACGCCGCTACCGCTACGCTGCTGCCATCCGGTACCACCTTTTTAACAAACTCTAGTTATAGGTATTATGTTATAAAAACCACTAACTGGTGATTCACTTTAGAATTTAATTTATACAATCTGTTAAAATTATTTTACTTTAAAAAAACCACAGAGACTACAATTAAATCGCTTAATCATAACCTGAGGTCTTTAAAAACCCAAACAAGAAGAAACAAGATATTTATTGAATATATTACTCGTACAAAAGTCGGAATAATAGTAATTAAAACTTAGGGCTAGTTTGTTTATTTTAGAATGCAGATACAGTTCAAGGGCAAAGTTCTACGTGTCAGATATTATTCACGATATAACTCTACTCTCTAAACTCAAGTTCATTTATTTCTAATGATAATGATCAACTGGTGAAGAAATGGAATAATATAAAATAATATATACCGAAAAGTAGTAAAATTCCTTACAAACATTTTTTTATCGTAAGACTAAACAGTCAATAATTTGGATCCTTCAGACTGCTTTGATTTTTACTTACTCAGTTCGTGCCGCCTAACGGCTCGTTTTCCTTGTTGATTACTTGTCACCGATGCCGCCCTTTACATTGGCTGCCTGTGTGCAACGCACATTTCGCGCATCCATACGGCACGGCCCTGTCCGTCTGGACATCATAATATACACTTATTATCTTGTCTTATCCATACTTCTCAGATTTAGAAATACTGATTTTTCTGCAACAAACTGAAGATTATCAACTTTAAATAAATCGCAATATGTGATGGCCTATTTATATCCAATTATTGGGAACCTCCGATTTGTTATAAAATTGCCAATATTTTGAAACATTAGACGACGAAAAATTTTTGCTGCTACATTTATATACCAGTAAAAATTTTAATATTATTATTGCATTTAAAACAACTAAGGTTTAGATTAAAATATTCAATCAAGTTGATTAAATTTCAAGAACTTCTTATGAGCAAGAAACTGAAATTCATATTTAAGAAAAGTTTTAAGATAGTTTCAATACTTTCAAAATCGTCCTTTGGCAAGAGAAAGATCGCAAAAGTCTGCATCATACTTAATAATTAGCAAAAATTGTTTATTTTTCCTCGGAATAAATTCTTAATTGTTTCTCGGGTTGAAAATTAACGTTCCCACTTGGGAAACGTACTTCCAGATTCCATAATTAAAAATAAACCCCAGCAGTATAGAATAGTTCTGTTGCTCGCTCTATTTAGAAGTACGAGTGCATGCGCAATTCGAATGCGGTCAAATACAAGATTCAACAGTTTAGAAATGGCCTCAGGTGTGACTAGAGTTATATTGAGATGCGAGGATGCCATGGAATCGGAAAATTTAGGTAGACAATTATTAAACACGATCTTTCACAATATCCTATTATTATTTCCCATATCGTTTGTTGATTGATTAATCCACTAATTTATATTACTGTGTGTTGTTTCGCTGATTATTTTTTGTTTTCCGTGGTGGAAATTATTCGTGTGTGACTCATAATGAAAGTGAGACGTTTGATGTATTACAAGCTTATCTTAAGATTTCAACCGTGTTCCCGCTTCGATATCGTGTTATCTTTGAGATGTACTTATTGCGTTTGACCTTCGCTTTTAATAACTTCCGATTGATTTGGATTTGCATCTATCTAAAATTTAGTAATGCACTAATATGATTGTCTGGTCTTTACACAATGTTAATCAATTCTATAAAACGCAATTGTTATTACGCAACAATTGTCATAACGCCATCTGTGACCTGTTTACGTATTTAGGAAAATTGCTAAGTTGTTGAAATTTACAAAAATTTATCTTTCCTTCGCCTTCTAATTTAAACAGAAATATAAATAGGAAAAATGAAAATCAATGGTATTCATTAAAACACAATATACAATGTGTCCCTGAATGGAGTATCCCACTCTTGCAACTTTCTTATTTTTGATTTTTTTAATGATTCTTGATCAATGGCTTTGTTTATTTTGGTATGTTGGATACAGTACTCAAACTTGCGATGAGACAAACAGAGTGTTATAAAAATTAAAATGCGAAACGTTTCTTAAGCAAACTACTTTTACTTTTAATTTGTATTCATAATGTTAATAAAGATGAATCTGACGAAAAGCTCAATTACTGAGTTTAAAGAAAACCTAAAGAAAATAGTTCCTCAATAGAAGTAAATTAAAATGCGTTTTCCTTAATAAACTGGAGATAATTTAATAATGATAACTATTGATGTAATTAAATCTTTTTAAATTTTACAATAAAAGTCGTGTTAAAGCGCATTTACAAGTGACATTTTCGATGAAAAATAAAATAGTGATGATACTTTGATAAGACTTGGTTTAACATTTTTTGATGTTTGTAGATCCTTATTTTTTTCGCAAGTTTGACAACTGTATTCATCATCCCAAAAGTAGCAAAGCAATTGAGCAAGAATTACTTTTTTTCAAAAAATTAAAAGTAAGAAAATTTACAAGAGTGGAGTACCCCATCCAGAGACACTTTGTATATCTCTCTCTTTTAAGCTTTATACTTGATTTTGTCTTATTTCGCTATCATTGCTTCATATTCCAAATTTTCTGTGGTAACTAGCAAGTGAAAAGTCAAATTACAAGTCTAAACCTAAAATGTTCACGCATACGAGACCCGTCACTTCAACAATTTCTATTTACCAACTCCTCAATTACATGTTTATGCTAAGGGTTTCCAATATTTAGGCAGAAAACTTTACAACAAATTGCCATCTCATCTTAAGGAAAGCAATAATTTTAAACAATCGGTTAAGATATTTCTAATTAGCAAATGTTATTACACCATCGATGAATTTTTCCTTTAGTTCAGCATATTATGTTTATCGTTCCTACTTCTGCACTTCTGTTGTTCATTCTTATATTATTATTTAAGTTTTCCTTAGTTCATTTTAGTTTGACTGATTCTATTGTCATTTGACACTTTGAATTAATAAACGTTATTATTATTATTATTATTATTATTAAAAACCTTCACACTTCACTTTTTATAGCAAATTTAGTATCAAAAGAAATAAACCTAAAATTGTTATGGTAGTTCTGTATATTAACTCTGCTGGCAATGATATTAAATGATAGCCATTCAAAAATAATAATAAATTATGATCACGTGACCAACATACGCTCTCGACATTAAACATCATCCTTTTTAAATTTTGCGCTGATTTTATGTATATAGGTGATGGGAGATGATAATTGGTAGTGTTGATAAATCACAAAATTGGCGATTTTTTAAACAATCAGTGATTTTAAGGACTATTTTGAAGCTTTGACGATTTTAAAGTAAAGACAAAATTTCAAATATACTTTTTCTTTATAGTGATATAACTACCTTAATATTTTAGAGACAATGATCTTAAAGTAAACGTGTCCAAAATCACAATAATTTACTATATACAGGTAGTAAATTCTCCCGAATTTAAGTATATCTATTATTGCGCGAAAGATGAGATTTTGAGAAATTTTTGGAGTTTATTTTTAAGTTCGAATGCTTTTTTTAAAATGTTACGTGCATACACATATGATTTCAAAATTTACATTTAACTATTGAAATTAAAGATATGTGCATCGGAGATATTTATGCTTAGTTAATTTTAATTCAAACAGAATGCTTAGTAGAAATAACATTGGCGATTTTATGTGAAACTGACGATTTCTTCATGGAAGATTCATAGAAGTTATTTTTTATTTTATTTTTTGGTACCTGTTGGTAACAGTCTTGTCCATTGTTTAATTGCATACAGCTTACTATTTTTTCATTGGGCATTAATGATGAAACAATTTCTTTAAATAAAATCTTAATCTTCCTACGATATTGATGTTTTATTCCACGTCTATAAACAATTTTTTTAACTTAAAATATCTAAAAAGTAAAAAAAAAACTATAACCTTTATAGTTAATACCAAACAATTTTTAAGGCTGTTTTACACAACGTATAATTCTGAGCTGAATTATACACATGCGTTTTAGATGAGCAACCCAACACCGGACAAAGTTATATTCTTATATATAACTTTGTTCGGTGTTGGTTTGCTTATCTAAGACGCATGTGCATAATTCAGTTCAGAATTATGCGTACCATATAGACATTTACACACAATTTCTGCATGCCACAGGCAATTTATCATCTCTTGACAAATAGAGAATTCAAAAATAGAAAGTACACATACAATTCATAATTGTGCCGTTGCTGTCATAAAAATCTGGGACAATGGCGTTATCCATTTTAAACATGTCTTATAAAATATGACAATGAAATAATTTAGTGTCAAATTGTCTGCCAGTGTCACTCGTAAATTGACAAGTGTTGAAGTGTTCTGCAGTAAAGTCATTGTCGCAACACTCAAAAAGCCTCAACATGAGCTCATATAAATTGTCCCAGATTGTTATGAGAGCAATGGTACATAATGATTATGCATCATGTAAAACAGCCTTAATTTTAAAACATTGAAAAAGTGAGGTTACGTTACTATAACCGTCATTGTCATTGTGACATTAATTTACATTTACTAACTTATACAGCACTATCCATAACAAATAGTGAACATACAACATATAAAGCATGACCAAATATGAAATATGAAAAAAAATCACTCACTTGAGTTTGATATTTTTGTCACAAGTACACCAATCCTAAGATCACAAAGCCTGAAACTTCAAAAATTTAGTATTTTAACAATGTTACATCTACAAGTTTCTAACAAACCTCTTTTTAAACATATTACAGAACAAATTCCATTTTAAAGACCATTTCGTGTTTGCAAAATAATTTCGTATAATAATACTATTATATAAATTTTTTTGTACAATATAACGTAATCGTATACATAAATCCATAGATCTACGTAATGACCATTACTTAAATACTAGCAGTAGAATAAAATTATATAATAATACGGAAGCTTTTGTGCTCATATGGTGTATATAATCACCACAAACGTACACACATGCATATGAATACAAAATTTCGGAATTGCTTTTAAATATTTTATTTTTTCAGATGAGCTATAAATGTAGAATTTATTTGAAATTAAAATATTTTAAATAATTATACTTGTGAAACGAACTAAGATTTCTAACATCAAACGTATATCCCCCGCTGTGTAGACAAGTGCATCTTGACAATAAGATTCTTAACGACAGCTGCAATTATTCGCGATTGGCTTTTATTTTCTTTTATCCGCCGCGCTCCTTTTGACACAAAATGCAAATAAAAAAAGTTTATTTTAAGCAGTCAATCCTCTTGCATGTGGCACAATAACAACAAAATGAAACTCGAACTCGAACTTGATATATTAATATTAGATACCGTTTATTTACATTTGTGCACGGTTCAAATTGTGTAAAACCGATCATTTTTTCATTATTATGAAACCTGGCCGGTCGCTTTCGTTGTGTTGTAATTCTGCTTTAATTGGCGCATACAAATTAGTGCAATTTCAAAATCTCAAACGTTGAGTGTTATAACGACTATGTTACGATAGCATACCTTAGATACAATGTTGGGTGAATCCATTAAAAAAATTTCGTATTCCGTGGATTGCTAATTTAAGAAATTTTGGCGCGGATGTGTTAGCAGATATTACAAATTCCTTGCATGTTACGCAATATCTGCGTATTCTATTTGAATCAAAAAAATTCAAAAGCAGGCGTTAAAAATTATATTCTAATAATGCTAGTATTTTAAGCTAATCTGACAAAGCATTAAAGTTTATATAAACAACTTATTAAGATGTCTATTATTTATTACACAATGATATTTTTATTTTTACCAATCTAAATGAATAAGCTGAGCACATTAATGTTTGAACAGGTTAAGCAGATTTAAAATATAAATGAAATTTAGCATTTGCAAAACACATTAGATGACAATTAGTGTTATTTGGGTTGCCTATCGAAGACCCCTATAATTTTTAAAAATAGGCTGAGTATATTTTTAATGCAGTTAAAAATATACTCATATACTCATTTAATAATAAGTTGGCAACACCTTTCACATAAATATATAACTGACAAGGATGAAAAATTATATATTTAGTTTCTATTTAATGATTTTCAAATCTTTTTTTAGTAAAAATAAGTTAAAATCAACAAAAACAGAGAAATAATGAAAATCGAATATTTCTGATTTTCATTTTTTTTTTCAAAAGCTACGTTGAATTGCACTCTTTTCAAACGTTTTTGCTTTTCAAAATCGCATAAGTATTTTTTTGTAAACGCAGAAGTAACCATATCAAGGTTTTCATCTGTATCAGAATTTTTGTTGCTGCCGAAATTGCATTTCATACATTTTTCCTTTAACTTAACACATCGCTTCCATTTCAGATCTCTCGGAATGTCAGCTGATGCAAGTTCCGGATGCAGTCTACCACCTAATGCGACATACAGAACTCAAATCCTGTGATCTTAGCGGTAACGTGATCACGAAGATACCGCCCAAGTTCGCCGTCAAATTCAGCCTTATCACGGCTCTCAACCTCTCGCACAATCAAATGTCCAAGCTGCCAGACGAAATTGCTGATTTGGCATCGCTGCTCAGGCTAGACATCTCACACAATACCTTCATAGCGTTACCAAATGCTGTGTACAAAATTCCAAAACTAGAATACCTGAATGCTAGTGATAATCATATTGTTGGTAAGTTTTTTTTTTAATTATTTTTCTCGCCGAAATCTAATTACAAATAGCCAAAACGGCGAAAAATCGTCAAATATTGAGACACTGTTTGAAATCAGAAACAAATATTACTAAATTTTCCAATTTTCTTTTTTTCAGACGTAGAAGTTGACAGATTAGGAGCAGCACCATCCTTACTAACAGTAGATTTACGTAATAATCCACTGACAGCCAGATGTCATGATCAACTAGCCGAAATTTCGCATATAGAAATTTCGCTGTCGCCTAGGCAAAGAGAAGACTGGGAAGATCTTACCATATAGCTTTATATTTAACTTAATTTTCTCACTGCCAATGGTTGGTAATTAAAAAAGTATGTGTAGAGTATTCTTACTTGACAGAGATAATAATATTTGCCAGCACTGCGATTTTTCAGTAATCACCCCTCCTAAAGGTGCATTTTTATTATTATTATTACGTCATCACAATTCAATTTAAGAGTACCTTGTATATTTTTTGTAAATAATACTATTATACCGACTTGACATACAGTTTTTAATTCCAGCCTTGAAGGTAGCTAATATTTATATGTCCCAAAGGGTGATAGTCTCTTTATATAAGAAAAGCCTGATGTGCAGTTTTAGTAAATTAATTTTTAATATATAAATTATAAATAATATTTGTATTTTTATAAAATTGATATTAGTTTATAAGGATCTCTGTATCTGTATACGAGGTGTGACAATTTAATTTTTGAAAACTACTGTAACTGTAAATCCTAACTAAACCGTTGTGATTAGTTTAGATACAGAATTTAGACTATGCCATTCATTGTTATATCGTAAGGTGAATGGAAAAAATCACAACTAAACGATACAGGGAATACAAAACTGAAAGTGGTATTTTCAGAAATAAAATTGTCATATCTTGAACATTTTAGTATACTATGAACAATACTAATATAACCAAGGAAAAGGCATTTTAGGGGGAAAATACGTCTTAATTGGATGTACTACAAAAATTATTTCCTAAAATGTCATATAACTCCTATTCAAGGAGTAACATTTATTATTGTCAATTTTCTTATCTGATTCAGTATTTATTGTGTACTTATTTGTTTATTTGATATTTATCTAAACAAATTATTTGTAAGAACAGTTTTCTTCACTCATTATTATGTATTTATATATCTATAATAATTGGAATTTTCAGGAGTTTCAAATTTTGCAGATTATAAGAAAAGAATACTCAAAGTATATAAATGATTATAAGCACAATGAAAATTATGTGATATAGTGATATAATGATGCATATTCCTACTATAAAGAAAAACTGTTCGAGACTTTTTTAGGGAAATGTGTGTAATATATTTTTGTCTGACTTAAAGCATTTAACAGTTATTACCTTGGCTTAGACATCTAGTCATTTTGTGATCATGGAAATGCAGATAAGCAAACGATCTTGTCTTCCATGTATTTTTCACAGTGAAATAAATTAATAAGGTTTATACAAGGTTTTTTCTTTCCTCTCTTTGACAAATATAGGTAACAATAAAAGGTACTAAATATTTGCTGAAACCAATTTTGCATTATTTGAAGATTGGTGAGCATATTTGTTAACCTAGCTCAACTGAGTGAAGCTTGATTTTTTGCTATTTCAATTCAAATTACAAACAAGCATTAATAATGCTTCGGTATCGTAACTGTATAATTTTTTGTTTTTCACTGAATAATCGATTAGGTAATGTTTGACCTGCAAGGTTGCTCCTCCAGAAGTGTCGAACAGTCAAATCCTCTAACCAAAAATTGAATGGGTCGATAAAGTGTGGTTACAATAAAATTTCTAATTAAATTAAATTAGGAATGGCACTTGGTTTGCGTACGTTCAGAAATAAATTCGCGAATTTCGGTTCCTATATTATTCCAAGATACTACATTCTCGCAAACGATACTTGTAAAGATTTAGCTACCTTCTCAGAAAGGTTAGAACAGCAGGTAATGCAAAATAAATAACAAAGTATTATGTAATGCACCCACAGAAATTTGAATATTTTATTTCTTAATTGTCGTTTGATACTTAACCGATTTTGATTCACGAATTTGTTATATTTTATACTTTTGGGCAACATAACCTCTAAACCTTGCCTTAAGTAGGTCTTGCAAAGTAGGATGTCTTAATTGTCAAGAAAATTTCACAGTGTTTGTAAAGTAAATCTCATTTTTTAGCTAAAAATCAGGAGGATAGCTTCTTGTCCTAGTAATTATTATAAATACAACTACAAATGTACTCAAGTAAATGATTGTATTGAAGATACTCGGAATTTAGGGAATGAGCCGTTACTGACAGATACTGTTGATAAAATATCAATATCAACATACAATTTTGACAAGTTTCAAGATGATTTAGATAAAAGGTATTATCTAAATAACTTTATTTTTAATTTTATTTTATTTGCAATATTTCAGCTATTCATCAAATGTAAAATGTACCACAAGCTCAGAGACATCAAATGAATGTTTAGTATCCTCGAAAACTAGTGCACCTAGCGATAAACCTAGTCCAGAAAAATTAGCCCACATTTACCATGTCTTAAGCGAGACTTTACCGAAATTGTTCATACAAGTAATGGACTATAGCATTTACGACAACAACTTGATTTTTGAAAATAATATACGAGGAACAAGGACTGTAGGATTATACAATTACGTTAAGCAAGTTTCGCTTCTAAGGACTGTAGGACATTTAAAGTATGCATATGTTAAAATGGAAATTTTGAAGATCACACAGAACCCAGAAGATTCATCTGTCAAGGTTAGATGGCGTATCCGAGGAATATCTGGCTTAAAAGTGATGGTGATGTTTTGGAAGTATAGGCTTTGGAATTTGAAGGATTTTTTTGATAGAACAGAAACGTAAGTTTATTATTATTTATAAACAGGCCAAAATTAAATCATGCAATATATTTATAGATGGTTTGATGGATTCTCTACCTTTTATGTTAATGGTGAGGGAAAAGTCTACAAACATGTAGCAGATAAAGTAAGCAAATAAATGTATTACATTGAATTATGTGTAACTTTGCATACTCTCTCATAGATGATGCCAGATTCCGATACGGAAGTGGTTAAACCATCACCGATGGATACAGCAAAACTAGCTCTAATTGTAGGAATAATTCCAAGATTTTCTGATCTAAATTCCATGCTATAAATGAAAGTAAAGAAAAGTAAACCAGCGAAAACGGCGAAAACGATGTTCTTGCATTTTTGTTATCTAGTATTAATTTATTTCACTAAGTTAAGTATTACTGCGGGTTGTTCCCATCTCTACAGCTAGTTCACGCGAAAGTAGAAGTACATGCATGCAACAAGATGCCTCTCACCAATTTCACACTCTTTTACGTAACCTATCATCTTTATTACGATTTCTTTGGATTCCGAAACAGAAACTTTGTATTTGTTGTTGTAATATATTATGTTTCGAAAAGCATCATTACTGTGTTTTATTAATAATTGTAGGAATTGTAACCTATCAGTGTAGTAATTAATTATATAATATCCTTTTCGATTGTGTAAGATTTGTGTCTATAACAAATTCAATGTTATGGAAGGAAAGAAATTCTCATGTAATTAACAGAATATTAAGTATATAATTCATAAAGTAAATCGAAAGTGGTGGGATTACTTTGATTTTATCTCAATTTTTCTTTTTGTTGAAATTCAAATTTTTCGCGCCAAAATATATTGGCTAATGCGAATCAATAACGCATGCGGTTTCTGATCAAGGAGGCATTGCTAATACTGAACAAATTTCCTAAAATTGAGCAAAATCATTATCGTCTTTTATAATTATGCTATTTCTAGATTCTAGTACATATAAATTTTTAAACATAAAATAATGCAATATTACTGTAATTCATTTTTAAATATAAGGCTTGTTCCAATATCTTCAGAAAACCGTAAATTTACCGTCCAGTACCTGCGCAATATACTATTTACAGCTATTTTTTTATATTGCGCATGTACTGGACGGTAAATTCGCGGTTTTCTGGGGGTGTTGGAACAAGTCTATTGTTGATGATCCTTTTATTTTACCAATAACAGTTTTCATGTATTATAAGTTGCATAAGTGAACTGTTCAAATTATTTAATGCTGTGCCTCTATTAGATAAAATTACAGCGGCAAATATGCAAACAGCGTGAAATTTGATAATCTGGGTTATAGATTTCTTCATTTAACTCGTTTTAAGCAAGGAAGAATTTAGCAGTAATGAAAGAATCAACTCATAAAAATGATTTATTTAAATAAATTATTATCACAGATCATATATTTCCAGGCGAACGATTATTGTTGGTGCTATTTACTGATGATTCATCTCTTCTTGTATTCAAACCTAAAAAAAATATTAAATGAGCATAGGTTTTCGGGAATTATGTTCATTCTAGCATTGCTTTTTACCACGCTGGCGCCCAAATTACAATGTTGTTGCGCTTCTTTCTTTACTAGTTTAACCCATTAAAGTCCGCATAATACTAATCATGGGGGTATACAGGGTGTAATCAACACCAAGGGGCCACCATGGAAGTCAGGTTCCCATTCCGGAAGGTGGTAATAGAAAATGGCTAGATCGTATATTGATTTAAAGTAGTAGGTAGTATCTAACATGGATTACAACATGTGAGTTCTCACCTGTCACGGTAGAAAAAGTTGTATACAGAGATGTCCTAAAGTGTCACCCCTCCCATGCTAATTTCTGAACGACAGAAGTTAGCGTTTTTAGAAGAAATCGGTTGATTTCTATTTTTTGTGAACTAACTTTTGCCGTTATCGACAGTTCAATCGTATAACACTTTAGGACCTCGCTGTATTTCTAAATTCTTGTACAAGGTTCTTTCATATTTCGCTATGATAAATATGTCGTCCGCGTAGCACATTTCGCTTATTTTAATCGGTTTCATGTTAGTAACTCACTTCATAAGGTTTAACTTCTCGCTTTGCTTCCTTCAATGCCTCACCCAGAACCAGTAAAAATAGCAACGGGCTCTGTGCCGCACAATTATTATAGATTTATAAAGGTCTTCTGATCTGATATGATTTTGGTTGTTCCTATAAACTCTAAGATTGTATATTAATATATACATGTAATTTCTTTTTGTTAAGATAATTTGTGTGTTCACATAGATTTAGTTGAGTTTATTATATGTTTCCTGTACTTGAGTTTGTAATCTGTTGGGTATAAATTAATATGGGTATGACTACCATATTACAGCGTGTAATATGCTATACGAGTTCGCGATATAGCATATAACAAATTGACATTAGGCGTTAGGGAGTATCAACAACTGTAAAATACAAACATTTCCTACTAGACTTGACAACTTATTACTAAGTAATATTTAATTTACGAAATTGGAATATAGACAAAATAGAGTTTATTCTCTATATGTGCACCAGAGCGACCATGAATAATATTGCTGCTTCCTTGGAATTATCATTGGAGATACAATTTCCTAATAAAACATCGGTGTCAAATAAAGGAGAATCAGAAGCTATATAGGCCGCTGCAAGAAGAGTGCAGAAAGGTTTAACCCTGACAGAGTTGTTGCCAGAGTGCAATCGACTGAACGCCAACGACCGCGATTTTACATGCATACTTATTTTTAGTATAACACTTGATATTAACTCTTCATGTTTTGCTACGAAGAACTCGCTCTCAAAGTTTGGCCGCTAATATAATTACTCCCTATATAATAAAAAAAAACTCTGGCCTTTAATGGGTTAACTAGTTCATTTTACCTTATACTTACTCATAAGAATTTTCTCCAGGCTATGAATAGGTGATTCGAATAAGACGCATAAGATAAATCCACCCACAAAGGTAAAAATTAAATGGCCTACAGCTAACATGGCCTACAATGCAATTTAAATAATTAGACAAAAATCAGATCTAACAATACGGTGACATTAAATAACTATTATTAACTTACTAAACTATATACACTCATATACTGAGGGTTGCGTAAACTCCCGCGGGAATGCAATTCGACGATTCCATTCACCAAATAAGCGCAATACGTCAATCTGCTAAGAGGTACGAATACTTTCCAGGAGAGGAATTTATTTATTAATCCTGCAGTAGTGGAAATTAAGATGTAAATGGAAATAAATTTAATACCATTTTTTTATGTAGATACCTCCGTTTCCTGTCAAGCACATCGTTAAAATCCAGCCAATAAAAGTACACCACGCTGGGCTACTGAACGTGGAGTAAACTGTGCTCTCGATTAAATCATATTGATGGTCAGGTTCGTAGAAAATGGATATGGAAAACATAGACGCTACACCGGTGAGGACCCCTAATAGCCAACCGCACCATTTAGCATATCTCGGGATTTTGTAGCTAAAATTAAAAAAAAATAGTTCTGTTATCAACAAGAATAAGTGACATTGACATATGTCAACAGTACGAGTGAAGTTAAGACTTAAAAAAGTGAAGTAATTTTATTGTATGCAACGTATCTTTTGATGTAGAGAATGACATCATTAAGCCGGGCACAATCGGTCTTCGCAACAGAATCGGATCAGTTGCATGGGCCGCGGATTATAAATATTGTATGTGTGACTCACAGCCGACAGAAGTGATATTTTGAAATCAATACCCCAGTGTAAAAAATAAAAACTGACGCAATAAAAATGTTTGGTAAATAAAGCGAATATATGCACACCTTGAAGTGTTTTTATTGGCATTATTAGTTCTTTTTTTGTTTGAAAACGGCATTTGTTGTATAGTATGTAATGTAATGTCCGTAACAAGTAAACAATATAGTTTCTTCAAAAATCTGTTGTAGTTAATACCGTAACAATAAATAATAATATAATAAATAAACGTAACTTCTTAACAGTGTGGATAGGATTGTTGAAAAACTTGCACGATCAGGTATGTTTCCACACTGTCTCGGTGATGAAAAAATGCTCTTATATTTCGAGAAAGACCACCACATATTTGTCTTAATCTCGTATAATCTGAATTTGTTTTTAACGTTGTCGAATTTTGCTATAACGCGACCATTTTTTGTGTCGTTTATACCGTGTAGCAATGTATTAACTTCGTCCACGATTTGCATTGATTCTACTAACGACAACCCAGTATTTTGGAATTCTTCAATTGCGTCTAGTTATCGTTTATAATGGCTGCTAATACTTTTTAAATTTGTTTCAACAGAAGTATCTATAAATCCTTTCTGACTCTCCTTAATAGCTTCATCAGGGTCGAATTGTGAAATCACGGATTTTACTTCTTGGAAATGTTCAGAATAATAAACAGCCGCTTGCAACCATGTTCCCCAACGCGTAAGAATCGGCCGTCGTGGTTCGTGAATACCGGGACAAAGCCTGTGAAATGCTCGAATTCGTTTGGGAGATTTGAGGATAACTTTTTTGTATTTGCTGTTAATACATCCACCTCCGGGTAATATTCTCGAATAGTTTGTGCCACAAGATGTAAAGCATGAACTTTATATGTAACATGTAAAAGCCCTCACACTTTTCTTTAAGAGAACGGCCTACACTAGACATTGTCACCGCTCCATCGCTCATAAACATTAACACTTGAAATTGTTGTAACGTATCGATCACTACCCCCGTAATTGCTTCGCCAGTTCCTTATAGCTAGCTAATAAGATGACAAATTTCGGTTTAACAGGATCCAATACTCGTACTATAATATTAAAAATATTTTTTTTTACAATCTGTCATCTCATCAAGACATAGCCACAGCTGTTTATCTTTTAATTCTGCTTTGATCCTATTTTCGAGATCTTTATGTGTACTTGGTAGTTCTTTCCGTAACGCTGTTCGATGGTAAGTTCTACTCGGGATTGTATATGTACGCCAAAATTGTCGAAACGCTTCGTTATCGAGTAAACGAAGCAGTAGATCACAAACAAAAACATCAAAAGTAAATCCAATTTTAATTGGGTTTGAAGTGGCACGCCATTTTCCTTATTTTTATGCTGTACACTATTTATATGTCTTTTACAGTTGCCTCTATTCCAGCATATTAAAGGTATTTTGCAAACTCTACACAATACTTTAGTTCCATTACAGTTCAAATCCGGAAATTCACTGATAAATTTAGTGACTTTATTAGCCAACGGTCGTTTATTTTCCTTGCGTATGTTACTCATATTTACATAAATATATTTATCTCCATAATTACGACTGACGTTGCGAAGGGTTGAAGAGAAACTGTTGCAATAAATCAATAATTTCATTTGCTGAGGTAGACCGTGCCGATTCATCTGCATACATACATACATACATCGCGTCGTGGGCGCGGCAACCTCACTTCTACCCTGGCGCGAAGCTCTCTGTGCCCGGCCTAGACATAATTACCTAGAGTTATGCAGTTTATATACTATGTAACCATAAACCACTCCTATACAATAAGAACTTGCTCGGATGTGGGTTTTGATATAGATATTTGTAAAATAAGGATTTGAATTCAAATCCACAACTTCCCTGCAACGAAAAAACTATATTACTGTCAATAAATTATAAAAATAATTATAGATTTAGTAGATTTATCCATTTTTTTAACCAAGCAAGTTAAATACTTACGCCGGATAAAACATAAATGTCGGATCAGTTTTCTTCACGTAAGTCTCAATAGCATGCGCGGCAAGTGTTAGCAAAGTAAGGGTAGCCAAGCATATCTTTCCAAAATTCTTAAATTTCCATAAAAACAATACGACGACAGCTGAAATGATGAACATGTGCGTATCCACAGCCAAAAACCAAGATTGAAACATGCAGACATGGTCGGTATTTACATAGTTGTTGATGTACAACACATTAGCCCACCAGGAATTTAAACATCTTTCCTTTTCTTTTGACATGAGCGAATTCCATAGAGGTCCGTTGCCGAGACGATATAAAAATGTACAATACAAGCCTATAACTACGATATAAGACGGAGTTAATCTAAAATAAAATCATCAAGTATTAAAGGAATTATGTTTTTCTCCATGCAGGGACTAGTCTACCTGATATATCGACCAATGTAGATTATTAACAGGTTGATTTTGCCTTTCCGTTTGTCCAATTCTTGAATTAGAATGCGGCAGAGCAAAAATCCCCCCAGAAAGAGGAACGTGTCGACTAGTAGTGGGTTGTTAAAAAATATCGCATTCTGGACTTGAGTTCTAGCCTACAAACGGAGTGTTGCAAAATTTAATGAAAAACGGTATGAAGTATTGTAAAAATTCAAATTTTAATACAACATGAGGGGCGCGAACATATCGAAAATATGAAAAGATATTACTGAAAGAAAAGCAATAAAATACATTCTGACATAATAAAAAATAAAATACACGTTTACACTGATATAATAACCTTATAAATGGGATTGTATCGAGAAAACCTGTTAGATTTGTTCGAACCCGACACATCAGAACAGTTCGAGAATTAAAAATTCTTAGTAGTTGTACGCATGTCTATCAATCCAGTTCTAATATCGGAGTAGGTTCAAACCAAGGTTGTATAGAATACATTTATTCTAGGTTATCTCAATTTGCACAATGACGTCATTGGAAGTAGAATATAGAACATACGAGATCCATCAATTTAAACGTTGTTACGAACAAGACTATCAGTGGCGTCAACTTTCGGTCAAGTATTGCAAGATAGGAACTGAGACAATTCTTAGAGTAAATGTATTGTACCAACCTTGGATTCAAACGGGTTTGTGATAGAGAATTGTGTAGCTATGGTAAAAAGCAAAATAACTAGATTCTAAGAATTATCTTTGCAACAACCGAGTTTTATTATGTATTTTTGTTGAATTTATAAATCAAATCAAGCTTACTTTACAACAAATACAGCACATATGATTGGTACATGAGTTTTTCCTGCTTTAGAAATCTGTGAATCTAAATATTAAAAGAATAACCTGAAAAGATATTTGAATACCTTAATTTCGTAAATAAATTAGTTATGAAAACTAATTTGTATGGACAGCATATTTTTCTTATCGTAATAACGATTGCGCATGCTCAAGTTCGGCGAGAATTACAAGTACCTGCTCTACTGCAAGAACTATTAGAACCGTTCGGAACAGAGTTTGGACTACGAATTGTGTAGGATTCGAACAGCAAACTAACTGTTCCCAATTCTGGAACTGCACTCGCAATACACATGCGCACTAGTTCTAGAATTGCTCGGAAGAGCGGGTTCGAATAAACCTATTATATTCTCCGTCAACCCACCAACTAATATATTGCAGTGGGACATCCACCTGAAGTGCGTACGCCTACATTTCAATGCACTAATTTTATTTAATTTAATGTCAATATTCCTAAAATAGAATTTAATGTAGCATTTGCAGAATTCGGATTATTTTCGGTTATTTTTCGAGTTCTGGCATTTTTATGATTTATGTTATTAATCTTTTATTTCTTAAAAAAATACTCCATTAATGTAATTTTATGGGGGATAATCAAAGTTCCGGGTTATTCCCGGTGATTTACATTCTAAAGATATTTGTAAAAATGACATAAAATTCATATACAACACATACTATTTGGAATCCAGTCATCAAAATCCACATCTATTGTATTGAAAATGAACATCGTAACGCCAAATTGAAAAGTATCAAGTCGTTAGATTGGCAACGCCGGGATAACGCGTAAACAAATGGAAAAAAATTCTTCTGACAGAAGACTGATCATTTAGAAATTTAAATTAAAAACTCAAACGTATTTAAAACAGTAAACTTAAAAGTATTGAAACACTGTTAAAACTAAACAGAAACATCATAATCAAGCAAACCTAACCAAAGAAAAGGATTGGAGGGGTTTAGGGATTCAGAAGAAGAATTTAAAACGACACGCACACTACACACACATTAATGTAAGTGAATCATTCAAAATTAATCTGTAAGTAGAGAGTTGAAAATAATAAACGGAATTTGATTGTCATTTAATTTAATATTTCATACTTTATAAAGAAAAAAACATCTCAATATATATCTAACAGTAAAACTTTAGCATTTAATGGGGGATTTCTTATTATAGGATATGTAATATAATCCAAACTTGGAGCTGCATTTATTGTGTTTTTGATGGCCATATAAAATTCTTCTAAACTAAATGGATCCATTCATTTTACAGTACATGTTATTAATATAAGATAAAGAAAATAGTAATAAATAAAAATAAAAAAATAGTAATAAATAAAAACTATTAAAAGCCTTGCTGTATAGTAGGTATAATTTATTTTCTCTCGCAATATTTATTTTGTAATCGGAAAATATTTACGACATTAATTAATTTGTTCAGTCCCAATTAAAACCATTCACGTCATTCATTTAAAAATCTCTAAATGATCATTTAATAGTTACACATTAAATTAAATTTTATTGCCACTTACCTGCTCGTAAAATTCGGAATTCATAATAGGCCCGCTAATAGCGAATAGTAAAGTATGTCCGGGAACAATCAATGCCATAAACAGAAATTTTAGCCCAGAGACGCATCCTAGATCGTCCTCGGTTTTCCGTTTAACTTGAAGCACCTTGCTGACGTTTCTAGCTACCGAAAAGGCGATGATAATCTTATGTATTACGCTGGCATTCTTTGAGGGCGATTCCAAAGTATAAATTGACGATGTTTCTTTATAATATAAGCTCACTAAATGGTAGATGGTAGCTAATGCAACACCGAAAAGATATATTGAAAGTATCGAACTGAAAAACGTAAAATTCCATAAGGTTGGTTTCAAAAATACAATATGCTAAGCTTTAAAAATTACCCGTAAGCAATTTCTCCAGAGCTTAGTTTCAATACTTGCTCAGATTGGCAGTCCAATCCTGAGACACTAACGTTTACGGTATTTCCCGGAAAAAGCGTGCTGAACAGCGAATTGAAAAAAATTGAAACTTCTTTTGGTGAACACGTTGATGGTACACATATTGCCCAATGCAGAGTATTGCTGAAGGTAGTGCGAAAAACCTGAAAAATATACATAGGAAGATATTTCAAGTATACAGATTGATCCCAATAACTGCGTATCATTGTTATCTTTGTAATTAGTAATGCTACTTAAAATAGGTTATTTTTGTTGAGATTTTTGATTCCAATTAATGAGCATTTAGAAAAAACAACAATTTTAGTTTTTTTTTTAATGGAACAGTCTCTACGTTTTGCAAAATGTTAATTTGGGATCATCAAAAGTGCCATGAAGTTGAAAATATTAAAAAAAAAATAATATTAATGTAATATTTTCATTGCTTTGTCATTATTTAATAATGTTTACAGCATATAAATAATGACAGTAAGGGCTGTGGGGTAGTATGGCAAACAACATAAAGTATCGCCGCACTCCTCATAACATTAAATATTAAATAATTCAGAACAATTAATTGGGCTCCCATTCTCAATTGGATTACCGAATAAATCTGAGCGAAAAATAGAAACATGCAATTTTAAAATTGCATGTAACGACTGTGATAAAGCTTATATTGACCAAACAAAACGAGCGATAGATACTAGATTCAATGAACATATCAGGTGCTACAGGTACAGCAAAATACGAAGGATGATCGTAAAATAAGGTTCTCAAAGCCCTACAGCAGCAATAAGACGTGTTAGGCGAAATCCGACAACATTGGCGTGTGCAGCAGCTCTCCCACTCTATATACGTATCACTCCCGACTCGCTACGCCGGTCAGTCTTGGCTAAGCAGCCGTCCGAGATGGAACTTTCGATCGCCGCTACTGCCAGGTGCGAAATTCGCGCTGTGATACGTTTTTTTTTTAACGTGAAAGGGGTTTCACCTATAGACATTCATCGTCAATTAACCGAGGTTTATGGAGAAAAGTGTACAGCTGTTCAACACGTCCGCAAATGGTGTAGGGAATTCATTGGAGGTCGGACGGAAATTCACGATGAAGAACGGAGCGGAAGACCATGAGTTTCAGAGGAAATCGTTGAAAAGGTCGAGAGCATACTGCTTGAAGATCGGAGGGTCATTATTCGTCAACTCGCTCTTCGGATTCCTGAGATTTCCAACACCACAATTGAAAAGATTTTTGAAAGGACTGGCGGCAGAATTTTACGACATGGGGATACAGAAGTTGGAGCACCGTCTGCAAAAATGCTTGGATAGAAATGGCGATTATGTCGAAAAATAGCTTAGGTTTTTACCTTTAAAATGATGCGTAATGTTAAGGAAATAAAGAATGCTGTCTATTTTTTAAAAATATGGGAACCTTATTTTACGATCATCCCTCGTAGACGCGTCAAGTGTAGCACAACACATAAACGAAACCGGGTACCTGCAATATTAAATTAGAAAAGCTGAAATTGATTAAGAGCGTAACCTTGCCTCGTGAACTAGACGCATTTGAGATCATCTATAATATAAAAAGGAAAGCAATCTGTTAAACAGAGATAACCCGCTACTTTGTTACTCTTATCTTTTCGATTTACTAGGGTAAAACGAACAAATGGTTTAAATAAAGTGCTATATTGATAAAAGACTCTGTCGTCGCGCCCTGTATATATTGAATGGTTTAGATTTAAAATGTATAGATGGAAGAAAAGCAGATTTGACGAGAAGGAACCTTATCGTTTGTTTTGCTCTATTTTATGAAGGCGGAACGGATACGTGTCAGGCAATAACAAGAGACCTCTCGTTCCGTATATACTTCGCATGTTAATGTTAAGCGGAAGAAAAAGTAGATACTTGTAAATATATATATATTTTCCTCGAAAGTAGGGATAAACAAGCACGGTAGAATTAGATTTGTTTTTTGTTTTTTGCTCAAATTTATTCGGTAATCCGGTTGAGAATGGGGGCCCAAGGAGTCCTCGAAACAGCTGTTTCGAATTAATTAATATTTTGTGTGGTGAGGAGTGTGCCGATACTTTGTATTGTATGTACACAGCGTGTCCGTCTACTGCCTGGGCGAAAGACAATTCCTTCCCTAAGTAATTTAGAGAAAGACTTTTCAAACAAAAAGTATTCGAACACAAGTTCTGCACAACATTAACTCATGTTCCAGTATACAAGGTGTGCAGTTTTCGCTACAAACTACACAATTTTAGTTTTTAAAATGGAACGTGCTGCATATTATTACTGTTTTTGGATGCCTCTCTTCAATTTATGCCAAACTCCATCAACATTCCCTATACCTATTTGTCTTACTTTTCGAAATAATTGACATAATTTGAGCTTTTTGTGAAGTACTGCTGATTCTTTAACGCCTTACACGCTAGAGCGGTGATTCTAATCTACGCCTCCCGAAAAGCATCACGGCACTTTTACTCTCGTTAATATGAAAATCGTGTCGCGTACAAATCTGAACTAAACTAACACACAGTACATTTTTTATTATTTGTTTTAGAACCAGACCTGAAATTAAATTATCTTCGATTATTATAAATATGTTACATTAAAAAAAAAATAATTTTCTCGATTATAATGCGTTATTCAATTGTCTTTCTATCATTTGCATATATTCAGTGTGTTTCATTTTACAGCTTAACACCCCTGTATCTTTATTATTGGCAAGCCAATTGATTACACATTTCTGCGAGGTATAGAACTCTTTTCTGCAAGGTATAGAACTCTTTAAATGGAATTTTTGTATAATCAGAAAATTTACATACTATTAACCATTAAAAAATCGAAGAAACATAGTAGGGTTTATTTAGTCGTAAAAGCAGTCGTGAAAATCGTTTTAGAACCACCTGAAAACGCTGAAATCAAATTTTGGTTAAAAAAAATTGAGTAGCAATAATTTAACTTTAATATTGTATAAAACAATTATTGCTTTATGCAATATTAAGGCTAAATTAATTACATTAGGATAGTGTTTTTGTCTAAAAGCAATTATTGTGGTTGCTCGAACACGTTTGCTTGATACGATTACAAAGATTAATTTTTATTTTAAATTTCACTACAGTACATATCAAAAGAAAAGGTACCTAAAAACAATAACCAAACATGATGTTAGTATAGTTCTGTCGGAATCATTTAGCCTACTTTCACACGAACGACATTTTGTCGTGATCGTGTACGGCAACGATATCGTGTATAGCGGTTACGCATTGCTTTCACACGACACGATTTTGTCTGTACCCGGCTTTTTGTTGCTGCTTTCTAGACGACGGGCGTGTTTCTCTTGGCACTAGATGGCGCTACAAAATATATTGCTTGTTGTTTCGAAGGGTAGCGATATAAGCCGAGAGGCAAATAGCGATGCGAGGAAGAGAAGCACTTGGAACAACGCTGATGACGCCGAGTAGGCAGAAACGTGTCCGTTGGCTAGTACTTTCTCTCCTCACATTGTTTTTGCCGTGACTGATTCCATCGATACCATGAGCTATATTAGCATTATCTTTGTTCTCTGCAGTATTTGAATGGGACAACGAGGACGAGTGTATTGTCAAGCATCCACTCAAACTGTTTATTTAGAACTTACCTTAAATTTTGTGTTTATTATGTCGTGAAGAATGATTGAAAGGTTTTTATCGTTTGCTGAAAAGGTAGCCATCCCAAAAGTTCATTTAGTGGGTGAGAATTCAATTCTGGATATCCGCATAAAAATGTTACTTTTCAAACAGTTGCAAATATTAATAAACTGTTTAATGTCTCTGGAAGTGTTTCTAAATCTAGACCTCAACATGAAAATAGAATTGATTCTGATGCAGATGAAGTGATCTTGGATACTATACGTGCTAATCCAAGGCTAAGCATACGTAAGGTTGCACTGCAACTTCAAGTTTCACAATCAAAAGTGTGGAAGTGTCACGACGGCACAAACTTAAACCATGTTATGGTATAAGCCAAAATTTCCTGTGTACACTTAAAGAAAACGATGAAATTAAATAACATTACATTTACGGATGAAGCCACTGTTACATCTAATGGAGTCGCTTCATCACAAAACTGTAGATGGTGGGCATTTGAAAACCCCAACTTTATTATAAATTGTAAGATACAGTATTCCCAGAAGGTCAACGTTTGATGCGGAATTTTGAATGACAGAATTATTGGTCCATTTTTTTTCCATAAGAATTTTACAACACAATGGCTTTTCCATTTTCTTAACACTGATTTTCAGGACCTACTTGATGAGTTACCACTAGCAGTAAGAAGAGATTTATACTTGCAATTAGATGGCGCGCAAATTCATAGTTCGCGACTGGTGGATAATGTTACGGCCCCCTAGATCCGCCGACATAACTCCCCCAGATTTTTTTATGGGGAGTCGTAAAAGAAAAAGTATAACAAGGTAATGTGCAAAATAAAGAAGATCTTTGTAACCGCATTAGACAAACATACGCGGAAGTAACTCCACAATTGCGAACTACAAACGTTTTGTAAATGTTAAGTAAAAATATAGTGCAAAAAATTGTAGAAATTAGAAAGTCTTTCAACCGTATTTCAGAATTTAACAATTTTTTTGGTATTCATTTTGTTGTTAATGCAAACACTATTTCAAAAGTTCAAAACAACGCTGATCATAGCAAATTATTTGACAATTATTATTTTGGAAACAAACTTTTTGAAGGCTTTCTGCTATTGAAAATGTGCAATTTTATATGAAAATTAAAATAATTCTAACTTCGTTCACAGCACATTCTCTCGCAAAAGTGTAGTTTTGATTATAAGCTCTTCCACTCTTTTTTCCAGCGATTTTCTGAAGGTCAATGATACGTGCACATGTAAACATAATTAGCAGGTCTTTATATTCATTGATTTACCACATTGATTTAACACTTATTCAATCAGTCCATGTAATACTAATATTGATTTTATAAAACTTTAGTCATAGAAAAACCACTTATGAATTATACTTAGTAATTAGAAAGGTTTCTAAGATTATATTTCCTAGAATTTTTAAATAATGTGTGCTTATTTTTTTTTTTGATAGAATTAATATTGAGGTTTATATAAAGACATCTACGCTTATTTTAATTATAGATGCAAATTCATCCGTAATATTTGTTTTATTTTAAGTACTTTATATAATATAAGTGAATTCTAGGAACGTAATTGATTATTTGGTTAAACATTATATGCAAAATTTATGCAAGGAGATGGTGTCGTTGCTGTTTGAAAGGAAGACTTTAGTGCCTGTCATCTTTTAAGATACATTTAATTATCATCCACCTGTACTTATATTATTTGCTTTTTAATTTGTTGTTGGCTTTAAAACTCCAAGTGGATAAGATTTTAATTATAAAAATAATAATTATGATGGTATAGAACCATATATGAGGGAAAAACTGATATTATTGAGAATAAAAATAGCCAATTAATATATTTTAGAATTTTATTTGAAATATGTTCAAAGTAATTCTTTTTACGAGGGACGTTCAGTAATTAACGAGACAGATGGCTGTGGAAAAAAAACAATATATTCAATGGCAATGAAATTTACACTATTTTTCAATGTATCCTTCGCCAACATTTAGGCACTTCTTCCATCGCTTTGTAAGCTTTCTAATTCCAGTGCTGAAGAATTCTTGACCTTGGTATCTGAGACACTTGCGTACAGCTTGTTTGACCGCTTCGTTGTTTTCGAACTTGGTGCCGCGTAATAACTAGAGCCCGGTAACTGGAGAGCAATCGCAGCGGCGGTGTGACTGTGTTTAGGTGGGCGGGGAGGGCTGGTCGATTATGATACGACGTGACAAATCATCATCACTCAGTTCAGTTTAGCATTGGATAGCGGATAGGGCGTGTTGATCTTATTGATATAGACGTAGTTATTAATTGTAGTTAATATTTAGTGTAGTGCATTTCGATTTTATTGATACAGACGTAGTTATTGATTGTAGTTTTTAGTGAACATGTCGAAGGCTAAAAAACGACCGTTTCAAGACATAGTAAACAAGTTTATTTCTAACTTTCCCGATTTCTTTTACAACGGGAGTAAGATAGTTTGTAAAGTGTGCAAAATACATTTGATGTCAAATAAGAAGTGGAACTGTACAAGACACGTGAATACACAGCATAGAAAACGAAAATTGGGCATGCCACCGAGAAGTGCATTTTTTTTATGTAATTCTTATGTTGATAAACTGTAATTTTCCACTAGGCTTACTCGATAAACAACCGTTTAAGGACTTTTGGGACAAATACAATCTCGAGTTGCGGTTGCCAACGGAGAAAACGGCATGTAAGCATGTTGCATTTGTACGCGATGACGTGGAAAAGAAAATGAAACGCATATTGAAAAAAACAGTTTCTTTGGTTATGTGTTGACGAGACAAGACTGTAAAAAACGCATACTAGACCCTAGTAAACCTACATTACCACTGTTACTAGCTAGCCGACGACTACAAGAGTGTACTTCTGCAGCAATTACTAAGGTTGGACTTAGTACGTTGGAAAAATTTCAAATTTCAAAAGATAAAGTGTTGATCTTTATGCGATGGCGCAGCGATAATGCGTTCGGTAGGCCGTTCTCTTCTTGAACGTGGTTGCAAGTATTTAGATGTTACGTGTAAAGTGCATGCTTTACATCTTATGGCAGAAACCATTCGACAAGGCTCTCCCGAGGTAGATGCATTAATAGCAAGCACAAAAAAGTATTTTTGAAATCTCCCAAACGCCTACGATCATTTCACACAGAGTGTCCTGGTATTCGTCAACCACTGGAGCCAATTCTTACACGTTGAGGAACATGGTTGCAGGCAGCTTTTTATTATGCTGAACAATTCAATCCTGCCGAGGTTGCAGCTATTAAGGAGAGCCAGTCGAAATTTCAAGATATTTCCGTTGAAACAGATTTTAAAAATAGACCAATTACAAAATAGATCGTTATCATTATTGGAATCTCTGCAAATTATGGACGGAGTGCATACGCAGCTACTGACTATACATGACGCAAAATATAATCGCGTTTTAGAAAAGTTCGAGAGTGTGCTACAGAAAGATCCCGATTTTAGCACATTAAAACAAATTTGTGATGGTGTATCGAATAATTCACTGACTAAGTACAAAGAGTATTTTAATCACGTATGTACAACATCGGTAGATGTTGAACGTTCTTTTTCAAAATATAAACTCATTTTCTCACCACGGCGAACATCGCTCACCGAGACAACTGTGGAAACACATTTAATGGTGTCAACTTTTTGCCATTCTTATCCATATGATGTTAATACTGATAATGGTGCTTCTAGTTTTACTGTTCCGTAGCCAAAGCTGCTTCAAAGGGTGAGTGTTTCACTACTTTTCACATATTATAATTATGTATTAGTTCTGTTATTTTTTTTCTATTTTCTTACTACTGTTTTTGTATACTAGGCAGGTATGGCTATGGCACGGCTTCCTGTTACAACTATACTTTTCTGAAGCGGAGAAAGGAACGTTAAGAAAATATTTCTTTTGATTTAAAACAGTTATTGTATTGCCGATAATTGAAACTATAATTGTCTTGAATTAAGGGGGACTTTGATACAAGTAAACGTTTCTCTGCGTGGGTTCAAAGTCTTTATACCATAGCCTAAGAGCGTGCTTTTTCATTAAAAGTTGAATTTAAAGTTTACTAGAACTAATAAAACCTTTTTTGAAGTCGTAATAAAACATGATTCTATAATACTCTATTTAATTTCATTTTTTCATTTATGTTAGCACTTAAAAAAATTAAAAACTTGGTTTCTAACTAACGCAAATATAACTATGTATACCTCAACTGACATCTAGAGAGTTACCCTAAGCAACAGTGTATGTTTTGTTTTTTATCCCTTACTGGATTTTTTTTATTCTCAATAATATCGGCTTGGCACCCGTATATCTATAGTATAACATTTCTGTTGTTATTTAATGTAATTTTTTAGAATTTTTGAGATAATCATTGACAGTATTTGAATCCATGTCTATGATTTTCAACTACTTTTGTCAATTTTCTGAATAATTAAACCGTTTTTTGTGAGTCATTTTGTTTATTACTTCGTTTCTAAAATTGAAAATAATTTTTAAATAAAAAAAAAAAACTAAAAAATACAATTGTTCGATATATAGGTCATAATTTGCGAATATACAAATTAAATTAATGAGAGCCTTGAATTTCTAACTGTATTTTTATTTATACATGAAGTACACTCAATGATCCTTGATATTATATTTAAAATAGGTATACTATGTCATATGTAGATGAGGTGCTTATCTATTACGTATTGTTTAGAATAAGTTTTTTTATTCTCTAACCATACGTTTAGGAAGAGATATTTGTTATTTGTAAGTATTGCTTTAGTTCGCCTATATAATAGACAGAGAAAGATGATACTTTACTATGTTCAGCATAAAATTGCACATTGAAGTAGTACTTTAAATTTTACTTTAATTAATTCATGGTATGAGGAAATTATTACATATTACTCATAAATTACGGAAGACAGACTGGCTAAACATAATGCAGCATAGAGAGATACCACTGCTATGTTTGTATTACAAAATCATTACCTACAAGACTCCACCATACTCATATTTAATTTAATTAGATCTCGAATGGATGTGCATAATCTTACTACTTCAGATGACTTATTTACTTACTCTCCATTCCTCCCTATAGAACAACGCTCTATGAAAGATCTTTTACTTTCAACTTGGAAGTTTCAAAATTGTCTTTTAATCTGGCAGAAAGCATACTTTATTTGATAGAAATACTTTTAACGATCATGTGTACCAAATATGGACCCACACTAGTTTTACCATAGGTCGTGAATCCATATTTATAGCGACATATATACCGAGTGCTAAAAACGTAGAAACGCCGTTATTATTCATGTTATAAAAAATTTTTAAACAAAAGTTGTGCAGGAGATTCTTATCGATATAACTGACGTAAACGATTTCATTTTCGTTCAACTGTTTGTTAGCTAGCACCCGATCTTCAATTGTTTGATAGCATATAAAGCCCTCTTTATGGTAAAATAAAAATATCATGAGCTTACATAACAATTACTTCGAGAAAATGCAGTTGAAAGCCTAAAACTAAGTGATATATCTTAGTTTTGGCTATAACATAACGGAATGTGTTCTGAAATCGGATCTCCATTGGAATGAACGTTATTAAATAAATCGCAAACGTCTTGCAAACTTCTTCGCCTATTTTCATAACCCAACATCATAAGAATTTGGATTCTTTCACGTTCACTTCAAATTGCCATTTTTAATGCTAATTAAGATAATTCTTGCACAGAATTGATAATTAAAGTAGTATGTACAACACTTTAAAGTGTTAACAAACGCACATTTAGTACTTTCTGTAGTTTATCGAATGTTTTCCGTCAGCTGTAACTTGATTCTAAATTATCATTTGTTGTTTCATAGCCAAGTTGATATATCTTAGTTTTAGGTTTTAAACGGCATTTTTTCGACACAATTGTTATGTAACCCCAAGATATTTTATTTTACCATAAAAAGGGCTTTATATTATATTAAACAATTGAAGAAAAGTGGTAGGTTCGTATTTAAAAAAAGGAATGGGCTGATGTCATAGCTAACAAACGGTTGAACGAAAATAAAATCTTTTACGTCAGTTATGTCGATAAGGATTTCCTGCACAACTTTCAATTAAATTTTTTTTATGAATGCACAATAACGACAAAAAAGGTGTTTCCATGCTTTTAACTCACTCTGTACATACTATCGTAGTATCGTACTTTGCTCTGTAAGCGTAATAGCTACACAATTACATGGAACTTTTATAGCTTAAACTAAGGGTCGGCAACCTGCGGTTCTTTTAATGCGTAATTGTGGCTCTTTTCAACACAGTAAATAATATGGGAATAACAAAATAAAATGTTAAATTTGAGTAATGGAAAAAGGTAACTTATAAACATCAGTAATATTTTTTTAGACACTATTAATGACTAGAAAAACAATAGTAAGAAAGAGAATAAAAAAAATCCAGTAAGGGATAAAAAACAAAACATACACTGTTGCTTAGGGTATCTCTCTAGATGTCAGTTGAGGTATACATAGTTATATTTGCGTTAGTTAGAAACCAAGTTTTTAATTTTTTTAAGTGCTAACATAAATGAAAAAATGAAATTAAATAGAGAGCATTGTAGAATCATGTTTTCTTACGACTTCAAAAAAGGTTTTATTAGTTCTAGTAAACTTTAAATTCAACTTTTAATGAAAAAGCACGCTCTTAGGCTATGGTATAAAGACTTTGAACCCACGCAGAGAAACGTTTACTTGTATCAAAGTCCCCCTTAATTCAAGACAATTACAGTTTCAATTATCGGCAATACAACAACTGTTTTAAATCAAAAGAAATATTTTCTTAACGTTCGTTTCTCCGCTTCAGAAAAGTATATAGTTGTAACAGGGGGCCGCGCCATAGCCATACCTGCCTAGTATACAAAAACAGTAGTAAGTAAATAGAAAAAAAAAATAACAGAACTAATACATAATTATAATATGTGAAAAGTAGTGAAACACTTACCCTTTTAAGCAGCCTTGGCTACGGAACAGTAAAACTAGAAGCACCATTATCAATATTAACATCATATGGGATAAGAGTGGCAAAAAGTTGACACCATTGGATGTGTTTCCACTGTTGTCTCGGTGAGCGATGTTCGCCGTGGTGAGAAAATGAGTTTATATTTTGAAAAAGAGCGTTCAACATCTACCGACGTTATACATGCATGATTAAAATACTCTTTGTACTTAGTCAGTGGATTATTCGATACACCATAACAAATTTGTTTTAGTGTGCTAAAATCGGGATCTTTCTGTAGCACAATCTCGAACTTATCTAAATCGCGATTATATTTTGCGTCATGTATAGTCAGTAGCTGTGTATGCACTCCGTCCATAATTTGCAGAGATTCCAATAATGATAACGATTCATTTTGTAATTGGTCTATTGCGTCAGCTAATCCTTTATAGTAGCTACGAATATTTTTTAAATCTGTTTCAATGGAAATATCTTCAAATTTCGACTGGCTCTCCTTAATAGCTGCAGCTTCGGCAGGATTGAATTGTGCAACAACAGCTTTTACTATTTTGAAATGTTCAGCATAATAAAAAGCTGCTTGCAACCATGTTCCCCAACGTGTAAAAATTGGCTCCGGTGGTTGACGAATACCAGGACACTCTGTGTGAAATGATCGTAGGCGTTTGGGAGATTTCAAAAATACTTTTTTTGTGCTTGGTATTAATGCATCTACCTCGGGAGAGTATTGTCGAATGGTTTCTGCCACAAGATGTAAAGCATGCACTTTACACGTAACACGTAAACACTTGCAACCATGTTCAAGAAGAGAACGGCCTACCGAACGCATTGTCGCTGCGCCATCGCTCATAAACATCAACACTTTATCTTTTGAAATTTGAAATTTTTCCAACGTACTAAGTACAACCTTCGTAATTGCTGCAGAAGTACACTCTTGTAGCCTTCGGCTATCTAGTAACAGTGGCAATGTAGGTTTACTGGGGTCTAGTATGCGTACCATAATATTTACAACTGATTTTTTTTTGTTTTCTCGTCAACACATAACCAAAGAAACTGTTTTTTCAATATGCGTTTCATTTTCTTTTCCACGTCATCGCGTACAAATGCAACATGCTTACGTGCCGTTTTCTCCATTGGCAACCGCAACTCGGGATTGTATTTGTCCCAAAAGTCCTTGAACGGTTGTTTATCGAGTAAGCCTAGTGGCAAATTACAGTTTATCAACATAAGAATTACATAAAAAAAATGCACTTCTCGGTGGCATGCCCAATTTTCGTTTTCTATGCTGTGCGGAATTTACGTGTCTTGTACAGTTCCACTTCTTATTTGACATCAAATGTATTTTGCACACTTTACAAACTATCTTACTCCCGTTGTAAAACAAATCGGGAAAGTCAGAAATAAACTTAGTTACTATGTCTTGAAACGGTCGTTTTTAGCCTTCGACGTGTTCACTAAAAACTACAATTAATAACTACGTCTGTATCAATAAAATCAAAACGCACTACACTAAATAATAATTACAATTAATAACTACGTCTATATCGATAAAATCAACACGCTCTATCCGCTATCTAATGCTAAATTGAACTGACAATGAGTGATGATTAATGACAATAATGACATAATGACTTATAGTAGTAAATATGAAATGGGAATTTGGCGAAAGGTTTAAAAAGATTCGAAAGGAGCTTATCCTTGTTATTGAAACCTTTTTTCAAATATTTGCCATATTGATGATTGTTATAATTTGCAAATTTGTATAACCTCAAATAGTGTCCAACGGACACACCCGGGTTGTTACGTTATTTTTTCGAAAATAATTACAATACAAAAGAGCAATGTTTCTTTTGAAATCCCTAGTAATGTAATTTAGTAAATGAAGCTCAGAAAATAAATTAGATTAAGTGATTTCGCAATAAAATAAACCCTTTTGACTCTATGCATAAAGGAAGTTATTGTTGTTCCGGGTTGTTAGGAGTTAAAAGAGCTACTATCGTCTTTTTATTATAATTTTTTCTCTTTGCATGTTTTTTTTCTGTCTTAAGATCAAGAGTAGCAATTAAATATTCATTGTTATGTTAGAAATGAATTATTATGAACTACGTCTGAGTTTCGTCCCTTCTCTTTTTGCTTTTTTCATTCAGTTTGTAAGATAATTTCATAAATTGTCTGGCCATAATAAAAGCAAATCATTAATAAATTGGCTGTAGGTTTCTTTTATTCTTACCTCATTGATTTTTCCATTCTTGTTTCTGCTTAAAGCGAATATTTCAGCCATGCAATATTTGCCTCGAATGTTCACGGATCTGTTTTGGGCATCATCGCTAACACCTATGGTGACGCATTCGTCAAAGTTGTCCATTTGGTACGTCTCGCCATATCTCATTCCGACCGGAAATTTCGGTGACGAATCTAACACTGTAAGATTAAAGATTGAGATTTTCACTACGCATAACGATAAAAAATATGGCATGCAATCTGCATAAATTATTGCAGCACTAGAGGAAGGTTTCTTTTTTGTCAGGAGAGATTCGCAAATATTTGATCTTCATTTTGACGTATATAATAAGTATGGGTAATAAAACTGTTAGCGCTTTTATAATTGAGCGTGATAATTTGTTTATTTTGATTTTACGTCTATCTAGTAAATGGAATTAACAATTGCGTAACCTTTTTAAAGTCACGAAGGAAAAGACTTCCATGACCTATGATGAAAATAATATTATCGATGTGCCTAATGAATAAAAAGGCAACAATTGCTTTTGCTTAGAATTTTTCAGCAATTGCATATATTACTATGCATAAAAATTCAAGTGATTGCTTTTTCTTTAAGAAATTACTACAAGTTATAGCAAATGCTCCTAGCAAAAACTTTTGCTTGAAAAAATCTTCAATCTGAAATTATTTATGAATAAAACTAACAATTGCTAACATTTTAAGTAATTACTGAGAAAAAATCAAAGCTAAACACAAGCTTTTGCGTTCTCATACTACATTTGATGTTGGCATTTAGTTCAGTGTGGTTACAATGGCAGAGTTCATTAATACCAATGAAAGAAAATTATGCAGTGTACCCAAAAATTGCAAAAATGTGAACTATTCACAAGTTATACCAATTCATTGAAGAAAGTGTTGAGTGGCTCGCAAATCATTTTTTGGAAGAAAAAAACAGATGAAGGCGATACAGAATAAATAAAATGAAAATATTTTTGCGGTGCCTAGATTTTCTTGTAAAAATCAGACTCTATTCAAAAAAAATATTTTTATTTCAAGACTATGAACATGTATAATATAAGGAAATAATTTTCTTTAAATCTTATTTGGATTAAATAAATATTTTCTTAGGGTTAGAAAATCCAAGACAGAAAAATGTTTCTTCCAAGTAAAACATTTTAAGCTAAGAAAATATTCATATTAAAGGTAGGAATGAAAAAATGGTCTCCCAAGGTTCTATTGAGAAATTAGGCGACCAGTTTCGTGTTCAAAAAATACATCAGACCAGCTACAAGGATATCGAATAAAAGTTACAATAATGGAAAAAAAACCTAAATTTAATAATTAAAATTAGGAGCAAGTGAATGAGCCAATGCAAAAGTTTTTTTTATAGGCTATAGTATCATTAAATTATTTCTTTAATAATGTAATTATATAGGGACTATTTTTATGTAATTTAATAATTAATGAGTTAATATTTAAGTTTATTTATCCCTTTATTATTATTATCATTTATTATGTATTTCTAAAAAAACTATAATTAAATTAGTACACGTGGTAAATAAAATAAAATATTACATTAACCGGTATCTTTTGAAAATGTTTATGAAACGTTGTACGTTAAAGGTTATATCATTGTATGGATAAGTATGGTATACTTCAATTACTGTTTTTGAAGATTAGTGACATAAGCTGAGACATGTTACAGCAATGTGGCCAGGAGGCTTTAATGCTTTTCTCTTCTTATATTGTTTTTGCCGGTAGCGATTCCATTAATACCAGGAGCTATTTATTAGCACTATCTTGGTTACAGTTTCTAGGCACTTTTTTCATATGCTCTTATATATTAAGTTCGTTGAATATTATTTTGTAGATAACCTCTACTTTAGCGTTTTTAAAATCACAAGCAATGTGAATAATTTACTGCATTATGTACGTTTAATAATAATAATAATAATAATAGTAATAATAATAATAATAATAATAATAATAATAATAATAATAATAATAATAATAATAATAATAATAACTTTATTTCAATAATATACAAAGTAAGTACAATGTACATTATTGAGAAACGTTAAGAGAAAAAGTGACAAAAAAAAGGCAAAAAGAAAAAAGAACAGAAGCAACTATAACAAAAGTACAAGTAGATCCAGGTATGCGATTCTAAAATTAAATTAGAGCGACAGGTAAGTCCGCTACATGCGGAAGGTATAAAAAGAACTAGAAGTTAAAAAAATCATCGATAGAGTAAAATTTATGCGTCAAGAGAAAAGCTTTTAAACGAAATCTAAGGTTTCTGAAAGATTCTCTGCTTTTAATTTCAGCAGAGATTTTGTTGTAGATATTAGTACCTAAGCTATTGACTCCCAGGTGCGTAACGGTCAAGGTGTTAGTTGAAGCATGCAATTCACCGCAGGTTCGTGTTTGGTAAGTATGAAAGGCAGCATTAGTTTCAAAGGTTTTTTTATTTGTGTACACATAACAGCATGTCTCCAGAATATAAACACAGGCCAGGGGTAATAGATTCAGCTCAGTGAATATAGGCCTACAAGACTGTGTGAAATGCGCACCAGCAATACAACGCACAACAGCTTTTTGGACGAGGAAAACTTTTTTTGCTGCTGGTGATGAACCCCAAAGGAGAATTCCATACTGCAGTCTAGACTGCACCTCGTTGTACTAAAGTGTTCTAAGAGCAAAAATGTCAACTTGAGATTTTAAACATCTGAAAAGGTAACATTTGCGAGAGATTTTACTAGCCAACTCAACACAATGTTCATTCCAAAGAAGCCTATACTCCATCGTCACACCCAAAAATTTAGTAGAAGAAGTCTCCCCCAGAGCGGTGGCATTGAATGATAAAGCCGCCGCAGCGGTTTGTCTTTGCCTAGTATAAAACACCATATACTTAGTTTTAGTTTAAATAAGGTAAGCGCAATTAATAATGTACAATATGAACGCATTTGTTTAGACTTTATTTATTTATTTCTAATAATTTAAAGCAATTTTGTACATGATTAATGATGACCCATGTGTCTCCGAAACGGCCTTTCCGAGTTAATCAATAATTTGTGTGATGCGGAGTGTGCCGAGAATATTTGTTTGTCATACTACCCCACAGTCCTTGCTATCATTATTTAGCAAATAATATATATTTCTTGGCGCCACCTAACGCCAAGAGATATAGTCATGCCGTCTAGGAAACAGCGACAGAAACCCGGAGAGATGTCCTCTACCTATCGAGCAGCTCCTGGGCTGCTTAACGCAAGATGGCGTAGCGCCTAAGCGCTGCGGTGTCTGCACATATAAATGATTCCTTAGGGTTACCATGATGTATAAAAATACACTTGGAAAAATGCCTAGCAACAGTAACCAAAAATTAATGCTAATATAGCTTATGGTATTGGTGGAATCATTCCCGGCAAAAAACAAAGCGAGAAAAGGAAGGGGTCGTGTTCGGAGTCACGCTGATAACACGTCGGCTAGCGCTTTCTCTTTTCTCGCTTTGTTTTTTGCCGAGAATGATTCCACCAATACGATGAGCTATATTAGCATTAATTTTTGGTTAGTTATAATCAACTAATTGTGGGACACATACATCAGACAGAACATCGATGATCAAAACTATATCACTAAAATTAGAAGAAAGAAAATGACGTTTTGAAAAAAATCTCAACGAAATTATCATCTGTGGCTTTTAAGATTCCACTAGTGTCAAAACTACAATGTAAAGTAATTATCTGTTATTTCTTGTTAGCTAAAATCCCGAAACGTCATGCACCTCAAAGACCAAGAAGCACAATTTCAATTGAATGCATTAAAAGCCATTATTGTGTAGCCATATACTTGCTCAACAAGGATGACATGATTTGAAGATTTTTGATTTTTTGTGAATTCATTTCACGCTTCATTATAACACCATACCAACGCCACAGTCTTTTGACGAGAATTAAAGCCCAGTTACAGTTACGGCTCAATTTTATATTTATATGATGCAGGATTTTGTTATACCAAATTTACGAAATGGCAATATTCTTAATTGTAATCAGTGTGTTTTTCTGATATTAATCCGCTTGATTATTGCCTCTGCAATTATCTTGAGGTATTAGTTTTTCTTAATAATCCAACGATTCTCGATGAGCTGAAAATTCTAACTTAATAAAAAGTGGAGATATTCATCAAAATTAACTGACGGATACTATTCAGAGTATGGAAGAAAGATTATTTGTTGAAGATCAAACTAGGGAATAAATTCCACATTTAAACTGAATTAATTTTTCCTAATACCATATTCTAAGTATGTAATTACTAATAGATTTTTAGAACGTCCCTAATGAGGTCTATGTCACGAACCCGCTACCTATTAAGACACTGCCATGTGATTGTATAACAATAATTACTCAAGGTCATGAAACACTTTTCGGTATTAGTCCAGCACACGATGTCGTACACGTTAAACAGCCTAAATAAGGAACGTACTGTACTTTTCTCGAATATTAATGTTCCATTACTTAATTGACAACGTTGGTTTTAGTTTGCCATAAATCATTTTCATCTTCGCTGTCGTTTTCGCAATAGATTAACGATAGAACATACGAATTTTACTAGCTATTTGCACATACCACTATAATGATAATGTCGTAAAGACAATTTACCTAATTTCCTAATTTTAGGTTTATGTATACCTGTTTTATTGCATAGTATTTGTGTCGTTTAATGTTAAAACACCAAGGAGTATGGCGGTCGTTAGGAACTAACACGTGGTTTCAAACTGTCGAGATGACGACCAAGGTGTAACTCTTAAGAATAATCCAGATTTGTATATATTACGAGCTGACAAAGGAGCTACAACAGTACTAGTGACCCGTGATGATTATATAGCTAAAACGTTTTCATTGCTTGCAGATACAAATACATGTAAATTATTAAATAGAGATCCCCCAATGAGTATTCAACGAAATCAAAATTCATTACTTAAATCTTTTTTTGATAATAGTCATTTAGATCAGGAAACTTATAAACGTTTAATACGTTATAACTCTATCCCACCGAAACTTTATTGTACTGCAAAAATTCTCAAAGCTGATGTTCCACTGAGGCCTATAGTCTCTAGTAACAACTCTCCTACTTATAACCTTTCTGCATACATTACCAACATACTTACGATGTCATTCAAAAATTTTAATAATTATATTTCAAAATTTTCAACTTCCCCTTGATCATGTATTGGTTTCTCTTGATGTAGTCTCTTTATTCACTAACATACCATTAAACTTAATTTTACAAATTATTGATAAGAATTGGCCCGTAATAACAGCATTATAATCTAACAAAAGACGAATTTATCAAATTTTTGATAATAGCTGTCAAAAACTTTATGCTCAAATTTTTGGTACACCGATAGGATCACCTCTTAGTCCCACCTTGTTACAAATTGCCATGGACCATTTCTTGCATTTAGTCATTCCAACTTTACCATTTCAGCTAGGTTTCATTAGGAAGTTTGTTGACGATCGTTTGTGTTCTCTTCCAGAACATGAATGTGAAACTTTATTAAATAGATTCAACCAAATTAATCCTCATATACAATAGTATGGAAAAAGAAGTAAACGAATCAATCCCCTTTCTTGACATGAAAGCTATAAGAACAGAGTCTAATATTATTATATTAGATTGGTACCAAAAGCCCACACATTCTGGAAAATACATAAATTATGACTCGCAACGCCCTATGAATCAAAAAATTAACTTAATTAAAGCCATGAGAAACAAAGTAATAAAACTATCTCATCCATCTTTTCATAAACAAAATTTAATTTGATCTTTTCCTCAATAATGGCTATCATTATTTTCTCTTGATCAGGTTGATGCATGGCTTACCTTTGCCTTTGCAACCACCTGCTCGGTCTTCAACAAATGTAACAGATTCTATTGCTGTACCTTATGTTAAATTACCTAATAGACCTAGACTCACAGATTCGATTGTTGACATAAGGAAAGATAATTTAAAATTTGCTAAATATAACTTAAACCCATTAAATATGTTATTCACAAAATTAAAAGATCCAACTCCAATTGATTGTAAATCAAATGTCATTTACTAAATCCCTTGAAAATTTTGTAACCAAATATATATTGGCCAAACATCTACCTGGTTAAAATCTAGAATTGCCAAACAACGTAGTGATTGCAATCTAAACAAACAAACTAGTGCGTTAGCTATTCACTTTAATAATACTTTACATGAAATGGATTTTAACAATGTAAAAGTTTTAACTGCTGAAAATAATTATAAGTCCCGTTTATTTCTGGAAATGTTTTACATAAATCAATATCCAAACACTATCCGACATAGATGGTTTAAGCAATATTTATTCATATTTATTTCATTTAAATACAATTAAAAATTTAATAAATAGGTAAAAAATGATTTTGATTCCAAGATTCAATGGTTTTAAAGTTTTTACATAACAATTAAACTATGAAACAATCCAGTCATATGTAATTGTTTGGTGATAACTTAATCACATTTAATTGTTGTAATATGACATTTTCAATAACTTATTTTAAATTGTTTTATGTTTAATAATATCAACCTGTATATTTCGTTTTTAAATGTTGCGGGCAGGGGTCTTCAACAAATGCCATCGCCTTGTTTTTTTTTATATTGATACATGTATCGGTTTCCTCTTTCATCAGTAAAGCGTGACAAACGGTAGCACGGTTGCAGAGGCGCCGTGAAAGGAGCTGTGTTTACTATATGCATACATACAAGGAATCGAGTGGACGTTCGGTTATTATCGGTTGATCGGTGTGCGTGTGACAGTTTGGTGAACAATCGGCAGTGAAGGCATCATTGGGCCCCATTTCTTCGAGGAAAACAATTCTACTGTTACCGTCAATTCTGACCGGTGTGTTAACATGATCCAACAATTTCTTGAACTACAACTTCAACAGATAAACTGAGGACTGGTGTGGTTTCAGCAGGATGGTGCCACGGCCCATACTGCTAGAAATTCCATGGCTGTTTTGAGAGAAATGTTCCCCGGGCGCTTGACCTCCCGGTACGGTGACATGCCATGGCCCGCGCGCTCGCCGGATTTAACTCCGTGCGACTACTTTTTATGGGGCTACCTCAAGAGTGAGGTGTTTAAACATCGACCTAGGACCCTCGAAGCCTTGAAGCAAATATTATTAAATATATATTCAAATTATACTTACTTGCATGTTATATGTAATTAAATTATAATATTGCCAACATTACCAACCGTTCTTTTTTTTTTGATTGTACCCCAAAATCATATTTTTAAGTGGGCCTAATTCGATGGCCAAGAACTGTACACCAAAGCTTTTTAGGTAAGTAATATCAATAGTTGTAGTTCATGGCGAAACATTCGGAATAAATATTCATTAAAATTCTCTTCTATTTCTATTAATTTATTTTTTAAGATACTTGAAAAGCTCTCGATGCATTACTACGTGCTTCTAGATAATTGCGAAATTACATCAATTTCAATAATCCTTCAAATTTCAGATCCATAAGGTCTAGACAAGATAAACTTTACTGTTCGTAAGCATGAATCTTATTATCGTTTACTGTAAGCAAAAAAATATACAGTAAACAAATTCTACCTACGTCACCTCCCTTGACAAGCAAGGCTGCAATTTGATGTCTAATACCGATGTTTAATAATCATATGTGTCTACACACATAAGCCACATAACTCATTTTGCTTTGTTAGCAATGTCAAGTTGTTGTAATGTTTATTTGGCAATAAGCAAGATTCAACAAAGTATTGAGCAATTGTCTTAAATTGTTCCTGCATCTATTTATAAACTATAGTGTGAATACTCATAGCAGTTCCTATCGAAATTATAAACAAGGAAGGTTGCAAAAGGAAGGATGTTTTTCAGTTACATCTATAAATAACAATAAACTTGTTGAATGTTTTCGATATGAGTGCTCTTTAAACATTGGCATTCTTTTATTACCTTAATCTGCTCGTATATATTCCTTCGATATTCTCACCTTAATTGCACTGAATTCTAAATAGCTTGATATATTAGACGATTCTAAGTGCTTTCAGTAGAAGTCGATGATTTTAATGACGATGTTAATATTGACAAATGTAAACATACAATATTATATATTTTTATGTGTTGTACACATACAGTGTGTAGCAGAAGTCATCAGGTTCGTTATACACTGTATGCTACATGACACGGAAATTGTAACACCAAGAAGAGACGCGAAATTTTTAACAAACTTGGCAGAAACGTAGATCTGTTCAAAGGTAATAATTGATTATAATTTTGTTGCGATGGATCAAGTGGTCATGGCATATCTATCACTCCATGCAGTCTTTTCTGACATTAATGTCGGGTGTATTTCTTGTTGTTCTTGTGTTGTTTTGATTCAATTCTCACCGTTTTCTCTTGTCATACTGTTGTTTAACGAGTTTTGAGGGTTTGATTATGCCTAGGGTGCGACAACGTGAAAATTACCGCCAGTGGAACGAATTCGCTAGAGATCGAATTGTTGGCTTATCAGAAGGTGGTTTTTCGTTCAAAGAAATTGCAAATCGCCTTAACCGGAACTAATCCAACAACATGCGTTGTTATCGGTCATGGACTAGGGAGGACCAGCAAAGTCGCCGAAGAGGAACCGGGCGCCGAAGAAGAACTAACGAGGTGCACCATAAAGTTCCGCCACCTTTGCATAATGGCACCAAGAGACCGATTTTCCAGTTCCAGGTCAATTGCTGATCTATGGTTAGGCAATGAAGGTTGTCCTATGACCCTCTGAACCATCTATTGCCAAATCAAGGCTTTCGGTTTGTAATCCTATCGACCACATCTTGTGCTACCACTTACCCAACACCGACAGCAATATTTGGAGTTGTGTAGGTTGCACTGGAACGTGGAGTATAGGGTGGTGTTCAGTGATGAATCTTGATTTTGTATAGGGATGCATGATGGCCGTATGAGGCTCAGACGAAGACATAGGGAACGCCGCGATATTCAATTTTGTGTTGAAAAGCGAGTGCACCGAGTCGTGGGAGTTATAGTATGAGGTGCTATAGTATATGGGAGTAGGACTCAGTTGGTGTTCATCCGAGGCACCTTGAAGGCCCAGTGTTACGTTGATAAGGTGGTGGAACCCCATATCTTCAGCAGCCCGAAGATCCACTTTTCCAGTGGGATAATACCTGCTTCCACGTAGCAAGAATTTCTCTAAACCGGTTCGAAGGGACCCAGGTCAATATCTTGCCATGGGCATTCAGATCTCCCGACCTCTCGCCAATCGAACACATGTGGGACGTTATGGGAAGAAAACTAAGAAATTTAGCGAATGCTCCGCAAACACTGGGAGCTCTCCGGCATGAATTGTAAGATACTTGAAACACCATAGCTTAAAGAAACAATGCTACGAAGAGTGAGGGGTTGTGACATATCCTAAATAAGGCGTCTGCCTTTTAAGTGTTGATTTTACCGTATTCTAAGAAGAAGCCATAAGATAAGCGATTAAGACAGGGAGGATAACCAGAAGGCCCCATACTGTCAAAGTATCCAAGACAAAACAAGCGAAAGCATTCATATCGGGCTTTGCCAAATACAGCACAAATAGGGGATTTTCCATACAAGAGAGTTCCGAGTGTTATTAACACCGTCACGGGTGAATGTTACTTCCTTCATTCGCAAAAATTATGCGTGATACAACACGACGATTATTGTTTATCCACTGACAAAATTCCCTACGCTTAGCATAATCTTTCGGTTGTAGGTGCTGCATATACTGACTACTAACACATGGAACAACAAAAATATTGAAGTGATTTTGAGGCTCGAAAGGATTGATTCAGATAACCGGTACGTCATATGTGATAAGAAGCGAAAAAAACTTTTAATGTCGAACGTACCTAACTTTACATGGGTAGTCAATGCAAGGATATTGTTATTTTATTTAAGACGTTTTAACTCAAAAACAAGCGCCAGTAAAAATTTTTTAATTACGCTATAACTTGAAAACAAATAAAAATCGGATAAGAACATACCTTATTTTTTTGTGAACAACACGCTCCTGGAGTTTGGTCCGTTCCTTGGAAACTCACCCTATACATTTTATAACGTTGACTTATACCAATTTTGGTCTAACAGAAAATAACCTATTATTAGCTATTAAATATTTTGATGAGTATATTTAAGTAAAGGATTACATTTACAGCCGAAAGGTTTTTTAAAAAGCGTTCCAACAAGTCGAAGCCATATTCAGTGACTTTGTTAATAATTACCTTATAAGGTAATTTACTACTACGCACTTTTCCCTAGCAATCCTAGTTTTTTTTTATTACCCACCTCGACATACGACCACGAAGGGTTAAACTTTCAATCAAGAAATAATGCCTTTTCCTAATACATACATTGACCTTGTAGCAGTCTTCATTCATATTTACTCATTATATTAAAATAATCGAACAAAACTGGATCAAAAACGACCACTCTAAAACTATATTCAAGAAGGTATTGGATAGGTCAGAGATAATCGTTGCGTAATTGTTCCTTTTTCGGCAAAAAAATCGTTTCAAGGAAAGTAACTCTCAAATAATAAATATTATTTCGGTAATCTGTGCCAGAAAAGATGGCTTATTTCGTAAAATTTGTTAATCACTTACTTTGCATCGCCCATGATTCTCTTTTTAATACGCCGTTGATAAAATGGGTCGCGTCCGTGTGACATTGACCCGCTGGCAATTCGGTAATCGCATCGGCAAGAAGGGTTAATTCCGGCGGAAAAAAGGCGTCCACCTTGATGACACTCCAATCTGTACGTTCTTGATCTGAAAAAAGAATAATAATGAAACCTCATTAAGAAATTTCTCAATTGACTAGTTGGAGCAGTGGAGCGGCCATTGCCATAGCAGCACCAGTGTTTCAAACCCGGCATTATGTCCTTACTTGCTCATCAATCTCATCATTTACAAATACAGTTCCATTATGGTATTATTAATCAAAATCTTATTAACTCATTCAAACCTTCCACGTACATTTCCTTAAATTTAATGATAATAAAATATTTGACTTTCTGGAGGTGTTTAGTCCATATAGCCAATGGCTGTACAGTCCCTGGCCATATTACTTGAAACATGTCATAAATCAACCCTTTTACCTGGAAATTCCCATCCTATTATAGTGATATTCTTTTGCTTGGAATCCGATCGTTTATAGGGGGACTAGATTATTGTATCAATAAATAGAGATACTAGAGAAATGATATTTAGAAGAGTAAAGTACGTATATATAAATATTTCAGTTATCAACTTACATTTAGCGAGTTCGCAGTTTAGAGAATGCATCGATATTTTTTTTAATATTTCGTCATAACCGTGTAGAAGCTAAGTTGTGGAGTATCGTTAAGTGTTTTGTGTTGATATATCGTTATTGCAAAGGTAACATTGTTATTCTATCTCTCTCTTATAAATTAATTATTTGGAATTTGAAAAAAATTGAAATATTTGGGGTTTTTTGTAGAAAATACCCGGATACAAGCTCTTCTACAATCAAACAAACATTCACAACGAGAAATTACAAAATTACAGAAAGTATCTCCTTCTTCTGTATCGCGTTTAGCTAGGAACTTCAACGAAGGAGCTAGCACATCGACACAAAGACGGGCAAAGTGCGGTCGGAAAAGAAAAACTTCGAAGAGTTCTGACCGTGAAATTGTTCATCAAGCTTTGCGCAATAGATTTGCTACAATTAAAATAATTCAAAAAAATTTACAAGAGAGAGGAACAGAGATTTCGAGCAGAACTGTCAGGCACCGATTGCGCGAAAATCGCCTAATGGGCCGAAGACCTGTAAAAAAGCCGCGTTTAACAGAAAAAATGAAATCTGCTCGTCTCAATTTTGCAAGAGAATATCGACATTTCACAGACGAGAATTGGAAAAAGATTAATGATTTTTACTGAATTAATGTTTGCATTATTTGATAGGTTTTCTTTAGTGACGAGTGCTCGCTCTGTGTGTTAGTGCAGCGAACACAATTTGTTCGTAGACGACCTGGCGAACGTCTCACAGAGTCCACGGTTCTTCGAACTGTAAAACACCCCCCGCAGGTAATGATTTGGGGAGTGATTAGTGGAGACGGACCCGGCCCTTTGTATTTTGTAGAAGGTATAATGCGTCAAGAGCACTACATAAATGTGTTAAAAAACACGTTATTGCCGTATTTTAAGCCAGGACGTTGCATACCGACAGGGCGTATATTTATGCAAGATAATGCTCCTTGCCATGTGGCAAAAAAGGTTAAGAAATTCTTTGAAGACAATCACATACCTCTTTTACGTCGGCCCGGAAATTCACCGGACCTCAATCCCATCGACAACTTATGGAATCGACTAAAAAGTAAGGTATATGAAAGAGAAAACCCTACAAAGGAAATATTAATGAAGAATATAAAGGATGTATGGGAGAACGATGAAGGTATAAAAGAGACAATCATATCTTGCATTGAAAGTATGCCCCGAAGAATTAATGGTGTTATTAAAAATCATGGGTTATGGATTAAATATTAATTACTTATTTAATATTTACATATGTTACATATTTTTACAATATATTTTATAAATAAAAAATATAATACATGTATAGTTTATATTTTATTATGAAGAAACTACAAAATATTGAGTGTTTGGCCAGGGACTGTATGTCACTATATAGTATTACGTTTTATGTCGAATCAAATTTAGCAGATGTGATCGTCCTATGAAAATCTTTTTATACAAAATTTTTTACCGTTGTATAATAGCTATTTATGGTATAAGTATAAAGACGAATTTTATCCACAAAAAAATAATTTAGATAATGTTTTTGAATGGATAAAATTTCTTTATTGACGTGTATCGCACAATATTTTTTTCAATTCCCATATTTTTTATTGTCTTCCATTCACAAAATGTTTTGTACTCCTTTTCGTAAACTAATTTTTCTGGCAATAAGTTGGATACTGCAATCCCAGCTTGGTTCAGAACACCTTGTGGTATGCTTTCTTCCTGGTTATTTACCATTTCAAACACACTTTGAGACTCTTAAATCGGCAAATTGAAGAATTTGCGTGAAGTGTCACATGTTTTATAAGCAAGCCATCCATAGCAACGAAAATTTCAAAGATAGTGCGAAGTTTAATTTTTTTTACTTTATTGGTGTTGTCAATAGCAGTGTGAGTAAAGTGTTGCTGTAAACATTTTATTCATCCTTCTGATTAAACTATTGTTTTAATAATAAGATTTAATATATAAAATGAGCATTTTATTCATAGGAAATGGAAAAAGTATATTAGCAAGATGTCGTATTATGTGCATGTAGTGCAAATTAACGGCGACGGTACAACGTCACTGTAGTGAATTTCATAATTTTATTTTAATATGTGCTAAAAACCAACCGTCTCGTCGTAACAATGACATTTTTCTATTACTACTCAGCATGACTTAACAATTTTAAGGAGTTCGTAGACTGCTACATCAAAAATATCTTGTATTATCTCACTAAGAATGCACACCAATTAAATAAGGAACTTGTATTGAATAAAAACGATTGGAAAATGTCTTCATCGTTAGTTTCTTAAAAGAACGAAATCTATCAGAGTTTGGTCAATGTTCTATTTATATTTTAAACGGAATCTGCCCTGCACACAGAGAAATGGTTTCTTGCATCAACAAATTATATTTTCTTGTAAAAATCAGTCAGAAAATAATTTTCTTGAAATTGCATTTGTATTAAATAAATATTTTCTTGGGGTTAAAAAACCAAAAAAATCCAAGACAGAAACATATTTCTTCATTTAGTCTTAAGTTAAGAAATTCTTCATATTACATTAACTGGCATCTTTTGAAAATGTTTATGAAATGTTGTACGTTAAAGGTTATATATCATTGTATGGGTAAGTATGGCATCTGTATTCCAGTTTCTGCCGCTACTTCCTAGAGCGACGTGACTATATCTCTTGGTAGTAACTGGTGCCAGGAAATATTTTAATGCTGTTTTTGAAGATTAGTGGCATAAACTGAGAGATGAACAACAATGTGGGCACGAGCAAAGAGCGTTAGTGCTTTTCTCTTCTCACATTGTTTTTGCCGAGAGTGATTCCATCAATAGCAAGAGCTTTATCTTGGTTACTGTTTCTAGGCACTTCACCATTATTTGAACTTTATTCTGTAGATAAATCTTATCTTAGCTTTTTTAAAATCTCAAGCGAAGAGAATGATTTACTGCATTATGTACGGATATGTCCTACTGTTGTAATCAAGGTAAGTGCAATTAATAAGATATAAATAATATGCATTTCAAGAATTTTAAGTAAATAAATGCTTTATTTTAAGAAACTGAAACTATTGATTTATGAAGAATACCTAAATGCTCTCTTGAATAAAAAAAAATATTTACTATCCTTAAGAAAATATTGTTTTGTGCTATAGCGGCCATTTACTTATACTAAGAATTGCTTTCTTCAAATTTTCTGTAAGATTTTCTTGAATCAAGTTAACAAATGTCTTAAACAAAGAAATACAAATATTTCATTACAAGTACATACTAGGGTACGTAAACATTCATTTATAGTCGGGCGTCTCATGCATTTATCGAATAGTGTTGCCGATTATCCTTGATTCGCTTCGTGCGCTCCCCAGCTTATACTTTCATAGCGGGCAAATGTTGTAACACCGTTCATATATTTTAGCGATTAACATTAATACAGAACTTACGGACGCGGTATATACTTCTCTTAAGCGGAGACAAACACTAAGAGAACATTTCTTTTGATTTAAAACAGTAATTGTATAGTGGATAATTACGGATAGAAACGGTAATTATCTTGAATTGATGCGGACAGTCTTGATAAAGTAAACGTTTCTCTGAGTGTATGAAATGATATGATAATCATTATTATAACATACTTTATTGAGTATCAATGATATGTTAATCATTATTATAACATATTTTATTAAAGTATCTTCCAAAATTAGCATCCATTGGGGCAATAACCTTATCACATTTTATATATTCCGTGCAGCATTTTTTAAATAATATTGTTGGTGTTGGTAATCTCAATGTCATTCCACTAATTCAATAATTCATCTGTTGGTTTGATAGCCAACGTCTTCGTAGTTCATTTGAATACATTGTACCTATAGCAGATGTTGTTTACATATTTTGTTTTCCCTTATATAGGAAGAAAGTAATTTTCGACATTGATTTCATACAACAACGTGCAAAAGATTCAACCAAAAATGCAACAACAGAATAATAAAGTTTAAAATATGAACGTCGTTAATGAATCTCAATCTCACTGCTATCTAGATTAATTTACACTTCATCCTAAGGCTAGATTTTTCCAATCCAAACAAGTAAACAATAAATGCTTGTATTTTCCATTTTCAAAAACTAAAAACCAACGATTTTTCTATGCAACTATTCAAATGAAGTTACATACATATATTGTATTATTACTTATTGTCTAGAGCCATGTTCGCTTGACCTGCACTAACTACTCCGAGTAACCAGTACGTTCGTTGGCCTGCGTGCAGTTGCACACAACCCTTGTTTATAAGATATAAAACAAAGACACAACCATACACCTACTTACACTGACCACTCTAGTGACGTCATTTTACACTACACCGAGTAAAATGTGCACTACCTTATATTCATTTTGTTGCTGCTAAACGATGTAGGAGAACGAAAAAGTAATTCTAAGTTGGAAAATAAACAATGATTCTTATAAAATTAAACTAAAGAAAAATAAATTCGATAATTATGCAAAATAAATTAAAATTCTAACAATGTTACTTTATTAAGGGGAAAAATCTCCTAGCAATATTGAACTTTGTAACTTTTGTATTTGTTGCGTTTCAAAATACGTTTCACAGTACTTCTACTAATACCAATTTGAAATTTGCCGTCTCAAGCAAGGTTCGCCCATTTCAACTAACGAACAAACCCTTACTTCTCTCTCCTCCCGCTCGGGATGCGTTAGAGTGTTTTGAGGCTGTTCGTCTATTTGGTGGCATTTATGGCAATTCGCAAAATACCATTTGCTAACCTGTAACATCTCTGCGGTTTACTAGCGCATAGAAAGACAAAGAGTGCATCAGATAGGCTACAGCAATTTGCGTGCGGCGAGCCTGACCAGCAGGGATAAATGCAAGTATGCCAGATCGCGCTACGTACAATATATCTCGCACCCCGGTGAAATGTGGACCAACGTGCATATCAGATATATATATTATTGGATCAAACAAATTTTATTGAAAAATTGTAACTGCATTTTATTATTTTTTTACGCGTGGCGACGGCCCCACGGGGTATATAAAATTCTTCAAAAAGTGGAAGTTCTAGGAAATTATAATTTGTTTTCAAAATATTATATTCTGAAATCTATATATTAAGTAAAACGAGTTTAAGAACAACATTCAAGATATGGAATTCAGGTACCTGACATAAGATCGGATTTTGTTAAATTTAACAAAACATTTTAAAATGCGTAGCGTGCAGAATTTGAAAGTTGACACCCTGCCCAAAAAGTTGATGACTTTTCAAAATAAAAGCTTCCGTGTTTACATAAATTAATAAATCGTCTATTTCGTGATATAAAGCAAAAAAAAAATAACCATCCTAAACTGAAAAACTCGACAAACATGCCGACAGCGTTTTTTTTCAAAGCCCAATAGGATTTTTGCCAATGGCTAATCGACATTTTTGTTCAATGTTGAGTATGATTGTCCGGTACGACATGGTGGCACATGTAGTGAAGCTCAAGAAGCCCATTATGAACAATCAATGTTAAAAAATATTTATAAAAAAAATTCTTTAATGTTTGTGGAAAATGTTAAACTACTACGTAAATGTATTTTCTTGTGCCTTTTTAATATATGCAGTGTTGTATGTACGCATACTAATACCATAAAATAACCATGTGTCTCTTGTACTATTACAGATAGATCCTGTATAACTAATTAGGAGATATAGCAAATAAAGAACGTACAAAATATTCCAAGAAATAAATAGAAATAAATAATGACAACAACAAACTGGCGACAACCTCCTTGTATGCTTATTCACAACTTGTCATTTCAACATTTTAAAACTTACTTTTGACAATTGAAGAAATCGTTACATGAATAAATCATGTTCCTACATTTCAAATTCACGACATGTCATCTACTTATCTTTCGTATGCTACCTAAGGTCACAATTATTGATATGAAAATTCTAGCCAAATAAGGCTAAACACATATGCATTTACACTACCGGCCATTGAAGTTGGGACAACTGTTAGAATTTTAAAAGATCGAATTTTTTCAATATTCAATGCCGTTGGTAGTATTGTAAAAACTTCTACAACAAAGTTGGGATAACAATAAAGTATTTAAGACGGAAATTCTCATTAGAATAAATGTTATAGAGAGAAATTTCTATTTATCCTAATGGCAGGTAATAAAATCATTAGAAACGATATTTAATGAATGGCATATAAACATGTTTATAAAAGAGGGAATGGATCTAGGGAGTCGTAAAAGAAATATTTTAAAAATGCAGAAAGGAAGGCGTGTAGAAAAGCGATCAGCTATTCTTACATTACACGAGGACGGATATTCCGTGCGTGTGATTGTGGAAAAATTGCAAGTTACAAAATCAATTGTGCATTATACTATTTGCCGATTCCGAACCACCGGGGCATTAGGAGACCGTAATTGCCCAGGTCGGGAAAGAATCACAATGGGTGCGGCAGATCAACACCCTACAGTGCTAAGCAAACGAAATCGGCGATTGACGGTGCCAGAAATCGCAGCAGAAATCAATAGGGGACACAAATGATGGTCTTTAGGATCGCGTTGCGATAAGAAAACCGTTACTGCGTCGTGGAAACCGCCAGAAACGACTACAGTGGGCCAGAAATTATAGGAATTGGACGGGAGAAATGTTCTTTGGACTCGTCAATCCAAGTTTGAAGTGTTTAGTCAGAAGCGCAGAGTTTTTGTGAGACGAACGAAAGACAACATGATATTGCGCGATTGCGTCGTTCCCACAGTAAAACACGATGGTGGTTCAGTGATGGTTTCAGGGTGTTTTAGTTGTTGCGGCGACCGTAGATCTAGTAAAAATCGACGGTATTATGCGTAAAGAAAATAATAGACTACTAGAATACTAGCAGAGGACGCTGTGACATCCGGATTGCGGTTAATTGGGGAGAACTTCGTGTTTGCGCATGATAACGACCCTAAATATACAACACGAATCTGTAAATCTATAAAGATTACCTAACGTCTTAAGCAGAAGAGAACGTTTTGCAAAATTATGCCCTGTCCACTGCAGAGTCCGGAATTGAACCCCATCGACAGACGAATACGAAAAGTCTGTCCAACTTTGAAAAAGCACCTATGGCGACTTCTCCAAACCGAGTAGAACATTTCCGGTGAAACTCTAACCAAACTAACAGAACGCATGCCACAACTGCTCCGGGGAGTATTACAAGCCAGAGGAGGCTATTTCGATCAACAAAAGATATAGCCCAATATTTTAATTAGAATGTTTTGTTTTATTTTTTATGTCATTTCTTCTTCTTATTTGTGTATGTTTTTATTTCTAGCAATAATTTTTTATATTCTTTTGCATTATTACCGCCTTTATTCACGTTTGCAATAATTCACTAGTTATCCTAACTTCAATGGCCGGTAGTGTATTTGGATGACGCGAAAGATATGTATCGGTATGTATATAAGATTTTGACGTCTGGCGGCTATAAATTCCAATATGGTGGTGCATCAAAATATGGTTACTTGGTGGCAATTGTATTTAAATTGTGGAAGAATATTTCAAAAATAGTATTTCATGTAAAATGTGAAATCTAGTCTTAAGTAAAATGTACGAAGTATTCTAAATTATTGGCGCAATATTACTTTTTCCGTAATTCTTGGCGTTACAATGCAAGCTAAATTACCGAAGCAGTGTTTCTAATGCCAATTAACATGCCATTAGTAAAATGAATTGCATAACACATTATGCAGAAAATTTCAATTTTTTTCTTTTTTAAAATTACGCAATTTTAAAAATTTGGATGGATGGTTTGATTTGCGATTCAAAACTTTCAATAAAGTATGGCTTCAAAACAAATAATAAAAGTATATTAAAAACATATTTAGTAAATATTTCTAACACATTACTTGTTAAAAGTAATTATTTTTTGTTAAACATATACGTAAATATTTATGCTAGCTGTCTGATTTCATCCATTTGTCATCTACTACTTTGATATATAAACATGTATATTTGCATTCTTTTTTTTCTACTTGTATTTTAATTTTGATGTGCAATAACGATATATTACTATCATTATTATACTTATCTCTAGAAGTAATCTAAAGCAAATATCCTAAAACTATTTTTGATTGCAAGGCAGTGGTGTAGCTAGGGTTCTCCGGGCCCGGTGCGGAACCAGATTTGTGGGCCCAAAAAAAAAAAAAAATTCCTATGATTTTGGGACCCCCATGGGCCTATCGTTTTCCAGGGACCCGGTGCGGACCGCACCTACCGCACCCCCTAGCTACGCTACACTGTTGCAGGGCACTACTGATTAAAATTTAAAGGGCTATGACACTTCTTATTTCAAATATGTAAAACATCTTGTATATGATGGATTCTCCGAACAGTCCTTGTAAATGTAAGTTGTATACCAACAGCATAGGGAAATTTAATTTTCTGTGTTTGATATGCAAGGTTCAATTTAAACATAATAGTTATTTCCTACCAGCTACGTTAATCAATCTTTACTGCCCTCATTGGAGGGACGTAAATGCAATTTACGATTTATTTACCTTGGTTGCTCTTGACAGCGGGATGTAATGGAATTTTACGTCCCTAGGGAAGTAAGGTAATACATTAATAAGTGTCAATATATAACAGAAATTGACAACTTTAAGAATTATGTAAGTAAATAAGCAAATGTCAAATATTTACTTAAAATGCTAATTTTTTTTCGAAATTTTGGGCCGGTGGTAGGAAAAATATAATATGACACTCGGGCCGTAAGCACTTTTAAGATCTTGGAAGCAACATTCTCGACCGCAAAACCGCACTTACGTCCTTTGTGACATAAATAACTATTATTAGGTTTTATTTTCTATACAAATCGATTTTCAGCTTCTTATTAACAACATAGATAGCTATTTTTATTGCTAAACTAATATCACAAATCTTATACGAGGTATTCCGAAAATCTATACCATCTATACCTTTTTATTTTTGAAATAGCACACCTCGTACATAAGAACAAAATTTACGTCCTAGTAAATCATAAAAAGGTAGTTGTACATTCATATAATATGCTCCCAAATTGCAAATGAAAATCCTTGTAATGGATATGTGTAATGGATATGTGGTGCCAAATATTATACGAGGAACGTTCAGTAATTAACGAGACAAATGGCTGTGAAAAAAAAAACATATAGGCACATCTCCCATCGCTTTGTGAGCTTTCTAATTCCAGTGCTGAAGAATTCTTGACCTTGGTGTCCGAGCCGCTTGTGTACAGCTTGTTTGACCGCTTTGTTGTCTTCGAACTTGGTGCCGCGTAAAAACTCTGGGCCGAACAGATGAAAATCGGGCGGTGCGAGGTCGGGACTGTAAGGAGGATGTGGCAAATTTTCGATCATCTCTCGCGTTTTCTGGGCAGTATGGGGGCGGGCGTTATCGTGCAGCAGAATCACACCTTTTGAGAGAGCACCCTGGCGTTTTCTTCTTATTCAACACTAACGTTACACAAATCAGCTATTGTCACATTTTTATACGCCTGTCATCGAGAATAGGGTAATTTATGCAATTTTGTAGCGCGTCGGTCGACACTTCAGCCCATTCAACCGATCGTCCGGAGCGATGAATATCGGTGATATTTGTTCTGCCCGATTTAAACCGTTCAATCCACTCATACACGTTTCCGCGGCTTAAACACTTTTCACCAAACTGTTTCAACATTCTCAAGTAAATTTCGTCCGGTTTCACACCTTCGGATAACAAAAATCTGAACGTTGCTCTTCCACCGTACACGATTCGAGAAGGACCGACATTTTGAAATGAGCAAAAGAGGTTATGTTTACTTTTATTTCTTTCAAACAGCTGACTTAATTTGTCCCCAAGGTTGCCAATTTGACCCACAGAAAGTTCCATCTAATAATACCAGTTTTCGTTAATTACTGAACGTCCCTCGTATTTGGGAACATTCTAGTCTACAGGATAAAATTGGGACATCTTTTAGAGACTAGTTTTCAATTTTAAAAGGCTAAAAATTCTTTTTTTAATATCAAAATGATACGAGCTTGCCAAAGAAATGAGAGCAAACGGTCACTATTTCCATAAATTTGATGAGAGAAACATTGTCGTTATTGCGAAGCATCCGGCGATAAGGTAATGGTAATGAAAAAGTTTATATTGTTATGGTGTAATTATAAATATCATTCTTACATAAATAAAGTAAAAAAAAAACAATGAATTGAATTTTCAATGAGGATTGTTGAATTTGAAATATTACAAGTTTCTTAATTTGAATAGCTTTCTTAACAATTAAAAAAAAAACTAATTATACTTATACAAAACGTAGACAGAACGTCTTATAATAATTACATCAATTTTTATAGCATTAATTCATATATGCATATAAAGATGTTTAAAATCTTATTGATTCAAGTCTGTATGTTTGTATCAGTATCTTATATGTATTATAATCCTCAACAGGTCTTGTAGGCCCTGGGCATCAGTATCTTACCAAAGTGATATATAATTTTTTTATATTGAAACAATTGCTGGTAACAATTATGTAATAAAATAAGCGTTTACTTATGGGAATTTCTAAGGTAAAACGATGATCACGTTCTGAAACATTTCATCCATAGTTTGCAATATTACACGAACATCTTCATTTGAATGAGAAATACGTACGTGTGAATCACTGCTACTGATAGTTTATTAGATTTTTGGAAACTCGTTTAGATGCGTATGTGAATATAATTTGTTATGTAAATATAATTAGGCGAACACTATAGCAATAAATCAGTTTTTTTTGAAACCAGCAATAATATAATATCTAAATTCACACCTGAGTAGGCACTGTTCTACATTAAATTATATTTTAACTTATTTGAAATGACTTGGTACAGATTTGTTAAATTTCTAGAAGCTTTAGGTAAACATGATATTAAGAAAAGCAATATTCGCAAATTTTTAAAATAAGAAAACTTTACCATAAAAATGTAAAGTAATTTGTAACGATATTTTCAAAAGGACTATCTAGAAAAAATCTTAAGCAAAAATAGAACAAATAAAGTCGATAAACTATATTTTGGATTGTTCAACATTGGAAAAGATTCTATTTTGACTGACTATATAACATGTAATGGAAAAATTTTTGAGTATTTATCACTTTATTTAATTCTCGTCATGGACACTATTAACTTACCAGGAAATGTAACATTTTCTTGCTTCTGATTCACCACAACGCTGGTTCTATTATTCAAACTATCCAAAGCCAATCCGTAGCTGATGTGACAATACAACAAACTCAACGTAATCGCTAATCTTTTCTTATGCGACCGCATCTTCTCTTTAACTTGAAGGAAGATCTTGGACTGATTACAAAATTTGAAACTCCACCTGATTCAATCGATCACTTTGATTGTATTGTACTACTACTCTTACTATTTTTTAAATCGTTGGTGGGAGATTTGTTACAATATAGAATTTGTAAACATAACGACGAAGCATTTTCTTTTACGCATAGGATATTCATTAATACAGTACGATCACATTTCTTAATCAATGTCAGGAATCGTGCAGAATGACAAGCAGCGTCTTTGTTGATATTATTGGGAGGTCCATTTCATAAATATGTTAATTTGTATTGTAGGTAAATAGCTTTTATTTTTTCAATCTTTTACATAGTTAAGAGTGAAGTAAACAAATGATATGTGTATTCTTATTTAAAAGTTAGGGATTGAATGTAAGTAGATGCGCTCATGGAAAGGAAATTTAACCTTCGACCTTATTATGGCGCACATTTTCATCCAGGGAGTTGAGAGAGAACTGAGAGGGGCAGATATTCTTTAGTTGGTACCTATTAGTAGTATTATTTTTTTAAAAAATGTAAAAAAATATATGTATATTTTAGCCTCTTTTTACTTTTGTGCAAGCTATATACAGTGCGACCCATTTGAAATGGAAGCACTCCTGCAGAACCTATATTTTACACTAAAATGAAATCAATTTTTATGAATGCACAGTGGATCAAAAAGTCCACTTCCACACAAAACTTCATCTAAATTTTTAAGGCGTACTATGATTATTTTTCGAGTTCGAAAATAACAGAATTTCATTAGCGATTGTTTTATTAAAAATCTAACTGTATCACTGAATTCAGAAGGTCTTGAAATGGTTCTGACCAAAATTTCATTCAAATGTGTTTCTTAAGCTATTTTTCAAACTTTATCGGGCATTATTTCATAAATCCACTTCTACTGGTCAAGATAGATCAAAATTTATAAAACAACTAAAAATTAAGTAAACAAATGCAATTCCTCATTCAGATTTACTTCAACAATTGTTAAACCTTACTCATCCATCAATGTAGTTAATGAACAATTATGCAGTAACTGTCAATGTCACAGCCCGTGTTTAACTTAATTTATAAATTATTAATTTCGACGTCATAGCCTACTTAGGATTTTATTTAAATTACATGCATTTTTTGATGAAATAACAATTACTATTATCAATTGAAACACTTTTTAAGATACTGCAACACAAAAATGCACTAAATAAAAGTAAAGCGAGATTATTTTACAAACTAATGTAGCTAGTAGGTATTACTTGTTTCTTTAAAATTTACAATTTACGTAGATGTTGATGATTATACGTTCGTGAGCTTTTTCCTTTACCTGTTTGATCGTATGTATGGCGTCTATGGTTGATTTTCCTTGGGTAAATTCACATTGATATTGCCCTAAAAGGTGTTTTGTCGCTTTCACTAGTCTTTGTTTAATTGTAGTTAGATTTTCAAAAAAAGATGGTTATTGCAATTTTGTGGCATTTAATAAAACAAACATTCTTCACTATGCTTACACCCTTGATAACGCTCTGCTCAATCGTTGCTTCTCGATAAAGGATCTAGGAGTTTATTTTGATCCTTTCCTTACCTTTACGCCACATCGAAATCATGTTGTTTCGTCAACTCTAAAAACACTAGGTTTTGTTATACGTCTTTTTGTCCCCGCTTATTTCAAGTTGACAGCGCCAATCTTTTATTCAATACCTGCATCAGAAGCAAATTTGAATATGCTAGTGTAGTGTGGTGTCCGCACTATACATCTCACATAGCGCTGCTTGAGAAGGTCCAATATTTGTATTTTAAAACTGAAGGGACGTATCCGCTTCGAGGCACAGATCATAGTTTTCGTCATGAATAACAACATTGATTCTGCTTACTTGCTATCACAGTTGAGTGTACTGGTACCTAGACTTTCTGCCCGTTCAACCCCAACGTTTTATATCCCAACGGTTACAAGCAATACGACGTATCACTCTCCACTATTAACTATGACGCGAAATTTTAATGCGGTTTCTCAGTTCTTTGACATATGTAAATTATAATTCACTGAATGAAATTATCGACATTGCTAGGACACACTTGCAGTAGATCTTAGTTAATGTCTATAGATAATGTTTAATTTATGTTTAATTATTGTTTTTGGCAATGTTGTAGAGTGTTTTGGAAGTTGTTTGCAACAATGTTTTCTTTCTCTTTTGTATTTTTTTGTATTTATATATTAAGGTGTCTGCAATTGAATTTGATTTTTGTCCTTTATTTGGATCGTGTAATCTGTTGGACAATAAAGTATTATATAGTATGGTGTAATAATAATAATAGGTAATAATTAATAATAATAATTACGCAATTGTATTCCACATTATGCATTATACTATTGAAAAAAATGTTTTCTGTCACATATTAATAGTTTTTCGGTGTTCGCAAGGCGTCACTACTTATATAATAATCGCTAATACAATTTTGCTATTTTCGACCTCGAAAAATAATCCGTGTGTGTAGGAAGAATTTAGATAAACATCTTTATGGAGGTAGACTTTTTGATCCACGATATATTAAAAAAAAATGGTTTCATGCTAATGTAAAATATAGGTTTTGCATGGGTGCTTCCATTTCAAACGGGTCACATTGTATATACACACTGTAATATGGCACATAGAATATATCGATGGCTTAGTGGCAATAATGCGTATTAACATTTTTCTAGGTTATCAGGAAAAATCTGTATGTAATCAAGTTTTGGTTATTAAATTGTTTTCTTTCGTATATATTAAAAGGTTTTGAGTACCTATTAAGTTATTAGGGCAGTTGCTGTGAAAACAAATATGTGCACAATGTTGCCACCCAGAATAACCACCAAAAATCCGTGAAAATCCTGCTTTCCCCAAATTTGATGATACGAGTTATTACCACTAAGCCATCGATATATTATTACCTATTATTACTATTTAGATTAGAAGGCAAGAGTTACTGTCTTTTGTTAGATAAAGTATTTTTGTACACAGACAACGTTCGCTGTCACATGCCGTGTGTGGAGCATATTTTAAAGCGCATATTTGACTGACAGTTAAATGAGTATCAGCTGAACCACACGAATTTTGAAATTTAATTTCAACTTTTACTCTCATAGGTCCGGGAACATTTCCGATACTTGTTTGTACCCTGTTGAAAACAATGCTGATGCCACTTTTTTTTCAATTTCTCTATTTCATCCAGTATCCAGTTACCAAAGTTTGAGCAGATAAAAGCTAAACCATTTTCAACTTCCTTGTAATTGAAAGCATTTTGAGATTTCTAAATGCTCATAGAATTGTTTGCTTCAAAACTATTAACAACCTCAAAGATATTAATAAATATAAGCAGGTATTGTGGAGTATGAAGAAGCAAGGAGTATGTACTTTTGTTAGCAGTAGCGGCTGATAAATAGGAGTTCAATGACAAAACATCGATTCCCTCGTGTATTTCCGTTGCATATCGTTTACGTTGTAAGATGCAGTGGAAATATATGAGGGAATCGAAGCTTTGTCATTCAACTTCCGTCATCACTAGCCGCTGCTGTCTGTTAGTGCTTAGAAATTCTTTGCATAAAAACTACAAGGTAAATTAGGAAGCTTCTCTTTATAAACAGCAACGCGCAACGGGACTTTAAGGAAAATCTAAAGATAAATTGCAGCATATTATTTTTAATATACCATTGACCAACTTATTGAATGGAATATTTGTAGAAACCAGTGCTTCACAGAGTTTTAAACAAAATGTTGATATCGAAGATTCGCTGTTTGAAGGACAACCAGTCACCACTTTTTTTTAAATAAAAGTTGTCGCGTGGATTTATTTTATTTTTTAAAGGTGTGCCACACGTCAAATGTTGAGTGACAAGTACTTTTTGTTGCATTAATCTGTAAAATATGAACACTGTTTAACAAGATAGCAATGAAGTATACATTAATATGCACAGTGGATTGCTCTTTGCTTACAGTTTTTAAACAAATTTTACAATGTAATGAATTAGATAAAAGTGGATAATTTTTATCTAATTTTGTCCACACATATAAATTGTTTTTCTTAATCGGTGGCATGTTAAAAATTCTTAATACTAACATCTAAACTACAATACCCTTCTCTTGTATGAAAATCACTTCAAATTGCTTACGTTCTCCATTTTGCTCTATTCCATTTACTCATCGAAATAAATTAAAATGCTTAGTCAATAAGACTAAAACGAAAGCATTTAATTCTATTGGTAAAATATGTTCCAACACAAACACCCGCATACAATGTATCTCATCGCTTCGCTATTACCGCTGCTCTTATCGAGTATCACAAGGCGAGTTCGGGTATTCGTCCGGAATAACTCCATTTACTCCAAATACCCTACTCACGCTCTTTCGCGTTCGGGAATGTCGTGGAGTTACTCCATCCATTCATTTAAGAGTATGGGTTGAGTGATCCACTCCTAATCATCTCCACGTGTTCTGTGGTGGGATTCTGTTTGCTATCGTTTTACTCGATACCTTCGTTTACGCCATTTTCCGGGTTCGAGCGATTCTCGTTGGTTTCGTATCGACTCGAAAGGTCACGTGGTTTCATTTAGAACTGCCAGTTTCACTCGATACCTCCGGGGATACCGAGTTGTGAAAACGATACAGCTTATCTCTTTTTAATGCTACTAATATCTTTGTTTAGAACATCATTTGCAGAAATACAAATTTAAAATTCGAATGACGTGACAACCTGTGAACTAGTACTTTCTTGATTTTAAATTTATTTTATATTATATGTAACAATATAATAGGGCTCATCTTAAAGTGAAAGAAGTTCACTGGGACATTATTATAGAATTTCTGGAGAAGCATCCAGATTTTGCCAGTCGAAGATTAAATGTTTCGACAGGGAGGGACAAATATAGGCAGCTATGAATTAGCATGTGAGTTAAAGTTATTGGGACATGGGGAAAAAGCCTGTTGATTATAAGTGCACTTAAAAAAAGCTGCCGATATAAAAGGGTCACAATCACAAACAGGAGGTAGACCTGAAACCACAAAAAATTAACATCTCAAGAAGAGAGATTTTTAAGAATCCTTGGACAGATTTTTTACCAAGGCTGTGGTGTTCCAGAGCGAGGGCTAATGATATTTACAACAATATAGTGTAACACACTTTCATGATTTTCAAATAAAAATTGTATGTTTACCTCTTATAGCTGGCAGTTGTTATGTGCGAGACAGACAGAAGTGATTCTGTACTTTCAAATTATCTAACAGATGAAAGAAGGAAAGGTTTCTGTAGGCCAAGCATTCTTCTTGATTCGCGTTTTTGTTGTCGCCGAACTTGGTGAAAAATCGGTAACATTGTTCTAAAAAATATAAATTCATGTATGTGTATAGATAACTTTTATAAACGGAATAAATGTGACTAAAACAATAAAGGAAATTTATATTTCAAGTATTTAATCTCAAACAAGCCGCGCTTTCAAAATATCCAATAACAATAGTGAACAAATGCTGCTACGAAGTGCTACGGCTAACAGAAGGGAAAGGGAAACAGACGAAGTCGAAGGTACTTCAAAATCACTTCTACCCGATGCGAGTTTGGTTTTCGAGTCGAGACTTCGACTCGCTCGATATCGGGTTGTGAAACAGAATCCCCCTGCTGTACTCTTAATCCGTTCCGAACGAATACTCGAACTCAGCTACAGCTCGCTTCTGTAACTATGGTTATGCAAAGTTACAGTGCTCACCGATTGGCCCGTTTCACTAACGCATCGCTCTTATCGACTATCACAGCTGCATTATAAACACACCCTAAAACACGCCTCGAAACCGCTCGTAATACTTTAAAAAATGGTGGGAGTAACATGCATACTTCCAAATTCTTTTGATATTTCATTTAAAAGTTTCGGTCACTTCGTATAGCACGTGTGCATGTAAAACACAAAACGAAAAATTATTTGGAAATAAGTATATATCAGTACAAACGCCGATGAATTTGTTATGTTATATCTATTAAAACGTCGCCGAAACAGAATAGCAGCGCAAAGCAGGTTTACAGAAATACAGGATGGGGCAAAGCAACTTGCTTATTAAAAAATTAAATTAAAAAAAAGTAATGCAGATATATATTTAATTCATTGAAAAGCATCAAGTATAATATTTAAATTTTATGTTTTCCCAGTTTTAAAGATACACTGCGTTAATCGAATTCGGAAGTTTCGTTCAACTCTTTCCAACATATCGACGGCTATGTTGGCGACAGCTTGACGAATATTGTTCTTCAGGTGAGCCAGGGTCCTAGGACGATCGTTGTAAACAAGCGATTTTAGACAGCCCCATAAAAAATAGTTGCAGGGGGCTAAATCAGGCGACCGTGCTGACCACTGCAGATCGCCCCTTAAGGAGATGAGACGTCCTGGGAAGTGTTGCCGCAAAACAGTCATTGATACATGCGAAACTGCCCGTCCGTTTTCTTCCATGGACCAGTTATTCCACCTTCATCCACTCCATGATGCTAACGATGCTAACTAAACCAAGCGGAGCTACAACTTTACGCTCCGCCCTCTCGAATGTGCCTACCCCCACCCTCCTCGGAGCAACCATCGCTTCAGGGCGCCAAATTCAAATAAGCAAGTTGCTCTGCCTCACCCTGTATATACTGCAGGTATCTCCTAAAGCTGACTAATCTAATTCTAATTCTCCATGAAGCAAATCTACAAATCCTAACGGAGTACATATATATTTATTAAGATAAATTTTTCCTGATAATTAAAATTTATCATTACTTATTCTTTAATGAAGTATTTAAGTATTTATCGTACAAGCTTCACACTTTTCTTATATCATCGCACCAGAACAGACAAAAATTGGTATACTGATAGATAGAAATAAAGAGAAAACAAAACGCGCTGGGAAACCTCTAAAAGTTGAATTTTCTTGCTGCAAGCGTTTAGTGGTGCCAACGTCGTTATTTTTGAATGCACCAATGACGTACGTGCTGCTTCAGAATTTTGCAACTCCACAACGTCGATATGAACCCGGTCTTATTGGGATAATAAAGCTCCATCTATCACTAGAATCAACAAGGAGAGTCTCCTTTTTTAGGTTATGTTCTTTTGTCATTTCATCATCATATTTCATTTGTAGGTTAAATAGAATATGTGTTATCTGTTTCTACGCTTGTGATAAAACCAAAAAAGAGAAAAGATATGGAATATGTGGGTGAAGAACAGCAGCCTCAACCGCCTGTAAACAAGATGTAAGTACTTAATTTAAAACCTAATAAGAGTTATTTCAAAAAGAATCACTTTATTCTCTTGTAGATTATGCTGTGAATGTGGTATAGCCATCGACCCAAATCCAGCAAATATGTGCGCAGGTTGCTTGCGATCTCATGTCGATATAACTCAGGATATACCGAAACAAGCAACATTATATTTTTGCCGTGGTTGTGAAAGATATCTGCAACCTCCATCGGAATGGATCCACTGCACCTTAGAGTCGCGAGAATTGCTCTCATTGTGCTTAAAAAGATTAAAGGGTTTGAATAGAGTAAAATTAGTAGATGCAGCTTTTATATGGACCGAACCACATTCACAAAGAATCAAAGTGAAGTTGACTGTGCATGGCGAAGTTATGGGTGGAGCAGTATTACAGCAGGTGTTTATTGTGGAATATTCAATTAGCCACCAGATGTGTGATACCTGTCATCGTTCTGAAGCTCAAGATTATTGGCGTGCATCAGTTCAAGTAAGGCAGAAATCTGAGAATAAGAAAACGTTCTACTACCTTGAACAGTTGATTTTAAAACATAAAGCACATGAAAATACTTTGGGAATAAAACCTATTTATGGTAAATATATACAACCACAAAAAGGAAAGCCATATTTTGAATTCTTTGTATTTTTTGCAGAGGGTATTGACTTTTTCTATGCTACTGAAGGACATGCCAAGAAAATGGTGGATTTCCTTACCGCAGTTCTACCATGTCGCTATCAACATTCCAAGAAGTTGATATCGCACGATGTTAATAGTAACATTTACAATTATAAGTTTACATATTCTGTGGAGATTGTACCACTTTCAAAAGATAGTGTAGTGTGTCTTCCAAAAAAATTAGCCCAGCAGTTAGGAGGAATTTCGCCATTATGTCTTGTATTTCGCGTTACAAGCATGGTACACTTAATTGATCCATGTACAGCACAAAGTAAGTTTCTACAATTAACTTTAATTGGAATAACACTGTCTTTATTATAAAAATCCTACATAAAAGTAATCCAAATTTCACTTGTTTACTCAGTGGCAGAATTAAGTAGTACCAACTTCTGGCGTTTTCCATTTAACAGTATTTGTAATCCCAAACAACTAGTAGAGTACATTGTTATGGATATTGAGCCGATTATGTACAAGGATAAGAAAACATTTCCTGGCCAAGGCGCTATATCCCATCGACATGTAACAGCTGATATTTGGCTAGTGAGAGCCTCCGAACTTGGAATAAACGACAATACAATCCATACGAGAACTCATTTGGGTCATATTTTGAAGCCTGGTGATTCAGTTTTAGGGTAAGTAAATATGACCCATAACTCACAATGAAAACATTAGTCTGTAATCTATAATTTTCCTTGGAATTTCCGACGTCGATGAATTCGTATTCACCGACCGAAGCCAAAATATAAAGTGGGTGTCAGAATGTTTTTCGTTTTTGTTTTGACGGTTTCGCGCCAAGCACAAATAGCGGAGGGAGGAGAGTGGTGTAAAACGCTTGGCTAGTTTACGGGAGCGCAACGCGCATTTTACGTGCGAGCATTTTATAAAAACGATTCGTACGCTGTTGTTCGACGTCTTTACAGGACACATTTTAATCCAACGGCCATGAGAACTGTGCCAAGTGCGAATTTAATCAAGCATTGGGTGTGCAAATTTGAAGAGACTGGAAACGCAATGCGGGATAAATCAACTGGGCGCAAAAGGACATATCGACCGCGTTCGCCAGTCTGTTATGGACGATCCACGACAATCATTACGATTGCGCCCAGCTTCTCTAAATTTGAACAAATCCACGGCTCATCGCATTATTCACCCTTATAAAATGGTTGTTGTGCAAGAGATGAAGCTCGATGATCTTGCTAAACGAGTCGAATTTTGCAGGACAATGGAAAATTGTTTTAGGAGCTTCAATAACATATGGGTTCTCTGATGAGTCCAATTTTCACATCAAGGGCCACATGAACAAACAAAATTGTAGATATTGAGTTTCCGATAATCCGCTGGAACTGCATCAGAAACCATTACAGTCGGTTGTCGTTTGGGCTGCCATATCAAGTCAAGGAATTATCGGCCCATACTTTTTTGAGGATAACCGTGGTCGCGCTTAGACCGTAAATTCCGATCGATATTGCCATATGACCCGGACTGCTTTGACTCCAGAAATGCAAATCCAGGTTAGGTACAACCGCAATACATTTTTTCAGCAAGAAGGAGCCATTTCCCACGTCACAAATGACTCGCTAGCTGCTCTTCACGATTTATTCCCTGAAAGAGTAATTAGTCGCCGTGCAGACATCAACAGGCCACCGAGGAGTCCAGATTTAACGTTTGCTGATTTTTTTCTTGTGGGGCTACTTGAAAAGTAACGTTTTCAACTCATTACCACCCAACTTTAATGTTTTAAAGCAAAGAATCACAGACGAAATCACCGCTATTCCAAGAGCAATGTTCCAGCGAGTGATTGAAAATTTTGAAAAACGAGTTTGGACTGATTCTGGTGTTTTATTTTTAAGAATCAAAAACGAAAAACAGTCCGAGACACCCTATATTAATTAAATTATTGTACTTGGCATGTAAATTTAAAAATTGTCTGTCGAAATATTGCAGATAAGTATAACATCTAGGTATTAAGAGAGAACGAATCTTGTATAGTCCTCGTGGTGTAGTGGTTATCACGCCTATCCGGCAATCAGGAGATGCGAGGTTTCATTCCTCGTCATGGACATAATTTTAATTTTTATCAATTAATTATGTCGGAAATTCTAAGAAAAATTATAGATTTCATATTTCACCCACGGAAGCCAAAATATATTAATTAACCTTTAAATCTTTTGCGAAAGTGAAAACTGAATTGAAACATTTTTTTAGATACAATTTAGAGGACAGTAATGTGAATGATGCTAATTTTGATAAATTAGATAAGAATAACGTTCCAGATGTTATATTAGTGAAGAAATATTATGATAGGTCTAAGAAGAAGCAAAGAATTTGGAAGTTGAAGCATATGACATTAGAACAAGAAATGCCTTTCAATACCGATTCTAAGTATGTACTCATTTCTAACTCCTTTGCAAAGTTCTTGCAATGGAGTTACATAAATTGCAAGCTAAAATAATTGTTTTTTAGGGATTATAATGAATTTTTGGATGATTTAGAAGAAGACCCAGCCCTAAGACAAAACGTGAACATTTTTAAGGACATGTCCAAACAAATAGCTGTTGACAGTTATGATACAATTGATCCTGATGCACCTCATATAACTTTGGAAGAAATGTTAGACGATTTAGTCATTGATGATATTGAAATGGCCGGATGAAGAATAAATATTTTGTTCTAATCTTTACTTTATTTTCCCACCATTTAATTTTTTATATAACATTTAAAATTTTGTTTAGAATTTCACGAAGTTTCTTTTACGTGTGGCCGCGACCCAACGGGGTATACAAGCTTTCATAACCTCAAGAGCCTTTGTGTAAATGGTATGTCTAGTCTAAAGTATTTCATGGCTTTGTCACTGTCGCCCCTTCACCGTAAAGTGTGAAGTGCAGTTAATTGCTCCCCAACATGCGAATGCTGTCTCGAGATTGTACTACCAGAGAAATCTGCTACTTGACTCTAGTGGGACGCGAACGTACAGCATCTAAACTCTGCCATTAATAAATACAATCATCGCGTTAGTGGTAAATCTACGATTGGTTTTATTCTTTTCTTTTTATGATAGTATTTATTTATGGAGTGATAACTTTTTCTTCTTTATAAGTAAAAATATTTAAATCCCAATATTATTTTTCTTCTATTTAATTCATGTCTATCATAAAGTCTATTTATGTAAAAGACAAAAGAAGAAAAATATTACAATAAGATAGGGAAAATTCATATTGACATATTTAGACAAGAAATAAAATAAGAACGAAGTAAATATAAAATTCGATTTACTTTTAGGTTTATTGTCCTTTGCCGAATTGCTACCCCATCCACGTCGTAGAAATGTTCTTTTTCAAAAAGTTAGAAAAATAGGGTATTAAATCCATCTACAGTCTTGGCCATATGTCTAAAGTCTGTTTTACACGCCACGATTTATTGTCCAATTAATTGAACAAGTTCTTGACCAATAAATCGATATAAATATGACGTTTTACATTCTACAATAAATTGGACACGTTTTTAACAGTTGTGAATACTCGTTTAGTTTCGTTAATAGTTGATCAGGAGAACTATTAAATAGGACATTTTCGTCTGCATATAAAATAGATTGGCAATCTAGTTTTGTCCAATGTTTTGGTAGTTTTGGGATAGACACAGATATAGGTTTGGTTACTTCAGTTTCGGTTAGTTAATTCAAATTATCTGTTACATCAATCTCCGCAAATTTTCAAAACAACCTCACTTTACTTTAAAAACTAACTAAACAAAATTCGTAGGTGTTTTTCTGTTACTGAGTTGGTGTTAAAACAGCAGTTTGTGGAAAATCGTGGCGAAAATAGAGCATGTTTAATTCAATTCAATTAATCGTACGATAAATTGTTCAAGAAATCGTAGCGATTTTTGCTGTTTTACACGGTAAAATAAAATCGAAGGTCAACTTGTTCAATTAATTGGCTAATAAATTGCGACGAGTAAAACAGGCTAATAATTTTTAGTATGTGTAGAAGTACAATGGTTTAAATAAAACTGCTTGACCATTCGTATTCTAAACAACAATGTATTAATATATTTTAATATTTTGTGGCACCACCATGCGCTTTGATAACAGCTTTACAGCGATTGAGCCATATGGGGTCCACATCATGATCCAAGGTCAAATACTATTGTTAGTACGAGATCCAAGTACTGGAGGCAGCACTTTCGTTTTAATTTGCTTAAAATCGTAAGCTACGCATTACAGATTGGTAGTAAATTGTCTCGGTTTCTTTGTTTGAGTGTTTCAAGACGTTTAACGGTTTTGGTTCGATTAATATTAGAGGGCATTAAGCTGTACAAATAACGTTACTCGTACAGAAACCCTATTCATTCCACACTTCTGAGTGACAAGTTATGACTTTATGATGATCTATTCCATTAAGTCTAAGACATGTTATAGCACTCTTCGACGGATACGTGTTGTAACATCTGCAGGGTAGATACATAATACATATATTTTAAATCGAAAACTTAAATTTATATTTTTATCGCCTAAACGTAGTTGCAGATCCAAGCACTTCCAGCGCTTTCGCCGGCTAACTTACACATTGTAAGTAATGCTTAATCAGCGTTCAAACTTTTGGTGCCGGACTGTCCCAAGCATAGATTGAGCATTGTCAAAATAAGCTTTCGGCAATTATCAGTTTTATATAGCTTCCAATTCTACAATTTTCATTTTTAATACTCCTAATGACTCGCATTTAGCGATGTTGCTCATTATAGTGGGCCACAGATGTTCAATGGGTAGTCCCCAGTTCATAAATGCAAGTGGAGGGTAAATATTTATGACGTGTTAACCTAAGGTTGGTAGAATACATTTACTCTAAAGGTGGCCTCAATTTGAAAATAGCCTGCGCAATGACGTCAGTGGTAGTGGAATATAGAACATATGAGATCCATCAATTTAAATGTTGTTGCGAGCAAGTATATCTATATATTACTACTAATGATGTCAAAATATGCGTCCCTCACCTCTCCGCCCACAAACTTTCGGTCAAGTATTGCAAGGTAGGAACTGAGACAACCTTTAAAATAATTTTACCAACCTTGGTATTAACCAGCACCCTTAATTTATGAAGGATTAAGGTAGCACCAGAGTTTCCCGGGTAGTGTTAGGAACGTACTCAACACTAATTAAAGCAGCTACACTGAAAAGTAATAAAATTATTTAAAAATACTAAGGCAAGTGACATCAAGAATAGTTTCTTCCCCAGACGTTGGACGCACTGATGAGAATTTTTTATTTAAATTCACATAATTATGTAAATTACCCCAATAATATATATTCAAGCATGGTTGTGTTTGCATGTAAATATAATTTTAATCTTGAATCTTCCAGGGGTGTCTAAGACGCATAACGTATTTTAGTGTAGTACGACATCTATTCAATTATCATATTACCGCATTGCTTCCTGTTTTATTGATTTGTGTAGTTACAGTTACATAAATTTAGGCGCATTATTTTTTATTTATTGAATAAAATTTTATTTGGAAAAACGTTTCCATTTTAACTAAAAATAACGTATTTTCTATATGCGCAATATTAACAAATGTATTATATTTAGAAACAGATAAATTATTCTCTTTAATAAAAAACGGCCCTCTATGCAATTTTAGATCTTTTTTAATTTGTTTCTTAGAGACAATAGTTTTAAACAATGTTTATCTTACATATTTTTAATGTGATAAACGCCCTCGTAAATCTTATAAAATGACCACCCGTTTTGCATCGTATTATTTTTAATCTATTTTATTTATCATTCTCTTTAATAAAAAATACCTATATAAACAAAATCCCAAATCATTTTCGTATCCCAGATTTATTAATCGCTCTTGTATATACAACGTATTGATAAATTTTGACCTTTCAACTTATCGGAAGAGTATTTATACAATAGAATAGAAACTATATAAACGCTAGTAAGCCAGAAATTACAACAAATATTTGTCTGGTTGTTTGCACATTTACGTAATAAGTAATAAGTATTGGTAAGTGATATTAATAGAATTTAAATAATTGTTTTTTATTATCTCACGGGAAATTACTCGTTATTTTGTACGTAAACAAAGCATATTTAAATAGCCACAACATTCCTAGAAAATAATTTGAATTTTCTTTCGACAAACAAGTTTCAAATAATAAAATTTGTTAGTATATATTAAAAATCAGTTTTTATTAATTAATCAACGTGTAAATAAGGCGGCAGATTTTAAAAAACAGATAAAAAGTCTTCAAAAGATTTTGGCGCGTAAAAGAAATCTTGATTTATATATTTATGCGTTATTAGTTTATTAGGTAACATGTAATGTCCTTCAATATAAAAACTAATTTACATTATTATTCTATAAATTACCTAATGAGAACACAATACACAATTAGTATGTTACAAGAACTTGTTCTGTGAATAATAAATGGCTTTCCCTTATGATAAAACTGAGTAAAATAAAGGGGTTGACATTTTAAAAATTTGCGTGTTTGTACGCTGTAGATAAGAATTTAACTTTTTTGTTTAATTTCTTGTAAGTAGAATATACAAAAGTTACTATTGATTACATTACAAATGATCTTCGTTCCTTACTATTATTTACATTAATACTTGATCTCTAATGCTATTTCTTTAACAGTTTACAGGTTAATAATAACTAGTTAATATTAAGCAATGGTGATAATACCTGCATTGCTTTTTATTGTGCTATTAGTAACTCCAGCTTATTTAGATGAAATTGGTAAGTACAGAAAAATTGTGCACTTCGTATACAATTATTTTTAAGATCTAAGCAAATACTTTTTAATTCAAATTTATAGATCCTGCAACAAAAATTCGATCTAATTTAAAAGAGTTTATAAAAACCGGAGTGAAAACAAAAAACTTAACGGATGCTGTAAAGTACTTGAAAACTCTTTCTGATATAGAGTATCGACATGACCAATCTTGCCAAACCTGTAAATATGTGGTGGACGGGGTGTTACAGTATAGAAGATCTGGAGTACAAAGAAAAGATATGATAAAGTTGATTACGGAGTTGTGTATGATCTTCTCGGGCTGGAATGAAGTTGGATGTAAAGGACGTGCAAATATAGAAATTGTAAGTGTGATATTTATTATATAGATCTAAAATTATCAGCCAATTGCTTTAACTTCCGTTTTTTTTTCTAAAATATGGTCATTACAATTGTTATTAATAGTCAACATGCTTTTATTCAGGGCAGGTTGATATTTATGGCCATAGATGCAATCTATCAGCCTACCGCAGGTTGTCGGGATGCAGATGAGTGCCCTGTTGTGATCTTGTGTGATCTCACCAGGGCATTTGACTGTATCAATCATACTGTCTTGATACAAAATCTTGGTATTAGGGTGGTTGTATTGCAATGATTGTTATCTTACTTATGTTATCGTAATCAATATGTTTTGATTAATTTTAAGTTGTGAGAATCCACTGATTAAATCAATTCGTTACGTTTGCAAAACAATTTTAATGTCATGGAGTTCCATGTTGAGCCTGGCTTTATTTTTACTTTATATTAATGATATTGAAAATACTATGCTGGATAATAACACATTTATCAATCTATATGTTGATGATATCTCAATTGTGTAATTACAAATACAGAGATACTGTGGAACATAAATTTTTCTCAATAGAATCAATTAGTGGTTGAGCAATTAGTCTACATCTAAATATACAAGGGGAGTTTTTTTATGTTATCTACCTAGCAATGAAAACGAGTTAGAGAATACAATTTTATTTTTCAACGTAAGAACCATTAACACTAAGATACTTATTCCAACGTTTTTCTAATAACGCTATGCCTTCGAAAAAAAAAAATCTTTGGGTAATTCTGCAAAAATAGAAGAACAAATATAATTTTATTTTTTAATGTAAGAACCATTAACACTAAGATACTTATTCCAACGTTTTTCTAATAACGCTATGCATTCGAAAAAAAAATCTTTGTGTAATTCTGCAAAATACGACTCTACAGCGTTTGTCAAGTCATCATTCGGTAAAAAGCAACGCTCTTAGTGTTTCTTGAGTTTTTGAAAACGATAATAGTCACAGAGGGCGAGGTTAGGATTGTAAGGTGGAAGTAATTTCTCAAAGCCGCGTTCATTGACTACTGCTTGAACAACTCCCGCCTTATACACCGTACACTTGTCGTATAGAAGCAGAGCTTTCTGAACAAAATTTTTTTTGTGTTTAGACGCTTTCAAGTTCCTAATTGTGCCTTTGTTGACATTCCCTGTTATTGTAGTCCCTTTTGGCATATACTCGATTCAGAGAATTCCTTCCGCGTCTCAGAAAACTGTGGCCATCATTTTCCCCGCACAAAATTGCGTCTTCGCCTTCTTGGGTGATGGAGAGTTCTTATGAATCCATTACATAGACTCTTGTTGCGTGGAAGGGTCCTAGTGGTGTCCCCTGGTATCATCCCCGGTTATTATTCTACAGCAAAAGTCTTCATCTTGGGATAAAGCATTCAAATTCTCCTCGCAAATTTGTTGTCTACATAGTTTTTATTCGAGACTGAGTAGCCTAGGAATCCATCGTGCCGACACTTTGCTCATTCCCAAATCTTCGTGTCGAACACTCGTTTCTGATATTCCTATTTCTCTAGCAATCACTGAAACTCACTCGGCGGTCAGTTCACATCAGATCTTCAACTTTGTTGATGATTTCTTCAGTTCGTGCTTCCAGAGGTCTTCCACACTTTGGATCATCATGAATGGATTCCCTAATTTGAACTGCTTGGACCAATATTTGACGTGGAAATAGGACGGATTGTTTTCTCCGTACAATGCCACCATTCTCTCATGGATATTCTTCGAGCTACTGCCTTCTTTCGATAGGAATTTCACGACGCTCCACATATTGATAATAATTAATTAAGGGAATGGGAAAATTTAACATTTTTAGGCTTAAATATAAATCACATTTTAAACTGAAAAATTAATTCAAATCAAATTATTTCAAAATTCAGTAGTTTATTATTCTTTTTCAAAATTTAAAATATATCATAACGAAAGAACAATTTGTCAATTTATCATATTTTAGGGGAGAGTAGATTACGGTATGGCATCTGCTTCTAGGACGCATGGTTTGCCCCTCGGGATATTTTTGTGATTCAGAAACGTATTTTAGGAATTATAGCGAATATAAATAGAACACATACCGTCTAGAGGGATTTTCAAAGAAATGAAGTTGCTGATGTTAACTGGATTATACAGAGTGAGTCGTCTCCGCGGGCTCGGAAGGGTGTGCTTTTGATTGTGGGCATGGTTTAAAATTATATTAAAACCTATACGATTGTATTTTTTTTAATGGAACATTCCTGGAATTCCTGAAATGCCTATGTTTTGCTCTCCCTTATATCTACAGGAGATCTGTCAAAAATCCTAATTCCAATATTGTATAAATCTGTAATGTTCTTGGAATTTCCGACGTAATTCACTACTTGAAAAAATCTCGTCCCGGTAGGGAATCGAACCTGCCTGACCTCCCGCTTGCCGGACGGGCGTGTTAATCACTACATCACGGAGACCTTGATGCCAGGAACATTCACTTTTTAATGCCTAGTTGTTATTTTATTTGCAAATATATCATAATATTTTGACAGACAATTTTTAATTGTTAGATGCCAAGTACACTAATTAATTAATATATTTTGCCTTCCCTCGGTGAATTATGAAAATCTGTAATTTCCTTGGAATTTCCTACGTAATTAGTAATATTTTCAAATATTTAATTACGATTCGAGTTTGGAACTGTCTATACCTCATACAGTTCTCAAAAGATAAAAAAATGTGATAATCACTTGGGAAATGTCAGGAGAATAAGGAGGATGCGGTAATGTTTCCCAGCTAAGATCAGAAATATTTTCCTGAGTCACTCTTGTGGTATGAGTTCTGGCGTTGTCCTGTAAGAATAGCATTTTCTTTCGATTGATCAAAGAAGGCTGTTTCTGAATGAGTGCTGCTTGTACTCGCTGAGGGTGTTCACAATACAAGTCAGCAGTGATGGTTTGAACTATTTCCAATAACTCATAATGGATAATTCCGGCTGCTATCCATCAAACACATAATAAAATCTTTTTTAGGTGCAAGGAAACCTTAAGAGTGTGTGGTATTGGATCAGTTGGCGACAACCAATGATACGGGACACATTTGCTTAACTTCCACGTCTTTCCTATTCCTATCTGGTGAAGGTGCAAACGAATGGTTTCATCGTTCACATTGAACCTTTCTGCAATCTCTAAGCACGTTGTACTTGAATTTGCCTCCACAACCTCGGATTAAAGTTTTATTCGTTGCCATCTTAAATTAATTTAAAATATGAATTAAACAATTGTCACCAAAAGTGTATGTATCTAATGAAAGAAGGATTAATACTAAAGTAGATGACAGGTAACAAACATGTGCTATCAATCAACAACATTAAAAATATACAAAAACCGCACGAACTTATTTGATCACCTGAGATTTAATAAGTTATCTTTAATTTTCTTAATTGCACGAATTGAAATCGCTTGAAAAGGCAGTTGAAGCAGCATTTCATTGAAAATACTGTATCATTTAAATGAATTTATTAACGATTAACTTATTGCTTTTGAAAAAACCCATGCATATACCTATGTCTCTCAAGGTTGATTTTATTGTTATTATTATATTGCAATCTGGTTGTTTTTTTTTTTTATATATACATATACTAAAATGGGGTTATTTTTCAGGATGCGCTTTTGTATATGATGGATAATAGGAAGAATTTAACTGCCGACAGAGTATGTGGAATATATTTGCAGCACTATGGCTGTACAGACCCTGATTACCAAGATTGGCACATTAATATACCACAGCGGTCAAGTACAGCTTTCACACAAGTACGTATTTCAATTGACATTGTATAGAATGGCTTCTAAGAAGATTCAATATATAGATCAATTTTTTTAGCCAGAATCAAGTGGCCAATCTCTTAAAATCCTGCATTTAACAGATATACATTTTGATCCTGAATATGAACCAGGAAGTAATGCCGTGTGTGCAGATCCTCTATGTTGCCGTGGTGGTACACCAGATAAACCTGAGAATGCTGCAGGTTACTGGGGTGATTATAACGTTTGCGATATGCCATGGCATTCCGTTTTAGATCTAATGGATCAAGTAAAACGACAACATGTAAGAAGGATACATAAATAATGCCTGCATTAACATTACTAATAATCACTTCGCAAAGATTGAATATGCTTTTTTAGCAACAAATCGACTTTGTTTACTACACCGGTGATATAATTAGTCATGCTTCTTGGTTGACTACGAAGGAATCAAATAAGAATGATATTGGAAAGTTGTTTGAATTGTTTTCGCAACGTTTTAAATCGATTTCGGTTTATCCGATACTTGGTAATCATGAGGCTCATCCTAGTAACTAGTAAGTATCTAAGTAGCAATAGTTACTGTGTAAGCCGCATAATAATTAGGCGCTGCATTGGGTGTTCACTGTGGAACAGGCGTGGAGTTTCCAAAACATGGTTTTTGAGGGCTTGAACAGCTTCTTGAGGTGATAAAAATCGTTGTCCATGCATTTCTTGTTTAACATTCAAATAATCAATTCTCTAGCGTGCTGTGTGAAAGCTGGCATTATCTTGATGAAGGATGATGCGACGTTGTCAATTGTTTTTCCTGATTTCATCGATAGTTTCAAGTTGTTATATACCATTCAGCATTAACTGTTCTTTGGTCCTCCAAAGCAGTGCTTGCAATATATCCAGTACAACGAAAGAAACAATTATTTTCTTGGAAGTGCTTCATGAACGAACAACTTTTGTTGGATTCGGTTCATCTGGGAGCACCCATGCAGTTGATTGTTGCTTAGTTTCCAGCTCGTACGAATATAGACAAGTTTCGTTACTTGTTGCGATGTATATGGATTCCTCTGTCGAATTTGTTGAGCATTTCCTTACATCAATTGATAGGAGCCTTTTTTTGTGCTTGGGTCAAATTATGCGGAATCCATCGGGAACAGATCATTTTCATACCTAAATGTTCATGCAAAATCGAATTTACTACAGTCTTCGATATGTCTAAGGATGTTTCTACCTCACGGTATGTCACATGCCGATCCTTCTCAATCATGTTGCGTACAGCGTCGATGTTCGGTCGACCGTTGCGAAATTCATCACTGACGGAAGCACGACCATGACGAAATCCTGTGAATCAGTTATAAACAGTCTTCTAATGGTGCTTCATTGCTAAAACTTGAACGAAGCGGTTCGAGGTGTTGTTGTGTTAGGCTTTTACTAAAATTGAAAAATCATCCAACGAAAACCTTCACGTGAAATTTCCATTTTTTCACAAAATTATACCCTTACTGCTTCAACAATTAGTGTGTTTTTTAATTACATGATCAATGGCTTTAATAATAGAAAACTTGTACTTATACACGAATAAAAAAAATGAATTAACAAAAAAATTAAATAAATAAAATACTAAGCAATTTACAGTTGTTGTTATAATCAAATAATTATTATGGGCTTTGATCCCTTAATGCCAAAACAAAAAAAAAAATTATAGGTACATAGCACAAAAACGCCAAATAGTAATCAAATACGGGTTTTTGAAATATTTCTTGCAATACATCTAGAAATAACAAATTTAAGATTTTCGAATTTCAGGAATTAAAAAAAATTGGTTTTGATTTCGAATTTTTCGAAACAAAAAACAAAAATAATTTACAATATTACATATACAGGCTGTTTCACGAGGAAGCAGAAGCATTTCAAGAATATATTTAGGTCAAAGAAACCAAGAAAATTTGTCACTCATTTTTAAGATGAACAGTAGTGCAATGTTTATTACAAACAAATAACAATAACTTATGTATTATTAGTGTGGAAACCATTACTGGTTCAATGTGCAATTTGTAAATTAGTCAGAAGATGCATCGAAACCGGTAGTGATGTTTTCGAAAATATTCTTTCAATTTTGCTGTCTGTTTGCACATATTAAAAAATCTACTGCTTACAATTATAAAAAAAATATATTAAAAAAATATATTCTACATTGTATAATTTTAGATATGTACCGCGTTGGGAAGTCTCATAATCGTGGCGGTCGAAATACATAGGCACTGTTGCAAAATTTACCCGCTATAAGAATGCGTGGCACTTTAATGAAACAGTTAACTCTTACGCAAGAACACAAATATAAACACCTTTCTTGTCGGGCATACTTAGCATGTTTTGGCTATATTTCTTCTAAAGGAGGTGTTATCTTTGCCTATACTGCAGTAAATCCATAAACAAAACCAAGGGTTTAAAGCAGCAAAAACAACCGAATGCCTAGCCGCGATAGGCCGTGACTTACAGGAGACTGTTTTCCAGTGTACATTTTTAATAATTGAAAATTTAAAAAGCTTATAGCTCTTCAGAACTCACTTGTCCATATATTTCTTTTATAGTTATTATGAATAGAACTTACCTGTATAGTTTGAGTAATGTTACAGTACACAACCTGTATATCTTATAGTGGACTAAAACTAGTTATTTTGCTTCTTAAATGTGTTTTATTTTAGTTATTCACCCGAAAATATAAGTGAAGCTGTATCGTCTCAGTGGTTATATGATTACGTGGCTGATGATTGGTCGAAATGGTTACCAGAAGATACGAAATCAACTATCAGAACTGGTGGCTTCTATACTGTCTTAGTGAGAAAAGGATATAGAATTATTGGCGTTAATAGTAACATATGTTACACAGATAACATGTAAGTTTTATTAATTAATATTAATCGTATCATTCTATGGTTTATTAAAATTTATAGTTGGTTGTTCTTTGACGATGTTGATCCTCATGGAGAACTGCAATGGCTAGCGGATACACTTGCACAAGCTGAGGAAAATGGCGAAGTAGTTCATTTGCTTTCGCATGTACCACCGGGCAGTTTAGAATGTTGGCATCCATGGGGTAATGAGTTCACCAGAATTATTAATAGGTAGTTGTCTAACTTTATGACAAATTTTAAAGTAAAGAATTGTGAACCATCGTTTATTTTAGATTCTCACATATTATAAGAGCACAATTTAACGGACACACACACACAGATGAGATAAGAATTTTCCTGAACGATAAGAAGGATAATGCAGTTAACGTTGCTTATAATGGTGCAAGCTTCACAACATTTGTAGGGATGAATCCAAATTATCGAGTGTATGACATGGACAGTAAATCATTTGTAAGTTTACTTTAACTTTTTCAAGATTGTTTCAATTTTACTTATTAACATAAAATATATTTCAGGAAGTTACAGACTACGAAGAATGGATATTTAACTTAACAGATGCGAATCAAGATAAAAATACACCACCAAGTTGGTATAAATTGTATTCATTCAAAGATGCTTACGGTCTTAATAGCACTAGCAATGAGAATCTTTTTGATTGGATCCAGAGAATGAGGAACGATCCAAAGAAGGAACTGATGAAACAATACTTCAGGTATTAACTAACTATTCTAATTTTGAACTTGAAAATTAGAGTGAATTAACTCTCATTGCAGATTTATGAATAGGGATAGCGAGGTTAATATAAATAAGGGCTGTGATAATGACTGTTTAGATGCTCTCTTATGCTTTATTGTTAGCTTAACATACGAAGATGCAATGAAATGTTATAAGACGAATGCTTCTACACATCTTATTTTTTAGTTAAGCTTATACATATCATACACGTATAGAATTTAAGTTTAGAAACGTAAAAAATTGTAAGGTGATCGAAGCAAATAAACAAAAGCTCTCTAAAAATACATTTGTTGATTATAATCATTATTGCATACATACTATGTTTGAATAATAATGATAGCGAGGATTGTGGGGTAGTACGGCAAACAACACTAAAGTATTGGCACACTCCGCTCCACGCAAATTATTATCATTAATCCAGATTCGCGATTTAGTCACCCTTTGCAAGCAAAACATCCTTCAGGCGAGTCATCCGGCAGCTAGGAGGCGGCCGGTTCTGTGGTTCCACCGTCACCTGTACCAGTAACGGGTTAGTCTAACTCCTTACCCTCGCCCAGGTCCCGGCCGACCACTCACGGAGATGTTCTTCGCGAACCACGGCGCCGAAGTAAGCATTCTCAACCATTTATTTTGGATGATCTCCAATTTTCGAAGGTGTGATGCCGCGGTTGTCGACCATGTCAACGCACCATAAGTAAGAATTGGGCGCAAACGAGTTTTATACAGGAGCAACTTCATCTCCAGCTCCATAATACTATCTCTTGCGATCAAGGGCATTAATATGTTCCTCGGCTTGTAGTATTTTTTCTTGATCTCGTCGATATGCGGTCCCCAGGTCAACCGTCGGTAAAAAAACAGTCTCAAATACCTGACCGTCGCGCTCCGCAGAATTCTCGCGTCATTTCTAACTCCTCCAATAACAATCTTCGTTTTTTTTTTTATAAATCTAACGGCAACTGATTTCTCCTCATTGATCTAGAGCCGCCAGCAAGTCATCCAACCGACCGGCTTGCCTAACGCTCACTGCAGCCTTCTCACTAGCACATCCGCACACGCAGCATTGATAGCCGTATCATCGGTGTAAATCGATAGCTCACCTTGCGGAAAATGTGAACGTCGCGTCGTGAGTGCAAAAGATGAATTTCGGCGCCAGTAAACATCCCTGTTGGACACCGGCCAACAGAGGTCTCCTGAAAGAGAAAGACGAACCGCATTTGACTACAAAGGTCCTGTCCTGAAGGTACGACTCAATGAGCGAAACAAGGGTCTTACCAATTCCTTCCTTCCTCATCTGGCTGTAATGCCAGATCGAGTCGGAAGCCCGGGAAATGTCCAGGAACACCGCCCCAATTGTCTCCTTGTTTTCGAACGCATTCCTGATTGCCTCTGACAGACGAAGCAATTGGAAGTCCGTTGACAGACTTTCCCAAAAATCAAATTGATGGTCCGGGAGTAGCCCTAAGGTGACAATGGCTTCTCTGAATCGATTTATAATGACCGTTTCTACCAGTTTGGAGAGCGTGGACAAAAGATTTGCGAGACGGTAATTCTGTGGAAATAAGTATCCTTCCCAGGCTTAGGGACCGCCACCACGACAACATGCCTCCAGGAGTTCGGGAAGTGTGACAGTTTTAAAACAGCGTTGATAAGTAATAGCAGGAAGTTAATAACCGCAGATGCAACAGGAACACTCTCATCACCATCGTCCTCCAGATCATCCTCATCGGGGCCATCGCAGTCTTGTCCTGAGTATATATTCTGCAATACATCGGCGCGAAGACTCGCTTCAGCGTTTGTGTTCGCATGAAGGGGGTTAGTTCTTGGGGACATTTTCCTCTTCAGAGTTTTGCTCATCTTCCACGACGTCCCGTCGTCACTTGCAAGTGATTCGACCTTCTCTCGGCACTGTTGTCTGCGGTGACCCGCTAGCTCATCCTTAATCCGCGATCAGCTGGGCACAAGGTGTTTTGTGCTCTCTTTATAGCTTTCTTTTTAGCAGGCATCAAATTGTTAATAATTTGATGTCCGAAAGAAGTCAATGATCAATTAGTCTTTCAAGGTGATTGTGGCATTACCAATAAAAGATTTGATGATTTTAGTTATAGACTTTGGTGCTTTATCCACTTGCTCGATAGTAGAAATTTTCTCGGGGAGAGATTGACTTTTGTCGGAAACAATTTCAGAGAAGAGCTTCCAGTTAGTCCTCCTTGGAAGCGACGAGATGTCAAGAATAGGTTTATCATTCGTGGTTATAAATAAATAACGGGTGATTCAGAATTGAGGTAAACGTATGGCTCTTTTAAATTCTATCAAAGATACTCTACAGTGAAAACATAATTTTAACCTTTTATATAAATACTAAAGTAAACGAGGTTAATTTGAGTGTATTAGTTCAGAATAACGCCCGAAACATTATACAGGCTGCAGAATAATCTTCCGGGTGTTGCCGTGTCGCTGAGTTTACTCTTAACGTTTCGTCGATCATGCTGTCAGCTACTTCAGAAGGTTTCTAAAGACTGATGTCGTTGTCTCGCGCTCCTCATATACCTCATTTCCGTTCTGCTCTGCTGATCCCTTCCAGTCTGACGGGCCGTTTCCGGCAAGGTTAATTGCTTCGTCGATGTTCCATCCTCGCGATTGAAATTGTTCGGATTCTTCATAATTTCCAAAAACTCTGGTGGTGGTAGGTGGCTGTAGCTAATATATACCCGTTGTCATAATCGATGTTATGGTCTCCATTTTGACAGAGGTGTTCAGCCACGGCGGACTACCGTGATAATAGTAGCTCGGAGTAGGACCTTGCCTAATATATATATATATAAAAATCCATCTACCTGTTAGAAGGTGTGCTGCTTAGGTACAAGCTCCAAAGGAAAGAAAATTCCAGAATAAGGCAACTCCAAAGTCCACTTCACGCTCTTTATTTACACACATATGCAATACAAAGAAAGTACACCAAGAATCCTCTTTATACTAAATACAGATCTATGCCCGTAATAGATTACTCTATAACGGCTAAAGAGACTTTCCAAGAACCCCCCATAACTACAAACTACTTATATTTATAAACTACCTAATCCCTTCTATTAATTTTTTTAATTATTTATCCTTGCCTCTGTTGATCTTTTGTTGCTTTGTAATTTTTGATTTTTGTTTGTATCAAGTTGTTCAATGATATTACGTTAGCGCCAGTACTGCAAATTACTGCTTATTTGAACATCTAGAATTAGGTTCAGTTAAATGTTTACACATACAAATACGTTTCATTTTGAGATAAAGTGTCATTAGTTAGACTTAGAAAGCATGTTTTTGTTTTGGAATTAAATTTACTTTTAGAAACTGGTGCATTAGTACATTTAATATATTGGATATTTGGAAATTGGAAAATGTATTTAATTATTTTATAATGGCAGGTGCTATTTATTTTTGGAAATCATCATTTTCCATTTTAAATTGAGGACGATTTCTTTACTTCATATATAATATTACATTTAAGTATTTATTTGAGAACAATCAACGTTTATTTAAGTCCATCAATGGGATCGAAATTATCAGAAATAAGATGTATTACGTATTATGTAAAATCTGCACTGATGTCGAGTACGTATAGTACTCGATTGATTGTGTTTAAAGGTTGACTTAACAAAGTTTACCTCTGAGGTACAAATGTACAGCCAAACATTTCAAAATTTTTTGAAATCAATTTTCTAATAGCTCAATTTATTGTGGAGACCTGCCAAGATCGGGCGAACCAACTGTAGATGATTTTTGCCGCATTGCATAGAACTAGACTGAAAGAAATTGAATTTTCTCATGGAATTATATTTGAGAAAATATCTTCATGTTTGATTGAATATAATGCACTGCTTATGTAATCTCAACGAATTCCTTGTTTTCTTTTCTTGTGTTGACAAGAGAATAAACAATTTACTTTTCTTATTTAAAAACCGTATTATAAAAAAAGTCCAGTAAATTCAATAGAGTTATTAGTAGAGCAACGCAACTGCGCTAAAAGCCAGTGGCGGACGCATAAAAGTTTACACAAAATAAATTAAATGTGATAATTGCTCAAACACTTACAGTTTTGAATCCTTCGTGAAATCACAAAGTGGATAATGTCTATTTAATATTTGTAACATTAGATATGTTTCAACAGTTGTTTCGACAGACCGCGTGCGGCGTGAAGAAAGTGTTTTTGTATGCCGAAAACGAACGTTCTACATCTAGTGACGTTATATTTGCGTAAGTAAAATAATCTTTCAAATAACTTAATGGTTCTGTTGACGCACCTTCACAAATTTGTCTTAATGTGCCAAAATTAGAGTCTTTATCTAAAACACTTTCAAACCTTTCTAAAACACAAACATTTCTTGCGTCTTCAATCGTGCATAGCTGTGCGTGAACATGTTGCACTATTTGCAAAGATTCCACTAACGACACCGAAGAATTTTGTAGTTTTTGTATCGCATCCGCTAGTCCCACGTAATTGTTCTGAATAATTTCCAAATCTGTTTTAATTTGACTATCCTGAAATTTCAAGCGGCTTACCTTGACAGCCGCAGCTTCCTTTGGGTCGAATTCTAAAATCACGTTCTTTATATTCTCAAAATATTTAAGATAATAAAATGCAGCCTCTAACCATGTTCCCCAACGAGTAAGAATAGGTTGTGGTGGTTCAGGAATACCGGGGGATAGTCTACGAAATTCCCGAATACGTTTTGGGGATTTTACAAACACAGCTTTTGTATGTGCTATTAGAGCCTCTACCTCGGGATAACATTTTCTGATACTATCTGCTACGAGACTGATAGTATGAATTTTACATGTAATATGCAACAAGTTAGCACAATGTTTTTTAAGAGATCGACCTACAGCAAGCATGTTTGCGGCACCATCACTCATAAACACCAACAGTTGATTTGTTGAAAGTTCAAACTTTTCCAATGTATTTAACATCAACATTGAAATTACTTCGGCAGTGGATTGTTGTATTCGTCTGGAAGCTAGAAAAATTGAGGGTGACGGTCGATGTGGTTCTATTGTGCGTACCATTACATTAACCACAGAATGTTTTTTACGATCTGTTGTTTGGTCCACACATAACCACAGTTTTTTATCTTGCAACTCCGATTTAATTCTTTTCTCGACATGTTCACGAGCAGACGGCACAACTAACTCTCTGTAATGTTCTCTCACTTGGTAACTTAAAGTCCGAATATTCATTCCAAAACGAGACGTATGCTTTTTCTCTTAGTAAATGAAATGGTAAATTACATGCAATAAACACATAAATTAAATTTAAATTTGTCATAATCTCGTGAGAAATTTTTTTTTGAAACATGCCCTACACTATTTACGTGCCTTTTCGACCAACACATTAAATCTATTTTACACACTACACATTTAATTTTAGCGCCATCACACTTTAAATCAGGCATTTCTGCAATAAATTCTCTTATTGTGTCCAACTTTGGTCGTTTTCGCGACGTAGGAAACATTTTCAAAACAAAGGTAGAACTACGATATAGTATACGACAGCGTAGATGCATATACAACAGATCGGCTTTCGAGTCGCAGTTATACTGACGCTTATACCGAATTGTCCCGGCCGTGTTTATTTTGTGTAAACTTTTATGCGTCAGCCACTGGCTTTCAGCGCAGTTTGCATTGCTCTAGTTATTAGCTTTAAAAATAATTAATTTTGCTATAATTGTTATTGTCATATATATTAAATGCATGTTAACTTAGTCTCAAATAAGTAGCATAACGCGAAACTGCTCTCTGGCGTTATCGTTAATCTATTATTAATTAGATTTGACCTTCCAACTTCTTTAAATTATAAATATGAAAGCAATATATATGTATATACATGAGTAAAGGCTGTGCAAGTACGAGAAGTTATGAAACTAAAGCAAATACTTGCCTGACTTCCTAGTTTATATGTTAATACATACAGAATTTAAATTATTGGTGATGCGAACAAAAAAAGTATATTTATAACCGCAACATCGGTAACATTCCTAAAAAATAATTTGAATTTTCTTTCTGGTAAACAAATATCAAGTGGAAGAATTTATTGGGCAATCTTGTACAGTAAGAACGTAAATACTGTATCAATCTCTTAACAATAAATAAAAATATTCCGCCAAGTTTTATGCTATGTTAAAGAAGTTGTTCTCTTTTGTAGATGTATTGTGCAATATGTAATGTCATTGAACAAAAAAGTTCATTTACATAATTATACAATAAATTACTTAGCAAGAATATAGTAGCCAATTAGTATGCGGAATGAATTTGTTGTGTTAGCAGTCGATTGATTCTCTCATTATTTAATTCAGAATAAGGTTTACATTTAATACTCTACTTACTGCGCGGTATATATAAAAATTCTCTAAAGTTTGCTGTAGGTTTAATATTTCTCTCTAACAGTTCATAGTTAACACTAAACTATGGTAATATCTGCTTTATTTTTAATCATACTATTAATCACCCCAGGTTATTTAGGTGAAATAGGTAAGTACATAATAATTTCTTTATAAACCATTTTTTTTTACCTTTACCTGATATTTGTAGATACAAAAATCCAAACCACCCTAAACGAATTTATAAAAACTGGAGTGAAAACAAACTTAACAGATGCTGTACAAAACCTAAAAAATCTTCCCAACGAAGAGTATCACCATGAGGAATCTTGTCAAACCTGCAAATATGTTGTTGATGCAGTTTTGCAACAAAGAAGATCTGGGATACAAAAGAATGGCATGGTAAAATTAATTACAGAATTGTGTATGATTTTTTCAGACGTGAATGAAGTTGGTTGTTCAGGACGTGTAGATCGAGAAATTGTAAGTGGAATTTTCTCTTCCAAACAGCTTCCTATAAGCGAAACAAATTTCTTTTCTAGGATGCGCTCTTATATATAATAGATAATAAAAAAAATTTAACTTCTGACAGAGTTTGTGGAATATACTTACAACATTACGGATGTACGGATCCTAATTATCAAGAGTGGCACGTCAATATATCAGAGCGGACAAGTACAGCATTCGTACAAGTATGTATTTCTATTAACGTACCATAGAAATGATCCAAGATTCAAAATTTTTTAGCCAGAATCAAGCGATCGAACCCTTAAAATCCTGCATTTAACTGATATACATTTTGATCCTGATTATGAGCCAGGAAGTAATGCTGCGTGTGAAGATCCTTTGTGCTGTCGTGGTGGCACGCCGGATAAGCCTGAAAATGCTGCAGGTTACTGGGGAGATTACCACGTTTGCGATATGCCATGGCATTCTGTTTTAAATTTAATGGACCAAGTAAAACAACAACATGTAAGGAAGGACAATACATGAAATATTTCTCGGAATAATACAAAGATTGAATATGCTTTTTTAGAAGCAAATTGATTTCGTTTACTACACTGGTGATGTAATAAGTCATATTTCCTGGATGACTACTAGGGAATCGAATCTGAATGATATCGGGAGGTTGTTTGAACTGTTTTTGCAACGTTTCAATTCAACTGCAGTTTATCCGATACTTGGTAACCATGAGGCTCATCCATCTAACTAGTATATATGTACAAAGTAATAGGAGTTAGGTAATAACTTCCAAATTTGTTCTATTTTAGTTTTTCACCGAGCAATATAACCGAAGTTGTTTCAACTCAATGGCTATATGATTACGTAGCTGATGACTGGTCAAAATGGCTGCCTGAAGACACAAAGTCAACCATTAGAAACGGTGGTTTTTATACTGTTTTAGTACAGAAAAGTTTTAGAATCATCGGTATTAATAGCAATATATGCTACACAAATAACTTGTAAGCTATATCAATTTTATTATTACGTACTGCATTATAATCCATTGTTAAATCTTACAGTTGGTTATTCTTTAATGATATCGATCCTCATGGCCAATTACAATGGCTAGCAGACACGCTTGCTGAAGCTGAAAAAAACAATGAGGTAGTTCATCTTCTTTCACATGTGCCTCCAGGTAGCTTAGAATGTTGGCATCCATGGAGTGATGAATTTACCAGAATTATTAACAGGTAAGTTCAGAAAACAAAATTTAATCTGAAAAAGCAATAACCATTATTCGTTTTAGATTCTCACATATTATTAGAGCACAATTTAACGGACATACTCACACAGATGAAATAAGAATATTTCTGAACGACAAGAAAGATGATGTGGTTAATGTTGCTTATAACGGTGCAAGTTTTACAACATTCGTAGGAAATAATCCAAATTATCGGGTATACGATATGGACAGCAAATCCTTTGTAAGTTTAAATTTGCTCTGAACATAAGTTTGGTGTGAAATATGAGTGACATAGGTTGATCACATTTTTCAAATGGGTGGGTATACAACATATTGTGTAAAGTTAAAGATAGCAGTAGTATAATCGTTATGATTAGCGCTGTTTAGCAATACATATTCAGGTACTTTCGCGTATGATAACTGTGAAAGCGACGCATTTTCGCAACACCGAATCCAACGCTTCATCGGCTTGTATAGCCGAGTTCCCTCTTTTTGATCTCCGTTATGTCGGAAATTTTATTCAGTAAATATATCTCCACTCAACGGTAATCTCGAGAAAACGAGAACATAAAACAACTCGTCTCCATAAAATATTCTTTCGGTCACTAATTTTCAAATTTCATGTAATCTAGCATTTTAAACACGTTTAAAATTACTATTGGGCGTAAGATAATGTTTCCCTAAATTAAACACAGGTATTTAATGATTCGTCAAGCGTACCAGGCAACATGCACGTTTCAAGGTTTCAAATACGCAGCGATAACACTAAGCGCTAACGATAGACGGGCAACCCTAATCTAGAAATCTGCGGATAAATTACGTAATGAAATTTAGTAATAATAAACATTTTTAAATAGAAATTATTTCGTAAATTATTTGTCTAAAAATAAAATGTTATCGAAGATGGATGAGCAAAGGGCCGCTAAAACAAACGAGGATGTTGTTACAAGTGAGATTTCGTTAAAAATAATTTTAAGAGAATTATTTTAAGGTTCACTTTTAATCATCTTGGGTAAATTGAAAGAATGCGGGGTTTATAATACTAAGATAGTAATTCAATAATATTTTAGGAAATTACGGACTACGAAGAATGGATATTTAATTTAACGGAAGCAAACCTAGATAAAAATACTCCACCAAATTGGTATAAATTGTATTCATTCAAAGAAGCCTATGGTCTTAATAGCACTAGAAGTGGGGATCTTTTCGAATGGATTCAGAGAATGAAAAACGATCCCAATAAAGAACTGATGAAACAATACTTTAGGTACAGTATTCTAAACCTGAGTTTGAACATTGTTTTACTAATATTACTAGAATTGCGATGAATGTGAACTTTTTTGTTGCAGGTTTCTAAAGAGGGATAGTGAAGTTGAAACATTCGGACATTGTAAGGACGATTGCTTAGATACCCTATTATGTTTTATTGTTAGTTTAACTTACGAAGATGCACTGAAATGTTATAAATCAAGCACTTCTACACGTCTTATTTTTAGTTAATTTTTGACATATCGCGCATATATGGATTTAAATAGGTACATACATAAATGGAAAAGAATCGTTAGCTGATTGTAGAAAATAAATGGTCTTGAAGAGAGGCTCTTATTATTTAATTTATGTATTGTTATGTTCAACGTTGTATATACGATAACAACAGCCTCGGCTGTCACTTCCGAACGACTAAATGTCAGGTTAGCCAGACGGCACAACTCTCTGTAATGTTCTCTCACTTGGTAACTTAAAGTCCGAATATTAATTCCAAAACGAGACGTATGCTTTCTTCCTTAGTAAATAAAATGGTAAATTACATGCAATAAACACATAAATTAAATTTAAATTTGTCATAATCTCGTGGCATTTGTATGACTAACGTGCGTACAATCCTTTCGACCAACACATTAAATCTATTTTACACACTACACATTGAATTTTAGTGCCATCACACTTTAAATCAGGCATTTCTGCAATAAATTCTCTTATTGTGTCCAACTTTGGTCGTTTTCGCGACGTAGGAAACATTTTCAAAACAAACGTAGAACTACGATATAGTATACGACAGCGTAGATGCATACACAACTGATCGGCTTTCGAGTCGCAGTTATACTGACGCTTATGCCGAATTGTCCCGGCCGTGTTTATTTTGTGTAAACTTTTATGCGTCAGCCACTGGCTTTCAGCGCAGTTTGCGTTGTTCTAATTATTACAAAGCATGCGTCAATATTTTCTTCAAAATGGGTTCCTATCTAGCAAATCATCCACTAGAACAAGATAATGAATTTTGGAGGCACTCTGTATAGATATTTTAAAATAGCATTTGATAATTTCTTATATACGAATGAAATAAAATATTTTCAGTAATAGACTTTTATTAACATAAATAAAATATGCACTTTACAATTGGTACGCTTGCTGACTATTCATTATATACATTTTACGCAAACCTGGAGCTGCGAACCCATTTTATTACTTATCTGGTGATTCCCACGATACACTTTTTTCCGAAAATAATTGTTGTCGTGTTATATTATCCAGAACTTTTATCTGTTGAAGAAAGTAAAGGTGTTACAAAATATTTCTCTAATAACATGTTCGGAAACTACTAACGGAATTGGAGCAAAATGTTTAGATTATACAATTTCGACGGGTTTGCATCACGATCATTTAATTTCTTTAATTTAATTAGCGTATACCTCTTACATATTACAGCTATGTGCATATGTATTAAGCACTCCCTAATTTTGTGCGAAGGAACAGAATATGCAATTTTGAAGTAAAACTACTATGTAGCCAACAAGTACAGCTTTTTATCACGAAAACTAATATTTCGTTGATTCACCACGTGTTTCTATCATGTTCAAAATAGTAGCTACTAAGTCGTAATACCAACTTCTTTTTTCTTTATTACATATACATTTTAGCTACGTGTAACTTTAAAAACAAAATTGTCAATGCGTTAGCGATATTAAGCAACCAGTTTACAGCAGTAATGAATTTACCTATAACAATATTTTTAAATCAAGTTGCTATGGAGAGAAAAAAAAAACAATCTCTTTATATCAAATACCTCAACAATTTTTTCTTTTTTATTCATACATGAATTTCAAATTAAATGTATTTTACGGAATAGCAGAAAATTTGAAATCATGAACAGATGCAACAAAGATGAAAAGGTGGCAAGAAAAACGTGGTACCAGAGGAATGATAGTTTAATAAGGGTCAGGGATATGTTTGTTTATCAATTATTCTGAAAGGCCTATACCCTATGCGAAAACTATTCTTAATATTTTTTAACAAATTCAAAGCAGACGGTTCTGTTCTAAGTTCTCACAAAAAAGAGATAAAACCAATCACGTTTTAACGTGATGGTTTAAAATCTGACCACAAAATGTTGAACTTTTTGTGCGTGGTGGTACCAAAATTATACCATTTTTCAAGTGACGATTTCTAAAGGTGGTTTAATTTGTAGATCACCATGCAGCTCTAGTGTTATCTACTACAATACAGATGGCGCTATGCTTTTAAAAACTGTCAGAACTCCAGTTTTGTGCGTAAAGCCTGTTTTACACGTCGCGATTTATTGACCAATTAATTGAACAAGTTCTTGGCCAAGAAATCGGTAGAACTACACTGCTTTACAAGCTGCAATAAATTGGACAATTTTTTAGCGATCGGGATCATTCGTTTGGTTTCGTTAATAGTTGAATGGGGGAATTATTAAACAGCAAATTTTCTTCTGCATATAAAAATAGATTGGCAATCTGCTTTTGTCCAACATTTTGGCACCGGCACAGGTATAGGTAAGGTTACTTCGGTTTCGGTTAGTTAATTCAACATATTCATTACATCATAATCGTCGTATTTTTCGAAATTTAATCTCACTTTACTTTAAAAACTCTAAACAAAAATTGTAGGTGCTTTTGTTACTGGGTTTGTGTTAAAATAGCAAAGTTAGTGATCGATGAAAAATCGTCGGAAAATGGTACCAAAAAAAGAGCATGTTCTTTCTATTTAATTCAATTAATCATACGATAAAATTTTCAAGAAATCGTACTTCTGCTGTTTTACACGGTACAATAAAATCGAAGATCAACTTGTTGAATTAATTGGCCAATTAAATCGCGGCGTGTAAAACAGGCTTTACTTTTTCAAATTAACGTCCTGTTGATGCTAAATAGTGTATTTGTGCGAATTAGTTAATTTATCTTCGAACATAAGTTAATAGCTGTTTTAAAGGTAAGATATCATAACCTGGAGCATGCTTGTAATGTATTTTATTGTATGTATTTATAAATTTGTCAACTATATTGATCCACAAACATAGATATCTCTAAGAATCCAAAATATGTACCACCGCCCCGGAAAGGCTACACAGAATAGAAAAGATGGATGACTTACCATTTAAGTTAGTGGGCATGACCCACGATCAATTAATGAACATGCTGTACGTGGACCACAATGCTTTAGATTTGGAATTCGCAAACGTACCTTCGGACAATGATTCATTTGCTTAAATTAGCCCTTTGGGAGATAAAGAAGACTCGTTGACGATATAAATCCGATCGATATATCCAGATTATACTAATTGACCAAGCAACAGATTCAGATTCGGAAGACGATGTTCTTCAACCTGTTTTGTAGTTTAAACTAATTCAGCAGAATTCTAAAATAAACAAGAACTACGATCCTCCCATTTGGGATAAAACCAACAAACCTCTAATGTTAAAGAATTTGACAGTAGTTGGGGAATTCCTAACATTATAAAATATCAAAATGACCATAGTCCAGCTGCTTTATATTAATTATGTTTCGCGTGCACATACGGATCCGTACGGGGGGGAGAGAAACCATTTACGAGTGACAAAGGAACTATGTAAAAGGCCACGGCCTAAATCTAGTAGGAGTAAGAGAATGTCTGCAGCCCTTCTTTTTAAAAACCGATCGTCTCAGGCACTGGTTTGCAGTTTTCGTCTTATGTTTGATTTATTTTCGTAGTTCTCCGTTTCACTACACCGTTTTAGCAAGGCACATCTTGAACATTAAATTTTTTTCGCAATTGCGTCTTACAAGCGTCTTAGGCTACTTAAAAGTACGATTTGACTCCATGCTACAAGGCCCGATTCTCGTGATTCAACAATTCGCGTGCAAATAAGAACTCTCGGTTTCCAATTTGTAACCAATTTACTCATACGCTCTCTATAAGAAACTATATTTGTATTTAAATATGTATGAAATAAACAAAATTATAATCCTCCATTATATTTTACTATAGTCCTCTATGCATCCCCCACAGCGATTTACTTAGAATTTGAATAGTATTGATAATAGAGGTTTTCCTTAGAGTGCTTAATGCATATGCCTACAGCTGTAATTTAATCATGGTATGTGGAAAATTTTCTGCGATCAAAACTACTAAGATATATTGTCAAATCACAATACACGTTGGTCCAGGTCTCATTGGGGTGCGAGATATATTGTACGTAGCGCGATCTGGCATATTTGCATTTATCCCTGCTGGCCAGCCTCGCCGCGCGAAACTGCCGTAGCTCTGAGAGGCCTACCTGACGCACTCTTTGTTTATCTATGCGCTCGCAAGGTTGCGGTTGTATAAACTAATATAGTGTATCCGAAATCCACGATCACTTGTTAGAACCTTGCGAGCGCATAGATAGACAAAGAGTGCGTCAGATAGGCCTCTCAAAGCTACGGCAGGCGCGCGCGGCGAGGCTGACGGTGGGGATAAATGCAAGTGTACCAGATCGTGCTATGTACAATATATCTCGCACCCTGGTGAGACCTGGGCCAACGTGTATGTTAGTGCAAGAAAGTATTATCGCAAGTGCACATTTAATGTAATATGCCAATTTACTACTAGTATCTCAATTATTGAGCTGTATGATGGCGCAGAGCTGGGCACTTAAAATGCTTTAAATGCACTGGGTCAGAGTGCTTTCAGATAACAAGTGTCAAATACCTCCATTTACAAAAATGGTAAAATTACCAAATACAGTATTTGACAAAGTAAAGCACCAAGTACTGACAATAGAAATATCAAGTACAAAGTACTCATTTCAAAGTATTCAATATACTTCGAGCACTTCACAAAATGGTTCCAGCGCTTTAAAAGGTGGAAGCAATTTCTTTAAAAATTCATCATTTATGTGTTTTATTATTTCGGACAAACATAATATGCTTTAAGATAAAAAAAAATTGTTTCAGTTCCGCCAGTAATACTAATATACAGGTATATCAAAGGAAAGTAATATTTTTTAAAATAATTATTAAATTGATTTCTCAGCAACTACTGCATTACAGTTTAAAGCAAGAATAAATTAACTATCTTAATAATAATTCTAAAACTTCCCTCCTATTTCATAAAAAGATGGACAACCTACAAGGGTAATCTGAAAAGTTTCCAGCCTAACACACAAACAAGTATTTTTTGTCAATTTTATTTTTCAACAGTCTTCTTGTAAGTCTATACACCATTCCCAGCGATGCTCCCATCTCTTTAATCCGTCCAAATAGTAGTTGGCATCTTGTTCTGTGATGGCCTCCTCATTCGATAAAAATCTCTGTCCTCCGAGTGAAACATTGTGTTTAGGAAATAGAAAAAAAATCGCTGGGGGCCAGATCTGGTAAGTAGGGCGGGTGGTGTATCAATTCGAACCGCAGTTCGTGAATTTTTGCGATGGCGACTACTGAATTGTGAGACGGTGCGTGGAACAAAACTTTCGTTTCAAATGCGGCCGTTTTCCGCAATTTCTGCCTTCAGCTTGTCACGTCATTATCCCCCCGTTATTGTTTTTCCTTTTTCAAAAGAGTTGATCTCGATGACACAAAAATCAGTCGCCATCATTTTACCGGCCGATGGAAGTCTTCGTCTTTTTTGGAGCTGATTCACTCATCGCAGTCCACCGTTTCGACTGTGCCTTAGCTTCAAGAACGCACCAATGTATCCAAGTTTCAACTACAGTTATTAATCGACACCAAAACTCCGACATATTTCGCTTAAACTGCTTCAACAGGGTTTTGGAAATGTTTATCGAAAGCGTTTTTCTTCCTGAATGAGCAAGCGTAGCACCCAACGCGCGGTTAGCTTTTTCATGCTCAAACCTTTAGTCAATGTATGACAAACAGGTTTTTTAGAGCAGCCCGCTATCTCTAACCTTCATCCGATGGTAGTCTAGCGCCATTTGGTGAACTTTTCCGATGTTATTGGTAGAGGTTGCAGTTTTTGGCCGTCCCGAACGTTCATCGTCAACCAAGCTGGTACGACCACGTTTAAATTCAGCTGCCCAGAATTTCACTGGCAAACGATGGTGCAGAGTCCCCGTAAACAGCGTCCATCTCGCCTTTAATTTGAGTGGGAGTATTGCCTTTCAAATGCAAGAATTTAATGACGACCTGATATTCGATTTTTTCCATTTTTACCGAGCGTCCAACATGGCTAAAATTTTCTAAAGTATCTTTCAACGCATGCGCAAATTCATTATCAGAATATTTTTGACGAGTAACGCCATCTTCGTGTTGAGGCTTGAAACTTTCCAGACTATCCTCGTAGATGCAACAGGCTTGCACTGAGACGCATACTGCACATTGAACTTAAGCAGGGTTGTTTTTCAATTTTAGGTAATTGCGTAGTTCCTGAATTCTCAAGCTGAGACATATCTAAAAGGGTGGAAGATTTCGGAGACGGTTTTAAAAGGTGCTTTTAAAGGATTGTAATTATTTTCTAAAGTTAAATATTGAAAATAGGGCTGCAGTTATTCTACAAGTACTTCAATTACTGTAAAACTAATTGAAACATTTCAAAAGTACTTTAAAGCTTCAAGTACTTAAACAGAGTGTTTTAAATACCAACTACCAATTATCTCCTTTTAGGAGTGATTGAAGCACTAAAAATGCTTCAAGAACAACATCAAAGCACTATTAGAGCTTTACCCAGCTCTGTGATGGTACTCATTAAAGAAGCTACTATAATTAGATAACAATGATCAAAAAACTAAATACATTAAAAAAAATGTAAATTTTCAATATGTCAAATCAAGTATGCATAAATGTAATGTCATTAAAGAGTATTGGTAGGTAATATTCAATCCAAAAGTAGCAGACCCAATTCCTAATTCAAGGTAAAATGTTTCATTATCTATACTTAAATACATGCCATAAATTCTGACTCATAAATCGATAATTTACTTACGTGTTTTCGAATATACTTGATTAGCAAATCTAGGTTTTCTGGTTCCACCTCCCCTTGTTGATACATTCTTCTCCAAATAGCTCCTGCTAAAACCACATCATCAGATTGCAAACCTTCATCGTAAGCTATCAACGATGCTTGAAACTGTTCGTTGAGTTCATTCACTTGAGCACGTGTTCCAGCAGGATTCATTGCACCTAATTTTTTAACTCTTAAACCTACATCGGACCATAGAGCTTGGACGATTCTATTTCTAACATATCGACCATCCTCACCTTCCGCCATACACCTTACCATGAGCATCCAAACATGCAATTCAGTAATGACAAACCAAGAGTAGAATGTATCAGGTAAATTAAATTCCTCAAAGAAATCCACATAATTAATCTTATCGGCAATTGATTCGTATAATAAAAATCCAGTGGCGTTTAATTTCTACAAAATATGTTATGTAAAACATACATGAAACCACTACTGCAACTTACTCCTTTATCAACACTTATGAAAGGAAACTTATTCAAAATCCTTCTAATTATTGAATATTCTTTCTCGATCGGTTTCTCAACAAAACTAGAAATTTGGTGTGTCGTTGAATATCTACATTTTTTACATGAAACAGATACATCATTGAAGTTTACTTTATCTGCAATAGATAATAGATTTCGAAAATGCCAAATCTGCCTGTTTATTTGATATAAGGGGAGAATGTGTTTGTTAGATATCTAAAAATAGAATACTGAGATAAATCGCAGAAACTTACGTTACGGTAATGTTACTTTTACGCAACGATAAATGCTGCTTAAATTCATTTTTGTTGCCGATTATATCACACCAATTTCTTTTATAATAGATTTATATTAAGCCCTATTTTTTCAAATTTACGTTTGGCTTATAGTGTCTTAAATTTAATAGGTTAGATGATATGTGCTGACATCTATGATTTTGCGATGTAATTCAATATTTCAATGGTATTTGACAATTTCGGCTATGGTGCTTTTAGATTTCAGGTACTTAATATAATAATTGTTATCGAATAAATTGTTTATAAATACTTCTACGGAAAAATTGGAATAGGTAGTAATGTGCGATTTATATTTGAAATATTTTGTTCTAGAATAACTGCGAGAAGTGAAGATATTCAGGGGAGAGACAGTATCAATTTTGCTGTGGATTACCTTATGAACAGTGGTAAAAATTTGCAATACAGGTAAAACCATTAACTTATCAGTTGAATCACTTTTGTTAAATAATTTTATGCCCAGCTAGTATGATTTGAGTGTTGAGAAATTTCCAATTTTCTTCGTTACTTGATATTGATACATATATAAATTGGTAGTTTTTCGTGTATCTGTATATAAAAAAAAAAACAATTGTTATATATTGGGAAGTTCCTTTAAATATGCTTTAAGATTATTTTTTAGGATGTATGTTGTAATAGAAACAATACAGATCAAATATGTATCTTGCTATTTCAACTGTTCATTTAATAATTCCTTTAATCTACTATATACATAATTTTTATTCTAAATTCAGTATGATAATAAGAATATGTAGAAAGTTAAGGACTAAGTAAATAGTCATCATTTGACTTATGTTATTGAAGTTCCGATCACATTGACATAGCTATCGCATTCTCAAATAATAATAGAAAGTTAGGTTAATATAATTAAAAAAAATAAATTGTAGCAAATAGTTACAATGACCAGTAGAAGTGGGAATAGAAGTAAACAAAAGAAATTGGTACAAACTACTCTAGGGAAGGCTCCACAAAGTAATGAAAGCGAAACAATTGACCTATCGCATTTAAGGAAACCAATTGACACCAGTTTATTTGGTTTATCACAGATATTATCTTTATTTGAGACTGCAACTGATGAGGTATGCAGCAGTTAGATATTTTTTCCAAACAGCAAAGTTGAATAATGTATTTCTTCAGGTTCGTAGGTACATTGCGTATGAGTGTGAATTAATGTTTGAATGTCGCATTTGCCGCACTGTCTTTAGAAGTCTTGCCAATTTTATATTGCATAAAAGAAATTACTGTTTAGATGTGTACAATCCACTTAATGGTGACAGCAAGAGCGATTTCGAGGTATACAAAATATAATTAACAACAAGAGAAGCTGATTCTGTAAATCATGTTAATTTTAGAATAACAATTTAACAATTGCGAACAAAGAAAAGGCACCATCAAGTGCAGACGAGAGGGAAGATACTGATATTGAGGGGACACCGAAAAAGCAGCCGAAACGTAACTTGTCTGTTGTTTTGAAAAGATTATCAGATAAAGAAGAATGCAGAAAATATACAGAAAGTATTGCTAGTGAGCAGTTAACAGAAAAAAGTGACATAGAAGGAAAGAGAGAAGAAGATAGTCTATCAAAGACAATATCTCTGGAAAGTATTGAAAATAACAAAGAATGTGTTTTTCAGACGATCAATGATAGACAACCTGAAAATAATTTTATGAAATCTGAGGTAATTCTTTTGGTATTTTTTAATAGTGTTGACTCCAATTGTTTTTGTCTTTTTGATTTTCGCTGCATAAATTATGGTTTTGTTTCTAGGTTATGGAAATACATAGTATCTTAAACTCAAATGAAGCAATTTTATCTCAAGATGGGAAAGCGTTTGCTTTCAAAAGTCATATTAATGACACAGCTGGACAAAAATTGATTTGCACAATATGCAATTTAAAATTCGCAACTAAAAAGACGTTAACACATCACATAAAATACAAGCATAATGATACTTGTGTTGTTTACATCTGCCCAGAATGTAAAGATAGCTTTGCGAATGCGTGGTGTGTCTTCCGACACTTGCACAAAGTTCACCGGAAATCTACGGCTCAGATACGTCGAATGAGAGACCATATCCATTCAAGTGCAATAGTTAAGAAGCAAGAACCTTTGAAGAAGAGGAGTGAAATAGAAAATGAATATGAATTTGACTCTCATCCAGACGATCCTCAATTCTGCGAAGCTTGCGGTAAGCGATTCGATAGAAAGGCAGCATTACATTCGCATATTCAAATGTGTTTCAAACGTAACTCCCCCAATATTGCAAAAGAAAATCAAAAGAATACTTTGGAGGAGAAGTTTACCAAACAAAAGGCTGTCATCGTCAGAGGGTCTGGTAAACGGAAACAGGGTATTGCCCAAAAACTGGTTAGAAATATTACATATGGAGACGAGAAAAATTTGGAAGAAAATAAAGATGGTAAAGTAAGTGAGAATAATAAAGAAAATGATGTGCATACTGAAGGTAAGGATGAAGTTATTACTGCTGCAAATGACGTTGATTATAGAAAATATTTAGTACAGGAAATTATACTTGGAAGTAGAGGCGATCTATTACCCAATAAGAAGTTCATTGGACTGGTTTCGGATGAAGAAGAAATATTAGGATTTATTCAAGAGACAGGCGATGTATTGTTAAATGATGATACAATCAATAAAGTAGATGATGAAAATAATATTGGTATAGAAAACAGATTGATTCCAATATTGGAAGAAACCGAGCAAAAACAAGATGCTGCAGACCATCATACTAATTTAGAATGTGAAGAAAATATATTAGATTTAATGAATACTGAAGTCGAAATACAGGAAAGTATAACGCACAATTCTATAGATGAAAATCCAGTTAAACAAGTGTCTTCTAAAACTGCTGAAATTGAAGAATCAAACATGGTGACAGATGAAAATTTGAAAGATCAAATGATCAGAGATCATACTCAAGAAGATTTAGATGAATTTCCCAAGACCAGTGCACCCAAACAGTATTCTTCAAAAAAATGTAAAAATGAAAATAAAACTAAGGAATGCGATACACCTAAGGCAGATCAAAACTTAAACAAAGATAATTCCGCAAATAGTATATATAGTTCATACGATAAAATTACTACTCCTGAGGAAATAGATCTCCCGTATGATGCACAAAATGATATTATGGTAGTTGCTGAATACGATTATTCCGAAGTTAATGATATCACGTACATCAGCGATAGTGACACTTGCTCATGTTTTGATGATCGAAGTAATCATTCAATCTCCTCCAGCGAATCTAACAAAGTTATCATTTCTGTAGGATCAACGCCCGATATTGATGAATCTCTAATACAATATGAGGAAAACGTATTGGAAAATATTGAGGAACAATATTGTAAAGATGGAAATCATGGTGTAAAACGTAAATACTCGATCGAATTAGAAGTAGAGAATGGAACGATAGACGAAAGTGATGAAACAGAAAAGCTTTTACGAGAGAGATGCGAAATTTACGTAGATTGGAGTAAACTTTCTTGTCGGTCATGTTTAACAATTTTTCCAAACGATATAGAGCTCTTGGAACACATGTCATTACATTTTAATTGGTTCCGATATGAATGTACTAATTGTAATTTTATGTCGTACATTAAAAGAGCTTACGAAAACCATATATGCGCGGAGAAACCTATCGACAATTGCATTGTGAAATTACCTTTATGGAAAACTATAAATATGGCAACTTCCTTCAATAAAATAGCAGATATGGATGATCCTTTACAAGAGGTAACAAGTAGCGACAATATAACTAATGAGACAGAATCAAGTTTAACATGTGATGTGGATAAAATTAAAACTCAAGATCCTTCATTACGTAAAATGATTATGGAAGTAATTTTCGGTTCTCAAGAGACTAATACATCGGAGCCACCAGTGTCAACTATTAGCTCTAGACCAATCAGAAACCGTATAAGTATTAGGACAATACAAAAAGATTTTGAGTTCGATATGAAAGAGATTGATAACAAAATGAAGAAACCTGTAAGTGATAACCGTGTAAAACCTATCAAGATTGCGAAGAATAATGATATGAATTTTCACGTTATAAATACGAAATTCGATGATTTAGCTAAAAAGAAACGGACATATTAACACTAATTAAAGTGATCTTAAAAGTATGTGTTCACCGATTATATCATCAATTTTAATATTTCCTTTGTTCGTTGTACAGTTTTTCATAGTGTATATGTTGTTTATTAAAATGGATGATTTCTTATTTTGTTTCATTTAAAAGGCCTTATCATTGGGAATTGTCAGTGCAATTTAAATCATTGTAAAATATATTTACATTGTATAAAGACAATATTAGAAGTCGATTTATCTCTCATTGTTCTATTGAAATTTATTTGCATTTCTGTTTTGAAAACGATTGTATTATTTTATTTATTTATTTAATAAAACGTTTGTTACTTAACAACAATTTTTTTTCAAAAAAATTAATGACATTCGCAAGGTATAAACAAAAATAAATAATTAAATACAGTATTTCATAGGGAGAATTCTCGGACTCGAATTAAAAATCACGTGAATTTGTAAAGATGTTGCATCTATTTTGTTCACTTGGAATTTTTCAATTTCGCGGATAATTTATGTTAGTTCTGCCATTAAAAGATGCATTTGCTGTTTGCTTTACACGATGAGGGTGTTGCGTGCCGTGAGTAGTATGATGCTTTGATTACTAGACTGGGCAAACAGCGGTAACAGTCAGTGTAGTAGATATGTGGTGCGGAGTCGGCGATTATTTATTTCACGCGTTCACAGCGTCAGTACTAAATCGATGCTGTATGCGAGTAGTTCTGTGTATATGTAGGCTGTCGTAACTTATATCGTAATTGTACGCTTATGTTTGCTTTAAAAATGTCGCAGTTAGGTACGTCGCGAAAACTAACAATGGCAGATACAGTTAAAAACTTTATAGTGGACATGCCGGCCTTAATTTTTGATGTCGCTAAAATTCAATGTCTAGTTTGTAAAATCCCTTTAATGTGTTGGTCCAGAAGCTGTCAACGTCACATCGAAAGCAAACAGCATTCTTCTGCAAAACGTGGCATACGAGACCAAGAAAAATTTATATTTGATTTATGTGTTACTCTTATTTTATGTAATCTATCGTTTCGTTTACTAGACAAAGAAGCATTTGTCTCCTGGAATAAATATGCGGACTGTAAATTACCTAGTCGAACATCGATACGAAATGTAGTGCCATTTGCTCGTGAATATATAGAAAAAAGAATGCAAAGGGAATTGAAAGATAAAAAACTGTGGTTGTGTATGGACGAAACAACAGATCGTCAAAAACATTCTGTGGTTAATATAATGGTACGTACAATGGAACCACATCGACCGTCATCCTCCTTCTTACTTGCTTCCAAAAGAGTTATAAATTGTACTATCGATGAGATTTTAAAGGTGGTGTTGAACAAATTTGAAATTTGAAGTTTCAACTAAACAATTTTTAATGTTTATGAGTGATGGTGCCATAAACATGCGTCCTTTGGGCCGATCTCTTAAAGAACACAGTACTCTAAATCTTGCGGCACAAACGATTCCTACATGTTTTCCATTAGTAAATGCATTGCTAGTACAAAGGCAGTGTTTCTAAAGTCCCCGACTATTTCACAAACTGTGTCCTGATTTACCTGAACCACCACAGCCGATTGTTTGATGGTTTGGTTGCAGGCTGCGTTTTACTACAACAAATATTTTGATCAAGTAAAGAAGGTAGTTTTAAAATTCAATCCGACAGAAGCTGCAGCAATCAAGAAAAGCCAGGAAATATTTCAAGATAGTCAGCTTAAAAGAGATTTACAAACTATTCACAACTACTACTTCAGACTAGCGGAGGTAATAGAAAAATTACAAAATGTTTCGATGTCGCTAGTGGATTCTGTTTAAATTGTGAATGATGACAAATGTGTGGGAAGGTGGCGTGAGATGAAAGACTGATTCATATTAATTAGGTCTTGCATAATTTCAAAGATTATTTTAAGTATGCAAATATAACATCGAACATATCTAATGATTCAAATATTTTACAGATGTTACCCAGTGATTTCACGGAAGACTTTTAAAATGGTAAGTGTTTCAGCACCTTTTATAATTTATTTCTTACCTTCTATTTTATGTGTAAACTTTTATGCGCTCGCCACGCCTCTGGCTGTTACCGCATATTTGCCCAGGTTAGTAATGATGATGCATATTGTGAAACTCTCCATCCAGAATCGACGGCGTGATCTGTTGTCTAGCGGCGTCGTGTTCCTCCACGACAATGCCAGGTCGCCGAGAAAACACAACTTCTCCAACAGCTCAAGTGGAAATATTCGACCACTCACTTTATGGCCCAAAACTGGCTCCCTCAGATTTTCGCCTTTTTACGAAATTGTATTTTTGGGAAGAACAAGATTTCACAGTGATACAGATCTGAAGGACGTGGTCACTACATTTTTCAAGGAATTGGCGAGGGGGGGATATGAAAGCTCATTACGCGATATGGAAAATCTTTGCATTTACGTGGTGACAATATAGTAAAGTAGTGTAAGGTACGTTGTAAAATAAAAAGTTTTTCAAAAATGTTTAGTGGTTGTTTTTTAATTATACAATGGGCACTACTTTCCTGGCGCCCCTCGCATGTAAACATAGATATACTTAGTGCAATAAACTTGAAATATTTCATCACATCTGCATTTCAGATAACCTCCTATTCAAACGCCCTGTTTATATTAAGTATTGTTGGTATATTGGCAATATCAAATAATGTAATTTGCACTTCGTAAATGTCTATTTTATAAACGCAAAATAGAGAAACTCATTGTGTAATTTATTTTGTAAAATTTTATTTTCCAAACTTTAATTCAATGATTTTACAATAAACTTCACGATGTCGTAATCTTCATCGATCATTCTTTCTATTATATTAAAATGATCCAATTCCTTGAGCAGCACATATTCGTACTGTACCCCTTGCTTCTTCAAATTGTCGGCGAATAACTGTGTTTGCTTGATGAAAGTTGGCGAATCATTTTCACTAACGATCAAGAAAAATTTCGGTGAATTTTTCGCAATACCTTCGAAATCCCAGAACATTGGACTTAAGTTTTCGGCATCTTCTTCTGTAAGCTTCAGCGGCTCGTTTATTGTGGTTTTTACTAATGGTATTAAATTGTATATACCGCCGATTAAAAATATCGATTTTATAAGAGTCTGTTCTTCAACTGTTAAGTTCAGATAGAATTCTGGAAATAAGCTAATCGCTAAATGGGCACCAGCTGAATGGCCTCCTATTGAAATGGATCTGAAATATAAAATTTAGTACCATGGTTTTAATGTTCTATTTTCGTGATTCATCAACGAACGGGTGCCGCGCATTTTCCAGTTAATACATCAAGGAGTATGGCGATCGTTGGGAACTACTACGTGGTTGAAACTGTGGGGATGACGACCACTCTTAAATTTCACCAATATTTCGCTTATTTTTAAAGCTTCATCAGGGTCATAAACGAGCTAAAATAGATAGCCAAACTTATGAACACAAAGATTCAAAGATGTCCATGTTAGTTTTGACTGATGAATGATTCATTAGTTAGGAGCTTTGACTGATGAACGATTCATTAGTCAAAGCTTCTAATATGGACATCTTCGAATCATTGTGTTCACAAGTTTGGCTATCTATTTTAACTCATTTATTACCTTGATGAAGCTGTAAAAATAAAAGCGAAATATTGGTGGAATTTAAAAGTTACATTTTTTCCAAAACTTTGGTCGTCATCCCAACAGTTTCAACCACGTGCTAATGATTCATTTCTATTTTTTACTTTGTCCATGGTTTTAATTAAACATAAAATAAGATAAAATAGTACTTAATTACCTTGCTTTGTTCTCTAGGGCATATTTTAAACATTTTTTAATGGCAAAAAAGGTTTCTTTTACAATGTCAGAAATTTTACAATATGGGCATAGTGTATATCCTATAACTATTGTTTTGCATCCGTTTTGATGTAATGATCGTGCTATAAAACTGAAGTAATCTTTTCCGCCTTCCTGCCAATACCCTCCATGAAGGAAAACGAATACAGGCGCATCTTTTAAGTATGCAACAGAAAAAATATTTTAGATAAAAAAGAGCAGGTAAAACAATAAAGAGCATTATAATGTAGAATGGGTTGTAGATAATATATAGAGTGATCTATTAATCATCTAAATAACGTGCAGCAAATGAATGGTTGTTACAAGTTGCAGAAACGCATTCATAGTGATTTATCTGTTTTACACGATTTGTGCTTGCAGAAATATAGAGGAAATGATAAAGGTGTAGGTATCGTGTCTTGCACGGAACGCATAATGTTGTACATAATTACGCCTGCGTAATTTGTGTTCCTGAATTCTCTATCTGTCACGAGATCGTATGAATTGCCTGCGTCATGCAGATATTGCGGATATCATGTGTATATGCCTATATCATTCCTACAGAGTGCGGTCCTAAAGTGTCCCCCCCTCATGTTAACTTTTGAACGGCAGAAGCTAACGTTTTTAGAAAAAATAGGTCAATTTCTATTTTCTGTGAATTAGCTTCCGTCGTTATCGGCAGTTCAATTGTATTTCCGGTGTCACCGGAAGTGACGTCAACTTTATTATTTTAAATAGAACATTCTGTATATTTTTACGATTTTGGAAAGTTAATCGAAAGGCGAGTCCAACGATAGCACATATGTTATACTTTAACTTAAGAAATATGACGATATGCAGCAGTAAAGGTTTTGGTATTGTGTTTTTGTTGTTACGCAAGGTTGGTTAGGAAAGAGCGCCAAATTGTTTCTTGTGACGCCAGACTGATCTAAAGAGCTCGTTGCTAAGCGAAGTAATCATAACAATTGCCAAACTGTCAAATCTCAATTCCAAAAGCGTCAATTATTCTTGTTGTTTATTGTTATTATATCCTGCATTTGTCATACGTTCCTTCTTTGTTCCCGTTATTATTTTATCGCTATAATTTTAACTTATTTTGTTAATTGTTGTTATTTCTTTACTTTATCGAACTTTATTGCAATTAATTAATTATGCAACATTTCTGGGTCAATTTTAATAGTATGTATATCAGGCAACAATTATCACCTTATTTGCCATGGTTGTGCAACAAATTGTACAATAATTTGTCATATTTTCTTCTGTTAAAGCAGTTCGCTCTGTAAATTTTATGCGATCTATCCTTACTTAGCCCAAAGTTCAAATATTTCTGGCTGTGCAAGGGCAGTGTTAATGTTCCATTTCATGGTAATTGTTGCCAAGTTCACCGAATATTAAAATTGATGTTTATCTTACGTGGTCCATGCGGAGGCCATTGTAAAATCAACATCAAAATTTAAGCACATTTCCTACCAAAAACTAACAAACCTACCACAATTAATTAATTATAATAAAGTTCGATAAAGTAAAGGAGAAACAGCAATTAACAAAATAAGTGAAAATGACATAAAATAATAACGAGCACAAAGAACGAAAGTATGACAAATGCAGGTTATAATAACTGGCACTTTAGGGCCGTACTGTATAATTTTGCCTGGTTTCGTGTGTTGAAGGTTATAGGTCATAGGTATAAGTCAACATAAATACATTTTCTGCTAGTCGTACCCCCATACTGTCGTATGTTTTCTACGTTTCGAATAGGACATTCACCATTTCTGTGTACATAAATGATAAATGTTAGTTTTAAATGTCTGAATAATATTGCTGCTTTATACAATGCATTATTTTTATGCATATAAGTCATTACTCTATTCTTATTATACTGCGATTTAGTATAAAAATAACCACGCGATTTACTGTTAAGATTACTAATATACTATATGTAGTTATAATTATAAAGTACAAACATTGTTAAATTAACTGTTGAAATGTACATACGGAATATTCTAAAAATTGCTGATAATTGGGTTGCATAAATTTGTATTATGTGGCTGTACGCAGTCAGGGTATAAAATAAACGTCTAAGATATTGATTCGTTCAGTTGTTATCAGTTGTGTTATTGAAAATAAATTGAATTAGTAATTTAAAAAAAAAGATATCTACCGTTTGGCAAATCAGTTCCAAATATATCCAATTTTTGCTTATCACCGTCGCCATAAGGAACATTTAGCTCGCATGGAATTTCATATCTTACTTCCTTGCTTGCTGGTAAAGTAATATGTGTAACGATAATTATTATTTGGTATTATAACTATCGAGATCTTTCTACTTACTTCTACTTATTAATTCTTCATATTTTTGTACAAGTACATCACGTGGATAACGTTTGTTCCAATAACTTGGCGAATACAACTTATCTAATTCCGATACTTCAGACATATTTATATTATTATGGATAAAATTGAAACCGCTCTGCGATGTAAACACTAAAATATCGATAGTGATGTAACAATTTTTTATTTTGCTTACAAAACGTGTGTTATATGCAGCTGCATTCGCAATTACTTTCTATTGAAAACTGGTTTTGTTGTTAAGGAGATACTGAAATTTAACACTAATCAGACTTCCTTGTATTCAACAATTTCTGTGGTTATTGATTGTTATGAAATTTAGTTATGTTAAAATCCTTATCTAATATACAACAAACTCTGATAACTTTGAAGAATTTTTTCTAGAATTTTTGTTATGAATGTGTTCCAATCTCCAAGATTTTTTAAATATATTTAACCTACAATAACTAGAGCGACATCTATACATCAAGTGATATAGCACTACTTACAACCTTGCTTTTCAGTTGAGTTTGTTTATGGTTGTTTACGTTTCAATAAACGATATTTTTAAATTCTCGCACAACTGTTACGTGCTCCGCTAAGTACATTTTTAATCAAGCGTTCGTTTTGTCATTATTTTCTTTTGTATTACTATTTTCCATTCTCCTTTCATTTTGTTATAAATGGCTGGATTAGATGAATTGAAATCTTATTTGAAAACGTTAAATTATCCAGGAATTGACATAATGAGAAATGAAGATGTAGCAGATATTTTTAGCAATAAGAACAGGATATACTTTCTTACTTGGTTTGTTCAAAAATGGGACCCGGATATTGTTTTACCTACAGATGATCGAAATAAAGCCAATACGATAGCTGAGTTTCTATGTGATAATGGTTTTTGTACGTCTCAAGAAAGCATTAAGTTCGTGCAAGATTCTTTTGAATTGCAACCAGATGACCAAGTAATTGATAAGCTTATTATTAAATTTATAATACAGTTAGTATGTTGTGTTTTTTTTCTAGTTAGTGATAATAAATAGGATGCTTTATAATTTAAGTATATTAAGCTTAAGCGATGAAAGTGATACCTGCGATATTAACTATTTGGAACAAATGGAGATACTCTCGAAATTGGATGTTAATATTTTTCCAACAATAGGTCCAATACAAGTTCGAACACCCCAAGAGCGTTTACAGAAGATGGAAAAGGTCGAACAAGAAATTAAAGAATTGAAAAAAGAAATTGAATCCATGAGTAATAAATACGATTCAGAAATTGATCTTGATTCTGATAAAGATATTAATTGGCATGCTTCTGATCTTGTAAAAGGCGAAATATCTACATTGGTAAGTAATTCTATCAGACTATTAAAAGATCACAAGAAATCTGACAGTGGAACATTTGACAATTCTTTTGAAACAGTTGTTTCTGATTGCGCTAAAAATATATCCGAAGTTTTAAAGGTGAGAATTTTTATGGCAATAATTTGGATTCATCGTCATTTCTAATGCAATGTTTTTAGTTGTGTGAGAATAAGAAAGCAATAAATGAATTTGTTCCATTGGAAATGAACAATAGTGACGATGAGGCGGGCCGTGTTGTTGCCGATACTATTAAAAGTCTTTTCTCGCTATCGCAAGAAGTGCTAAGAACGGATTAGATGTTTTCAGCAAAACGGGGATCTTTTCAATTGTTTTGTCACTTCGGTGCACAAGGTAGAAGTTAAAACTAATATAACAACACCTCTCCAATACATAGTTATATCAAGCTATCCAGTGTATCTTTCAAGTTATCAATTGTACTTGGAAAGTGACTAATATTCTGACATAATATAATATACCTGAAGAAAATTAAATTATTACATTAAAAACTCTCAAATATGTAATGTTATTTATTTTTATATTTTTGATACAAGTATTAAAATGTATTGTTCTTTTAATTTAAAAAAGTGTAAATTGTGTAGGTACTATTTCAAAATAAAATTATGAAAAAGATAGGCATTTTGCTTTACGTAAATTAGCAATTTACGATTGAGTAGAGATATAGTAGAGACACATATCAAATATCTTGAAAACAAATGAAAATCGGATGAGAATATGTTTTTTTACATTATTTTCATGTGTACAATACACTTCTGGAGTTTGGTTCGTTCCTCTTGACTAACCCTATATATGATAAAAATTTTGTTATAAGAACTGTTACTAACTTGGTAACAAATACTTTTATTTCTAAAGTGTACATATGTATTTATATTATATTAAATATTATACCAAAGTTGTTATTGTGTCAGACTTTTCCTAAAAAAAAAAAAATAAATGCGTTTCACCACAAAATTTTATTTTATAAATCATTGCATTGTGTCATTAATTTTTGCATTGCGTTATAAAATGTTGCGTTTTATAAAAAAAGGCAAGATACAAGAATCCCATAAGCGTTAGAAGCTTTAAAACTCAGGCAATTTAATTAAGTTGGCAGTTCCGGCAATGAAGTTTCGCATGTATTGCGCTTAAGAAATAAGCAAATGTGTACGTTATTCATAGAACTGCCAACTTAAATAGTTCGCGAAATTTAAAACTATTACAAAAATAGCGTTCGTACAATTAAAACGTCAAACGCTGATTATTAGTTTGACGTTCATGGAGATCTCCAAATTAATTTCCAATCGTTTGCTAATAGTTCCTCCAGTTTGAAGATTACCTTCCAATGATCTATCAGACGCAAGCAGGGATGTTTACTCCTACTTTCATGTGGTAAATTTACACTCTGGAGTTTGGTTTTCCTCCTGACTAACCCTAATATTAAAAATTTTGAAAATTAAATCCGACAAATAAATAAAGACATTTGCATTTTTATAATGTGATTTATAAACTATTGGTCAGTTATCCAAAACAAAAAATATTGCTGTTTCCAAAATTTTCATTTTATTAAATAATTCTTATATTTGGCCTTGCGTTTATTAAATGTTCGTTTTATAAACTCAGTATCCCTACCGTTGGCATTAAAACTAGGCATTTAATTTAAGTTGGTCAGTCGTCAATGACGTTCATGTTTCCTAGAATAAGCGGACTTATTCCAAGTACGCCAATCAAATAGTTGGTTAAGAGCTATAGTGTCTAGGACAATCATAACGTCAAGCTGTTATAGTTTGAGTCATGGCCGAAATATTCAACGTTTGCTTGTTCACAGTTGTGTAGTTATTTTGGCGTTGAAAATTATCCTGACGAGTATCCTTACACAAGTACCATCACTTGCATAAAAATCTGGGACAAGCGACATTACCCATTTTAAACATGTCTTTTGCAAACTATGAAAAAATATGTCAAATTGTAATTGTAAATGGATAAGTCACACGATTGAAAAAACGTCAAAATGAATTCATAAGAGTTGTCCCAGATTTTTATGCAAGTGATAGTACATTACTCAATTGGTCAATAACAAAAATTTGTTGTAGGTATTTAACAAGCCCTAAACATAATAACATTAGCATACAAAATTGAATTTGGAAACAGTTTGTGCTGGGGAGGTTACAACAGTTGATCAAGTATATGGAGATAATTATAATTTTCATATATCTATTAAAAGCAAACCAACTACAACGAAAAGAAATAAGTTTAAATAAATGTTTTGTAGGGATGCCGATTTTCTATCATACATTGTAACCTCTTTTCTTTTGAAACGGTTTTATTGCACTACACAACGTTCGTTAACCACGGTTACAAAACGCATATGTTCCCGCCTTTTTTTATGACTGACTTCTTATCTAGTTACATTTCGCTATATCGATAAGGAAAATGGGAAATTAGCCATATCGCTACCTCCTCGCTCTCAAGCGGAGCAGTTAGCGGGCAATAGATGGCTCAAGGTTACCGATGTGGTTAGTTACCACGTTACGAGGTAGACTGCATGATGTGCGAACGATCTTAATAAGAATTTCTGGAGTATTTATTTTTATTTTCTTTTTGTCTGAACTTCGTAGCAACAAAAAATAAATATGCGAAACTCTCATTTCCAGGCGACCTTTACTTCAAATTATTACGTGCGCTTTTCGCACAGTAGGTTTACATTCCAACATTGTTCCAAGAGGACTAGCACGTCCCGAATCGAATTGCTGGGATATCACTCAGTCCCCTTCACGCTCTCTCGCATGTACGGCGAGAGAGCGAGGAGGGGATACCGATATAGCTAATTTTTAATTTTCCCATTTTGTATACAGTCTCACTAACATAACATGGTCGGTAAGTTAGGAATTTTACTATTGGATTTACGCGGTTAATTTAAAATTGTCCATCATAGTTTAAAGATTTATGGACTGTAAAGTATAAGTGGCTTAAAAAAGAATACAAATCATTGTGTATGCTTGGCATGCAACATATAAATTATGGGTGACGCCTACATCTTGAAAAGGTACAATAGCAGTACTACTAGTATTACAGACTACACTCGCAATTATTCCTCATTAAAATAAAAATTAGAAATAGACTAAACATTCCAACATGCTCAAATATTTTACATGTTAAAGAAATGCGGAAGCAACATGGTTCTGCTGGTAGCTGGAAACCTGCCACGACTATGTTGAAATATAATTTTCATGAAAGCACTTAATATTGAATATTAAGGAATTATAAATTCCTCATAAATTATTTGACGAATTACTTATTCTTGCAGTACAAGCATTGAATCGATGTGGGTCAAATTTTGCAGAATTATTTATTAAAGGGATCAGTATAAAAACTAAAAAATATTGGAATTAAAAAATATATCTATTAAAGATTTAGAAAATATAAAAGTTTTTAAAAAAGAACTTAAGACATTTCTTTATAATAATGTTTTCTATTCGTTAAATGAATTTTTTAATTACGTTTCTACTTACGATTAGTTGCTTAGTATTGCTAATAATATGTATTTAGGTAAATTGCATATGTTATTTCTATGGGCTGCATGTACTTGCACACATGTTTTCTTTTTTCATTGATATTGTAAATCTATTTTTTTGTATATTTGTTTGTTGACTTATCTTATGCCGTATGGTCCACTAGATCAATAAACTATTATTATTATTATTATTATTATTATAACTACTCTCTGGGTATCATATTGTTTAGAAAAAGATGCTCCATCTACCTATTGTAATTCCCGCGACATGTCTGTTGCTTTTTTAAATTATTGGATTGCCACATTAACAAAATTCCGTACATATGTATTTCTTGGAGTAATATTCTCAATATACATTTATATGCGTCACAAGAAGAAATTCTGGTGAGGCAGGCAAACGGTAAACATGATAAAACCCAAACGATAAACACGAGTCTTCTTAAATAGATACAATAACAACTTTGGCTTTCAGTATATAAACAGAATTATAAAGTGATATTGCTTTTGTCTAAAATGAATGCTTTTTGTTTGTTAATATGTGTGTGGGTATGCATACATTCGGGTGGTAAGAAACCATACTTCCTTCTAGTAAATTTATCCTAGCATATACGTACGTGACGTAACAGGTGCTGTCATAAAAGATTACTATTGGAGAGATTACAGTTTTGGTGATATACCGCACGACGCCATCGAAATTGCAGATGATGGGAAATACATAGGCCAAGCTTACGTGAATGGCGGCCTACTACCAGTTACAATTTATCCGCATCTTAGCATGGCTATTGGGGAGTTGTTTGGAAAGATTGTCGTAAAAGAGAATATACAGGTGAATGATTTAATGACCTCTACTAATAAATTCTTATGCTGGTGATATTTTTTTTTGGCTAAAAGGCGACACTTAGCAATTTTGTTAAAACCATATTTATTTAGGTATTCTTAAAGTTAATTAGTTTATAAGCTCCTGGACAAAATTAACGAAATTAAAGAAATCAGCGAAACATGATCTTATTTTAAACCATTAAAAACTTCTTTTGTTGAAAATGAGAGAGATGAAAACGGAAATAGAAATAAAAAACATTAAAAAAATTGAAAGCAATAGCATTAATGGATCTATTGTGACGTTAGTACCTCATAGTTCCTCCTCTCTTTATAATTACCGCATTCATACGCCTTGGCATGCTAGCGATCAATGGTATCCTGGCGAATATTCTTCCATTCTTCAATTACTGCATCCACCAGTTAATCGTGGTTGGCAGGTGGGAATCCACGACCTCGGACCTTTTTTTAAGATGGTCCCATAAATGCTCAATGAGGTTGAGGTCGGGACTGCTAGGTGGTCATTCCATTAACGGAATATCAACAGCATGCAGGTAGCCTGTTTAGCCACGCGGGGACGCGCATTGTTTTGCACGAATACAAAATTAGGACCCACAAAAGGAGCAAATGGCATTACGTGTTCAAGTACGATGTTTTCCAGGTAATAATCCGCATTCGTAGACCTCACACGTATAGGGTCCAACTCTGTATGAGCACCGAAGCAGTTGCTCTCCCAAAACATTACAGAGCCGCCACCAAACCGGACCCTTGAAGAAATGTTGCAATTTGCAAGTCTTTCTTCTTCCCTTCGTCAGACACGCCCACGTCCATCAGGAGATTTTAAGCTAACCCTCGTTTCGTCAGAGATTAAAACCTTTTTCCAATCATTAACAGACCAGTGTTTCTTTTGCTGGTCTCCTGCTCTTTAATTCGGCTTCATTTGAAAGTCTTCTGATTGTTCTAGATTATATTATAACATTTCGAGCCGCTGATAACTCATTTTTTAATACATTACTAGTGATTCTCCGGTTTCTAACAGTGGATTGTCTCAGAAAACGGCCATCTCTTTGATTTGTACATCGAAACCGGAGAATCACTAGTAATATGTTCAAAAATGAGTTATCAACGGCTTGTAATGTTATAATATAATCTAGAACAATCAGAAGACTTTCAAATGTAGCCGAATTAAAGGGCAGGAGACCAGCAAAAGAAACTTACTTACCAGAGAGCACAAAGTTCAAAGATTGCGTTTTGACAGAAATCATCAACACTGGTCTGTTAATGATTGGAAAAAGGTACTCTGACGAAACGAGGGTTAGCTTAAAATCTCCTGATGGACGTGGGCGTGTCTGACGAGGGGAAGAAGAGAGACTTGCAAATTGCCAAGGATTCCGTTTGGTGGCGGCTGCCTCCTCCACCGATAAATTTCTTTGGCGATTCCTTTTTCTATTTTGAAACACTCGTAGATGAACTTTAACATACGTATGTGATACAACCGATAACAAAAGTGAGTTTAATAACTTGTCTTAATCAGCAGTTTCTGAACGGATTTTAAATCAATTGTGGTCAAACGTGACTAATTGACATTTGCAATTTTGAAGCAAAACAGCATGTGCTTGAAATGTCAGAGGAGGCCCAAAGGCTGCTTGTAAAACAGTAGATTAAAAGTTATCATTATCTCTTAGTGTTTTAAAAAAATGTTTGTGGTGCGGTAATTTTATCCAAGAGTTTATTTGAATCAGCCTAATTAATAAAATGTTGATAACAATTAGAGAAAATCACGTACGTTATATACGTTATCAACATTTTCTACATTTACACATACCTTACAAGATGTAGAGGAACGCTATGTAGAAAATGATTATTGTGTAGTATGTGTAGTTTAAAAGTGAAATAAAGAATACTTTCCAGATCCTATGCACTTCTGAACCTTCTAAACTATATTGGGATTTGGTAGACTTTAGCAAACCGGCTAATGGTCAACTGAAAAATACTGTTATTGGAGGATTCTATAAAAGCGAATTCAATTATTTCATAGGAAAAGCTTACCACGAGGGAGAGTGGAAAGTTAGTAAAGTAATTCCGATGGAGAACCCATGGAAAGGACTCATAGTATGGAATTCTGCAGGAAAAGCCTTCATGTTTTTGAAATTCCACCTTCTAAAATATAACTCCACGAATTCAAGCGGCAATGTACCGACGTGTAGTAATTAATTTAAGTAATGTGTATTTTAAGAAGTTTACATATATGTACCTATAGTAACATTTTAGGAGCTTGTCAATATATACTTAGTTGGCCACTATGTTCTGTCACAACTTTTATCATTATATTAAATAAAATATTATTGATTAAATAGATCAATATAATGTTCTCAATTACATATTAAAAAATTATTCAAAATAATCCCCTCGTTTCGTAATACAGGCGCTTAATCTGCTAGGCCAGTCATCAATCGCATTACACACCATTTCCATGTCTACCTCCGCCACTGCCTTCCTAACAAATGCTGTTAGCGAGTCCAAATTTCTATGGCGTTTAGCGCAGACTTTCTCCTTCAAAGCCTGTCAGATTTTATAATCCAGAGGATTAAGATCGGGACTAGAAGGTGGCCAGACTTCATGCCTGATAAAGTCGATATTATTCGCCCTGTAACCAACACTGAGTGTTTTTGGCCTTGTGAGTAGGCGCAGAGTCCTGCTGGAAGACCCAATCCTGGTTTTGGAATAAGCTCTGGCTTAGAGGTTCTACTATCTTTTCCAGGATCGTCCCTTGATAGACTTGGACACTGGTTTTCACTCCTTTCTCACAGAAATGAACTTCAGTTGGTCTGAAATGAGATATCCCTAACCAAACTATTACTGAGGATGCATGATAACTTTGAACACGCACCTGCATCATTATTGGAGGCATACGCTCGATCATCCTGCTGATTAAATTGTTCTTCAACAGTGAAGATTTTCTCGTTGGAAAATAGGGTACAGGGGTGCTCGCTGTTAGCGTACCGCTTTAATAAATCGGCATCTTTGAAGCCTTGAACCTTTCAGGCGTGCATTAAGCAAGTAATCTCTTTTTCTTCTGAAAGCACGACGCTTAAGGTCTTCATTCAGGATATTTTTGATTGTGCTTTTAGTCACACACCTCTGCAACGACAATAGTTTCTGTTTTCGGAGAGGATTTCGTCTGATGCGTGCCTTGACAGCTTTAATAACAGTCGGAGTGCGAACTGATCGAGGACGGCCAGATATTTCGTAAGTTTTTCAGCAGATTGAAAATTGTACTTGGCGAATGTCCGCAACGGTGTAATGCAGCATATTAATTACAAGTTTTTTTTTTACGAGGATTTTTGTAAAAGCAACAAAAAATATTTGAGGAATTATTTATTCTTGCAGTGCAAGCATTGAATCGATGCGGGTCAAATTTTGCAGAATTATTTATTAAAAGGATCAGTATGAAAATTAAAAAAATATTGGCATTAAAAGATATTACTACAGTTCGGGTAATAATACTGTTTAGAAAAAAATGCTCCATCTATTGTAATTCGCGCTACATGTCTGTTGCTTTTCTAATTATTGAATTGCCACATTAACAAAATTCCGTACACATGTATGTATTTCTTGGAGTAATATTCTCAATGTACTTTTATATGCGTCACAAGAAGAAATTCTGGTTAGACAGGCAAACGGTAAATACGATGAAACCCAAACGATAAACTCTCGCTTCCAGTATATAAACAGAATTATCAAGTTACATTATTTTCAACTTTTGCCGAAAATGAATGCTTTTTGTTGGTTAACATGTGTGTGGATATGCATACATTCGGGTGGTAAGAAATCATACTTCTTTCTAGTAAATTTATCCTAACATATATTTACGTGACGTAACAGGTGCTATTATAAAAGATTACTTTTGGAGAGATTACAGTTTTGGTGATATACCGTACGACGCCATTGAAATTGCAGATGATGGGAAATACATAGGCCAAGCTTACGATAATGGCGGCCTACTACCAGTCACAATTTATCCGCATCTTAGCATGGCTATTGGGGAATTGTTTGGAAAAATTGTCGTAAAAGAGAATATACAGGTGAATGATTAATGATCACTACTAATAAATTCCTACGCTGGTGATATTTTTTGCCTAAAAGGCGACACTGAGCAAGTTTGTAAAACCATATTTGTTTAGGTATTTTTCAAGTTAATTAATATTAGGTTTATATTTATTTGAATCGGCCTAATTAATAAAATGTTAATAACAATTAGAAAAATTCACGTACGTTATATACGTTACCAACATTTTCTACATTTACACATACCTTACGAGATGTAGAGGAACGTTATGTAGAAAATGATTATTGTGTTTAATACTTTCCAGATCTTATGCACTTCTGAATCTACAAAATTTTATTGGGATTTGGTAGACTTTGACAAAGCGGCTAATGGTCAACTGAAAAATACTGTTATTGGAGGATTCTATAAAACCGAATTCAATTATTTCATAGGAAAAGCTTACCACGAGGGAGAGTGGAAAGTTAGTAAAGTCATTCCGATCGAGGACCCATCGAAGGGGCTTAAAGTATGGAATTCTGCAGGAAAGGCCTTCGCGTTTCTAAAATTTCACCTTCTAAAATATAACTCCACGAATTCAAGCGGCAACGTACCAACGTGTAGTAATTAATTTAAGTTATGTGTAATTTTAAGGTGTTTACATATGTATGTATATGAATAAGAACATTTTAGGAGCTTGCCAATATATAGTTCCCTTTTGCTTACCTATACTAATCTTCTTCAGTTTGCCCCGTTTGTAATTTTTCTTCTACAGTGAATGCGCAAAGTACACGGAACAAATCACTTGATAGAGTGTACTACAATATTGCAGCAGCCATTAACACAATTTTATAACCCAACCGCAGATTTTGGTTAATTATTACATGTTGTCGTAGATATTTCGAAGTTGTGGTCAAGTTTTTATTGAATTGCTTTACATAAATGCAACATATTTTACAGCAATGTCTATGTCGAGACGTGGAGGCCAAGATTTGGGGTAATTTTTATAATAAAACTTCTTAATTTTTTTTAAATTTATAAACCAGGAAATGAGAGAGTTAATAAATAAATCATTACTTCTCTGTACAGACGATTTTATTATCGAAGCCTACCTAAATGCATGATCCATATGTTTCCTGCCTTAGTGTTAGACCTAGATAGAACTGGTTATTCACCAATAGATGTCGCAACGAAAACTTCTCTTTTTTAAATAAATCATCTGGTTTTATATAGTCAAATCATTTTTATCGGGTTCACAATTCATTCGGAATACTTCAAATCTGTCGAATATTTGGAGGGATGGTATCACATATTGTACCTGCGAAACAGTACAGGTGTTGGTGGTACATTCTCGTGGCTTAAAGCTGTTGGAGATACGAAAACATAAGAACAGTTATTGTTATTACATTATTTTACTTGTTCTTTCAACTATTATAATTGTAAGAACGCTGCATACATATTGTATTATGCAATATAATCTTTAAAACAATATTGTTGCATTTTTTTACAATGCGTGTAACTAAAACTTGTACATTATTGTAGCAACCTTTGTAACAGATCATCGACTAAATTTTTACAACAATAATCTATTTAATAGAAATACAATCCGTTAACCACAATCGAGTAGTAGCGATCTGCGCAAGTTGTAGCGTAGTGTAGTAGATAAAAATGACATAATCTCACATAATCTCTGTAATAATATTCATTATGTTTAATTTTTTTGTCGGAATATTTGATTTATTCTTATCTATTTTTTGTGATATATGGATCGCGTTAACGAAGAAAGAACTAAGTGCCATTTTTAAAAACGCAGGTTTTTGTATAAGCAACAAAATCAACAACAGAATCTGATTACGCTTCTATTTTGTAATGTCTATGTATTAAAACAACACAATGTTAGAATTTAAAAAAATATTCTCACTGTCTAGGTATAAGATTACTTACAAATAGATATTTAATTTAAATTTCTGTAATTCCCGCAACATATCGGTTACTTTTTAAAACAATCGAATTGCAATATTTACAAAATCCCGTACGCATTTCTTAGAATATTCTCAATTTACCACATTTATTTTGCTTGCATTGATATGCGTCACAAGAAGAAATTCTGGCCAGGCAGGCAAGCGGCAAATACGATAAAGCACAAACGATAAACTCAGGTCTTAAATAGATGAAAATAAAATTTCCTTGTTTCAGTACATAGGCAGTATTATCAAGTGATATTGCTTCCAACTTGTGTCTAAAATGAATGTTATTTGTTTGTTAATATGCGTGTGGGTATACATACATTCGGCTGGTAAGAAATCGTATTTTCTTTTAGTAAATTTATTCTAGCAAATATTTACGTAACGTAACAAGTGCTGTTATGAAAGATTACTACTGGAGAGATTACAGTTTTGGTGATATACCGTACGACGCCATCGAAATTGCAAATGATGGGAATTACATAGGTCAAGCTTACTTCAATGACGGCCTACTACCAGTCACGATTTACCCGAATTTTGGTATGGCTATTGGAGAGTTATTTGGAAAGATTGTCGTAAAAGAGAATATACAGGTGAACGATGTACCACTACTAGTAGATTCATACACGGTGAAATTTTTTTTATCTAAAGGGCGACACTGAACAATATTTGTTATAGTAATGCAGACAATATGTAATGAAAATATCTTTTTCACTAAATGTATCAACAGAAAACTATCAAGTTGATTCTGGGATTTAGATTATATGCAGTTATTTATTATTGTAATCCCATACCTTGTATATTATTTTTCAAAATAATGCGATTCAATTTAGTAATGCATTTTGCGATCATTTACATAAAATGAAGTAGACAGAATCCTTATTATCTGCTTATCAAATATTTCGTGGAAATTTATCTTCCAGCGTTATTCATATTCATCTAATTTATTGAAGTGTTGTAAATTTTACATCGTTGAATGCAGCTGTCATTCTAGCACGTATAGTGTATTCAACATGGCCACTCGGTCAATGTGAAATTCCCTCTGGCGGATATTACCTCTTTTTCGGAAGCTCCTACTCCTCCCCGAGCCTCCGACCTTTGGAGCGGGCGTACTAAATAATTATTTTAATTCCAGCCAACGACAAACGTGGTGGATCGGTGAAGATATTCCCCTTCAGTTAATTTTCTTATTTTCGTAACTCTTCAAAATTAAAGGAATATCATCCTACAACAAATAACAGAGGTATTCATTCAGAGGTATTTTTAGCATAATTTCGTAAATTAAATATGGTTCGTCATGTTTTTGTCTAGAATGTCAGTAAGTTTTATTATTATTGGGTCGTGGAATTTTGTAGCATAGAGTAATATATTTTGAGTCATCTAGCGCGTCAGTACATTCATTTCATAATGCTACTTTTAAAAATAACCTTATTCATAGGAAATTCATCATCAATTTATGTTTGGAAAGGAAATATCTGTGGATAAAACAATCGCTATCGCGATTAAAATAAAACAGTAGAAGGACGCCAATTAAATTTGCGGACTTTGAGTCATGTTTTCATCGAGGTAACATGTGTCTGGATGTGTTGCAAGTTCCAAAGTGTTTATATTTCAAATCGTACTATAAATTCGAGATAGAAGTGAAGGTTGGTGGTTAAGAATAGGCAGGTTTCCTGTAAATATCAAATAAACATAGAGTTTGTATTGACATCATGGTAAAATTCAGGTTTCAATTTTCAGTTTTAAATTTTGTTAAAATCTCATTTGTTGATCTTAATGTTCATCTAAATTGCCGAAAAAGTGTTTTAGAACATTTCTGAGAACCCTCAGTTCATACAATTAATTAAGTAATTTAGGAAAATTTAATTTTTCAATTTACCACTTTTAAAACATTTCACTATACGTAGTATGTTGAAGAATAACAAGAATTTGAATATTCGCAACTGTGTAATATAATGTAAGGATATGATAGTAATAATAATATAAAATTTACAAATTGAAAAGTCGCCTTTTCGATAACTGATAAAATGTTAATAACAATTATTTTGATAATATAAAATTAAACAATGTAACATGTAACATTTTATTGTTTTTAGAAAATTTTAAAGTGTTGTGTTTGTTGACATGTTTTATTTTAAAGAAAATAAAACATTTTTGAAGAAGACAGAAAATTGTCGAAACATTAAAAAAGTTTATTTTCACGAACCGTAGAAAATTCATATATCAACAAAGCCGCTAAAATTAAGATTCCATTTTCAAACTATACAGAATGTTACACTTGAGCTCAACTCTTAAGTGTTCGATTTTTTTGTAACAATACGAAAAATGATTTAAGTTGACCTTTTCATCCTGTTTACAACTATATAGGGTGTTCTAATATCTAGGATGTTCCTAAAGTAAATATTACCATATTTTAAGCTGAAGCTAAAGAACGTCCAGCGTGTAATCCTGAGTTGAAGCCACTTTCATCCGCGTTGTATACATTTTTAGGGCCACAGCTTTGAACTAGTGGTTAATAAAATCAGTTGAAATTTCTTCCACGTATTCTAAAAAACCCTTAGATGTGGTACAATTTTTACATTTATAACTTTCTTCTGTATTTCTTCGTTCTGCAATTTATTTTTCAGGGTACGTTTTTTGTCACTGAATTTGACACCCGGGGACCTTTCCTTGTCAGCTAGAAGGAGTTTGTTCCAAATGGTTCCTCATATTTTCCCAACTGCACAATGAATGTTTTTAAAGGTCGAATGAAATTAATGCACGTTTTCTACAACCTAAAACTTTAGGTTGTAGAAAACAATTTATGTGCGAAACTTTGCATGTATAGAAAACTATGTATTTTACTTCTATACCACTGCTTTGAGTTGGTAATTTTAAAAGTGAAATAAAGAATATTTTCCAGATTCTATGCTCTTCTGAACCTACTAAATTGTATTGGGATTTGGTAGACTTTAAGAAACCGACTGGTGGTCAATTGAAAAATTCAGTTGTTGGAGGATTCTATAAAACCAATTTGAATTATTTCATAGGAAAAGCTTACCACGAAGGAGAGTGGAAAGTTAGTAAAGTAATCCCGCACGAGAATCCATGGAAAGCACTCATAGTATGGGATTCTGCAGGAAAGGCCTTCACGTTTTCACAATTCCATCTTCTAAAATATAACTCCGCGACTTCAAGCGGCAATGTACCAACCTGTAGTAATTAGTTTAAGTTATGTATTTTAAGATATTTATATGCTCAATAACAATGTAAGAACTTTGTGAATTTGTTGTTTTATTTTGTTCACCTGCCAGTCTGCTTCAGTTTATTTATCAGGTCCAGAAAGCGCCTTTTTAATGGCCGGGAATGTCGTAAGCTTCAGGATATTACAGGTTTGACAAAATTTTACTTGTTTCTTTAGTTATTGTCATAGAAAATCACGTAGATGCGTTAAATCAGGACACTTTAGTGCCCACCGAATAGCTCATGCATTGCATTTGTTTCAGCAATATGTTTTTTTTTTGCCAAAAAATATAGCTTCTATCCAATGCGCGATAAACATTTTTTTGAATGCGTTTAATCCAGAAGTCTGTTGATTAGGATGCAAACTGTTGCATTCCCCTCTTGAAGCGAATTGTTTGCCATAAGAAGAGCTCTTACATTAATTCATTACATACAGAGGAAATGTTTTACTTTTTATCAATTATAACTAACGCCATTTTTATCAAATATAACTAACAACCCTGTCGAATAAGTAACCGCATCAGTGGGGTCTTGTTAGCAGTGCGGAGCCGATCCATCGGACTGCCTAGAATCAAGTGGCGCTGTAATCTACTTCCTGCAAGCTTATATACCGATTGGGAAAATGTGTTATTAGCTATATCGCTATATGTACAGCGGGAGAGCGAGGAGGAGATACAGTGGGATCCGATCAATTCGATACGAGTCGTGCTAGTATGTAGTACGCTTCCAGCAATGTTGGGGTGTAGACCTACTGTTCGCAAGAGTGTACGTAATAATTTGTGATCGCCTGGAAATGAGAGTTTCGCATATTTATTTTGTTGTTGCTACGAAGCTTATACGAAACTAATAAGAAATTCTAAAGACGAAAATAAAAACAGATTCTGATGAAATAAAATACAAGAAAAATAAATACTCCAGAAATTTTCTCTAAGATCGTCCGCACATACTGTAGTCTACATCGTAACTAACCACATCGGCAACCGTGAGCCGTCGGCTGCCGCTAACTCCTCCGCTTGTGGTGAATCATCTATTCTCGCTTACCGTTGTCGCATCCACGCTTCATATAGCTAGACATTTTCTTTTCTTCCCTACTACTGCTTTATGTAAACTCATTTATCTTTCTAGAATACTAGAATTGCAACGTTGCAGAGTATTAAATGAGTAGTGAAATAACAAACAGTTACTCAAGAATTAGCCATAATTTATTTATATTCAAATAATTTATTACAATCTGAGATTTTCTTCTTCTTCTTCACGGGGTTATTTCGTGTTCTCTCTCTCTCTCTCTGGATGAAGATACTTCTCAACCATCATATACAGAAACTTCTGAAAGCACATCTAGGTCAAATGGAAATTCCAATACGAGAGATAAAAGGAAAAGAGGACATGATAGATATTGAATTGATTCAATGACAAAAGAGACGAGATATTCAATGGAGCATAGATTTTTAAATTAATGTTTTTGACTCAAGTCTAAATCTGGAACAATTGAAGAATATATGATTTAAAGTACCTTCGTCACCACATCTACATAAAGGAGAATTTAAAATACCAATTCTGAATAAACGACCTTCGTTTAAACAATGTCTAATTGTAATTCTACTAATGGATGTGATAAATTTTCTTGAAGTTGAGGGAATGCTCTAAAACTATAGCTGGAATTTAACTTGATCTTGTACTTTTCGAAAGTGCTTTCCTTTAACAGCTGATGTCTCATACCACCAATCCTGCCACTCATTTCTTAGTTTTTCTTTGAAATTATATAATAAATCCGAGTGAGGAGTTCTTCACTTAATGGGAGTTAAAAATGAAGCAACTCTCGCCAGTTAGTCAGCTTTCTTATTACTAAAAATTCCACCATAGACGGACTAATCGTTTAAATTGATCATCATAATAATGTTCAGGGAAATAAAAATAGGGATCGACTCAGCAGAGAAGATGGAGCAAGAGCGAGGAAGAGCTCCAGATACATTAACGTCAACTGATAGGGAAAAATACCAAATAAAACCCTCTAAGAAGAGGAAGATACAGAACCATTTGTGAAAGATTGACACTAGCCATATCTAACAACCAAAATCATTAAATGTAGAGTTAATCGATTGTTTATTAATTTTATGAAACCATTTTATATTTCTGTATGCATCAGGAAAAATTAAAAAAAGCCCAAATTCAAGTTTATAAGAATCGGAGAGCTCATCAAACGCGAAATCATCTTTATATCTAATATTATCTTTATAATGTTTAAGAAACGCAAAGCATCTAAAGAAATTCTTATTAGTAACTACTTCATAATGAATAAGTTGGTCAAGAAAGTCGACCAATAAATTCAGAAACTGAAAGACATTTAAGAATGTATTTAGAGTACAAAAAATTAAATCTAGCTAAGAGCAGAGGTTCCGCACCATTCATTAATAATGCATTAGTAGGAGAAGACCTCATGGATCCCAAAATAACTGTTAATGCAGAAAACGACACTTTTTGAAGTTTAGTTTGTAAAACTTCAGTTGAAGGAAAATAAGGACATATACCACATTTCAATCTGGATTTATTGATAGATTTATATAAAATATAAAGAATCTTATGATCTGCACCCACTAAACTCCTACTAAAGATTTTAGAATGGCAATTCCCTTAGAACATTTTTTAACAACCTCATGGACTTGGGCCTTCCAATTAAGTTTTCTATTGAAACTAACTCCTAAATATGTAACTAAAGACGAAAATGGGATTCTGTGACCATTAGCGATAGTAATTCTGTTTTTTTTTTTGTAGAATCAATAGACTTAGTTTTTTCAATCAACACTTCAAGGAGATGATTCTAAATCCAATTATTAAAAGTTAACAGTGCAACATTCAGTATTTTAATAGCAATTTTAACAGTTTGGTATCTTCTAAACAAAACAATATCAACAGCATATTGAAAAGATCTTAGCTTCATTAGTAACATAATCCGTTAAATTACTGGAGCAAATATTAAATAAAAGAGGGCTTGAAGAGCTTTCTTGGGAGATACCACCAGAACCAACTCCATGAGAATCATCACACAATTTTAAAACCTTCTTAGTAAAAAAGAAATTAATGCACCTATGAAAATAGAAAGGAACTACAATATCCTTAAGCTTTCGAACTAGAATATGAGTAGCAGCATTTCTCTGTGAAAATTCAATTCCGAATTATTTTGAAGTAACATTTTAAGTCTCTATTTATATGTTATTTAAAGGAATTTTATTATTGGAACCATCTGGCACTTAAAACGAACTTCAACTGCCTTTCTAAGATCTTTGTAGATCGTTTTTGATATACTTATTTCTCTTATTAATGTTTTATTAATTACTAAATTTTTTGATTTAATACATCAAAGAAAGCATTTCTTTAAAATGTAAATTACCCGAATCGGTAAAATTTTCTGAAATTTCCATAGAATGATTTTCCACGTCATTTGCCCATGAATCAATGATATTGGACTCTCTAGACCTTTTTATTTTTTCCTTATGCCCTTCAGGAATAAGTTTAGGGGGAGATAAAACTTCCCCCTTTAAGGTAGTTATCAAAGGAAATACTAGAGTAGTATTTAATATATCCCAATAACAACGTAAAAGAAAAAGTAGCTTACTTTAGGAAGGAAAGAAAAAGAAAGATCTGCCACAACACTATCAATAAGTCTGCATACTACAACAGCTGAACAGCTACTCCCAACATAAAATTTTGATTGGCCAGAGAAGTACGATAAAATTAAAACGATAAATGCAAGTCTTATAAATAGATGGAAATAAGAGCTGCTTGTTTTAGTATACAAAGAGAATTTTCCAACGATATGAGTGTGTTTTGTCTGTTGATATGCTTGTGGGTATGCATACATTCGGGTGGTAAGAACCAGTACTTCTTTCTAGTTAACTTGTTGTTATAAATATTTGTGTGATGTAATAGGTGCTGCACTAGCAGATTACTACTGGAGAGATTTCAGTTTTGGTGATATACCGTACGATGCCGTCGAAGTTGCCGATGATGGGAAGTACATTGGCCAAACTTACGTCGACGGCGGCCTATTACCAGTTACGATTTATCCGCATTTCGCTGCAGCTATCGGACAGTTATATGGAAAAATTGTAGCAACAGAGAATGTACAGGTGAATGATTTAAGTGCCATTACGAAGAGATTCATGCACTGAATTGCATTCATATTAAAAAATAATATTTTCGCTAAATTTATCAGCAAAAAATTATTTAGGTCGATCCTGGTGTCTATATTATGTGAGAGTCAATTGATTTAGTAGAGTTACCATTAATCATAATTGGAGGGGCAAATGGATGAAGAAGTTATGTTACAAAAAACTGTTTCTGAATTAATTAGGTTTTAATAGGGTCAGCTGCTATCTTATATTGAATGATTATTTTCAAACGCAGCTTGTTTGATTACTAGGGACGTTCAGTAATTAACGAGACAAACTACATTAGCGGGAAAACTACTGAATACGATTAGGTCAAACTTTCTGTGGGTCAAGTTGGCAACCTTGGGGACAAATTAAGTCAGTTGTTTGAAAGAAAGACCTTCCAGTCTCGGGGTACCGGGTTCGAACCCCGGGCCCGTCACTCTCAGAGTAAGGTTTTCCGTAGTTTTCCTTACTCCAAATTTGGCGAATGCTGAGGGTGAACATGTTAAGACGCTCTACGGGCGCAGGCGTAATAATATCTCATGGCTAGCCGATGCCCCCTGTAATTAGCGAAAACTGTTGGGGAATGTAAAGGCATGAATTATTATTATTATTATCATTGTAAAGGAATAACAGCAAACACAACTTCTTTTGTTTATTTCAAAATGTCAAAATTTTTGTTATCCGAAGGTGTGGATTCAGGTTCATAGTAGTGAATCCACGTTGCATCGCAGGTTATAACACGATCTAGAAAGTCATTACTCTCCGTTAAAAACCGTTGTTTGAGTTCAGAACAAATGCGAACACGGGTCAACTGTCTTAGAACCCATCTCGAACACGTTTTGCGATAATTCATGTCATGAATAATTGAATATACAGTTCCAACACTAACATTACACAAATCAGCTATTGTCACGATTTTTATACGCCTGTCATCGAGAATAAGGTTATTTATGCGATTTTGTAGCGGATCGGTGGACACTTCAACCAGTCGTCCAGAGCGATGAATATCGGTGACACTTGTTCTGCCCGATTTAAACTGTTCAATCCACTTATACGCGTTTCCGCGGCTTAAATATTTTCACCATACTGTTTCAAGATTCTCGAATAAATTTCGGCCGGCTTCACACCTTCGGATAAAAAAAATCTTATCACTGAACGTTGCTCTTCCACCGTACACGTTTCGAGAGGAGCCGATGTTTTTAAATGAACTTTGCTTTTATTCTTTCAACAGTTGACTTAATTTGTCCCCAAGGTTGCCAGCTTGACCAAAAGTTTCATCTAATAATATTCGGTAGTTTTCCCGCTAATGCAGTTTGTCTCGTTAATTACTGGACGTCCTTCGTGGTAAGAAACGGTTGTGGATTAATAATATATGGTCAACATTTGAGTTTTCATGAAACTTATTCATTACAACAAAAAGTAGACTTTTAAAAAAATGTGACCCCTTCATCCACTTGCCCCTTCAATTATAACCTCACACCCTGTTTCTTGTACACCCTATACAAGATTCTTTTTGAGTTGGTATCATATAGCTGAAGTAAATTAAATTTTTCCAGATACTATGCACCCCTGAGCCTACCAGGCTGTACTGGGATTTGGTAGACTTCAATAAACCAGCTGATGGCCAATTAAAAAATGCAATTATAGGAGGATTCTACAAAAAGGAGTTCATTTACTTTATAGGTAAAGCTTACCACGACGAAGAGTGGAAAGTTAGTAAGGTAATCCCGATCGGGTATCGATCGAAAGGACTTCTAGTATGGGATCCTGCAGGAAAAGCCATTACGATTTCAAAATTCCATCTTCTAAAATATAACTCTACGAATTCAAGCAGCAAAGTACCAACGTGTAGTGATTAATTTAAGTAATGTGTAATTTTTATACGTTTATATGTATAATAACATTTTTAGGAGCTTGTGAATTTGTCGTTTTCTTTTCTTTACCTAACTAACCTTCTTTAATTTATCCCACTTTTGATCTTATTATGTAGTGAATGCGTAAAATATGGATAACAACGACATAATCTCTGTAAGGGTTTGAAAAACTTTAACAAGATCTTGTGTTTGTATATTTTACAATTTCGGATACCCAGGAGTTTATTGGACAATGGTGCGATGAACACACTTTTTTATTCTACTACCCATTTAAATACGCAACGTTTGCATAGAAGATTTATTTAAGAAATAACTAGGAATTTATTAAAGTATTGCATTGCTTAAATAGAGAATGCTATTGAAATGCTACTGTTAATCAATGATCTGGAGTAGTCTGTGATAGAGCGTTACCTCCGATATTAAACAAGGCCTAATATATTGTATATTGTCTTAGGTGAACGATCAGCCATGAACGCCATGTTCAGACCGTCTCTGCGTTTTAAATTGGTTTATCCAAATTATATCGGGTTTATTTTAAAAAATGTTGTGTACTGATTAAAGCCCGGACTTATGGCACTATTAAATTATAGAAATAGGCGGCAAAAAGGCAATAAAAAAGACAAAAAAGGCGCAAAAAATAGGCATTTATTAGTTATTTATTACACTTATTACAGTTATTAGTTATTACATTACATTATATTACAAGAAAGGGTTATTGATTTACCATTATTATTAACAATTTTTTTAAGTTTTCAAATTTTATATTCTGTCTTCTATCAGATGAAACATGCTTATATACCGAAAACGATCTTTCGACATCAACAGACGTCATAGGTGCATACTTAAAACAACAAATTCGATTTGGATTCATAAAAGTAATATTAACTGTATCTCCTGATAACGCTAAATGAGTTTCGCGCAATTGACGTAAACCGCTACTACTCGGTAACACTTTCTCACACTTTTCTTTGATGAAGTCCCCTTTTAAACCCGGTGCCTGTTTAATTGTCTGTACGACGTTATCCAGAATGTGACATTGGTCTGCTAGTGTTAAATTTTTCTCTTCTAGGGATTTGATGAAATCTGGCAATGAACCAATATGGGCCTTTATATATGCCAAGTCAGAGCGAATAGTTTTCTTAGCTAAAATCTTTTGGCAAATTTGAATTGATGCTGCGTCATCTTCGAGACCGTCTATTACCTCTCAAATGTTGTCATAGTGCGTAGCATAATAGACGGCAGCTGATATCCATGTTCCCCATCTCGTTAAAATAGGTCGAGGTGACAGTGGAATATCTAGTGCAATTTCTTTAAAATATTGAAGTCGCGATGGAGCCTTTAGAAAAACTTTTCTTTATATTTGAAATCAAAAGATCGACTTCAAAACCAGGCTTGAGGATGTTTTGACTATGGAAATACCACGCTGGATTGTCGATCCATATGACATTGAAGAATCGGATATCATTACAAGAAAATCTGGTCAGAATAAGTACTAACGAAGAACTTAACGTGCAGGTCAAAATGGAGTATCAGTAGTTCTGGCTTCAGAAAGATATATCTGTTGTTTATTTTCATCATTGCAAGAAAGTTTGAGATAGCTTTTCCATTTTCGTACCTCGTAGAATGGGGTTTTAGCGTGGTAACCAATCTTCTTACATAAAAAAGAAATCGGTTGCAAATCACTGGCTGTGAAAATCTCAATAAATCGAAGTCAAATATTGAACAATTGCTATCAAAACACACATGCATTTTGTATTTTTTCAATAAAGATCTGAATAAAAATTGTATATGTTTTCCGTGATCTCCTTGGGTTTTCCGACGGGATTTCTTTTTTAGATGCAAATCTAATCGGTTAAGCCAGTTACGAATACTTGAAGTATAAAGCGGTGGAGCACCATCCTGCTGGAGGAAAAGATGTTTGTCGAGCATTTGATTACCTTCTTCATCATGCTAGTTTCAATAGATACATGAAATACGATTTATAAATTTAACAATTTACAAAATAGGTAACACAGGGGTAAATAATAACGAGAATGAAGAATGAAAATATGAAAAAAGCAAGATTTAATAGCAATAAGAAATAAGTAACAAGAATAATTTGGGCTTTTGGAATTGAAATTTGACAAAGTGACAATTGTTGTAATCGCATGCCCTAGCAATGCCTTTGGATAAACCTGGCGTCAAATTTTGGTGGCTTTTCCTAGTAAACAGATTAGCAAAACACACACCAAAGATATAAAAATGTACAGAATACTTTAAAAAGGCATTGAAAGCGTTTTTATGCGAAACACAATTAAAAATAGATTTCTGTGAATCTCGTTGCTTATCGTTTGTTGGTTTGTAAGCGATATAGAATAATCTTACGAAGCTGACCGCTACACACAATCGTTCTTAATATCGCGAATACGATCTTCTAAGTTGTATGTCAGCTACATCAGGCTGGGTTGCCTTCATACGAAGACAGTGCTTCTAGGCATACATACGCTATGGAGGTTCGAACAAGTTATTCCGTATTTTTATTATGTATTGGATGTGTTACAAGTATTGGTGAGTACATTTCTATAAATAACTATAACATTGCGCATTATACTTATATGCAGCATCTGTTTGCAACAAATTGATGGGATACTGTGGTTAGAATTACATACAAAAAGTAAAATATACACTTTTGTAACAATTGTGTTCGTCACTCTAGATAACTCAACCGGTGTGAAACGAATTCCAAGAAATAGCAGCCAGTTTCTCCGATAATACCCTAACTTTCATTGGCAGTCGTAGTCAGTAAGCAAATTAGAAAATTACAAGAAAGTCCTACCGGTAGAAGTTCAAAAGTTATTAGATATTGATTAATGATTCCATAAATAAAATACGCATTTATATGTTATCCCACCATCAAAATACGATGACGATTACAAAGATGGTTTACCTACTAACATGTCGTTGGCCCCTTTACAGGTAAGTTGTACTTCGGCGGTAGGATGGCATATATAATAAAAAATACAATATGTAAAATCACTGGCATTAGTGCCACAATGAATAGCGTTCAGCCAAGTGCGATCCGGCAGCTCATGTTAGAGCGATCCTTTTTCTGACACATTTTCAATTCTTCAGCGGTTTTTATAGCCGTGGGTTTGAGGTTTTATTAGGTAAATATATCTCCAGCCAACGGTAATTCCAGGGAAAACGGAAATAGAACTCGTCCCCTTTCCATTTATCAGGTCTTTAATGTTCGTTGTTAATGTAACATTTTCCTACAAACACGTACAAAATAGATTCCATTGTGTTTTTATAAGCATTCCGCAAATTAAATATGACTTAGTTATAAGTCGTCAAGTCCGGTAGGAAATATCCATATTTGACAGTGACCGAAACTCGTTAATGAGAGTTCGCTAGGCGTCAGATTATGAGCTCCTACGACATATTATTTTTAAAGGAAAGAAATTTTAGATGATTCAAATTTAATTTGAAAAATTGTAAAATATTGTCTATATGAAATGTGTAACGAATTCGCGGTGATTTATGTTTGACAAATGTTATCAGTAGCAAAGGAGCGAAGAGCCGCCAAGACAATCTACCCCTTCTGGTTGGAGTCACCTTTGAGAGAAGACATATTTGTCTAAGTGGTTTATTTTGAAAGCAAATTCAAGTGTTGTAGTTTTAGAAGTTTATTGACCAAGACCAAGGTTAGTTTAAGTTCCGTTATTCACAGAAACGCGAGCTTTTATTACATGACGCGTTAACAGAGAGGGGGCGCGTAAACGTTAAATTTTGGGGTTTTTCCTGTTAAGTTGTGCAATTTACGTTTTTAAACTGTCGCAAGAGTATCTATAGGTGATCTTAAGCTCTTAAACTACGTTCGATAGGATTTTTGATTTTCGAATTAGTTTTAGCACAACGGTCGCCACTGGACGTTCGAATATCATCGGAGAAACTGGCCGTTGTCTTTTGCAGTTCTTTTCACACCGGTGTTAGCTCAATGGTTTAAATTTACTGAGCCTGAACTAACACAGTTGAGGAAGGTTTAAATTTGTATGAGGGATAGGTCCTTAGTCTTAATCATACACTTTCACAACTATCTGAATAAATAGACAATCTGTTGAAATGCGATATCTTGTTTGCGTAAGCATGTGTAATGAATAATGTGTTAACGTAATAAATTAATAGTGACTGTCCTATTTGGCTCACATACTTAACATGGAATTGCTTATAATATATTCCGCAGGTATTTTATATCTGTAGCATATCAATCTTATTTTTGAAATTTCCTGAGAGGTTACTTAAAAGTGTATAAATCAAGTTGATTTAGCCAGGTAGGTTTGTAAATTGGTCTCTACGATAACTTTTAAATACCAGAAATGTACAAGTCCTGTTGAATGGCGTCAACCAAAATTGTAGTGGGTACACGGCCTAAATTTAGGTTATATAGGTGAGATTGAAGGTATTTGTACAAAACTAAAACTGCAAAATTTTGAAATTCTTCCCTAATAAAATAAAATATGTCATAAAATATAACACTTGATCGAAGAAGTTGACTAACAATCTACAAATTTTAGTCCTAAAAGTTTAGTATGTATTTATTTAATTTTATAATTCAAAAAATACTGTTGCAATGCTACTGGTGGTCTGCATCCCAAGGGTCCCCAACGGGGTCGGTGTCTAGCCTTTGGGGGTCGATGAAGTTTTAAAGTGGGTCAATGATGATCAAAGGGTCGATTGGGGGTTGATAATCGGATATGCACCGACGATTGACTGGCATTGAATATTACTCTATACGATGAATAAGCGTCCGATAAGCAGTGAACGGAAGCAGGCTTTAATCAAGTTAATAACATATCACGGAAAATAAGAAAGAGACTAAATATTTTTGTTCGGGGTGATGTAAGTAATTTTAGGCTAAATATTTAAAACAAAGTGTTACATCAAGCGCATCAAGCTAATTAAAATAGAACCTTTGTGTAATTATAATTTGTGATTTTCTTTCTGAAAACTTATTTATATTTGTAAAATTAAAAATGATAATGGTACAAAAACATACAAACAAATCTTATACCTAATTACTATCAGTATCTTCGTCAGCATCAGCGTCATCATCATTTTCATCGATATCATCATGTCGTTGCCACTAACTTCTTTTGTTTCCGTTAAAATATCTGCAGCTTGTAATAAATTTAAAACATCTTCTGGAAAAAATCTTTTTTTCTTTCTGTAGACTGGATGTTGATGTTCCTTTGTCCTCTATTTTGAATTCTTTGTTAAGCCACTCTGCATATTTTCGTTCAAAGGCAGATTTGTAACAAACAATTTTCACCCATAATATTTTTGAATGCAGGCTGTGACATTGACAGTTATTGCATAATTGTTCTTAAAGTTCATTGATATTTTAGGGGTTGATAGGTTTGACAATTGTTGAAGTAAATCTGCATAAGGAATTGTGTTTGTTTACTTTCTAGTTATGTTTTTGTATAAATTTTGTTCTACCTTGGTCAGTAGATGTAATAAGCGGATTTATGAAATAATACACTAGTTTAAAAATTATTCTCTCATATCTTTTTTATTAATAAATATATTTGAAAGAAATTTTGGTTACTACCATTCTATGAGCTCCTGAATTCAGAGGCGCAGTCAAATTCTTAGTAAAAAAATCGCTAATGAAATTTTGCTATTTTCGATATCGAAAAATAATCATAGCGTGCCTTCAAAATTTAGACGAACTTCTGAAATTTCGTGTGAAAGTAGACTTTTTGACCCACTATGTATTAAAAAAAAATGGATTCATTTTAATGCAAAATATAGGTTCTACAGAGGTGCTTAATAAATAAAAGTATTTAGTATAGGGAAAATATTTATACCGTCGTTAAGAGCATGTAAAGCAGCTTAAATCTTGTTTTCACTTTTTTTTATATCTCTTATAGTTTCTGAGTTATTGAGTCAAACAGCGAACGGTAGAGCACTGCACGGGCTGGGAAAAGCCCGGGCCGCGGGCCTCGTCTCTTTTCATTGCGGGTCGGGCCGGATCGAGCCTGAATTTGTACGGGCCTGACGGGCCGAGAATGTTTTATTAAATATATCGAATGGATATAACGTATGCAGTAAATGCTGTTTAGTTTTTACGTTATCGTTTGTATTAACAATTTTATTGTATGCATTGTTATGTTACGTTTTCTTTTGGTTAAAGAAAATGTAAAAATGTTTAGAAATAAACAGTGCAGATATAATTACTTAAACAGGCTAAAATAATTTAGACGGTCCAAACCGGCCTAAATTTTCTAACGGGCGGGCCTTGTGCCGAGGTAACGAACGCAACAGGCGGGCTGAGCGGCCCCACTCCGTATTGTAACGGGCCACTGGCGGGCCGAGCCGTGAAAAACAGGTCCGTGCAGTGCTCTAGCGAAGAGTAGTGTTGAGCTTAGGGCGCTTTACATCCCATTAATGTGAGATTGGGCAACTAAGAAAGTTACCGTTATTTTTACATTACATCTGTGTATAAACCCACAGTTTTATTTAAATCGGTGTGTTACACTTACCTGTGTTCCCTTATAAGTACGGTTGAAGACAACGAACTAAAATCAAATGAAATCAATATGTCCCCGTTGTATTTTGATGTGACTTTTAATTTTATTAATGAATTTCAAAGAATTTAACAAGTTAGAAGGTTCATGAGTCAATTTACTTGACTTATGTACGTATTTCAGATAAACAGTGCAATCCCCTAAAGCCTAGAATTTGGTAGGTATTCTCATATAATCAATTTTATTTCTGTACATTATGTTGCATCTTTATTGATAGTGACGTTATTGTGATCTTGATGTTTGTTTACTATTAGTAGCTGTAATGCAAGACTTTTATTGGAGAGATTACGCCCATGGTGATATACCTTATGATGCTATCGATGGTGGCGATGGAAAATATATCGGCCAAGTCTATATCCAGGGTCACGGTATTGTACCTGCAGCCATATATCCTCACCGGAACTCAGCGGTTGCAATATTTGGAAAAAGAGTGGATATTAAGGAACATATAAAGGTAAAAACTTGAATTATTCAATATTTAATAATATTGCGTGTACTTAAAAACTGATCTATGTTGCATGTGAAAGAAAAGTTCTAAACTGATCATGCAACATTCCAGCCGAAATTTTCAAGCACGTTATTCTTGACTTTTTGTCGTTTGACGTTTCAGTTAAATGATACAGGGTTAATACAAAGTCGCGAAACGGTTATTTCATTTTCGGAGGCAGACGAAAAAACAGAAACATCAACATGTTTACTTTCCTTAATAAAACAAAAATACAAAAAATGAAAGACCACCTAATAACGTAAAATCAAGATATCTTTGAAAACATCGGCATTTAACTGTAACTTGTCAGATTGTTGTCACAAGTTGTTGCTGTCACTATTTTTTGGTTTTGTTGATTAATTACCATTGCAGTAAAACTTACGGAAACTAAGCGAGGATATGGTGACCGTCAACGGCTATTTAAATTTATTGAGGAACGAGATGGCACCACCACTTACAACTCTATTTTGAAATCCAAACGTAGCTAATCAACCAAACAAAAACATTTGGTTGTAACAGGGTAGAGCTCCGTCATATTTTGCGCGTAATGTTCATGGTTATTTGAACGAAATATTCTCTTAACGCTGGATCCGCAGCAAAGGAGCAATTGAATAGCCCGGTCGTTCTTCAGACCTATCGTCACTGGATTTCTTGTAGGGTCACTTGAAATGTTTAGTGTATAAAAATCGAGCAAATAATCTTGATTATTTAGAGCAGAGGTTCCCAAACCTTTTTTTCTCGTAGACCACTTTCAAAATTTTACTGGTTTCGGTGGACCCCCTGCTGCTACATTTCTATAATATTCCCAAAACTCGTCAAAAAACGTGAAAATTAGATCTAACGATTGAAATTTGCGTCGCGGCTGAGCTCCAACCCTAAATTCGGAGTGGTAAAAATAAAAAGAAAAACAGTATATTTTCTTGTGTTCTATTTATTAAAATAATATGATTACAGACTTAATAGAATTAAAATTAAATATGAATAACGTAACGTAACTTCAACAATGCAAATCAACAATTAAAAAAAAAAAATTAATGGGAGGGATGTACTTGATGGATTAACAGCAAATTATCAATATTAGGCTTCAGTTTTGTGAGGAATAACCGCAAATCTCCCCGTTCTGTGATGTTCAATCTGTTCCTTTTTTTTTTGTTAATAAGTTCGTAACGACACTAAAACTTTTTTCGACAAGGTATGACGAGGGAAACGCCATCAAAAGTTTTCTCGCAATTTCCCACAGCCCAGGATATTTTTCGGGTATTTCTGTATTTCTGCCTGCAGCCAAAATGTTTGATAGCCTTTTTTAAATTTCACCTTCAGCTCCTCATTGGTGCCAAGCTCGAGTAGCTCCTCTTGTAATACCACATTCGCCACTTCCGTTTCATCAAATGGATTTATGATCCATGGTGGTATTTCCATCGTCAGAATATCTTCAAATCTATTTTTAAAGTCATCATGTACGGCATTTAAATGTTGAACGTATGTCTGAATATCCTCATCAAGACATTCTGCCTGTGACAAGTTTGGAAACTGGGAGAATTTGCGCCGACTAATATTTTGCTTCATAAATTTCAATTTTCCAAGAAAAGCCAAAATTACACCTTTTGTTTTTATTAAATTTAGGCTGTCCCCTTGTAACTGCAAGTTAATCTCATTAAATTTTTTGAACAAATCTGTCAAATACGCGATGTCTGCTTTCAATTTAATCAGGTTTTCCTTTAAATCTGGATCTTTACTTTCCAGAAACTCTAAAACTGATGCAAAAAGTGAGTAAAATCTTGTTAAACATGCACCTTTCGACAACCAGCGTACTTCAGTATGTAAGAGCATTCGTTGGAAGCCTTCATCATTCTCGTCGCACAATTGTGCAAACAAACGGGTATTTAACGCATTGCTTCTTATTTTGTTAACTGCTTTAATCACAAATTGAAGCGATTGGTGCAATCTATCACTCAAATTTTTCGCTACCAGGTGTTGTCGGTGGATGACACTGGTATAATTCTTTTAAGATGGCTTATAAACCCACGATATCGCCCGAATATGGCAGGAGCTCCATCTGCTGCCACCGAAATAATGTTTGTAAATGGAATCGATTTTTCCTTAAAAAGCTGACCTGAAAATACACTACTCAAAAAAATTAAGGGAGGTTTTAAAAAAAGGAAATGAAAGCTAAATAAACAGGCTATCTGATCCATAGGCCGGCCTAACTGAAAAAAAATTTTTCAAGCCCGTGGACAAAAAAAAACAAAATTGCAGAATTATTTTTTCGCGCTATCAGTTAGGATTGCATGAGAACCCTAGCTCCTAAACATTTTTAGCCAAAACATCTGAAAATTAGAATCTTAAAGCTTCAAAATGCTTTTTTAAAGTCTTAATACGACCATTTCTCACCGAAATACAGCCTGTCAAAAATTACCGAAAAATTTGGAATTTTTTTTTGCTCTCTTTTTTTTGAGTAGTGTATTATTTGCCTACATTGATAGGTAAAGCTAAGCCAACATTTTTGTTCTTTACTATCGAAACCAGATAAATTTTCGTGGACCCTCACTTACAACTTGTGCACCCCCATTTTCTTTTCACGCCAATGTAGACCCCCGTCGAGCCTCCCGTGAACCCCTGGGGGTCCACCTGGACCACTTTGGGAATCACTGATTTAGTGGAACGAATAACTTAAGAAATCGTTCCTCTAAATAATAAAGATTATTTGCTCGATTTTTAATTTAGAGGAACGAAATCGACCGTCTCGGTGGTCGAATGGTTAGCATACTTGCCTTTCGATCCGAACGGCGCGGGTTCATATCCTGGTCGAGACGGTTGTTTTTTAATTACGGATAAAAATCAAAGTATGCATTCTTCTCGGATAAGGAAGTGAAACCGTAGGCCCCATGTCAATACAATGTTTGGCACGTTAAAAATCCCTACCAAAGGTTGGAACATCTCTGGATTCGGCAAAATTCTAGTGGGGTCGGCTAATGGTCATAGTAATCGATGCCTAGAAGTGCGAGGTGTATTCCGTAACCCGACGCTTCGCCCAATACAACAACAACAACAACAACTTAAGAAACCAACCGTATTATGCTACGAGTGATACAGAATTCAACGAGACATTTTGTTGATCGGTCACACCATTGTCAAGTTGTAAACGGAGCACAATTTGAATCTTTATTGTAGTCTCAATCAAATTTCATCGTGTTTTCAAAGATATTCTGATTTTACGTTAGGTAGATATAGAGTTTTTTATTTTTTATATTGCGTTCTTAGCAATAAAAATAAATTTGTTGATATTCTGAAAGTAGTTTTTTTAGACTGCTTCTGAAAATGCAAGAATATACTGGGTGTCTCACTAAAAAAAAGTAGGAAGCATTTCCTGTCAAACCAGAAGCTAGAACATATGAAAATGATACATTAAATTCGTTATTTTTAACTATTTTAGCTATACAGGTTGTTCAAAATTATCGGGTACACTACACCTTTGGTAATTTAACCAACATCGTACAATAATAACAGAGTAAGCTATAGTGGCCCGACAACTTTGAACAACCTGTATATCCATACCAAATTAAAAAAAAAACTTTTGAAACAACATGGCTCTATTCGATCGAAAAGTACAAAACAAAATGGCAGTTTTTTACATAATTACAATTTTTATTTCGGCACAACGAAAACTGCGAGAATGATATGATTGAGCCTATGGTAGGGAGCCAGTTTCAATATTAATTTGACAAATGTTTACAAAAACCACTAAAACAAGACGTTTCGTGCAAGTGCTGCCGACTGTATTGAGTGCCATGCGTGACCAAAGGAGGTCAAAGTATCACCTTTGAATATTGAGGGTTAAATAAACTGATACTGCTAAGGAGTTTCACTTCACGGGAAAAGTATTCCATAATTTTTTAAAACTTTGGTCGTCATCCCGATAGCATTAACCGCGTAGTATTCTGAGATTTCATTTTCTAAAAGATAGTAATGTACTTGCTGTTTTTGGCGAGCTTGAGATCAAGGTTTTCATTTGATTTTATCCTGGCATGTTTTTCCTTTCATTTCCTAATTTCCGGTTTTAGGTGGTTCTTTTGTAGGCCACAGTAGGGGTTTGGACATGTAAAAGGTATATTCGTTGCTTTTTTGGTCAGATTACCAACTTTTCCTTTCAGTGAAATGCTTGGTAGCTTGGGATCCACCATTACGGTGGGTCCCTATTATCGTAGCTTCTCTACACATTCGAGTATCGGACCATATCTATAGTTTTCGAGCCCCTTTAATGTAGCCTGACTGTGAAAATGTTTATGGTTGCACCTCGTATCCCTTTCTCGAGGCTCCTTTTGGCGTACGTATTTAAGGTAAAAATTTCTGCTTGGAATACAGTGGTTTGGTGGTTAGGTTCACTAATGCTTGGGCTTGTTTTGACTTCTTCTATTCTGTGTACAAAGTTCTCCTTTTAAATGGAGGTTCAGTGGTTGTCAACACGGTTTTCAATGATCATCCTATTAAGCTGACTAAAATTTTATTGTATGGGGATTGTGTCCTCTTCAATGCGTATCAAGCAGTTTACGTTGGGATTTTCGGAGATTTTAAGATTACTTCAAAGATCTTCCAACCTTTATCTCTTTATTCTCTGAAGAGTAAGCGCACTCGATGTAACCTAATGATAAACCTAATAATATTTAGACGAATTGTTTTTATTTTTTTATTTAACTATTTTTCTGATAATACGAGAACTAAAATTTCCAATATATTGTGGATAAAGGGCACCGGTGATTATTGAGGTTGTTGCATTAGGAACATTATTCATAATGTTTGTCATTAGAAAATATAAAGATAAATGGAACTAAAATTATTTCAATACATTGATAATATATTTAGAAAGATATGACACGAATAAGCTCTTGTTGTAATGTGCTTAATCATTTTTCCAGATTCTTTGTGCGGCAGATCCAAGTAAGCTGTATTGGAAGCTGGTAAATTTCACAAGTGACATCGACAAGCCGATGCAAGACGCAGTAAAGGGGGGATTTCAAGATGGTTATAATCTACTCATAGGCATGGGGCACCACGATGGTCAATATAAAATTGGAAAGGTGGTAGATGTGGACAATCCTAAATTGATGGGACTATACGTTTGGGACAAGGACGGCAACAAAGTTAGAAAATTTAACCTTTATCTATTAAAATATAATTCTACTACGCCGATAAGTGCAGAATATACTATTCAGAAAACATAGTGGTGTTATACTTAATTATAACTTAATATTTAAATAATTGCGATTAATTAAAATAAGTAATTATACATTTTGTAATCAATTTATCAAGGCAAATATCAATAAAACATTGAGAAATATGGAAATTAGATATTCTTATTAAAATCATCGTTAGACATTTGACAGTGTAAACTTACAATTGCAATTATAATAGTAGAGCCGGATGGGTGGATTAATTCACCCATCTACATCAAGCAGCAAGGTTTATTGTAGGCTGGCAATGTAATTTTAAAATTCGCCAAGTACAGCTATCATTCTGGCGAATTCCCAAAGCTCAGTCAGAAAAGTTTCTCTCAGACTCTCAGGCGTTACCAAATAAAAAAATCTGATCCTGCAGACAACAGGACAACATGGCAGAAAATGTGGTCAACAGTTTTCTCCTCTTCCAAACACAGACGGCGCACCTCCTCTTACCCCATTCTATGTAGTTATGTATTTCCTTAATCGAGCATAGCCAGTATGGATTGCAGTTAGAGTCCTGATAGACTTTTTGTCAAGTTCAATAAGTTTCCTGGCTCTCTCTTCGCTGGGCAACATATACCGTGTTAGAAAGTTCCGTAATAAAGTGAACAAGTGTAAAATACATGGGCACTGTTGCAAAATTTGCTCGCTATAAAAGTATAACGGCGGGCAGTTACGCGACAGGAATGAATCAGTATCAGTAATAATCTAACCGCTGTCATGAGAGGATCGCACTAGGCTCCAGTCAAGTGATCTAGCTCATTTCTTTAATTGGTTATCGTTGCCTTTCCCGATTTGTTGCTCTTTTGTTATTTTTTATCTGCTTTGTTTGTATCTCGTAGTTATACTGTGGAATAGTTTTTTTAGGTATTACGTTACTAGCATCTATCCATTATCTATCGTAATACCAGGTTCAGTTGAATTTTTACACATACACATACGGTTCATTTGGATATAAAGTTCCATTAATTAGATTTAGAAAACATGATCTTATTTTGGAATTCAATTTATACTTAAAGAATCATGTTTTTGTTATGCACTTGAACATTTAATATACGAGGGTGTAAAAAGTACGATTTGTCAAACTCTTCAAAATATGCCTGTGTCTCTGCGATAACTCCCTGGTTTCAGCTGAATTTTTTCCCCCGAGCCAAGTTGGGGAACAGAAACAAGTCGCAGTGGAGCCCAAAGCTTTATTAGCTGATACGCAGATATCACGAATGCGATCATTGAAACGTAATGAAGAGTCGAACAAAACATCCAGGTCTCTAAATACTTCCACTCGGGGTATTAGGATTTCATCTATTGCGTACGAGAAAGTAATAGAACTTGCGGTTCTTGAGTAGTTCACTATTGCACAGTTATCAATGTTTCGACTAATTCTATTACGTTCGCACCAGCTCTGTATGTTCTGGAGGTTCTCTAGCAATTCCCTGTAATAATCTAGTGTCACTATCTTTGCAAAAATCTTGGGATCATCTGCGAATGCCAGAACTCTACAGCTCAAAGTTTTGAGCAGATCATTAATATAAGTAATGAATAAGAACGGACCGAGATTTCTTCCCTGTGCTATCCCAGAAGATGGTGGGTAATGTCTCGAATTGTATCCGTTACAGAAAGCGTAGCATAATCTATTTGTTAAGTGTGAAGATATAAGTTGCAAGAAAGTACTAGAGAAACCATTCAATTTAGATACAAGTATGGAGTGATCTATAGAGTCGAAGGCTTTTGTGAGATCGGTATAAATGACGTCGACTTGACTCCCACTGTCAATAGCCTCCCTAATATATTGTGTAATTTCTACTAGATTAGTCGTAGTAGACCAACCACTAAGAAAACCATGCTACTGCAAAGAAAACTGATGTTTGCATTTGTTGAACATTTGATATACTCTCAAGTACCTTGGAGAAGTTGCAAACTATATTAATTGGTCGATAATTCTGTACATCAGCTTGTCTCCCTTTTCAAAAACAGGCGCGACTCTACTAATTTTCCATATTTCAGGAAACAAGCAAGTTCCTATAATAAAATTGAAGATGGTTGTTAACGGCTCACACAATACTCTTGCACAATCCTTTACAAAGAAAGTAGGGATAGCATCATAACCAGACGTGAAAGTAGAATTAAGCTTCATTATGTTACAAAACACTTCTCGCTTAGAAAAGTCTGTGCTATACAGTTTGATGTGTTATTGAAAGTGGAGGCAACCGGTGGCGTGGAATGGAAGTAATTCGAGAAAATTTCTCCAAAGGCATAAACAATTTCTTGCGGTTTCGTAAATTCTTGATTGTTGCTTGATATGCAGCCGGGAATTCTAGTAGTATTTCTCCAGCCTGCAACATATGTCCTATCTGCAATCTATTACGTATTTCCTAAAATCAGCAGTGAAGTCGAGCTCATAACTCAAGCACCTATGATAGGCGATTGACTGGCATTCGGCATGTATCTGGAGAAACTTAAGAGTGAGATAGGCGTGCTTACATACAGACGGGAACGTTATTCGCTAAGTGTATGGGACTAGTGCTTATAAATTAATCCTTTCCAACGCTAGTATGCTATCGCCTGTGGAGTCACCCCATGTTCGAAAAACTTCTGTTTCGGTCCTGTGGGTAACATGTATTCTCGCATCGTTGTAAGATATGCCAATTAAAGCTTCTGGAATATGCTTAGCTTCCTTTCTAGTATCGGCTGCTTCGTTAACATCAATGCCAGTGCATCCTAGTGTACACTTTGCTGTTTCCACCCAGAATGTTAAGATTGTTTCTGCAGCCAGGTACGAGTCTGGAGGAAGTCTTTTTCCCCTTTGAAAGTCGCAGTGATGGATAAATATACAACGTAAGGATTTTAAAACTTATGATATTTTACATTACGTGTAATCGTATGAGCTTATCTTTATCGTGTTTTACAGTAAATTTATTGCAATAGAACATAGATATTAATAACTTGGGATTTCCCATTAACAAAAATTAGACCTTTAACATTTTAGTGTCGTGGTGTCGAGTGGTATTCCATATTTCAATGATAACCTATATGAATTATAAAAAGACCTAAATCTATTTAAATTGCGACAATATTTGTTAGCATTTCTTAAGCATATCATCGTGGAAAATGTTGGCAACACACACTTCTTTACTATTTGCAATTAGTTTTTTAAATTTCAATGTTGGTGAGTATTCATGTTTAAGCGTATTAACCCACATCAGTATCTTGATAATTGCCAATTATGTTTACAAGGACTATCGCAAGATTTCTTCTGGAGGGATTATAATAACGGTATCATACCGTGCGATGCGTTTGAAGCTGCGCCAGGCAAATATATTGGGCAGGTGAACTATAACGGAAACGTGATTGCTACTATAACTCGGGGGAATCGCACAGCAATTATTGAAATGTACGGTAGACAGTACATTACAGATAATGTAAAGGTAAACAGTATAATTCTTCCGTTTATAAGACGACTTCATGTATTCAATATAAATTATTGTTCCTTTAGATTCTTTGCACTAAAACACCAGAACATCTATACTGGGAGAAGATAAATTTTGATGAACCTTACAACGATCAAATGAAGAACTTTGTAAAAGGTGGTTATCAAACTAATAGATCTGATTTATTCATTGGTAAAGCTGAGCATGAGGGTGAATGGAAGGTTGGGAAGGTTATTGACAATACGTATACGGTGAAAGGTTTATGGTTATGGGATGTAGAGGGAGAGCCTTATAATTTAAGAGAGTTTTACATACTGATGTATGAAGTGTTAGTTAATGAATGCACGGAGTTTCTTTTTCTCGAAGAAGTAAAATCACAGTAACCTTTGCATCTGTGACATCTTCTGCCTACCATTTTTTGACTTTGCTTTGTCATTACTTTAATAAACTCAAACAAAATGTAAATCGTATTTCTTTTACTTCAAAACATTAACGGATAATTGCAGTCAAAGTGCAAAATAAAATAAAATTCATTCAAATTATTATTAACTTTGGGGTTTACTCTTGAATGTAAGGCAACCTAACCTATAAAAGATCCGGTACTCATGTCGATTTAGAGAACTTCAGGAGATCTCGTGCTTTGGTGAAGTCACAGATAAAATAGGCGTATAGCTCTTATATTTAAAATGTTGAATTATCATTATTATCGGATGTGGAGAACTTTTGGTCGTTTATTGGAATTCGAAGGAAATCTACTAGGATCCTCTGAGTTATGTATAAGAACGAAGAATACCTGGAAGAGTCGCAGCTAATCGTCAATGCTTTTTCTGATCACTTTTCGAGCGTTTTTCAGTCTTCCACCTTATTTCCCACTGACAAGAATGATATTTCGTTCACTACGCTTGTTTGTATGTTGCGACTCTATTCATCTACGATGTATTTTTGGCGATGATATTCCTAAAAAACAAGATTCCATCTGGGCTTGATCAAGTTCCAAGTTTTCTTCTAAAAGACTGTGCCAGTGTTTTCTCTCATCCTTTGTGCGTCATTTTTAACTTGATTTTAAAAATATACAGTTTTCCATCTACTTGGAAACTCGCTAGGAATTGTCCAGTGTTTAAAAGTAGCGCTCAATCTGACATATGTAACTAGCGACTTATTTCTATATTATCAAACATCAAAAGTTTTTGAATTAGCAATTTATAAGAAGCTATATCCTGCTGTAGCGAACTGTACCTCTTATGCCTTGTCCATAAGAGGTCGACCGCCATCAATTTAGGACACCTTGTGCAATACGTTGTGGAGGCATTGGATGCTCAAGGTTAGGTCGATGTCATCTATACTGACATGTCAAAAGCATTCGATCGGATTGATCATGGTTTTCTACTACGGAAATTGCACAGCCTTGGATTTAGTACCTCTTTTGTTCGTCTAACAAATTTCTACTTAATGGATCGTAGTTTTTATGTGTCTTATAATAGTTATTGTTCAGCAAATAAAGTAATTACATCGAGAGTGCCACAGGAATCCAACTACTTTTCTTATTGTTTATGAACGATAATTTTGAGGTTGTGAATTGCGAAATTCTGATGTTTGCTGATGATCTTCTCAAGGATAACTTCGCACGATGATTCTTTGAGGCTAAAAAACAACATTTGTTATGATCCTCAGCTGTTAAGACAGTCACATACGATCACCTGCATTTAAAAAAATTGTGTCGTTTTGTGCCGTATCAGCCTTTTGACTTTCAAAAAGCAGAGCGTGCGAGAATCTTCCATTAAACAAAAAAGTTGGTGTACGCCATTCTTCAAAAGAATTACTTTTGAAGAATAGCGTACACCAACTTTTTTCTAAAATGGTGACAGGTAACGAAACGTATATTTCGTTTTTCGACGTGCCTACCTATCAAGAGAGTCGTGTATGGTTCCAAAAAGACGAAGAAACACCTACAATGTCAAAGAAGCAGCGAGCTGTGAGAAAATTTATGTATACGGTGTTCTTTAGAAGTACGGGCCTGGTATATGCAATTAAATTGGATGAACAAAATCAGTTACAGCTAAATTGTGCACAGAAAAATGTTTGTCTGAGGTGTTCAGTAGAATTCCTGAATAGAGTATTATGTTGTATCACGATAACACATCGTTCTATACCGCAGCTCGCCCGATCCAATGTTTGGCTGAAAAAAATATAAAAGTAGAGTACATCCATGCTAAATCAAGTGAGTGATTTGGCAATGTGTGACTTTTGGCTGCTTTATGGGTTTAAAAAACAATTTCAAAGTACAAGATTTTTGTCTGAGACAGAAATCAATCCAGCTATACATCAGTATTTTGCAAGTATTGAAATAAAAGAAGATTGGTTGGCGGTCTTTAAGAAATAGAAGGAGGGAATGGTCAGTTGTATTATTGTTGAAGGGAATTACATTGAACATATTTAAAACAAAATTCAAAATAATATTAGTTTCGCCCTCGCAAGTATATAATTGTATGTTTCTACAAAAACTAGATTGATTTGAAACTTTAACATTTGGAAAATTATTAACTACCAAGAATTTTTAAGAAAATACATCAATTTTGGGCAGGTTACGCAGTATCCTTCCATTCCGAATTTTTCTAAAATCTGACTCAACAGTTAAGAACAGCAATGTCAGTATTTTTGTTTACTGTTGTCATGGTAACCAAATAGTACCAACACCAGAAACCACTTGCATGCAGTATGCAAATGAAGGAGTGGCGTTTAACTGTAAATATCTCTTTCAGTTACAATGATAGGCATATGCATCACTACACAAGAACGTAAGAAATATAAATTTCCTATACAGGATACCTATAGGGGAAATATATGGTGCTGTTTAAAAAGAATGGCGTTTCTGGTGTTTGAATTGGCAAAGTTTGGTGTTCAATACTGAACATCTTATATATTTTGAAGGCGTTCTAACACTCGGTCTAGATAAAGGCAGGTATGCAATTTAATTTTGTGAAAGTTTAAGCTGGAATGTGTTTACATTTCGGATTTTTTGAAGGGAATAGCAATAGGATGTGTCTAAATTTAGACGATTAAGGACTGTTAGAAATAGACATATGAGACCCATATTATATTGGTTTATTCCTATGTTCCATTTAAAATAAAATAAAAAGTAGTTGCCTTGTTCGCTACTTATCGATCATCCTGTACATAGCGTGTTCAGCCCGGAAATCGACAACGCGATATTTTGGGAATGAATAAAGATTTTAAAATTCTGAAAACTTTGCTAATGTACGGTAGGCGCAGAAATTTGTGATAACATCTTTTAACATTAAATACGTCACCGCTAGGTGGCGCTACCTAACTTAATTTTGTTTAATGGAATGCCCGCCTTTTTACTCGAGATGCAACATATTTGTGATAACTTTCCTTATATCTACTACTAATTTATCTTTAGTACTTTTCAGGAAAATAATAATTTTTGTAAAGTTAAAACGAAGATTTAAAAGATTGTATTCTGTAGAGATAATAAGCAAAGATTAATTTATCAAAAATTTTAATAAAACATAAAAGACAAACGAAGACATACCCCAAAGTCAATTTGGACATGTTACATTAAGTACTCAAAACTTAAAAGACAAATATGTAAACAAAATCCCTCAAAGCAAAAGCGAAATTAAATTGAATTAAGTGCTCAAAAGTTCCTCCAACAAAATTCCGCGCATTTTTGATAACGCCCAATTAAAGCTGTACTGGTTCCGTTTTGTAAAGTTTCTTGTTCTATGCTGGCACAACAAGCTCTTTCAATTTATTCGACATTTCTGGATTATGCACTAGACTTTCTAATTGCCCCCAAAAAAAGTAGTCTAAAGGACTTAAATCAGGAGAACGAGCTGGCCATCTTATAGGACAATTAGTACCTATCCATCGTCTCGGAAATATCCTGTTTAGTTGGTCACTCACTACCTTTCTGTTATGAGCAGGGGCATTGTTTTGTTGAAAATACCTTACCTGCCTTAAATTAACATTTTCAAGCAAAAGGGGTAGCTGGTGTATTAGATGATCCAGGTATTGTGGTCCTGTTAAGGTGCCGTAAAAAAATATGGCCTGATCAACTGGTCTCTCAACATTCCCCACCAGACATTTATGCTCTAGCTTCATTGGAAATTAGTTTTTCTCATTCAGTGTGGATTTTTAGACGACCAATAATGTGAATTGTGACGATTGGCTACCTCGTTGTTTGAAAACTTGCTCTCATCAGACCATAGAATACGAGCTAGGAAATTTGGAATTTGTGAACAAAGTTCTATAAAACCTTCCGTGATAAAATTAAGTTTACGAATTTCATTGCTATGGCTTGTATTCTTTGGATTTTAATATCTTATGAACTGAACCAACTAATATAGGATAATTTTCAGCAATAGATCTCAGGTAGATGAGAGAGGATTGTAAGCACTTGCTAACACACCTACTCCGCAGGCTTCATTTGTTGCTGTTCTTCTTCTATTTTCATACCCTTGGGAAAATGACCAGTATTTCTTAACGTATTAACCGCACGAAGAAATGTATTCTTCCTGGATGGCGTCGAAGAGGAAATCTAGTAGCATACAATGCTTGCGTGGCTCTTGCATTATGCTTACACTCTCCATAAATTATTATCATGTCCTAATACTCTTCATTTGAAAATGTAAACATGATGTTAACAGTCACAACACACTTTGATGTGTTTTGTTTTCATGGATGTTTGTTAAGTTTTGATAAATTAATCTTTGCAACTACGAATGATGAATAATGTTTCAATTTATTGGAGGATATTGTCGTGTTATTTACAGAATACAATCTTTTATCATTGTTTTGATATACAAATCATCAATTTATCTTCATTAATTCGAGTTTTATAAATATTTATGTAGGTACCTACGTATATCTTCGTCTTAAAAGGAAATTTATCAGAAATGTGATACAGATTCCAAAAATAGAATATAAATCCATTAAAAAAAAATTAAATTCGGTGACGCATTTAATTCAAGAAATTTTTACCATGAAATATGCGCCCCGAACGAATATTTATAGCAGAGGTCCGTAGGCTTCCGCGGTCGTCAATAATACTACATTCTTGGTTTCCTGGTTGGAACCGCGTCGTTGTCGTAGCTTTGGTCCACGTTTCGTCCTCACTCTTATGGGACATCTTCGACTAAAGCTACGACAACGACGCGGTTCCAACCCGGAAACCAAGAGTGTAGTATTTATAACAAAGTTTTCAGAATTTTAAAATTTGCATTCGTCCCCGAGATATCGCGCTATCCCATTCCTCGCTGAACACGCAATAATTTTGAAAAGTACTCTATGAGGTTTATTACGTTACCAGAAAACTTTAGCTTTTACAATTCCAGAATGTCTATGAATTCAAAGGAAAGTTATCTACAGAGTGGCACAGCCAAGTTAATTTTTTTTCATTTGTACATTATACCACTTTGAATTGTATTGTACATTCTGAATACTTTTTATTTGGGGTATAATGTGCTTTAATCTAAAAGTTTTGGAGATATTTGCAATTCTTTAAAATGTTTTTGCTTTGACTTGTGTTTCATGAAAGCTTATGACGAAATATTCTGTCATTATACAAGTTGTTATAAATAAATTGTTGAAGTGAACAAATTTCGATCGATAAAAACTTGTTTATTTTAAATGAAACATTCGGGACTGGTGTCGTTGACTCGTCCTGCATAATTAACTTGTCAAACATTGTATTTCTTATCGATTTTGAAAATAATTCGTTGCAAAACTTGAATTTCTAAAATCAAGTCGCTAATATAATTGAAGCAAGCGAAGAACAAATATCATTGAGATTATATGGTAATTTTCATATTACTCACATTTATGCACATAAACATTATAAGGAGCATAATTTTGGGGAAAAACATGCCCGTGTAAGATATATTTCTATAAAAACCCATTACTCATTCGTCTCACACGATTAACGGGTATCTCTTTAAGAAAACAAGCTTGTCTTGTGTACTCGTAGTAGTAATGTGCAGATGTGCTGAAGACTTACAACTAATTTAATACGCGTTAGGTACGGGCCGAGGTCGTGAATTTGATAAGACGGTGTGATTTTCTTAAATTTATTTACGAGCATATATTAAAGCAAAGGAGTTCTTGTTGTACGGATTCGTGTTTTTGAAAGCAAGCGCAGCGGAGTTTAGAAAGAAAATATTATATTATTATGTTTAAGATGTTATTTTGTTTATTGATGCTATCTGTAGGTCATCTATTAAATCTGGGTGAGTACATGTGCACATAGCAATATAGCATACATTATTTAGAATGTAGATTATAATTCGAGGGGAAGTTATTCTGTAGAATATTTGAATCACAAAGAAAAAATTTTCAAAAATTCACTGCAACGTATTATTTTATTTAGATTTCATGAGTAGCAGATGGAGGTAGGAACTCTATTAGAAGATTTCCTAAATTGCTTAATTTGTAATCTTAATTTTATATACCAAATATATACTGAGATGTTTTAAAAAAATTAAAAGTATTAAATTGGGTGAAAATCTGTTCTGTTTATTATTTCTGGTACTTTACTTACAAAGATTTTTTTTTTATAAAATTACTTACAGTTATTCGTGTGTGTAGTGTATGTATAGTTTTGTTCCTCTTCTGAATCTTGATCTGCTCTTTTCAAATAAAAACTTGATATCCTTTTGAATAGACCTCTCCAATCCCCTTCTATGACTTGTTCGGTTAGATTTTGCTTGATTTACTTCTTCAAACTGTTATTGTTTAGTTTCAACACTTTTTAGCTTATATTTAGGCTTCTACTGGATTTTTAAATTCAAATTTCTAAATGAATCTTCGAAATATCTATTTACTGTCAGATTTTTTCTGTTTCTATCTTCTTGTTTATGCGTTGTCTGGGTGCTGCCAATCAAACGACTTGATACTTTTAATTTTGATGTTGTGATGTTCGTTTTCGGTACTGTAGATGACGTAAAGGATTTTGTTGCTTGGATTCCAAATATAGTGTTTCGTATGTGTGTTTATGTCACTTTTATAAATGATATTTCCAAAATGTAAATTACTTAAAATAATTCGGAACTTTGATTATCCCCTGTAAGATAACGTTAATGGATTTTTTTCTAATACAAGATTAATAATATAAATCATCAAAGTGCTAGAGTTCGAATAATAATCTAAAATAATCCGAATTCTGCAAATGCTACGTTAAATTCGAATATTTTACGAATATTGATTTGAAATTAATTGAAATTAATGTATTGAAGTGTGAATGCACGTACTTCAAGTACAGTTGTAGCGTGAATAAGAAACTATTTAGCATGGTGGCTCTAATTAGAACAATCCCAGCAAGCTTCTTGCTTGACATAAATAAAACATAACGAATTTACTTCTCTGTTATTAAGAAAGAATAATTTTTACCATTTAGTACATACAGAGTGTAGCAATAGTACGTCCGACCTTTATTACTCGGGCTGTATGCTAGGTAGCAATTTGATATTTTGGGGATGTAATATAATGTTTTTTGCGCATCTTTAGAAAGTATAATGTAGTAGGAAAGATTATTCAGAAAAAAGGGAAGAACATGGATAGAAGCAAAACAACTGGCTCAAGATAAGAAGAAATGGTCTACGTTTGTTTATAATAATGTGAAATGAAAATGCAATCTTGACACCCAATTTGGGTATAAGAGAATTATCGATTTTATATATATGTACAAGATGGTGATTAGGAGGGTAAGTAAGTAAGTATCAATTGAAAAATGATTTTTCTCGATTTGTTTAAATGGAAAATCCTACATCTTATGACTAGAAGTGATGCGCAATTACATTCTGCATCGATCCATATTGGGTTTAGGGTACCTATCTTTAGCGATTTCTACAATAATCCAGAATAATCAAAATTTCAAAGTTGTTAACACGGTTAATGTTCCTAAAAGATTATCAAGTTTCCGTCTAATAAGAAATTAAACAAATTGCAAGTTGTCAAAGTATGAAAAGTTCACTGAAGAGCGTTCGTTTTACATAAAAATGAGTTACTCTGAAGATGACATGGTAGATATTATTCTCATACTGGTCGAAGCAGAAAGAAATCTTTTAGTCAGACAGGAGACAACTAGAAAAGAGAGTTTTTGAAATGCCATTCACAAGAAATGCGAAAGAACAAAAAGAAAAAGAAATGAAAAAAATGATCTAAGCGTTCTGTTGGTAGTTACTGAAGATCCAAATACAAGCCAAAGAAATATAAGTAAGAACACAGGTGTAAGTAGACGATCTGTTCTATAAACATTAAAGAAAAATCGTTTACATCGTTACCATATTCAGTTACACTAGGAGCTTATTGAACAGGATTTCGAAAAAGGTTTTCAGTCTTGTAACTGGGCCAATGATAAATTACAAGAAAATCCCAAGCGTTATTCCCTGACGAAACAACCTTTTACAAAAATAGATCGGTAAGTAAGCATAACTTTCATTATTATGCGGATGAAAATTCGAGAATTTTGCGACAAGTGTATCAGTAACATCGGTGCAGCGTTAACGTTTGGAGAGGCATTATCGGCGTGCATGTTGTAGGGCCTTACTTTAAAATAGTTTAAATGGACTTATGTGCTTGGAGTTCCTACAAAACGAACTACCACGATTGTTGGCAAATATCCCTCCTGAAATTCGGGAAGAAATGTGGCTGCAGCATGATGGAGCACCTCTATTCTATTGCTGTACGAGATTATCGAATAACACGTATGCCGAGTTGGGAAGGAATGATCCTGTAAGATGGCCACTTAGATCTCCGGATCTAACACATCTTGATTTTTATTTATGGGAACGTGTTGAAGAAAATCTTTATGCTGAGGCCCCAACAACAATAGAGCACATTAACCAGAGAATTAGTAATGCGTTTCGAAGCATAACATCTTGAGAATTAAGGCGCGTTCGGAGAGCATTCATAAATAGAGTCAATATTTGTTTGCAACAAGAAGGAAGGTACTTTGAACATTTGTTACCTTAGGTTTTTCTTTCATTCATCATCATCTCTATATTTGGTTATCACCTTAAATTAAATTTAGTATTACAGAATACTTTATTAGTTTCGTTAAGGTTTGCAACACTGTCAATAATGCGTGCTAATATTTTATTTCTACTTCTGCATTTCAATAAATTTTGTTAATAATAGGTACTCTTTTGTAACGAACTTTCCTCCACTTAAAAAAAAGGTGAATATTGGAATTTTGACTACTGTGGATTATTATAGAAACCGCTAAAAATAGGTACAGGGAAAGCCAATATGGATCGATGAAGAATGTAATTCTGCAGTATTTTTAATCACAAAATGCAGGATGTTCCATTTAACAAACGAGAAAAATCATTTTGAAATTGGTAAATATTTTCCTGATGACATTCTGTACATCCGGTGATAAAAACAATTTACTGACATCGTCACCTAATCTCAACCAATCCACACAACAAATTTTATTGTTAAATTTGAAAGCGCTTGGACGTAGGAATACTTTTTTGGGGATATGTTATTTTTCAATTTTTTAACAGAAACAGTTGTAACTCGAAAACCACAAAACAGGTTACTTTCATAATCTGGAGATAAATGGAATGCAGTTGGGGATCTTTAACAATGTAAAAATATACAGGATGTTCCATTTAGAAAGGTGAAGGCTGAGTAATAAAAGACGGACGTACTATTGCTGAACTCTGTATATTAATTATTTTTAAGTAAATATTTTCAAAAGAATACATTGTAATGAAATAATTACGTTAACATTTGAAATTACATTCTATTCAATTTTTCATTATTTATCATCAAACAAATTTAATTTAATTTTACTGATTAAAATAAAATGGAAATTAAAAGAGAATTTATAAATTCCAATGTTAATGAGTAATGATTTAAAAGTTAATTTAAAATAGCAACTTGTAATATTTTGAATATTTACAGGATGTTGCAATAGAGAATTTGCACGTTTTTCATCTTGATAATAAGAAAGTACATACAAAATTTAGGCCTTTGATGTGTAATAAATTGATGTTAACTTTCTATTTCCACAACAAAGATTGAAAAATAAACCTGTCATTTCAAACATAGGTGAAATGTGTGCGCTTTTGGTCAGTCTGGGATGTAAAAGTCAAAGTACAAAAATAGATGACGCCCAATCGTCTTTTCTCGATACTGGCATTGGAGTGCCTCAAGGGTCTGTTTTAGGCCCTACACTTTTCTTAATATATAAATGATTTACCTTTAAATTTATCCCAGGCACAAGAAATAGTCCTTTATGCTGACGTAAGCATTCTTGTAAATTCTTCCAATGTAGCCGAGTTGCTGTGTAAGGTACAAATCATATTTTCTAATGTTTGTGCGTGGATGACAAATAACAGATTTCTTATTAATAACGACAAAACCACGTTTCTTTACTTTCACAATAAAAATAAATTAATTTCGCAAATAAATGTGAACGGCGATACATGGAATGTTGAATCACCGACGAAAATCTTAGGCTTAATAATCCATGAAAATTTAAATTGGTCCCTACATATAGATCACTTATGTAAAACGCTCTCGAAAACTTGTTTTATTCTGAGACAATTGAAAGTAACCTGCTGCGATGTAGATACCTTAAAAACATTTTATGATGCTAATTTTGTAGCTTGCATGCGTTACAGTATAATCAATTGGGGCATGTCATCTGACATTGATCGAGTTTTTAAAATTCAAAAACGGGCTCTTAGAACAATCTTTGGTTTGGGCTATAGAGAGTCGTGTAAGAACATTTTTAAAAGTAACTCCATCTTCACGCTTTACGATCTGTTTGTTTATGAAACACTACTATTTGTTTTCAAATACAGGGACGAATTATCTCTATATAATTGCACGCATGAATACCATACTCGTACGAATGACTACCTTTTACCTCCCCCTCACAAAAAGACTATCAATCAAAAGAGTCCTTATTTTATTGGTTGTAAATTTTATAATAGTTTACCACCCAAAATAAAAAGTGTTAACAATTTTCATCTATTTAAAAAAATCTAATATGTTATTTACGAGAGATAAATTGTTATAATCTAAACGACTTTCTGTCAAATAGTTGATTAATTCATTTCAAAATTTTAGTTTTAAGTATTATGTCCTTTTTTTCTCCATGACTTGTTTCGAACATTTACTTTGTTGTATTTGTATTTGAAATAAACGGGTTTATTATTATTATTATTATTATGATTATTATTATTATTACAAACATCCTCGACCGCAAAACTTCGCTTACGTCTCTTCTGACACAAATGCTATCGGCTACGTGTCAACGATTGTTGCCCTGATTGGGAGGACGTAAGTGTGATTTATGGGTTATTTATATTGGTTGCCCTTGGCAGCAAGATGCGCCCCAGTCCTTCTGTACGTTCTACACATGCGCATGGTGTTGCATCCAGTCCTGTCATAATCTGAAGTACATAAATTTTACTTCAAAAGGTAAGAAAAAGCTGTGACTTAATAACAAACCACGACCTCTGCTACGACATTAATGAGAAAGTGAATAATTAGTAGGCTTTATAGTAAATTGTGATAGCTACTTATTTGCATAATAAGCTAACCTAACCGCCATTTAAATTCAGTTTAGAATTAACATTCAATGTCCGCTTCTAATGCTGTATAGGTAGTTTCTACTAGGTTAATTTGTTCTATGGATTGTAATATAGTAATTGAGTCCTGCAATTGGACTATTACTTACCGCAGCGCACAGAGTACAACGTTTGATATTTGCCAGAAACCTAGAGTAAGTTTAAAATCTCCAGATGGTCGCGAAAGAGTATGGCGAAGAACTGGAGAAAGATATCTTGACTGCACAAGTTTTCAAAGGGAGTCCTTTGGTGGTGGATTAAGAATATTCTGGGGGGGCATGCACAGAGTTAATTCCTATTTGCCAACGGTCAATGAATGCTGAATACTATCCAGAGAACATTATTCAGGATCATGTAATGCCTTTTGTACCATTTTTAGGGAACAATTGCATGTTCATGTAGGATAATTCGAAACTACAAGTAGCTAGACAAGAGTTGGATTACTTGCAAAAGGTCAATATTCAAGTCACGGCCACCACGGAGCTCACACCTAAATCCGATTGAGCACCTTTAGGATGCTCTAAAAAGATCAGTAAGGCGAGATTTACCAGTTCTTGGTAATCGCCAGGAATTGGAACAACCTGATTTTTTCGAATGGGGTAATATTTCACTAGAAGTGATACAAAATTTGAGAATGAGCTTACCACGGCGGACTCAAACAATTATCAGAGCTAGAGGAGATGACATTCGTTATTAACCTTCATTTTTCTGAATTTGTAATTGAATAGAATTTGTAATTTTTTGCATAAGTTACCATTAGAAAAGAAGTTAGTTGATGAACCAATGCTTAACTATCTCCAGTTAAGTTGTTTTTTGATGATATTAAAAAATAATTCACCACTCAAAAAATTTTTTAAAAGTTATATAGAATTATTTGAATGGTGCGTTAATTTTGAACATGACATTTTAAATATAGAAAAACTTCTTTCTACATCGCAGCTAGTGAGAGGAGTATATTGAAAATGAGATTTGTGGATACTAAAAATTATTTAAAATCACATTCATTATTTTCACTGTAGAGATTTTTTAATGTTACAAAATCCGGATTCAATTCTTTTATTTAAAGAAGCACCAAAATTACCAGAAACATTCTTCAATTTGCTTAAAATGTTATTTAATGTTGTGATTGCTTCTTCCAATTTTAACGTTTGCGTTTCGAAATATTTTATGTTTTTAGATATATCGCCAAAATGTTCTTGAATTCTAAATTATTTTGCAAAGATGCGTTTTGTAAGACAGTTTTGCAACTTTATCTACATTCTCGGAGTAAAAAGGGCAGGCTTCTAACTACGTACCCCATCTAGTTATGGTAGGTGATGGGGGTTAATGGAAGTAACGGATATTTTTCTTTGTAGATAGTAACTCTTTCTGGCGTTTTCAAAAAGATTTTCTTAGTGCTGCTAATCAATTCAATTATGTTTAGAAATTTCTCTTTGACGAACTCTGCAATTCTATGCAAAGCATGGGCACTGCATGTACGTAATATGCAGCATATTTTCAAATTTATTTTTTAGTAATTTACCAACCTTTCTCATATAAGCGCTAACAAAAAGTAAAGCTCTTTCTCGTCTCACAGCACCTTTGAATAAATCATCAATGCTGTTATCAATTTCAGCTATCGTATTTGCATTCATTCCTTCAAGAATGTTGGTCGTTATCAAGTACGGTTTAGTTGGCTGATTAGAATGCAAGACACCAATAATAACATGAACCATGCTTCTGCCTAATATATCCATGGTCTCATGTGCGCTAATCCAAAAACAGTTGTCTCCTATATGTTCTCGAATTTTATTCTTTACTTTGGCATATATTTTTTTAAGATAATTTTTGCGTAAAGTTGATTCGTCTGGAATATGCTTGCCTGTATATTTTGCAAGAAATTTTCTGTAAATTGGATTATCTAGTTAGTATAAAATATTTATGATAATAAAACGCGGCCTGCAACCATGTTCCCCAACGAGTTACAATAGGTTCTGGTGGCTCTGGTATACGGGGGCACAGTCTGTGAAATTCGCGAATACGTTTCGGTGATTTGACAAATACTGCTTTGGTATGCGCTATTAAAGCGTCTATCTCAGGATAACATTTTCTGATACTATCCGCCACAAGATTGGGAGCATGAATTTTGCACGTAATGTGTAACAAATTAGCAGAATGCTTTTTAATAGACCGGCCTACAGAAAGCATGTTTGCAGCACCATCACTCACTAACATCAAGAGTTGGTTGATGAGGTTCCAATTTGCGTGCCATTACATTAAGAACAGAATGTTTCTTCCGATCTGTTGTTTCGTCGACACATAACCACAATTTTTGATCCTTTAACTCCGATTTTATTTTTTGTTGAATATGTTCGCGCGCAGATGGCACAATTCTTCGTAACGATGTTCGACTTGGTAATTTGCACGCCGAATAGTTATTCCAAAAGCAGATAAATGGTTCCTTGTCTAGTAAATTAAACGGTATATTACATGCGATACACGTAACGCATAAATTAAATATAAATTTTTCATTGTCTCGTGCGCAATTTCTTTTTGAGACATGCTTTTCACTATTTACGTGTCGTAGACAATGTTGTCTGGACCAACACATTAACGGGATTTTACAGATTACACATTTAATTTTAGCACCTTCATATATTAAGTCTGGAATTTCTGCAATAAATTTTCGAAATTTGTCCGAGCACGGTCGTTTTGCTGACGAAATCATAATTTTTCTAGGACAGATAAACAATTGCGCAAATGACCGGTAGCGAAAATGTCCGTACTGCTCCGCAGACGAAGTAATACTACCGTTCCTCTCGGTCCGAACTGATTCTACGCCTATGCGCGGTACCGCTCGTGGCCAGCGTTACTAATGACCAACAGAGTATAAACATTTCCATTGTTGAATTAACTATAAAAGGGAATTTATGGAACTTTACCACTACAACAATCACTAGTATTATCATCGTAACAAATGCTCTATATATATCGAATGACAGCTAAATTGTATTTTAATTTTGTAGTATTTTGATTAGTCAAATTTGTGTATAAGTCCGATATGAAAACTATGAAATATCTTTCCCCAGTGACCATATCTTTCACAAAAGATAAGAATACTTTCTGTTGAACAATCCTTTTAGATAAAGTCAAAGTGCATTCGTGATGAAAATTAAGTTTTAAAACCATCTTCTTTTATCAAGTTAATTACCCAGTGAATGTTTGTTTTTGTTTGCAATCTGAACACAGAATACACAAAGACATCTTTAAATAGCTTTGTTATGAAACTCTCTTCGGAAATTTGCAGCGATACTTTTGGAAAATATGCCTTAAGGAAGGATCGAAAAACCAAAAATCGTCTACATAGGTTAAAAATGAAACTACTTAATTACCAATATTTTTATTTCATCCAGAGAGGTAAAATTATCCGTATTATAGGAGGTAGAAAAGTTGCCTCCTATTTTGGGGGTACTTTTCTTCAATTTTTTTTCAGTGTGTACATGTTTAAAAGTGATCAGAGAAGTTATTAGACAGACAAACGAGAAATATGTAGTCCCCTCATATAAAAATAAAAATGAAACACGTAAATCGAATAGCAGTGAATGTTGTAAATTGAAAGAAGACAATAACATAAAAGAACTAAATACTTTAGATTCAATGTGACATACCTGAAGATTACAAGATACAGAATTGATCCCTGAATCCTAATTATTTGTTTCGAATCAACGGTTAAGTGTGTATACACCCTGTATATTTCGAAGGCATTCAAACGCAATATTTAGATAGATCCAAGTATGTAATTTAATCTTGTAAAAATTTGCTCTAAAATGTATGTGCAAGTAAGTGTATCTAAATGTAAGCAATTGATAAAATTATAAATATCTCGAAGTCTGTTAGAAATAGACATGTGAAATCCATATTATATTGATTTCTTTCTAGATTGAGAAACGAAATACGTAATAATATACAGAGCGTTCCATTTAAAATAAAATATGTATCTGCTTCGCTACATGTTGAATGCCCTGTATGTACGGAAATATTTTTGAACAATACTTTACGATGTCTATTATGAAAATTTTTGCTTCCTACTCTTGACACAATAGGCGTAGTTTTACAATTCCAAAAGGTTGGGATACCTACATAATGTGTTAAGATTCTAATCAGTAGAGCGGGCCAAGAGCGCCACGCGCCAGGTTCGCAATCAGGCTGCCGGGCGCATATATGTATGTAAACATAGGTAATTTAAATATGTAATTATTAGGACGAGGACCAAAACCACTGTCTACACACTGTGTTCGTTGATAAATAGGGCGTTGTTCACAGTGGGCCACTACAAAAAAAAAGTTCATTCATCGACGGCTACGAACTAACAGCGCGCTTATTCATTTACGGATGACGCGTTCTATTCATCAACAAATGACGAGTCTGCAGATGTTACGTTTGCACCACTTCGTGGCATACTAGAAACAAGCGTCGGTGTGCTCGCTTTAGTGATTATGTCTAACGTAACTATTAAAAATAAACGGCCATTACCTACGAAAGTTAATAAATTTCTTAGTGAATTTGTGGATTTACACTACAATGGGAGTACAATTTTCTGTAAAGTTTGTAAAAAGAAACTACTGTGCTGGAGCAAACGTGATTGTGAAAGACATATAAATAGCGCACACCACAGAAATAAAAGAAATGGTGTGTCACAACAACGTCAATTTCAATTAGAATTGCTTTTAACGTTTATGGTATGTGGTCTACCACTTCGTATACTTGATAAAAAAGCATTTCGAAAATTCTGGGGTACATACAATACCGAGTGGATACTACCATCTCGGACAGCGTTACGGAGAGATATTCCACGAATACGTGAGGACATTGAAAATCGAATTAAAGCCGAATTAAAAGATAAACAGCTGTGGCTATGTCTTGATGAGACGACAGATTGCAAAAAAAATTCTATTTTGAATATAATAGTGCGCGTATTAGATCCTATTAAACCAAATTTTGCAATTCTATTAGCCAGCAGAAGATTAAAACAGTGTACTAGTAAAGCAATTACGGCCGTAGTTCTCGAAACGTTACAAAAATTTCAAGTGTCAACCAGTCAACTGTTGTTGTTCATGAGCGATGGTGCAGCAAACAATGTGTAGTGTAGGCCGTTCCCTTAAAGAAAAGTGTGAAGGACTTTTACATGTTACGTGTAAAGTCCATGCTTTACATCTTGTGGCACAAACTATTCGAGAGTGTTACCCGGAGGTGGATGCATTAATAGCAAACACAAAAAAAGTGTTTCTCAAAAGTCCTAAGAGGACTAGGGCATTCCACAGGTTATGCCCTGGTATTCGAGAACCACCACAGCCCATTCTTACGCGTTGGGGAACGTGGTTAAAAGCCGCTTTTTATTATAATGAACATTTTCAAGAAGTAAAATCCGTTATTTTGCAATTCGTCCCTGCCGAAGCTAGAGCTATTAGGATGAGCCAGAAGGGATTTCTCGATATTTCTGTTGAAACACATCTAAAGAATATTAGCAACAATTACAAAGGGTTAGTAGACACGATAGAAAATTTGCAAAATTCTGGATTGTCGTTGGTAGAATCAGTGCAAGTCGTGGACGAAGTTAGTACATTGTTACACAGTATAAACGATGCAACAAGTGGACGAGTTTTAGCTAAGTTCGATAGTGTTTTAAAAAAGAATCCGGACTACACGAGATTAAGACAAATGTGCGATGGGGCATCTGCAGATTCATTGACTAATTCTAAAGATTATTTTAATTACGCCTGTCTTACTTCGGTAGACGTGGAACGGTCGTTTTCGAAATATAAGAACATTTTTTCGTCTCGGCGAACATCCTTCACCGAGGCAAATGTGGAAACTTATCTGATGGTGCAACTTTTTAAACAAGCCTATCCGCATTATTAAGAAGGATAGAATTTATTTATTATATCTTTATTTACAGTTACATTATTAAGTACAACAGAATAAAAAAAGCGTTCAGTTGCTCAGTTATTTCCTTATTACATCCCATTTACAACGCATACCGTTTTCAATCAAATAAAAAATCATAATGAAAATAAAAACACCTCAGCGTATATATATATATATATATATCCGCTCTAATTACTAAACATTATTATTGCGTCAGCTTTAATTTTTTTACTCTTGTGTATTAATTTCGTTGCGCCTGATTCCGATTCTGTTGGATGGCGCAATTTGGCCCGCTCTACTAATCAGTGCCTGGTTATTTGTTTGAATAAGTGGCATACCCATAATAATAACAATAAGACAAATGGCAATTTAAACGATTTAAAGCGATAATTTTACGTCATTATGTAACCATTTTGTATACTTTAGGGAAATTTGTAATTTTAGATCACTAGGATAATTCATTTTGGAAATTTGAAAATCAACTGTTCAATTTATACCATCCTTTAGATACATCCTGATAGTAAAATCTTCTTGTCACAGTATTCAATTGCATTTTCTAAAATATATGCGGTTGTTTTGATACTCCTTGCATGATAATTTTAGGAATCAACGTCTCCCGAAAGATGAAACTAAGTTTCGGTGTTAAATTTAATAGCCGATTCTTGGCCTTCTACCTTAAAACTAACGGAACAAATCTATCCGATATGTCGAAACTTGTACTGGAAGGAGTATTTCATTTTAGTGATAGTTTTGTCAATAATTTTTCTGATTTTGGACAAACTTTTCTTTCTAATTATCTTATATTATAATAAACACTTCCCATTAGACTAATTGTATTTTAACTACAATATAAATAAAGTACGATACACCTGTGACTCATTTTGTTTTGAGTTAAATTTGTAAACAGAAAACCTTGAACGTGTCGTTTACGATGGTAAAGGTCAATAATCTTCTATATTTTCATTGCAAACATAAGCAACAGATATTCAGGAATACAAAACTGGTATATATTTACATACAAATTTGTGGGAATCTTAAGGTCAATGTCGTCGCTGATAAAAATAAACAAACACTTAATGCCACTAATGTGACTTGTCCTATAGAGATAGATGTAGTACTTATCAAGTTGTATTTAAAATATGTGCCACAGTATTAGGCTTGATATTATTTTAAATTATGATGCTATGCTTTTCGCTTTGTTCATTTTTTTTTATATAATTTGGTTTAATTGTTAATAATTCACTTTATTTTAGTTCTTGGTGCGCAAGATTTTTATTGGAGAGACTATGCTCATGGTGTTGTACCCCACGATGCATTTGAAGGTCAAACAGGTATATACGTTGGACAGGTTTACTATAGTGGTCGTGGGCTTTTGCCAGCAACTATTTATCCACATAGAAACGCTGCTGTTGCTATATACGGAACTCGGCAAAACATAAAAGAACACATAAAGGTAATGTTTTATTCAATGAAGATTTCGTTTAGGGGCACGTGGTCACAGATTATCCAGATACGAACTCTGAAATTCATACTTTTAAGCGCACGAGTTAAGCTTCCATGTACAGTCTCTGGCTATCAAATTAGAACCACTTAAAAATATTATGGTTTGGGGGTAAAATTTTAAAAAACAGTTGGTGATGCTGGCAATATTATTATTTAGTTACATATAACATCCAAGTAAGTATAATTTGAACATACATTTACTAATATTTGCTTTTTTCTCCTCAGTGTTTTATTATTTCCTCAATCCTTTTTGGCATACTGCCAATTCAGCTTTTTATTGCTTTTTAATTTCGTCGCTATTATGCCATATATCTTCAATATGTTGTGGTAATTCTTCCTTTGTAGTTGAGCTTCATGTACTTACGATATTTTTCAAGACATTCCACACATTTTTGATTATATTTCAAAGAGTTTTAATTTTATTTCTGTGCGTCTATTTTCGTGGTCAGTTATTATCACATTGGGAAAAAAGAAGAATATAACCATAGAGAAAAAATCACGAATTTTTGTTCTTCTAGAGAAGGGAGAGTTCTCTCTCAACGTGAAGTTACATAAAAAGAGGGTGTATCACATCAAACTCTGAGAATCGCGAAATTAATTAAAGAGAATATTCCCGGAACAAGTAGTGGCAGAACATACTGTGCCGGCAAACGCAAAACAAATGTAAGAGATGATCGTCGTACAGTGAAAGTGGCTACAGAACATCGTTTTTCATCCATTGAAGGTGTTCATAGAATTCCTAGTGGAGAAGGTATATAAACATCAGACCAAACAGTCCGTAGACATCTTCATGAAGCAGACTCGAAATGCAAACGTCCGGCAAAGAAGCCAAAACTAACATCTAAAATGAAAGTGACACGATTTTAATGATCTAAAGAATATAAGTAAAGCGTGACAAACGGTTGCACTCGCTGTGTTTACTATGTACATACAAGGAAGCGAGTGGACGTTCGGTTATTATCGGTTGATCGATGTGCGAGTATCGATCAACCGATAATAACCGAACGTCCACTCGATTCCTTGTATGTACAGCGGGTGCAACCGTTTGTCAGGCTTTAAATATAAGTAATATACAGTTTGAAGATTGGGGAAAGGTAAGTTTCATTTATCATCTGTATTTCTCGTTTAATGGTTCTCCATATTTTTTTACTTTTTACAAGATTATTTATAGCGATGAATTACGGTTAGAAGTGCTAACGGAGAGAAGCCAATTTGTTCGTCGATGTTCTTCAGAGCTTTAAAAAGAAGCATGTACGATCAAATCTCACCCCTCTAATGGTTTGGTCATGTATATTTGACAGAAGGACCGGGACCAGTATATTTCGTTAGCGAAACAATGAAACAAAAACAATATAAACAAGTTTTATAAAACTATTTAGTGCCTTACACTTTCACGCAAGACAATGCACCGCGTCATAAGACAAGAAGTGTAATGCGATACTTTGACTAGGTAATTCACCAGACATAAATCTAATTGAAAATATGTGGAATGTCTTGAATTGAATAACATCGTAAGTTCACGAAACGCAACTACAAAGGAAGCATTACAACAGCATATTGAAGATGTATGGCATAACAGCGACGAAATTAAAAAAAACTATAAAAAGTTGCATTGGTAGTATGCCAAAAAGGATTGAGGAAATAATAAAACATAGCGGAGAAACAAGCAAATGTTAGTAAATATATGTATGTTCAAATTATACTTACTTGCATGTTGTATGTAATGACAATAATATTGTCAACATTACCAACTTTTTTTTAAATTTTACCCCAAAATCATAATATTTTTAAGTGTTTCTAATTCGATGGCCAGGGACTGTAGCTTTTAATTATGTGCTTGTTTCAGTATTTCGCGAGTTTGTATTTATTATAGCAAGAGCTTATTTTTTGGGAATATCCTCGTAAACCCATTCTCTTATTATCAAGCTTACGTGGAAAACTTTTTTGGAAGTGTGCAACAAAGCGGAAATACAAGAAATCCAACGCCAATTTGGTTCCAGAGGGCTTTTAAAAATGATTTTGTAAAAATTTCTTTTTACATACAGAGGGAACAAATTGTAGATGATTTGGACGATGTTTTAAAGGAAGTGAACAAAACAAACATTGAAAATTGCAAATTTATATTCATGCAAGTGAGGGTTTTCAAGATCTTGAATTAGTGATTGGCATCGCCTACGGAGAATTAGAATTTGATATACAAAATATTTTTCTGTTGATATTTAATACACAAATGCTTATAAAGACATACTTGTGTTGCATGCGAAAGCTCCGACACAATTGGATAACTTCTATAACTTAGCTACGAAACCTCTGGCAGTTTCTTTAAAATTACCACTGAAGACAATGGAAATTAGTCACTCTTGTAGTATTTTTGTACAGGAATGTTTATTAAATTTATTTCTTCAATTTAGAATTTCTTCAACATTGAAATTTACTAATCAAACCTTGTTTTCTAAAAGGAAAAGCAATCTAGCTTTTAAACTTAAAATATTTATAAATAAGTAAATTATAATCAGCTTTGTTTTAATGAACACTTTTCCCAGCGTGATGATAAATAATTTATTGTTTCCGGTCAGTAAGTATTTGCGTGTGTAATTTGGAGGGCTTCCGGATTAAGGAGGATGCCAGTCGTCAACTAAGCCCTTCTTCGTATCCCATTCGATTTTATTTTGGAAAAACGAAGTTTCAAAGCAAAAACCAAACACGTAACCGAAATCGTGAAAGGTGTATTTGTGGTTGATATTTAATCGACTAATTATTATTATTTGTAATTGTACATGTATTTGGACGAAACTAAGGTTTAAATGATACATTAATTGCATATTTATTCGAAATTATGTTCAATTTCGCGAAAACATTCACAGACATGCTATTTAACCAGGGTCTTGAATTTCCTATTATGTGGTGTTTTACCTAAATCTATCATTACTTTTCCCACAATCATTTTTATTTAAGTAGGGTACTTGTAGAACAAGTTATTATAATTGTTGTAATACGTTCACTGCTGTGAATATGACATTTACATATCTTAGTATCCAAATGGCTACGTTCGATGATATAATTTAAAATATATTGTATTAAAACAGAATGTTTATTACACATATTTAAAAACATCTCTTCGTGTTCAAAAATAATTTTGTTAAATATAACGTAAGAATATAAAACTATTTGAGCAATAAAATCTTCACGTTTTTTGTCAAATACAACGAACAGCTAGGGAATTGAGCATTTTTTAAGCCTAGGAGTTTTTAAAATTACAGTTACAGTTTCATCGGTCCTTGAATCTGTAGCTGTTGAGAAATAAATACTATCTTCTTTTACAAAGTGTAACTCACAAACAAAACATACAAAACAGCCGACGCCATTATCGTTTCAGAAAAGGTTTTATCGCTTATACAATACTAGAAAAACGGGTATCACCAACAAAGTGCGGAAATATCGCTACATATTATTTTTTTAAAATAAAACCAATATAATTTGGATAAACCAATTCAAAACGCAAGAAACGATTTGAATGATCGACGATCTACTTCAAAATACGTTACAGCCTGCTGATATCGGAAGTAACGCCTAACTACATGGCATTTTACTTCGAGGTCATAAAATTTGAGCCATAAAAATCAAAGGCGCAGCTAGAGAGTTTTGCATCTGTATAATCTGTGACATGGTGGACTGACCGGAGTTATGCCTAATTCAACAAACAGTAAAGGGAGCCATTCAAAGGTCCTAAATCTCAGTTTATTAAAATGTGTTTGTTTTTGTAAATTTTCGTACTTTCTAACAATTTAATTGTACATTACAACCTACAATTGTTGATGTACTCGCATTTTTCAAAGAAAAATGACAGCAGTTGCGATTATTGTATCAGTGTTTCGTGGTAAACTTAATTTTGTTTTGCCTTTATTTCAGATCTTATGCAGCCCGGACACGAGTAAGTTTTACTGGGACTCAGTAGATTTCGCTAAAGGTGATATGAGTCAGATGAGGAACGCTGTCAGAGGAGGTTTTCAAGACAATAACCCTCTATACATAGGTATAATAAAGCACGAAGGTGATTGGAAGATAGGAAAAGTTAAAGACTTTGAAAGAAACGACGAACAAGGCCTGTACGTCTGGGATAAAACCAATAATCATGTGAAGATTGTAAACTTTCAGTTGTTGAAGTATAATTTGACGGCTTTGCCTGATTTTTCGTTCGATGTAAGAACTTCTCAGTAAGTTGTTTCAATCAATAAAAACGTATCATTCCACAGATGAAGTTTTATTTGGTATAAAATATACAAGGGTTGAGATGATTGTTTTTCTTTGTAGTTTTGCGAAAAGGTTACTTGCAAAACGTTGACGAAACGTTCGTTACTTATTAGTCTAAAGATAAAAAAAAAGATAATGACCGAACCCTTCTTACGTTCTAATTTGATACGCATAAAGGATGTGTATGGCTAAGGTAATTTTCTTTGGGAGCCGGAAAATTCCCCGACATCGACGAAAAATTTACCAGCAATAGTTCGTCGACAAACAAATTCACCAAATGGAAAATTCTCCGGCAATAATTCTTTACCTCAGCTTAAGACGAGCAGCATAATGCTGGCATGTCTGAAACTTCTTTTTATTGTTTTTTTTAATGTCTTTAATAGGTTAGGTTGTGAGCTATAACACGCAAGTAATCGGAAAGGGTTCAGCACAGTCACGGTGCTTTTTACAATCATCAATTGAATGGATTTTATGAAATGTTATATATTGGGATGGTCTGCAGAAGCTTGTGTTTCAAACGCTCGATGTCATCCTTCTATATAGTTGTTTCCTTCTGGTGGTCTTTCTACTACAGTCTAGTAATAATTCCACATATCAGTGTGGGCGTCCAGTCCAGGTGTCCCAGGTGTCCCGAGTGGAATATTTTCCTCAAAAAGGGTTTCAAATGCAACGACTGCATTTGCGTTGGGAACAAATGCTGGCAGTAACTTTGAACGTAAATTCCGCATTGGTTTCGTATTGGTTCCTTACATCTTCTGATCGAATTTTTTTAAGGATGTACTGTGAAAAATGGAATAAGCATCCACGATGCCTTGAAGCTGGAAATTCTTCGGCGAAAGCACTTGTCACGCCAGTTTCGAAATCCGTGAGGATGGAAGTTAGTGGTGCAAAAATTAAAAGAATTTATGCGTGGAGTCGTAAACAAAATTGAATTTAAATAATTTATTGTGGCTTTGTGTGAGTTGATCATACTAATAGGTAGAAATAAACAAGGTTTTTTCCTTACAATTACTCATAAAACCGGTTGCAATTATTAATTAATCATCCAATGTATAAGAATTTTATGATGAAGGAACTTTTATTATTTCTACCCTTTAACGATTGAACATATTTTGAACATTTTTGTAGGGAAATATTACATTAAATATGAATATTTACGACGTAAATAAAACGAACCGAAGACGTTTCCCAGCGATTATTGTTGAATGGAGATAACATTAACTAATAAAATATTAGGGATAGGGAGAGGGGGACTCGAGGCTATATAAACCACCAAATAACTGAAAATGGGCTAGAATAAGGATCGGTCGGTCATATGTAGGCATTTGGACCGTAATTGGGCGAACGCCACTCCAGACGGCGCTAATGTTAGCTAGTAGAAGGTCTCAGTCGATTCTGAAACCTCCTCATTGACCTAGACTTTGCATCTGCGTAGGTCAAGGTCAGCGAGGAGGTTCGAGAATCGACTGAGACCAGCCAAGATCAAATACGATATCGAGGTCAAGGTCACTACCAAAGTCTAGGCCTTGAAAGAATAACCTAGGTCAAAGTCAACGAAGAGGTTGTACAATGTAGAGGTTCTACAATTAATTGGGAGGTGTCAATGTCAAAGGGTAGATCGTTCCTGAAGGCTAAGATCGTATCTCAAGGCTGATGATTGTGTACAAAAGGGTTGTAGTAGTGAGTAGATGTTAGCATTGAAGATGGCAACCATGGAGAGCAAATAGAGTGATGGAAGAAAAGCTTGTGAATATTATCATCGTCAAGAATAATGAAAGTATATGGAATAACGTTAATGCTGGCGAAGGAAATTTTTCGAAAGATCCTCATACAGAAGCCTTATTTGAAGTAGGTGAGTCGAACGATTTTTGGGATAAAGTAAATTTATATACGGAGAAGTTTGTGCGAGCATCATGGAATATACCATTGCTAGGAGAGAGAACATATTTTTAAAATAAAAGCCATTCCAAATGGATATGTGTTGGTTTGTCTGTAGATGTTAATTTTGAATCAACTGTGTCTTTTTGAGAATATGAGTGGAATCACTTTTTAATGGAGAGCATGAAGTTGAAAGGATATTTCGAATATTGTGGTGGAGTATTTCTAGTTGTCACTAGTCTCAATTTGCGGATATCGAGCGAACGTTTTGACGGAGTTAATAGAATACTCAAAATGGAAAAAGATGGAGGCTGTGTATATTTATCACAGGAAGGTTGGTTGGAGCTGTTTCGTTTGGAAAATGTTGTGGAGTACCGTTTAGCGCTTTTAAAAAGTTTTAAGCATGAAGAATTTTATAAGGAAATGGTGGATTACTAGGAAGTCATATTGGTGCAGCAGATTTAAGTGCAGAAGTAGAGAAAATGTTGAATGGAGTGGTGTCTGAATGTATCAAAGAGTTGTTAAGATATATGGACTACAGACAATTTTTAATGATGTAGACTTATTGAAAAAAATTCGTTTGTAATTACTAAGGAGATTTATTTGCTAATAAAATGGTAATTAATAAATGTTATTGCGTTTTATTATAAATATGTTCGATTTTGTAATCTTTTTTTAATATAACAGTATGCAAAAGCGCGCGGTGAGATTGATGACTAATCTGAGTTGGCGCAGTTCTTGTAAGAGCACGTTCAAATCTTGTAGAATACTGACATTTTATGACATATACATATATGAAGTTCTTTGCTTTGTGTATAGGTATCGACATCTATTTCAATCTAATGTCTCACATTCTTATTTTACAAGAAATTAACTTTACTTGCTACCAGCCTGTCATCGTACTGCAGGCTTCCAAAAATATTTAAGTTTCATGGGATGTAGACTATTTAATTCATTGCCTATAAACTATAGGAATATTTCCAATTTTAAGACTTTTCAAGGAAATGTGAAAAAGTTATTGTTAAATATCAATTGTTATTCGTTGAATGATTACTTCAGTTATTTCGCAAGTACTAATATTTGTTAATTTTGTTATAGTTTGTTGACTTGTTTCCCTCATGTTATACATGTTCTCTGGAAATAAAGATATTATTATTATTATTATTATTATTATGTATATAGTCATAACCTGTTACTAATACCTACTGGATATTCACTTGCTTATTGCTGTCGTGGTTGGTTTATTGATAAGATACAGCTCCTTTATTTACTTTTTGAATTAAAGTTTATGCACTTATAACTTATTTATATTCACTAAAAATACCAGATTATGACACATGGTAGTCAAGAGACATGGCACACAAAAGTATGCCAATGCGTAGAACGTATACATACATACATACTATTCTGTTTTTTACAAGTTTCGTTTGGGCACATTCATTTTGGGGTAATCTTACCCTATATAACAAAAGAGGTGATATTTGTCCCTTAAATTGGGTGTGTGGGTTTTAGAGTGTATGCTTATCTTCCTAATATGCTTATTATAAGTAAATTTATTGTGTGTGAAATAAATATTTATACAATTGAAGAACAACAAAACTATTTTTTTGTGAATTCCCGTAGTATGGCTGCAGGGGAATTTCAACATAAATAGCTGACTTAATTATAAATTTTCTGAAATTCAAAGGATAGTTTTTGTGATTCGAGGTACGGGCATTCTTCGTACATTGTTTGATGTGATTATTTTCCTAAAGATATCTATTGATCTACTACACAAATTTTGTTTATTATAAAAGAAAACATTTCGTGACGAAGTATTTATGTTTCGTTAAAAAATTAATTGTAGGTACATTTTTCTATATTGCAGTTGATTCCATGCAGCATTTTTACTGGCGAGATTATCAACATGGTGAAATACCGTGTGATGCATTTGAAGCTGCCCCTGGCGTCTATATTGGCCAAGTTCTCTTCGACACAGGTCTATATGTAGCAGCTATTTATCCTTACCGTAACAGCGTCGTAGCAATGCGTGGTCCGCGTGTGGATGTTACGCAAAGTATAAAGGTATTTCTTTTGTTTTTGCAATTACGTCATTAACATACTTATATGTAATCTGGGCAAACAGCGGTAACGGTCAGTGTAGTAGATATGTGGTGCGGAGTCGGCGATTATTTATTTCACGCGTTCACAGCGCCAGTACTAAATCGATGCTGTATGCGAGTAGTTTTGTGTATATGTAGGCTGTCGTAACTTATTTCGTAATTGTATGCTTCCTTTAAAAATGTCGCAGTTAGGTACGTCGCGAAAACGACCAATGGCAGACACAGTTAAAGACTTTATAGTGGACATGCCGGACTTAATTTTTGATGGCGCTAAAACTCAATGTCTAGTTTGTAAAATCCCTTTAATGTGTTGGTCCAGAAGCCATTGTCAACGTCACATCGAAAGCAAACAGCATTCTTCTGCAAAAAGTGGCATACGAAACCAAGAAAAATTTACATTTGATTTATATGTTGCTCTTATTTTATGTAATCTATCGTTTCGTTTACTAGACAAAGAAGCGTTTGTATTTGTCTACTTCTGGAATAGATATGCGGACTGTAAATTACCTAGTCGGACATCGATACGAGATGTAGTGCCATTTGCTCGTGAACTTATAGAAAAAAGAATAAAAACGGCATCGAAAGATAAAAAACTGTGGTTGTGTGTGGACGAAACAACAGATCGTCAAAAACATTCTGTGGTTAATGTAATGGTACGTTCAATGGATACACATCGACCGCCATCCTCCTTCTTACTTTCAAAAGAGTTATAAATTGTACTGCCGATGAGATTTCAAAGGCGGTGTTGAACTCATTGAACAAATTTGAAGTTTCAACTAAGCAACTTTTAATGTTTATGAGTGATGGTGCCGCAAACATGCGTTCTTTGGGCCGATCTCTTCAAGAACACAGTGGTAACTTCTTACATGTAACGTGTAAAATCCATACTCTAAATCTTGCGGCACAAACGATTCCTATATGTTTTCCACCAGTAAATGCATTGATTGCTAGTACAAAGGCAGTGTTTCTAAAGTCCCCGAAAGGTACTTGACTATTTCAGAAACTGTGTCCTGATTTACCTGAACCATCACAGCCGATTGTTATACGTTGGGGAACATAGTTGCAGGCTGCGTTTTACTACAACAAATATTTTGATCAAATAAAGAAGGTAGTTTTAAAATTCAATCCGACAGAAGCTGCAGTAATTAAGAAAAGCCAGGAAATATTTATAGTCAGATTAAAAGAGATTTACAAACTATTCACAACAATTACTTCGGACTAGCGGAGGGAATAGAAAAATTACAGAATGTTTCGATGTCGCTAGCGGATTCTGTTCAAATTGTGAATGATGTTCACGCACAGTTATGCGCTGTAGAAGGCGAAACAAATTGGTGTGTAATACGAAAATTTGAAAGTGTTTTAGAGAAAGACTCCGATTTTCTTATATTAAGACGAATTTGTGAAGGTGCGTGTACAGATGCATTAAGTTGTTTCAAAGATTATTTTAAGTATGCAAATATTACATCGCTAGATGTCGAACGGCCGTTTTTGGCATTAAAAAACGCACGTCGTACTCACTTGACTGAAACACCTGTGGAAACATATCTAATGATTCAAATATTTAACAGATGTTACCCAGTTTGTGATTTCACGGAAGGCTTTTAAAACGGTAAGTGTTTCAGTACGTTTTATAATTTATTTCTTCTATTTTATGTGTAAACTTTTATGCGCTCGCCACGCCTCTGGCTGTTTCCGCATATTTGCCCAGGTTACTTATATGTATAAGTTTAGAAGTCTTTTAAATAAAAAAAAATAATTATACCGTGTATCCCAGATTCAATGTTACAAGCGATATCTTCCTAAGATATGCTTTTTAAATCTACCCCTCTTAAACCACCCTCTAAGAAATCTCCCCTAAACCATTTCCTTTAAAATGCACCCTTCATCTTTTTGACTGTATGATTGAAGTACAAAAATTTCATTTAACAAATAGCTACTAATAAAAACATTATAATGGGTGCTTCTTTAAGCCCGATAGAACTTTAAATTATAAAAAAAGATACAAAAAATTAAAATCTAATCAAATTTTTGATATTATTCGAAAGATTTACTCATGGCATTAACATATGAAAATGATTTCGGGCATATGGCCACCGCGGTTGTTCTTGATGAAGCGTATTCTGGACGTCCAATTTTGGGTCACTCTTTCGAGTACTGTTGGTCGTATATCACGAACAACACGAACAATGTTGGCTTTCAAGACGTCAATTGTTGCTGGTTTATTGACATAAGCCATTGATTTCCAGTAGCCCCACAGAAAAAAAATCGAGAGGTGTGAAATCGCAAGACCTTCGAGGTCAATTGGCAGGTCCATTCCTCGAAATTAACTTATCGTCAAATTTCGATTTCAATAAGTCGATGGTTGCCGTATGGTACGTAGCGCCATCCTGTTGAAACCACATCGCGTTTTCCACATTTTCAAACAAAAAATCATTAATCATGATGCGATGATGATCTCCATCTTTTAAAAAATAAGGGCCAATAATGCTGCCGGCGTGCGAATCACAACAAACAATGCACTTTTCTGGATGTAATGGAGTTTGTAGGGTCTCTTGTGGATTAGTCCCACTCCATATGCGGCAATTTTGTTTATTCACAAACCCGTTAAGCTAAAGAGGAGCCCCATTGCTGAACACAACACTTTGCGATAAAACAACGAGTCCGTTTCCGACTGCTTTTGAGCCCAATCGACGAAAGAACGACGCAGATGCTAGTCTTGTGGCATTAATTCCTGTACCAGTTGGATCTTATATGGATATAGACCAAGACCTTTACGCAAAATTTTCGAGTCTCATGTGACTGACAACGAATGGATAAGTTGAGATCTTCTTCCACACTTTCATTTATAACAACGATGTTCCCTTCAGTACGCACATTCCTTCGACGTGTTGGTGTTATTGCATAATGTAGAGAGTATGTGGTACGAAATCTATTCGCAGTTCGACGGATGGCTTGCTCAGAAGGACGATTATGTGGGCAATAAAAACCACGAAGTTATCGATGACTGATTTTCAAAATAAATTTGAATAATTTGATAGTGTTGTTCAAGCGCGAGTCTATTCATGATGACTTGCCAGAGTATACTGATTATAAATGTCAAAAAGTGAACGCAGTATGACAGCTCGTTTGACAGTTAGCTTTTCCATAAGTTCTATCTAAGAAAAGAAAACACCCGTTATATTGTTAGTTTAAATTTGGTTGTACGTATACAATCGTATAGGTTGTTACAATAAAAAAGGTTCAGATATTTATTTCGAATACGAGTGTGTATAACCTACAAACAGCCGAATGCGTGAAGCGAATATTAGTGGCGATCGCCGATCGGTGATGCATGAGTGTGCAGTTAGTTCAGCTCTTATGTTGCGTTGTTCTAGGTGTAATAAATGTATAATTAAGTATGTCGAACGTGTGGAGGAGTAAGAAACGACCATGTGCTGGGAAAGTAAATGAGTTTATCGGTGATTTTTCGGATTTATCTTATAGTGGTGCTAAAATATTTTGCAAAATTTGTGATATACTCCCGATGAACCGGGTCAAGCAGGATTGTAAAAAACATGCAAATAGTATAACTCAGAAATAAGAAAAATGGCATGCCACGAACAATTCATTTTATGTTCGATTTACTTTTCATGCTGATTGCATAAATTTACCGCTTCATTTACCGGATAAAGAACCATTTCGACATTCCTGGAATAAATATAATCCAAACTGGAAGCTGCCAACACAACGGAAGTATTTGTCAACTGTACGCGACCAAATCGAAAACAGGATCACATCAGAATTGAGAAATAGAGAGCTATGACATTAAGACAAACTATGCCTGTCTTACATCGGTAGATGTTGAGCGGCCTTTCTCAAGATATAAGAACTTTTTTATCACGGTGAATATTGTTAACTGAGAGAAATGTGGAAACATATTTGATGCTGCAAACGTTTCACGGATCTTATCCAGTTTGTGGTACCTTATATCTTAAATAATATGGATTATTTCTTTTATTAGTTATGTTGTGTTATTGTACCGAGCACAGTGCTGCAATTTTACTACCATATATCGTGGGTTTACTGCAAAAAGATAATAAATCCAAAATTGGCAAAACTTGAGGTTATGTTACTAACAGCAACTGCTACTGCTACTAGTCTTTCTCTAGACTAGTAGCAACAGTGCTAGTGCCCAGGTCGAATGAGACCAAAATATGGCGCTCAACATTTTTAAAGTCGTCTTGGTCAGTTGGCATGTTAAAAATTACAGTTAAGTGGCGTTACAAGTGTAACTGACAAAATCGACTTGGACAACGTTTCTTGAAGCCAATGAAAGAAAAACGCAGGATAAAGAGCGTGTAAATAATCAAGACAACTTTATTAGTGGAACTTTCGACCTACAAATACCATCCCCAGATGCATTCCCAATGTATGTATTACAGTTTTAAGCTTTGTGTCTGTAATTTCTGCTATACCTAATCAGGCTCATTGCTTTGTATGGTCAGAAAGTAATGTTAAAGGGGAAGTTGCGAAATAGGCACAGCTTTGTTCAAATGGATAACCAGCCTTTCGCCAAACCTGCAGTGGACAGAGTAGCAATCGGCATTATTTATGTATGTAGTACAATACACGACGATGGAAATACTGGAACATAATTTTCTGAAAACATGGTATTTATACCTGGAAGTCGATTCTATGCATAGTTCCATAGGAACTGCTAAAGAAACGTACTAATGTATACAATGCACGATAATGATTTCTTAGACTTGAAGAAACTAGCAACAGCTGTTATTAAAAACCGCACAACGGATTTTCATGGAAACCGTATCAATGGTTGAAGATTAAAACCACGAGCTACGAAAAACAAAAACCTTTATGTATTTTGTTTAAGTATGTATAACTACTATGATACCGAGTACAACATACTAGATGTTTCTGGTCGTGTAGTCGCTCATCCATGAACAGTATCCCACGAGAATTTGGTCCATAGGCTTCCGCGGTCGTTAATAATATTACACTCTTCGCGTCGTGGTCGTAGCTTTGGCCGACGTTTCGTCCACAATCTTATGGGAAATCTTCAGGGCTGTTACTGCACACTGACTGGGGACTTATTCATTCCGGAGGGGTTTATAAAGGCTTTGTTTGGGTCAATGGAGCGGAAACGTTATGCGTCGATGAAGTGGAGATGTTATGCATCAAAGAAGCGGAAATGTTATGCATTGATGAAGCGTGGCGGTTGCTAGGAGGTTTAATCAGTTGGGATTGAAATTGGGTCTGAAGATGGTTTTTATGTTATTCCTGAAGAGAATTTTGCTGATGCGATCGGTGACACCGTGAATGTAGGGTAGATATATTTGATTAGGGAAGTTAGGGTTAGATGAGGGGAGTCGCTGTGGAAAAGGGTTGGCGTAGCGGTTAGTGATAGTTTGAATATCTTTCCTGGAATTGCGGATCAAAATTTCAGTGATGGGGTTCAGTTCTTGAGGAAGCGAATTGGTGAAACAAAGCGATCAGTCAGCACTAGTGTTACTGACCACTAAAACTGATCAAGTCATTTTTTTTTTAATTATGAAAACTTGGGTTAATTAAAACAATAGTTATTTAGTATTACAAGTTAAAGACAAAAATTAACAAATTATTTATAATATTTTTAAATTCTTTTACTCGCAATTTCTGTAAAGATGACTTAGTAATTTTTACAGTAAGCCCATGATATATATGTGCTATATATGAATATGTATATTCATAATACATCTTCGATCGGCGGCCGATGTTAATATTCGCTTAGCCCAGTCGGCTCTCTGTTTCTGGGCACGTATATACTTACCACAATCTTGGCGCGCCGCCCCAAAGTGTCAACTCTAACCATAGTACTCCTATTTCCAGAGGGAATAATTGTAAGCATGTATAGAAAAATTGCAAAACATTCATAAACGTAAGAGATAGGCGTTTATACTGTTTTGCAATTGGTTTCGCTTGTTTTTTTAGATTTTTTGTACATCGGAACCGAAGAATTTTTATTGGCAGTCAGTGAATTTCAGTAGAGGGGACGTGATTCAAATGAGAGACGCTGTACATGGTGGTTACCAAGAGCAGCGTTGGGAACAGTTCATCGGTAGAGTGGAGCATCTTAATAATTGGAAAGTTGGAAAAGTGTACGATATTGAAATAAACGATGGCCCCGGCATGTATGTATGGGGACCTGATGGTGATAAAGTGGTCTTGTTAGAATTTGAACTGTTAAAGTCTAATGCCACTACTACTTCTCATGAGTGTAGTGTTGTGAAGTATAGACTATAATTTCGGATAACATATTATTTTGCCTTATATTGTATTAATTAACTGATTTACATATATCGAAATAATTGCCAAGAAGATGTGAGGGCATATTTATGTTATGATGTGTAATATTTATTGTTATTGTCACCGATAATAAAACTTGAAACAATTGGTTATTTAGATTTATATTACCGTAGATCGTTTGGACTTGTATCGATGTTCACATTTTGAGGGCTTATGTAGACCAAAACCGACAAAATTTTTCTGATTGTTTACTTTGATGTAACCAGTTCAAAGAGACTGTGGAGTTGACAGATTACCACAAACCCTGTTATGGGTGTTTCACATAGTCTTAGAAGAATGTAAATAATAAAATCAAGAGCAGGATATTTGTTCAACATGTTACTATATTTTGTAACACACAACTTTCTTCGTGCGGTTCAGGGAAGTTACTAGTAAAGGAAGAGCTGGATTGTAGGTATGTTAATGTAGGATTGCGCATCTTAACCGGATAACCGGTTAACCGGTTATAGACGCAAGACGGTTATAAGTTATGGGTAAAATAATGGCCGGTTAACCTTAACCGGTCACGACGGTTAACTGCACACGACTGTTAACCGGTCACGACCGTTAACCGGTTATGACGGTTAACCGGGCATGACGGTTGATCGGTCATGACGTCAAGATAAAGTATTGATGTTTATGAGCGATGGCGCAGCAATAATGTGTTCGGTAGGCCGTTCTCTTCTTGAACATGGTTGCAAGTGTTTACATGTTACGTGTAAAGTGCATGCTTTACATCTTGTGGCAGAAACCACTCGACAATGCTCTCCCGAGGTAGATGCATTAACAGCAAGCACAAAAAGAGTATTTTTGAAATCCCCCAAACGCCTACGATCATTTCACACAGAGTGTCCTGGTATTCGTCAACCACCGGAGCCAGTTCTTACACGTTGGGGAACATGGTTGCAGGCAGCTTTTTGTTATGCTGAACATTTCAAAATGCAGCTATTAAGGAGAGCCAGTCGAAATTTCAAGATATTTCATTGAAACAGATTTAAAAAATATTCGTAGCTACTATAAAGGATTAGCTGACGCAATAGACCAATTACAAAATAGATCGTTATCATTATTGGAAATTATGGACGGAGTGCATACACAGCTACTGACTATACATGACGGTAGATGTTGATCGCTCTTTTTCAAAATATAAACTCATTTTCTTACCACGGCGAACATCGCTCACCGATACAACTGTGGAAACACATCTAATGGTGTCAACTTTTTGCCACTTTTATCCATATGATGTTAATACTGATAATGGTGCTTCTAGTTTTACTGTTTCGTAGCCGAGGATGCCTAAAAGAGTGAGTGTTTCACTACTTATCACATATTATAATTATGTATTAGTTCTGGTATTTTTTTTCTATTTTCTTACTATTGTTTTTGTATACTAGGCAGGTACGACTATGGCACGGCTCCCTGTCACCGGGCTCTAGTTATTATTTCTTTAGCGTTGTTTCCCCAAATCGATCTCCTTATAACTTTTATACGTATTGGTTAGGTAACATGAATTTGTTGGTGGGTATCACTCCAAGGATTGGTCTCAAAAACGACCTCCCAAAAATATAACATTTCTTTGTTCTCTCAGAATTGTGCAAAAATGAAAAAAAAATAAAAACCATATATAATAAAGAACTAATATGTAGGTAACATTTAATTTTTGTTTCATTCCACATTGTGGAAAAATGTAGTGGTAAGGCATACAATATATTTGTAGTTAACGTGTTGTGATAGTATAACGTTTTATTACTATTTATCACGTGTACTAATTTGAACTTTGTGAGATCTGGACCAATTTTTCAGTCCTACCTTAAATGTGAATATTTTCTTAACTTGAAACTAAACGATTTCCTCGGAAGAAATATTTTTCTCTCTTGGATTTTCTTGATTTCCTAACCCTAAGAAAATAGTTATTTAATACAAATAAACTTTCAAGAAAAAATTAAAATTAGGAGCAAATGAATGAACTAAGGAGAAAGTTTTGTTTTATGATACAGTATAATCAAATTATTTCTTTAATGATGTAATTAAATAGGAATTAGCTTTATGTAGTTTAATAATTTCTGAGTTAATATTTAAGGTTATTTATCTCTTTTTTTATTATTATTTATTATATATTAAAAAAAAACTATAGTTAAATTAGTACACGTGGTACATAGTAATAAAAAGAAAAATATTGCATTAATCGGCATCTTCTGAAAATGTTTATGAAACGTTGTACGTACATTTTGTAGTAGTGCTTTAACGACAATTTTACTAGAAATGTATTGTAATTTACCTACAATTTTGTGGTACTTTTTTACTAATTTTATAGAGTTGTTTACAATTTTGGAGTACTGTTTCTACTACGAGGGTGAATCAAATATAAACCGGAATGCTTTTCGTACCGATAGTGAGGTGAACAAAGAGGGACGTGGCTTCTGAGGTTTATCGATGGGGATGTCTCGAGGACGTTGCGTCGCTAGGGAACACCACATTACCACCTAGTTAATAACTATCGCGATGTTGGAGCGAGAAGTACCGTCGTCCGTTGCGCAACGGATTATAGTTAAATTTCTTACGAAAGAGGGCGCAAAACCATCAGAAATTTTGAAAAGGTTTGAGGCACAGTTCGGGGATAAGACACTTAATAAGACACAAGTGTATTCATCAAACAATTTATAGAAGGACGAGAAGCCGTAGAACGTTCATACTGTTGGCCGATTTCTCGAGGACGACCGACATTAACAGTAGCCGAAATTGCTTCTGAGGTGGGAATCAGTTTTGGTAATGCTCACGCGATCATTGCTCGTCTTCTCACCAAACATCAAAAACGGAATCGTATGGAAATGTGCCAACGGTATTTGAACCGCTATGCGGCTGAAGGGGAAGGTTTTTTTTGCACCGGATAGTGACTTGTGACGAAACTTGGGAGCACCATTACACCCCGGAATCGAAACAAGCAAGTCTGGAATGGTGAAAGAAGAACGAATCTGCACCTGTCAAAGCCAAAACTCGGCTCTCGGCTGGAAAGGTTTTGACGACCGCATTTTTCGACTTTAAAGGAGTCTTACATATTGATTTTCTCCACGACAGTCGAACTGTAAATGCTATGTACTACTGCCAACTTTTAGACGAGATAAAAAATGCATATCGTCGGAAAAGTCGCGGCTTTCCCGTAGGAGACGTTATCCTGCTGCAAGAAAATGCCCGACCCTATACAGCTGCACTAACGCGGCAAAAATTTGAAGAATTGTCATGGACTATACTAGAACACTCTCCCTATAGTCCGGACTTATCGCCCTGCGATTACCACCTGTTTGGACTGCTGAAAGAAGCTCTTGGCGGACAACGTTTTGATGATGTGTTGCAGTTGAAGTTTTCGTGCGCAATTGGCTTATGGCGCAACTATCTTCGTTTTACGATAACGGGATAAAAAAATTACCCATCCGTTGGGAAAAATGTGTCACGAAATCAGAAGATTATGTAGAAAAAGAATTTTAAGTCTTTGTATTTTTATCATGTCCCAATAAATGTTAAAAAAATAATTCAGGTTTATATTTGATTCACCCTCGTATAAATATGGAGAGTAGGCAAAAAAACTCAATAATAGGGTATTTTCTACTTACTTCGGTAGTTGTCACTATAGTAACCGTCGATTCTGTTAGGATACACTGCAATTGTGATATAATTTGCTATACATTTCTCTCGGTGCAGTATCGCTCGTAATTTTGCTTCTTGGGTGTTTACACCGAAAAAATTTTTAATGTATGCATCTTTTCGTTATTTGTGTAAGCATTTCACTACATTGTGGTTAGAAGAGATAATGATATTGACTGACTATAGATAAAAATTTCAAATAAAACAACAACTTTTGCCGGTTTTATTGTACCTTCATTTTGAAAGTAAATCATAACTTGGGAGAACTCACTGTAACTAGAATATTGGGATCTTTCGGTAATCAAAGAAAAAGAATGGCTGTTACATCAGAGAAAATTAATTTATTTCGTGATGCTCCTTCTTTTTTTGTGCTATTTTTCTTATCAAGCATTAATTGTAGACTATTTCTATGTATATTCATCGTTCATTACCAAAGATGTTCCGCAATCTTATGTATTTGCCCTGCGTATATGGACTTTCCCCTCCACTGTTGTTCTACTTTATAGCTGATTACATGATTACACGTTCATATTTTAGTTTATGTAAACATTGATATGGACATATGGAAAAGATAATAACCCGATTTTAATTTTAATTGAAATAAAATAAAAATAATTAAATAGTCTGTTGTTTGACATCGTCCAGCAAATTGCATATTCGTCATATTTAATCATGTGCAGAAGTTTTTTTGCAACTTTCTTAATATGCGTTGGAACCTTCACTGTAGCAAGTAAGATTTTTCATTTAATTTATTCATTAAGTAGGTTTTATGCTGGTCTTAGATATGATAGTGAAAAACTGTGCCTCCCCGCTTCGACCATACACATCAATATCACTTTCCAGAAGCTCTCTTAATAAATAATTTGTGTATTCGGAAACGATCAAAGGACCTGAAGATTATATTAATATACAGTCTGTACATCTTCATTTCCGTCTAATATTACCTTCATAATTCCAACTGTATTATTGTCTTTCGGCGAAGATTAGGCAGGTTTTGTCAAGTAGCGACCCAAATTCAGTTGAAACCTTCAAAATAAGTTTCGCTTCTTCTTCATACTGGTCAAAATTGTCACGAATAGTTTTTAGATATTCTGTTAAAGAGGTAATTTGATCTACAACTTCTTTTAAAATAAGACCTTCTTTTTGAAACGTCAAATTTACTTTGTTTGTTCTCTCTAAAACATCGTACCAAAATAAACTAAGGATACATGTTTCAAATTCACATGTTTGTTCATAATATTTGTTGCTTCATTTCGTGTATCGTAACTTTGGTCAGTATCTTGAGATAATTTTTTTAAGGTTATTAAAATTTCATGATAATTTTGTTTTAATGACCTTAAGGCATCATATCTCGCTGACCATCTTGTGTCAGACGGAGATTTCATCACAAAAATTCTTTCATTTGCATTAGAATTTATTGACATTTTTATATTAATTTCTTCTTTTAGCAAATTCCACTTGTATGTGGAACCTGGCAAGAAATTGTACAATGTTTGTACAATCCCAAAAAAAGAAATAGCTTCTACACATACACTAGCTGCTGTCCTTCCAACAAGATTCAGAGAACTACACGGTACAAATTTTGCAAATTTGTTTATTTCTTTTATCTTACTTTGAACATCTTGTTATTTTCCAAACATATTTAGCCGCATTGTCGTAACATTGCGAACGGCAATTTTGAATGTCAAGATTGCAATTAAATACTGCACAATTTCTCGAGCCAGATCAATCCCTTTGTGGCTTTTTAGAGGCAAACATTTTAAAAACCTTTCCGACACTTCAAATGTTTGTGAATTCACGTATCTAATTATAAAAGTAAGTTGATGTTGCAAATCAGGTGTAGAATCAACTATTATTCCAAAATATTTTGATTCTTTTACTTCTTGAAAAATGAAATTAGTAACATGATCGCCTAATAAGTGAATAAACTCATTGCAAATTGTCGAAGACAGATAAGATATTTTGCCCCGTCCAATATTTTTAATTTTTTCAATATGATCTGCTAGAAAATCGTCATATTTTGCTAGTAGTTCCAATATGCCTAAATAATTCCCATTGTGCACTGATCCAAAAATTTCATCTTTGCCCCTTAATGGAAGTCCACGTTGACACAAAAAAATTATAACATCAATAATTCTTTGTAAAACCTTTTGCCAGTACTCGCATTCATTTTCATATGCTTTTGAGAAATCTGTTTCCAAGCCCTGTTTTTTTTATCTAACCATCTAGTTAAAACACGCCTTGGTATGAGAAGCACTATTTTCATGAGATACGACGTTATGCGCTTAAACATTGATTTTGAAATAAATCTTTGCGTCGATCCGCTAACTTGTAAAGTAGCTTTAATCATTCCCTTCAAAATCAATGTTTTGTTCAAAATTACCTTTTTCGATCAAATATCGCAAAACTTCTTCAGACTTACTCCATTCAGCAGGATCATTACTAAATATTTCGCATTTACTGTAGGATGTTGTTGGTTCTTGTTTATCGCTGCCAGAATGAATCACTTTCATTGATCGTTCGTGTACGGTTGGTGACCCCGTTTGAATATCTGAAGCTCCTAAAAGAGTGTTTTCATTTTCAAAAAATCCCAATAAAGACGTCTGTCCTTTAGCAGATTCACTTATTTTCATGCAATTTTCTTTTTTCTGCTGTACTGAGATAATGGCGTTTCATTTCTGTAAAAAGTAATAATATTATAAATTTATTTAATAGAACAGCATAAGGTTTTGCAGTTTAAAAAGTAAATTGTAAGGCCACGATTTCAGCAAGTATTAGGACGGCATTTATTCGGTTACTAAAATTGCAAAACTTGGCCTCAATGAACACAACTCTCAAACTTTAAGTCACTTTATTTTGTGTTTGAGTAGGTGTTTATATAAGTTTGTAAAATCCCTTTAATGTGTTGGTCCAGAAGCCATTGTCAACGTCACATCGAAAGCAAACAGGATTTTTCTGCAAAAAGTGGCATACGAGACCAAAAAAAATTTACAATTAATTTATGTGTTACTCTTATATTATGTAATCTATTGTTTAGTTTACTAGACAAAGAAGCATTTGTCTCCTAGTATTGATTCAAAAGGTTTTCTTTCATAAACCAATATAATTTGATAACAATGTATACTGCTAAATTTAAAAGTATGAGTTTCTTTTTTTTAACGTTAGCAAAATTTGAATCAAATACACAAACACTTGACTCTCACCTTTACCATAACCCTTTACAAATATTATGTGCATGATTTGATAGCTAGGCATCTTTAGCAGTAAAATATTTAACTCCGAATTTAGTATTACTTTCAGTGTTAGCAAAATGTCGTAAAGGTGAGAGTGACGTTTAACAAAATTTGATTAGCCATGTCATTCCTCATTCGCCTGAAATTTTTCATTACACTTTTTAACTGTTTTCATTAATTGAGACGAGCAAATTTTGTACCATACTTTTTACGTTTTATTTTTTATTCTGTTCTGATTAGAGCTATTACGGTACCTACATACGGTACCCAGCTTTGTACTTTTACTATTTTATATCAATGTTTATTTGTTGTGCGATGCTTCTTTTCATTTGTTATGTTTGTTCATTTGTTGTAGGTACTACTTGCTTGCAAAATTTTTACTGGAGGGATTATTTACATGGTCAGATACCCTACGATGCCCTTGAGGTTTCCTCGGGACTTTACGTGGGTCAGGTTTATATCAAGGACGCCATCGTTCCGGCAGCCATCTATCCTTTTCGTAGCAGCGTGATCGCGATGGCTGGCCCACGTATAGAAATTAAGGAACACGTAAAGGTATCTATATCTTGATTGCGTAAGTATTTCGAGCAGAAGACGTCGTACCAATGTATTCATTTTAAAATCCCGTCTTCCTTTTGGTTTGCTCACATTCTTGTCAATCACTTGAGGTAGTGTGATAGGTAATTGGTTAAAGTGATTGGATAGTCTCTATCTGTTTTCGTATTAGTAAATCTTATATTTATATTTATAGATTTTATGTACACCCGAGCCGGAGAAATTTTATTGGGACCCAGTAAATTTTACTAAAGCGAATATGAGTCTGATGAAGGATGCTGTAGTCGCTGGATATCAAGAAGGTTCCCTGATAGTTTATATAGGTTTGGTACACCATCTCGACAGTTGGAAAATTGGCAAAGTACTTGACGTTGAAGTAACTGGTTGGGAAGGCATTTACGTGTGGTCAGAGAAGGGTGAAAGGGTGATACTCAAAGAATTTCAGCTATTAAAATATAATTCTAGCAGTGACAATTATCCTTTGAAACATGAATTATAGTAATAATGAATAACGAGTTGTTTCATACTTTGTTGTACGTTTAATAAAAGTTCAGTACAGATTTACCAGTTTTACTACTATACTCTCCAGAATGCTAATAAATTTCCACATTTTGAAGAATCATTGGGGATGTACAATTTTTTACATTTATACTCCACCTATGTTGATGATCAACCTCTCTCATCCAATAAAGTACCACCAGTGGACCAGTAATGCATATTGTGCAAACTTAGCGGCCCATCATTAGCAAAAGTAGCTTAATCAGTCCACAACACGCAATGCAGGAAGGCAGCATCTTTATGATAGATATATTTTAACCAATTACAATTATTGCGTCTATGATCAAAATCTGTATGGATGTGACGTATTGTCTATTAGGGTGCGATGAATTGATGACTTACTTATACCTACAACGGAAGACATTTCTCTAGTGCCTGTATGAGGATGAACTTCAACATATGCAAGGACATGTATCGCATTAGCTTCAGTTCTAGTTACATGTGTTCTAGTATGATTTTCACAAGGTTGAGCATACCCGGTTTCACGTAATCGCGTCGCCAAATGTTAGAATGCGTCTCGGCTGAAATGTTTTCTTTCTGGACACTTAACGGCATATCCACGTTCAACAATACACGCGTTTTCAAAACGTTGAAAATACACTGCAACCATATCATCATATCATCTGCATTAGAAAACGACATTTTTTATCATTCAACGGCTAAGCAGTAATCTTTAAGGGCCAGTGTGCCGTAAAATTCTATGTACTTGTCACAATTATCAAATAAATAATTGTTTCCATAGCATGCTAGATTCTGCTGTTGTATTCAAATCGTACTAGATTTTGTTATCTTTATTTGAAAAGTGATCAAAAACAAATAGTCATATCAAACTAATACCGATACAATTTTGTGTGTAAAAGAGTAAAAGTTATCATACCTTTGTTTCATGGCCAAGTAAGATAGGTTTCGATATTATTAAGTAGGTATTTGTAACTGATACGGAAATTATTACTGATAATGGACTATTTTCGTTATTATCTGGAAAAAGGAAAAATATATCGCTATGCGGTTTTCGCCACTATTTTAGTCTATCAATACTCTTCAAATATAAGAAAAATGTATTGTCACATTTGAATTTTCAGAGATAATTGAGAAAAATTCGTACGGTGGCACAAACTACGACGTCTAAAACAACGCTGAATGCCTTTTCGAACAAGTCCACACTTCTTTAAATCAGGTAAAAACTGCAGAAGTTATAGCAGGTTTAGTTTTACATGATTCGGCAACGCCTACTACACTTGTTATTTATAATATGACAAAACGTATTTAACCAAAGTGGTGCGCAATTAACCTTGCCTTTTAATAAAGCATTTACAATTATAGTTAATCCTGGAACTTTTACCAGCTAATTTGAAATTTACTGTTGACCCTAACAATTGCGTCCCCTAGCGTTCATGTTTGGAATTTAAAAATATTTTAATTAAATTTATCTTTACCACTTTAGTTATGAAAATTTCTTTCCTATCACAATAGCTATTGTAATTTGCAAGATATCGCCGGTCCCCACTCTTAGTGGGACAGGCTGTATGAATAAAATTGGTCCGAGTGCTCATCAATGTGCAACTCCGTAATGTATTTCGATTTTTGGTGATAATGTGTTGTTCCGATCCATATCCAATCCATAACTCCTTCTACGTTAGAAGATGAAGTGTATTTGCTCTGATTCCGTAATATTCTAGTTCACTCAGCAATATGTCAGGGCTGACGGAATCAAATGCCTTTAAAAGGTCCAACATACTGATATGCTTGTACCCGTTGCTGTCGAACGCTGAATTGACGAAATTTACAACTCAGCATACCTGTTGAGACCGATCGTCCTTGTCTATATCCATGCTGTTCATTAACTAGCAGTTTTTTATTTAGGTATAATATCAGCTTGTTTGCTCAAAAATTTTTGAAACAGCTAGAAGAATGCCGATAGGGCGATAATTTTCGTACATGTCTGGATGTCCTTTCTTAAAAACTGGTATTACTTTTGCAACTTTTAATTGTGATGAGAATATACCTTACTCTACACAGGCGTTAAAGGTGTATGCCAAAACTTCGTTAATCTCGGCGCGAATTTCTTTTAACAATGACGTGGACATATTATAAATCTCCGACGTGTTTGTGTTTTATGTTTAATATGATCTGTTCTACTTCTTTTGAGGTAGTTGGAGTGATGAAAAACGATTATATGTTTTCATTCTATTGTCGGTTCCCATATAAATTTCTCATTCATCTCTCCTTTCAAATCTCTGTGTTACCTGTAGCAATCTTCTCCATGCGTTACCTTAGCTACGGCAGCCCATGCGTCTCGATTGGTTTGCTACGCTTAACTCCCATCTCAAAAATATCGCGCGAGAAAGAAGGATGATAAACCCTCCGGGAAGATGAAGATGGTAGGTACTTTTATATATCCGAATGAGATGGTAAGTATGGAGTACGGTTCCCCTTGCTCTAGCTGAGGTGGAGATGGCGTAGAGCTTGATAAGCGCCACCTTATTAAAAAAATATGAGGGGACCACCCTATAGTTTATCGACGTTAAAATAGGGAAATTTGTCGCAAGATATTGAATAATAAAGGTTAGGTTAGTTTGAGTATGAATACAACGGATTAACGCAACTATGACTACAAATGTAATTTGACATTAATTTTCTGTCACCCTATATGTTAAAAATACTACTACTAAACAATAACTACAAGAAAACTACACCATAACCTTTAACAAAATTAAATATATTGAAAATAAAAAAAAATGTAAACATATGACATATACATATTTAGAACAAACATGTAAGCATGTATGAAATATATTAAAAAAAATAAATGTACAAACTTATTGTGACTGTAGTTGCAAAACAAAAATGAATAGATATCTAGGTATATTCAAAATACGAGAAATATTGACCCGTAAATAAGCAAAACAAAGCAATGATGTAATTGCGTCCTTTCGAGAAATACGCGGGAATAACTGTCATGCAAAATTGAGTGTTATACAAAATTAAACCTTATATACTATATCCCTAAGGATCCATTCTGTAGCGATATCACCAAAAACATAATGAAAGTGAATAAACTATCGCAAAAGCAGACAAACAAAATCTAGAAAGGGAAATTTTAGTATCGTTTGATATTTGTTCACTCTCCCCCAGCGTACTAATCCCAGAAACCATAGAATATTTAGTTGAACTCTTAAAACTTAACGACATTGACGACGTCAAAATCGCGGAATACAAAAGACTAACTTCTTTTTGCATGAACCAAAACCGTTTTCAAATAGGGAGCAAATATTATGAACAACTGGAGGGTACGGCGATGGGTAATCCACTGTCCCCGTTCATAGCCAACTTGTTTATGAGTAAATTTGAAACGTGTTTGAAAAAGGACACCGTGTATTTCCCTAGAATTTGGCTTAGATATGTAGATGATATTTTCGCGGTCTTTGACACTGAGAAAAGTAACATCCCGGATTTCCTCGCGACACTCAACTCAAAATTCGGATCCATTAAATTTACAGTGGAAGAAGAAGTGAACAATCAACTCCCATTCCTAGATAGCCTAGTAATTAGAAACAATAATAAACTAGAAATAGACACCTATAGAAAAGAAACAAGCATTAATAGATTCATTATGACCGATTCGAACCACTGCGAACAACATAAAATGGCCGGGATTAGTTTCTTAATTAATAGACTAGTGAAATTTCCCTTAAACCAAAATAGGTACAAGAAAAAGCTTAAATTCATAAAAAATGTGGCTATTTATAAAGGTTACTCTTCTATAGATGTCGACCGCATCCTTAAGAAAGTCCAACATAGGCATTATGTAAGAAATTCTACGACCTTGATACCGCGACAAGAAATTTATGAAACTCCCTTTCCATAGAATATCGAAAGGCATCAGTAAAGTTTTTAGGGGACAAGACATGAACGTATGTTTTAGTTAACGAAATACACTTAAGAACCTTCTTGGTAATCCAAATGACAAACCGGACATGAAAGAAAGGTCGGGAATTTATAAAATTGCATGTGACGACTGTGATAAAGCCTATATTGGACAAACAAAACGAGCGATAGGTACTAGATTTAATGAACACATGAGATGCTATAGATTCGGTCGAACAGGAGCGTCAAGTGTAGCTGACCGTATGAATGACACAGGACATGTAATCCAATTGGAAAACCTCAAATTAATTAAAAATGTAACTTCACCTCGGGAATTTGACGCATTTGATACACTGTACATGAAAACACATTCGAAGCTCCTTAACAAAGAGAATGCGCCACTTCATTTCTCTTGCTTGTTTGATTTATTAGGGTAAAAGAACTTTTCAGTCCACACTTGACCAAGACCGCGTCTCGGTGTTTTGCAGTATATGTATTGGTTTGTTTAGTATCCTTAGAGTGCGTAGATAGAGAATTAGCGGGGGGGGGGGGATGAGACCCTTGGCCGTTTCACATATACCCAGCATGTTAGAGTTAAACGATAGAAAAGTAGGTATTCGGAAATAGATATACACAGATACATGTTTAGACACATTTGTACACATATACTCTTCTTTTTTCCTCAAGAGGTGGGGTAGACATACATAGTAGAATTAAAGAAAAAGTTTTTAGTTTTTTCGTTCAGATTTATTCGGTAACTCGGATGAAAATGGGGGCCCAGTGAGCCTTTGAAACAGCTGTTCCGAATTAATTAATAATATTTTGTGTGGTGAGGAGTGTGCCGATACTCTGTGTTGTTTCTCATACTACCCCACAGTCCTTGCTATCATTATTAAAATCTAGAAGTGCTACGGGATGGATTATTTTCGTGCAAGAAACATAGATACAAAAATAGCTTATAGTATACAGCTTTCAAATATGTATGAACTGGTTATCGAGGATTCCTAGCATTGTTCACGAGTCGTTCAGTAGGAACTTTGGGTGTTCACACGGGTTCTTGGGGCTAGATAAGGGCTCCGAAAGGAGACAATCAGATTAGCGAACAGCTAGTTACGGTGGTAAAACTATCTCGACGGCGGTGATTCGGAAAGAAGGCGGCGCTGATAGACCTGGGAAATGGGAAATGAACATCGGACAGTAGACAACGGACGAACGCAACTCGACGGAAGAAATCAACTTCCAAAACCCGCAACTCAACGGAAGAAACCAATTTTCCAAAAACCGCAACTCCATGGGAGTAATCAAATCTTCAAATCCGCTACTTAGAGCGTTATTCCAGACGATTGACTCAAAAGGCGACTACACGCAAACCATATAATCGTCGGAACATGGACCTTGGATGCCAATAATCGCCAAAAAGGGTTATGTCAGACGACAACTTGTTAGTCATAGGCCATAACTACAGCCACAGGCGAGAAGAATTTCTAACAAAGAGATTAGTGGTGTAAACTTCTGAAATAACGAATACCAATGGTTTTAGTAAGCGATAAAGATCAGATCATAGAACAAACCAGGCAAATGAACTTAGTTGGAGCGTGTACACAAATACTACGCACTATCGACTCGATGAAGTCATCCTCGTAGATGTTCAATTTCGTAATATGTCTGAATAAAGGAATTGGCGCGAAATCAAATAATATTGTTTGAAGTATTCTAAATAGGAATTTAACGGAATTAAAGTGTAACAAAATATAAATTAGTTGGAATTTAGCGCAATAACAATAGCAAAATGTAATTCTATAATGGATTTTTAAATAATAAATGTAAATATTCGCCCAATAAGTGGTGTCATCTATCGAGATAAACATTGGTTAGAACGATATTTAGCGGGTTAACTTGTACAGCTATACAGCAAGGATCTTATTCCGTAATAGTTTTTTTCCTCTGGAAGTTCCTCTATTCGGAACATACTAAAATTTAGTTAGATCCTACGTATACAATATTTCAATCTATATTTAACCCTGAGTTCATTTCTTTTCAAAAGAGTTTAATTGCAATATATAATAGAATATAGTTCTATCTAAAACAGGAAATATACATATGTCTGCATATTTCCTTATCTGTTAACATTACATATTTGGTTCCTAATTTGTTTGATATTAAGTGCCTAGTTAGATGCGATTACAACACATTTCCTTTTCAACAACAATAAACAGTTTGCTTGCTGACATCGGCTTGTAAATTGCGTATTTATCAATACCCAACGATGTACAAACATTTTCTTGTTATAATCTTAATATGTGCCGGACACCTTATAACAGTCGGTAAGATCTTCCACACCACTATAAAAAAAAAAAAAATTAATTATAAAAATACTCCAGTTATATGTAATTCCTTCTGAATAATTTAATCATATTTAATTGTTGTTTGTATTTGACATTTTCAATAATTTTATTTGACTTGTTTCAAATTTTTTATAATCAATCTGTATATTGCCTTGTAAATTTCGTGGACGCGTGTCTTGAACAAGTGCCATCGCCTTGTTGATACCTGTATCGATTTCCTTATTCATCAGTAGAGTTGCCCAATCTGCGCCAACAGCCAGTGGCGGGCGCATAACAGTTTACACAAAATAAATGGTCAAAAATAAAATATAATACGCGCTCAACCACTTACCGTCTAAAGAGTCTTCCGTGAAATAACAAAGTGAATAATGTCTGTTAAATATCTGCAACATTGGATATGTTTCCACAGTTATTTCGGTAAACCGAGTGCGGCGTGAGGAAAAAGTGTGTTTATATGCAGAAAACGAACATTCTGTTTCAATGTTTGCGGCACCATCATTCATAAACATCAACGGTTGGTTTGTTGAAAGTTCAAACTTTTCTAATGTATTTAACATTAACTTTGAAATTACTTCGGCAGTACATTGTTGTATTCGTCTGGAAGCTAATAGAATTGAAGGTGACGATTGACGTGGTTCCATTGTACGTACCATTACATTAACTACAGAATGTTTTTTACGATCTGTTGTTTCGTCCACACATAACCGCAGTTTTTTTATCTTTCAACTCCGATTTAACTCTTTTTTCAACATGTTCACGAGCAGATGACACAATCCTTTGTAACGATGCCCGGCTTGGTAATTTGCAGTCCGTATATTTATTCCCAAAGGAGACATATGCTTCCTTGTCTAGTACATTAAACGGTAGATTACATGCAATAAAGGTAGCACATAAATTAAATTTAAATTTGTCATAGTGTCGTGTGCATTTTTTTTTAAAATGCTGTTTACTATTTACGTGACGTAGACAATCCCTTTTGGACCAACGCATTAAAGGGATATTACAAACTACACATTGAATTTTAACGCCATCATAATTTAGGTCAGGCATTTCTGTTATAAATTCTGTAACCTTGTCGAACATTGGTCGTTTTCGCGAGCTAGGCAACATTTTTAAAACAAGCGTAGAACTACGAAATAGTATTTATGGCAGCGTACATGTATACACAACAGATCTGGTTGAGACTCGTAGTTATGCTGAGGGTTGTATCGAACCTCCGCCACTGTCCATTGGCGCTAGTGAGCAACTCTAGGAATGACTATGATTTAGCACGACATGAGCTTATGCTAAGAGAAAAGGGGCCGATGTATGTGAGGGCTAAGTTACACAACTCATTACCAAGCATAATCAGAAAGATTACTAATTTTAAGATATTGAAATATCTTTCTCAGGGTTTTTACTCTAAATTTTGTTAAATTTTCAAATTTAACTCTATTAAATGATTTTCGTAGGTTCGGGGGTATCCTTAGATACCCTTGTGGCAATTTTGAATGAATTTGTAACTTAGTGAAACCAAATTAACGAATTTTTAAGATTTTAAAATCAACTAACCTTTAAACTTTCGAACGACGCCAATGTAAATAAACACTCTGTTTAAATACACACCACAGGAACTGCCTGTTCTGGATATTTAACCCTATTTGCTTTTCTAATAATGACTTTGAATACACCACGAACACTTATCTTTGGATTGGATTCACGACAAACTTTGATTCAACCAAGGCCGAATAAAGATTGATGAAAATTGAGGGCGTCGTTTCTCTTTCACTTATTTTAAATCGCGAAAGACCGGCGATTGTTTTCTTTCACAGCCAATTTTGATAATTTGCCTAAATAGAAACTAACTTTTCGATGACTATGCCTTGTTTGTTGATGATGTATTTTGGAATACCAATTTCCTCGAAATAGGAATTCAGACATTTGATGATGGTGCTGCTGTTACATTTTGTTGTGGGATATAATTTTACAAGTTTCGTGAAGTGATCTAAGACCACCAAAACATTCTTGTAACCATCTACAGGGATCAAGTTCTGAAGAAAATCGATACAGATGATATCTAAGACAATATATAAGAGAAAGTGTTTAATTTATTATTCAGTATAGAGCCCTATACAATTAAAGAATACTATACGACTTTTTGTTTGGATTACTTATATTTTAGTTAACTAAGGCTGATTAGTGTATGTTCTTTTATAAATGCACACATGAATGATGTGTCCGATTGTGTTTCTCCATTAGGAGTTTTTTTTTAATTAAGTTGAAATTAATCACCATTGCATTTACGTTGTATCTTACGTTGCCTTGTATCGACCTATGTAATGGCTGATTGAAATAAATTATTTATCTATCTATTACTTTAGGTAAAGTTTATTACAGAAGACATTTTGTGACCAAGTTTTTATCTTCCGTAAAAGTTTATATCTTCCCTAAAAAGATCACTGTAGGTACATGTTTCTGTATTGCAGGTGTTTCGATGCAAAATTTTTACTGGCGAGAATATCTACATGGAGAAATACCCTATGATGCACTTGAAGCTGCCCCCGGTGTCTATATTGGCCAAACTTGCTTCGCGGAGGGTCCATATGTAGCAACTATTTATCCTCATCGTAACAACGCCATAGCAATGCATCAACTTTATGAGGAGGTTACGGAAAACATAAAGGTACTCTTCTTCGACGTTACAAATCTTACGGAATGATTGGATATTAGTTCGTAGCAATTTATACCGCGCTCGTAAATTCCGTGGTAAAGTTAACCGCTAAAAATATGGACAGTGTTACAACATGAGACTCGCGACTATAAATGAATCCCTACGTACCCTAATATATAACCCCTGTAAGTCATAGTCTATAATTAAGAGTAGTATTACTATACTTTTGGTTTTCGGGTTGCAACCGTGTCGTTGTTGTAGCTCTTGCCGACGTTTCGTCCACTCTCCCATGGGACATCTTCAGGGCTGTTACTGCTCACTGTCTGAGGATTATTCATTCCGGAGGGGTTTATATAGGGCTTGCTTTGGGTCAATGGAGCGGCAATGTTATGTATCGATGAGGCGGAAATGTTATGCATCAATGAAGGACCAACACATTAAAGGGATACTACACATTGAATTTTGACGCCATCATAATTTAGGTCAGGCATTTCTGCTATAAATTCTGTAACTTTGTCCAACATTGGTCGTTTTCGCCACGTAGGCAACATTTTTAAAGCAAACGTAGAACTACGAAATTGTATCTACGGCAGCGTACATATATACACAACAGATCTAGTTGAGACTCGCAGTTATACTGAGGGTTGTAACTCTTGTAATAAGAAATATGTTAAATTACTTTTTCATCCAAGTTACATGAAAGGTCTTAAAAAAATCTTTTCGAAAGTCGAACGTAAAATTGTGTTTTCTTCAAATAATAATTTCTTCAAAAACCTTTTAAGAAGTTCTGAAGACCCAGTAGATAACATGGAATAATTAGGAATTTACAACATTTCATGTAAAGATTGTAATCAAGTGTATATTGGACAGATAAAAAGATCAATCAGAATTAGGTACAAAGAGCATTTGACTCATCTCAAGTTCAGAAGGTTTGATAAATTCAATGTCGCCCTAGGTATGCTGGAAAATAATCATAAGGTTGATACTATAGTTAGTTAAGAACGTAAACAGTATTGTTCAATCAAATTGTTGTGAAGGCATGGAAATTTATAAAAGCAAACATAACTTAATGAAGTCAGATTTAGGACCACTAAATTCCAGCCTTTGCTTATATTATATATAGTCTTTTTACGTCCCTTATATTTTTCGGTGTCGGGACTTTTTTTCTCTCTTCACGTGTGTACAAACTTTGACCTCTGTTTCTTATCTTGTGCTAATCTACTTGGCGTTGCTATTATTTTCCCTTTCCTTTGGATAATTTTTGCGACCGTTGTATCCCAGTTTTCCGTAGGTCTTCCCCTGTTTCTTTTCTTTTGTATCATAGCTTCTCATATTTGCTTTACTGGTACGTTTTCTTTCATTTTTGTCATGTGTTCCCACTAACTTAACTATTTTTCTTCGATGTATTCTAAGAACGGTTTAATCTTGAGCTCTGCTCTTATATCTGTGTTTCTTATTCGATTTCTCGTTGTCACTCCCTTAACTCTTCTTAAATATTTCATTTCTAAAACCTTCTTGTTAATATCCAGGACTCACACCCGTATGTAAGTACTGGCCTGTATATGGTGTTGAATACTGTTACCTTAGTTTTTCTGGTAATTTCTTTCTTGTTTAGGAATTTATTTTTGGTTGCGTGGAATAGTTTTGACGTTTTATTAGTTCTTTCTTCTATGGCTTTATCTTGCCTTCCATTATTGTCTACTATAACTCCCAGATATTGGAAGTGATCTACTTGTTCTATTCTCTCCCCATTAATTTGTAGATTTGTTATCTGTTGTTCTTACGCTATTACCATGATCTTTGTCTTGTGTGTACATATTTATCTTCATTCCGTGTTTCCTTAGAACGTTGTTCCATGTCTGTAAATTATTCTGTAGGTCTTCGTCTTTTGCCATAAGCACCATGTCGTCAAATGGGTACTCTGATATTCTGACTCTCTCTAGGTTTCGATATCCCACATGCAGTTTCTTCAATTTTGGTGTACATTCTTTTATGATTTCGTCCAAAATATTCAACAGTGTCGGATTTATAACACCTCCTTGTCTTAGCCTATCTAATGTTTCAAATTCCGTGTGCTCCATGTTCTTGCTTATTACGTAATTCCTGTTTCTCTTATATAGGCTCTTAATGACTTCTATTAGCTTTCTGTCTACTCCTCTTTTTTTTAACTGTCCCATATCATTTGTCTTTTCACCCTGTCGAATGCTTTTTTCAGGTCGATGAAGGCCACCTATGTTTGTGGTTTAGTCAGTAGAGTTTTCTCTGTTATTTACTTCATTCTAGTAAATATGTCGTCCTGTACTCCTCCACCTTTTCTAAAGCTACTTTGTGATGATCTAATGTCGTTTCTAATGTATTCTTCAATTTTTGTTCTAATACTGTTTCGTAGACTTTCAGTGCTGGGCATAACAGTGTGATTCCTCGATAGTTACCACATTCTTTAGCATCTCCCTTCTTATGTATGGGCAGTATTACTCTCACCTCCCAGTCTTCTGGTATTGCTTCTTGTCTCCATACTTCGTCACATGTTTCTGTTAGTAATTTTACTTCAACATCTCTGGTGTTACTCCATCGTGTTGATTTTTCCCATTCTTTAATTTCTTTAATGCTGTTTCTATATCTTCGCTTATTACTTCGTCTATGCTTTTTCCCTATTTCTCCTTTTTCACCTTTGTTTTTGCTGTTTTCCTTTCTATTCCCTTTATTGCTAGATAATAATTCTTGGAAGTGTTGTCGCCATCCTTCCATTTCTCGTTCCTATCCTGTCACTATTTTTTCTTCTTTGTTCTTTATTCCTCTATCGTTTGTTGTTCTGTCAGTTCTCATATTTTCAATGCTTTGTAGGGAAGTTTCCGATTTTCTTTGGAGTTATGATCCAGCTGCTGTCCAAATTGCTTCAGTTTCTTTTCTTTTTCTAGTTTTACCATGTCACTTACTTTCTGTCATTCCCCCTTATACTCAGTGTAGTTTTCCTCGGTTTTGTTGCCCGGATAATTTTTCCATAGCTTCTTTTTCACTCTTTCATGATTCTTTATCTCTTCGTTCCACCAGCTGGTTTGTTCCATTTTATTATTTTTCTTGTTTGTCCCATATACTTCTTTTGCTGCATCAATTAAAATGTTTTTAAATATCTACCATTTTTGCTCCAAATCCTTTCCTTGTTTAGACTTTTCCAGTGTTACTATTTTTAAGTTTATCGTTTCTTCATATTTTTGAGTTAACTGTTTATTTTTAAGTTTGTAGACTTTGATTGTTTCGAATTCTATTTTTTTTTTATTTTCTGTTGTATTTGTCTGGAGTCCTTTCTTATTTTCTTTTGCTTTGGTGTCCAATAAATAGTAGTCACTACTTGTTTTTGGTTCTCTTCTAACTCTAACATCTTGGAGTATTTTTCTATGAGTATATAGCCAGATCTTGATTTCTCCGTTTCTCTTGGTCCTTGCCTTGTGAATTTATGTAAATTTTTGTGTTGTTATCGCTTCTTATCTGTTCCATTTCCTATTCTTTGCCGAGTCGTCACCATGTGTGTCGCAGCTTTTTGCTTCCACCTAGCTATTTTTTTCAGTTTTTTGTACGCGTATTATCGCTTCTTTGTTCTGTTTCCAATTCATTATTTTTTTGCATATATTAAAATTGACTGCTTTAAAATTGCTTTACTTTGGATTTGCATATTTTTGGATTTGAATAATTTCAAATAATTAAGGCTAGTTATTCCCTTAGTCTGTCAGTTTAGTGTTTTTGCTGACGATGATAGCTTGGCTATCGAGACGTGTGTCCAGTGCGAGTGAAGTATTGTGGTAAGGGATTTAGCGAAGTGTTTCAGCATTTTTTCTTCTGGTTAAAAACATCTATAAGATAAAACAAACCGGTTTCCTACGCAAAATACTAAAATCTTCGACTTCAACGAACATTTGACTGTAAAGTACTTCCTTGTTAAGAACAAAAGTATATTTGCAATAATGTTTCCGAGGCATATGAGAGAAATTGCTTGCGCATGCGTTCACACTGAATGTGGTTTTGAAACGATACAAGTGCGTCAATTTGGTTAATTTTAACCCAACGAGCTAATATGACTTTAGATTTGCAAATACAACTTTTGTATTATGGATGGATCTGTTACGTAAAACGAACCGTTTTTGTTAGTTTCTTGAAATACGCTATAATCGGCACTTCTACACTATCATACTATAGTTGTTTTCTCTCTTCTTCTTCTCTTCTCCTTGTGCCTTTTCAGGCGTCGGAGTGGGACTCCGGTTCTTCTTTTACCCATATCTTCCATACTTTCCTACCTCTTGCCAAAATCTTCATTTCATCAAGGGTTTTTCCTTTTTCTCTTCCTATTTCCTCTATCTGGCTCATCCATGTTTTCCTAGGTCTACCTTTTCGTGTCTTCCTTGATTTTCCCATTTCCATCACTTTCTTCGCCAGCCTATCCGGGTTCATTCTTATCATGTGTCCATACCAATTCATTTGTTTTTCTCGTATCTCTGTCATTATCGGTTTCTGATCTATCATCTTCCTGATCTCCTCATTTCTTAGTCCGTCCCATTTGGTCTTTCCAGCTATTCGTCTAACATACTTCATTTCAATAGCGTTGATTTTTGCCTCCTGTTTTTTGTTTATTACCCAATTCTCGCAAGCATATGTTATTGTTGGTACTGTTATAGCGTTGTGGATCTTCTTTTTTACTATTGTCTCTATTTCTTTGTGTCCTAATATTGTTTTATTCAATGAATAATAGATTTTCGTTGACTTATTTAATTGTTGTTTTAAGAGAGACTAATTGTAAAACCGTAAACGATAATAATAAAAAGTTGACTTGAATATAACAAGTTGGTATTCAGTAGCAGTTGGTGGTGACGTGAATGTGAGGGCGCCGACAACGCTTCCATTCCTTCGTGTATTTCCGTTGCATATCATGTACATACGTTACACTTGACAAGAAATACACGAGGAAATCCACGCGCTGTCCGCGCCTTCCTATTTATGTCACCCCCAGCCGCTACTGTTAGTGTCATATATTGTATTCATATTGGTTCTGAATTGTTTTTAGATTTTTTGTACACCGGAACCGGAGAAATTTTATTGGGAGAAAGTGGATTACGCAAAAGGGGGTGTAGGTCAAATGAGAAATGCTGTACGCGGTGGTTACCAACAACTGCGCTGGATCCAGTACATCGGTAGAGTGATGCATCTTAATAATTGGAAAGTTGGAAAAGCATATGATATTGAAGAGCCCAACGGCCCCGGCATGTATGTATGGGGACCTAATGATTCTAAGGTGGTACTGCTGCAATTTGAACTGTTGAAGTATAATGCCAGTGCTACTCCTCATGCGTGTAGTCTTGAGAAATATTGAGTATAGTTATTATATATTTCGCTTTATATTTTCTTAATGAGCTTCTGTGTAATATGCATTTTCATTGTTCAATACAAATGCGGCATTATAGAAGCTAGGATCGATAATAAAATCTATATAACTTCTTTCTTAGATTTACTTTCTTAGATTTACTTTCTTAGATACCATTTCTATGTACTGGCTTAGGTGCAACCGATTCACCCCTAACTAATAACACTGTAGAGTCGACAGATTATCGCAAAGCTATTGCGGGTAATAGTAAAAGATTCAAAAGGATTAAATGAATGAAAAGGAATTTCGTCAAAAGGTTACTATATCTAAAGGATATTGGATGATGTCAACTTTACCAACATTTGTATCCTATTGTAATAGTTCTTGATCATTAGTTGGCTATGATATATAAGTGCTTTCATTCGTATTCGTATCCGGCTTTAAACAAGTTCTAAACCTGCCCAGCAAGAAAAGAAGTCCAGTGTTCATCTTTTACCAAGGAAAACAATGATGAAGCATTTTCCTTTCAGTAGAGCACTGGCGAGATGTGCGCAGGACTTGCGTGTGTTGCTATCACCAACCACTAGCTACGAGTAAACCTCTCATTGTTAATACCTACCGTAGTTTACTCGTCGATTATGGCATTTAGGCTTGTTTCTGTAGCACCTATGATTTTCTTCAACCAATGGGATATGTTGTGATTGGTTTGTGATTTTTGAAGAACCAATCTTATTATATCTCCGTTTTAGCATATTTTTCTAATTTGGCTATATTAATATGCGCAACAAGCCGATATTTTGGCTCGTCAAACAGTCTCGGATAAACGGGAACTGCACAGAGAAAAAAAGTTTTTGAATCAAACAAATATATTTCTAGTATGGATGAGAGTATATAATTAAATATACCCTAATCACTGGGAATGTCGAAAGTAAACGTATATCGACCTCTACAGAAATGAGCAACCTTCCACAAAGGCATGCTGAGGAGCTGTAAACAGCGAAACGCGTCCATGCATGGTGGTTGATGGCAATTAGTTGTAGTTTCATTCATTGTTAAATATATATCCTTCAAATTATTTATTTAATTTAACAAAGGCTTATTTGTGTGGAAACTTGGTAAGCGGTGAGATGTAAATGAAGAAAATAATAGGTAAGTAGAATACTGGATTTAATAACGTCTACATGTTCATATTCGAAATAAGAATTTAGTTAATCGTTAACAAACTACTAAACAGTCTTAAAAAAATCGACTAAATGAATTCGTAGATGTCTATGAGTTGGTGTTAAAGCGTTGTTGTAACTGTGTGTTAATTGATGTAATTGTCGTGTTTGTACCTGTACTTACTTTTCACATACTTGTCGTTGCAAATTGAATTCAAGGATAATATATTTTTACCACCGGATAAGTAATGTTAACATTTCTGTATAAAAAAAGTGATTAAATAGTTGTCACAGATTAATGAATACCAGAATTTCTATTCGTAAACTGGGATTCATTTACCATGTAACAATTTTATTGTTACGCGGTCTGTTTATTTTGAAAGGCGCTGTACACGTGCAAATATTTATTATTTAAATATTGTTTTTATAGATACCTATATAAAAGTGCATACCTTTTAAATTTTTTTTGTCAACGTATTTTTGTAGCTCTACGTTATAACAATTCGGACATACTACAGTCTGTTTAAAGTTATCAGTTATTAACATTGTTAAAATCAGGTTACAACTTCGATATCGAGGCCTAACCTAACCAGATTCACTTTAAAGGTTCCTGGGGAATGTGAGTAATCTTGAAGAAATTTGGAGGAAATCTGTGAGATTTAAGGCTAACCTTCTTTCTTGTTTGCGACCACGTAGATCTCCAGAAAGGCCTCGATATCACCTTAACATATTGGAGGAAGTTAATCGTATTTTAGGGAGCTAGGGTTTATTTGCGAGAATAAAAGCGCCACGTTACTACAGAATGAAGATTAGTTTGTTAGTTTATTCACAATGTTAATAAAGCTTTTCAAAACATAGTGTATTTTTAACACATTTTTAGCCTTTGTGCTTATAAATGCTTCTTCTTTAAAAAGAAGAAAACGTCTATCGTACTAACCATTTCAGTGGAGTAATAATTCCAACAGAATAATATATTCGTTAAAGAAACAGCATACTTTAAACCGCAGAAATATTTTGTTAAGCCAAAGCGTATAGAGAGTTTTGAATCAAATGTAAATTTAAGTTAAATAAATGGTAAAGAAAAATATATTTGTTCCAAACTGAGGAAGGAAGAACTGCATTGTTGAATCAAAAACAAACATATTACATATATCAAATCAAACAGATATATTTGCCGCCGTTTAAAATTACGATTTGGTTGACTGTATGTATATTTGTTTGAGCAAGAATTGTTTTTTCTCTGTACATGTTTCGGCATACACTGCTTTTAACTTTTGTCTAAAATAAGTATTTTTTGTTTGTTGATATGTTTATGGGTATCCATACATTTGAGTGGTAACAAATCGGGTTTACTTCTAGTAAATTTACCGTTGTAAATATTTGTAACGTAATAGATACTGCTATAAAAGATTTGATTTGATTTTCTACCAGAGCAGAATTGATCTTTCCATTCCTAATACTGAAGCATGGCGAATCTGCGTTGAGCTAGCGCTGCACATTCGGCTATAAAAGATTACTACGAGGGTGTATCAAATGTAAACGGGACTGATTCTCTTAAAAATTCCTGGAAGGGGTTGATGCGCCGGTAGCCTGCACCGTTAGGGAGAGGGGAGAACCGACCGCAACTCTTTCGGGTCCCTTTAGTATCAAAAGAAACCATGAGCGAAAAAGAAGTGCATGTCTCCGTGGAGCAGCGGATTATCATCAAGTTTTTGGCCAAGGAGGGGGTGAACCCAACCGAAATTTTGCGGCAATTGCAGACACAGTTCGGGGACAACACCCTGTCAAGAACCAGTGTGTTTGCATGGCACTAAAAATTTTCTGGAGAGTGTGAAAAGGTTGAGAACGAGAGCCATGATCGCCACCCAAGGTCAAGTGTGACCGAGGGCAACATCGAGCTGGTCCGAAATCTCATAGAGGGAAATCAGCGCGTAACTCTCTTTGAAATCGTTGCGGAAGTAAACATCAGTTACGGGAGTATCCAACGGATCGTGACAGATGACTTGGGATTTCGCAAAGTGGTCGCTAGATGGGTTTCACGTCTGTTATCGGAGGATCACAAGCGACATCGCTTGGAGGTTTCGTAGCGACTCTTCAATCGAGCGTTTTTGAATCGCATCGTCACCTATGATGAAATTTGGGTGCACCACTATACGCCCGAATCGAAACAAGCGAGTATGGAGTGGAGAAAGAGCGGCGAGAGGGCACCGGTGAAGGCAAAGACGTGGTTGTCAGCCGGAAAGGTAATAGCTACAGTTTTTTTTTGATCGGCAAGGTGCTTTTCACGTTGATTTTCTCCACGATCGACGCACAATTAATGCGCAATATTATTGCGAAGTACTGGATGCCGCGAAATTGTCATTTCGAAGGAAAAGGAAGAAGTAATCGGCCAGAAGTGTCACTCTTCTGCATGACAACGCCAGGCCTCATGTGGTTAATGCCACGATGCAAAAAGTGGGTGCATTAGGATGGGAAACGCTGGAACATCCACTCTATAGTCCAGACTTGTCACCTTGAAACTTCCATCTTTTTGGATCCCTCAAAGAAGCGCTTGGAGGTCAGCGTTTCGACGACAACGAAGCGGTGGAAGCGTTTGTGCTCCAATGGCTACACGAACGCCCGAAAAGTTTTTAACATGATGGAATAAAAAAGCTCCCAATCCGACGGGAAAAATGTATTTCTAGGGCGGGAGAGTATGTAGAAAAATAATATATGTATTTGTAAGCTTAGTTAAATAAAGTTAGAATTAAAAAAAAAAACGAGTCCCGTTTATATTTGATACACCCTCGTACTGGAGAGATTGCAGTTTTGGTGAGATGCAGTCTGATGCCGTCGAAATTGCTAATGATGGAAAGTACAAGCCACCGTTATTCACGTCATTATAACTTTTACAATTTATCCACATCTTAGTTTTGGATGCGCGATACACAATACAATAGAGGAAGGAGGAATTTTATTCCTAAACAAAAAACTGCTGTATTCGCATCAAAGGTACAGTTTTCGGAAAAGTGGATAAATAAGTAAAATTGAATCTGTCTCTAAAAGAGCAGTAATTCATGCTTTTTCCCTGTGGTTATACCCTTCTTCTTTCCCATAATAATAATAATTGACCGCGAAAACAGACCCACATAAATAAAATTAAAATTCTTTGAAGTATAAGTTCTTTAGAAAATCGGTAAAAATTCTGTTACAATGATACTAACGAACTAATGAACGACACAATTCAAACTAAACATAATTATTGTGCGTACATAAATAGCAAGAGACGTGATCATTGAAGCCCGGTAACAGGGAGCCGTGCCATTGTCGTACCAGCCTAGTATACAAAAACAATAGTAAGAAAGTAGAAAAAAAATAACAGAACTAATACATAATTATAATATGTGAAAGTAGTGAACACTCACCCTTAAGCAGCCTTGGCTACGAAAGTAAACTAGACGCACCATTATCAGTATAGTCATATGGTAAGAGTGCAATTGACACATTAGATGTTTCCACAGTTGTCACGGTGAGCGATGTTCTCCGTGGTGAGAAAATGAGTTTATATTTTGAAAAAGAGCGTCATATACGCATGATTAAAATACTCTTTGTACTTAGTCAGTGGATCATTCGATGCACCATTACAAATTTGTTTTAGTGTGCTAAAATCGGGGTTCTTTCTGTAGCACACTCTCGAACTTTTCTAAAACGCGATTAAATTTTTGTGTCATGTATAGTCAGTAGCTGTGTATGCACTCCGTCCATAATTTGCAGAGACTCCAATAATGATAACGATCTATTTTGTAATTGGTCTATTGCGTCAGTTAATCCTTTATAGCAGCTACGAATATTTTTTAAATCTGTTTCAACGGAAATATCTTGAAATTTCGACCGGCTCTTCTTAATAGCTGCAGCTTCGGTAGGATTGAATTGTGCAACAACGGCTTTTACTATTTTTAAATGTTCAGTATAATAAAAAGTTGCCTGCAACCATGTTCCTCAACGTGTAAGAATTGGCTCCGGTGGTTGACGAATACCAGGACACTCTGTGTGAAATGATCGTAGGCGTTTGGGAGATTTCAAAAATACTTTTTTTGTGCTTGCTATTAATGCATCTACCTCGGGAGAGCATTGTCGAATGGTTTCTGCCATAAGATGTAAAGCACTTTACACGTAACATGTAAACACTTGCAACCATGTTCAAGAAGAGAACGGCCTACCGAACGCATTATCGCTGTGCGATCGCTCATAAACACCAACACTTTATCTTTTCAAATTTGAAATTTTTCCAACGTTCCAAGTACAACCTTCGTAATTGCTCCAGCAGTATACTCTTGTAGTCTTCGGCTTGCTAGTAACAGTGGTAATGTAGGTTTACTAGGGTCTAGGATGCGTACCGTAATATTTACAATTGAATTTTTTATATTTTTTTTACAGTCTGTTGTCTCGTCAACACATAACCGAAGAAACTGTTTTTTTCAATATGCGTTTCATTTTCTTTTCCACGTCATCGCGTACAAATGCAACATGCTTAGGTTCCGTTTTCTCCGGTGGAAACCGCAACTCGGGATTGTATTTGTCCCAAAAGTCCTTAAACGATTGTAAATCGAGTAAGCCTAGTGGCAAATTACAGTTTATCAACATAAGAATTACATAAAAAAGATGCACTTCTCGGTGGCATACCCAATTTTCGTTTTCTATGCTGTGCGGAATTTACGTGTCTTGTACAGTTCCACTTCTTATTTGACATCAAGTGTATTTTGCACACTTTACAAACTTAGTCCCGTTGTAAAACAAATCAGGAAAGTCAGAAATAAACTTATTTACTATGTCTTGAAAGGGTCGTTTTTTAGCCTTCGACATGTTCACTAAAACCTACAATTAACAACTACGTCTGTATCAATAAAATCAAAACGCACTACATTAAATAATAACTACAATTAATAACTACGTCTATATCAATAAAATCAACACGCCCTATCCGCTATCCAATGCTAAACTGAACTGAGTGATGATTTGTCGTGTCGTATCATAATCGACCAGCCCTCCTCGCCCACCTAAACAAAGTCACACCGCCTTTGCGATTGCTCTCCAGTTATCGGGCTCTACTCATTACGTATATTTTCGATATTAATGAAATTTAATAATAATAATAATTGCTTCTAATTCGAATTTAAATAAAAGCTAGTGATACTATTACAAACTATTACTTGAAACAATAGTCAAAGAATAAGAACATAAAAAATGCACCCAAGTTCGAAAAGAAATAAATAAATTATATTGGGTTAAGCTTTGACAAAATAGAATAACTGGAAACGAAATAGAGTTAGTTAAATTAAATTACATTCTCAAGGTTTCGTATATTGTTATAGCTGCAGTAGCAGATAGCAAACCTTTAAATTTGATTGCTTGTATATTATTAAAGTTTGTCGACACGTGATAAACAGATTCTCTAGCTTGTGCTGCTTATACTCCTCGCGCTTGTGTGTCTATTCGTATTTGTCTGTTGGTGGGAAGCAGTTAGGGTTTACTACAAATTCTATTTTTAACCGGTTTACATTTTGTTCATATAAGCATTCGATTTATTCAATTCAACCAAATGTATGATTGCATTAACAGTTTTAAAACTCTTAAGTTAATACAATGTTTTAGTTAAAGGAACAAAATATTCCGTGTCAATCTCTCATTCAACCAAACCTTGTAGTTGACTTAAATAAATATTTCAACTAAATAGTTTGTTTCATTTAAGACACCATTCCTTTATGATTTAGTTGGGGCAACAAGGTAAGTAGTTGGTTTAAACCACAGGTTCTCAAACTTATTTCGCCCACCGCCCATTTCGAGAACAAAAAATTTTCTAGGGCCTCTCAAATTTTTTTAACTTACCATCTGTTGCGCATCTTAAAAACAGCCACTGGAAATATTATTGGACGTGCATTGTTATATGGATAGGATAGATAGGATATGACTCATACCCTATTTATGACTTCAAAGAAGAATGTTTCAATGAGAGAAATTAAAACGCATACTTAATCATATTTAGAAGTATTTTTATTAACATTAAAAGAAAGCTTTGAATTTAAAACATATCTAATGTGAAGGGTGAATCTGACGCATTTTAACGAGTTTGCTAATATGAGGCTCGAATTTATTTAAAAATAGTCGTAAGTCGTCGCGTTCAGTAACATGCAGCCGATTTCTCTTTTTAGTTAGCTCAGGTTCAGACAAATACGACGACGGGTATGCTATCAGAAATCGTTGAGCAATCGACCATAATCCAGGGTGCAGTTGCGAGATTGGCTTCTACAGCCAAAATTTTTGGTAGCCATTCTTGAATTTAACATTTAATTATGATCCTGCTGTGTTGACATTTAAAAAAGGATTCAACACTCAGTCTGGTATGTCCATGTTTAAAATGTGGAATCGCTCTTTGAAATCACCAGGAGGTTCTCCAAGTGTTGACAGCAAGCAAGCAAGTCGTCGTTGTTGAAGGATACCGCTAATAAATTAGGGAAGTTATTAAATTTACGCCTGCCGATATTTCGTTCTCGTATAATAGAAGTTTGGCTATGAAAACAGCAACGATATTTTTTGTTTTAATTAAGTTTAAGTCGTCGCCTTGAAGCTGGAGATTCACATCATTGAACAATTTATACAGGTCTTTAATCTTAGTTTTGCTTCTTTTTTTATTTGGTGCTTCGAAACAATTTTTCTGACCAATCTTTACTACTTTGAGGTGCGCGAATTGACACTCGCGTTGATTGAGATACTCTTCCTTGCAACATTGCTCACGGTATTTTTGGTACTCCTTTCATTTCTTTTGTCCGCATATAACTTTATTTTCACATTGCTTCTAAACACCATCGTTCCGCACACACGAACGTTCACTACATTGTGAACCGTTACGATGTCAAAAGAATAATTACTTAAAAAATATTGAAGTATTCATAAAATCTCTTACCCAGAAATGTGTCAACTTTTGCAAGAAACAAAATAAAGTTAGCTAAATTTTGAAATATTATGCCAATACTCGTCCTTTTGTTTACAATTATCTTAATTCCATGAAATATTCAGCTAAGTTAATTAAAAAATAATTAAATTGTCGCAGTGAAATTATAATTTTATGGGGTTTAATTATGTAGTTTGTATGAAGGAGCGATCTATCCTTATCCTAACAATGTCAAAGCAACGCGTAGCCCGTTTGTTGTCAGGGAAAATAGAAAGTATTCTCACCATTTTGATTTAAATGCTCATAGTATGTGTAATTGGACTAAAATGTGGATGTTCAGAAAAACATTTAAAGTTGCAGAGATGGTTTCATGATGAATTCGTCTTTAGTATTAAATGCTAAAAATGATTGACCTTGCATCAGAATATCCGGAAAATATCCCAGCAAGTATTTCTCTCAATTATTTCATTGTACTATAAATTTTGTGGTGTAATTTATCTTCAAGAGGACTCCATAAAGAGAAATGCCATGTTGGAATAAGGGTAAGAGAGTTCATATTCCATTGTGTTTTCTTTTTTGACAAGATAGCACTATGAAGGTAATGGAGACTAATAATAGTAGTTTGAAATATTCCACATCCACACTTCCGAGAAAGCTCCCAAGAAGATAAAAAAAAAAAAATTGGAAATGAAGAACGATATCTCTCTTTAACGGAAATATTATAAATAAAATCTACTCTTTGTTATAATGAAAAAGTTTCATGTTCAACTCAAATGTTTAACCATATATTATTAATCCACAATCCCTTCTTGTTAATTAAACAAACTGCATTTGAAAATAATCATCCAATAAAGGTAGCAACTAGCCCTATTAAAGTCTAATTTATTCAGAAACATTTTTTTGTAATATTACTCCTTCATCCACTTGCCCTTTCAATTATGAAACACGAATCGATTTGTCTTTGCATTTTGTCGAAAGACAAACATAAAGAGGAATATGAATGTTGTGGTTTATTTTTGGAATACAGTGCATTTTCCAAGTTCAATCTTTATCCATGTTAAAGTTGAATGTACCGCTCACTGTAATTATAAAAAAAATAAAAATAAAGTTTAGTTATCTGAAATCATGACGTATATGGTTTTTCCGTATAGTTGATTATGTTTCTTTTTTAAACTGTTTATTATTAAAATGTTGATTGGTATATATAAAATGAGGCTGATAAGTGAGTTATTTGCTCTCCAACTGAAATAGAAATGTTAGGTAATTCATTATTTGATATCCTCTGTAAAAGATAGGGCAGAAAATAATTGAACTTTACGCAACGTTTTTTGTCCAATGATAAAGACTTTGCTATTGCTTTTGTAAACTATGTACAAGATTTAAGTTTTGAGGTAAATATTTGCCTAAACTATAGAGTTTTTATGATCCATAGCAAAAAAATCCTATAATATCAAGTCTTTAGTAATGCGTGTGCTAATTTTTTGTTATATTACAACTTAACTACTAGTCACCAGCACATTTTGCTGAATTGTAGTCCCAATTGTTAACTTTTGGTCATTATATGTTTCCTCCATGTTAATTTTCTGTCCAAGTGTATCCCGAGATACTTAACGTCTTCGGCTTGTGGTATTACACAGTTATTAATTTGGACCGGTGGGCAAGTTTCTTTGCGCAGAGTGAAAGTTACACATGCCAATTTTGTCTCGTTGGCTTTTACACGCCACCTTGCCAGTCATTTCTCGATCTTATTTATATTATGTTGTAAGATCCTAGATGCTGCCCTTGGATCGGTGTGCGAGGAGAGGACTGCGGGACTGTCGTTGTAGTTTTAGCTGTTGGCAAGTCGCTGGTATACAATAAATATAGTATCGACCCCAGGACACTGCCTTGCGGTATACCTGATTTTATAGAATATAGATCAGAGTAGGAGCTATTTTGTTTAACCAGGAAGTGTCTGTTACTAAGGTAGGATTTTAGGCATGGCAAATTTTTCTTTATTTTATAAAGAACTTCAGTATGCCAAACTTCATCGAAAGCTTGGCTCACGTCAATGAATACCGCGGAGCAGCATTTTTTTGAGTTTAAGTCATTATTGATTGTGTTGACGATCCTGTGGACCTGTTGTATAGTCCCATGCTTGCTCCTAAATCCAAACTGGTGTTGCGGTATTATATTTCTATCGTCTATCACCTTTATGAGTTTTCTTGCGATTATCTTCTCAAAGACTTTGGAGGTAATAGGAAGAAGGCTTATAGGTTTATCGGAAGTTACTTTCTCTGGCTCTTTTCCTGGTTTCACAATCATAATGATCTGCGCAGTCTTCCAGTTGTTGGGGACATATCCTCTCCTAATTATGGCATTAAATATATAAGTTAATATTCCGAAGGCTTTATCAGGTAATAATAAGGAACCTTCCCTAATATTAGATCAAACCCAGGTGCCTTTTTAATGTCGATTTGTTTCATTATCATGTTCTTGACTTCACTGAATTTGATTCTAATGTTTGATGGTTCCAGCTGATAAGGGACTTCTAGATGCTTCACAATTTCTTTATCTTCGATGTTGTTAGTGTTCAATTGGTTGAAACAATTTCTCCAGATGATTTGCAAATAATCTCGCTTTTTCTTCTTCGTTTCTTGCCCAGCCTTCTTTAGTCTTTATTGGTAAGTTTGTCTGTACTGTTCTCTTTAGTTTTTTTGTTACTTTCCATAGAGCATACTCGGTTGCATCTGTTGCGGTTAATCCTTTCAGGTACTGCTGTATACCTTCACTTTTCATTTATAACAATAGTTTTTTTTGGTCTTTGTTTGCCTTGTTTAATTTTCTTTTACTTTCTTCTGTTTTTTCTGCTCTCCAGTTTCTCCTATGCTTCTTTTTCCAATAATATTTTCTCTGATTGGATACGGTATCTCTGTTTTCAATTTTATTTTGCCTATATTTGGTGTAGCAAACCAGACTGCTCCCTGGATACTTTTTGTCAGTTTTTACATTACACAAAATAATACTCCTGAAATGTTAGTAAATGTTCAATAAAATACAAGGAATCGCGTTACAGTTTGTATGAAGCAGAGCGGTGTTCATTTCGAATAGATGCGAAATTGCATGCATAAATCAAATTTTGTTTATTTTTAATGAATATCTTTAGAAAAACAAAAGTTTATAGTATTTCGTCACAGCAGTCTGTGAATTTTAACAAAAAACTTACGCATAGCTTCACATTTAATTTACTAAACAAGGACACATTTTAGGTATAGAGAAATGTTTATAAAAAAAAATATATTACAGTTTCTCTATCAGATCGCGGAAGAATATACAAGGTGTTCCATTAAAAAAATTGAAGTATCATGAATCAAACATGGTAACAATTTCGATGGCCATCTTGTAGACTCTAGTTGATATAAATAATTTTTTGATTAATTGCCTGAAACTCCGATAAATACTCAATCGACTAACATTTGAATCACAACCCTAGGGTGTAAGGCGCTTAAGATATCGGGCGTTAAAAAAACAGCGTCATTTCGCAAAAATCCCAAAGTATGTCAATTATCTCAAAAACTAAGATGGATAGGTGTAGGGTATTGATGAAGGTTGACAAGAATTGAAGAGAGGCATTTAAAATCGTAATAATATGCAGGATGTTCTATATAAAAAACTTAACTTGTATCGAGTATTTTTTACTTGAAAATCTTTTCTCTAAATTGCTGGAGAAGGAAATTATCGTCCGTCCACGCACTAGGTGGACACGCTGTATTTATTATTAATACATATTTTATTATCTATATAACTGATCGAGGACTATAGAAATACATATTACCGCGACTCTATTTTGAAATTCATTAAAGAAATAAATTTCGGCATACTGCTAAAAACTTTGATAAAATTTGGACCATCACTCTAGCACGTAAGGCGTTTGCGATATCACACGCTAAAGAATTATCGGCATAAAAATCTCACAATTAGGAAATGTCGAAGAAAGATTTTCAATTTTTAATTTATCATTAAAGAGAAAAGATCGCCATTATGTTAGAAAAATTTACTTGTTTCATAACGCTTTTTTGTATTATTTTCTAAGCTTCGTACGTAACATTCATTCTCAAAAAAAGATCGCCAATTCCAAAACAGAAGAACGTATTTGATTTGCAACTTATAGTTGATTACATATTCCTCTTTTAATTTGTTTTAAAAATTGACATTAAGATATCTAAAAGATAAGAGACCGATTTGCTTCTTAATGGAAGTGAAATAACAATGTTGAGCAGTCTAAAGTTGATCTCGTTCAGTAATTTTTACATTCGTCGTATTTAATGATGTGTAGAGTTTCTGTGTCGATCTTAATATGCTTTGGAAACTTGTTAGTAGCAAGTAAGATTTTGCCTGTAATTTATTTATTTTGCGAAACAAGTTGATGTTATTTTTGTAATCATTAAGTAGGATTTATTTTATTTGACTAAATGTTTGAAAAACTATGTAGTAATATACCTAATTAATATATATTTTTTTATACTACAGCTACTTACGTCCAAAATTTCTACTGGAGACATTACGCTCATGGCGAAATACCCAAAGATGCCCTGGAGGTGTTTCCAGGAATGTACGTTGGCCAGGCACATTTCTGCGATGGTGATGTACCGGCAGCTATCTACCCCCATCGTAACAGTGTCATAGCCATGTATGGTCCACGTATGAACCCGAAAGATTACATAAAGGTTTGTATTTTGATTATTTCAAGCAAGGGAAGAGTTGGAGCATTGTGCTAGGATATATTCCCATTTTATGCCCGGTTCAATTAAATTCTTATCCGTGATTTAGGATATTTCATTGAATTTCAAATTTAGTTACTATTGGCCAGATTGACATAGATACGCGACTTGCTGGGGCGTGTAGATATATTCCTCCTGAAGAAATACTTCAAATTTCGTTCCTTTATTTTAGCCCGTTTAAAAGTTAGATATTTTCGTACTGTATCTATGTATTTTTGGGCATGATCGGCGGTCTACTTCCACCCCCAAGCTTTCTAGTCTAATTTTTACATCAAATTCTGATGTTTCGAACCCGATACCCAGAAAAAAAAACCAATTTTCGTGCCTACCGAGCAACTTTTGAGAGATTTGTATTTTTTATCTCAATCCATCACAGACTCATATAGATTGGACCCCGATGATTTTAGCATGTTTTTTCCATATTTCTTTGAAAAAAAGTAAAAGGTCTGTTGTCACAAAATGATTTTACGAATATTGACCTTACTTAGTGGTAGGAGAAAATTTTAACCATTCTCGTGTGGTGTAGCCGCAATGTCGTGACACATTCGTACGCTTTTGTTGAAAATTTCTAAATGTACTCTTTCATTTGTCTAATACTAGTTTCATATATTTTCTTCAGATTTTATGTACACCTGAACCAGAAAAATTTTATTGGGCGTCGGTGAATTTTAATACAACGGATATGTTTGTGATGAAGGATGCTGTGGTTGGCGGAGCTCAAGAAGGTTCGTTGCTCTTTATCGGCTTGGTAAAGCACCTCGGCAATTGGAAAATTGGCAAAGTATTCCCTGTAGACGTAGAAATTGACAAGGGCGTGTATGTGTGGGGAAGCGATGGCTCTAGGGTGATACTCTATGAGTTTCAATTATTAAAATATAATTCCAGCTCTAGAGTAGGACCCCTTGTTAAGTACTAGTAAATGTGTTTGTTATACAGTTTCATAAGGAGAACTGGTGGAAGATAAGCAAAACAATAACAATAGATTACATATTCTTTCCTACAACTCATTGCACAACTTTTAAGCTTTCTATATGTAATTATTGCAATTTTGTTAATATGGTTTAGCTATAATAAACATGTAAATTTAGTTTAGTTTAATTTTTTCCCAGTACAACGTTACACTGACTTCCTTCGCTTGTATTGGGTCCGTGTAGTTGGCACCCGCGCTTTCGATTTGTTAAAGTTTGAAAACGTCCACGTTTTGTGCCGCAAAAATTTTATCTTATACTCATCCCGTTCTCGAGATATTCGAGATTGAAAAGTGGGCGCCAACTCCACTGGGCCGGCACTTTCATTTTTTAAAAATTTGCCCGCTTTGTGCTGATTTGTACCGTAAGGATTTTATTTTGTACTCATCTCCTTCTAGAAATAATTGAGAAACAAGATATACGAGAGTGAGGGCTGTTCAGATACTTATTTAGCAGCTACTGCACCAATTTTTCGATTTTTGAAAATTTGATAACAGCAACGTTTTGTGCTTGTCATGTGTTTATTTGTTCCGCAAAAATTTCTTTTTGTACTCGCGTCGTTTTCGATATATTTGAAAATGAGTGTTGGTGCAGACTCTCATTCAGTAGCCGCGCCAATTTTTTGTTTTGTTCTGATTTCTGCCGTGAAAATTTCATTTTACGTACCGTTTGCGAGATATTTAAGATTGATGGTGGTTGACCTTTATTTAATAGCCAACGTACCAATTTCTGTTTTTTGAAAATTCGATAACGGTAATGTCTTGTGTTTGTTTCCTGTTGTCAAAATTTCGTTTTGTACTCGTTCCGGGATTCCCAGGACTGATATTTACCAACCATCGTAATGATACTTCAATAATTCACAAATAGGCGTTCCTATTGAAATCACTTCTATGAAATTTAAAAAAAATATTAGGTGACGAGAAGAATATAAGAATATAAAACTTGTCGGTGTCATGAGATATCGTTATAGGTATTACTATTATAAACTATTTCACATTTTTATGTATTGCATACATAAACAACGTATAAGTTTAATACCTATAAATACCTACCTATGGACAACACCAACCCTCAGTCTCAAATATGAGCACAAAACGAAATTTTCACCACACAAATCAGCATACAAGTACAAAACGATGTCATTACCAAATTTTCAAAAAGCGAAAAATTGGTGCGGTGGTTATTGATTAAAGCATCAACCCCTCAAATATCTCGAAGACGGTACGAGCATAACACGAAATTTTCACTGCACAAATTAGCACAAAACGACGTTATTATCAAATTTTCAAAAACCCAAAAATTGGCGCGGTAGCTTTTGAATAAGCGTTCGCACCAACCCTCATTCCCAAACATTTCGAAAAAGGTGCGAGCACAAAGTGACATTTTTACGGCACATATAAGCGCATGACAAGTAGAAAACGTTGCCGCTATAAAATTTTCACAATCGAAAAATTGGTGCGGAGGCTGGTAAGTAAGTATCTGAGCAGCCCTCATTCTCGTATATCTTGTTTCACGATTATCTCGAGGAGATGAGCACAAAATAAAATCTTTACGGCCGCAACACGATAGCCTGATCAAATTTTCTAAAGCTGAAAGTACGGGGGCAGTGTCAAGTTGGCATCCAATCGTCAACCTCGAACAACTCGAGAACGCGACGAGCACAAAATTTTTTTTTACGGTGCCAATCAGCGCAAAACGTGGACGTTGTCAAATTTTAAAAGACCGAAAGTATGGGAGCATTTTGCACTATGTTTTGAGCGTTTATGTATACCCAAAATGTGCTGAAATTGTTCTGAGGGCATTCTGAATTATGCTCACATGAGCTTTTTCTTTTAAGTGTGATGACGACTAAACGGGGTACATGAGCTTGTTGTCATAATTGTTAGTTTCTGACATGACTCTTATGCGTGTGCAAGTTTTGTTGGAGTATTTCGGTAATTTTAAAGAGTTATTGGAAAGTTTGGAAAGAATTGGGGAATCGGGAATCACACATCTACAACGATACCTTTAGCTCAGTTATTGAAACGTAATTCTAACAGTACTCATACGCATCTCAAAACGCTAGGTAAATTGAAATAGCAATAAGAGAGTGATATAATGTAATTGCATATACAGGGTGAGTAGGAAGGAATGGACCAAACTCTAGGAGTGTACTGTACACGAGAAAATAATGTGACAAAACTCATATATTCTTATTCGATTTTCATTTGTTTTCAAGTTATAGTGTAATTAAAACAAATAACTAGCGTTCCTGTAAATGGTCCAAATTTTCGCTTGTTTTAAATAAAATAAAAATATCCTTGCATTAACTATCCATGTACAAAACAAAGTCAGGTACGTTCAACACTAAAAGTTTCTTTCGCTTCTTACCACATACGACGCATCGGCTACCTGAATCAATCCTTTCTGGTTTATAAATGAAGCTTACAAGATAAAGTCGACACTTGGGATGCAGTAATTCGATGTATTAGAAATACTGCAGCCGATATTAAAGAAAGACATAAAGGAATCGAGAGCAACGGACACATTTCACCATGACAACAGTAGACAAAAGACAAAATTTTAAATCCAAGCAGCTACTTGCAGTAATTGCCCTAGTCCAAAACCACTGGCGTCGGTATGAATTTCTATTGGTAAAACATTTTGATCAAAATGTCTTAGTACGAAATATGCAGTAAATGCTTCCTGTAACCTGTCAATCGCCGCTCATTTATGCCCCAAATGCAGCAAATCCTTAAATAAATTTTCGATAATAATTAGCTAAACCAAGAAATGATTGAACATTTTTAATATTCTTCAGTTTTCAAAAATTCTATACCGCTAAAACGTTTTGTGGATCCTGCTCTATCTTAATTTGCTCACTGTATGTCCTAATACTTCCTCCAAGTTTAATCAGTGATTCTGGAAAGTATTTCCTTTAACAATAACACCATCTAGGTAAACTAATAACCCATTTTAAACCTCCCAAGACTTGATCCATGCATCGTGGACTAGATTGGTAATCCAAATGGAAAGAACGTTAGATTCAAATAATCCTTCCGCTGAAATAAATGCGGTTTTTAGTTTACCTTTCTCTGTTACTTTAATCTGTCAATATCCCCGTCGAATAAACCCGTAAAAAATGTTGTCCCGTCAAAGTATGTATGTTAGAATATCGTCCATTACAGGTAGAAGGTAAGCGTCCCATTTCATTAATTTATTGAGCTTTTTATAAGTTTTTTGGTGATACTACTAGACCACACCACGGACTATGAGATTTTCTAATGATATTCGATTTATTTACTTACTGAAACAGTTCACTAAAACGCTTACCACAACACTTAATTCGTACTGGACGCACGTTTCGATAGCCAAGCTATCATCATCAGCAGCAAGACTGAACTAACAAGCTAAGTGAAAAACTAACCTTATATAGAAAAATAAAATTATGCAATATGTAAATTTAAAATCTTATCGTAAAATTTAATGAGCCGTTTCATTGCACAGGACTATAAATAGCCTAAAGGTAAATGGTCAGAATGACGTGAGTTATTAAATCCCTAGTATTACAATGAAGCGGTTCATTGCACATGGTTAAAATTACAACTATAAATAATTAAACATGATATAACAAAGGATAAAGGCTGGAATTTAGTGGTCCTAAATCTGAATTCATTAAGTGAGTTTTGTTTTTGTGAATTTCCATGCCTTCATAACAATTTAATTGAGCAGTACTCTTTGCGTTTTTAATTAACTTTATATTATCAACATTATGGTTATTTTCGAGCATATGTAGGGCAACGCTAGATTTATCAAATCTTCTGAATTTGAGATGAGCCAAATGTTCTTTGTACCTAATTTTGATTGATCTTTTTGTCTGCCCAATATACACTTGATCACAATCTTTACATGAAATTTTGTAAATTCCTGATTTATCCATGTTATCCACTGGGTCTTTGGAACTTCCTAAAGGGTTTTTAAGGTTATTGCTCGAAGAAAAAACAATCTTGCGGTCAACCCTAGCAAAGATTTTTTGAAGACCCTTGGTGTAACATGGATAAAAGGGTAATTTAACAAATTTCTTATTATTACGGCCGTCAATGCGTTCTAATGTGCTTACATTTCTAATTCTCAATCTATTCTTATGTTTCCTAATAGTATTATAGACGATATCTTCAGAGAATCCGTTAAAGTTAGAAATATTGATGATTTCTTTTAGTTCATTTTGATATCTATCTTTGGTTAAAGGAAAATTGAGTAACCGGTGCACCAAAAAGTTAATAGCCGAAAGTTTGTGTTCATATGAGTGACTAGAATCCTGTAAGATGAATCTATTATTACTAGTAGGTTTCCTATATACGTCTATTTCTAACTTATTTTTATTTCTTATTATTAACATGTCGAGGAAAGTAATCCTGTTGTCTTTTTCTTCTTCGTGGGTAAATTTGATAGAGGGAAATTTTGAGTTAAGTTGTTCTATGAAATCCGTTATTGAACATTTGCTGATGTCAAAGATGCAAAAAATGTCATCGACGTATTTGATCCAAAGGCGAGGGAAATAAGCCAAAGTATTCTTCAGGTCAGCTTCAAATTTACCTATAAAGAGGTTAGCCATAAACGGAGATAAGCTGTTACCCATTGCTGTTCCTTCCGTTTGTTGATAAAAAGTGTTGTTAATTTGGAAGAAGTTTTGTTTCGTGCAAAGTTTTGTCAAAGAAATGAAGCTAGTAACTTCCTCTCTATCCATTTGGATTTGGTTTTTATCAAGGGTTTTAGTGAACTGTTTCAGTGTTCCAGTGCCACAGTTTTAGAGTACCCGTTTTATTCATTTACTGTTTAATAATTTCTGTATCTTTATGTGAGACGCGATAAGGTGGTTGATGCGTGGGAATTGTGCAAAATTTCCTGTATATTTATTTCGTTAACAAGTTTTGCATAACATTATAGTGTTTCACGTAAGCCTTCGTTTATGTTAAAGCTTTTATACGTTATTTCGTTATTAAAGATGTTAACAGTGTTCCGTACATTTGTTTTAAAACTGATATCCGTCGGTGTGAGGATGCGATTTGCTGACTCGACAATTTCACCAAGTCGCGTATTTTTGTACAGCATGGCGAGGCACGTATTTGCATTTGTAATATGTACATATGGGTTTTCTCGAAACACACAAATGATCTTACTTCAGATACCTATTTTTATATAAAACACTTGCTTCAAAATCCGTCGTTATTTAATAAATTTTTGTTGTAACGTTTGGGTTTAATAAAACTACTTCGCTTGCACGTGCTACAGAATCAATGTGTGGGTTTGATCTTGACACCATACTGTATCAGATATAGAAAGATGAAGAATTTTGGTAACGTATTGTATTTCACATTTTACGGTTTGCGTAGCGAAATTGATTTCTGATTTCAATATCTTGTTGATCATTACCCAAGATACAATCTGAAGTTAAATTATTGACTTGTGTATAGACACCATAGAAAAAGTTATTTTCCTATAGACTACTGGCTACCAAAAGTCAACTGCCCTGTTTTGAGAGATGTAAGTGCGGCTTACGGGTTATTTATTTAGGGTTACATACTTTGGTTGCCCTTGACAGCGGGACGTAATTGAATTTTAGGTCCCTAGGGAACTAAGGTAATAATACATTAATGTAGCAAGAACTGTCAGTATATAACAGAAATTGACAACTTTGACAATTATGTAAGCATATAAGCAAATGTTAAATATATTCCTAAAATGCTGGTTTTTTCGAAATTTTGGACCGGTAATAAGAAGAATATAACATGATACTCGGGTTGTAAGTGCTTTTGCAGTTTTGCAAAACTGCACTTAAATACTTTGTGACATAAATGTTTTATTTGGCATTTTAGGGTTGATTACTTGCTAATTTGATAGAAACATATGTAATTTTGTTAAGCAAATATTGGTCACAGATAAATTTAGAATCAATTATACTGACACCTCGCCTGTATCAACAACGTTGAAATAAATTACTCTACCATTTGATTTTTCTTAAAACTAGAATAATTTCGAACGTTCCTACCTTGGAATTTAGTTTCCAGGTTGGTCACCTTACTTTTCAACTTCCGTGTCTCATTCTTTTCTGATGACGTACTAGGTCCTGCCTTTTGCAGCGAATGCCTTATCAGGAAAGATGTTGCTTCTACCATCCTGATGTTGCCCCATAGGTTTTCCAGTGTACTATTATTCATTGGATTTACTTTCTCCAATATTTGCGGTTGTACGAAACGTACGTCCTTTTGTTCTATCACACTTACTTCTTTGCACTGTCGAAATAACTCGTGGTAGTACTTCTTCACGTCTTCTTCCTGCTGGTGCGTGCTTGTGGATAATCGGTAATGCAATTGCTCTTCATGTCCCAGATTAGTGAAAATATTTTGCAGTTGTTTTCTTTGAACTCGATATTCTCTACGTCGATGGTTTCGAACCAATTCAACGCAGCTCCAAAACATGGTAATTATAATAATTTTGCGGCATCTGATTATCTATTAGCTTTTGCTGTTCTTCGGTAGTTTTTCAAAAGTTTGTTTACATTTTCTTCATTTGTTCCTGAGAAGCATTTCGATTGAAGTGGTTCTATGCGTTCTACCAGATCGTTCGCTCACTCATTGGTCGCCATTTTTCCTTTTATCGCACTTCTTGTTGTTACAGACATTAATTGAAATCGATGATACTGATTTTAAAAGCTACACTTTTATTTTCTTTTCACAAAACACATGTTACACAGGGTACGCTGGTATTTTCACCACTTGTGATAAAGAACGTTTTGTTGGGGGTAACATGATAATAATAAATACACCCTCCCACTTGCCTGCTATTTATTTGTTACTCTTACAATGGTCATAATGCTAATACACATAACATACCAAATACATTTTATGCGAAAATGCTGATTCTGCATCTATTCGTCCCCCTTCTAACGGTTCGCCTGTCAATTCCCGCAACGCCTCGATTCTTAATAAAACAGCAAGATTAGCATTTGTAGAAATGTAACACGTAACAATGTTACATATGCGACAATATCAACTAAGTACTATAATATATTAAAAAACCGATATACCCACTTATTTACTTTCACATCTAAGTTTATGTTTATCCTATTGTAATAATTCTTGAACATTAATCGGTTGTGATATAAATACTTTCATTATTCACTCTTGCATTCGGCTTTAAATAAGTCCCAAGCCTGCCCGGCAAGGAACAAAGTCCAGTGTTCATCTTTTAGGAAGAAAAACAATAATCAAGCATTTTTGTTTGAATTGAACACTGGCGAAATAATCTTGTAACTTGTGTGCGCAAGGTGCTAGTAAAATTATTCTCAGTAATACTACAGTTTTGTGGCTCGCTTGTCGAACACGGATTTTATGCTTATTTCTGCAGAAGCTACAAATCAATCGGAGCCACTTGGATACAGTGAGGTTAGTTTCGTCCGAAATGAGTGTTTCCTGTTTGTTAATATGCTTATGGTTATACATTCATTCCAGTGGTAAGAAACCGTAACTCCTTCCAGTAAATTTACCGTTGCAAATATTTATGCGATGTTACAGATGCTGCTATAAAAGATTACTACTGGAGAGATTATAGTTTTGGTGAGATGCCGTCCGATGCCGTCGAAATTGCCAATGATGGGAAGTACATTGGCCAAGCTCTCGTTACTAAAGCTATAATACCAGTTACAATTTATCCACATCTTGGTATGGCTATTGGCGCGGGGTTTGAAAGGATTACAATAAGACAAAATATAAAGGTAAACGGTTTAAGTACTATTACTGACACATAGTTCTTGAAAATGTGCTTTTCTTTTCCAAAAAGTAACACATTAGACAATATTTTTTCATGTCATATTTATGCAGATAATACAGGGTGTCTTGATAATATACCTATATAACCTATATATGTTATTAAACTAAAATATTTTTGATAATCTGACATTTGCGGTTATACCGGAAGTATCTGTTAACTTTGTTATTTTAAATAGAACAGCCTACATATTATTACATTTTTGAATTCCTAATTTTAAGATTTGTTTGATGAAACAATTATGTTGCAATTTCTAACTATATTTGAAATATTTGCATTTTTTGAAAATTTTCGACAGCTGGCCGGGTGCATGTGAACTTTCATAACCGTGAAAGTGTTTAACTAGGAAAATTTAAATTTTGCAGAACTGTTAGACGTACAGGATAGTATTGGAATCCCAGGAAATTTGTTGAAAACATTATACAGCGTGTCCGACAATTACGACTAAAATTTCAAATGGAAAAAGTGTCAAAGCTAATTTTTTTTAAATACAACTACCTACTTCTATCAAATTACTCTTACAAAAATACAATGATACTTTTCAAGATGGAAAATGTGCATTTTAGCAAAATTTTCATGTAAAAAAGTACCCGCCAATGTAAGTACGGTGTAAGAATGTAGTGTAACGTTCAATATTTACATTGGAAATATCAGCTGTCAATCTCAGACGTATAGGGTATTCAGGATACCCACCCGATAATAATGAAAAGCCCCTCTAGCGGGTAAAAAGGTAATTTTCCAAGCCACAATTTCCCCCTTGGCTGACTGGCCTTGGACCGTGGACATAAAATATATAAGTCCAGATAACGACGATCGTAGTGTAACACGGACAAATCCACTCCTGTTTTTATTCTCCTAATCTCGTAAATCGTCAAAATTAATGTAAAATTCTTCTAAAACAGAGAATAGGGTATATTCAAAGGTATTTCAAATGTTAATATCGTACATTAAATATATTTCGTTAACGTATCTTCGTTTTTAGTAGTCAAATTCGTCATATTTATGTTGTTAGTAGTTCTTTTAAGCATAGTCACCTAATTTCAGTCATCTGGTAGCGTTACTACATTCATTTACTCATACTATTTCTATAAATAACTTCTTTCATCGAAATTCTTCATGGAATTTATATTTGGACAAAAATCATCAAAATTTGGTGTGGAATGAAATAATCGTTATCACGATTAAGTAAGGGAGTAGAGGGACGCCAGAAATTTCATCAATTCTGATTCAGCTTTAGTCGAATCAATGAGTGTTTTGACTCCGGTCTCTATTTTAAAGTGTACAATAGAGAAATTAGAGTGTGATTTCAAAGAAGAAAAGGTTCGAGGTTAGAGCAGGCAGATTCCTGTAAATGTCATAAATCCATAATAAACAGAGTGTTTACGTGACAGCTTCATTCGAATTCAAGTTTAGTTTGTATTTTTCATTCTAAAATTCGTTGAATTCTATTAATTTAATTCAAGATTCACAATAAAAATTATCCAAAGAGTATCCAGGAATACTGCCGATCCCACAAAGAATTTTGAATTTTAATCATTTACGAAAATTTAAAATTTTTAACAAATTCTCTTGAGAAAATACATTTCAAACTTGGCGCTGAACGTGGGGCAAGTTTTTTTTAATGTTCGGTATATCTAAGTTAGTCATGACTATTAGCTAATGCTAATGATTTATTATTGTATTCCCGTATCTTATAATTTTTCCAGATTCTATGCACCTCGGACCTTAATGGGCTGTATTGGGATTTGGTAGACTTTAACAATCCAATTGATGGTCAATCCAAGAACGCAATCATTGGAGGATTCCATATGGAAGGGTTGAATTACTACATAGGGAAAGCTTACCTCGATGGAGAATGGAGAGTTGGTAAGGTAATTCCTATGGAAAGTCAATGGAAGGGCCTTAAAATATGGGACTCTGATGGAAAAACTGCAGCGATTTCGAAATTCTACCTTCTAAAGTATAACAACATGAATTCAAATGATAATGTACCAGCGTGCGGTCATAAATTAAATGAAACATTTATTTATTTATTTTGTTCAGTTTTCTCCAGTTATCTAATTTTTTTCTGTAAATAAACTAAACGTTATTCGTTATTTTAGTCACGTGCTACAGCTTTTAGTAGGAAGACTTAATAGTTGGTGATGTAGATAACAGCACCATAAAAGTTGAGTATAGAAATAAACAATATTAGGATAAAATTAGTGAAATATTTTTACTGGTAGACCTGATAGATGTTTGGCAATTCTTTATTTTGTATTAGTTTTAAACCAGAAACTCACTGGTTTAATGTGGAGTTTTCAATTATAAAGATTAAATTATTATTCTAATAATCGAGAATTTCTAATTACTATTTCTTCTTAATATTTTTTATTATCCCTATAGAAATAATTGTGTAAAATTTGTATAAGGTGTATACAGCGTGTCCGACTAATGATGGGAAAAATTTCTTCATAACTAAAGTGGCAAAGGGAAATTTTATTAAAATATTTTTAAATTCCAACTATGACCGCCAGGGGGTGTAGTTGCTAGAGTCAACATTTCATTTTAAATTAGCTGGCGCACCACTTTGGTTAAGGGCGTTTTGTCGTATTGTGAGTAATAAGTGTAGTAGGCATTGTCGAATCATGTAAAACTAAATCTGTTATAACTTCTGCAGTTTTCACCCAAGTTAAAGAAGTGTGGATTTGTTTGAAAGGGCATTCAGCGTCGTTTTAAAGGTCGCAATTGAAATGCACCAGATGGCGTTATTCCCAACTGTACGAGTTTTTCTCAATTATCACGGGATGCATGTTGTATAATCAATTACCTATTAATATAAAACAAATGAATAACTTCAAGATTTTCCAAAATCGCGTAAACCTGCAACTGCGCCCCCTGGCAGTCATATTTGGAATTTAAAAATATTTTCCCACCACTATAGTTATTGCAGTTTCCAAGATATTGCCGATCCCCAGTGGGACACGCCGTATATAAATTTGGCTTATGTTTTAATTGTTAGGCAACATTTTTGCATTAAAATCGTTATAAATGTGAAATGTTTTAAATTTTTTTGTAATTTGTACTCTATTTTCTAATTTCCACATTGACAAAATTGACATCGTTATACAACGTAACGTACTTATTTTTTGTGCAAATGTTTGCAGTATTAAACTAAAACGGCGTGGAATCGCGCGAAAGAAATGAATCAGAATCAATAACCGCTGTCAGAGGACCATCGTGGTAGATTCTAGTCATGCATTATTATTAGAACCCGGTAATTGGAGAGCAATCGCAGCGGCGGTGTGACTGTGTTTAGGTGGGCGGGGAGGGCTGATCGATTATGATACGACATGACAAATCATCATCACTCAGTTCGGTTTAGCATTGGATAGCGGATAGGGCGTGTTGATTTTATTGATATAGACGTAGTTATTAATTGTAGTTATTATTTAGTGTAGTGCGTTTTGATTTTATTGATACAGACGTAGTTATTAATTGTAGTTTTTAGTGAACATGTCGAAGGCTAAAAAACGACCCTTTCAAGACATAGTAAATAAGTTTATTTCTGACTTTCCCGATTTGTTTTACGACGGGAGTAAGATAGTTTGTAAAGTGTAAGCATGTAAGCATGTTGCATTTGTACGCGATGACGTGGTAAAGAAAATGAAACGCATGTTGAAAAAACAGTTTCTTTGGTTGTGTTGACGAGACAACAGACTGTAAAAAAAAATCAATTGTAAATATTATGGTACGCATACTAGACCCTAGTAAACCTACATTACCACTGTTACTAGCTAGCCGAAGACTACAAGAGTGTACTGCTGCAGCAATTACGAAGGTTGTACTTAGTATGTTGGAAAAATTTCAAATGTCAAGAGATAAAGTGATAATGTTTCTCTTCTTGAACATGGTTGCGAGTGTTTACATGTTACGTGTAAAGTGCATGCTTTACATCTTGTGGCAGAAACCATTTGATAATGCTCTCCCGAGATAGATGCATTAATAGCAAGCACAAAAAAGTATTTTTGAAATCTCCCAAACGCCTACGATCATTTCACATAGAGTGTCCTGGTATTCGTCAACCACCGGAGCCAATTCTTACACGTTGGGGGACATGGTTGCAGGCAGCTTTTTATTATGCTGAACATTTCAAAGTAGTAAAAGCTGTTGTTGCACAATTCAATCCTGCCGAAGCTGCAGCTAGTAAGGAGAGCCAGTCGAAATTTCAAGATATTTCCGTTGAAACAGATTTAAAAAATATTCGTAGCTACTATAAAGGATTAGCTGACGCAATAGACCAATTACAAAATAGATCGTTATCATTATTGGAGTCTCTGCAAATTATGGACGGAGTGCATACACAGCTATTGACTATACATGACGCAAAATATAATCGCGTTTTAGGAAAGTTCGAGAGTGTGCTACAGAAAGATTCCGATTTTAGCACATTAAAACAAATTTGTGATGGTGTATCGAATAATCCACTGACTGAGAACAAAGAGTATTTTAATCATGCATGTATAACATCGGTAGATGTTGAACGCTCTTTTTCAAAATATAAACTCATTTTCTCACCACGGCGAACATCGCTCACCGAGACAACTGTGGAAACACATCTAATTGTGTCAACTTTTTGCCATTCTTATTCATATGATGTTAATACTGATAATGGTGCTTCTAGTTTTACTGCTCCGTAGCCAAGGCTGCTTAAAAGGGTGAGTGTTTCACTACTTTTCACATATTATAATTATGTATTAGTTCTGGTATTTTTTTTCTATTTTCTTACTATTGTTTTTGTATATTAGGCAGGTACGGCTATGGCACGGCTCCCTGTTGCCGGGCTCTGATGGTCACGTCTTGCTATTCGTGTACGTACAATAATTATGTTTAGTTTGAATTGTGTTGTTCATTAGTATCATCGTAACAGTATTTTTACCGATTTTCTAAAGAACGTATACTTCAAAGAGTTTTAATTTTATTTATGTGCGTCTATTTTCGCGGTCAATTATTATCATAATGGGAAAGAAGAAGGATATAACAACAGGGAAAAAACATGAATTACTGCTCTTCTAGAGACGGGAGAGTTCTTTCAACGTGAAGTTACCTATGGTTTGGTCGTGTATTATGACAGAAGGACCGGTACCACTATGTTTCATTAACGGAACAATGGAACAAAAGCAATATAAAAAAGTTTTACAAAACTATTTTATACCTTATATTGGTTCATTGGATCCGATTCAAGGATCATATACTTTTATACAAAACATTGCAACTTGTCATAAAGCAAAAAGTGTAATGCGATACCTTGAATCTAAAAATCTGCGTGTACTACCTTGGCCAGATATTTCACCAGACATAAACCCTATTGAAAGTGTGTGTAGTGTCTTAAAAAACATCGCAAGTGCACAAAAGTCAACTACAAAGGAAAAATTACAATAACATATTGAAGATGTATGGGATAATAGCGACGAAATTAAAAAATACAATAAAAGGCTGTATTGGCAGTATGCCAAAAAGGATGGACGAAATAATAAAACACATAGGAGGAACAAGCAAATATTAGTAAATATATGTTCAAATTATACTTACTTGCATGTTATATGTAATTAAATAATAATATTTCCAGCATTACCAACTGTTTTTTTAAATTTTATCCCAAAATCGTAATATTTTTAAGGGGTTTTAATTCGATGGCCAGGGACTGTACTGACCAAAATACCAAGAAACATTGAATCGAATAGAGCTTATTGAATCACCACTCTAGGCATGTAAGACGTTTAAGGTATCGGATGTGATACTCCAAGAGTTTCAGTTATTATCTAATTATTGAAAGATTTTTTGTTTGGGTATGCCGGTTTTCGGTTTTATTTTTTTTATATAACTACTATTTCATGTTGTAACGTTTCGGAATTTACTTTATTTCTTCTTCAAACATTCGTTGTTTTCTCTCTTAATTATATACACACTACGTTTCACTAAAATGACACCGAGTACGGTGCGCATTTACATTTAAACGTGCACCATACTCGGTGTTTAATAACATCGAAATGGAAATGTTTTTCTGTAATGATTTTCACGTAAGTAATTGCATTAAAAAAATAAAAATAATTAATTAAAAAAATAAAGAAGTAAATATAATTTCCATTGTAGAGAAACATGCTATTGATGTAATTAAGAGAGAAAACAACAAATGTTCGAAAAAGGAATAAAACAAATTCCGAAACAACATGAAATAGTAGTTTTATTAAAAAAAAGAAATAAAACTAAAAATCGGCGTAGCCAATAGTTACTAAAATATAACTCTAGCGCTAGAGTAGGACCCCTAGCAAACATGAATTATTATATTAATAGTTTTATAAGTACACCTGGTAGAAAATAAACAAAGCAATTACTGCAGGTTATATATAGTTTCCTAAAACTTATTGTACAATTTCTAAATATGTTACATATAAAAACGAAACTTTGTTGATATGGTTTGGGTACAATGAACACATAAATTCTTGTTTAATTTCTTTTCGTCTCAGTACAAATTTAAACTAATTTCGTTCCTTACTACTAATGTTATGGGAGTTTATAAATACCAGATGAAATTGTTTTGGGAGCAATCAAGAATTAAACTCACTCAAGAGTTATTTATAGCGGCTATCTTTTTCTGACAGTGGCACGTTCACTGCGGATTTCCTTTGGTTTAAATTCTATGTATAAGATATGTTTTAATTTAAAAAATCAAATAGTTTGTTGGCTGATATCGTCTTGAAAGTTGTATATTCATCGGGGTCTGATGATGTATAGAATATTTCTTGTTATATTTTTAGGAAACATGATAAATGTAGGTAAGGTCTTTCCGCTATTTCTTTTTTGCCAATATAAATGTTGCTATAATTTTGTAGTTATCGAATGGTATTCATTACATGGGAAATAATGACTGAAAGTTTACTGAATTGTACATTCTCCCATAACATTTGATATGTTTTAATCTTTTTTTTTTTTGGAATATTTATTACAAATTAGTCGCCAACATAACATTTATTTTTAAAAAGGTACATATCGTTACGGGATTCTTGAGAGTCTCTAAATACTTATTTTATTTTCTGACAGCGAAACGTTGTTAGGATTTCCTGAAGTTCTGAAACTATCAATTATATTAATTTCATTTGAAAAGGGCGACACCCTGTGATAAGGTATACCGCGTTCGTAAGTTCCGTAGTAAAGTGAGCCGCTAAAATATATAGACAGTGTTACAACGTTTGTCCGCTATGAAAGTATAAGATGGAGAGCGCGCGCAGCGAATCAAGGACATTTCGAAAGCCCTGCTGAAGCAATATAAACGAAATAAGCGGACTGCAAAGAATGAATCGGAAAAGGCGAAGTCCGTTCGGCTGGGAAAGTGACGGCGACTGTTTCTTGGGATAGTCATTGAGTTGTGTTAATTGACTACCTTGAAAAAAGAAAAACAATAACGGGGGCATGCTATGCATCATTACTTGACAAACTGAAGGCAGAAATTGCGGAAAAACGGCCACATTTGAACAAAAAGAAGGTTTTGTTCCATCAAGACAATGCACCGTCTCACACTTTAATTGATAGACCACCCACCCTATTCACCAGATCTAGCCCTAGGTGAAATGTTTCTGTTTACTCGGCTCAAAGTTTTGGTCGGAGAGATTTTCATCGAATGGGGAAACCAACACCTTTTTGCAGAATAACATGCCAACTGCTATTTGGATGGATTAAACAGATGGGAGCATCGGAGGAGACCGTGTTAAGAAATAAAATCGAATTTGACAAAAGAGTACTTGTTTCTGTGTTTGGTTGGAGATTTTTCGGACTACCCCTGTTTGTATGTATTTCACGTGGTAATTTTTTTTTGTGATTAACAGTAAACATATTATTATTATCCTTAATGTAAGTTAATAAATGGGAGTGTGCTATATTATTAAATAGGTATATTCAAAAATCAAGTATTTCAGGTATATTCAAGTTTATACATCGATGAACCGATTTATTATTTCTATCAAGCTTTTCATTGAAATAACAATTCGGTTTATCGATTTCAATGTACTTTCAGTTTTAGTGAAATGTTGTGGTGAAGGGAGTAGTGAGTTGTTTAACAAAATTTCCTTAAAAGAATCTATTAATTTCTAACTTATCTGAGATTTTTCACTACGATAAATAATATTAGATTCGCGTATTTTTTGTAGGTACTAATTGCTTCCAAAATTTTTACTGGAGGAATTATTGTCATGGTGAAATACCCTACGATGCGCTTGAGGTCTCCTCGGGTCTTTACGTAGGTCAGATTCATACCAAGGTTGGTAACATTCCGGCTGCCATCTATCCCTTTCGTAAAAGTGCGGTTGCTGTGTACAACTCACGTATAAATGTTAAGGAACACGTAAAGGTATTCATATCTTAATTGCGTATTACAAGCAGAAAGCGTGGTAGTAACGTTTCATTTTAAATTTACTTTTTCATTTTGCTTTCGTCAAATTCTTATCATTTTAGGTGGTGTGATATCTAACTGATTTTGATGTTTTGGGATGATTGCTTAGTTTCTATGGTGTTGTTTACATATTAGTCAATATCGTGTATCTTTTTAGATTTTATGTACACCCGAACCGGAGAAATTTTATTGGGAGCCAGTGAATTTTGATAAAGTGAATATGACTGTGATGAAGGACGCTGTAGTTGGTGGGTTTCGGGAAGAGTTAAGCTTGATATATTATATAGGTCTGGTAAACTATCTCGACAGTTGGAAAGTTGGCAAAGTAGTCGACGTTGAAGTAACGGGTTGGCAAGGCGTTTACGTGTGGGCAAACGACGGTACCAGGGTGATACTCAAGGAGTTTCAGTTATTAAAATACAATTATAGCAGTAACGATAATTACCGTTTGAAATACAAATGAATAACAAATTGTTTTATGGCTTATTGTACGTTTAATAAAAGTTGTTGCTGGAATATATCATTGTAGTGTTTATGAACGTTAGAGAAAGTGTCCTATTACTTAGGGTTCAGTATTATACTTTTTTGTTGCATAGAATTGCAAGGTTGCGAGGCGACGCAGTATTGAAGACCCTTCCCTAGTTTATTTTTGTATCTCTGTCTTACATAATATTTTTTAAATACTTTTATTATCACTAACAAGAAATCCAGTCAATAACAAATATCGTGTGAATCGAAGTTTTATTAGCGTATATTTTAATTACATTGCTTTCTAAAAATTTATTAGATGTATTTAGTATTTGAGCATGTACTTCCACTATAAATTAAAAAGCAACCCATAATAACTACTGGATTCCAAATTTGACTTGTGTTAGTGTAGATATGCAGTCCTTTCGGAGTACCAACTAGGTTACGTTATAGTAACTACTTGTCCCATTGTGAAGCTGATATTGGATTTAAGTGGAAAACTTGCGAAATAGAGAAAAGTGGAAATATTTGACTGAAAATTTATGAGTGTATTTTAAAAATTTCACCCAAATAAGCATTTCATTGTATAATTCTATAAAACTGGATTAATTAGGAGCTTCAAGATTTGAAAAATTATTGACTATTGAGACATTTTAAGAAAATAATACATTTGGAAAGGAGTTAGCAGTAACGTCAGGACAGGAGTTTGGAAAGGATTTCTTTCGATTTATTTATTTTGAAAAGATTACTATTGCTCTGCTAAGAGTAGAAGATATTTGTTTTTGGTCACTTATTGAACACTTTGAAAATCATTTGATATAATAAATATAACACTTAACCATGGGCAGGGTTTATTTTAGACGATCGTTCAAAATTCATTTTTTGGTCCTCAAATTTTATATCTTTTGGCTTTAGTTTTAATAGTAATTGCAAATTTTCCTAAAATTTCAATTAATTTTCTATTTCGATTTCCTGGGAAAGTTTTTAAGGAACTCATTAACTCACTACAGATGAAACATACAGGGAAATTTTTACCAAAAGGAAAACGTTTATTACAGATTTCGTGGACAAACTTGTATCTTCATCACAAGTTCTACTTCAAGTAAAACTATTTTTGTTTGAAGTTAAAAAGTTTTATCTAGGATACACAGGTTGATTCAAATATCCGAAAGCCTCAATTAACTTTAATGCAAAGCTCTTTTATCTTATCGCATAACAGACGGCGCTCAAAGAGATAGGACGCAATCACTTCGCAAAGGCTGGTCGAAAGTCTACTTTGAATAGTTTTTCATTGAAACATAATGGTCTATCTTGTCAAAGGCTTTTTGGAAATCAGTGTAGATTACATCAACTTATCCTTGTTTGTTTAAAGCTTCTGAAACGTATTGCGTAAAACAGCTGATCAATAAAACAGGATATCTCATTTAAAATATTTACCGATGACGTTATAATTCTGTTAGCTATGACACAAAAACAATAGAAAGAAAATATTTGCATTTTTTTAACAAACATTTGTGCGTTAGTTTTGGAACAGAGTGTATACGAGACGTTTTAATACCGGGAAATATTTACCATAAATATATGGATACCCAGATTGGAAAATTTATTTGTCATAACTCATGACTCATGAGTTATGAGAAATACACAAGAAAATAGGAAACGGTATAGATAAGATCTTTCCTTTCTTAACAAAACAAAAGAATTAGGCACGTTTTTTTACTGTTAGTTGATATTGTATTATCATGTGATTTGTCTGTAATAAAAAAAATGTATAGAATATTTTTTGCTTTATTTTTATTGTGTACTGGAGGCGTTCTGGATATTGGTAAGGCCACATAATATGTTTCAACATGTAATTAAATACAGAAGTTGATGAGAGGAATTATACGCGTTTAAAATTTATTAATAATGGTAGTTTAAACTGAAAATAATAATTAGCTTAATAATTCACAATATTCATTAGGTTCGAAAAAATAGATAATACAAAGAGATAATAAGATAAGCTTTATTAGAATTACGTTACTTTTTAATGTTTGATACTTGTTTGATAACCCCCCCATACTAACTTTTGAACAACAGAAGCTAACGTTTTTAGAAAAATCAGGGCGATTTATATTTTTTGTGAGCTATCCTTTGCCGCTACCGGCAGCTCAATCGCATTTCCGGTATTACTGCGTCAACTTAGAACACCCTATATATTTTTACGATTTTGGAAAGGCAATCGAAAGGCGAATCCAACGATATCCATATGTTATACTTTAACTTAAGAAATATGACGATATGTGGCAATAAAAGTTTTAGTTTCTGTTGTTGCTAGGAAAGAACGCTAAATTAATTCTGCTGACACCAGACTGATCTAAGGAGCTCGTTGCTAGGCAAAGTAAACATAACAATTGCCAAGCTGTCAAGTTTCAATTTTAAAAGTGTAAACTATTCTTGTTATTTATTGTTATTCTAATTTGTCATACTTTCATTCTTTGTGCTCGTTATTATTTAATCTCATTTGAATTTGTTTTGTTAATTGTTGTTTCTTCTTTACTTTATCAGACTTTATTGTAATTAATTAATTATAGTAGGTCTGTTTAAATTTGTTATTTTTTGATAGGCAATGTGCTTAAGTTTCAGCTTGTTATGTTGTAGATTTTTTGTATTGTACTAATGGCCTCCGCCTAGTCCACGTAAAATAAACAACAAGCACCTAATTTTAATATTCCGTGAATTTGGCAACAATTACTATGAAGTGGAACATAATGAACACTGCCCTTGCGCAGCCGGAAATATTTAAACCTTGCGCTAAGTAAGTGTAAATAGTATAAAATTTACAGGGCGAACTGTTTCAATAAAACATAATATTACTTAAATTGTTCAATTTGTTGCGCAACCACGGCGAATAAGGTGATAATTATTGCCAGATTTACATCATATTAATATTGACTCAGCAATTTTGCATGGTTCGTGCCAAAGCCACCATAAAAGTAACAAACACACAAAATACTAAAAAACAGACAGCTTTAGGACCGCACTGTATAATTTTTAACTTAACATTAGACGAGAAGTATTTTTGTAGAAAAAAAGAGTCCAGTAAATAACTTTCAATACCAGAAACGTCATATGCTGTTATGAAATTAGCATCGTTTTCATGGTAACCATTTTAATTTAAGCTAAAGGTATTTTCGATGGCTTTAAAAGTCATCAAGTATGTTATTTTATATAATTCAGATGGTAAACTGGAGCTCTGAACTAAAATACAAAGGGAGATGGGATAAACAAATTTCGGCAACAAGACATTTTCAAAATTACTGGATAAATTATTTAAAAAAATTCAAAAAGTCAAGAACTCCAGTAAGTAAATCCATTTTAACCTTTCAACACCAAAATTATTATCCACTGCATAAGATTTGAAGAAAGAAATATTTGGTTGTAAATCGGGTACTGCTTCGAGCCCAAAATATCAAGAACAGACACCGATGTATTTGGCCAACAATCAAATAAAAAACGAAAATTCATTTTCATTATCTTTAAAATACAAAAACCCAAATAAATACATTAAAATTTTAATATAGCTGTCGGTTAAGAATTGAGTTACGTCTTTGTCTAAAAAAAAAATCCAAATTTTGTTAAAAGAAATACAATCATTTTAAGTTTAAATAAAGATACTGTATTTTTCGAACACTAAAAATTGTTTAATTTTCTACGCTTCTAATTCTTTTATTTTAAAATATCGTTATATTTTAACTTTCATGCTCATTTTCATTGCACAGATCATTATATTTTATTAGCAATTTTGGTAGTTTAAATTTTAGAGATAATGTGAGCTATTCCTTGTATAATAATTTATATAATATATTCAGACGTTTCAAATGAAATAGAAAATTAAGAAATAGTCTTCTTTATTCTCAATAATCTATTTGCAATCAATTTTGAAAAACTACTCACAGCTGTAAGCCCCTGTGTGTATGTGTATTTTTTTAAAATCCCTCGTTAAAATCTTCTTTTCTTTTTTTCTAGCTGATATTCTAGCTCCTGGTATAGTATCCTTTCTAACTTCTTTTTCTATCTTGTTGGGTTCATCTTTTTTCTAAATATTTTTAGACTTCTTTTGATTGTTTTTTATGACATAAATGCTTGTACTAATATTTGTTTTAAAACTCATTTTCCAAATAATTTTGTCTAAAAGTTGTTTGATGTCAAAAATTTATATTCCTGTCTTCTTCTTTACTTCATTGTCACGGGAATCCCAATCCAACGACTTTGATAGTTTTATGGTTGGCGTATGGATGCTCGTATGCGATGTTACAGGCGGCATTAAGGATTTTGATTACTAGATTCCATTAAATAGTGTTGTGAACGATTCTTGTGTGTTTTTTACAAAAATATTATTAAGGTCATCCCTCTAGATATGAGAGGTATAATAAATGACATTATGAGGTCTTATATTTCTCACATTGGTAATATCTATTTTTCTTGAGTACATATGTAAATTAACAACTAAATTAATGTTTGTGCTTCTTCTTAGAAGGCCTTGCCCAAGACATCTACTGGAGAGATTATATTCCGGGTAACATACCCCATGATGCTTTTGAAGGCGCTACAGGTTTATATATAGGGCAAGCCGTATACCAGGGAAACTTGTTAGTTGCTACCATTTATCCGTACACTGGCACAGCTGTAGGAGAGTTACGCGGACAGAAAAATTTTAAACATAACATAAAAGTAAGTTCTTTCACTTCTTCACTGGTGGTAGCTTTAGTTTGGGCGAACCTATGTTGGGACCAACAAGTATACCTGGAAAAGAATGAAAAACATATTCTTATATATTTCATGTTTTAGGGAATAGCAGTACCTTCTCTCAATTTGTCACTTGTTCATAGAAACACAGTTTTCAGATGTAAAAACCTTTCACCATTCTTATTCATTACTTTTATCGGGTCTTTAAAAATACCTAATTTGATGTGAAGTGGTGGCAATAGTATATTCTCTTTTGGAACTAATGGATTAGGAATGATATTCTTTATTCCAGAAAGGTACTGTTCTCGGAACGGCCAATCGAAGCTTGTTTAATGTTCTTAACGGTGTTAATTGTTCCTTTAGCACAGGAAGCAACTATGTTTGCTGTAATCTACCTGTAGATCCCACAATAAATTGATTATGTTGAAATCACCACACATGCTCCAATTATGTTGTGAATACTTTATTTTTTCAAGTGCTCCATAGATCCTACGATTCGTTTAATTTTACCAAACAAGCTAGAGCAATAATGAACAGTCCTTTTTCTTTATGAACTTGTACGACTTTTAAGCTGTATTTAGATGAATCTATGAATATTTTCCATACAACAGCTTGATATTCAATTTTTAGGGCAACTGTTAGATCAGTGATATTATCGCAAAACACTATGTCTTCACTAAAAGAAAATAGGTTTGCTAATACATGGAATCTACAGCGTGTCCACCTAGTGCGTGGGTGGAAGATAATTCCTCTCCTGAGCAATTTGGAGGAAAAGCTTTCAAACAAAATATATTCGGAGATAAATGTTACACAACCTAAGGTTATATTCAGGTATACAGGGTGTTCAGTTTCCACTTGATTTTTAAATGGAAGACCCTGTATATTATTACGTTTTTGCGAAATGCCGCTGTTTCTTTAATAACCGATATTTTAAGCGCCTTACGTGCTACAGCGGTGATTCAAATTTTATTCGACTGAATATTTAGTTGACTTTCTGGCACGACATCTGAGATTTTTTTAAATAAATTTTGTTCCGCTAAAGATATTCATTAAAGCAAATGTGAAAACGTTATTCTTTTTGGTACATTTCCATCATCTACTCGAAGTAACTATTATCTTTCTACATACATTGTTTAGAAAGTTAACTAGCACGTATAAATAATAACGAAAATAAGTAGATAAATGTTGATTAGAGTTTATAACCCTCTAAAAAGAGTTCACTGTGCTAGCACCTCCAGCTAGCAGATTTCAAAGAACGCGATAAGATATATAAAGTAAAATTTGATGCTGCAATAAAAGCTTATCACTAGAGTTGTTCACTAGCGCCAACGGGCAGTGGCGGAGGTTCGATACAACCCTCAGTATAACTGCGAGTCTCAACCAGATCTGTTGTGTATACATGTACGCTGCCGTAAATACTATTTCGTAGTTCTACGTTTGTTTTAAAAATGTTGCCTATGTCGCGAAAGCGACCAATGTTGGACAAAGTTATGGCGTTAAAATTCAATGTGTAGTTTGTAATATCCCTTTAATGTGTTGGTCCAAAAGGAATTGTCTACATCACGTGAATAGTAAACAGCACTCTTCAAAAAAAAATTGCACACGACACTATGACAAATTTATATTTAATTTATGTGTTACCTTTATTGCTTTATTTACTAGACAAAGAAGCATATGTCTTCTTTTGGAATAAATATTCGGACTGCAAATTATCAAGTCGGGCATCGTTACAAAGAATTGTGCCATCTGCTCGTGAATATGCTGAAAAAAGAATTAAATCGGAGTTGAAAGACAAAAAACTGTGGTTATGTGTGGACGAAACAACAGATTGTAAAAAACATTCTGTGGTTAATGTAATGGTACGTACAATGGAACTACATCAATCGCCACCTTCAATTCTATTAGCTTCCAGACGAGTACAACAATGTACTGCCGAAGTAATTTCAAAGTTAGTGTTACATACATTGGAAAACTTTGAACTTTCAATACACCAACTGTTGATGTTTATGAGTGTTGGTGCCGCAAAGATGCTTTCTGTAGGCCGGTCTCTTAAAAGACATTGTGCTAACTTGTCGAGGATATGCGTAAAAATCGTACGCAACAAAAAAAAACTTAAAAGAAACTCTCAATGTTGTAATAAATCGGAATAAATATTCGTGCGCATACATCGCCGTTCAAAATAAACAGACCGCGTAACAATAAGTTGTTACAAGTTTAACATCAAAACAATAGATTTGCTTAAAGTATCACACACTAAGTTTTTTCAGTAGTAAAAAATATAAAAAGGACATATTGAAAGTTTAGCTAAATACATGTGTTTATGAAGAAACTTCCTGGATGAATTTTTTTAAGATAATATATAATGCGGACATTACCCAAAATAATACTCCGGAGATGTTTGCAATTGTTCAATAAAATACAAGGAACTGTATTACAGTTTGTATGACGGACTATGGTGTTGGCTTGGAATAGATGTTGAAATTGTATCCATAAATACAATTTACAGTTTATTTTAAACGAATGTCTTTACAAAAACAAAAGTTTATAGCATTTCGCTGCAGCACTCTGCATTTTAGCAACAAACTTATCGCAGAGCTTTATACTTCATTTACTAAAGAAAGACATTTTAGGAATAGGGAAATATTTATAAGAAAAAATTTATAACAGTTTCTCTATCAGATCGTCGAAAAATATACAGGCTGTTTCATTAAAAAATTTGAAATAACATGAATCAAACATGGCAACGATTTCTATGGCCATCTTGTAGATTCTAGATATAAAAAAATCTTTTCGATGTGTTTTAATCTTTCGCTATTGAACAATATACCAATGCAGTTACCTATTTCAAAACGTTGATGTGTTGGGTCATTTATTAAGGTATCAGACTGAAACGTAGATGGACTTCTTCCATTGTCTTCCCTTTCAGGTATTGCTGCAGTTTTGCCGCGTGGTATAGGTCTCATGACTGTTGCCAAGTTTGGGTATAGATTTCATTTTTAAGCTGTGTTTTATTATCTCTATTAAGCAAAACTAACATCTGTCATCTTTGTGCTCAACAGCGTGAACCTATAGCATTGGTATACCAAAATCCGTTGATTTCCGGTAGCACAACAATAAAAAAGGCAATTCTTGATCTTGCCCGAAAAAAACTAATCCCGATTTTTTGATCTGCGCAAAAAAAGAACAACTTAAGCAAAATTTAATTAGACTTTGTATGTGGACATTTTAGGAAGATAAGGTTGTCGGCTTACGTGCTTTCTAGATCTTAATCCCGTAGCACATTTATACATTTGTAAAGTAAATCGGTAGTAATGACAAATATGAGAAATAGAGGTGAACGTCAATGACATTACTTGGAAATTCGATAACAAATTACTCAATATCTTTGTACGGGATTAACAACTTGAAAGAGTTAGCTACAGTTTTGGAGAATGCAGTTCTTTATTAAATGATTTTTGATTTACCAAACGTGCCATAACTTTTTCTCTTGTTTGTATAGATATTATGCACTCTGTCGCCGGATAAGTTGTGTTGGGAATCCGTGAACTTTAGCGCACCGATTCAGAACCAGATGAAGGATGCCGTAAAAGGCGGTTACGAAGAAGGCGTTGCGTCGGAGTTATATATCGGCAAGGATTTGCTGCAAAGGGATTGGAAAATCGGAAAAGTTATTGAGATTACGCATCCAGCTAAGGGTCTCTGGCTTTGGTCTGAAGGAGGAGCTGCTTCCCGACAATATGAATTTTATATCTTAAAATATAATTGTAGCTCCTAAAAAATAACTAATATTCGTTTGTGGCTTAAAAAATATAATTATAAAAAGTGATTGAATTTAAATAAATTATTTAAACAATACAACACTAAGTAAAAAAGGGGAATACTTACTTAGGAACCAATCATTGTGTAGTGTTACAGGTTTGGGTTAATACAATTATTTATGTATTAATAATAACACTGGGGAACAATTTGTAACATAATTTCTGTTGAGTTTGGTTTTTGAGCTGTTTTATAGTTAATTAGGCATGCTGGTTTCAAAAATGTAGTTAGTTTTCTTCTACTACGTCAAGTTTTATCTCTACACCTTATGAGAATGTGACCACTCTCCGCGAAATCGAGTATGGATCATAGGAAGCACTATTGCTCTCCTATTGGCTGACACAAACCTTCTCCGATGGGCGTCGGGTGAATGACAATACTTTCGAAGTGATGATGGGTTTGTGTATTGCCATAACGTACATGGTTTAATGGAAGAGTTGGGAATTTCAGCTTATAACGCAACTGAATGGCGACCGTTTATCGATAGCTCAAAGCAGAGCCTGAAGTGTGTTCTCCTCCACAATGGAGATTTATTTGGTTCAGTCCCGATAGGCCATTCAGTTCGTTTGAGTGAAGAATACGAAGACGTAAAGAGAGTCGTTGATTCGTTGCAATACCACATGCACCAATGGAACATTTGTGTTGACCTTAAAATGATTAGCTTCCTTCTTGGCCAGTAACGCGGATATACCAAGTATTCCTGCTTTTTGTGTATGTGGGACAGCAGAGCTCGTGAGAAGCATTGGGTGCAGTCGAATTGGCTGCCACGATCTAAACTGAAACCTGGTGATCCAAACATTGTACATCAGCCACTTGTCGACAGAAAGAACATTATCTCATGAAGCAATTCGTTAAAGCTTTGCCAATTGAAGGAGACTGTTTCAAGTATCTCATTTAGGGATTTCTTAGCCTGTCATTTGAAAAGATAAAGGCCGGTGTTTTTGATGGTCCACAGATTCGGTACCTTGTTAAAGATGGACATTTCATCGGAACAATTATAGAAATTGAAAAGAATGCTTGGTTGGCATTCAAAAACATTGTTAAAGACTATCTTGGAAATACACGAGCACAGAATTACGGCAAAATTGTGCAGCAACTCTTGGAGAGCTTCAAACTGCTAGGTTGCAACATGAGCACCAAATTGCATTTTTTACATAGCCATTGTGCTAACTTCCCGGAAAATCTTGGTGCAGTCAGTGATCAGCAGGGTGAGCGACTTCACCAGGATTTGAAGGTCATGGAGGCACGGTATCAAGGTAGATGGGATGTACATATGATGGCTGACTGTTGTTGGAGCATCAAGCGAGAATGTCCACCGATTAAACATTCCAGAAAAAGCTATAAGCGAAAATTTTTGCCTTAATATGTAATTACCGTTCGATAAAAAAAACAACTATTTGTATGAAGACAATTTAACTTGCAGTAACTATTATGGCCTTTGTATGAATAAAATCATTCTTTATAAGCAGTATATTTGGTAAGTTTTTACTTTATTTTCCTTTATATGCATAATTTGTATGACTTTTGAGGGTATCCTCTAGCTTAAGAAGTTGACGTGATTGACAAAAACTATTTTTGGACCCAGAAGCCAAAAGTTAGTTGAAAACAAGTCACAGATTTAAGACAATGAAATTGCTGCTCCCCAGTGTAATGTAACATCAAGTTTGAAAACCAAAATAAACAATAGGAAACGGGTTTAATTGTAGAAAGCAATATTGTATACATGGAGCAATGCTGGTTGCCTATACGGTTCAATAACGAAGTAAGTACGCGTTCTTTGATATAAATAAATTACTTATTCAAAAAGCAATTTTCATTAACTCAAAGATAAAGCAGTAATCGAAAAACGCCACTTCCCTTGGGCACCTTATACATACATCCCTTGTGCCTTAAGAAACCATGTTTGGTACAGTTCCAACACTCCCACACTCGAAGTGGCCACCATAGTTTCATAAGCGTCTAATTATCGCGGCGAAGTTATGTTCTTAATTAATTTGAGGTCTTTCAATTTCATTTTATGTCTCATCAACTCGTCCATAATGGTAATGCGCTATGCTATTTTAAATTGCAAAAATTTAAAATTTTAACAATTTTCTCTGAGATGAACATTTCAGTATATTACTTTAGTATGTATTTTTATATGACTTACATCAGTTATTACTATTTTTATTCCTGTAAAAGAACTAAAAAAACTAAAAAATTAAAAAAAAAGAAAAAAATGAAAAAATGTATAATGAATAGAGTAACCAAAACTTGCGGACTCGCATAGGCGTCGGTATTACGAGTTAATATAAGAATACGAAAAATTCATAAATAAACTTACTTGCTAATTATTCAACAAATCAGAGGCATCAGGATGTGAACTACTGTAAACTTGCATCATTGCATATGTTTCCACGGTTACTTCTTGTGCGTCGACAAGAAAAAATATTCTTATACATAGAAAACGATCTCTCCACATCTAAGGAAGTTACATTTGCATGTAGAAACTGTTTTTCAAAATCACTTGAAAGTTCACTATTCTTACACTTATTATAAACGGCCTCTAAAGTATTAAAATCGGGATTTTTCCTTAAAACATCTGCTAACTTTTGACTAGCGCATAATCCTGGTGTATCATTTAATGTGTGTAATTTATTTTTTACACTCTCCACTATGTCTAATGATTCCTGCAATAACAATTCAGTACATTGTAGTTTTCTGATGGCATCTAGTAATACTGTATAATTGGTACATATTGTTGTTAAATCTTCTAAAAGTTGAGGAATTTGAAATTCTCTTTGACTTTCTCTAATTGCTTTGGATTCATTCCGATTAAATCGCATTATAACTGATTGAATTTGTTGAAAATGGATCAAATAGTAAGAAGCTGCTGTTAGCCAAGTACCCCATCGCGTTAAAATTGGTTCAGGAGGTTCTGGAATACCTGGACAAAAATTTACGAAATTCTTTTAAACGTTTAGGAGATTTACGAAACACTGCTTTAGTACTTCCAATCATCCGATCAACGTTTCCGTAATGTTGTCGAACAACTTCACCAACTAAATGCAAAGCATGCAGCACGCAGGTTATATGTATTAAGTTAGGAAATATATGTTTTAAGGAATCGCCCAACACTTAACATCGTTGCTGCACTATCTGTCACAATCATCACAACTTGATCTTGGGCAATTTTAAATTTTTTCAAAGCGTTCATTATCACTTTTTGAATATTTTTCGCGGTACATTGTTGAACACGTTTGCAAGCTAACAAATATCGAGGGTGCTGTGTTCTCGCTAGATAAAACGCGAGCTATTACATTCACAATACTGTTTTTCTTTATATCGGTCGTCTCATCCACGGTAATCCATACTTTTTTGGAACACAAATCACGTTTACACACATTTTCTAGCATCTCTTTCATTCGCGGCAAATGATTCTGTAATTGTGTTTGTGACGGTAATGGGTACTTTGGAACGTATTGTCGCCAAAACGTTTTAAAAGCTGCTTTTCTCACCAACGACAACGGAAGATTACAAGAGGTAAACATAATTAATAAATGTATGAGGAATAGTGTATAAGGTATTTCAGTTCTTGCACTTCTCATACAGCCAAACGAACATTGTATATTAAGCAAAAAAACTGCACTACCGTCATATTTTAAATGGGGAAAAAGTGACACATAATTATGTACATTAGTAGCAAATCTATTACGAGGCATTGTTTTTTTAGGTGTGTAAATATTAGTTCTATATGAAACGATACACTAATTATGTACTTGGTATAATACTACAACACACAAAAAACACCAACTATATTTTCAAAAGCGACACGTAGCACGCGCACAAGTACATAACCTTGACCGTTCGACTAATCTCTGCAACAGCTCAACCGGTACTAAAACGAAATCTCTCTTAGCGCGGTTTAACATGATTTATATTCAAGGTCGACACTACATGCCTGCTTCTCTACCGGTTTAGTTTATTTATGAATTTTTCGTATTCTTATATTAACCCGTAATACCGACGCCTATGCGAGTCCGCAAGTTTAGGTTACTCTAATAATGAAGAACTAATATGTAGGCAATATTTAATTTTTGTTTCATTCCAGTATTGCTCATAACTTTAGTGAAAAACGACGAGTGGTTCTTGGGCATTTACATCGAATAAAAATTCTTACCATATGCATCTTTTAATTATTTGTGTAAGCATTTCATTGCATTGTGGTTAGAAGAAATAACGATATTCACCAACTATAAATACAAATTTAAAATAAAGAAGTGGGGGTTGTATTGCACCTTCAATTTGAAACTGAATGATAACTTGTGCGATATCATCGTAATAGGGATTTTGGGTTCTTTCAGAAGTTAAAGAAATAGAATGGTTGTTACATTAGAGAAAATGAACTTCGTTTTTGTGTTATTTTTTTTTTCGGAGTATGTGATATTATCAACTATTTATTGACTATCTTTATATGCTTCAATCATTACCAAAAGGTTTTGCAATTTTAATGAAACAAGGGTATATTTGACCTGTGTATGTGACCTTTCCCGTCCATGTACAGTTGATTACATGCTCATCTTTTAGTTTATCTTAAATGTTTAATATCAATGTTGATATAAACATTTGGAGAAGATAAAAGACCAATTTGCTTTATAATTATAACCAAATACAGAAAATTAAGTAGTCTGCTGATATCGTCCAGTAAATTGCATATTCGTCATATCTAATCATGTGTAGAAGATTATTTGTAGCAATCTTAATCTTATGCGTTGAAACCTTCAAAGTAGCGAGTAAGATGTTTCTTCTAATTTATTTATTTTGCGAACCGAGTAGATGCTAATTTTGTAATCATTAAGAGCGATGTATTCTGCTTTTACTTAAGATATTGAAAAACTATACCACCCCGTTTCGACCATATACATCAATATCACTGTCTAGAAGCTCTTGTAAGGGGATATACAGTCCGTACGTCCTAATTTCCATAAAATATTGTTTTCTTTATTTCTTCACTGCTTCATGATTTTCATTTTTTAATTGTTAACTATTTTCTGTGTTTAAAGCACCCTGTTAAAATAAGTTGCTAATACTCCCAAAATCTGTTTAGTTTAAATCGCCGTTGAGTGAAGACATATTTGGCTAAGTGTTCTATTTTCCAAGAAAATCCAAGTGTTTTAGTGTTTGCAAGTTTTGAGTACTCAAACGTATGTGGAGTTTTAGTGCATAACGCGCTACCATAGAGAGTTCGCGTAACGTCAAAGTTAGTTTTTGTTCTATCGATCCAATTTTCGTAAAGCGTTATTATTTGCTGTATATTTTTATTTTAAACTGCCGAAGGACTCTTCAGGGAAGACTTCGAGACTTACTGACCGTGAAAAATAAATTTAATTTACTTAAAAAAACAAATGTCTCTATAATCATAACATTACAATACCTACTGTTAAATTTCAAATCATGAATTCCTTTTATTTTTTGAACGTCGGCAAAGTTTGAATCAAACACACAAGGATTTGACTATCAGCTTTATTACAATGCTTTACTAATATTAGGTGCACGGTTTGATAGCTAAGCTACTATCTTCGGCAGTAATATTGAAATATATTACTTTTAGTTTTAGGAACAGGTTGTGGTGAAGGTGATACTGAAGTAAATTTTATTGATCAACTCATTTCTAATGCGCCTGAGATTTTTCGTTACAATACGTAGTAGTAGATTCACATGCTCTTTTTGTAGGTACTACTTGCTCGCCAAATTTTTACTGGAGGGACTACTCTCATGGTGAAATACCCTATGACGCGCTTGAGGTTTCCTCTGGACTTTACATAGGTCTGGTTCATGTCAGCATCGGTATCTTTCCGGCAGCCATCTATCCTTTCCGTGAAAGTGCGATCACGGTAACTACTGCACGCGTAAATGTTAAGGAACATATAAAGGTATCTACGTGTTTAGATCAGAAAACGTGATAGCAATATATTCATTTTTAATTTCCTTTTTGGTTCGACCAAAGTCCTGTCAATCACTTTAGTTAGCTTGATAAGTAATTGATTGAATAGTCCCTATGGTGTTGTTTTTATATGAGTAAATATTGTACCTATATCTTTTTAGATTTTATGTACAACCGAGCCGGAGAAATTCTATTGGGAGCCAGTAAATTTTACTAAAGTGAATATGGCTGCGATGAAGGACGCTGTAATAGGTGGATTTAACGCGAATTATGTGCTTTATATAGGTCTAGTATACCATCTCGATAGTTGGAAAGTTGGCGTAGTATACGACGTTGAAGCAACTAGTTATGAGGGCGTTCAGGTGTGGGCTAACAATGGTGCCAGGGTGATACTCAAAGAATTTCAGTTATTAAAGTATAATTCCAGCGACAACAACAATTACCAATTGACACATACAAATAATATTAAAGGTGAATAGAGAGTTGTTATATACTTTTTTGTACGTTTAATAAAAGTTCAGTGCTGATTTATCTGATTTACTAGAATATACCTTCTAAAACGTTATTAACCCTCCAGTAGACGGGTGCTTCCAAAATCACACCACCGGACGGGTGGGGTATGCCAGGGTCATTCTTAGAATTTGGCTGTTTTCAAAGTTTCATCAGTTATTTCTATTAAGGGCTATTTAGACCATGTCTAATGTGTCTAATAAATGTAATGCAATGGGTAAAATAAATATATAAACAAAATATCGAACTTTCCCTTGATTGAAAAGAATATGTGCGAAAATCGCAGGTTTAAAGAAAAACACGTACGGGAAAGAAAACACAAAAATAAATTCAATATCCGTAGGTAACTAATTGAACAAACATAAAGGTAACAAAATAATATAATAACAATACTGTATCTACCCCCAGACACAAAGTACAGGTGTGTAAAGTTAGAGTGCGTTTCTCTCTAGGCAATCACCACAATATGCAGTAATATGGTTCATGCAAAGCCAGGATTTGTAGATTTTGCAGTGATAGCGTGTTTTGGTCCTTTTGTAATACTTGCACTATCCTCTTTTGTTGGGAGGGTGACAAAAGGTATCTTCTGCTGGGGTAACTCCTGCCAAACATGCTGCTGATTGTCGAACATCCCTTGGCAATTTGGATGCATATGCTCGCCTTCACATGTTATCTCGGACTAATTCAATGCCAAAGCATTTTAAGAAAAGTCTTCAACTTTTACTAAACTCGCCACCTGGCCGATTGGCCCTGTATATAACTGCAGCATTTATGGCTCCAACGTTAAGGATTTCATAAAACAGCAGCGAGTATTTCTGGCAGTGTTATATGGGGAAGCCATACCGCGTCTACACCACTTTTAGTGTGGTCATAGTAAAGTTACCACATCTGGTTTCTTAGTTTCGCCTGTACTGTCATTGATTTTATCATGTTGGTGCATGGACGATACGACCAAGACGTTCTTAGATGTCCTCGGTACGTACGAGACGGCTATCATGTCTTGATTGAACGCAAACTTGGACGACTTCATTTCCCTGTTTTTAACCCTCCGTTCGACGGGCCGGGTCTATGAAGTTTCGTAAAATCGTTTTCTTGCTGTAATTTTTATATATTTTTTTAAATTTGTGTCTTTATATATGTCTCTAATGACAACAATAATGCACGGGTTGTGTCTGTCAGGCCCAATGCATTTGGAACACGCAAATGGTAAGGCTTACAATTAAAGAAAAATACAACACAAGTTGTTGTCATTAAAAATAGGAAGCTATATAAAGACTCAGGAATTAGAAAAAAATATTTATAGAAGTTACAGCAAGAAAACGATTTTGCGAATCGTTAGAGATGGAGAATGACGATTTTGAGAATTGTTGAAAAGTACTCGTTGAGATCTCTTTTCATTTTAATAGTCACGACTAGTCTACAAATGGTCGGGGATAAATTATTATGTTTGACAATCATAATTTCATAATTCATAATTTTTGTTTCATTCCTGTATCGCTCATAACTTTTGCGAAAAACCGCACTTCGTTCAAGTTCGTTCTTGGGCTTACATCGAATAAAAATTCTTAACATATGCATCTTTTCATTATTTGTGTAAGCATTTCATTGCATTGTGGTTAGAAGAGATAACGATATTGACTAATTACAAATACAAATTTCAAATAAGGGCTGTATTGTACCTTCAATTTGAAAATAATTGATAACTTATGGGATATCATTGTAATAGGGATTTTGGGCTCTTTCGGAAATTAAAGAAAAAGAATGGCTGTTGCGTTAGAGAGAATTTACTTATTTCATGATGCTCCTTTTTCTGTTATTTTTATTTCCGCGTATGTAATATTATCAAGTATTCATTCATTATATTTATAAACTTCAATCATTACCAAAATGTTTCGCAATGTTAATGAAAGGTTAAGTACACCCTATTTGACCTGCGCATATGATCTTTCCCGTCTTTTCAATTAATTAACTTATGGCGGTTTAAGCCAGTAGTTGAGACTACTGTCGCATCAGAATTAGTAGCAATACGATTTGTTCAGTTCTGTAGACGCGTTTGCAGTAATTTACTCGACAAAAACGTACAAATGAGGATATCTAATTAGATTTCCTCATGCGTACATGTAAACATCTACTTCGTATATATACGATTTAAAATATTGAAATGCCATTACCTTCCACAAAGCTATGCCGACGAGATGTATAACATCGAAACGCGCGTCCATGGATGGTGGATAGGTGATGGCATTACTTTTCAATTACTTTTCAATTTCCCGTCCACTTTACGTACGTTGATTACACGTTCAGCTTTTAGTTTATTTGAAATGTTTAATATCAATGTTGATATAAACATATGGAAAAGATAAAAGACCAATTTGCTTTATAATTAGAATAAAATATTGAAAATTAAGCAGTTTGCTGATATCGTCTAGTAAATTGCATATTCGACATATTTAATTATGTGCAGAAGATCTTAATATGCGTTAAAACCTTCGTAGTAGCAAGTAAGATTTTTCGATTAATTTACTTATTTTGCTATCCGAGTTGATGTTAATTTTGTAATCATCAAGCGGGATGTATCTTGGTTTTAGTTAAGGTAATGAAAAACTATTTCTCCCCGTTTCAAACATACACATCAATATCACTTTTTAGAAGCTCTCGTAAGGGATCCAAGGACCTGTAGAAGATGATATTGACATACAGTTTGTGAGCCATAAGCTATATTAGCATTAATTTTTTGGTTATTGTTACTAGGCAATCTTTTCATGATCAAAGTGAACTGAAAGGATTATTACAGTACTTGTTTTACAGTCAAGAAATATTCGGGGGTTATTTGGATTTTTGTTGTAACGAATTGACTTATATACAATTTCAGACAAGCCGGTAATTATTTGTTTAATTGTTTACCTATATGATCCGTTGCTCAAACGGGTTAGAGGGATTCTGTGTGCTTTTCTTTTAAGCAAATAGGGAATCGGGTTTCATTATCTCGAAAATTACTATCCCTGCGTAGTTTCTGCCGCATCTATAAATGCTTGATAAGTAGAGCTGGGAAATTTTATCCGCACTGCAGTGCAGGCTTGTGACTCGTGTTATCACCTGACCGGTGATTCACTCTTATTCCAGTTTTGCGATCGAGGTCCATTTTGATACGTGTTGTTGCTGTAAAATGCTTCTTAAATATATAATCTCGAGTGTACATACAAAATGAAAAAACGACCACTTGCTTGTCAAATAAAATAAGTTTATAGGGGAATTTATTCGATTTGCGGTGGACCGTTGTTCTCATGGAACTGTAGGAATCATATATACAGCGCGCAGCACCAATTGAAAAAAAGTGGCGTAAGATCAAAATCAGAATTCCTATATGATTTAAGTCACATGTTGACAGCAGGCAATTTACCTTTTTTTATTGGATTAACAACCATTCCAGGGCTTTAGGAATAAATCTAATCCCACCATGAAATTACCATGTCGGAAAACATTGCAGTCGTATGTACCATGTATGCGGGAATAACTTAGGTAGCTAAGTTCGTGCCATTGTCAATTATCGCCATGGTTAGGACCGGAGTGCAGCGCGCGTTTGCAGTCGAAGAGTTTATAAGAATTGGTGAATCTGTAATAGCGACACAGCGTGTCTTCCGTATTCGGTTTGATGTTGGCCGTCATGGCGCCGTTCCGGGCGGAAGAACAATTCGTCGGTGGGTTTTAAACTTCCGTGAAACAGGTTCTGTGCTTAAGCGAAAGTCTACTGGCCGACCAATCACAGCAAGAACACCGGAAAATGTGAATGCAGTCAGACTCTCAGTACAGCAGTCTCCCAAACGCTTTGCGCCTAGGCATGCAGCTGCGCTAGGAATGTCGGATCGAAGTGTTCGAAGAATTTTACACAAATCACTTAGAATGCGTCCGTATAAAATGATGGTGGTACAGGAATTGAGTGAAAGACATTTTGAAACCCGTATAAATTGTTGCCTTGATATTCTTCAGAACATTCTCCCAGCAGCTGTTTTTATGTCTAGCGACGAAGCGCATTTCCATCTATCGGGCGCAGTGAATAAGTAAAATTTTCGCTATTGGTCGGAAAATAATCCACGGGAAGTTCATCAGCGTCCACTTCACAGCCAAAAGGTTACCGTCTGGTGTGCAATTTCTAATTTTGGCGTGTGGGGTCCTTACTTTTTTAAAGAGGATGGAGTAACGGTAACAGTCAACGGAGATCGTTATTGTGACATGTTGGACAATTTTCTACGTCCAAAACTGAACGAGTTAAACGATCATCAGCGAGAAGTTCTATGGTTCCAGCGGGATGGTGCTACATCGCACACCACACGTCCCTCACTCAATCTTTTCCAAGAAATGTTCCCGGGCAAAGTTGTATCTTTACGGGGTGACCTTGGCTGGCCTCCGCGTTCGCCTGATTTGTCCCCCTGCGATTTCTTTCTTTGGGGATATATCAAAGCGCAAGTTTTTAGACGTCGGCCACAAAATTTGGACGAATTAAAGGCAATCATATCAGAAGAAATCGCCGCAATTCCGCAAGAGATTGTCCGCAGAGCAATGCTGCGCTTTCGTGAAAACGTTCAAGAATGTATCGACATGAATGGCCGTCATTTAAGTACTGTAATTTTTAAAACATAACGTTTCAAAATGGCATTATATGTGCTTTCCAAAAATATAAAACTTTTTTCTTTGCTTTGTGTGGTTTGGTTTTTATTGACATCCAAAATAGTGCCTATCATTTTGCTGCACCCTGTACAATATTTTGGAAAGTTTGCCGGCTAGATACTCACCATGTGATCCCCATCTTATTGTAGGGTCAAGGCAATATCCGAGATATTTGACTGAATTATGGTTGTTAAAACCAGTCGTATCGCACATAGAGAATACGATTGTTTGCGTTTTGTCCTCATTCATTACTAGTCTATTCCTTCCCTTCTCAACGCATCTTTCCCAGCAGCAACACTTCTAGTTGTCATATCAGCATTGCAGTTTGATTTTACTAGCAAAGTTGTATCGTCAGCAAAAAGAATATATTTATCACAAGAGATACTTTTTGGGAAATCATTTATGTAGATTAAGAACAACACAGGGCCTAATATGGACCCCTGCGGTACTCCAAGCTTTACGATAAGTTTATTTGAAATAGAGTCACCTACTCTAACTACTTGATGTCTGTTGGTCAAATATATACTAACGAAACTTATTGCTTGCTGGCTAAAGTTATATAATTTTAATTTATTAATTAATATTTCCATGTCTACACAATCAAAAGTGCGACTTATATCACAAAATGTAGCTGCTGAGAAATCCCCATCTTCAAAACAAGATACTATGTAATTAATAAACTCTGGCGCATGGCGTCTGTTGTACTTAAACTCCGACGAAAGCCAAACTGTTCCAAGCAAAATAGCGGATTTTGCTCAAAAAAAGAAACAATCTGATCTTTCATGACTTTTTCAAAGATTTTTGATAATGCGGGAAGTATAGATATGGGTCTATAATTATACACGTTATTGAAATCTTATGTAGGGGAATTATAGATGCAATTTTCAATTCATCAGGAAATGCTGCATGATGAATGCTTAGGTTAATTAACTTTCTCTTTCTTTCTTTTCAAAGTTTACCTTGATATTTATAAATCACCAAGGAGTATGGCGGTCGTTAGGAACTAACACGTGGTTCTAAACTGTCGGGATGACGAGATTTCAAGAAATGTAACTCTTAAATTTTCACCAATATTTCGCTTTTATTTAAAGCTTCATCAGGGTCAATAAATGAGTTGAGTAGATATGTTAGACCGAACTTGCGAATTAAAATTCTTTCTTTTACGATGTACATTTGAGAAGCGGTGATTGATGAATCTGTACATCGAAAAAGAAAGAATTTTAGTTCGCAAGTTCGGTCTATCTACTCAACTCATTTATTGAACCTGATAAAGCTTTAAATAAAAGCGAAATATTGGTGAAAATTTAAAAGAGTTAAATTTTTTGAAACCTGGTCGTCATCCCGACAGTTGAGAACCACGTGCTTGTTATTTATTTCGTCTATCGGAATAATTTTATTTTCTACGTATGTAATGAAAATTGGTTTCGAAGTAATTATTTTATCATCTTATAAATATTTCAGGTATAAATCATGCGACAATACACAATAGTTTGATCCAGAGTTAAGTTCCACGTGCAGTGCAATATTATCTATTTTAATATCTAGCCTAATAACCAAAAATCAATACTAATATAGCTCATGGTATTGGTGGAATAATTCCCGACAAAAACAATGTAGCAGAGAAAATAGCGCTAACACACGAACATGTTTCTGCCTACCCAGCGTCATCAACGTGGTTTGGAGCACAATTTTCCGCTGCATACATTGCGTTTGCCTCTTAGTTTATATTTCTAATCTCCAAAAACAGCACTGAATATGTCTCCCGGCGACATCTAGCGCCAAGGGACACAGTTATGCCGTCTCAGAGGGTAGCAAGACAAGCCGGAGTACAGATGTCCACCACCTATTGAGCAGCTCCTACTGCGTCACCTGAACATGCAAATGATCCCCCAGACGTACCATGATGTATAAAATTACACATGAAAGAAATGCCTAGTAACAATAACCAAAAATTATGCTAATATAGCTCATGGTATTGATGGAATCATTCTCAGCAAAAGCAATGTAGCAGAGAAAATAGTACTAACACACGGACATGTTTCTGCCTACCCAGCGACATCAGCGTGGTTTCGAGCACAATTTTAGTTTAATAGGCTTAACATTATTTGATTTAAATGAGAACAATGCTGCTTTAAAATTTTCCTCCGTATATTTTAGAGAACGCTTATTTTTACAAACATTACTAAGGTGTCCTTTTATGCCATAATTATAAAACAAGAGTACTAACTATTTTCTTCTGTATCGCTAACATTTTATATGATCATGTGATAAACCGGATGTGGATGTTGATGACGTTGTGGTTTCATCCACGTGCTACGTTTGTGTCTGCCATGGTGTTGACCTTGAACATTTCGACCTTGCGCCAAACGATTGATACAAATGTTTTCTTCCTTTACCAAAGGAGGAGCTTCGTTAGAAACACCATAAGTTATGGTGCTGGGCAGGCATTGCCGTAGCATGAGTGATGTTCATTCTTTTTCTCTGGCACAGTTGCACTTATAAATTTGTCTCTTACTGCGGTATCTAACATATTTTAATGCGTACTGGTCATTCTTCTAACATTTCGGCGCTTGCCTTTTTAAGAGTTTCGGATTTGTATACTACTGCAGAAACTGCACGCTTCTGTCCGTAATATTCTGCTAAATTTTCTAGTAGTATATGAAAATCAACTTCTTCGGGTGAATTTGGTACACCTATGTATGTAAGTACCCGTTTACTATGTATGTAAAATCAATTTATACATTTGTTACGAAAGGCTGCTTAATAGTAATGCACGTTTTATGTTAATCTCCTCAATACCATTCGCTACAAAAAGTTGCTGTAGTCGTTGATGATGTACCAACAAGTCCTGTAGTTTTCCGGGTTGATTTTGTTTCTTCTAATCAGGAATTACTTTTATTTTTTGAATGCTAGCGAAATTTGAATTAAATACACTTGACTATCACCTTTACTACAACGCTTTACTAATATTGGGTGCGTGTTTTGATAGCTAAGCTACCTTCTTCAGCGGTAACATTGATCTCTGAGTTTAGTATTACTTTTAGGTTTAGCAATTTTATTAATCAAGTCATTTCTAATTCGCCTGAGATTTTTCACTAGAATACGTAGTAGTAGATTCGCGTGCTCTTTTTGTAGGTACTACTTGTTTGCCAAATTTTTACTGGAGGATCTATTCTCATGGTGAAATACCTTACGCTTGAAGTTTCCTTGGGAGTTTTCATAGGTCAGGTTCATATCAAAACCGGCTACTTTCCGGCAGCCATCTATCCTTTCCGTGACAGTGCGATCACCATACGTCGTTCACGTTTAAATGTTAAGGAACACATAAAGGTATCTATATCTTAAGTACGTATTTCGATTAGAAGACGTAGTAGCAATGTATTCATTTTGAATTTCGTCTTTCTTTTTGGTTTGGTCAACTTCTTTTCAATTACTTTAGGGCGTGTGATAGGTATTTGATTGGAGTGGTTGGATAGTTCCTATAGTGTTATTTTCATACTGCTAAATATTGTACCTATATATTTTTAGATTTTATGTACCCCCGAGCCGGAGAAATTTTATTGGGACCCAGTAAATTTTACTAAAGTAAATATGACTGTGATGGGGTGGTTGGCAAGGCGTTTATGTGTGGGCGAAAAGTTCCAGGGTGGTACTCAAAGAATTTCAGTTATTAAAGTATAATTCTAGCGGCAACGGCGATTACCGTTTGAAACATGAATTACAATAGTAAGAAATAATGAGCTTTTATATTTTGTTTTACGTTTAATAAAAGTTCAGTGTTGATTTATTTGTTTTACTAGAATATACCTTCCAGAACGCAAACTGAAAAATTTTCAAATTTTGAGAAATCGTTCAATATAGAAAATTACGATTTTTACCATTATTGAAAAATTCTTGTTGAGATCTTTTTTCTTCCCAATAGTCACAAATAACTTAAAAATGCGTGGAAATAAAATAGTATGATTGATTTTCAATGCAGGAAGTGTAAAATAAATCCGCCTCCCCTAAAATAGCTTGAATTCATCTTTTTACGTGTGGTGACATTGGGGTGTATAATAACAATATACTTACATATCTTATATTTGTAATAAAACCACTACAGAAAATTGTCAAGATATAATTTTGGGTGTACAGGGCACATTATCAATAGTATAGATTATATAAAATTAAAAACAATAAAAAATATCAGAAACTACAACGGGTAAATAAATAATTATCAAACAGAACATATATACATATGAAAATGTGAAATTAGCTATATCGCTGTATCAGAGCTATATGTACGCCGTGAGGGATTCCCTCCTCGCTCTCTCTATAACGATATAGCTGATTTCACATTTACCCAATCGGTGTATTTAAATGAGTGGAAACCCGTTGTTATTATAAAACCTCTTATAAGGTAATTCCTTTAGTTATTCAAGCACTTTGTTGAATATTTTTGTTCCCCAGCAGTCAATAGTCCTATGGGAACACGTTAGTCTGTGATAGGGCACTCTAATTTCATTTCTTCCTCTGGTTTCGTCACTATGTAAGTTTTTGTTTAAGAGAAATGCTTCCTTGTTTTCGTGGATATAGGTGACAGCTGCCAAATAAATGTCGATGGAAAGGTGGGAATCTTTTCTCTTTAAAGATTTAGGTTGCACAGGTACCTGATGGTTTTTTTTTTGTAATAAAAACATTCTCTGTGCGTCCACGGAAGTCCCCCAGAAGAAGAGACCGCAACACATTAAGGAGTGGAAGTTTGCGAAATATGCTGCCCTTGCTGCGTCATGTGTGGCAATATGTTTTAGCCTCCTTATAATAAAGGGAGCGGATGACAGCTTGTTGGCTAGATCTTCGATGTGTTTTGACCAAGTCAAACGAGCATCGCTTGAAGTGTCCAGGAAAGCTATCCCTACTAACTGGCCCGACTATGTCGTGGAGAAGACTAGATTTTGTGTCTTGTCAATATTTACTTTCAATTTGTTTGCAGCAAACCAATCTTCAGCATCCTTAGCGGCAACTATTGATTTTTGACGGAGTTCGTTTAGATCGATGTGTCGCAGTAAGAGCGAAGTACCATTTGCATACATACATACATACATATCTCAACCCCATTAACATTAGCCGGAAGATCGTTGATGTATATTATAAAGAGCAGGGGGTCGAGAATAGAGCCTTGGAGAACTCCACACCTCACGCTCAGATTCCGTCAATTGTAAGCTTTACAGCTCATTATAACCTCAGTAGAATCTAGTGTGCAAAAATTGAGTGTAAAGCGTTCCATGGTTTTGTTACCACCAGCTCACAGTGGTCGAATTTCAATTTGAGATAATTTAAAATTCGAAAAATTTTAAAACCTTTAATATATAAATGATTAGAAAAAATACAGAAAGGATAATAAAAGAATTCTGGGAAGTGTAACCGAGGGGATATATTAGTAAAGGCAGGACTTCTTACTAGCTTCATTATTATTTTGTTTGTTATAGTTAAGTTATCTTTTCAAGTGTCCGCTGTGGTTTTGTGTTTTACAATTATGGACATTAGTGAAAGGGGGATATATACGTTATTTCTGTACATTTAATTTGATCATAATCTTGATTTACTATGAATGTTTTTCTTTCTATGCCGTGATTATTTTTCTGAAATCACTATACATTGTAGTATGTAGTTAAAGTAAAATTAAGATATTAAATTATTTTAGGGAGGGTGTCCACTCCTAGGAGTGTACTGTTCGATGTCTGGCGTATTGGAAAGACTTTAAGTCAAAAAAGTATGGCAGTTTTAACGTACGTCTGGAATAAACTAACAACTGACAAAGACAACGAGGATAAAAATTAGTCTTTTAGACAAGAATGTCAACGTTTAGTCAAGACATTCCTTTTTTCGAGAATCTAACAGGTTAGATGAAGATGTTACTTCTTCATTTTACAAAGATCTATGGGACCAAGTCCAGGACCTTCTCGTATTCAACATGGATGATAGTTTCACGAACTAACAGCTTTATTCAAAAGACGGAAGGAGTTGCTTCTATTGGGGAAGCATCCCAGAGAACTGTCGCTTGCGACACACACAAGTTTACAGTTGGCTGGAAAAGAAGATGCAACAAGCATAGCTCACGAAGTTTGGGAGACATTGCAAAAGAGATCCACAGAGACTAAAAAGGTTTGGAAATCTCCAACCATGGAACCTATAAAATATACGCCTGTAGAAGCACTGGCATTACATATTGACGGAGATTTTACGAAATATAGTTATTCTTTAATGTAACCTGGGGCAAAAAATATGAACCATATGAAACAATTTTAATACTCAAAAAGATTGTAGAATTTGTAAATATCACTGAAGCATCGGCAGAAATAAAGTACGGGCTCCTATCGAAGAAAGCAACTCGTATACGAGAGGAAAACAGAAAAAAACAATTGCTGTATGATATTTCTCATACCTGGTATTATCAATTTTTTTGAGTGTGACTATGACATTAGAGCTTTGACTTGAATTTCCTTATGCAAATGCATTTTTTTATATTTGCATTAATGTTGAAAAACATGGATTCTGTACAGATACTAAATAGGTACGGGTGGCGCCCATGATCTGTTTTTAAGGGGCCATAAAAAACAAGGGAAAATTTTACAAAAATAAAATATTTATATTTTTTTTGAAAGACAATGGTTTGTGCGTAAATTTTGAGACGGAGTGTATATTGGAAAATATTTATCACAAATGTATGGATACTCAAATTGAATATTTTATTATTATGAGAAATAGATAAGAATGTAGGAAATGGGACAGATAAAACGTGGAAATTGGATATGCTCTTATTGTTAGTTGATATTGTCCTTTCCTGCGAATTGTTTGAATTACAAAAAATGTCTAGAATATTTTTTGTTCTATTTTTAGTGTATACTGCAAGCGTTTTGGGTGCTGGTAAGGCTACATAATACCTTTAAAAACATTTACGTATGTAATTAATTACAAAAATGTTGGTGAGGGTAATTGATATATACATATCTTTAAAGTTTCTTAATAATAATTGATAATATTCATCAGGTATAAATAGAAGAGTAAGCCCTAGTTTTGTTAAATACAGACACTAAAGATCAGTTGTATTCAGTTCATTACATACAAAAAAAGAGTAATTATAAAAACTGTTTTATAAACATAATTGATGGTATTAATAATCTTTGTGCTTCCCTTTAGAAGGCATGCCCGAAGGTGTGTACTGGAGAGAATATATTCCAGCTAAAACACCCGACGATGCTTTTGCAGCCGCTCCAGGTTTATATATAGGTCAAGCTATATATCAGGGAAACTTGTTAGTTACTACTGTTTATCCACACACTGGTACAGCTGTTGGAGAATTAGGAGGACAAAAAAATTTTAAATATAACATAAAAGTAAGTCATTTTACAAGAAGGTCCACATTTTATGAAGCTTTGATACTCGTTATTTTCTTATTTATATGGATATTTCTTGTTGTCTTCATTAAACTAGCTGCAATCGAAAAATGTTTCTAATATTGTTTTTAATTCGTGCAAAGCAAAGGTTCCATATCAGCAAGCTATCTTCTAATGTACACGGTACAAATTTAAAAATACAGATGAAGGGCAATATCATTACTGGGAAATATGATAACAAATACTACCACATTTTTGTGCGATATCTACAAATTCAACCATGTGGTTATATTCTTCCAGTTAAATCTTTAATGTAAGCGTTTGCATAAGGCAAATAGGCATATGATATTTTTGGAGAATGCAGTTCTTTATTAAATCAATTTTGATTTGGCAAACGTGTCAACTGTTTTTCTTGCTTATATAGATACTATGCACGATGTGGCCAGATAAATTGTGTTGGGAATCCGTGAACTTCAGCGAACCAATTCAGAACCAGATGAAGAATCTCGTAAAAGGTGGTTACGAGGAAGGCATTGCATCGGAGTTGTATATCGGCAAGGATTTACTTAACAAAGAATGGAAAATCGGAAAAGTTATTGAGATCACGCATCCAAGCAAGGGCCTCTATCTTTGGTCTGAGGGAGGAGCCGCTTCACGACAATACCAATTTTACATATTGAAATATAATTGTACTTCCATGAAATAATATTGACTCTTATTGGTTTTTGACTTGAAAGTTTGTGGCATTGAATATTCATAATAAATCTATGTACTTGAACATATTTCGATGATATTTCAGGGTGTGCTCCGTGTAATTCACAATTTTTTACACTTAGCATGTAAGCTTTAAAATACATTCTTTACAAGCTTTACTTACCTATTTACTTAATCCTTGGGCCTTGTACCTTTCGGTGTTGGCTGGTGGGAGTTGAGTCTCATTGGTTTCCTCTATATTTCTCTTCAGTTTATCCTATTCTGAGCTGATCCTGGAATGTCTTTCTATTTTACCCCTCTTCTCTCCGCTGTCCCTCTTACTTCCTCGTTCCGCGTTCTTCGCGGTCTTCCTTTCCTTCGTTTTCCTTTCTCCTGCCTCGTATACCTTTTCCACTAGCCTGTCTTGTTTCATTCTTTGCACATGTCCCATCCATCTCTGTTGTTCCTGTTGTATTGCCTTTTCCACTGGAATTATGTCCAACTGCTCTCTGTACGACACATTCCTTATTTTATATCTCCTTTTCTTTCCTAGTATTTTCCTCAGATGTATCATTTCTGCAGATGACAGCTTACTCCTCTGCCTTTCTGTTGTTGTCCAGCTTTCACAGGCGTAGGTGAGTGTTGGTTTTTACAATTTTTCACTACTTTTGGCTTTTCCCCTTTCGGGATTTTTTTTTGTTGAGGAAGTTCGTTTTTATCATGTTGAAAAGTTTTCCCGCTTTCGTAATGCTCTCGTCAATTTCGTTCTCCATGGTTTCCATTTCATTGATTGTTCTACGAACACTTTATTATTGTAATTCTCTGGAACGGACTCCGAAGTAGGTGTCGCTGCCCAAAAATATAGTATAATTCATAAAAGATACAAAACGATACGGAATTCCTTTACAGTCGTTCTTCAGTTTGAAAATAATTGATAAATTGTGGGATATCATTGCAATAGGGATTTTGAGTTCTGTCGGAAATTAAAGAAAAAGAGTGGCTGTTAGGTTAGAGGAAATTTACTTATTTCATGATCCTGCTTTTTTTGTGCATATTTTTGTGTTATTTTTCTTTCCGCGTATGTAATATTATCAATTATTCACTCACTATATTTTTATACTTACTAGTATAATCATTACCAAAAAGTTTCGCAATGTTAATGAAAGGTCAAGTGCACCCTATTTGACCTGCGTATCTTTCCCGTCTACTCTACGTACAGTTGACTACACGTTTAGCTTTTAGTTTAGTTGAAATGTTTAATATCAATGTTGATATAAACATATGGAAAAGATAAAAGACCAATTTGCTTTATAATTAGAATAAAAGAATGAAAATTAAGTAGTCTGCCGATATCGTCCAGTAAATTGCATATTAGACATATTTAATAATGTGCAGAAGATTTTTTGCAACAATCTTAATATGCGTTGAAACCTTCGTAGTAGCAAGTAAGATTTTTTGTTTAATTTATTTATTTTGCTAACCGAGTTGATGTTAATTTTGTAATCATTAAGAGGGATGTATCCTGCGTCTAGTTAAGGTTCTGAAAAACGGTGTCTCTCCGTTTCGACCCTACACATCAATATCACTTCAGCTCTCGTAAGGGATCAAAGCGCCTGTAGAAGATGATATTGACATACAGTCTGTGGATCTTAATTTCCATCAAATATTTCTTTTCTAATTCAAACTGTATTCTATTGTGTTCTGACAAAGATGTATACAGGATTTCTGGAGTAGAGATTTTATTCCTTGTGTATGTGATGCATGTTTATCAGTTGTTGGTATAAACCTGGTCAGTGTCTAATTTTCTATTACTAACTAATTCGAATATCTCGTTTTTGTTAAAGACGCTGTTTATATACTGTACTACAAAGAAATCTTGTCAACGCTAATGTCCTAATTATCAGTTTCTTCATTGCTTCATGATTTTCATTTTTTAATGTGTTCCATGTAGTTGGAACTATATTTTGTGTTGGAAGACTTAAAGGAGCCTTTACAGCACCCTGATTATTCTTTTTTGGAGTCATACTATGTATTGGCACAATTTTACTGTGCCCGTCTTCACTTTTGGAATCTTGATCTTACAACCATGGTGTTCACCTAATTTAATACTCTGCGTTTATATTCACTTATAATTTGTAGTTTTCACAGTTTTAGGAATACTGTTGCTCTGAAAATTTGCTATGGTACGTACACATGCTGTACAATAATTTGCTTATATTGACCATTAGGTAATTAAGTTGTTGATTAAAATGATTATGTTTACGAAAATATGCAAGCAATTAGCGTTAGCTATACAGATCAGTATATAATGATAATTTTTATAGTGAACTGAAAGAATTATTACAGTACTATTGCAGTCAAGGAATAGTCAGAGGTTATTTGAATTTTTGTTGTAAGAAATTGACTTATACATATATATAGTTTCAGATAAGCGGGTAATTATTCGTTTAATTGTGTACCTATATGATCCGTTTCTCAATCGGGTTAGAGGGATTCTGTGTGCTTTTCTATGCACAAATAAGAACTCAGGTTGCTTTAACTCAAAAACTACTATCCCTGCGTAGTTTCTGCAGCATCGATAAATGCCTGACAAGTAGCTGGGAAATTTCATTCGCACTGCAGTGCAGGCTCGTGACTCGTATTATCACTAGAGTTTGTTAAAAAGGTGGTACCGGCAGTGGCGCACCGCATAAAAGTAGGTATGTAATATACAATATTAGTGAAAAATAATATTGTTACCTTTTCCTGTCGTCTTGATGTCCCTGTGGCAATTGGCAACCCGCCCTGGTAAGCTGCGTAGAATTGCAACATCAGCAACGCTTCCATTGTCGATTTTATTCAGCCGACGACGTGTTGTGAATACGTTGTCGTATACTTCGAAAATGATCGTTCAACATCCAGTGAAGTAAGATTGTAAATGTTTGGTATTCCTTTTCCTCATCTGGGCACTCTTTATTTTCAGTTATAGGGCCGAAACTTTTGTAAATCGGGGTTTTTCGTTAAAATTGCAAACCCAAATTTTTGAGCAACATTTGACTCCTACAGTGTTCGTCAAGTTTTTCTAGAGCGGCTTTTTAATTGTTTATGCAATTTAATGCGTCTCGTGCAGATAAGATACTGTTTTCTAATTGCCCAATAGCTTGTGTAACTTCAGAATAGTTCACGGAAATTTCACCTATTTGTCGTTGAACGTCCGAATTGGGAAAAAGTTGTTGACTATCTCGAACTGCTGCAGAATCAGACATTTTTCACTTGTGAAAAATATTTCTGATAGTAAGATACTGCCTGGAGCCATGTTCCCTATCGCGTTATTACAGGCTGAGGTGGTGGTGGTAATTTCGTGTTTGAATACACGGATGTGTTTGGGAGATTTGATGAACACTTTTTTGGTAGATGCTATTAACTTATCCACCATCGGATACTTCCTTCGAATGGTTTCTGCTACAAGGAGACATGCGTGTATGAGGCGTGTTATGTGCAGAAGAGTCGGAAAGCATATTTTCAACATCCTAGCAACTCTCAACATTGTCGCGGCTCCGTCAGTAGCGAACATTGTGACTTGGGTTCCTGTGATACAAAATTCTCTCAACGGATCTTTAGTTATCTTGACAACGGTTTCTGCATTAGTTTTCTGAATCCTTTCACTGGATAACAACAGTTAAGCTGGTGGACTATCACGTTTTAGAGGACGCGCTACATCATGAATGACGCTGTGTTTCTGGGCATCAGTTGTTTCATCCACACATAGGCAGATTTTCTTATTTCTCAACTCGTCTTTTATACATTCCTTTACTGTACCTTGCACATGTGGGAAATTGCATCGTAATTGCATGGATGTTGGCAACTTCCATGAGGGAACGTACTTAACCCAAAAAAGACGAAAGTGTTCATTAGATACTAGATGTTGTGGGATGTTGCGCATACTTAACATAGCAATAAAATCATATAAAAATTGCCAGTATGGAATACTGTTTCTTAAATTCAATACATGACGCTTACTTTTACAATGTTTTCTACATTAAAACCTATCGCGACTTAGCAATCCGCTATTGCTGACGCTGGGAAATATTTCAGCGAATCCATTAATACCATGAGCACAAAGTAAGTGCAGTTAATAATGTGGATACAAAATACAATTATTTTATTACAAGTATATGCTTCTAAGGGGAGAAAAAAAAACGCTAAGAAAATATTTCTTTCGATTTAAAACAATTATTGTATTGTTTTAAATCGAAAAATAATTGAAACAGTAATTGTCTTGAATTGAGGCGTAGACAGTTTTGATACAAGTAAAAGTTTCTCTGTGTGTAACACTATTGTTGTTTGTTCAATAAAAATATTGTAGTACGAGGGTAAGTCAAAAATTACTTACACTTTTAGTTCTACAATTGTATTAAACAAATATAGGTGTACAACAGATACATTATTTTTCGATATAGTCTCCACCTTCAGCAATGCACTTGGTCCAGCGAGCCACAAGCTTCCGTATGCCTTCCTGGTAGAAGGTTTTCGGTTGGTCGTGAAGCCACTTTTGCACCGCATCCCAAACGTGTGTCTGAGTTCATCGTGGATAATTTGATAGGCAGAACTGTGACTGATGTTTAAAGAAGATGCAACCGCACCTATGGTAACTCGCCTATTTGCTGTAACCATCTTTCGAGTTTGCTGAATGTTGTCGTCGGTGGTCGAGGTTGACGGCCGTCCAGCTACCTCTTTTTGTGTTACGCTTGCGCGGCCACTTTGAGACAGTTCGATCCACAAGAAAACGCTTTTACGAGATAAAGCACTGTTCCCGTATAGTGACAAAAGTCTCCCGTGAATTTCAGCACCTTTCACACCCTCTGACCACAAAAATCGGATCACTGCTCGTTGTTCCTCTTTGTTGCAAACTAATAGCGGAGCTGACATGCTTATGCTGTTGTAGCTAGCAGACAAATGACGCGATCGTGATGAAATTCCGCACACATGACCACAGGCGCACCAATTCTACGCATGTAGCGGCCGCCACTACGATAACCTTCAAAGCTTGTTATGGCGAAAGTGTAGATAATGTTTGACTTACCCTCGTATATGTAACCATAGTAAGTAACTACAAATATTTTGCCTTTTTCACTACAATATGTCACTCATTGCCATATTGCGTGTTCGTATATAAAATTTACTAAAACTTGAACTATAAAAAAATAGTTTGTGTTACATACATGTTTGTTGCGAGAACCATAAATGGGGTGGATATTACTACAACACGCTAACTACGAATATATTGTATGCTTTACCGCTACATTTCTCTAAGTGTGGGATATTACGTATAGCGTCTCCTTTTTCAGATGATTTGTGCATACCAGTTTCATTGCACATCATCACTAATCCTAAATAAGGCACTTGTATTTAGCGAAATTTCAATTTTTCTTTCTTAATTGTGAGCCCGTACTTTTGTAAATAATCTAATACCTCATATGTACGACTAGTAACTAATATATCGTCAAGAAATGCACAAACTCCGTCAATATTAGGTAAAGAGTGATTTATAATACCCTGCAACTGAGAAGGCGATTAATTTATCCCGAATGGAAGTCTATTGTACATACATTTTTCGTGATTCATATGTCAAAAAAATATAAGGTCAAGTTTTGTAAATTTTTGACTATCTTTTACTATAGTAAGTAAATAATCTATACGTAACAAAGGAAACTGTTTAACTAAGATATTAGGATTTAAAGTTATTTTATACTTCCCGTATATCCCAAGTGTATTCTCCGGCTTTAAAACAGAAACAAATGGCCTAACCCACTCCCTGATATCTACAGATGTTAACATTCCTAAATTTACTAATCTATTTAACTCATTATTAATTCTCCTAATGAAAGAATATAGCACTGGCCTAGGTTTAGAGCACCTAGATCGAGGTTCTTCTTCTTCTAAACTTTGCTTCTAATTTTGATGAATCCGGTTTCTGCCTACAAATGGTGGACCACCATTTTTTATAACATAAAAGTACAAATCACTTTCTTAAATATTATCTATTTTAATATTTAGTCTAATAACCAAAAATTAATACTAATATAGCTCATGGTATTGATGGAATCATTCCCGACAAAAACAATGTAGCAGAGAAAATAGCACTAACACACGAACATGTTTCTGCCTACCCAGCGTCATCAACGTGGTTTGGAGCACAATTTTCCGCTGCATACATTGCGTTTGCCTCTTAGTTTATATTTCTAATCTCCAAAAACAGCACTGAATATGTCTCCCGGCGACATCTAGCGCCAAGGGACACAGTTATGCCGTCTCAGAGGGTAGCAAGACAAGCCGGAGTACAGATGTCCACCACCTATTGAGCAGCTCCTGCTGCATCACCTGAACATGCAAATGATCCCCCAGACGTACCATGATGTATAAAATTACACATGAAAGAAATCCCTAGTAACAATAACCAAAAATTATGCTAATATAGCTCATGGTATTGGTGAAATCATTCTCAGCAAAAACAATGTAGCAGAGAAAATAGCGTTAACATACGGACATGTTTCTGCCTACCTGGCGTCATCAGCGTGGTTTCGAGCTCAATTTTAATAGGCTTAAAATTATTTGATCTAAATGAGAACAAGGCTGCTTTAAAATTTTCTTCCGTATGTTTTAGAGAACGCTTATTCTTACAAACATTACTAAGGTGTCCTTTTATGCCACAATTATAAAACAAGAATAATAAAGGTTTTCTTCGGTATCTGCGACATTTTGTATGATCATGTGTGTGTGGTTGTGGTTTCATCCTTGTGCTGCGTTTGTGTCTGCCATGGTGTTTACCTTGAACATTTCGACCTTGCGCCAAACGATTGCTACAAATGTCTTCGTGCTTTACCAAAGGAGGAACTTCGTTAGAAACACTATAACTTACTTGGACAGGCATTGCTGTAGCATGAGTGATGTTCATTCTTTTTCCCTGGCTCAGTTCCGCTTATAAATTTGCGCCTTACTGCAGTATCTAACATATTTTAACACGTACCGGCCATTTTTCTAACATTTTCTCGCTTGCCTTTTTAAGACTTTAGGATTTGTATACTTCCGCAAAAACTGCACGCTTCTATCCATAACATTTTGCAAAATTTTCTAGTAGTATATGAAAATCAACTTCTTCGGGTGAATTTGGTACACCTAAGTATGTAATCAATTTATACACTTGTTACGAAAGGCTGCTTAATAGAGTAATGCACGTTTTATGTTACCAACAAGTCGTGTAGTTTTGAATGAGTTACTTTTATTTTTTGAATGCTAGCGAAATTTGAATTAAATACATAAACACTTGACTATCACCTTTACCACAACGCCTTACTAATATTTGGTGCGTGTTTTGATAGCTAAGCTACCTGCTTCGGCAGTAACATTGATCTCTGTGTTTAATATTACTTTCAGTTTTAGCAATTTTATTAACCAAATCATTTCTAATTTGCCTGAGATTTTTCACTACAATACGTAGTAGTAAACTCGCACGCTCTTTTTGTAGGTAGCACTTGCTTGCCAAATTTTTACTGGAGGGCCTATTCTCATGGTGAAATTCCCTACGACGCGTTTGAAGTTTTATCGGGACTTTTCATAGGTCAGGTTCATGTCAACACTGGTTACTTTCCGGCAGCCATCTATCCTTTCCGTGACAGTGTTATCACCATGCATCCTTCACGTGTAAATGTTAAGGAGCACATAAAGGTATCTATATCTTAAGTACGTATTCCAATTAGAAGACGTAGTAGCAATGTATTCATTTTGAATTTCATGTTTCTTTTTGGTTTGGTTAACTTCTTTACAATTACTTTAGGGCGTGTGATAGGTAATTGATTGTAGTGGTTCGGTAGTCCTTATGGTGTTATTTTCATACTACTAAATATTGTACCTATATATTTTTAGATTTTATGTACACCCGAGCCGGAGAAATTTTATTGGGACCCAGTAAATTTTACTAAAGTAAATATGACTGTGATGGAGAATGCTGTAATCGGTGGATTTGATGGGGGCTGGGGGCTGCTTTATATAGGTCTGGTGAATCATCTCGATAGTTGGAAAATTGGCTTAGTATACGGCATTGAAGTAACTGGTTGGCAAGGCGTTTATGTGTGGGCAAATGATGGTTCCAGGGTGATACTCAAAGAATTTCAGTTATTAAAGTATAATTCTAGCGGCAACGAGGATAACCGTTTGAAACTTGAATTGTAATAATAAGGAATAATGAGCTGTTTTATATTTTGTTTTACATTTAATAAAAGTTCAGTGTTGATTTATCTGTTTTACTAGAATATACCTGCCAGAACGCAAACTAATAAATTTTCAAATTTGGAGAAACCCTTAAAGATGGAGAATTACGATTTTGATAGTTACTGGAAAGTATTCGTTGACGCCTTTTTTCTTTCTAATAATCACAAATGGTCGGGGATAAATTATTATGTTTGACTTTTAATACGTGAAGTGTCAAATAAATCTGCTTCTACTAAAATAGCTTGAATTCATTTTTTTTTACATCTGGTGATGCTTCAATGGAGTATACATATAAGCTTCCCAGAGTGCCATTGAAATGGGTAAATTTTCAAGGCAGGTAATGACATATTAAAAAATGTTTCAACAACTCTATAAATATGGCTAGCTATGAATATGGGCTATTGAAAAGTATTTCTATTTTTGTACAAATGTTGCACAGGGTGTCAGTATTTATCGATCAAATATGTTAAATTTCAATCATTAACATCTATGTAATTTTAAATAGAATAGCCCATATATTTTTATTGTAGATGACGCAACATTAAATTCTTCATCAAACGATATTACATTTCCTTACATCTAAAATGAATACTTGGGCAACTATTTGCAATTAATGTTATTGTATTCAAAAATTTCGTATAAGTTCGAAAGTTGGCTGTGAACGTTTCTCACCGATTTAGCGTATGGGTTTAAATTTATAATGAGAGTTGTGTGACAATTCGATAGCCCATATATATGCAGATGATGTACAATTGTACTACTCGTTTAAAGCTTCTGATTGGATTACTGCGGTTGAAAATATTAATAAAGATTTATCTGTTATTTACTCTGTATCGGTTACATACTCGTTAAATATAAATCCAGCTAAATCAAACGTTCTTGTTTTTGGAAGCCAGGAAATAGTTTCAATATTAAACAATAGAATACATATTGAAATGAATAACGTAGTAATTCCTGTGGTTACTAGCGCTAAGAGTTTGGGGCTGACGCAACAACCTGACGACATAATCCTTTGCGTTTTCGTGAACATATAGGTGGTTGTATTAGGGCATCCTACTGCAATCTCAAAAAAATATATCCTCACCGTTTGGTTTTAAATCAGACCGTCAAGAAGATGCTTTGCGATACATATGTTCTTTCGCGGTTTTCTTACTGTTCGGAGATTTACCCATGCCTGTCTAGATGTTGCTAGCGTTAGCAGTGTCCAAAAAGTACAAAACGCCTGTTTGAGGTATATTCACGGAATTAAAAAGTTCCAACATATATCTCATAAACTGACCGACACAGGGTGGTTGAATGAGTAATGAGTAATAGAAGGGAACTCCAAGTCTTGACGCTTTACCATAAAATTATTTTATTTAAAACTTCTCCATACTTGTATAAAAAAAGTCGGTTTCGAACAGATGTCCACAGTTTAACGACGCGTTTTCGCGGACTCGTTTTACCACCTCGCCACAGGCTCGCTCTGTTCGAAAGATCTTCCTCTTTTTGTTTATATAAAAAGTATAATAGTCTACCAGCCTATATCAAAACATATCCCGTTGCCCAATTTCGAAGAATTGTTCGATCAATCGTTTATGTCTCAAAATAGTCTCAAAATAAAACAAAAGAAATGTGGAACATTGTAAATTCGAAATTAAAATCTGAAAAAGGCGTAGTTTTGCCTGATCATCAAGATGCTGAGTTTCTAGCAAATAATTTCAATATGCATTTCATTCTACAAGAATCTTTACAAAAGGCAAACAACTTCTCTACTATTAATATAATTAACAATAAAACATCGATATTCCTCGCGCCTGTAACTGAGCTAGAAATTCTTTCGTGCGTCAAAAACATGAAAAATAAGCGGTCTGCGGGTATTGATGGGATCCCGACTTGTATAGTAAAATCATGTATTGAACATATTTCTTACCCTTTATGTCATTTAATAAACTCTTGTTTTACAATTGGAACTTTCCCACAGCAACTTAAGGTGGCAGTAGTTAAACCTATATATAAGAAAGGTGATATTAATGAATTAAGTAACTACAGACCTATTTCTTTGCTAAGTAGTTTTGCTAACATTTTTGAATATTTAATTTTTGATAGGCTTCTCTGTTTCTTTAAAAAACATAATTTACTTAACAATTTCCAGCACGGCTTCACAAAAGGAAAATCAGTAGAAACTGCTATTTTTCAGTATACCGATGAGGTTCTGTCAATACTCGAGGACCGCGAATTAGCATGTGGTATATTTTTGGACTTAAGCAGAGCATTTGACAATGTGGATCACTCTATACTGCTTACCAAACTTGATATGTACGGCATTCGTGGGGTTGCGAGTGATCTCATGCATTCGTACCTTAACAACAGAATGCAATTGGTTGAACTTACAAAGAATGGCAAATCTTCACGATCACAAATTCTTCCTCTTAAAAAAGGATTACCACAGGGAAGTGTTCTTGGCCCTATATTATTTAATCTGTATGCAAATGATATAAGTAATGTTGTGCAACGATCTGAACATATCATTGTAAACTATGCAGATGATACCAATTTACTGGTTCGAGGAAGTGACTATTCTGAATTGAACAGAGAATGTAATAGTTATTTTTGTGCACTTGATAACTGGTTTCTTAACAACAACTTAGCTTTGAATCTAACCAAAACATCTTGTATGGTTTTTCGAACTTCTGCAGCAATACCAAGGCCTTCTTGTATTGAACTGGGCGGTAGGAAAATTGCTATAACCAGTTCAACCAAATTCTTAGGTCTATATATTGACGAATTTTTGAAGTGGTCAGTGCACACGGATAACATCAGTAAACAACTTAATTCGATAACCTTTGGATTTAAAACTTTAAAAAAGATACTTAATACTCCGGATCTGTTCGCGGTTTATTATGGTGTATTTTACTCACGCATGAGTTATGGTATCATTTTCTGGGGTCAATGTCCAGAAGTATATAGAGTTTTTCTAGCTCAGAAGAAAGTCCTTAGAGTTATTTTCGGTTTATCAAGTAGAGACAGTCTAAAAACCGTTTTTAAACAGCAAAATTTACTAACCTTTTATGGAGTATATATTTACAATTGCATAATTTTTTTGTTTCGAAATAAAATGAATAAAAATGATTCTAAATACAATCACGTACATAATACTCGTTTAAAAGATGACTTTTATCAGTACCCAATACATAGGTTAACATTAACAGAAAGGAATGTGTATTATTCTAGTCTACGTTTATATAACAAACTACCACTGTTCATCAAAACTAGCAACAATTTAAGAATATTGAAAAGCAGATTGTTTGAATATTTAGTTAATTTAGAACCGTATTCGTTAAACGAATATTGGAGTAATTAAAATTATGTGGTTTTGTTGACTTTTCTTGTATACCTTTGTATACTTCGAAATAAATATAAAAAATAAAAAAAAAAAAATAAAAAAAAAAATATGTGAACCAGCTCTCTCGTTAGTTTCCGTGCATTCCTGTGCATTTTTTTTTTTGCTTCGTACTGTTTTGCTTTTAATTTAAACATACTTAAAGTTTAAAATTGCAAAAGTTTATTTTCTTTTTATTTCTTTTGTTTGTCGATGTTGTATAACCGGGCGCACACACAGAATTTAGTTTAGTTGTAGATTTTAATTAGTTTATAGGCATCAGGTCAAATTTATTGTTTTTGAGTAGAGTAGGGTTAGGCAAAAGCAGTTCACATTTATTTATGTAACTGGGCCTCGCCCTAAGATTGTGCATTCCTAATAGTTTATAGATTACTTTCTTTTTGTTGTTGTTGTTGTTATTTGTTTCAAGATTGGGAATGGCATAATAAAGGCATTTATTATTATTATTATTATTATAGTGCCTTAGTAAACTTCCTAGTATATCGCACATTTCGTAATCTAATTTTTTTTATAACGTAGAAGAGAATGTCACGTTTGGAATTGACAAACCAAGATTACTATTATTTATGACGAATCTGGAAGAATTTTGCGTTCTGTTTCGGGAAAGATACCCGGACAGGCCAATACCGTCTAAAGATGTAGTTCGACGGTTGATTAAAAATTGTTTAGGCCAAAAATTAAAAAATATAAATTAATTGATGACGAAATTGTGGAGATTGGTGTTATGGAATATTTTTATACTAACCCGACTGCATCTCTTCGGGAAACAGAAACAACGTTGGAAATCTCACGAATGTCTATTCAAAGAGTGTTAAAAAAACACAAATGAAAACCTTTTTTGTACCAGCAAGTATAAAACTTACATCCACAGGATTTTTTCAGAAGGGTGCCTTTTGGCGAATTTTTCACAATATCTTGTCAGGGAGATGAAAACTTCGAGAAGAAAATTATATGCATAGACGAAGCAAAATTTACGAAAAACGGTATCTTCAATAGACACAATAGTCACTTTTGGGCAGCCGCAAATCCTCATGTAATTAGACAGAGGGCATTTCAAGAAAGTTGGCAATTCAATGTATTTTGCGCAATTAAAGATAATCGCATTCTTTGCCTGCACTTTTATAAATTTAAATGGCGAAAGGTATTTAGACATATTGCGCAATATTGTCGAAGAAGAACTTGATACATTGCCACTTGTTCAGTCTGCTGCCGCTTGGTATCAAATGGACGGTGTACCGATGGTGCACAACGCAAGAAATGTTCATTCAATTTTGGAGAGGCTATTTGAAGGAAAGTGGATAGCAAACGAAGGTCCATACTTGTGGCTTCCACGTTCTCCAGACTTAACACCTCTGGATATTTTCATCTGGGGCTACGTTAAAAATAAAGTTTATGGTACTCCAGTGACAACTGTTGGAGACGCCAAAGAAAGAATACGAGTAACACTGAATTCCCTAACAAAACCGCAAATACGAAACGTCACTAGTATTCAAGTACTAAAACGAATTAATAAGTGTTTAAAGATGAATGGTGCCAATTTGAACACGTTTTGAAATAGTTGTTTGTTTCTTTTTTAATGCATTTAATTTACATTTATTTAAATTTCTTATTTTTTCTTGCTTACAGAATAAAATTCAATGTTTTGTTGTCTTTTTTTCTTTTTAATAACGGGCGCATCGGCGCTAGCAAAACGAAACGACTTTGTAGAAATTTTTTTTATTTCTCAAATGAATGCTTATATTAATCTTAACAGCGGTGTTGCAATCGGTCATCCTGTTAGTGTGCAATAATATTTGATTCCTACTACCCTAATTTTCCTAAACATTTAATACACTCGGATCAAAAATTTTGACAAATAGGGCGAATATTCATAGCCGTCTTTCGAATTTTACAAACCTGTTTGTAAAATTGTGAATAATTGCCCAAGTATTCATTTTAGGTATAGAGAAATGTAATATCATTTGATGAAGAATTTAATATTTTATCATCTACAATAAAAATATACAGGGTGTTCTATTTCAAATTACGTAGATATTAATGATTGAAGTTTAACATATTTGATCGATAAATATTGACACCCTCTACAATATTTGTACAAAAATGGAAATGCTTTTCAATAGCCCATATTTGTAGTTTACTAACTCGTAACAATTTTTAATCAACATTTTTGCGTACCGAGTAAGTAAGGGACAAAACACTACGATGATTTTTCAGAAGTCTTCATAAATATCGAGTTAGCTTTAAAACGATAATATTTAGATTTACGGAAATAGATCGATTTTATGTCAAATTAATTGCTGAATTCAAATGTTTTATAAAAATTAGGGCAATCCATTTAAGAAAGTTAATTGTGTTACTTTTGGCGAATCCGGAAGTTGATTAGAAGTGCCGATATTTTCTAAAAATTAGCCCCCTCGAATAAAATAAGTCTGCAAATTTACAAATTTGGAACTTGCTTAATTTCTTACATACGTTTAACGTAAAGTCATCCTGTGACACCCTGTATAGCAGGGTAAAATTCACGAGGAGGATTAAAATAACCCCTAATATGGAAAGTAATTTTGAATAATTTTTTCTAGGGTGTACATCCCGTACGACAAATTACTATTTTTGGTATAGTTCCTATCTACTTGAAGTGACCATGTCCTGTATGAATTACACATTTTCATATGAATAGTCAGTTTCATAATTCCTTCTAAATGAAAATTTCGCGGAGAATTTACGTTCTTAATTAATTTGAGGTTTTATAATTTAATATCATGTCCGGTTATATGTGTTGCGCTGCACTTGTCGTTTCAATACTTCCGTAACGATAATGTACAAATGTAACGTGTCGTTTTCTCCGTTGGCAACCGCAACTCGGGATTGTATTTGTTCCAAAAGTCCTTCAACGGTTGTTTATCGAGTAAGCTTAGTGGCAAATTATAGCTTATCAACATAAGAATTACATTAAAAAAATGCACTTCTCGGTGGTATGCCCAATTTTCGTTTTCTATGCTGTGCGGAATTTACGTGCCTTGGACAGTTCCACTTCTTATTTGACATCAAATGTATTTTGCACACTTTATAAACTATCTTACTCCCGTTGTAAAACAAATCGAGAAAGTCAGAAATAAACTTATTTACTATGCCTTGAAAGGGTCGTTTTTTAGCCTTCGTCATGTTCACCCAAAGCTACAATTAATAACTACGTCTGTATCAATAAAATCAAAACGCACTACACTAAATAATAACTACAATTAATAACTACGGCTATATCAATAAAATCAACACGCCCTATCCGCTATCCAATGTTAAACTGAACTGAATGATGTTGATTTGTCGTGTCGTATCATAATCGACCAGCCCTCCCCGCCCACCTAAACACAGTCACACCGCCGCTGCGATTGCTCTCCAGTTATCGGGCTCTATTTATGAAGCCATTTATATGGAAACGAATAAAGTCATTCATAAGGAGAATGCCTTTTTAGTCATTCTTTATTGGTAAAAGTAGGTATACTTGTAAATATCTTTTAGTGTAGGGATAGAAGAAGGAATGTTAGAATTAAAATCATTTTCTTACATCATTCAGTCGTACGGTTGACAATGGGAAATAAATTAATTTATGTTTTTTTTTCTCCCCGACTATGTAACATTATCAAGCATTCATTATATATCATTTTTGTATACGTACCTATATCATTCATTATCAAAAAAAGTTTCCCAATCTCAAAAGACAAGCATGTATGCATATATGGTTTTTCCCGTCTACTGTGGTTCTACTTAGTGTTAATTACAAGTCCATCTCTTAGTTTATTTTAAACATTGATATAAACATGTAGCAAAGATAAAACACAGATTTACTTTTTAATTAAAATGAAATAAAGAGAATGTTGTAGTCTGTTGTCAGATATAGTCCAGTAAATTGTATATTGGTCATATTTAATTATGTGCAGAAGATTTCTTGTAACTCTCGTAATATGTGTTGGAACTTTCGCAGTGGCAAGTAAGGCTTTTCGTTTAATTCATTTATTTACTAAACGAGATGATATTAATTTTGTAGTCAAACTATGCTTCCCTGTTTCGACCATACACATCAATATCACTTTCCAAAAAGGCATTTTCCTGATAGATAATTTGTGTTTTCTTAAACGATGAAAGGAGAAGATATACAGTCTGTACGTCTTAATTTGTCAACTATATTTTATTCCCTTCCGACAAAGATTTGTGGAGTAGGCACTTTATTTCTTGTGTATATATACTATAGTGATATTTCTAGAAATCATATCAATGTTTGTTGGAGATTATTGTTTGCAGATATTTTCTTTATTCGTGGTTGCGAGGCGATGAAGTGTTGGTTGCCTTTTTCCTGGATTTTCCCCTAGCTTCCTTCTATGTTTTTATTTTACACGTGAGGGCAAGATCCACTTTGTTCTTAAAAAGGACTTCAGTTAACATATTTTAATATGTAAATCGAAATTCACATATTTCTGGTCCCAAAAAGCAGTTTTAAAGCAAATACCTAACTACCAGTGCTAATTCAGGAGATAACAACGTCACATAGTTGAATGAAATGTTTAAATTACCAGCAACACTTGATGGAGTCTTCTGAAGTTTCAGCATTGAGAACTCTTTTGAGCTTACACTTCCTTGGTGAATTTGAGCCCAAGGTTTTGCTGATTTACAATCACTTGTCACTTGTAGCCGGATTATTGCTACAAATATATATATAATTACATAAAATATTTTTAAATCTTCCCTTAATGAGCTTCTGTGATCATTCTAGTTTCGGAATCCAGTTGTATCTGACATAGGCGTTGTTTTATTGCAGAAAAATTAGAAGTTCAAAATTAATCAAGAGAACATCATTACCTCAAAAGTACGCATGGAAGTTGATAGAAACTTAACACCCAGTATACTTAGACAAATTTTGATGAAATGTTCAGGAAAGTCGTATTTATATCGTACTAAGAAACTATGAAAATTTCGACATCAGACAATTACAATAATTCGTATTAACACTAATAATCAAGTTGACAATCGACAACTACTAAAAATTGTTATTTATGACATTGCGTCCTTAAGTAACAGTATAAAGCATACTTGTTATTTTAATTAGTCTTAATACAGTGTAGAATAATGCCTCCTGTACGACGACGTGCAAATTTTCATCAATTAACAAAATTTGAAAGCGGCAGAATAATCGGCCTAAGAAAAGTCGGATTATCCATCCGTGATATTGCTGATCGTGTAGGACGTAGTGTTGCTACAATTGCTCTACGTTGGCGAAGATGGACAGGAAACAATGAAGAGCGACGACGTCCACTGTTTGTGAAGACCGTGCTCTTCGACTTGCGGCTCTTCGAGACCGTTTTTCATCATCCAGAGGAATTGGTGATAGATGGAGAGGTTTAATTAACCAACAAATCTCTATACGATCTACATACCGACGAATTCGATCGTTTGGACTTAAATCGTATAGACCATTGTTTTGTTTACCTCTAACTCTTATCCATAGAGGTTCGCGATTAGAGTGGTGTAACGAAAGGTTACATTGGAATAACGAATGGAATCGCGTCGTGTTTTCTGATGAATCTCGATTTTGCTTATGGGCTCATGATGGTCGCAGAATGGTCAGAAGACTTCGTGGAGAAAGACGACATCTACAGTTTTCTATACAACGGCATACGGCTCTTACTCAAGGTGTGATGGTGTGGGGTGCTATCTGCCATGGAAGTAAAAGTCCTCTAGTAGTTATTTCGGAAAAATTAAATGCAATTCGTTACATCAATAATGTGTTATTGCCATTTTTTCAACAACTGCAAAATCCCAGTTTTCAGCATGGTAATGCGTGCCCACATACTGCTAGGGTTACTGTGGAGCTTTTGAATAATGCTAATGTTGATACGCTTCCATGGCCTTCTCGTTTGCCGGATCTATTACCAATTGAACACGTGTGGGACATGATAGGACGGGGGTTAGGTACTTTACAACCACCTGCAAACAGATGTTCTCCAAAGGCGGATTTTAGAATTTTGGGAGAGTATACCGCAGGCTAGTATCGATTCGCTAATTTAAAATATGCCCAATCGAGTAGATGAATGTGCAAGAAACAGAGGAGGATCTACGCATTATAAGTGTTAATATAAATTGTTGTAATTGTATGATGTTGAAATCTTCATCGTTTCTTAGTACTAAATAAACGCAACTTTTCTGAAAGTTTCATCAAAATTTATCACAGTATACTGGGTGTTCATTTACTTATGGCGGCCAGTAATTTATACAAATACGGAACATAATAAATCATTTACTTTCTTGTTCGATTAGCTGTCGAGAACACCGAATTAACCACAACTGAACATCGCCACTGCACACCGTCAAACTCCCAAAATGGATGTGAATCTATAACAGGAAGGGGTAATTTCAAGTACCAACATAATTTAACGATGTTATTTTATAATTACGTACTTATATTTATTGCTAAGATTTATGTGAAAAATCCTGATCTGAATGGGTAAGAAAGTATTACTCACCTTATTGTATTTTCTCAAGAAATTTTTTTATAAGAATATTCTATTCTATCCCGGCCATATGTGAATTAATATCATAGCATTGTTGTAAAAATGTTGGCGATTGTGGTATGAACTGCAACATTTTTTTTCACACAACGTTGTTGTAACATTTCTCAAGGGATTTTTTTGTGTAAATAAAAGACTAAGAAAGAAAGAGGCTAATAATTACAAAAATAGCCTTGCAAACATATCAAATAATGATTGAATAATCTTGTGTATTTCTCCATAGAAGGCGCACCCGAAGGTGTTTACTGGAGGGATTATATTCCGTGTGAAATACCCGATGACGCTTTTGAAGTCGCTCCAGGTTTATATATAGGTCAAGCTGTACATCAGGGACACTTGTTAGTTGCTACCATTTATCCACACACTGGTACAGCTATTGCAGAATTAAATGGAGACAAGATTTTTAAACAGAATACAAAAGTAAGTTATTTTAGAAGAAGGTTCACATAAGTTTTGAATATTCTTGTTATCTTGTTTATATAGACATTCTTTGTGTATATTGTCTTTACTAAGAAGGCACAAGGTAAGTGTCCCTCACCGATTTAAATGAAACTTTGTGGGTTTATAGACTGATGCAGTGTAAGAACAACGGTAACTTTCATAGATGCTAAATCGCCCGTTTTCGGGGATGGGGCGGCCTACAGCCAACGCTACCTTTCGCTATTTGCTTTAATATATCCAAAACTATAAGACATATCAAAAAAAAGTTAAGACAAATATATAACTGTTTTATGAGTACTAAAGGATAGCGACAATAGTTTGCCTGTCATAGTTCTTGTTTTCCAGAAACAACCTCTACCCCCCGTATTTTTTTAAAATTTTAAAATTTTTATTTGCTGGAAAAATACACAAAGTTATGCAGAATTCACCCATATATATTAAACATGCTATAAAATGCTATAAAATAGTAAAATAGTATTATCCGTTACACTTATAAAATTCCTCATTGAAACTTCAAGTGCTGATTTTCACGTGCAGATTACATGATTTCTATAGTATTTAAATTTTATCTAGATTAATGTAAGTATTAGGATATCTTGTATACCATAAATGCTTTTGCATACGCATATATATAAAGCAAGGCAAGTTACAATTAGTACTTGCAGTCTTCAGTTTATTAACGACGAGTACGTTTCGCAATTAGGTTGTCGAAAAGTGTTTCTTGAAGTCGATATTTTTACAATACCTAAGAAGACAACTTCAATGGTACAGCCTCTAGACGTCTACGGTTTTAGAATATGGAAAACTGTTGTTAGGACTTCTTCAGATGACGTACTGCTTATGGGATACGATTTAACTCTACATCAAAGAAACACTATTATCCAGTTACAATCTTTGACACATAATCAATTATCATCGCCGAGGTTCTTCAATCTATTTAAGTATGCGTGGTATAAAAGTGGATACATCGAAGATCGGCCACCAAAGTTTGAGAATCCTGTCCGATTCTGCTTCCCGAAGGATTTACAAAGTACATCACTATGCAGTATTTGTGGCAAACTTGCATTTCTTCGTTGTGTGTGGTGTAAGCAATTTCTTTGTTTTCAACATTTCTACACAGATTACCATTATTGCAATAACTATGCAGAGTAGCCTGTTATTTATTTTTGCCTTTCTTCGGATTATCTGAGGGGGAACCGAGGTCCAGGTCCCAATCTATTCGGATAATCGAGACATACACGTAAAACTTATAAATATTATTATTGTCATTAAAATTGTTATTAGGTACCAATTTAATTATCTTCATTTTCATTAGTTAGTTTATATATATATATATTATATATATATATATTATATATTATATATATATATATATATATATATATATGCGTATGCAAAAGCATTTATGGTATACAAGATATCCTAATACTTACATTAATCTAGATAAAATTTAAATACTATAGAAATCATGTAATCTGCACGTGAAAATCAGCACTTGAAGTTTCAATGAGGAATTTTATAAGTATAACGGATAATACGCTAATCGAATACTTTTAAAAACGAATAATGGAATGTAATGCTGATAAGGTATAAATGATCTAAAAAGTATTAAAGATATTTAGACAGATACTTTAGATAAGTATCTCTACGATTTGTTCACATCAATAACAATAAGTAATATTATTTACATATATACCTACATATGTACATAGGGAGGTATACCTACTCAATTCGTATGTTATTGTTTTTTTTTTTAATTGAGTTATTTTATAGCATGTTTAATATATATGGGTGAATTCTGCATAACTTTGTGTATTTTTCTAGCAAATAAAAATTTTAAAATTTAATAAAATACGGGGGTGTGGGGTTGTTTCTGGAAAACAAGAACTATGACAGGCAAACTATTGTCGCTATCCTTTAGTACTCATAAACAGTTATATATTTGTCTTAACTTTTTTTGATATGTCTTATAGTTTTGGATATATTAAAGCAAATAGCGAAAGGTAGCGTTGGCTGTAGGCCGCCCCATCCCCTAAAACGGGCGATTTAGCATCTATGAAAGTTACCGTTGTTCTTACACTGCATCAGCCTAAAAACCCACCAAGTTTCATTTAAATCGGTGAGGGACACTTCCCTGTGTTCCCTTGTTAGCTGCCCAATCGCCCACTGGCGGGGTGTAAAGCATCCCTAGCTCAACACTACCCTTCGCTGTTTCACCTGCTTATATATATATATATATATATATATATATATATATATATATATATATATATATATATATAAAACTCAGTTAATGATATGTTACAGGGGATAATCAAAATTCCAGGTTATTTTAAGTTATTTACATTTTGAAAACATTATTTGTAAAAATGACACGTACACACACAAAAAACACACTGTATTTGGAAAAAGCTGTCAAAATTCCTTACGTCACCGGCGACAACGAATTCGATCTTCAAAACATCAAAATTAAATATCAAGTCGTTACGTTGGTAATGCCAGGGACGACCGAGAAACAGAAGTTAGTAACGTGAACATTCTGACAGTAAACAAACATCTTTTGACTGATATATTCCGAAATTGTACTATTAACATTAAATCTCGCCGAAATTATTAATTCAAATGTATTGAAAAGCTATTAAAGTAGAGTATAAACAATCATGAACAATTATCAAGAGTATTACATCAATCAAGGAATTTTATGAAGTAATCCAATGAAATTTCATTCAAGAAGATGATCAAAAGGGGTCCAAAACAAGAGAATTTCGGATATCAATATTGCTGAGAAGAGGAAAGAAGGAACCATAAGGATTATATATACACACACATCAAATACCCATCACAACATTAACTGTAAGTAATTTTAACAGATAAATTTCAATTTTGTAAGTGAAAAACTTAAAATAAACGTAGAACTGATTCTCTCCCTATCTAAATCTTTTAATCGTTATTTGTATATATATGTATATATATGTATATATATATATTTTTTTATTTGTATAGATATTATGCACGATGTGGCCAGAAAAATTGTATTGGGAATCCGTGAACTTTAGTGATCCGATTCGGGACCAGATGAAGAATGCCGTAAGAGGCGGTTACTCAAATGACATTGATATGGAGTTGTATATTGGCAAGGAATTGGTGAACAAGGAATGGAAAATCGGAAAAGTTGTCGAGATCACGCATCGTTCCAAGGGTCTCTATGTTTGGACTGCAGGAATGACTGCTTCGCGACGATACCAATTTGAGATATTGAAATACAATTATACTTCCAAAAAATAATAATATTGATCCTTATTGATTTCAACTTAAAAGTTTTTCGTATACTAAACATGTAATTCTTACAATACATCGTACATTTAGAAGTTTTATTATTGTAATTCTTTGTAATGGATTTTGAGGTAGGCGTAACCTTCCCAAAAATATAACATAATATATAAAATATACAAAACAATATTGAATTTCCTTGCAGTCTTGCATTCTGCGAAAGAATATTGATTTGTTTTAATTCTATACTATAATATATTGTATTTTGAGAACTAACTAAACCATACAATAAGTAATATTGCCTAAACGTCTTTTGTATACAAGGGGTTACAAAGTAAGAGATATACTTTGAGTTCGTATACAGTTTTAGAAAATTGAAATAATTGCAAGTAGGAATTGGATCCTAGTTGCATCAATAATGCGATTTTAGTGTCTTTACGCAAGCAAAAGTTTCATCTTTACAACTACTGACACATGCATCAAAACAAATCGATTGCATTTTAGTGATTTATTCTCAAAATAAAACTGATTAAATAATAAATTCAAACGGGTTGAAAGAAAAGTGGATCTAACAAGAATAAGTTTAGTGCAATATCATTATGAATGTAGTAGAAGTTACACTGTTGATTTATGAAGATTTCGTACGAGAATAGCTTTGAGAGACGACCTCTGCAAAATGAAGGCATACTGTAATTTTATTAGCAAATTTGAGTTGTGGTTAGAAAAGAAAACGATATTGACCAATTGCAGACAAAATAAAAAGAATACTGTTAGCAGTTTTATTGTACCTTCACTTTGAAAATAAGCCATAATTTGTGCGATATCATTGTAATGAGAATTTTGGACTTTTTCGCAAATTAAAGAAAAGGGATATCTGCTACATTAGAGAAAATTAACTTGTTTCATGTTGCTCTTTCGTTTATGTGTTGTTTTTCTTCTCCAGTAACAAGCATGTATTTGACCTACGTATAGGGCTTTCCCGTCCGTTGTGGTTTTATTTACAATTGATTTCATGTTTATCTTTTACTTTATTTTAAACATTGATATAAACATATATAAAAGGTAAAATATCGATTTGCATTTCAGTTGAAATAACATCGAAAGAATTAAGTAGCCTGTTGTCTGACACGTTCAGTTGTTTGCATATTCTTTATATTTAATTATGTGCAGACATTTTTTTTTGACAATGTTAATCTGCGCTGGAACCTACGCAGTAGCAAGTAAGGTTTTTCGATTTGTTTACTTATTTTGTTAAACGAGCTGATGTTAATTTTGCAACCATTAAGCAGGATTTATGCTACCTTTAGTTAAGATAATTAAAAAACCATGTCCTTCCGTTTCGACAACACACACCAATATCACTTTTCAGAAGCTCTAATAGTAGATAGTTTCTGTTTTCGAAAACAATCAAAGGGACTGTAGAAGATGCAATTGATATACAGTCTTTACGTCTTACAAATACTGCTTTTTAACTACAACTATGTTCTACTGATTTTCGACAAAGATTCAAGCAAGTTTTGTTTGTGGAGTAGGGGCCGCATTTCTTGTGTAAATACTGTATATTTGTTGGTTGTTGGTATCCAACTGGACAGTATTTGATTTTCTACTACTAACTTTCTCGCATAACTCCTTCCTGTTAAAGATATCAGAGTTCACAAGCTCTACATTGAGCACTGTGAACGTTGATGTTCTAATTATGAGTTTCTTCACCGCCTCATTATTTTCGATTTTTAATGTGGTGTATACATTTAGAACTATTTTTTATGTTGAAAGACTACAAGGAGCCTTTAGGTTTTTCCTGATGGTCTACATTTGGAGTAATACTGTTTGCTGGCACCGTTCTATTGTGCACTTTTTCACTTTTGGAATCTTTATTTTACAATCACGGTCTTCATGTTTTTTAACACTCTAAGCTTATATTCATTGATAACAGTGCAAAATTTAGCATCAACAATTGTGGCATAAACTACACAACAATTTGTTATATTGACCAATTAGGTAATTAAGTTGTTAAAAGGATGATGTGGGTTTTTCTACTAGAAATACAAAATACGCAATCTCCTATTAGCCAAACACAGCAATATGTAATCGTAACTTTGAAAGTGAAATAAAAGAATTACCCTAATACTTGTTTTACAGACAAGAAATACTGACAACGAAACACAGGTAAATACATCCCACCGATTTAAATGAATCTTTGTGGGTTTATAGACTAATCTTGTGTAAGAATAACGGTAACTATCTTAGATGCCCATTGGCAGGGTGTAAGTTTTCGAATTATGTTCTGTGCACACACTTTTTGGCAGTTTGATTAATCAAGCTTAATAAACCAGCACATGAGTACACATGAATACATGTACGTTCATTTTGTTTTATTTATTATTTTTCTTTCTCAATCTTTACCCAGCAATAGGAGGGGTTTTCTCCGCCGTACTCTTTCCCGTCTTGCTCATAGTCGAGTACGGCATGCTTCGGCTATCACGACCAATAATAAATTCTACCTATTAGTTTTCTTGTTATCAATGTTTGTTTTATTTCGATGCCACTCATCCCGTTTAGACTAGAAAGTAATATACATAAATAGATACAAGTAGGTAGCAGAGATTTGTTATATGAAGTACCATTTTAATAATTATGGAAGAAATATATATTATAAAAGATAGTGTGAGGATGCTATAAATATAATATAGTGATTGTGCCAGTATGACGTCACCATAGATCGTTGAACTATTGAGTCGATATTTTTTTATTTTATTACCAATAATCGAATCTGGACTATATATGATTTTCAGAAAATTCGGTTAATTAGTTTCGGAGAAAAAAAAAATAATTTCGCTATTTGAAATTCCCCCCTAGCTTGATGCGGGACCAGGAAGAAGCTTAATATTTTACAAAATCACTTGTTATATTAATATAAATATACGGCGTAAATATCATTGCAAACCGCATGGGGGCACAAAATACATGCTTACGGCCTTTCAATCTGCAATAATAAGCGAGATCCTCATGGTGGGAATAGAAAATGAATCAACCTGTTCATGTTTTTTTCAGTTAAATAATACTTATTTACCCATATTTATTCACTAGCACTTGTTCACTACACCTATTTGGATAGTTTCAAAACAATGTGGATATTTTATTAAATAACAACAAAGCCAGCGTATTTTTTTAGATATTTTGAGTTGTTCACATAACTTCGAATATGTAATAAGCGATAACAGTTATGGATATACAGATATTTTAAGGCGACAACTCGCATACAAGTACTTATGTATATTTAAAATTTTACCAGTTCACTGTTGGCATCGTTATTCTTTCAAAGCACTATACATATATATAATTATGTTTATAACAGTTTTTGTGCTAGTTTTAACTATTGCTTTAAATTTAAATGTTGGTAAGTTGTTCTTAAATTTCAGTATGTTTAAATCAAAAGACTAAACATATTTCGTTATTCATCTAAGAAGCATTAACGCAAGATTTCTACTGGAGAGATTATTATTACGGTGATATACCATGCGATGCGATAGAAGCCGCTCCAGGACGATATATTGGACAGGTGTACCGTTATGGAGACATGGTTGCTACTATATATCCGCACAATGGTACGGCGATTGCAGAAATATACGGAAAGCAGAACTTTACGGCTAATATAAAGGTTAGTGTACTTTTTCTGTACATCAGATTTAGATCCTAATTAATCCTAGAGAGGAGTTTATTGATCTTATACACATATTAGGTTTCTTTGTGTTTTTCATTAATTAAATACAGACGCTATATCTTCGTTATCCTAATAGGAAAGATATCCGCCCTAGGCCTCGTAAGCACGAAGAAAAACCATATTAACTTGATTACACAATTGTAAGAGAAGATAGAAGAGAAGGTCGATTTCTTCTTTGAACTTTTTGGGAGACATAAATATAATAAATAAAGTATTTTGAGTTAATTCAGGTAGAAATATAGCTTGTTGAACATATGTAAGCAATTTCCTATTTTCATGAAAGATGTCTCAATTGTAGGATCAATACATACATAGTTCTAGCAATATATTAAACATAGCTTTATCGTAATCGATAAATCTGTCTGCGAATTAGAAGTATTTGTTTACAGTTAGTCACAGAACCGCTGAAAACATGTTCTGATAAGCGCATAACAACATGTTTTTGTTTATATCGTTTACATTTAATTTTTGTTTTTTATTTGTACGTGTACCGATATCAATATTCATTTTATTAAATACACCTTCAGGGTGTGCCATTTACCTGGAAAACTTTAGATTTCCTATATGGATAGACCTTGGAAGCAAGTATTACGTTCTTTAAATAATAATTAAAATAAGGTGCACTTTCTTTAAATGTAAACATGTAGGGTGAATCAGCGGTTTGGTAAAATCCATTTATTTCCTAAACACAGATGAAATTCAAATTTGGCTCACCTAAGCGTATAATATGTAGTATGTAATATTCGTCACTTTACAGTATGGTGCAGGTAAGAGATTCTAAAGTATCCCCTCCCCATGATAACTTTTGAACGATAGAAGCTAGCGTCTTTAGAAGAAATAGGTGAATTTCTATTTTTTGTGAACTAACTTTTACCGTTATCAGCAGTTCAACTGCATTTCCGACATTACCGGAAGTGACGTCAACTTTCTTATTTTAAATAGAATACCCTGTATATTTTTAGGCGTTTGGAAAGCTAATCGAAAGGAGAATTCAACGATATCAGACTGTGACGAACCGTTCCAGGTTCGCACCAATTTAAAGGACTCTAGAGTGTGAAAAAGAACGTTAAGATTAATATAACTTACTTTTTGTAGAGCCCTTAAATTCTTTCTAGTATTTTATTCAGTTTCAGTGCGAACAAATTCATTTTCCAATCAGTAATTTTAATTTTTATCTTTTAAATTGATTTGTAGAAACTCTGTATAATATTTTTACGAGTTTGCCGATTGTATTGCGAGATGATGTAATGCGTGTTTTGCCTGTACGCATAGCGTACAAGGCCAGCAAACGTCATACGGTAAAAATGTGTGACGTAGGGATTTCAAATGATATATAAAGGCACCGATTTAGCTTTTTAAGCAGAATCGCTCTCGGTGGTTCTCGAGCCGCTTCTCGTGATTCTCAGGTCGCTTAACGTGATCCGAAACAACTGTTGTACGACGAGGGTCGCACATTTGTGATATTAAACTACAACAGTCACGGCTCTTCGAAGTTGTGGTCGACGCCTACGTAGACCACGCTAGGACGAGTCGAGAGGAATATTCCTCTTGATGTTCGACCTTGCGTTGATAATCGATACATATTTCTCTCAAGTTTGAAAAAACAGCCATCAGCTGTAACCGCCGCGGAACTTTATTCTCGATACCAAAGTAAGGATAGATAGTACAGAATTTACAGTGCGAACTGCTTTAACAGAAGATGATATGATTTAAACTATTGTACAATTTGTTGCGCAACCATGGCAAATAAGGTGATAATTGTTGCCAGATTTACATGATATCGAAACTGACCCAGCAATTTTGCATGGTTCGTACCGAAGCCATCTTAAAAGTAACAACACAAAAAATCAAAAATTAACAAATTTAAGCAAATCTACCATAATTAGTTAATTGCAATAAAGTAAGGATATAATAACAATTAACAAAACAAGTTAAAATATGACAAAATAATAACGAGAACGAAGAAGGAAGGTATGACAAATGTAGGATATAATAACAATAAACAAAAAAAATAACGAGACGCTTTTGGAATTGAAATTTGACAGTTTGGCAATTGTTATGATTACTTTGTTTAGCAACGAGCTCTTTACAACAGTCTGGCGTTACAAGAAACAATTTGGCGCTCTTTCCTAGCCAACTTTGCATAACAACAAAAAGAGGTTATCAAAACCTTTATTGCTGCATATCGTCATATTTCTTAAAGTAAAAGCATAGCATATGCGATATCGTTGAAATCGCCTTTCGAAGACTATAGAAATATGTAGTGTTCTATGTAAAATAAGAAAGTTGACGTCATTTCCGGTGACACCGGGAATAAAATTGAACTGCCGATGGCAGTAAAAGTTAGCCCACAAAAAAGAAAAATAGAAAGCTACCTATTTTTTCTGAAAACGTGGGAGGGGGGGGGGGGCACTTTAGGATGATACTGACGTTTTATTGTAACTGTAATTGTAGTAAATAAACACTTTATTATTATTACTTTATTATTAATAGAATCTAAAATTGCTCCTATCCATTAAATATCTCTGGTAAGAGAGAGAAAACTCATTTTCAATTTAGATGAAGAAAATCCTGAAACTAGTTGGTATAACATTGCAGTCGTTACTCATTATCTATAAGCCCATAAGTCATAGATCGAGGGTTACTAGAAATGATTTGTTGTCTTGCTGAAACACGTTTACATCACAATTTATAGAATTTTTAAACAGACTCGTGCTTTTTAAGCCATAGCAGTATTTTCCCTGTTGAAATTAAATTGATTTCCTCATATAAAACCTAAAACCCGTTGAATACCTCATATTTTGGTTATTACTGTAGCTGCTTTTTACCAATCTTTGTATTAATCTGTTTTTCTCACCTTGTTGCGTTATTGCAGTCACGGTTATTATTTCTAGCTTTATTTTTTATTTTATTTTCTGTTGCTCCCAAGAGTTTTATTTATACACTATTTATTTTATTGCAAATTCATTTTCATTCACGGCACTTATTTTTGTTTAGATATTCTGTAGCAATCGACCAGAGAACCTTTATTGGGAGAAAGTTAATTTCAGCGCACCTAACAATGGTCAGATGGCAAATGTGGTTAGAGGTGGTTTCCAGATAGACAAGGATACTCAGTTCAATTTATACATCGGTAAAGCGCTCCTCGAGAACGAGTGGAAGATCGGAAAAGTTGTCGATATAACGCACCGTTGGAAAGGGCTTTGGTTGTGGAATCAAAGTGGAGTCTCTGTCAGTCTGCAAGAGTTCTTCTTATTGAAATATAAAACATCTACAAGTGGTTGCGATAGGCATGTTGTTGCTACGTCTCAATGATACTTTCCTAAGGTTGCTTACATGCAGTGTGTCCATTTGAAAACTTTCCAGGAGGCCTACATCCGAAACTAATAAAATTATTAAAAAATGCAAGGCCAGTTCAATTTTTGTTTCGAGGGGAAACCGTTTTGATTAACACATCATGATACTAAACTTACCCCCTTGAGTACCCCACCCCCAACATAAAAATCTTAAATAGAATGATACCATTTGTGACACATCGTCAGAGAGGTATTTTCATTACGAATTTAGTAGAATCTGGGGAGAAGGCAGGCTACTCAATTGATCCTCGCCGCCCTATCCAATAATTTGGAAAATTATTATCCAACCAATTTCTAACCGGAGCGGCATAATGCGGAGAAGAAATGGAAGAAAAGCTTATTTTCATTAATTAATAAATTCCTTATTCGATCTTGCTGGTTTTCCAAACTTTGTATTATTGAGGGATTAATTGTATTTTGTAATAGTTCAAGGTATAATTCGCCGGTAAGATTTTGATCAATGAAAACAGGACCGATTACCTCATTTCCAAGTATACCAGCCTAAACGTTAATTTTTTCAGATTTTTGCGTGTGTACTTCTTTGAATAAATTACGATTTTCATTGTCCCAGCATCTACAGTTATGGTGGTTTACAAAACCACTTAGATAGAATGTTAATTCATCACTGAAACAAATATTAAATAATTTTATCTCATTATTATTAATTTTCTCTATCATCGCCTCACAAAACTCCATTCTCCTATCAAAATCATTTTCATTGAGCTGCTGAACAATATGCATCTTATAAGGATCGAATTTGTGTAATTTCAGAATTTTGTGCACGGAACCTATGGCGAGTTGTGTTTCGGAAGCTATTTTCCTAATGGATGCACGAGGATTTACGCCGAAATGACCAAAAACTTTTATTTGTCTACCTTCATCAACCACTTTGTTCCCGATGCTTTTTTTGTTAAGTTCAGAACCAGTTCCTAGACATTTTTTAACGAGATCTAATACATATCTATGACTTACTTTTCATCAGGATGTTTTTGATTAAATTCAGCAGCCGTTCGCCTTGCACAACTATCATTTTTTTCCATACAAAAGAATTAGTTTCGTTCGCATTTCAAGAGTGTAAATCATATTGTCAAAAAGGATAAATATCGCAATGAGTGTTTTTCTCTTATTTTGTGATTGACAACTAACTAACAATAAACATTAAAATAAATGAAAATTTATTAATTATAGAGCAATACACACTAAATCGCATTCAGCTTTATTACAATACAAAATGTGTTTCAACACACACTGTCTTCTTCAGATTATGAATTAAGTATACTAAATTAATTTAGAATACAAACTCCCTTAATACTAGGCTTAAATACAAACTACTTACCATATTACTTACGGTAATTAACTTATAATCCAAATACTAATGCTTATTCTAATTAACCTTATGGGTATAACTTCAACAAAGGGGAACAATTCCAATCCGCTTGTTCTAATAAGTTTATAATTTTACAATTCTTGCTTAGCATAAAATTTTTTTGTTATAATCCCCAGAACTTGACCAAATGTCAAAGTAAGATATACTAGTGAATTTGTAATGAAAATACCTCTCCAACGATGTGTCACAAATGGTATCATCCCCATTTATGATTTTTATGTTAGGGGCGGAGAGGCTTAAGGGGGCAAGTTTGGTATCATTGAAGTGTTAATCAAAATTATTCCCCCTGGAAACAAAAATTGACCTGTCATTGTATTTTTTAATAATTTTATTAGCTTTGGATCTAGGCCGCCTGGGAAGTTTTTAAATGAACACACTGTGTATGCTTTCAATAGTAATATAACAAACAAGTCGTGCAAGACATAATATTTTCCTTCTATTTAGAATTCTTTGTACCTATCTGTGTAATGCTTCTGTAAATTAAATACATATTATTAATGATAAATATAACATTGGTTTTACTTACAACTCTTCTATGTAGTTATAGTTACCAGCCTAAGCAGCAATGTAAATGCTGCACTATGACGTTCTGGTATATTTTTCTAGCTTTTAACTATTCAAAAAAATATTTTTATTTCAAGACTATAAAAATGTTTAATATAAGAAAATAATTTTCTTGAAATTTTATTTGTATTAAATAAATATTTTCTTGGGTTTAGAAAATCAGAACAATCCAAGAGAGAAAAGTGTTTCTTCATTTAGTCTTAAGTTACATCATTATTTCATTAATCGGTATCTTTTGAAAATTTTAATCAAACGTTATACGTTAAAGGTTATTATATGGGTGAGTATGGCATCTGTATACCGGTTTCTGTCGCTACCACCTAGGATGGTATGGCTATATCTCTTGGTAGTAGGTGGCACCAGGAAATATTTCAGTGCTGTTTTTAAAAATTAGTGGCATAAAATGAGAGATGAACAACAGTGTGGGCAGGAGCAAAAAGCGTTAGTGTTTTTCTCTTCTTACATTGTTTTTGTCCGGAGTGATTCCATCAATACTGAGCTATAAATAATGATAGCAAGGACTGTGGGGCAGTATGACAAACAACACAGAGTATCGGCACACACCTCACCACACAAAATATTATTAATTAATTCGGAGCAGCTGTTTCAAAGGCTCACTGGGCCCCCATTTTCAACCGAGTTACCGAATAAATCTGAACGAAAAAAACCAAAAACTTTTTCTTTAATTCTACCTTGTATGTCTATCCCTCGTCTCGAGGAAAAAAGAAGGGTATATATGTACAAATGTGTCTAAACATGTATCTGTGTATATTTATTTCCGAATACCTACTTTTCTATCGCTTAACTCTAACATGCTGGGTATATGTGAATCGGCCAAGGGTCTCATCCCGCCCTCGTAGAATAGAGCGAGACGAAAGGAAGGTTACTTCCCGCTAATTCTCTATCTACGCACTCTAAGGATACTAAACAAATCAATGCATAAATTGCAGAACACCGAGACTCGGTCTTGATCAAGTGTGGACTGAAAAGTTCTTTTACCCTAATAAATCAAACAAGCAAGAGAAATGAAGTGGCGCATTCTCCTTGTTCAGGAGCTGCGAATGTTTTTTCAAGTACACTGTCTCAAATGCGTCCAATTCCCGAGGTGAAGTTACGTTTTTAATTAATTTCAGGTTGTCTGGCTGGCTACTAGAAACTCCTACTTTTTGAGCCGTAATATATATTGTCACGGACCACCGTGAGTCGCTTAAACTATACATATATATATATATATATATGGATGTAAGGATGTACTGAAGACGTACGTAAATTCCAAAAAACAGGCAACTCCACTTTACGCTCTTTATTTACGAATCAAAAAGTACATCAAACAACAAATCAATACAGCTTTATGCCCGTGATAGATTATCTATTACGGGCAAAGAGACTCTTCAAGAGTCCTCTATAATTCTAAATAACTTATATTTATAACCTATGCAATCCCTTCTACTAACTGTCCTTCCGGTGCTTGATCAGCAGCATCAAAGTTCGATGCCTTCGAATTAACCGAGAGATCATACGTAATTTTACAAAGCAATTGTCCAGACGCTCAGTCAGCTCGACGACACCGGTCACTGATCGAAGAATGATTACTAACGCTGGCCACGAGCGGTACCGCGCATCGGCGTAGAATCAGTTCGGACCGAGAGGAACGGTAGTATTACTTCGTCTGCGGAGCAGTACGGACATTTTCGCTGCCGGTCATTTGCGCAATTGTTTATCTGTCCTAGAAAAATTATGATTTCGTCAGCAAAACGACCGCGGTTGGACAAACTTCGAAAATTTATTGCAGAAATTCCAGACTTAATATATGAAGGTGCTAAAATTAAATGTGTAATCTGTAAAATCCCGTTAATGTGTTGGTCCAGACAACATTGTCTACGACACGTAAATAGTGAAAAGCATGTCTCAAAAAGAAATTGCGTACGAGACAATGAAAAATGTATATTTAATTTATGCGTTACGTTTATCGCATGTAATATACCGTTTAATTTCCTAGACAAGAAACCGGTTATCTGCTTTTGGAATAACTATTCGGAGTGCAAATTACCAAGTCGAACATCGTTACGAAGAATTGCGCGCGAACATATTGAACAAAAAATAAAATCGGAGTTGAAAGATCAAAAATTGTGGTTATGTGTCGACGAAACAACAGATCGGGAGAAACATTCTGTTCTTAATGTAATGGCACGCAAATTGGAACCTCATCAATCGGCACCTTCAATTCTATTAGTCTCCAAACGAATACAACAGTGTACTGCCGAAGTAATTTCAAAGTTAGTGTTAAATACATTGGACAAGTTTGAACTTTCAACAAACCAACTCTTGATGTTAGTGAGTGATGGTGCTGCAAACATGCTTTCTGTAGGCCGGTCTCTTAAAAAGCATTCTGCTAATTTGTTACACATTACGTGTAAAATTCGTGCTCTCAATCTTGTGGCGGATAGTATCAGAAAATGTTATCCTGAGGTAGACGCTTGAATAGCGCATACCAAAGAAGTATTTGTCAAATCACCGAAACGTATTCGCGAATTTCACAGACTGTGCCCCCGTATACCAGAGCCACCAGAACCTATTTTAACTCGTTGGGGAACATGGTTGCAGGCCGCGTTTTATTATCATAAATATTTTGACAATATTAAGAACGTGGTTTTACAATTCGATACAAAGGAAGCTGCCGCTATCCAGAAAAGCCAGTCGAAATTTCAAGATAGTCAGGTTAAAAAGGATTTAAAAATCATTCACGACAATTACTTCGGGCTAGCAGATGCAATAGAAAAATTACAAAATCCTGCGGTGCCGTTAGAAGAATCTCAACAAATAGTGCAACATGTTCACGCACAGCTATGCGCGATTGAAGACGCAAAAAATGTTTCTGTTCTAGAAAAATTTGAAAGTGTTTTTGAGAAAAATTCTGATTTTGGCACATTAAGACACATTTGTGAAGGTGCGTCAACAGAATCGTTAAGTTATTTGAAAGATTATTTTACTTACGCAAATATTACGTCACTAGATGTAGAACGTTCGTTCTCTGCATATAAACGCATTTTTTCCTCATGCCGTACTAGTTTTGCCGAAACAACAGTTGAAACATATCTAATGTTGCAGATATTTAACAGACATTATTCACTTTGTGATTTCACGGAGGACTCTTAAAATGGTAAGTGTTTGAGCACGCGTTATTCAATTTTTATTTAAAAGATGAGCGAAATTATTTGCGGCAGCAAACATCTCTATTAGCAGAATAACTCTAGTGGAACGCGAGGCCTTGTCGACTCTACGCTACTGCGCGGTACCGCTCGTGGCCAGCTTTAATGATTACAATGCAAAAAAAACATAAACGATGAACGCAAAGCAGCGGAAGTCTAGTTAAAGTCTTTTCTAAAAGTAAAAGCAAAGCGCTTATTCACGACAATATAGTGTAGGCTTCGCACATGTGCAACGGAGATTGCACACGCTCGAATCTGTATAAGCCTGTAAGGCCGAGCATTTTAGGCGTCTACCTCGTAATTTGATAAAAAACTTGTGAAATTTCGACTTAGGATAGTTTTGCACTAAACCGACGATATATTGTTGCTGTTTAAAAGTCATGCTATTAGAAACATATACTCAGGAAAATCAGTCAGGAAGTTTCATTAAAAACTGTATTACGTTTTGTGTTCCTCAACTTATAAATAATACTTGCCGTTTATATTGTTTTAAACCAATTCCATTATACATAAACAGATATTAATGTCTTTGGATATTCCCATGGAGAAATCCTGACAATTTCCTTTGTGGAATACTGGGCTTTTTCGTGACGTCAAAACCTATGCGATAATCCCGCATATCATACAATAAAAGTTTTGTAGGACATGATATGATAACCTACATATAAGAGACCACTCAATGTCAGAGTTACTTCCATTTCTTTGTTAGTATTCAGTTCCATTTTGTGTAGTGCAACCCTATTAGTTAAAAATGTTAAAAATATTCATTTATTTGTCGGCATTGCTACTGGCTAGTGTTTTAAATTTAGAAGTTGGTAGGTATTTACACTTAAATTTACAAACATGTAGCAGCTCATAGTTTATGTGGTTTATTTAGAAGCGTTAACACAAGATTTTTCCTGGAGAGATTATATCCATGGAGATATACCGTGTGATGCGATAGAAGCCGCCCCGGGCAGATACATTGGACAAGCTTACAATAATGGAAATATGGTTGCTACTATATATCCGCACATTGACGGAGCGATAATAGAAATGGGCGGGAAAAAGAGCATTAGAGATAATGTAAAGGTAAGCAGTTTACTTATAATTCTTTCGTATATAAGTGAATTCATGATATTCTAACGCCGATTTTTGTTTCTTCTAAGATATTTTGTAGTAATCAACCACAAAATTTTTATTGGGAGAAAGTTAATTTTGACAAACCTTATGATAATCAAATGACAAATGCGGTAAAAGGTGGTTACCAAGAAAATCTATCTACTTTATTCATCGGCAAGGCTATCCACAACGGTGAATGGAAGATTGGCAAAGTCGTTGATATTATGCAAGTACCGAAAGGATTATGGTTGTGGGATGCAAACGGAAAACCTACCAGTTTGCGGGAGTTTTACCTATTGAAATACAATATGTCAGTTAGTGGATGTGCGAATCAAGTATTTTGATTACTTCTTTGAAAGAATTTGTCACACACTACCCGAGACCAGTGGCGGCTGCTGGTGACGTAAATGGGAGATTAACACTTCGATTTCCTCGTGTATTTTTTGTCAAGTACAATATACACGATGTTACAAGGCTACGCTCGTATCTATTAAAGACGCATTATAGCATTTGATGGGATTGGTGTGTGTCACATCGCAAAGCTTTAACTTTAGTTAGGCTAGGTTATTGTAGGCATTAACAAAATTAATAGATTAAGTGATTACTGAGTTAATTAAAATATTTTTTTCGTTATTACCTGGGGTAGCAATGGAAGATCAGGTCTTAGTTTCTATCACTGAATTATCTTCTTGTGATTTTCAGTTCTCGAAGTAGAAAAAAAAAAATATACAGTATGTCCACGATTAGAGTGAATAAGAGGAAAAACTTTCTTATTTTACATTTTAGGGAAAAGGAGCATACTTGCTAAAAAGTTTTGCTTGTATTTGAAATGAGATTGCCGTGGGGAACGTTAACGTTCCACATACTGGGTGTCCGGAAACTAAAAAAAATGCGAAAATGTCATAAGAGTAAACTATCATTATTTTTACTATTTCGAAAAAGTGGCACTAGGAAAAGTTTTTTGGTATTAAAAGTTACGATAGATTTTCAATTTATGGGAAAATTGGTCTACTTTAACTAAATAATTCGTACACAAAACTGGTTACATTTTGTAACGTAAAAAAATTTAACATAATAAAACATTATTCGAACAGTCCTCCACCAACGTCCATACTAATTTGAAGGCGAGCAAGAAATTCTTTGTAACTCTTTCTAACCTCTTCTAAGGATATGGACTGTACAGCTTCCCTAATTCGTTGCTTTAGGTGGTTCATGTCATTGTCCAAAGGTTTGCTGTAGAGAATCTGCTTGAGTTGACCCCACAAGTAAAAGTCCATTATCGTTAAATCTGGACTCCGCGGAGGCCATGGATGTGGACCATGTAGGCCAATCCAGCGATTAGGAAATGCATCCTGTAACCAAGTCCTAACATTTACAACAGTATGCGCCGGACAACCGTCTTGCTGGAAATACAAAGAATTTCGGTAGGGCAATGGTAAATTTTCCAATTCGTCGGTGAAAAACGTTTGGAGCATATTCAAGTACCTATTTCCGTTGCACGTATCTTGAAAAAAGTATGGCCCTATTATTCCGTAAAAGGCGTCGGCACACCAAACATTTACTTTTTTGAAATATTGTCGCCTCGACGGTGTTCTAAAATGAGGATTCTCGGCTGCCCAATATCGTGAATGTTGCGATGCAACAATGCCATTTGTCGAAAAAGTGGTTTCATCCGAAAATATAATTTGTTGGTTAAAATTTCTTTTCATACCTCCGATCCACAGACAAAAAGCGAGACGTTTCACTTCGTCGCCTGTCTCTAAATTATGATTAAATACTGGTTTGTATGGCATAATTTTATTTTGTTTTAAATTCTTTTGTATTTGGAACTTTTTCACCACTCCTAAGTATTCCGAGCGTCTTCTCAGTGACATCCTTGGATATTCATTCACTGACTGTAAGACTAGTACAGTAGCGACATCTTCATCGTTATAGTTTTTCTTTTGCCTCGGTGTTTTCAATAGCGACCCTGTCCTCAAAAATTTATGAACTATTTTATGTAATGACGACTGTGGCACATGCACACCGGGGTATTTTTCATTAAATTCTTGAATTACTTGACGATAACTGTTATGACCCTTACCGTAGCACTGTATTAAATAAATTTTTTGCTATAGAGTTAGCATTTTTTGATAATTATTATTCTTGGGTATTTTTAACGATGTACAGTGACACAAGTGAAACGTAAAATGTCATTTTCGTCACTACCTACTATTTGAAGTAAAGTAAAATAGCGCCAAGGATTAAATAATAATTATTTTAAATCACAAGTAAAATTTTCGATAAAAATATTTCTTTACGATAAAGGAGAAAAAGGCCATAAATTAAAAATCGGTCGTAACTTTTAATTCCAAAAAACTTTTCCTAGTGCCACTTTTTCGAAGTAGTAAAAATAATGGTAGTTTACTCTTATTACATTTTCGTATTTTTTTAGTTTCAGGATACCCAGTATGTGGAACGTTAACGTCCTCCATGGCAATCTCATTTTAAATACAAGCAAAACTTCTTATCAAGTATGCTCCTTTTCCCTAAAATGTAAAATAAAAAAGTTTTTCCTCTCATTCACTCTAACCGTGGAGATACTGTATATGTTATGATGATTATTGCAATGTATGAACTGAAATAAAACTACTACTTATTATTATTATTATTATTATTATTATTATTATTATTATTATTATTATTATTATTATTATTATATGCAACGGAAATACACGAGGAAATCAAAGCCTTGTACTTCATATTTGCGTCACCACCAGCTGCCACTGCCCCAGACGACGCACTCATTGTAAATTTGTAAGTTGCTAATCACAGCAACATATATATGTGTCTCAACTAATGTAAAATTGTATTTTGTACAATTGCCCCCTTATTTCAAATAATTCTATTAATAAGATTATTAGATTTGGAATGATGTTAATGATCTCATAATATTAACGGCTTCTGTTAAAGAACAATTATTAACAATAACGAGCGTTTCACAACTTATTTGTTGGAAAAGTTATAGAATAACAAAATGAACTTAATTCAGTGACTCCTATAACACAATATCTAAAACTTAATACCATTTGTACACGATCAATGTGCATCGCGTGCTCTTTCTTTGGACCAAATATATCGGTTTTCGAGATCTTGAAAATGCGAGGAAGCAGTTTTACTATTTATTCTCTTAATAAATTTGCTATGTAACTGTAAACCGAATGAAAATAAATTGCTTATGAACTACCTATCAATTGCTTTCTTTCCTTAAAAAGCGATGGTTGCATTTAGAATTGCCGTGATATATGTAAAAACATGTCCAAACATTGCCTTGAAGTTATTACGTGATTCCGTTTTTGATCAATCGTCAGCAGACGCGTCACCCATTTCGCCGATAGCTTTCTCATACTCAATTTTTCGTGAAGGATGTTTACCATATTAGCAATCTTTCTAATCTTCACCCGGCGGTCTGCTAACACGATATCATGAACTTTGTTGATGATATCTTCGTATTCACCTTAATGGGACGATTTGGCCGCTCCTCATCAAAGACAGATGTTTGACAACGCTTAAATTTATTAAACCAATATTTGATGGTAGTCATGGAAACTACATCCAAATTCTCTTTGATTTTTACGCACGTTTTACCATTCAAAAAAGAAATCGAATCACTAACCGGTATTGTTCCTTTTCCATGATTCCATTTCCATGATGATAAATTTGCTCACTTTCAACAGCTCTCAAAAAAAACACTACTATATTAATCCCTCTGAAATTTTGACAGATGTTTGTAGTCGGATATTTATAGTTGGCTGTTGTAATTCTGTAAATAGTTTACGTACTTAAAGTGTCAAAGAGGTACATGGTACAAATTTTTCTCGTGTTTAATTCTTAAATGTACCTTTTTGATGCTTAGACGTAAGCTATTTAGTTTTGTATACACTCACAACAGCTTACTGTGAATACCGATAAGGCTACCAACGTGTATCATTAACAGGAGCTAAAAAGCACTGTAACTTTCCCAATATTCACTTCTTACCAACAGTGAGTACCAGAAATTTGAATTACTCTTCGAAATTTACAAGGTGGTTTATTTTTAAAAATAATTAATTTGGATGTCTTTATGAAAATGCGTTATTCATTCGTTTTTCTGTTTATTGCAAAAACGGTACCTACTGGTTAGCCGATAAAGGATTGGTAAAATAACTACAATGTCTATTTCGTAATTTAGGCCTTCTGCTGTGAATGATTTTCTACAATATGAAAGACCCCTACAAGATATTATCATCGAAAAAAAACTAATTTTGTTGGCAATGATATGTTTATATAGGATTTTATGAAAAATTAATAGGTGCTAAAAGGTTTGATATATGTATATGTTATTGCTACTAGTATTTGTAATATTATTTTCTCACTGTAACATGAAATTTTTAATTTACTATTTTTGAAGTTAACTTTGTCAACTTCTCAAAGTCAGCTATACTTTTGCAAAATATAGTAAATTTTAATTGCAGGACTGCGAAATTTGTGGATGTGATAAAAGGAAATCTAAACGATCTTCAATAATAATAATAATAAACTTTATTTGCCCAAAAGAATTACAAAAAAAAAATCCAAGATATACAAATAATTAAAATAAAGTGCAATATACAGAAATTATACAAAAAATAATATATACACTTACACCAACCCGGCACCGCCTAGATCTGTTTAAGGAAAGCTATACCTACCAGATCATGAGCATTTACAATAATATACCTTGTACTTTAAAAACTGTGGACTCTATTCCTTTATTTAAAAGAAAATACTTTCAAAATTTACTTCTCAGGCAGCGGTGAATTCGTATATCTCAATTCATTGTATTTTTGATCTACGATTGCTTCTTATTTTATTTTCTCTTTTATAAAATTTCTCTCCTTAGAATTAGGTTAGTTTAATGTGGTTGAGTGGGAGAACAGGAGTCATTGCTACGCAGTGACAACTGAACTTCACCACATTCGTTTCTCCATGTATGTACACTACTAATTTATATTTTGTTTTAAAATTAATTAACAACCTAGATGTTTATAATGTTTTTGTAATTTTTCTTTTCGGAGGAATGAATAAAGACGTTATTATTATTATTAAGTACGGGAGACGTTATAATGAAATAATTGCCGGTTGGATTACCGGGTAAAAGTAAGTGCAGCACATTTATTAATACTTAACAGAATTTTATTAGTACGGGACCATTCGTCAATGACTGCAATATTTCTCTGTAAACTTAACGAATCAGAAAGAAAGCTGATGGTACTGTAAATTTTTAGATCGTCTACGTAAGTAAGCGTATTACAATCCAAAGAAAGTAGAGGATCATTTATGTAAAAGTAGAGGATCATTTATGGAAATGTTGAAGAGGATCGGAGCTAAGTTGGAGCCCTGAGGTACGCCACTGGAAGCAACGAATGTTTCTAACAAAAAACCATTCTAATGGACATAGCATAACCGGTCGCGAAGGTAGGATTGAATTGGAGTAGTAACGCTAGGAGAAAAACCAGTAGTAGGTAATTTATCAGTTAGAATGCAATGATCTATCGTATCGAATGCTTTGCTAAATTCCGTGTAGATTAATCTATTTGTCGATGATTGTCAAGACCTTCATTGACGTATTGAGTGACTTCAATTAAATTAGTAACAGTTGGCCGTCCACTAACAAAGCCATGCTGATGATATTTGAAGATAATGATTTATTGATACTCAAATCCTAATCGAAAATCTTAAGTTTGTAAACTAGCAATACAAAACTAAGAGTTCTCTTTCTTTCAATACATAATGAATTTTGTTTTAAATGTTCTTAAAACGTAAGACTTTTATTATTTATGTAATTATTAACTTTTCGTTAACGACATTGTGTTGGAATATACATTTTAATTTTATTTAATCTGTGAATAGTAATTTCACAGGTTTGATTAGCAGCAAATTATTCTTTTGTCTACGTTTTATATGTTGACGTTATTATACATATATCAATTCATTTAACAACTAGGTGTTCGTTATTTAATGCTCACTTGTTTTCTTATATTGTACGTAAGATGTTTCTAAAAGCACTTTCCATTTTTATTCTTTCTATCGGAGCTTGTTGGAATTATGGTAAGCGTTTTAATTTCAACATAATTGTTTGAATATAAAGGCTACTTCATGAGTAATACTTCACATTGTAATGGGCAAGTAATATTGTTTTTCCGAAAACATACCTTGTAGGTAGAATGCTTCAAACCGTCGCAACAGTTCTATGATGGCTTACGCCACGACGCGTCGTGGTGTAAGCTATCATAGATTAATTATACTTTTTCTTTTAATTGAACATCCTGTATGTTGACATATCTTTCAATTTTACGTAAAAATATAGTTCTACATTTTTTCTTTTTCAAAATGTAAAGTTCCTAAAAAGACTGAATATTGCTGAAATGGATTAATTTAAGAAAGTGAAGGTTTATTTGTGAATTACAGATTGTTTGGTGTACTTTTTGCGGTATTTTCTAGGGTTGGATATTACACTGCATGTTCACGAAGCTACAATACATTATTTACAATTTCAATAAGTTTAAATTGAACACTAGATAAATTTTTACATTAATGGATAGGAAATTTTATTGTCATTTCTAATGTGTGTGTGTGTATTAACATAAGTGGCTTTATTCAATGTCAAATCGCATTTGCATTGATTTTTGACTTTATTTTCCAGGATTTAATATAATTCTTTAAATATGGAAAGTATTTATATAAGAAATGTAAGAAATTCAAGAGTTAACATGATTTCAACCATTGATAAGCGCAATGAAAACTGTTTTCTGGCCTATAGAGCTTACGCGCAAAGTGCCCTGATCGAAAATGTGATCGAAAACTGAACATGGTACATAGTTTTATTACAAATACGTTAAAATCCGTTGGGAAAACGAGTTCTCTTGGTATCTTTTCTTAAACTTTGGTTACTTTTATGTTAAAAGCAGCTTAATCAAGTACTATCGTAATTTAAAGTAATGCGCACACTACTTTTGGGCATTTTACACCCCACAATTTAATTTCATTTTCTTTGTTTTTATAGAATTTGTTTTTGTTTTTGATTATTTTACGTTTTATAGTAATCATTTATCTTAATCTCTGAGTAAATAAAAGTTAAGCTTTATTAAAAACTAAAAAAAAAAATTAAAGGTTACATAAATGCGTTAAAAAAGTGCACGTAAACGAAAAAGAATTCTACAAATATAATAGGTTTTCCCAATGCAGTTCTCTATTCCCAGGTTCCACAACTTTTTTGTTTTTGCCGCTTTAGAACGCCCACAAACCATGATGCAATTTACCATTTAAATTTACCTAAATCACACACGAACAAGATAATCTATCAGGGCAATTATCCTTTCTGAGAACTATATCCCCGTAACTGATAAAAATCAGTACAATATTCTCACAATAATAAAGTTAATCCGAATTAATCAATGTTAGTGGCACACTACCGGAAAATAACAAATCATCATGTTGATGTAATGGAAATAATTGAAATCGTAAAAGTCATCACCTATCCACCATACACAGACGCGTTTCGCTGTTTTCAGCTCTTCAGTGTGTCCTGTGGAAGGTAATGGCATTACAATATTTTAAATCGTATATATACGAAGTAGACGTACGTGTACGCATGAGAAAATCTAATTAAGATAATCCCATTTGTACATTTTGTCGAGTTAATAGCTGCAAACGCTTCTACAGAACTGATTTGTTCAGTTCTGTAGAGGTGTTTGCAGCAATTAACTATTAACTAATAATAATAATAATAATAATAATAATAATAATAATAATAATAATAATAATAATAATAATAATAATGTAGGCCATAAATTTGAATTTTGTAATTTACCGCCAGTTGACGTGACGGACAGAAGAGACAAAGAAGGGTGTGTGCAGTTCTTCCGCCCGCTAGAGAGCACTTTCTTTATGAAATCGAGCATTATGTAGTTGTGTTAACTTCAACTTGCTATTTATGTATTGTTTATAATTATTTGGAATAAAGTATCAGTCTTACAATAATAATAATAATAATAATAGTAATATATGGTTTATTTCCAAGGTCCTTTGCTACAATTCAACACTTATTAAAAAAAAATCTAAACAAATAAATATATATAACTACAACAGAGCATTGGAAAATTGAGAATTACAAGGTGTAGTTTGGTTCATGAGAGTACTCATTCACCATTCTTCCACTAAACCTTGAAGATAAAATGCTATAACAACTATTATATATAATATCTCATAATACTCAATATTTTTTTCTTACAGGTGTCGTTCAGAATTTTTATTGGAGGCCCTATGCGCCTGATCATATTCCGTTAGACGCATATGAGGGTGCTGATGGAAAACTAATAGGGCTCGTATGCAATCCAAGAGGGGAACTAATAGCTACGATTTATCCTACTAGTGGTATCGTAGTTGCAGTACAAGATAATAAACTGACGTTGGATAATGCAAATGGAATTAAGGTGGGTTCGTTTTAGTGATGCGCAATCTATACAATTCGGTATAAAAAATAATGAAATCGTCATTCATTTGAAAAGAGTTATCATTTGAAGAAACGACGATGCTCAAAAAATGAAGAAGTTAATGGATTGTTATATTGATAAAGACATCGAAGTAGCCGGCATCATCGCGAATAAAATTAAAACAATCGTTATTATATTCAAAATGTATTATAAATTTAAAACATTTATTGACAGAAGCATGTAACAAATACAACAGGTACAAAATCATAAGAGGAGGCGATATGTTAAATAAGTTCTTGTTTCGTCAAATGACCTGAATGTCCTCCTGGAGAACTTCGGTTCCTCTTCAACACACGCTTCAAGAGAAACGTGCGTTTCTCGCTCCTGGATTGGAAACACTATTTGTAAACGAGTTTAGTATTATTTCGTCAAGCAATATTGTGTCATTGCACCTATCGGATCATCTAGGGCAGTAAATATTAGTTACCGCAAGAAATCCTGAAACAAAGAACGTTAAACGGCTCGGTGGTCTAGTGGTAAGAGGGCCTGCGCTTGACTGGGCAGAGTTTGGCGCTGTGTATTAGAGTCCCGCTAGGATCAACATTTTCTTAGCGAGTCCGGTACACTCCCGAGTCATCATTCGCAGTTGGGGTACAGTTAACTGCGCTTCACTCTTTACGGCGACGAGGTGATAGTAATAAAATGATGGAACACTTTACACGCACAATTTACACACTTAAGGCTCCTGAGGTTATGACAAACTTGAGAAGCTTATACACCCCGTTGAGCTATCGCCACACATTATCAGAGAATCCTGTCGAATATTTAAAGTCGATACAAAAGTCCCTTTTCCGTACTTGCAAGACAGAGAGTATACCTTTACGCGTATACGATCATCATTGGAATAGAAAGCTGCGACATGGTTTCAAAATTGTCTAATCGACCACCAAGACAAAGATAATGTGACATCTAATTAAGCAAGAAACAAAACAAAATGCTTAAGAGGGAAAGAACTTGCACATCGAACCGAATGCTTTCAACACGTATTTTTGTGCGATTGGAGAGGCAGTTGCAACCATAACTAGCCCAACTCAAGACCCGATGAAGCTACTACAAAAGAATATTGTAACTTCCAGCAATTCTATATGTTTAAGTCATGTGATAGAAGACGATATCAGGTCTGTTATTAATAACTTTTTTAATAGTAACTTAACGGATGTATATGGGCTATCAGCCACAAGAGCCAAGTTATTTTCAGCAAACAGCGAAATACCTATCTTACTGTGTTAATGCTTGTTTCCAAGAAGGTTATTTCCCGGATGAGCTAAAAATTACAAAACAAGTTCCGATATAAAAGAAAGGAGATAAAAAGGAAGCAGAGAACTATCGTTCAATTGCGATAGCATCAACGTTTTGCAAAAATATTTGAGACTGCTATCAAAATTGGACTGTTTCAAGATGGCTACAGAAAACAACGATCTACCACAACAGCCGTTCTGCAGATGCTTGAAGATATATATAACTGCTTCCGATAATAAAGAAGAAGCTTTAGTGATACGTCGCCCAGTTTAGCTACAAAAATTATATCATTATGGCATCAGAGGAGATATATCAACTCTTATGGTATCCTACTTGACAAACACTAAGCAGATAGTCATGCCTAGCAACATGTGCTTAAACTTGAAGCAATTGTATAGTGGAGTACCACAGGGTTCGGTACCAGGGCCTCTAACATTCCTACTACACATTGACGGTTTACCAAATAACGTTGATTCGGGGAAAGCATGTCTGTATGCCGATAATATGGGGGAAAGAGAAAGCAAGATTATATAAAATGGCTGACGCAACATTAAGTGAGGCAGTTAAGTGGTTTAGCAGCAACCATCTATAACTCAACAAAAACAAAACGCGAACGATATTTTTATCTAAAAAATATTTACTAAAATCTTTATAGTCAAACGGTATTTCAATATTAGAATTTTCTAGTGAATAGAAAACATTTTTTATGTAGAATTGCAAGAACAGGAATGTTATTTCATTTTTGTGCTTTTAAGTATTAAACTCCTATGAAATAAATTTTCAAAGCCACTGCAAAAAAAAAAATAATTGCATAAAATTAAATGTCTATGTCCTACTTCTTCCGAGTTAAATTTTCTATTTATTTCAGATATTTTGCACTCCATCTCCAGAAAAATTCTATTGGGAGAAAGTAAATTTCACAATTACGAAAACTGAAGTGATGAACCATGCAGTACGGGCGGGATATCACGAAAATTTTAAATCTCACATATTTATTGGTAGAATTAATGACTTAGATGAATGGAAAATAGGCATGGTCATACCGGTAGATAATAAAGACAATAACGGACTTTGGATATGGAACCAGAATGGGGAGAAGAAAAAAGTTATAGTGTTTGATTTACTTAAATATAATGAATTGCTCCAACCGTTAAGCAATCTGACTCTGGGATAGGGATAAGCATATACAAAAGGAAGTTTTTTGAAAGAGTGGAATAAAAATATGAAATAAATGAGTTGTTTTGATATATGTTCAAATAAGAAAGTAATAGACTTCTTTATTTAACAGTCTTCTCATATAGGGGAGAATGGGAATGAAACGGACATTACAGTTTGATGCCAAAACATAATCGCCTAGTTTTTCAAACCATTAAATGAAATGCATAATGCAGAGGACCAATTAACACTCTTCAATTCGGTGAAATAAAAACTCTAATATGTAATTCAAATTTTTCGTTTTGTTACAAAAGAGAAAACTGTGATTTTGTCCGTTTCATACCACCGATGTTTTGAAAAGGACATATGGTGTTTTGAAAAGGGCAGGTGGTATTTTGAAATGAATAGGGCTACTTAAACATTTATATCTTTACTTTTAAATAATTTATTTGATTTTCAAACACAACTAAAGAATTAAACACATGTTTTGTTGCATTTCATTAAAGAAACAGATACCTAATAGTAATTATAAAAAAAACACTCAGCGTCTTGCTTTATAATGATTAACAAAATAATAGAACATTTATCAAAATGTAACACGTTCAGCCAGTCTGTTTTACTTAAAGCATATTCTCCTGCACAAACTGTGCACTTGTCTTGTTCATCGCAAGTTTTTTAAATTATGCTTTCCTCAATTACTGTCATTGATATATTCATATCCGATTCTTCTGTTGTAGATTCGTGGCAAATAAGCCCCCTTTTTGTTTCAGCCGGTACCTTTCTTTTTTTACAATTTGTCTTTCTCGGGTGTGTTTGTAATAATTGCGCTTTTACTTTTACGAGATCTTCGACTTTCTCTTTTTGGGGGAGAAGCTTTTGGGTACGGTCTAACTTGTTCAGGTGACAAAACAGAATTATAAGATGTAAGTCATAGATCATAGTGTTGAATTTGATACAATATCAGTAGGTTCTTGGACTGGTTGTAGCACAGAAATATCAGGACGGTCTGTTACGGAGCACGAAATAAAGTCATCCTCAGAAAAAATGTTGCGATTGAATGGATGTCGTGTTGTGGAAAATCCCTTTAATATATTTTCCATAGAAAATCTAAGGATGAAAGCTTGGTTGGCGAATGCAGCCATTTCGTAGATAGTAATTGTTTTTCCTGGGTTTGTTAACATCCATCCATTCATTGCGGTTCTATATTTTGACTTAAAGGGTCCATAAACAGACACATCGGCGGGTTGTAACCGGTGACTGTAGTGCGGAGGAAATGTGAGCATAACTATATTATTTTCTCTTGCTAGCATCACTGTGTCTAAAGTAACATGAGTTTTATGATTATCCATCAGTATTAAACATGGTTTTTCTTTAGAAGGTTTGACAAATTTTATAAAATGCTTCATCGCTTTTAAAAATCCATCTTCTGTCATCCAACCACTTGGGTTTGATAAACCGAGAGCACCTTGGGGTCGATCTTTTAACTTTATGTCCTTGTAATGTACTCTAGGAAAGATAAACACTGGGGGAATCGTACCGCCTGACGCGTTGAGAAATCCAAGCATTATTATCAAGTTGTCTCTTTCGGCTGAAGTCTAACTGCTATCATTTTTGGGGGATTTATCACTGTACTACAGCCTGTTTCATTTAAGTTCCATATCATGTGAGGTTCAAAATTATATTTTTTAAGAACTATCTCTAAATTATTAAAAAACTTATTAACATTTTCTGGATTAAACGAAGTGGCTCGCGCTAATGATGTGTTTTCGGGTTTTCTGACAGTGTAACATTTCTTTTCAGAAAACTATGAAGCCAGTCAGGTGTTGTCTTTCCATATCGCTTCCATACATCAGGTGCAATGTCATTAGCTTTGGTATATTGAAATGCGAGCTCTCGTACTTGTACAGTAAATCAGTCCATAACACATTTTGGAGCACGTTTTAAGGTAGTCAGAAAGCAATTCTTCTTGTTCGCAGGAGAATATGCGTCTATTGCAAATGTTGGGCTGATGTTGGTATTCAATATTTTGCGTTCTTGCAGTTTTACATATATCTGCTAAATAAGACTTTGAAATGCCATAGTTTTAGCCACTGACCTGACTGTCCTAATTGACCTTTGTCAATGATTTCCTTAACTGCTACGTTAATTTGTTGGCTTGTAGGGCGAACACGCTTCTGTTTCGTGGTTCTTATCATGTTCTCCAAATAAATACCTATATACTACATTACAAAAGATTGATTTGTACCTTCTCTGCGGTTGCAATTACTAACAGTGTATTCGAAATCCACGATCACTTATTAGAACCTTGTGAGCGAATAGATAGACAAAGAGTGCGTCAGAGAGACCTCTCAGAGCTACAGCAATTGCGTGCAGCGAGGCTGGCCGGCGGGAATAAATGCAAGTATGTCAGATCGCGCTACGTACAATATACATATCTCGCACCCCGGAGAGGCCTGTGCCAACGTGTATGCAACAATCACCAGTTTATTGAACACCTATGTAATGTACAATAATTGAATTGCGCGCATGGAAATTCAATATTACTCACAGATTACTTCACAGAGTTTAAAAAATATTGCATTTTTTCCATATAACATAAGTTCGGTACTTTCTTTATTAAGCACTTCCTACATTGCAAAATAATCTGGAATTGATTTTGTTAGAATTAAAAAAAAAAGAGTTACTTACCGGTAGCTGTTATACATAATATAAGTAGAGTCAGATCATCGACGTCGTTGCCAAGTTTGTTTCATGTTGTTTCGATTTTTTTTAATGGAACACTGTATATTTTTAACAGCATAGAATCTTTTTTGTACACATTTTCCTATGCCTAAAATGCGTCTTTCTTTAGTAAATTAAATATAAAGCTATGCAAGTGCCATACGAAATACTATAAGCTTTTGTTTCGCTAAAGATATTCGTTAAAGCAAATGTGTAAACGTTATCTTTTTTGGTACGATTTCAAGATCTACTCGAAGTAACTAACATTTTCCTACATACATTGTCTAGTAAGTTAAATAAATAATAAATAGTGAATAGAAGTAGATGAGTGTTAATTATAGTTGAACATAAATGGAATAGATTTGACAAACAACACAGAGTATCGGCACAATCCTCACCACACAAAATATTATTAATTAATTCGGAACAGCTGTTTCAAAGGCTCACTGGGCTCCCATTTTCAACCGAGTTACCGAATAAATCTGAACGAAAAAACTAAAAACTTTTTCTTTAATTCTACCATGCATCTCTATCCCTCCTCTCGAGGAAAAAAAGAAAAAAAAGAAGGGTATATATGTACAAATGTGTCTAAACATGTATCTGTGTATATCTATTTCCGAATACCTACTTTTCTATCGCTTAACTCTAACATGCGGGATATATGTGAAGCGGCCAAGGGTCTCATCTCGCCCTCGTAGAATAGAGCGAGACGAAAGGAAGGTTACTTCCCGCTAATTCTCTATCTACGCACTCTAAGGATACTAAACTATTCGAATGTTCAAAATCAGGGTAAAAACTTACTACTATGGGGGCCAGTGACTGCATCTGCTTTTGACTTGATTCTCTGCATTGCAACAGTTATTTTATTTCACTTTTTTCTTACTTATATTCTATATACTCATTCTATGTGCGCAAACCTACTACCTATAGATAGTGCTGTTACCTACGCGTGTGTGTGGTTCTCTGTATGCGGGTCTAGGGAAGATCAGTAAAATTATTGCTGACCTAGATCCTTTTGCTCCAGTATTGCATTTGTCCTTATCTAACTGATACAATTAACACTATTATATATTAAGATACGAGTCCAATGTTTTTGTACAATTTTCTACTTTATTTCTAATACTGGCATATTATATGGAATATTATTATTATTATTATTATTATTAAACAAATCAATACACAAATTGCAGAACACCGAGACTCGATCTTCGTCAAGTGTGGACTGAAAAGTTCTTTTACTCTAATAAATCAAACAAGCAGGAGAAATGAAGTGGCGCATTCTCCTTGTTCAGGAGCTGCGAATGTTTTTTTTAAGTACACTGTCTCAATATGAGTCCCATTCTCATGTTGACGTTTAATTCATTGATTAATCTAGTACCCATCGCTCGCTTCGTTTGTCCAATATAGGCCTTATCACAGTCATTGCCTGCAATTTTATAAATTCCTTTGTCTTTTGGATTACCAAGAAGGTTCTAATTGACGAAGACCGAGTCTCGGTGTTCAGAGGGATAGACATGCATGGTAGAATTAAAGAAAAAGTTTTTAGTTTTTTCGTTCACATTTATTCGGTAACTCGGTTCAAAATGGGGGACCAGCGAGCCTTTGAAACAGCTGTTCCGAATTAATTAATAATATTTTGTGTGGTGAGGAGTGTGCCGATACTCTGTGTTGTTTGTCATACTACCCCACAGTCCTTGCTATCATTAAGGAATAGATTTATTTAGCATCGCACTCCAGGTTTTTTTAGCAGTAAGAAACACAAGAACATATTGAAGTTAGTTTAGAAAATTTCGCAATTTAGATGAATAGAAATGTTCATGAAGAAACTTCCTGGATGAATATCTTAAGGCAATGCATAACATGGGCATTATACAAAATAGTACTACCGAGATATTAGGAAATGTTCAATAAAATACAAGGAATCGCGTTACAGTCCGTATGAAGCAGATTGGTGCTAATTTCGAATAGATGTGAAATTGTATCCATAAATTAAATTTTGCAGTTTATTTTTAACGAATATCTTTAGAAAAACAAAAGTTTTTAGTGTTTCGTCATAGCACTCTATGCATATTAACAAAAAACTTACCTGTATAGCTTGATATTTAATTTACTAACGAACGACTCATTTTAGGTATAAGGAAACGTTTACAAAAAAAATTCTATTACAGTTTTTCAATCAAATCGCGGAAAAATATACAGGGTGTTTCATTAAAAAGAAATTGAAATAACATGAATCAAACATGGCAACGATTTACCACACACATGTAGATACGCTAACATAAATGGGAGAATGTATTTGTAAAGATTTATTTTGATGATAAATCGTCAATTAGGTCGTGAACGTGGTTCGATTTTCTCTTAAGGTCCTTTGCAAAATATACCAAATTTTAATTATTAAGCTGTAAATTTTGTGGGTGGAATAATAGGAAATCTAAGCAATCTTTAAGATAATTATTTATTGGTATTCAAATTCTGATCGAAAATCTTAAGTTCTTTCAATATTTGAAATATAACTGTTTTGAATTTATTTGAAACTTTATCACCTGTAATATAATTAATACCTATTTGTTTAACGATGTTCTGTTTGAACAAACATTCAATTTTACTTGAATTGGCAATAGTAATTTTACAATCAATGTTTGATTAGCAAGAAATTGCTCTTTTGTGTACGTTTTATGTGCTTAAGTTATATATCGGTTCAATTAATACGTTTCCATTATTTGAAGCTCAGGAGCTTCCTTGTATTGCACGAAAGATGTTTCTAAAATCCCTCTGTATTTTCATACTTTCCATTGGAACTTGTTGGAATTATGGTAAGCGTTCTAGTATATACTTTAAACTTTACTTTAAACTTTACTTTAAACTTTACTTTAAACTTTACTTTAAACTTTACTTTAAACTTTACTTTAAACTTTACTTTAAACTTTACTTTAAACTTTACTTTAAACTTTACTTTAAACTTGACTTTAAACTTGACTTTAAACTTGACTTTAAACTTTACTTTAAACTTGACTTTAAACTTTATTTTAAACTTTTGAATAATATATGTGATGCCTCACTGGTAACGCGTCGCCTTATTGTGGGCAAGGAATGTTGTTTTTAAACCAACTTCATAAATACAAGATGTTTCGAAAAAAATTCGGCGTATCAAAACTATATACTTTTTAAAATTGAACATTCTGTACATTGATACATTTTTTAATTCTACGTGAAAAGTAGCCTTATATTTTTCAAGATTCCGTATATGTATCTCTTACTGTTTTTCAAATGTTTAATTTGTAGGGAAATGTAAGGTTCGTAGAAAAACTGAATGTTGCTGGAATGGATTAATTTAAAACAGTCCGGGCTTATTTGCGAATTACAGAGTGTTTGAAGTATTTTTTGGGGTTGGATATTATACCGGATTATTTGAACATCCGCTATAATATCCAACCCCAGAAGATGCCGCAAAAAAACAAAGAATATATAGAGAAAAGAATCTCAAATTGTTGTTCATAAATTTGGACTTATAACATATTAAAGTTCGACAAACGCGTGTTACGGCAGATGCGCCGAGAGGGGATTCAGGTCGATGTGAAGCCAGTGGAGAGTTTAGTCATAGATAGTCGTGGGAGTGAACGGTCGTTCGATAATTATCGGTTTATCGGAGGGCGTCTTTTAAAACATGGATCGTCGTAAGCGAGGTTTACCTTTAGCATCGCATGTGAATAAACACATTAGCCGTTCCCTGGGTTGGAATATACAGGTACTATCATTCGGTGCAAAATTTGCAATATACGGTTGATAAGTCGCGATACATTTCGCTGTAGAAGACATGTTTAAAGTAAACATCATGTACTGAATTTAAGCAACAATATTCCGTACTGGAAATTTCTGTATGATTTTATTTTTATGCTAAGTGTGTGCAATATCCCACAACACCTAGTGGACAATGAATACTTTCGTCTTTTTTTGAATAAATATGTGCCCTCGTGGAAACTACCAACCAATAGACAATTGCGATACAATTTACCACATTTGCAGGGTACAGTAAAAAGCTGTATAGTAGACGAGTTGAAAAATAAGAAAATTGGCGTAAGTGTGGATGAAACAACTGATGCACAGAAACACAGCGTCTTTTATGTTGTAGCGCGTATCTCACGCACCTACTTTTGCGCGATATGCCTTTGACGTTGTACTCGTTTGTCGAACCTTACACATAACAAACAATTAAGCAATTCATACACAGAAATATATATACCTTAATTAAAATTATGTCTATACACATATGTTTGTTCATTATAACATACCGGAAAAGGATAAGATATTATTTATACATCCAACAAAAAGTTAGAGAAGGTATTGACTGAAAACAGTATTTAAAAAGAAACAATATATTCCTGTTTGTTCGGAAATTATCGCAAAATAATTATCTTAACTTGCGTGCCGGCGGAATTTAGGGTTAAGTATGTATATCTATAGATATACTTAAGTTGTAGTGACTGTAGTTGCAAAACAAAAATGAATAGACAAGTATATTCAAAATACGAAAAATAATGACCAGCAACTAAGAAAGAAAAAGCGATGACGTAATAACATCTTTTCGAGAAATGCGCGGGAATAATGGTATTGCAAAATTGAACGTTATACAAAATTGAACCTTAAGTATTATGTCCATAAGGATCCGTTCTGTGGCGATATGACCAAATAAAATATCAAAAGTGAATAAACTATTGCAAAAACAGATAAACAAAATTTTGAAGCGCTACGTGATGGATTATATTGGTGCACGAAAATGTTACAGTCTAAAAATACCTTATAGTATACAATTTTCAAACATAACCACGAACTGGTTCTCGGAAACTTTTCAGCGTCGTTCAGGGGAAACTTTGGATTGCTCACACGGTTCTTGGGCTACATAAGGGTTCCGAAAGTACACAAAAAGATTAGCAAGATTCAAACTCGTACGGGAAACTGAAACGATTCTTATGTGATGGACGTCAGCATCTAGCTCGGTAATATGAATTCCTTATTGGGTGAATTTCACGACAGGAAACGATACGATACTTGATTAGGTAGGAAGCCTCAGATCCCAGAAACGGTATTCCAACAAAGTGGCGACAAAATAATTGCTATAGCGTACCTCAGAATGCTACATACGTCCTTTCCAATCACGCAGTTAAACCAAGCCTCCTCGAAAACTAGCGCTACTATCACGTGATTCCAACAGGTGGAAGTGGCGAATATGAAATGTCTGTTTCGATACTTTACTTATGGATGTTTAAAACTAAGTATGCTTAATAAATGTAAAGAAATCTAAATTTAGCTTATAACAATAGCAAAATGTAATTCTATAACAGGGTTTTGAAATAATAAGCGTAAACATTCGTTCAAACAAGTGGCGTCATTTATCGGGTTAAACATTAGACAGGACGATATTTAAAGGTTTAACTTGCATAGTTAGACGCAGGGATTTTACACCGTAACAATATAAAAATCTACTTTTTTTAGACAAAAGTTTATCTATGTTTTTATTAAATTTTGTTACCCAGTACGCAAAACTACACCACGTGCACTGAAATATATCCTTCCAATAACGACCGCGTCACTGATGTCGTTACGCATAATGGCAGGCCAAAACTTGAAATAGAGCTTTTGACAAAATAATTTCTAATGTGGGCAGTAATATATCCATGTCTCATCTACAGTCACATAACGCCGCAGAAAACGTATTGCGCTTAAACATGTCCAAACATTGCTTTGAAATTATCACGTGATTCCGTTTTTGATTATTCTCGCTGATACGTTTCTCATTCTCAATTTTTCATAAAGGATGTTTTCTACACGTTCAATTAAGATGTTTACCAATTAGCAATCTCTCTAATCTTCATTTGGCGGTCTACTAACATGACATCATGAACTTTAATGATCACATCTCCCATAATTACCTCAATGGAACGACCTGGCTGCTTCACATCAAAGGCGGATGTTTGGCCACGCTTAAATTCATCAGACCAGTATCTGATGGTAGTCATCGAGGGTGCATAGTCCTTATAAACTGGATTCGACTTCTCTTTGATTTCTGCACACGTTTTCCCATCTAAAAAGGAAATCGAATTACAGACCGGTGCTGTTCTTTTTCCATAATTCCAAACAAATACATACACTTGCTCACTTTCAACAGGACTCAAAACAACACTACTCGATGAATCATTTCAAAATTTTGATAGACGTCGACCAAAGAATAGTACTCACAGTCGGTAATGCAGATTTTGACATAAGACATTATCTGTCTCCAAACACGGATACTGCTCATACCATCCTCGAATGGCACATTGATGGTTATGGCAAGTCACGATGCACGGTATACGACACTTTGCGCATGTGTAGAACGTACACAAGGACTGTTGTGCGTTTTCCACAAGTTGCGTTTGCGCACACATATCACTTTGTGTGAATTATATCCTACATTCTAATGCTTTAGGGAAAAATTACCTCACTGTTTGCTTTCACTCACAAGATGTGAAATTTCCGTCGAATTTGGGTGAATTTTACTCTTATAATTAAGATAAAACTCCCCAATTTTTTAGAATGTACATTGGCTATCTGTAAAGCTCTTTTATCGGTGATTAGACTGTATGAAGATTTTACATATTACAAATTATATAAATCTGTTTATAGAACGGTTTTAAGTACTGCTAAGCGACCTTGCAACGCCAATTTATACAAAACAGCAACTAATAAAACAAAAACTGTTTGGAATATAGTAAATAACATCACAAATACCAAACAAAAACACACAGAGATAGAAGAAATTAGGGTAGACAATGTTAGTATTAAACCACCAGTAGAGATGGCGCAAGCATTTAATACTTTTTTTGTAAAAAGTGTCAACAAGTATGCATTAACGAATCAAAGCAACATTTCTAACTACAACAAAAAGTTTAATGATCGTAGTATGTACCTAGGTAGAGTTTCCGAAACGGAGGTTCTTTATGCTGTGTCACAATTGAAATCAACCAACTCTTCCGGTATTGATTTAATTGCGAATAACATCTTGAAACAAAATATTCAATTCCTGATCCAACCTCTTTACGGCACTGATGGTCTTTCCCAATTGTTTGAAAATTTTCAAGAATAGTCCCATTGTATAAGAGAGGCGATGCAAGCGACTTAAAAAATTACAGACCTGTTTCATTATTATCGGTATTATAAAAAATAATGAAAAAAATAATACGTGAAAGATTAACATTATTTCTAAATTACTCTAAAATCTTGAGTGTGTATCAACATGGTTTTATTAAATATAAATCAACGGGAACCGCAATGCTTTTAGTTTAGTTGACCACCAGATACTAGTGCAGAAAGCACACAATTGCGGGATACGTGGAAAAGCACTTGACTGGCTTAGTTCCTATTTGAAGGACAGGTCACAAATTGTGGGTTCAAGGGCAAAAATCAGAAGGCATGACAAATAACAAAGATGTGCCACAGGGATCAACACTTGGGCCCTTATTTTTTGTTATTTATGGTAATGATTTTTTGGTCACAGTGAGGAGTGTAGATGTCCACCACCTATCGGGCAGCTCCTGGGCTGCTCAGTGCTGCTTATACCATGTTAGCATTTATTTTTTGGTCATTGTTATTAGGCATTCTTTCCACGTGTATTTCTGTACATCATGGTAAGCCTGAGGAATCATTTGCACGTATAGATGTCGCTGTGTCTAGACACAACGCCCCCTTGCGTTTGGCAGCCCAGGAGCTGCCCGATAGGTGGTGGACATCTACACTCCGGTTTGTCTTGCTACCCTCTGGGACGGCGTGATTGTGTTTCTTGGCGATAGGTGTCGCCGAGAGACATATTCAGTGCTGCTTTGGAGATTAGCAACATAAACTGAGAGGCAAACGCAATGATAGCGGCAGGAGATAGTGCTCAGAACCACGCTGATGACGCCGAGTAGGCAGAAACATGTCCATGTGTTAGCGCTATTTTCTCTGCTACATTGTTTTTGCCGGGAATGATTCCACCAATACCATGAGCTATATTAGTATTTATTTTTTGGTCACTTATTAAATTGTTTAAAAAAAAGTTATTAGAATTTCTTCAAAATAACGTCTTCTATACATTAGAGGAATTTTTTAGTTTCACATATAGGTCTTGTAAAGTGAATACGTACAGCAAAAATAGTGTCACCCGCTCCCTCGCAGCGATTGGAGATCACAAGTTAATCACGCCGTCGCGCCCTCTCTTGCTCACGCGTAAGTACGTACGCTTTTACTTGCTCGGACTAACGCCCACATCTTTGCTGTACGCATTCGTTTTACAAGACCTGTGTATGTAGTATATTTCACATTGTAATTATGTAATAAATTCAGTAGATTGGATATGTTAGCATTTGCACATGAGCAATATTTCTTTCTTTGTTTTCTACTATTGTTATTGTTATTATTATTATTATGTGAATGTTTTTTTTTATAGGCCTTGTTCAAAATTACTATTGGAGACCATATTCGCATGGTTATCTTCCGTTAGATGCATATGAGGCTACTTCTGGAAAATTTATAGGTCTCGTATGCCATTCAAGAGGAGAACTAGTAGCTACGATTTATCCCGATAGTCGTGCGGTAGTTGCGGTACAAGATATTAAATTGACGTTGGATAATACTAATGGCGTTAAGGTAGGTTCATTTACGTGATGCGCAATTTATACAATTGCTTTATGAGTACGGTATAAACAAAATAATAAAATCGTTATTCATTTGAAAAAAATATCGTTTGTACTATTGCTGCCTTTATTGTTATCTTATTGAAAGGCAGTGTAATTCTTCTTAGTGGCGTTGTGACAGCACGAAACATTATGACCCACTGCTGTGCCGACTTACTTGATAATCTCTGCATAGGAAGTAAATGCTTTAAAGTCGTTCTTTATTCCGATTTCTCCATAAATTAATTAATCAAGCTGCTGAAAAACTCCATTCCCAGCTAGTTATTTACATTTATCTTGTGACGAATGCTAGATGTTCATAAAACTCACAATCTTAACTTTCATAGACCCCATTTCCTTTACCTAAAAAAATATTTGCTAGAATCATTATAACGAAGCTGTAATTCAGTATTCGAGTTTGAATTGAGATTTTATGCGGAATTGCAACGATATGAAGGATATTTCCTTTTCGTCCTTTTAAGTATTAAGCTCGTATGAGAAATACTAAATTTTCAAAGCCACTAAATTTAAAATAATCGGATAAAATTAAATTTCTATGTCCCATATACCTCCAGTTCAAATTTGTATTTATTTCAGATATTCTGCACCCCAAATCCGGAGAAATTCTTTTGGGAGAACGTAAACTTCACAATGATAAAAACTGAAGTGATGAACCATGCAGTACAGGCGGGATATCACGAAGGTTATCGATCTCACGTGTTTATTGGGAGAGTTTACGACATGGACGAATGGAAAATAGGCCTGGTCATTCCGATAGACAGTAAAGACAATAAAGGACTTTGGATATGGAACGAGATTGGGTGGAAAAAGAATTCTTTAGTGTTTGATTTACTTAAATATAAAGAATTGTTTCAACCAATTGGCAATGTGACCCAGTTTCCAGGATAGGTATAAGTTTATACAAAAGAATGTTTAAAAGAGCACAATAAAAATATGCATCAGTTTGCATAGGAAAATGAAGGTCTTTTTTTTTTGAAAATCTTCCCAATTTTAGGAACAGTAACGATTTGGTACTTACGTTATTAGAGTTGCTCACTGGCGCCAACGGGCAGTGGCGGAGATTCGATACAACCCTCAGTATAATTGCGAGTCTCAACCAGATCTGTTGTGTATACACATACCCTGCCGTAAATACTATTTCGTAGTTCTACGTTTGTTTTAAAAATGTTGCTTACGTCGCGAAAGCGACCAATGTTGGACAAAGTTACAGAATTTATAGCAGAAATGCCTGACCTAAATTATGATGACGTTAAGATTCAATGTGTAGTTTGTAATATCCCTTTAATATGTTGGTCCAAAAGGGATTGTCTACGTCACGTAAATAGTAAACAGCATTCTTCAAAAAAAAATTGCATACGACACTATGGCAAATCTAAATTTAATTTATGTGTTACCTTTATTGCATGTAATCTACCGTTTAATTTACTAGACAAGGAAGCATGTCTTCTTTTGGAATAAATATTCGGACTGCAAATTACCAAGTCGGGCATCGTTACAAAGAACTGTGCCATCTGCTCGTGAACATGTTGAGAAAAGGATTAAATCGGAGTTGAAAGATAAAAAACTGTGGTTATGTGTGGACAAAACAACAGATCGTAAAAAACATTCTGTGGTTAATGTAATGGTAGGTACAATAGAACCACATCAATCGTCACCTTCAATTATATTAGCTTCCAGACGAGTATGACACTGTACTGCCGAAGTAATTTCAAAGTTAGTGTTAAATCAGAATCGATAGAAATAGGTATAGGAAAACCTACACTCTTTCGACCCAGAATTTGATTTTCTGTAGCAATGTGTTTATTTTAACAGATTTAAGCTAGGCAAACAACAAAAAGTATCGGCACACTCCTCACCACACAAAATAGTAATTAATTCGGAACAGCTGCTTCGAGGGCTCTTGGGCCCCCATTACTAACCGAATTACCGTATAAATCTGAGCCAAAAACAAAAAAACAAATCTAATTCTAGCATGTTTGTTTATCCCTACTCTCGGGATAAAGATATACAATGCGGTCCTAAAGTGCCCCTCCATGCTAACTTTTGAATGACAGACTATTGTTCGTAAACTAACTTTTGCCGTTATCGGTACCATATGGTTTAAGTAACGTGCTACATTGACAAAAAAACTCTTTCGTCGTGTCCTGTACATCTTGCATGGTTTAGATTTAAAATGCATAGACGGAAGAAAAACACATTTAACAAAAGGGTATCGTTGTCTTGCTCTATTTTATGAGTCACCTAAAATGTCAAAAGTGCTTACCTATTTATTCGGTTTGCTTGTAATTAGTGTCCTGGATTTAAGTGTTGATCAGTGTTTATCCTTAAGTTGATTAATGTACTCTAGTTCGTTGTTTATTGATTTCATTAAGAAGCGGTATCGCAAGATTCTTTCTGGAGGGATTATATTCCAGGGGATATACCGTGTGATGTGATAGAAGCCGCCCCAGGCAGATACATTGGGCAGGCATACTATTACGGGAACTTGGTTGGTACTAAATACCCGTACAGTGATGCAGCAGTCATAGAGATGGGCGGTAAGAAGAAAATTAGGAGTAATGTAAAGGTAAACAGTTTATTCAGTCTCTTTTCGTTTGTAAGTAAGTTTATTGTATCCTGCAGTAATTACTGTTTTCTTAGATATTCTGCAGCCGCCAACTACATAATATTTACTGGGAAAAAGTAAATTTTGACAAATTTCACGATGATCAAATGACGGACGTTGTAAGAGGCGGTTATCAGCAGGATGAATCTACTTTATTCATAGGTAAAATTCATCATGAGAGCGAATGGAAGATCGGAAAGGTTATGCCAATTACGCATCCGGCGAAAGGACTATGGCTGTGGAACGGAAACGGAGAAAGTGTTAATCTAAAAGAGTTTTATATACTCAAGTATAACGCGTCGGTTAGTGGATGCAAGAATTGAATCTCTTGAAAGCACTCCTTCCTAACGTTTTCAAATATTTAGCAAGATATTTTTGATGTCTCTACTATTCTTTGTGCAAACGCTCTGTATGTATGCACATATATACATGCACAGCGTGATTATAATATATGGAATAAAATTCGACGAAAATTATTTTATAAGTCAATTTTTCTTTTTAAAATGCCCCTCCGGACGCAAAAATAACACCGTTCTCATTACGATTTGTGTAGTGACACTAGTAATTTTTTTAATAGTAATCTGCACGTTTTACGTCAAATTTCTTTATAGACCTGGTAAAATACACGTAAATAATATTTTTGCTCTACATAATTTTTTGTTCAAAGAATTCAGCTGTTTTTTTTACGTATTTTGATGGCCCAACGGGGATGAATTCATCAGTCAAAGCTCCTAGCATGGACGTCTTTGAATCTTTGTGTTCATAAGCGTGGCTATCTATTTTAACTCATTTAAGACCCTGATGAAGCTTTAAAAATAAAAGCGAAATATTGGTGAAATTTAAAAGAGCTACATTTTTTCTAAAACTTTGGTCGTCATCCCGACAGTTTCACATGTTAATTCCTAACGACCGCCATATCCCTTGGTGTTTTATCACTCCAGATGGGTTTTTAGCTACAGGCAAAAACGTCCAGACAGAGGATAACAATGGAAATATCGAAGATTTTGAGTTTGAGACGGAAAAAAAAGTTTTTTAGAATTAATAAGGAAGTAGGTAGGCTATGTCTGTACGGGACCACTTTCAAGGCCATTCGCGTCCCATAACTTCATGCATCCGCGGTTCGCGGCTAATTTCACCGACATCCGCGGATGATTTCGCGGAATTTTAGGCAATTTCGTGGAATTGATGTTTGATTAGCGGCTCACGCTTTTAATTCGCGGATGATTTCGCGGAATTTTATTTAATTAACGCCTAACCTCGCGGATTTTTATTTAATTAACGCCTAATCTCGCGGAATTTTATTTAATTAACGCCTAATCTCGCGGATTTTTTTAATTAACACCCAATCTCGCGCACTTTCAAGGCCATTCGCGTCCCATAACTTCATGCATCCGCGGTTCGCGGTTTGATTTCGCGGAATTTTATTTAATTAACGCCCAATCTCGCGCACTTTCAAGGCCATTCGCGTCCCATAACTTCATGCATCCGCGGTTCGCGGTTTGATTTCGCGGAATTTTATTTAATTAACGCCCAATCTCGCGCACTTTCAAGGCCATTCGCGCCCCATAACTTCATGCATCCGCGGTTAATTTCGCGGGTATTTCAAGGTCACGCCTTTAATCCGCGAGCAATTTCCTGGAATCTAAGTTTGATTAGCGGCCACGCCTTTAATCCGCGGGCAATTTCCTGGAATCGAAGTTTGATTAGCGTCTCGCGCCTTTACTCCGCGGGTAATTTCGAGGAATCGAAGTTTGGTTAGCGGCTCGCGTTTTTAATCCGCGGCTATTTCAAGGTCGCGATTTTATTCCGCGAGTAATTTCACGCTTTATTAGGCAGCCAATTTTAAGTTTGCGCTTTTTAATCCGCGGTAAAGATGGCAGTCGCGGAAAGATGGCGTCCGCGACTACGCTAATCAGTGGTTTCGTTTCGCGGCTATTCAAGGTCGCGCTTTTTATTCCGCGGGTAATTTCGCGGAATCGAAGCAAATGTATATAGATTGATTGGCAGTCGGGGTCGCGGAATCAAAGCAAAGGTATTATGGATTGATTAGCGCTTAATTTCACGGTCATTCGCGGAATCGATGCCAATGACACTTTGCTCGCGGTTTTATATTGTGCTTAATGAGTAATTCCAGGAATTTTTAACACGTACCAACCTGATTCTCTTCCATTTCGAATAGACGTAAATAGAACACAGGTAGAAAGTACCCTTTAGTGATTCTCGGAATTTTTAACACGTCCTATCATGATAATGCAATATTGTGAAATATTACCATTAAAACTTTATTAGACGTAAATAGAACGCAGGTAGAAAGTACCCCTCTAGGAATTTTTAACATGTCGGACCCGAAAATTTGTATACAACTACGGGAATCGACGGCGTTGCTTTTTCTCCAGGTAAATGGGGTTTTACATACCTTTCTATACACAGATACTTCATTCTAGAAGTTTCTCCTACTTGAGATATTAGCTTATGTCATTTCTAAAATTAGAAAATTTCTCGGAAACCTTACCTTTATCGCGTTCGTGACGATATAAAAGGAGATGTTTTCTTCCAAACGCCACATAGTTCTTCCGAAACCTTAGTGCTTCGTACGAGTTGTTATACAGTGCAGTTCCATTTTACATTTTATTACATGTAAGTACTTTTTCTATATCCTTAACAATTTTTATTTTAAATAATTTCCCTATATTTATAATTTAAAATTGTTTCTATTTTATTTCCAATGTTTTTAATTCCTCTACATTTCCAAAGTTCCTTTCATTTTACATATTTTTTATTTGTTGCAGTAAAATGGCTTCCGAAACCATTAAAGCGATGTATAAGGTCATGGAGCAGACCAAAGCCCTCATCCGCCCGGGTAATGATGTAACTGCCTTTATCAAGGCAACTTCGGAAAATATCCGGTTATTGAACCAGTTAATGAAGAATGCTAGGAGTGTTGGCGAAAAGGTATTTCAATTGTTTAAGTTAGAATTATTTCTAAATCAAATTATTCTTTATGTTTATAGACCCAACTGCAAGCAGCCTTGTGCTATGCAACTTCGCATCGCACATGGCTCAAGTCGTTGAACATACGAGGCAGAGGTGACGCCAGGGTTGTCCAGAGTGACAGAATCAGGTGGAACGACCTGGACACCGCCTTCCGAAGCCGGATCCGTACAGGCTGCATCGTGAACCTGATGCACCAGGACCCCCGTACCTTCCTGGATGATGCAAAGTCCATGTTCATCCGTCGTATGAAGAATGAGCTGCGCAAGCAGCCGTTCCTAAAGGTCAACACGGTGTTTTGCGGGAAATTCGTAAAGCCCGATACGGAGGAAGACCTGAAGTACATTTCCACCAAGAACCGGATGATTAACATGGACACTAATCTCGAGGCTTGGTATGGAGAATACGTACAGGGATCAATTCTGCAAGAGCTCGAGGAGTTCCAGGTAAGTTTTAAAATATACATATATATTTATATGTGTTTAATGCAATTCTAATTATAGGAGCGCGATAGCGGCTGGGCGCTCGTCGCGGTAGTGGATCTGGCGATTAACGTAAACCGCTATAATCCGCAGCGTGTCGGCTCTTATCTGCCTCTTCCACCGGCGATTCAACGGAAACAGGCGTGCATCAACGTGAGAAACACCGACGATGCATGCTTCGCGTGGGCTGTAGTGTCGGCACTGTATCCAGCAGCCGCACATGTCGACAGGACCACCAGTTACCCACATTACACCAGAGTTCTTAACTTGGGGGATATCGCCTTCCCGATCCAGCGTAGTGATATTTCAAAATTTGAGAGGTTGAATAATGTGAGCGTGAACGTTTACGTGTTGGACAAAACGCGCGTCTCGCCCAATCGTCTTACAAAAGACAAGCGGGATCGCCACGTTAATTTATTATTGATTAAAAGCAAAGATGCGATAAAATGCCACTACGTCTGGATCAAAGATCTCAGCCGCCTCGTCTCCAAACAACTTAGTAATGAACACATTAAGAAATTCTTTTGTGACAGATGCCTCCACTATTTTCGTTCGGAGGCGAGGTTGAGTCTCACCAGCCAGGAGTGCGGGAAGGCGAAACGATTATAAGGTCTCGTTCCCCGAAGAGAAAGTTGTCAAATTCAAAAACTTCAAAAATAAAATTAAGGTTCCGTTCGCCGTGTACGCGGACTTTGAATGTTTGGTGCAGCCGACCGATGACCCAAAGAAGCCCCAAAAACATGTGCCCTACAGCGCGGGCTATTATTTCAAGTGTAGCTATGCGCCGGAGCTCTCTTATTATCGCGGCTGCAGAGGTGAAGATTGCGCAAAGTGGCTGGTACGGGAACTGCAGAGTATCGCAGAGGATACAGAAACTGTTTATCAGTGTCCTATCCCGATGGACAGGTTAACTCCCGCCCAATATAAACAATACGCCACAGATCCCACTTGCCATATCTGCGAGAAGCCCCTGGGAGCCGATAGAGTAAGAGACCATTGCCATTTAACCGGCAAGTACAGGTAAGTCGTAAATAAATTATAAATATTTATTTACTTATATTTTTATATTTATAGAGGCGCTGCACACGTCCACTGTAATCTGGAATATCGGGATACTAAAACGATACCCGTAATCTTCCATAACCTTTCCGGATACGATGGGCACTTGCTGGTTGAAGAATTGGCGCAATCCGGCCACTTGAAAGTCATTCCTAACAACACCGAGCAGTATGTAGCTATGGTGCAGACCACGGACGACAGCGACATTAAATTTAAATTTATCGACTCGTTCCGATTCATGGCGTCTAGCTTGGACAAATTGGCTTCTTATCTGGAAGAGTACCCCGTGCTCGAGAGCCAGTTTGTTGACGCTTTATTGCTGAAGAGGAAAGGCGTGTTTCCCTATAGCTACATGTCTTGTTGGGAAAGGCTCAGCGAGGGACAGCTGCCGTCAATTGAGGCGTTCCACAACGATCTGTCCAATACTCCCATTAGCATGCGCGATTACGAGCATGCGCAGAAGGTCTGGCGCGAATTCAAATGCCAGACCTTAGGGGAGTATTCGGATTTGTATCTGAAGACGGACGTTTTACTGCTCGCGGACGTCTTCGAGAACTTCCGGGAGAGCTGCATCAAGAATTATGGGCTTGATGCAGCCCATTATTACACCGCACCCGGACTTTCGTGGGACGCCATGTTGAAACAAACAGGTGTAGAGCTAGACACTCTCCAAGACGTTGACATCTTGATGTTCTTGGAGAAAGGTATTCGAGGAGGCATGACACAATGCTCTTCAAGGTATAATGCGTAATATTATTGTTTTAAAAATATCTAATTTACATGTATGTTTACAGGTACGCGAAGGCTAATAACAAATACATGCCGGACTACGATCCCACATCGCCCAGTAAGTACTTGATGTACTACGATATCAATGCCATGTACAGCTGGGCGATGTCACAGTCTCTGCCGACTGGAGGCCTCGAATGGGTTGAGGACGCGGGAAATTTGAATTTCCACGTTCCCGACGACAACCCTGAAGGATATATTCTGGAGGTCGATCTAGAATATCCGCAACGAATTCACGATCGACAAAGGGACCTTCCAATGGCTCCTACCAAGCAGAGACCGCCGGGGTCTGCGTATGAAAAAATGTTGGCTACCTTGTATAGTAAGGAGAAGTACGTTGTCCACTACCGCAACCTCAAGCAGTATCTAGCGGAGGGAATAGTGGTGACCAAGGTACATCGAGCCTTAAGGTTTAATCAGTCACCGTGGCTCAAACCATATATCGACCTGAACACAACGCTACGCCAACATGCGAAGAATGAGTTTGAAAAAAATTTGTTCAAACTCATGAATAATGCAGTGTTCGGGAAGACTATGGAGAACGTGAGGTTGCGGAGGGACATCAAGATCGTGGACAAGTGGGACGGCAGGTATGGGGCGGAAGCATATATCAGCAAGCCGAATTTTAAGTGTACGACGATTTTCAATAATAATTTGATTGCTATCGAACTATGCGAACGGACATAATGTTTGACAAACCTATTTATGTCGGGATGTGCGTGTTGGACGTTTCAAAAACAGTCCTGTATGAATTTCACTATAAATTTATGCAGGACTTTTATAATAATAAGTGCAAGTTGTGTTATACGGACACGGATTCCCTCATATACGCAATAGAGACGGAAGATGTGTACTCCGATATGAAGATGAACATTTCGCGGTTCGACACATCGGACTATGCAGAAGGGAATCCATACGAAATGCCACGCGTGAACAAAAAGGTGCCGGGGCTCATGAAAGATGAAGAAGCCGGAAAGCTGTTGCTAGAATTTGTGGGCCTACGAGCAAAATGTATGCCTGCAAATTCGAGGATAGCTTAGTTAAGAAAGCTAAGGGAGTCAAGTCCTACGTGGTGAAGCAGCAGATCTCTTTCGCGGACTACGTCAGCTGTTTGCAGGAGGAGAAAGAGATGACTCACCAGCAGCGAGGTATACGTTCCCTCAAACACCAGCTTTACACCACGGCGCAGGACAAGATTTCCCTTAGCCCTTTGACGACAAACGCTTCCGAGTGCCCGGCTTCACCGACACCTTACCCTGGGGATATTCATCGGTACCCGTATAGGTAAGTACCCCCACCACTTAAGTACCCCCACCACCACTAAACTTGCACATAATAGAACAATAAGTAAAATTTAAATCAGTTTCAACTTGCAGCACAACCCGACCAGACGCGCTAAAATGGAATCGACTAATGAATCAAGTAAGTTAAATATAAAATTGTTAAGTATATATTGTAATTATGAATTCTGTTTTCAGATATCAAAAACGAAGAGACAAATACCAACAACGAGTTTATTGAAGAAGTGGTAAACGTCCAATCAAGTAAGTTTTATTTAAAGAAATCTTCGAGTACATATTGTAATTGTTATTAATTGTTCTCAGATGCGTACAACGAATTTATCGACACCGCCTTAAAAATGCGGGAAGAATCCATCGTTAAAGAAAGCAGCTCATAGGCCAATCCACATACATTTTGAATAAGAGCGGTTCCAAATGGCTCAAACGTGGGCCTTAGTCCAGCAGCCGGCTACATACCGATAATCCAGATACGATCCTCCAACGCTTGCATATTCTTCACAGAGGACGAGTGGTCCGAGTTCGTGAAGTCGGAAGGCTACAGCCCGAATCACCAAATCGAGACCAGCTCTTACAAAGAAATCTCCATTATAAGATTGAAGAGCCGAAATCAACAGATTGTATGTCAACGGAGACTTATAATAATTTATATAATCTCCAAACAGTAATTAACCATAAACTTGGCCTGTTGCAAAGCGGCGAATTTATGTCTTTTATAAATGTATATTAAAATCATGTTTAAGCCTGTCAGGCGATTTGTATGCTAATATTCAAAATTTATTATGTAGTCACTTTAATTCTTTAAATGCATTGTATATGTTGGAAGCTATAAATTTAAGTTATAACACTGTATTCTTTGACTACGAGGTAATGAATTTAGGAGAATAAAACCCTATATATTGCTAAATAATGATTTTTATTTATAACCTAGTTTTAACACATAAGAATTATAAGTGTACAGGTAAGTATGATTATAATAAATCAAAAGCTGTTTAGAAGCTGTTTGAGCTGTTCATAAGCTGTTTTAAAAGCTGTTTGAACTGTTTAGAAGCTGTTTGAGCTGTTTAGAAGCTGTTTAAAAGCTGTTTGAGCTGTTCATAAGCTGTTTTAAAAGCTGTTTGAGCTGTTCAGAAGCCGTTTAAGCTGTTTAGAAGCTGTTCAAATTGTCTCTCTTCCATATTTAGAAGCTGTTCAAGGGCTGTTCAGAAGCTGTTTAAGCTGTTCAAAAGCTGTTCAAGGGATGTTCAGAAGCTATTTAAGCTGTTCAAACGCTGTTCAGAAGCTGTTTAAGCTGTTCAAAAGCTGTTTAGAAGCTGTTTAAGCTGTTCAGGAGCTGTTTAGAAGCTGTTTAAGCTGTTCAAGGGCTGTTTTAAAAGCTGTTTGAGCTGTTTAAGCTTTTAAACGATACGTTACAGGTGTGATACGTTTCGGGTGTGATACGTTCCGAGTGTGATACGTTCCGGGTGTGATATGCCGTATGGAAGCTATTATTTGTGGAGATGACTCATGTTTCAAATGTATTTGGGGGTCGGATAGGTAGTAGTAGGTAGGGGGTCAATTAAGCGTGGGTTCGTAAAGAGATAATGAAGATCCCACGCTTAATTGACCCCCTACCTACTACTACCTATCCGACCCCCAAACACATTTGAAACATGAGTCACCTCCACAAATAATAGCTTCCATACGGCATATCACACCCGGAACGTATCACACTCGGAACGTATCACACCCGAAACGTATCACACCTGTAACGTATCGTTTAAAAGCTTAAACAGCTCAAACAGCTTTTAAAACAGCCCTTGAACAGCTTAAACAGCTTCTAAACAGCTCCTGAACAGCTTAAACAGCTTCTAAACAGCTTTTGAACAGCTTAAACAGCTTCTGAACAGCGTTTGAACAGCTTAAATAGCTTCTGAACATCCCTTGAACAGCTTTTGAACAGCTTAAACAGCTTCTGAACAGCCCTTGAACAGCTTCTAAATATGGAAGAGAGACAATTTGAACAGCTTCTAAACAGCTTAAACAGCTTCTGAACAGCTCAAACAGCTTTTAAAACAGCTTATGAACAGCTCAAACAGCTTTTAAAACAGCTTCTAAACAGCTCAAACAGCTTCTAAACAGTTCAAACAGCTTTTAAAACAGCTTATGAACAGCTCAAACAGCTTCTAAACAGCTTTTGATTTATTATAATCATACTTACCTGTACACTTATAATTCTTATGTGTTAAAACTAGGTTATAAATAAAAATCATTATTTAGCAATATATAGGGTTTTATTCTCCTAAATTCATTACCTCGTAGTCAAAGAATACAGTGTTATAACTTAAATTTATAGCTTCCAACATATACAATGCATTTAAAGAATTAAAGTGACTACATAATAAATTTTGAATATTAGCATACAAATCGCCTGACAGGCTTAAACATGATTTTAATATACATTTATAAAAGACAATAAATTCGCCGCTTTGCAACAGGCCAAGTTTATGGTTAATTACTGTTTGGAGATTATATAAATTATTATAAGTCTCCGTTGACAATACAATCTGTTGATTTCGGCTCTTCAATCTTATAATGGAGATTTCTTTGTAAGAGCTGGTCTCGATTTGGTGATTCGGGCTGTAGCCTTCCGACTTCACGAACTCGGACCACTCGTCCTCTGTGAAGAATATGCAAGCGTTGGAGGATCGTATCTGGATTATCGGTATGTAGCCGGCTGCTGGACTAAGGCCCACGTTGAGCCATTTGGAACCGCTCTTATTCAAAATGTATGTGGATTGGCCTATGAGCTGCCTTTCTTTAACGATGGATTCTTCCCGCATTTTTAAGGCGGTGTCGATAAATTCGTTGTACGCATCTGAGAACAATTAATAACAATTACAATATGTACTCGAAGATTTCTTTAAATAAAACTTACTTGATTGGACGTTTACCACTTCTTCAAAAAACTCGTTGTTGGTATTTGTCTCTTCGTTTTTGATATCTGAAAACAGAATTCATAATTACAATATATACTTAACAATTTTATATTTAACTTACTTGATTCATTAGTCGATTCCATTTTAGCGCGTCTGGTCGGGTTGTGCTGCAAGTTGAAACTGATTTAAATTTTACTTATTGTTCTATTATGTGCAAGTTAGTGGTGGTGGGGGTACTTAAGTGGTGGGGGTACTTACCTATACGGGTACCGATGAATATCCCCAGGGTAAGGTGTCGGTGAAGCCGGGCACTCGGAAGCGTTTGTCGTCAAAAGGGCTAAGGGAAATCTTGTCCTGCGCCGTGGTGTAAAGCTGGTGTTTGAGGGAACGTATACCTCGCTGCTGGTGAGTCATCTCTTTCTCCTCCTGCAAACAGCTGACGTAGTCCGCGAAAGAGATCTGCTGCTTCACCACGTAGGACTTGACTCCCTTAGCTTTCTTAACTAAGCTATCCTCGAATTTGCAGGCATACATTTTTGCTCGTAGGCCCACAAATTCTAGCAACAGCTTTCCGGCTCCTTCATCTTTCATGAGCCCCGGCACCTTTTTGTTCACGCGTGGCATTCGTATGGATTCCCTTCTGCATAGTCCGATGTGTCGAACCGCGAAATGTTCATCTTCATATCGGAGTACACATCTTCCGTCTCTATTGCGTATATGAGGGAATCCGTGTCCGTATAACACAACTTGCACTTATTATTATAAAAGTCCTGCATAAATTTATAGTGAAATTCATACAGGACTGTTTTTGAAACGTCCAACACGCACATCCCGACATAAATAGGTTTGTCAAACATTATGTCCGTTCGCAATAGTTCGATAGCAATCAAATTATTATTGAAAATCGTCGTACACTTAAAATTCGGCTTGCTGATATATGCTTCCGCCCCATACCTGCCGTCCCACTTGTCCACGATCTTGATGTCCCTCCGCAACCTCACGTTCTCCATAGTCTTCCCGAACACTGCATTATTCATGAGTTTGAACAAATTTTTTTCAAACTCATTCTTCGCATGTTGGCGTAGCGTTGTGTTCAGGTCGATATATGGTTTGAGCCACGGTGACTGATTAAACCTTAAGGCTCGATGTACCTTGGTCACCACTATTCCCTCCGCTAGATACTGCTTGAGGTTGCGGTAGTGGACAACGTACTTCTCCTTACTATACAAGGTAGCCAACATTTTTTCATACGCAGACCCCGGCGGTCTCTGCTTGGTAGGAGCCATTGGAAGGTCCCTTTGTCGATCGTGAATTCGTTGCGGATATTCTAGATCGACCTCCAGAATATATCCTTCAGGGTTGTCGTCGGGAACGTGGAAATTCAAATTTCCCGCGTCCTCAACCCATTCGAGGCCTCCAGTCGGCAGAGACTGTGACATCGCCCAGCTGTACATGGCATTGATATCGTAGTACATCAAGTACTTACTGGGCGATGTGGGATCGTAGTCCGGCATGTATTTGTTATTAGCCTTCGCGTACCTGTGAACATACATGTAAATTAGATATTTTTAAAACAATAATATTACGCATTATACCTTGAAGAGCATTGTGTCATGCCTCCTCGAATACCTTTCTCCAAGAACATCAAGATGTCAACGTCTTGGAGAGTGTCTAGCTCTACACCTGTTTGTTTCAACATGGCGTCCCACGAAAGTCCGGGTGCGGTGTAATAATGGGCTGCATCAAGCCCATAATTCTTGATGCAGCTCTCCCGGAAGTTCTCGAAGACGTCCGCGAGCAGTAAAACGTCCGTCTTCAGATACAAATCCGAATACTCCCCTAAGGTCTGGCATTTGAATTCGCGCCAGACCTTCTGCGCATGCTCGTAATCGCGCATGCTAATGGGAGTATTGGACAGATCGTTGTGGAACGCCTCAATTGACGGCAGCTGTCCCTCGCTGAGCCTTTCCCAACAAGACATGTAGCTATAGGGAAACACGCCTTTCCTCTTCAGCAATAAAGCGTCAACAAACTGGCTCTCGAGCACGGGGTACTCTTCCAGATAAGAAGCCAATTTGTCCAAGCTAGACGCCATGAATCGGAACGAGTCGATAAATTTAAATTTAATGTCGCTGTCGTCCGTGGTCTGCACCATAGCTACATACTGCTCGGTGTTGTTAGGAATGACTTTCAAGTGGCCGGATTGCGCCAATTCTTCAACCAGCAAGTGCCCATCGTATCCGGAAAGGTTATGGAAGATTACGGGTATCGTTTTAGTATCCCGATATTCCAGATTACAGTGGACGTGTGCAGCGCCTCTATAAATATAAAAATATAAGTAAATAAAATATTTATAATTTATTTACGACTTACCTGTACTTGCCGGTTAAATGGCAATGGTCTCTTACTCTATCGGCTCCCAGGGGCTTCTCGCAGATATGGCAAGTGGGATCTGTGGCGTATTGTTTATATTGGGCGGGAGTTAACCTGTCCATCGGGATAGGACACTGATAAACAGTTTCTGTATCCTTTGCGATACTCTGCAGTTCCCGTACCAGCCACTTTGCGCAATCTTCACCTCTGCAGCCGCGATAATAAGAGAGCTCCGGCGCATAGCTACACTTGAAATAATAGCCCGCGCTGTAGGGCACATGTTTTTTGGGGCTTCTTTGGGTCATCGGTCGGCTGCACCAAACATTCAAAGTCCGCGTACACGGCGAACGGAACCTTAATTTTATTTTTGAAGTTTTTGAATTTGACAACTTTCTCTTCGGGGAACGAGACCTTATAATCGTTCGCCTTCCCGCACTCCTGGCTGTGAGACGTCAACCTCGCCTCCGAACGAAAATAGTGGAGGCATCTGTCACAAAAGAATTTCTTAATGTGTTCATTACTAAGTTGTTTGGAGACGAGGCGGCTGAGATCTTTGATCCAGACGTAGTGGCATTTTATCGCATCTTTGCTTTTAATCAATAATAAATTAACGTGGCGATCCCGCTTGTCTTTTGTAAGACGATTGGGCGAGACGCGCGTTTTGTCCAACACGTAAACGTTCACGCTCACATTATTCAACCTCTCAAATTTTGAAATATCACTACGCTGGATCGGGAAGGCGATATCCCCCAAGTTAAGAACTCTGGTGTAATGTGGGTAACTGGTGGTCCTGTCGACATGTGCGGCTGCTGGATACAGTGCCGACACTACAGCCCACGCGAAGCATGCATCGTCGGTGTTTCTCACGTTGATGCACGCCTGTTTCCGTTGAATCGCCGGTGGAAGAGGCAGATAAGAGCCGACACGCTGCGGATTATAGCGGTTTACGTTAATCGCCAGATCCACTACCGCGACGAGCGCCCAGCCGCTATCGCGCTCCTATAATTAGAATTGCATTAAAACACATATAAATATATATGTATATTTTAAAACTTACCTGGAACTCCTCGAGCTCTTGCAGAATTGATCCCTGTACGTATTCTCCATACCAAGCCTCGAGATTAGTGTCCATGTTAATCATCCGGTTCTTGGTGGAAATGTACTTCAGGTCTTCCTCCGTATCGGCTTTACGAATTTCCCGCAAAACACCGTGTTGACCTTTAGGAACGGCTGCTTGCGCAGCTCATTCTTCATACGACGGATGAACATGGACTTTGCATCATCCAGGAAGGTACGGGGGTCCTGGTGCATCAGGTTCACGATGCAGCCTGTACGGATCCGGCTTCGGAAGGCGGTGTCCAGGTCGTTCCACCTGATTCTGTCACTCTAGACAACCCTGGCGTCGCCTCTGCCTCGTATGTTCAACGACTTGAGCCATGTGCGATGCGAAGTTGCATAGCACAAGGCTGCTTGCAGTTGGGTCTATAAACATAAAGAATAATTTGATTTAGAAATAATTCTAACTTAAACAATTGAAATACCTTTTCGCCAACACTCCTAGCATTCTTCATTAACTGGTTCAATAACCGGATATTTTCCGAAGTTGCCTTGATAAAGGCAGTTACATCATTACCCGGGCGGATGAGGGCTTTGGTCTGCTCCATGACCTTATACATCGCTTTAATGGTTTCGGAAGCCATTTTACTACAACAAATAAAAAAATATGTAAAATGAAAGGAACTTTGGAAATGTAGAGGAATTAAAAACATTGGAAATAAAATAGAAACAATTTTAAATTATAAATATAGGGAAATTATTTAAAATAAAAATTGTTAAGGATATAGAAAAAGTACTTACATGTAATAAAATGTAAAATGGAACTGCACTGTATAACAACTCGTACGAAGCACTAAGGTTTCGGAAGAACTATGTGGCGTTTGGAAGAAAACATCTCCTTTTATATCGTCACGAACGCGATAAAGGTAAGGTTTCCGAGAAATTTTCTAATTTTAGAAATGACATAAGCTAATATCTCAAGTAGGAGAAACTTCTAGAATGAAGTATCTGTGTATAGAAAGGTATGTAAAACCCCATTTACCTGGGAGAAAAAGCAACGCCGTCGATTCCCGTAGTTGTATACAAATTTTCGGGTCCGACATGTTAAAAATTCCTAGAGGGGTACTTTCTACCTGCGTTCTATTTACGTCTAATAAAGTTTTAATGGTAATATTTCACAATATTGCATTATCATGATAGGACGTGTTAAAAATTCCGAGAATCACTAAAGGGTACTTTCTACCTGTGTTCTATTTACGTCTATTCGAAATGGAAGAGAATCAGGTTGGTACGTGTTAAAAATTCCTGGAATTACTCATTAAGCACAATATAAAACCGCGAGCAAAGTGTCATTGGCATCGATTCCGCGAATGACCGTGAAATTAAGCGCTAATCAATCCATAACACCTTTGCTTTGATTCCGCGACCCCGACTGCCAATCAATCTATATACATTTGCTTCGATTCCGCGAAATTACCCGCGGAATAAAAAGCGCGACCTTGAAATAGCCGCGAAACGAAACCACTGATTAGCGTAGTCGCGGACGCCATCTTTCCGCGACTGCCATCTTTACCGCGGATTAAAAAGCGCAAACTTAAAATTGGCTGCCTAATAAAGCGTGAAATTACTCGCGGAATAAAATCGCGACCTTGAAATAGCCGCGGATTAAAAACGCGAGCCGCTAACCAAACTTCGATTCCTCGAAATTACCCGCGGAGTAAAGGCGCGAGACGCTAATCAAACTTCGATTCCAGGAAATTGCCCGCGGATTAAAGGCGTGGCCGCTAATCAAACTTAGATTCCAGGAAATTGCTCGCGGATTAAAGGCGTGACCTTGAAATACCCGCGAAATTAACCGCGGATGCATGAAGTTATGGGACGCGAATGGCCTTGAAAGTGCGCGAGATTGGGCGTTAATTAAATAAAATTCCGCGAAATCAAACCGCGAACCGCGGATGCATGAAGTTATGGGACGCGAATGGCCTTGAAAGTGCGCGAGATTGGGCGTTAATTAAATAAAATTCCGCGAAATCAAACCGCGAACCGCGGATGCATGAAGTTATGGGACGCGAATGGCCTTGAAAGTGCGCGAGATTGGGTGTTAATTAAAAAAAATCCGCGAGATTAGGTGTTAATTAAAAAAAATTCCGCGAGATTAGGCGTTAATTAAATAAAAATCCGCGAGGTTAGGCGTTAATTAAATAAAATTCCGCGAAATCATCCGCGAATTAAAAGCGTGAGCCGCTAATCAAACATCAATTCCACGAAATTGCCTAAAATTCCGCGAAATCATCCGCGGATGTCGGTGAAATTAGCCGCGAACCGCGGATGCATGAAGTTATGGGACGCGAATGGCCTTGAAAGTGGTCCCGTACAGACATAGCCTACCTACTTAAGGAGATGAACTTCAAATATTCGAACGGAATTTTAATTCCATAACTTATTACAATGGATCTGGGACGTTATTTACAAACTGAAAGAATTCACTGAGAGCGATTTTACTACGTTTCAAGATGTTAAACATCTTGAGACATATTTTGAAATTTGTATCATCTTGTAGAAAGAAAGCTAGATTACATCAATCAAGCATTTTAGATGTACGCTTTTGGAATTGAGATTTGCCGGTTTGGTAATTGTTATGATTACTTTGCTTAGCAACGAGCTCTTTAGATCAGTCTGGCACCATAAGAAACAATTTGGCGCTCTTTCCTAGCCAACTTTGCGTAACAACAAAAACGGATTACCAAAACATTTACTACTGCATATCGTTATATTTCTTAAGCTGAAGTATAACATATGTGGTATCGTTGTATTCGCCTTTCGATTATCTTTTCAAATATGTAAAAACATTGAAATGTTGCAAATAACGATTAAAAATATTGAAAAGGGAGATAATCTGTGTTCCGTTTATTATAAGTTTTTCACTTACAAAGATTAAATGTCTTTTTAAAATTACTTACAGTTAATGCGGATGTGTTGTGTGTATGTGTGTATTTCTTTCTTGATGGTTCCTAGTTTCTTCTTTTCAGCAGTATCAATATCCAATATCCTCTTGTATAACCCCTCTGATCGTCTTCTTGAATAAATTTTCTTGATTGTTTCTTCAAATTGTTTTTGTTTGATTAAATATTCTTGATCAATGCTTGTAACTGTTTCTGTTTCACTTTAACAGTTTTTCAATACTTTTCAACAACGCTTAGATTTAAAATACAATTTCCAGATTCATCAGTCGAAAAACATGTTTGTTTACTGTCAGAAATTTCGTATCTAACTTCTTCTTTATCGGTTGTCTGGGTGCTGCCAATCTAACAACTTAATATTTTTTATTTTGATGTAACGATGGTCGAATTCGGTGTTGAACGTGACGTAAGGGATTTTGATGGTTGTTTTCCAAGTGTGTTACTTGTGTGTATGTGTGTCATTTTTACAAATAATGTTTTAAATATGTAAATAACTTAAAATAACCTGGAATTTTGATTATCTCCTGTAACGTAACATTAACTGAGTCTTTTTTTTAAGAATAAAAGATAGTAATATAAATAATCAGAATGTCAGAATTGGAATACTGATCCAAAATAATTTAAATTGCCCAAATATTCTGTTAAAATCTAATATGCAATTCAACTTCATTTACGATTTGTGAGTATTACATGTAATCCTTAAAAATATTTTGAAAACATTTCCGTATTATTCCGTTTATGTATTAGTTGGATCTAATGATGATCTGTTAAGATGACTTAAGTAATTAAGTAATCTTGCAACAGACACAGATGTCGGAATATTATTTTCCTTTTGGCTGCATCCTATTCTTTTATCATGGAATCGTAACTGCTTGAAAATCATCTGCCATTATTCCAGGGTGGGTTTCGATTACAGGAATGCAGTTACACGAATGCCAATTACTAGATTGTGCGATTACGAGAATATTCGTAATTATAATTATAATCACTTTCACATAAAATCAATAATGATTTTCATGGTTACAATCATAGTCGTATGTATAGCGATTAGATTATGCCCAACTCTGGTAATGTTTGGTGTCTCATTTTGAGTATATATGTTTCAAAATAGGTTAGATTGAATTTATTTTTGTTTGCAAGTTCAAACACCGTTATTAGGGTATTTCTTGGAAACTTGTTTTATTTAACTTCTAAAACTTCTCATGTTGTTATTGAAACAGTTCACTTTATATTAATCATGTCTTAAAATAGTTGTGTAAAGTATATTGACATTGACATTAAGTGACCTTGCTACCATGTCCCGACAAAGAATTGTGAGGTGGTATCAATAATGGGAATTATTCAGCACAGATGATAACCTATGGATATATTATAAAAAAGCTTCCAGTTTCATTTCATTTCTTTGCCAGAATCTTGTAACGTCATCAACATCATCATGTTAAAAGTATTTATTTACTTATTCGGATTGCTTGTAACTATTGTTCTGGATTTAAACGTTGGTCACATTTATGTTTATTAATATGCTCTAGCTTGTTGTTTATTTATTTTATTAAGAAGCGGTATCGCAGGATTTTTACTGGAGGGATTACAATCATGGGGAAATACCATGTGACGCGATGGAAGCCGCCCCAGGCAGATACATTGGGCAGGCATACCATCATAAGATCGGAAAAGTTGTAGCAATAACGCATCCGAATAAAGGACTATGGCTGTGGGACACAAATAGAAAAGCTGTCAATCTAAAAGAGTTTCATGTGCTGAAGTATAACACGTCAGTAGTTGGACGTAAGAGTCCAGAATGTTATACAAGAACCTTTTTATGTCTCTAGCGCTATCTGTGTAGCGTTCTCTGGCTTTTATAAAATAAATAACAAAGGAAATATGGAAGACGAAATAAACCAACGAATATAAAAAATTGGGAGAATCTACAATACCCTAAAATCAAACTTTGTCGGAAAGAAAGAAGTCCCAAAAATAGCTAAAATAGAAGTTGTAAAGAAGATAGTGAAACCAATTCTAAACTTCGGATGCGAGACATGGACCATCACCAATAGACAAAGAGAAACAATAAATGCTACGGAAATGAGATTCTTACGGAGAATAGAAAATAAAACAAGGAAAGATAAAATAAGACACGAGGAATATCGAGAACAACTGAAAATAGTCGAGGCATCAAACACAATACAACAAAGACAACTTAGATGGATGGGATACATTCCAAGAATGAATGAAAACAGATGGGTTGAAAGAGTTTATGAGGCAAGAGCAAGCGGAAAAGCAAAAAGAGGAACACCAAGAAAGATATGGAATGAAGTAAGAAAAGCAGCAGAACAAAGAGGTGTCAAATGTGGTGATATTCGAAAGAAGATAGAAAATAGGGAAGAATGGAAAAAAATACGGAAGAAGTCATTAACTCAACTCCATACAATCTTACGCTGAAGGGCAGGAAGGTTCTCAGGATTAAGTAATTATTTATTAATGATGCATGATATACACGAAGCTTTTTAATGTGGTGCGTTAATTTATTGGAGAAGTATAATTATAAAAAATGGTCTAATGAAGATAGCAACTGTTTTGATTATTGTATGTGGAATTTCTTAGCTTGTTCGATGTAAAAATATGCCTAGATTACTTTTAAAGATGTAACAAAAGGACTTTCTACAAATTGTTTTATGCAACAGAGAGATTAAATGCAGATAGTTTGAACATTTCGATTACTAACAACATCGCATATATCTCAACAATTTACTACCAGCGAACTCATTGAAAACCACTGAAAAAGCCGAAGCAATACATTCACTTAATAGCAATTCTCTACAACATAAAATTTTATGACTTCCACGTAAATGATACGTTATTGCTTTGTGTTTGACCAAAATTCTTTTAAATAATATTAACAGTTTGAACTTTTACTACCCAAATGTTATTAGCATGAAATTGCTTGTTTCTCTTGGGCTTGTGCAACTATATATCAGCTAAATAGCAACGTGTACACAAATTATTGCTTCAAGCTTTTTATTCGCAAAATTATATTGTACACAGCATGTTTCTAAAATTTGTCTTAATTTGCCTACTCTTAATTGGAGCTTGGTCGAATTATGGTAAGCAATAAGACATATTAGTGCTCTAGTAAATTGGTTTAAAGTAGATATAGTTACAATTAGCTAAATTTGCCATGCTAACTAAGAGAAGTACTAGTATCTATAGTAGCAATTAAGAAGCCATTCAGTTGAGTATAGGTTTTCACGGTCGTTGTTTTCTGCAGGACAATCTTCCGGGTGTTGAATTTACTCTAGACGTTTCGCTGATCTTCTTGAGAAGGTTTCTAAATATCAAAGAAGTTTAGTTTAATAGTTATTGTTTGCACAGAGAGGTGGATATACAGTAAGTGTATTGTAGTATTTATTATTTAATACATGGAAACATTTGCGAGATACGTACAAAAAGAGCATGAAATATATTAAAGGAGGTTAAAAGGTTTTTAATATTACAAGTTATATGTCTTCAGACTGATTCATTTTCGAATCTCACTTTGGGGATCTCGCTTAGATAGAGGGTGGATTTAAATTTGGCAAAGCTGCTAAATTTTGCGTTTGTTATGAACCCCAAGAGAAAATGGACCAGTGATAAATGACGTTCGAGATTAAAAAAAAAAACAATAGAAACAAGGAAAAAACACGCTCCAAGGCTGCTTTCGTTCTTCTGTCTAATGATGTACTCGAAATTTTTATATGAGGTTTTGGGCTTTCTGGCCATCATCTTTCTTATTTCTTGTCGGCGCCATATTGGATTTTGACACCGTCATAAAGTCTTTTTTCTGGTTTCAACCATGTATAACATGTTGACAAAGTTTTTAACATTAAATTTTAATTGACGAAAATACATTTTTACATTAAATAAGGTACACCAACAAAACACAACAATAGAGAGTACAAGATATTTACAATTGTATCTGGAAGTACCACTGGAAGTAGCCACATTGTACCATTTTTCTAGATCTTTATAGAAACTTGGTCGAGAATGGATCGTTTACCAACCCGTGTAAAGTTTATGCTTTTCTGCCTTTGGACTATACCCAGATAGTATTGGTTATTCACCAACAGATGCCATAACGAAAACTTTATTCATTTCTAACGAATGATCTGCTTATATAATCGAATTATTTTCATACTTAGTGGCACTGGTAGCGCAATGCCTACTTCGCCAAACCATCGATCTCGGAGCTTTGGATTCGAGTCCTGGGCTCGCAACTCTCTCAGAGTAAGGTCTTTCGTACCTTACCCTTTTCCAAATTTGGTGAATGCTGGATGGGGTGAAGAACATCTACGAGCACAGGCATAATATTCTCATGGCCAGCCAATGTTTCGCGCAACATGGAATAATTATTATTTCGTTTACTCGTTCTTTCAGCCATTATAACCACAAGAACATTGCATGATTTGTAGTTGTTAATATAGAATGTTTTAATTATTCAAATAATTGTTGCAATTTGTGTAATCTAATGCAATAACGGTTAAAATTCGTTACATTAAAAGTATGCAAATTTATTGTAACAAACATTGGAAAATTTCTTGTTTTCTTCCATACTGTTTTACTAACTGTTACAAACTGCGGATTCTATAACCATTTATAGTGGCGTTTGTTACAATTGTAGAAAATATTCACTTTTTTCTGTGTACTCTGCTCGTTCTGCCCAACTTTACTGAAATTGTCTATTGGAACTGAAAACAGAGTAACCAAAGAAGAAGTAATGTTTCTATTAAGGTCGTCAACTGTTTCGGTTCTTTATTATGGTTCGAACAGACGTTTTTTCCTAGACGAATATGCCCATGTTTTGAATAGATCTTTGGAACAGCCTATATAATATGTTTGAAATTTCTTTATAATAATAAATATCTATTTGTATAATTCATAAGATTCTTGAGACCGATTTGCATAGCTAACGTTAAAGAAGAACGAAGTTGGCAGGTTCTAGACCCATGCTATCATTTAATTTGCATTTAAGAGTGCGCAGAATCCATTATCTAAATATTGAAAAAAACACCTTGGATATTAATTTTCAGAGGATTTACAGTTTTTATAGATCACTGCATTTCTTACAAATTGATTGCATAGCTCGTCTCAGCCGCCCAATAATCTAGTACTTCGTAATGTGTATACATTAAAACGAGAATTATTTATTCGGGATGGTATGTAAGATTTTAGATTTTAATGTGGACTTAGGTAATAAAAATTACTGAAAATAAAAAATATGTAAGTATATAAAATAAAACAGTTAACATATTGTTAAATGTTACAGTTACACAGGATTACTGTTGGAGACAATATGTGGCTGGCTACATACCGTTAGACGCACTAGAAGCAGCGCCTGGAAAATATATAGGTCTTGCTTGGCATTCAAAAGGTCAATTGATAGCTACGATTTTTCGTGATAGTCAAATAGTAGTTGCGGTAGAGGACAAAAAAGTGATTATAAAACATGATGTTAAGGTACGTCGATTTATGTGATACACTTGATCCACGTACAGGGTGAGGCGTGCGAAATTCTTCGATAGCACTTTTACTATTGATAATATAAAAAATTCCTGGTACAAAAATCATTATCATCAAGCCATGCAACCCTTAGGATTATGGCTAATGTTCGTACATTCGTATCGTTTCTCTTTTTCTCTTTTTTGTTTATTTCTGTTGTTTTCATTGCGTATGCAGTGATTGGTCTTATTATTCCATGATTCTTTCTCTCACTCGGTCTTTATCAGTTTTTCCAATTATTGTCTCCAGGTAATTGAAGGAAGCAACCGTTTCAAAACAAAAATCATAGATATACGTTAATCTCACAAATTATTTGACGTATGCAGAGGAATCCAAAAACATTATTTATAATTATTTTTTTAATTGAACGTATTAGGTTTTTCTTTCTATAGGATTGTCTATACCTAAATTCAACTGTTCTCTAAAGATTTATGAAAAGCTGTTCCTACGCTGCTCTGTAGAAATAACCATAGTTTGCAGAATATTTGATACTTTTTGTTTATTTTGGGTATTAGCTAACATATGGAGTTAGGGATATTTCCCCATAAAATAAAAGAGCTTCTTAAGCATAGGCCGTCTGTCAACGTTCAGGATGTCTAAACCTTCCTGAATTGTAAAATTGCACCTATTGTGTAAACAGTACGAAGCAAATATTTTCTGATAAGAGTTGTTTTCATTTCTGTGCCTGGTTTATGTAATTGTACACATATTTTGCAAAAGGGCACCGGGACAAAATAGTACACTTGTAAGTGCGTTGAGGACTGATAAAGTTTGGGAACCACTGTTCTATTCTCTTCTACTCTTAAAGGGAATATAAGGCAACAAAATTCGTTTCCTCATTAATTAACTGCGATTTTTTTCAGATATTTTGCACGTCAGTTCCGACCCAATTCTATTGGGAGCCAGTAAACTTCACCGTTTCAAACACTGAATTAATGAACGGTGCAGTTAGGGCTGGATATCATCACAAGCTTAAAAGCGACGTATTCATTGGCAGGGTTTTCGACGAAGATGAATGGATGATAGGAAGAGTCGTGCCAGTTGACAATAGACGCCGTAGAGGTCTTTGGGTGTGGAACAAACGTGGAGATCGGAAAAACATTTTATTTTTCGAAATGTTAAAATTCAGCGAATTGCATATTACGATTCCCACTTTCCCGACATTTCCAACTTTCCCGTTTTCTTTTCGAAAGTCAGAGATAGTAATGAAAGCAGAGGTGGAAAAAACAGGAGAAGCTAAGGAGGAATAACATCGATATAGCTTCTGAAAGTGTTAAATGAAAACATTAGTTATTATAAATATTTAGTTGTTTCTTTTAATAGTAATAGTGATAATAATAATAATAATAACAATAATAATAATACCTAATAATAAATTCCTTTATTATGTACTTTTAAAGCATAGAATACGCCAATATAAGAAAAACGTAAATATAAAGTGTTATATGGAAAATATATCATAAAGAGTTAAAAAAATACATTCTTAAGACAGATATGACGACCAAACGTATATTATATAACTTAAATAAAAAAAAAATATATACGAGGCGTTAAGTAATAATAATTCATGCCTTCACATCCCCAACAGCTTTCGCCAATTATAGGGGCATCGGCCGGCCATGTGTCATTATTACGCCTACGTCCGCAGAGCGTCTCAAGGTGTTCAGCCTTTGTAAAACTACGGACCGAAGTTCGAACCCGGCACTTCAGTTCAGATAGCCCAGAGCGCTGGACACTGCGCCAGCAGTCTCAAAAATTGCATTAAAAAAGTCATTTATAAAATGTTTGACTAGTTAAATATCTTTTTAATGTCGCTTTAAACTGTTTAGATTGCATTTGTTTTAAAGCTACTTAAATTGTTGTTACTAAATAGTTCCTAGCAGTTGTTCTTAACAAAAAAGCACATAGTAATACTGCCGTACTATACGAAAGGGGGTATCTACATTATTTTTCAAAACTCAGTTGTTAGTATCTAAGAATTCCAGGCAGCATCTACTGGATTCTTATTACTTTTGTCCTATCTACAGTGCAAACATTTTATTGTAAGCTATAAGTTTAGGGGTATCTACAAAATATGTATCATATTGTAGCGATTTGAGCGGGTTTCTATTCTAAGCAGGCGATATAATTTTCTAAAAAATATTTATTTCCAGTCTTAAGTTAAAATTGACACTTGAAATCTTTCATGCACTAATAACTGAAACCATGACAAGCAAATTAAACTAACTCTAACTGTCCAATTGCGATGACCGTGTTCTCACAGTTTCTTTACGATGCAGCTGCTTGTAGCGCCCGTAACACTGCCCCCTCTTTAGATCTGTTCCGTCCCGGAACTGAATCAGGCACATGAAGATATTTGCAATCCGTTCCTTTTAGGCATTGCGACGTCTGGAAGAAATTAGGGTGCGGACTTCTTTACGTTGCCTGGTCTTCATGGGTTGTAACAGCATATCTGAATGTCGATGCCCGTATACAGGAACAACTCCTCAATTACGTTCCTTTCGACCTTCCAGTTCAAACCATCCAGTCCGCAGCCCAGCTTCGGTATGCTCAACTTGCGGACTTCCAGCTGCAGCAGGTATTGCCTGAAGCTTGTCACGCCCTCAGTTCTGTCAGTGGCCTTAGCAATATAAACAGAGAGATATTTTCGGTGCTATTGTGGACATTGGGGGCATAAACCGAGAGGTAGACACAATGCAGGCCGCAGAAAAGTGAGTGCTCGTAGCTACGCCGATGACGCCGGGTAGGCAGAAACATGTCCGTGTGTTAGTGCTCTCTTTTCTCTGCTCGCATTGTTCTTGCCGGGAATGATTCCACCGATATCATGAGCTATATTAGCATTATTTGTAGATCAACTTATTGTTAGATCAACTTAACAAACAGATTTTGATTTCAATTAATAAAATCAAAGATATATGGTAAACACACACATAGATAAACGACCAACAAACAAAATTCCTATTTAAGAAAACTTGTATTTGCTGAAGAATAAATTTAATGATTTGTTTGTTGGATCTAAGAACAATTCTTCTAACATATACAATATATCTGTTGTTAACAAACCATATTATTTTTATTATTATTCTGTTAGTGTGGAAAAATTATGATTGGTTTTGCAATCCGTGAATAGTTCTAAATCTTCTATTATACTTTCAAAATAAATGTTCAGATACGTTTATCGAACCTATTTGCCATATTATAAACAATTCCTTTATTACCCGTTGCTTTCCTGAATCATTAAAACATGCACCTATGTTGTCTTTGTACAAGAAGGATTGTACGGATGGTCTGCACAATTACAGGATCGTGAGCCTCTTAACGGGCTTTTCAACATTATTTGGGAAAGTGCTATAGAATCGATTTTATGAATTCATTGTAAAGCATAACATAATAAACAACGGTCAACAGGTAAAAGCATTGAAATTGCTCTATTTTATTTTACTAAGTCTGTTTTAAGTACTTTGGAAGGTGGTAAGATTTCTTGATATAGGGATCAGAGGACAAAAAATTGAACAGGTAGAAAAATGTATATATATATATATATATATAGGAACAATAATAAATAACAAAGGAAATATGGAAGACGAAATAAACCAACGAATATCAAAAACAGTAAAACTTTACAATGCCCTAAAAATAAACTTTCTCGGAAAGAAAGAAGTTCCAAAAATAGCTAAAATAGAAGTTGTGAAGAAGATAGTTAAACCAATTCTAAACTTCGGATGCGAGACATGGACCACCACCAACAGACAAAGAGAAACAATAAATGCTACTGAAATGAGATTCTTACGAAGAATAGAAAATGAAACAAGGAAAACAACTGAAAATAGTCAAGGCATCGAACATAATACAATACGGATAACTTAGATGGTTGGGACACATTCTAAGTATGAACGAAAGCAGATGGGTTAAAAGAGTTCATGAGACAAGAGTAAGCGGAGAAGCAAAAAGAGAAAGATCAAGGAAGATATGGAGTGAAGAAGCGACAAAAGAAGCAGAACAAAGAGGTGTCAAATAGAATTATATTCGAAAGATGACAGAAAATAGGGAAGAATGGAGAAAAATATGGAGGAAGAATGGAGAAAAATATGGAAGAAGACATCAACTCAACTCCATACAACCTTACGCTGCAAGGCAGGAAGGTTCTTAGGATTAAGTAAGTGATTATTTATTAATGATATACGATGTATACGTGGCTTTTTTAATGTAGTGCGTTAATTTATTGGAGAAGTGTAATTATACAAAAGGATTTAACGAAGATAGCAAATGTTTTGATTATTTTGTATGGAATTTCTTAGTTTGTTCGATGTAAAAATATGCGTAGATTGCTTTTAAACATGTAACAAAAGAATTTTCTACAAATTGTCTTAGCGACAGAGAGATGCAGATAAGTTGAAGTTTGAACATTTCGATTACTAACAACATCGGATACATCTCTACAATTTACTACTAGCGAAATTAATAAATCCGGTTCAAAAAGTAGAAACAATACATTTACTTAATAGCAATTCTCTACAAAATAAAGTCATAACATTTTATGACTTCCACGTAAATGATATGTTACCGCTTTGTGTTTGATCAAAATTCTTTTATGTTTCATTTTAAATAATATTAACAGTTAACTGTTAACTTTTACTACCCAAATTTTACTAGCATGAAATTGTTTATTTCTCTCTTACTTTTTATGTGCTTGTGCAACTATATATCAGCTAAACAACAACGTGCACACAAATTATTGCTTCAAGCTTTTTATTAGCAAAATTATATTGTACACAGCATGTTTCTAAAATTTGTTTATGTTTTCCTATTTTTTGTTGGAGCTTGGTCGAATTCTGGTAAGCAATAAGACGTACTAGTGCTATAGTTTAAACATCATACTAACCAAGAGACACCTATAGTAAGAATTGAGAAGTTATTCAGTTAAGTATAGGGTTTCACGGTCGTTGTCTCCTGCAGGACAATCTTCCGGGTGTTGAATTTACTCTTGACCTTTCGCTGATCATACTGTCAGCTTCTTGAGAAGGTTTCTAAAGATCAGAGATCAAAAGTTTAGTTTAATAGTTATTGTTTGCATAGGTAGATAGACAGTAAGTTTATTTTAGTACTTATTATTTAATACAGGGAAACATTAGTGAGATATGTACAAAAAGGGCATGAAATATATAGAAGGAGGTTCATATTGCTTGTTGTAGTTGTACGCCTACAGACTGAATTTTGAGTTTGTTATGAATCCCAAGAGAAAATGGACCAGTGACAAATGACGTTCTAGATTAAAAAAAACTAAAGAAGCTCATTTTCCTTTTTTACCTCTAGCACCTTTATTTTGCCTTGTAAAGAAAAGGCTTACTCTCAAGGCCGCTTTCGTTCTTCTGTCTAATGGTGTACTCGAAATTTTTATATGAGGTTTTGATTCTTTCTAGCCATCATCAACTTTCTTATCTCTCATCGGCGCCACATTGGATTAGACACCGTCAGAAAGTCTTTCTTGTGATATCAACCATGTTTAGCATGCTTTGATATGCTTTAATTGACGAAAAATAAATTTTCACATTAAATAAGGTACACCAACGTTTATAGGGGGTGTTTCACAAATGCCTTATCTCGGGTTTCTGTTGATATTAAGGTCTTGGAATTTTTTACATAATGCCTATGTTGGACTTTCTTAAGCATGTGATCGACATCTATAGAAAAGTAACCGTAATAAATAGCTACATTTTTTATGTATTCCCTTTGAGTTCCCTTCGAGAGCTTAAATTCATAGAAAATTTAGCTATTTACAACGGTTATTCTTCTATAGATGTCGATTGCATGCTTAAAAAAGTCCAACACAGGCATTATGTCAGAAATTCCACGTCCTTAATCCCAGGAGAAATTCGCGATAAGAAATTTGTGAAACTTATCTTCCACCGAATATCGAAAGGTATTGGTAAAGTTTTTAGGGGGCAGGATACGAACGTATGTTTTAGTTCGCGAAATACACTCAAAAAGCTTCTTGGCAATCTCAAAAGATAAAACGGACATGAAATTGCATGTAATGATTGTGACAAAGCCTGTATCGCTCAAACGAAACGAGCGATAGGTACTAGATTCAATGAGCATATCAGGTGTTACAGATGGTACGGGAAGAATTGTCTACTGCAGCACAACACATAAACCAAACTGGGCATGATATTAAACTAGAAAACCTGAAATTGATTAAGAACGTAACTTAGCCGCGGGAATTAAATGCTTACGAAACTATTTACACAAAAAGGAACACAAACATAGTCAATAAAGAGAACGGACTTTTACATTGCTCCTGTCTGTTCGATTTATTTCGGTAAGGCGGTCATCTGATTTATGGTACGTGCTATAATAACAAGAGCCCTTTTTCGTCTATCATTCCGTATATTCCACATGCTTTTAGTCTTAGTTTTATGGCGTATAGGCGGAAGGGACACAAATGTGACGGATATAACCGGTGCCTCGCTCTATTTTTATTCGGATGGGAGAGCCACATGTCTTGCGCCTCGTGGTGACAAGACCTTTCCGCCTTTTCTCCTTATTTTCGTATGGTTTAGTCCTAAGCGGCAAAAGTAGGTACCTGCATATATTTATCTTGAGAGTAGGGATAGAGCGAGTTTGTTAGAATTAATTTTTTTTCTCACATCATTCGGTCACGCGGCTGAAGATGAGGACCCGCGAATCCTCGAAACGGCTATTCCGAGTTAATTAATAATTTGTGTGATGTGGAATGTGCCGAGACTTATTGTTGTTTCCCATACTACCCCACAGTCCTTGCTACTATTATTAAAATGAGAATGATCTATTCAGGATGGTACGAAAACTCTTACATTTTAATGTGGGTTTACGTAATAAAAATTAATTAAAATAAAATATATGTAAGTATATAAAATAAAACAGTTAAAATATTGTTGAATGTTACAGTTACACAGGATTTCTATTGGAGACAATACGTGCCTGGCTACATTCCGTTGGACGCACTAGAAGCAGCTCCTGGAAAATATATAGGTCTTGCTTGGCATTGGAAAGGTCAATTGGTAGCTACGATTTATGCTGATAATCAAACAGCAGTTGCGGTAGAGGACAAAAAAGTGATTGTAAATGATGATGTTAAGGTACGTCGATTTATGTGATACATTTGATTGACGCACAGGGTGAGGCGTACGAGATTTTTCGATAGCACTTTTACTATTGATAACATACAGGCTGTTCAGTATTGAACACCAAACTGTGCCAAATTGAAACATCAGAAGAGTTTAGTATTAGTTTTAGTAGTATTTTTTCTGTATCCACCGTACAGAAAATTTATATTTCTAACGTTTTTGAGTAATGATGCAAACGTTCAATGTTGAAAGCAAAAGAGATATTTGCAGTTAAACGCGAATCCTGCATTTGGATATTGCAAACATAAGGTTTCTGGTGTTAGTACTGCTTGGTTACCATGGCAGTAATAAACAAAAGATACTGACGACATTTTTAAACTATTGATTCAAAATTCTGAGCCCAAGTATTTACTTGCAGTCGAAGAGGAGTCATGCATTTAGAAATCACATCCCAGTGGTTTCTAGTGTTAACATAGTTTGGTTACCATGACAGCAGTAAACAAAACTTACTGACGTTGACGCTGTTAGACTGCTGGTTCAAAACTTCCAACCTAATGAAAGAAAAGTTAACTAAAAGGTGTAATTTACACATTAGGAGAGACTGAAAGAAATGTCTCTTAGTTAGCAGGATGTATAAGCTGCGCTACCCTAACTGATGATGTCTGCAACGGAGAACATTTACCAAATTAAAGCTAAGATTTGATGCTACTGGAAACATTAATTTTGCTGATGTAGAAATAAAAAAAAGAACACGCGAAACAATATTTTAACAGAAGTTCCTACAGGCTAACAATAAATGTCGTAAACATAAATATATCACCATAAATTTAAAATCAAATCAAGAAATCTAAAAAAAAAAACAATAACCTATTACCCAAAAGCATGACTTATTTCTCAAGTACAGGTAGCCCTCGGTTTACACCGGAGTTTCGTTTCTAAAAAAAACCGGCGTAAACCGAATCGGCGTAAATTGAACCAAATTATAATGGGAGGTATGGAGTTAAGTTCCACCTCCTCAAAAAATAGACATATGCAGGTATGTATAACATTATTATATTTGAAGTTTATAAAATAATATAATATGTATAATTCAACTAATAGATGTATGTGTAATTGTAAAAATAAAATAAAATTCTCAATAACAAAAACGAAACAATATTTTGTCAAAAAAAATGTGAAATTTCAATGAGGTGTTATTATTTCTATATTGAAGTTCCCGATTTCGGATCTCTTATATCTTTTTTGAAAAAATTATCGAGTGTTAACTGTTTAGATTTTCTTTCTTTAAGAAGATCAGAATATGGTCGAATTGATGCGATAACACTCCTTTTTACATTCGAACTTCGTTCTCTATCTCACAGAGTTCATCAGTTACGGTTTCTATGGTTGAAAGAATACGCTCTAAATCGGCCGTTTTTATAGCTCTTAGAGGTTCTTCGTTTTCTTTCTCCTCCTCTGAATGTTGACGACTTAATTTTTTGGCTAATTCTTCGTTGGAAAGCGGCTGATCGTGACTCTCTAAAACTTCTGTCACATCCTCAGCTGTCACATCGTCTAATCTTACCTCTCGCGCAAGCCTACTAACGTCTTCAATAACATTCCCCACATGCTCTAATTCTTCGAAATCGTGCATAAATTTTGGTAGAAGTGTACGCCACACTCCACTTAAACACTTTGCTGACACTTCGTTCCTACCTGCCTTGATGTTGTAAATGCCTTTCAAAATATCATAGGACCAATAGTCTTTAATTGTTTTTTCTGCAGAGTCTAAGACTCTCACCATTTCCACTGTTTAAAAGTTGCAATAACTTCCTGATCCATTGGTTGCAAAAATGATGTATTTGGGGGCATGTAAAGAACTTTAACATCCAATGGTGTTCTTTCTTCAGCAAAGTTTTGAGGATGTCTAGGGGCATTGTCCAAGAGAAGAATTGCTTTGGATGGTAACTCATTTTCTGTACAAAATCGAAGCACGGTTGGACAAAAATAATCTGTGTACCAATCTTTAAAAACGTTTTGTGTAACCCAAGCTTTCTTGTTTCTTGTTCCATTTCCAATGGACTGGCACCATCTCTTTGTTTAGACCCTTAAGAGCACGTGGTGTTTGTGAATGGTATACCAACACTGATTTAAGCCTCAAAGTTCCGGAAGCATTAGCTCCCAACAAAAGAGTGACTCTATCTTTGGCAACTTTAAAACCTGGAGCCGAACGTTCTTCCTGGGATATGAAGGTTCGTGATGGCAATTTTTTCCAATAATCCACATAATTTGACACTAGGACTCTTACTTCGAGATTTAAATGTCATAAACCTACACTTGCTTTCCAAAAATATTTCTTCGCCTCCTCCTGTCTTCTTAAGATTTTCAAAAATTGTCTTTGCTTTCTCAGTTATAACAGCCTGAGTCAGGGGAATGTTTTTCTGATTTAAATCATTTACCCATAACGATAATAATTTTTCAATTTTTTCAAAAATTTTACTTCTTCTATAACTGACTTGTGTTGCATTTATCGCCGTAGATGGTTGCACAGACTCTTTTATTCTATGTGCATTTTTCATGATGGTAGTAATCGTTGATGGAGCTAAGTTCATACTTTTACAAACATTAGGACGCGTTTGTCCATCTTCCATTCTTCGAATCACTTCCATCTTTTTTCCAAGTGTTATAGATTTTTGTGTGCCTTTTTAGCACTATGTTCAGGTAAATTTTCTGCACTTTTTATGAGACGTGGTATTTTTACTTTATCAATAATTCACGTAAAAATATTAAATAGAAAAAATAAATGGATTCAATTCTAATATTGCATTTAATAAATGTGCATACGTCGTAGCAATTCGGTAAATACGTTAACACTGGAGCATCAACCAGTCTAGTTGTTTTGGTACTTCCCCAGTCAGGCCGGGGAAGCCCATTACGTACTCAGTCGAACCGGGGAATTTCAAGATGCAGGCATATGGCGTTGTTGTGAATCGGGGTAAATGGAACCGTTGTAAATCGAGGGCTACCTGTATTAAATTCCAACTCAAAAAATTTTTGTCCATTATACCTATCATCAACTTTATCCGTGAACAAATTGTATATGTACAACTTTGCCAAACCGTTCACTCATCCTGCATGTTAACAGCGTTGCATAACTGAGATTTTACACTAAAAGAAATTGAGACTAAAAAACTAAAAATTAATTAAACCGTAGTGTATTGTACAGCATTAGAAAGAAACCATGAGGCATCACATTAAAATTATTTAACATTATGGAACACTTATTAACACTAGTATCCGTAAACCTACGAACAAGACTTTCACCAAGTTTTGGCATGTAAACAGACAACTTCCTTGTGGTAATGTTTTCTATCCAATCGCGATAGTTTATCACGTTGACGTTATATTCTCCCGGTTTATTTCCGCCAACAATACCCACGATCTGCTTACTTTCAGAGAGATAAATCGGTGCCCCATCTATTTTCTCGAAATCGTCATATTTGCAAATGATTAGCGTTAAACCCACTTCACAATCCGTCAACTCCATCTCTTCGAATAAATAGTTTAGGATGGAAAAATGCGTATTCTCCGGTATAAATAGGGGTATCAAACCGACGGCAACCGTTTCGGTTATTTCGAACACCCTATTTAATTTCACCAAGCCAATATCGTACTGTTTCCGATCCGTCTCTTTCAAACTCTTTTCCTCTCGTTCTTCCGTGTAATATTCAGGATGTACGACTAATTTGACGGATTTTCTCCATTGTCGACCGGGATTACCTTCGTAATATTTCGTGATGCCCATGATCACCATTACCCTATCGTGTTCTCCTAGTTTGGTGGGACCCATTTTGTTCAAATCTAAGCAATGGGCCGCTGTTACCACCCAGTAATTGTCGATGTAGCTGCCCGCGCAATACGTGTACATACCGTATACTTCTATATCTAAGTGAGCAAATGAAGCAAATTCTATGAGCTTTGCTTCTGAAGACTCTGCTATAAGTTCGTATTGACCAAAAAAGAAATAACTAACAATCCAAAATAATACAATACTATTAGCTACTTCCATAGTTAGCGAAATTTACAAATCTGTTCACGTACAAATTAGATTGTTACTATTATTGCGTAAAATTAGTCAAGATTAACAATAAGCTAAAACTTGACAGATGTCATTACATGAAACTATGCTGCTACACTAAAAAAAAAAAATCCGGTACGGATATTAACCTTCGATACTGATATCACTACCAACGTTCAAGTAAATCCTATCGTGGTTTTTCGGACCATTTTTCAGTCTCATGCGAAATTTCTATTTCGATAGCTAAGTTCGAACCCTTTGTCAAAACCTACAGGGATTTCAAATGTTTTAGCTATGAAGTTAATGATTTTCGACCTTGACGATATCGACGACAAGATCGCGATATTTGATTCTTTAATAATTTCTCTTTTTGATCTTCATGCTCCTTATCGTACTTGTAGGGTTATACGAGAACGTAAACTGTGGGTAACTGATACCATCAAGACGATGCAAAAGCTAAGAGACAAGGCTTTTCTCAAAATTAAACGTTCTCGCAACCTCGCAGATTTTTCTTTTTATAAGGAGCTCTGTAATTTAACGACCGCAGCCCTTTAACTGCCCTCTAAACAATATTTCCTTCTAACACGGTGTCTAGAAAGTTTCGAATAATCGATTTCAACTAAAAACGAATAAAACTTAAGAGCTCAGGACGGTGCGGAAAAGAAAAGAATTATTGCCGATTAACGTTCAGAAACAAGTTGAATTTTATTATTAAAATTTTGTTGTTATCCTTAAGTCCATCAATATATATTCTTCTCTTTCCGTAAGTTTAATACATTCACTTACCTGAAACTGTTTCAGATCCAATTCCGCCGTCCTCCTCAAAAACCGAAACGTTGCCGTATCTAGTTTCAAACAAAGAACTGGTATGGCGAGCGGTGTCTGGCTTTCAATTCGAGGAGTTGAATCCGGCGGCAAAAGCAATCCATACAACATCGATACAGCGCCCATGAGTTCTGTGTCGTACAACGTGGTAACTTGCGATTTGCACAAAAAAAAAATTGATAAGGTTCACAACAAACAAGTACATGGTTTTCTGATTCTTACCAAATGAGTAGGATCTGAATCTTCTGGGCAATGATCAGCTAGAAAAGCTAGGAACTCCAGAGCTGCCAAGAGGAAAGAACAAACCGGAGGGATGTCGTGCACAGGACCTCTAACTGAGAGACAGCACGTTGACAGTTGATCTACAACTCCCAGACAAACAGCAAAACTGAAATTAAAGAAGAAAATATTGAAGTTAGATATTTTTTTGGCGTGTAGCTGATTTTAATTTAATGTGCGATATAGGACTCAAGAACCAAGAAGAACGCGTTCTAGATAACTTAAAACGTGTCAAGATTCTTCGTATTTAGAAAAGTTTGAATTTTTTAACGATTTTAGTGAAGAAAGAGAGGGATGACAGATGATTAATGATCAATTAAAAGAAATTGTAGACAAAAACAATGTTTATAGTAATTTTTTTCTTTTAATATACCTTGTCATTTGTCATATATACTACTGCTATATATACGCTGCTCACGATGGATGATATAATCAGGATTCCCGTGAAGTCAAAGATACAAAAGACATTGATGATCATCTATGTATTTATACAGTATAGAAGATTACTGGATGCTGTCCCGAACATTAATGAAGGTGGTACCGCTGTTAAAAGAGAAAAGAACGCTTACCTGGATTATCGCGTGCGGATTTCAAATAGCCACTCTTGATTATTGTCGTTTAATTGGGTGTGGACTGTATTTTTGAATAATCGAACTACAATTGCATTGCTAGCTTATTGCCTGCGTCCTTTATTGATTCTCACTTAGTGTGCATAAAAAATACTACATAAAAAACGCGTATTAGTGCGCTTGCGCACAATTGAAATATTATAACATAATACTATCATGCACTCTATTGACGCGTCTACGCGCAACGGAATATCTAAGAATATAGGCGCCCACAGTCACTTAGAACCAATTAATACTAACACCAGAAACCACTTGGATACAATGCATAAATGTAGGAGCTACTTCTAACAGTAAATATCTTCTTTTTTTCAAGCAAAATAAATTTCTTATACGGTGAATATAGAAAAAATATATGGTGCTATTTAAAAAAAATATATTTCTGGTGAAACTGACAAAGTTTGTTATGCAATTCTGATCACATGGTATATTTCGAAGACATTCTAATACATTGCCACTGGTTCACTACTTATCGATGGCTCTGTATATCCAGAAATATTTTGGAAAATAGCTTATGGTGTTTATTACATTATCTAAGAATATTGACCATCTACAATTTAGACAGTTGGCACAACTTTACGATTCTAGAAGATCGGAATATCCTGAACAAGTTATTTTATTTTTCGGGTGACGTTCTCGTCGTTATTTGAAATAGAACTCCCTGTATATTTTTTAATTTCTGCTTTAATTATTCCTTGATTCACAGTAATAAGGCATCATAAATTTCAATTTCTATCAAATATATTGCGTTGAGCTGTTTTTACCGTTTTAAAAGGTTTAATATTCCTTTGGTTCTATTAGCTACGGATTTTTCCACTCTAAATATCATTTTCACAATATTTTGGATATTATTTTGGTTTGTAATAGGCTATAATTCCAGTACAATCGTGTTTACTTCAGACATACTATTGTCAGCGTATCAAGCGTGGGAAGTTGCAAGAAATTATGAAACTAGAAGCAGAAACAACATTGTACCAAATAAACTTAATTACACTTACTACTAAAAGTTATCAATTACTATAGCTTTCAAAATTCTCATTCTCAGTATCCCGGACTCAATTCAAAAAAATTTTCATAAATTAAAGAAATATCTAATTAAACACGATGGGGCACAGCAAAGGGTTAATAATCTTTCTATTCTATTCTACTTTTAAAGCGAATGTGTAAAATTCAAAATATATGCAACGAAATTCGTTTCTTTGTAAATTAACTGCAAATTTTTTCAGATATTTTGCTCAATAGTTCCGTACAAATTCTATTGGATGCCAGTAAACTTCACCGTGTCAAACGCTGAACTAATGAACGGTGCAGTTAAGGCAGGATATTATAACGCGCTTAAAAGCGATATATTCATTGGCAAGATTTTCGACGAAGATGAATGGAAGATAGGAAGAGTGATGCCAGTCGACAATACACGTCATAAAGGCCTTTGGGTGTGGAACAAACGAGGAGCTCGGAAAAACATTTTATTTTTCGAAATGCTAAAATTCATCGAAACTACTAAGCAAAACAACAAAAAAACAGTAGATGCTAAGGAAGAATAACACCAGGGTAGGTTCAGAAACTGTAAAATAAAAACGTTAGTTATTATAAATAGTTGGTTGTTTCTTTTTACTCGTCTATAATAGTAATAATAATAATAATAATAATAATAATAATAATAATAATAATAATAATAATAATAATAACAATAATAATAATAATAGTAATAATGATAATAATAATACTGATACTGACACTGACACTGGCACTGGCACCGGCACCGGCACCGGCACCGGCACCGGCACCGGCACCGGCACCGGCACCGACACCAGCACTGACACTGATACTAATACTAATACTAATAATACTAATACTAATAATAATAATAATAATTTTCGATCCTCTTGTACATTCCGCATGCATCTTTAGTTTTAAAAGCAGAGAAGGAAAGAAGACAAGTTTGACGAACAGAAAGGTCATAACCGTTGTCTCGCTTGATTTTTATTAGGGTAAGATGACCATACGTCTCGGTTCGTGGTGATAAACCTTTTCCACATTTCTCCTTATTTAACTGGCTTTCTAGCCTAAACGGCAAAAACAGGTACTTTTATCCCGTTACGCTTGTCGTTGACTGGGCTTACAATAACTATTTGATACCCCCGCTCCAAAGATCGGAGGCTCCGAGAGGAGTAGGATCTATCGAAAAAGGTGTAATAACCGCCAGAGGAACTTTCACATTGAACGAGTGGCCATACTGAATACACTGTACGAGCTGGAATGACGGCTGTGTTCGACGATGTAAAATTTACAACACTTCAGCATATTTTGCCATGTCCAAATACCAAATTGTAACAAGTATAAAGCTGGCAATGTGAGGATACTCAAAGCTTCAGTGGTCGACACAGCGTATTTACAGGTTGTTATATTTACGCATATTAAACAACCAGGTAAGTTTTTCTTAAGAACGTTTTATAAAATTTATTTTGAATGAGAAAGAGAAAGGTACGATCTTACTAGCATCATAGTTAAACGCCGGAGTATATGGGCACTGATGAGAATTTTCCAGTAAACTTTTCTCTATACTATTAATAGTCCTCTCTAGTTAGTGAAGTCAATTAAATGCATATTTCGTATCAGTGAATGGTAGTAAACATTCTGCAGAATTACAACATCTCATACGTCGATCCTGGATAAGCTATACTCAGAAAAAAGTATGTGCATTTCGTTTGCTATAAATAAAATCCCCGTTGGATTTCTAACTTCCAAGTAAACTGTAACGGAAAGCCCGCAATTTAATATTACGGAATCGCATGTTATCATATTGTTATAATATCTTTATCACATGTGACCTTAAGTATCTTTCTCCGTCTGTATGTCTCATATGTTTACATTCCTTTTCATTTATACGATATTAAAGCAATAACTGCAGTCCTGAACATCGCTGTGTTGTTTAAGTGCCATTGTTGGAAACTATTCTCACCATTTTAGAAATGTTTTCGATACGTTTCTGTTTGCTTTTAGTGTATCCTATATGTCTCCTGGCACAACAGAGTAAGTACTGATTTGAATTCATTGATTTTATATTAATCGAAATAATGAAACATAAATATATTACAGCTTGCATCCAAAACTTTTATTGGAGGGATTTCATCCCGGGAACTATACCATATGATGCTTTACATGTGCAAAATAGCCGATATATAGGCCAGGTACAAATTAACAGAAATAATGTACCCGGAACCATAATACCGCATGGTAGTAACTCCTTTGTTGCGGAGTTTGGTGGAAGGCAGATCCATAAAGTAAATATACAGGTTCGTCAAATATGATAAAAAAATTATATGAGCGGAATACTTTCCTATATTCTTGCCAATAATACACAATTAGCAAAATATTAGGATGCCTTCTGTATATTTCGAATTTGATACTAAAACAATTGAATGTTTGAAAAATTGATATAAGTTGATTCAAAGTGTTTTTTTCTTGACGATATGACTCGGTTATTATTTTGTTAGCGATAGAATGGCATTCAATGTATTCTTGTTATTTGTGACGAACCAATGACCGTTCGAACGAATTTAAATACTTTTAAGGTAAAAGAAAGAAGAAATTTGTTAGTAGAATGATTTTATATTAATTCCTTAAATATTTTTTCGATTTTGCTTAACTTTTATTGTGATACTTATTTTTTGACGCCACTGTATGTTCCTCTTGAATGATATTACATATGAAGTTTTGTAACGCTTCATATTTTGAAGTTGTTTTTCCTCCAAGAAATAATACGTCAGGTGAATTTTAGGTATATAAAGCCAAGTAGAGTTTAATTCCGCAGAAGTTTTCTCCTGTCCCTTCCAGAACCTTTCCACTTGCATCGCTGACGGTTAGAACTATCCTTGGTGGGTTTCCCTGTCTATATTGCCGTCGGCTAAAGCTGTTCTTGGTAGACTTCTCCGACTGTACCCGCATCGCTAACGGTTATAGCTGTGCTTGGAGGTTCTTCCACACTGCACTAGATATTTTATTAATTTCCGTTTGTTTATTTTGTGTATATAAATTTCAAAGTTAAAGCTCGAAAATATTTGCAAATTTTCCTGAACGTGTTTCTTGAACATAGACGCACCGTGAATTAGATTTTATTTCATTTGCTTCATTGTAAGAACTTGGATTTGTTTTGACTGATTTTATTTTATTATTTTGTAAGTAAAATTAATTGTTATCTCTTTCATTTTAAATGAGCCCTGAACGATCGCTACCCCAAGTTAGATCGTTAATGAACGCTGTGCTCACAATCACGGTAAGTTACTATTTCCGCAAAGTTCGCAATCAATAATACTAATTTTCACCCAGGAGGTTGTTCTCTCCATATTAGACGTTTGACATTTGACAGTGTTATTTTTTTGTAAATAGGAAAAGACTCGTAGCGCCATTTAGTAGCGGGAAGCGGAACTACTTATCTACAAGTATTACCGCTAAAATAGAGATTTTATTGTCACGTTGAGAACGTAATAATATTTACAGAAAATAAAGAAAGCAAGGATTATTTTTTCAAGTTTGTTAAGAAAATAACTAATATTATTTTTTCGAATTTTTAAATATTGTAATGTCATCAAAACCGTCAAGTACCTGATTCAGAGAGGAAAGCAGAGGTTATAAACTATAACTTTGCTTGCTTAAACGATTTGATTTTCATCTGTTTGATGCTTTGTCTAAGTATTCGAGCGCTAACCAGCCAAAGTCCACTGCACTCGTTGATAATTCATTTGATGCAAATCAACGCCGTATAAGACTAAAGCATCAAACACATTGAAGTAGTTTCCAAATAATGTGATAACAAGAAGAAACCACTTAAAACCACTATCAAATTATCTGAACCGTTGCATATTTTAAAACTACTACTGCTGGTACACTGTAACGTCATCTTCCCTCTTCAATGCATACAAATGCTTCGATTCTATAGATTCCATTAGCCATGGTTCTTTATTACTTCCATTAAAGATAAAATACCTTTACTTTTCTAGAAACCGTAAAATCGCTCAGTGATTTAAGAGATATTAAAACTCAAAATTACAATTACACAAAAGAACAAAGGTTAATCAAAACATAAATTCCAGTTGTTTTAAATATGAAGATATAAAGGTATCATTCATTTTGCAAATTGCGAGTATCGAGTATCAACACATTGAAATAACATACATACCTTGTTATATTTATTATGCGATTAAAGTCACGTACATAAGTACATATTTCTGTGTTTAGGTTTTATGCAGTCCCGAACTACAAAGGTTCTATTGGGAGAAAGTCGATTTCGCCAAGCCGTACGATGAACAGATGAAGAATTCCGTTAAGGGAGGGTTTCAAGTCGATCTGGATTATTACATAGGAGGTGCTCTAGACAATGGAGAAGTAAAAATCGGCAGAGTGATCCCTATAGAATATGATGGTAAGCGCGGCCTGTATATCTGGCACCCTAACGGACAGGTTAAGCTAGTGCAACAGTTTTTCTTACTGAAATATAATCCTACAAGTACCCCAGTAAATAGTTCTGTAATTGCTTGATTGATTAATACAAGAGTAAAATTAATAACAATGTGATATAATGTGTTTCAATACAATGTAATAAATGTACAATGTACATGACAAAGTAAATCGTTGGTATCGGTTGTCAAATTAGTGCGAAATATTGCACTAGTGCGGCACTGATTCCTAAATGCAGTCCTATATAAGCCTTTCCACGTTTGATAATGTTTTGTGCATATGCATTAATCATCTGAAGTCTAAAAGAACTGCTGGCTATGACTCTGTATCGAGTTTTCTAGTAGGTAAATGTGCTAATTCTTTCACTATAGCACTCACAGGAATATGTCAAAACAGGAACATTTCCTACGTTGTGGAAAGTTGCCAGCATTACACCAGTTTAAAAAGAGCGATCCAACTTAAGAAGAAAACTATCCACTGATTGGAATGTTATCGAACTTTGCAAAGGATTTTGAACATGGAAGTCAAACCATTTTTATCACAATTTCAACATGGATTCCTTTCGGGTAGATCCACTATCACTAATTTAACAACGATTACGCAATTTTCAAGTGAAGCCTTAGATAAGTGACAGTAAGTTGATGTAATTTATACAGACTTCTCCAATGCTTTTGACGTTATCGATCATACATTCACCGAGAGAAATGTATAGATTATTATACCACAATTGTAGTGCATTCTACCAGAATCAACGGTTACTATAGTGACAACTATCGAAGTAAGTAGAAAATAGCCTGTTATCGTAGTTATTTGAAGTGGCTGCCTGTACTCCATATTTACATTAAAAATAGTGCTTCAAAATTATAGTAAAAAAAGTACTACAAAATTGCAGCTGAATTACCATACACTTGTAGTAAAATTCTGGTTAAAGTAGAAAATTTGAAGAAACGGATTCTTAGTATAAGTAAGTGGCCGCTATAACACAAAACAATATTTTTTTAGGATAATAAATAGCTTTCTTAGTTCAAGAAAGTGTTTAGATATTGTTCATAAATCAATAGTTTCATTTTCTTAAAATAAAGCATTTATTTACTTAGAATTCTTGAAATGTATATTATTTATATCCATATTATTGATTGCACTTACCTTGTTTAAAACAGTATGACCTATTTGTATAATAATGCATAATGCAGCAAATTATTCTCATGCTTGTAATAATATTACATTGCAAGAAAATTGTAATTTGAGGTTAGTTAATAAGATGAAAGTATATGATACTTTACCATTTTAATACAGGAAAAAATACTGAAATTACATCTGCAATTGTAGAAAACTCCATTACAAATAGCTATAGGATTAGTGTCGAGAACAATTTGTAGCAATAAATGAAACAATATTGTAGAAGACAAGAGTGGCGCATGCTCCAAAAGACACAATTTTTATAGATTATTGTATGTCTTCTCACCTTGGTGCCACCTTAGTACCACCTCGGTACCTTGGTATTTTGGTACCATCTTGGTAAATTAGTGCTTTGGTACCTTGGTTCCACCTTGTTACCTTGGCATCATCTTGGCACCACCTTGTTACCTTGGTTCCTTGGTAACACCTTGGTACATTGGTATCTCAGTACCTTGGTGTCATCTTGGTACCACTTTGGTACTTCGGTGCCACCTTGGTTCCATCTTGGTACCTTGGTACCACGTTAGTTCCACCTTGGTACCACATTAGTACCATTTTGGTTCGACCTTGGTACCACATTAGTACCTTGAAAGCAAGTAAATCCCATTTTACCCAATCGCAGTCATTGGGTAAAATCGACCACTAGTTAGGCTAATTTCTATCATTCTATAGTATGTTCCGCTAACTGTTTTTAGGAGAATTATCTGCGTGAAAACGTAAAATCTAATATCTGCAGTATTACACAGTGCGGTACTCGATATAAAATGTCCAATGACCAAAAGTATTTTGGCTATTTGGTTAATTACCGTTTAACAGAACTGTGCTATATAGCAGAATTCTTGCTAATTGCAAGTAAGTGAAAAAATGCGCCTAAATCTAAATGAACGGAATTTTAAAGACTGAAGGAAGACCTTTATATTCTGTTAGATTTAGGTTCAGTACATTTATTATATGTTCTAATAATTCCTCTTGCTATTTTTTTTTACACCTTGTACATACTATAATAACAATTATCATAAATTTTGCATTTTTGTATATTTATAACCAAAAATAACATTAAAAATTTTAATAAAACAAGTCGTCTTATTCTTCAAACTTGCCATGTATTACAATTGTTTTAGGTCATTTCTCCAAACACATAAATCGTCATTAATCTTTAAAAATAACACCCCCTTCACTGGAAATGACCGTGTGATTATATTTGAGCATATAAAATTGCATGAATTTTTTTGGTTTGCCATTCGAGTCCCAAACGTACAGCCCTAAAGTGCTTGCGACATCCATCGAGACAACTTTGCCGATTTTAATCTCCCCCGAGTCCAGAGCGTAGCCTATGAACAGTTCTAAGCCCGGCTGCCAACCACCTCTAACGGCATTTTTCATTTGTGTGTCATGTGGTTTGGTGAAGTCTACGTTTTCCCAATAAAGTCTGTTTAAGTCTCCAGCACATAAAATCTGAAATAATGGACAGATAAGTATATTTTGAAGTTAAAAGAATTCATATAAGTAAACCCAAAATTCAATCATCAGTCAAGAATATTCCTCTTACTTCCTGTGTGTTCTAGGAATAAGACATGTAACAAATTAGAGAAAGATAATGTTTAGTTCAGAGCATTTTTATTCACAATAATTATCAATAAATAAATATCACAAAACAAAATTAAAAAATGATACCATATATAATTATAAATTAACTTTAAAATAAAATTTGTGTAAGAGACAAAAAGACAGTAACAAATAATTCCATTCTTAAATATTTGGGAAAATTTATTTGTGTAGATAGCGATTTTCACATCCTTTAAATTTAATATTGTAAATAATATTAAAACTATCATTTAACTTTTCAATTTAAAATAAACAGATATTGGTTTTTCTAAGGAATATTAAATTGAAATTTGGAAATGAACGGGTTTGTGTTAAACGATAAGGATAACCTTTTTCAACACATTTAATCAAATATGAGTAAAGTAGTCAGAGTCGCTGATGTGTAAGAGATGTTCACAGTTAAAGAGGCAAATTTAATTTAGAATAGTAATATAAACATTAGTACAAATTAATAAATTAATATGTTCGTTCAATACAAAAATAAAACTGTGTATTATAAAATTAATATAAAAATTAAGTAGTAGATGGAGTTCAGAGTTTTAGTGAAACTAAGACTTCCACTTCACCTACAAACCAAATAGTAAACGTGATACGTACGTATTATGTATGTAAAAAGACAATTGTGATGAAATTAGAAGTTCCACCATTCCTTGCAACTAACGGTGCTGCAAAAATGTAATAACACAATACAAAGTATCTGAGAAGGGCGAAGGCGACTCAACATCTTTTGTTTTGACAAACAATTTGGAATAATTTAGATTTAACTAATAAAACTGAAACCAGCTAGCCTATATCCATATTTATTGTAGTAGTTACCAATGTTGTATGAAAAGGATCTCTTAAAAAGCTGTGTCTTGTGCTTTGGCGGTGTTAATAAGCCCTTAAACCGAAGATTCAAATTTTGGATATCTGTTCTATATGTAATTGTGTCGTGCAAATAACTAAGAGTTTTAGCAACTACAATTTTATAATAAAGAAAGTGTTCATGTATTTGTCTCCTTTTATCCATTTTAATCCAGTTCAATGAATTGTATGCGTGACTAATATTATCATATTTTCGAATACCGCAAATTAAACGAATACAATTTTGAAGCCTCTGAATTCTATTCTTATTGTATGAAGTTAGATGAGGACCATACAAGCTGTTACAAAAATTAAGCCTACTTAAAACAAACGTGTCACAAAGAAGCCTTTTTGTTTGTTAATCGAATAAATGTCTATTTCGGTATAATATTTTCAATTTAGAAAAAGAAAAATTGATCGATTTTGTTATATGTTCTTCAAATCGTAAGCCTTGATCAATTTGTACACCCAAAAGCTTAATTGAAGTGGTTGATTTCAAAGTAAAACCCTTAATATGAATTACAAGATTGTTTCCCAATTTTCTTAAATCACTCATTCTACCGAACGTGATCATAGCACACTTGGACGGGTTTAGTATTAATCCATGATCAGAACACGAATTAACGAATCGTTCAATACCTTGATTTATTTTTATCCGCGCTCTATCGATTTCGTTAAGGTAAAACGAGGTATATAATTGGGAATCGTCTGCATAGAAGTGATAATCCCAGTCTTTTAAACATGTTACCAAAGTACTGGCGTAAATTGAATACATTGTAGGACCCAAAATGGATCCTTGAGGAACTCCCGAGTTGGCATGCAATTCACGTGCATTAATCGGGTCTATAATAACAGCCCGATTTCTGTTGCTGAGATACTGCAAAAACAACCCACGGCTGCATCGCCCAATCCTATATAGTTTAGAATACTTGAGAGAAATTGGTGGTTAACAACGTTAAAAGCTTTTGAAAGGTCAAGTGAAATCAAAACCGTAATTTTGCCTGTATCTGTAACTTTCAGAATGTCACAGATCTTTAAAAGACCGGTGTTACAACTGTAGCCTTTTCTAAATCCCGATTGTTTGTCAGGTAATACATATATTGTTGAGTTTCAAATGTTCTTGTAGTTGGGCATTTAGAGCTTTCTCTAAGACCTTAGATAATACCGGCAAGAGACTAATTGGACATCGGTTTTTGAATTTAGTGGGAATGTTTTGGCAAGAGTTATAATATGAGCTAGCTTTCAGCTGTTGGGATAAGCAGAGTTTATAATGCACAAATTGATCATGCGAGTAAGTTCCTCTATTAAATGAGGAAAGCATAAATTTAACATACGTATACTAATATTATCGGATCCAATAGTTTAAATACTACAAAGAATGTTCAAAACATCAGTGATATTGGACTGAAGTTGAATTTTCGAGGTAAAGGATTTTTTAGTTTTGTGGAAATTGAAAAGGTTATAAGGAGTTTATAAAGAAATTATTTAGAGCGTCAGCATTACACAAATGAGTTTGTTGCAGTTATTAAACAGTTTACATTTGTCAGTAGTTTTCCAAAGGAAGTCAACGTCTCCAGTATTAATAGAATTACGGAAAAATGCTTTACGTTCATTTCTAATGGTAGTAGTAAAATTTCTAAGGATTTAAATACTCCCAGGTAGCCGCAGAACGCGTACTCTTAAATTTCGCCAGTACACTATCTCTTAAGGGCACTAAGTATTTAATATTACAGTAATCCATGGACAAACTGTCCAAGGTATTTTGAAATTTTATAGCTGCAGGTATATCTAAAGCTAGTAAATTTACGTTAAAATCTCTGAGACATATGATAAAATTGTAATTCAATAAGAAGTGAGAGAGGGAGGCCTCAAAATGTTGAGATGAGGATTTGATGGTTTCTGTAATTGACGTTGGTGAAATCCCTAAACATAATAAAAATACATTCACGTACTTTAAGCAATATTAAATACCTATTACTATTATCTACTATCTAATACCTAATCACTTAATTCCCTGACAAGGTTTTAAACCACCAACGGTTTTTATATTAACACATTCGCGAAAAACAATCTGATTGTAAGTCGAAATAAACAAGCATTGTGATATATGTACTTTAAGCATAAACATTTTACATTTATTACTTACTTATTACTTACTTGATATTCTCTCTGTAACAAATTCTTCCATTCCAGTCTATAGCAATAACATTAGTACTTGGATAGAGAGTACCGGGATTATTTCCTTGATGAAGGACCTGTCCTACGTATCTATTTTTTCCGACGAGAAAAGCATCGTACGGAATAGTTCCTGGTACATAATCTCTCCAGTAAATATCCTGTACGACAGCTAAAAGGATATATTATAATTAATACCGCAAAATTACACATATGTATATAGAATGCTTACAGTTAGATAATATTAGAATGGGATAAGTCGATATTAAAATGAGGACACTTAAAATCATGGTCTATATATGTATGACAGTAGGATTCGTATCAGAATAACATGAAACCAACCAGCGTTAATTTGAAAGGTTCATTGACAGAGGTCAACACAGATTGAATTACACTTTTTCAATGAAAGATAAAGAACTTTCGAATAAGTTTCTGCTTGCTACTGCGGTTAATGCTAGATAAGAAATGGATCACAGGCGTTTCTTGGAGTTGGGCAAGTCATCAATTTGGATTAAAAATGTTTTCACGAAACTTCAGCGTCTTTCTATAATTTTCCTTGGAATTTTTAACGTAATTAATTAATGAAATTAATTATAATTGTGTCCACGGCAAGGAAACGAATCACAGATCTCCCGCTTTCCAGGCATTAAATAGTGAGCTTCCTCAGATAGGTCCTTGTAGTGTAGTGGTTAACGCGTCCACCCGGAAAACGGATGTGGGGTTCGATTCCTTGCCACAAACATAATTTTAATTAATTTAATTGATTAATTACGTCGGAAATTTCAAGGAAAATTATAGATTTTCATAATCCATCGACGGAAGCCAAATATATTGATTTACTGTCTATGTTCCGCTAAATGCAAAGCAACGTTTTCGATTTTAAGTTTCTGCATCAACAATTCTTCCTTCTATACTAGTGTCCTAGCTTCATGGTTAATATATTCGGTGTTGAATCCAATTGGGATTTATACTTATTTCATTATTTGACAAACCATTACATTTTTTTGTATTAGAAAAGTCTTCATTTTTGGTGAATATGAAAATGTTGATTGAGACTAAAACTTAGAATCTGGAACCTTGGTGGCAGCGCCCGAGTTTTATATGATGCAAATACGCTGGGGCATATTTTTTGGAAGAAGGGGGTAATGTAACGAAGGTCGCATTGCATAAAATGCGATTTAGTTCAGTGTGACGGATTCTCGACAACATCTTTAATATGTACAGGATGTATTGTAGACTACGGTGATGCTGACGAAAGATATCATTCAATATTGATGGTAGCATTGAGTTACATATGATTCGGACGTAAGTGAAATAGGAAGCAAGTAAGAAGAAAACAGTAGATAGGTGCGAGATTATGGAAAAGTAGAGATATTAACATTAATTTGTTTAGAGTAAAGGTGGGATATTAAGATTTAGCAGTGTTAGGAGAGTAAGGAGAATAGTGGAGTAATTGGAAGATCAGGGTAATAGAATGGGGAGAGTAGTAGGAAGGATTAGAGTAATTAGGATCGTTAGTGTAATATAATTGTAGACGATAAGTGGAAAAAATGAAAGAAAGTGTACGACAGTTGTCTTTTTAGTTTTACAAGTAGCCGCGTGGAGGGTGCCACCAATGAAACGTCGCCTGTCAAAATAAATTTCAATATTTATTGAACTTGAATCCAAAATTTCATTAAGGCACGGCAAGTGATTTCGCCACAGCAAATTTTTGAAGTTGACAAGTCACTCGAAAAATAAAACCGAGCAGAGAATATTTTTACGCAATAATTTTTTACAACCTTCGGAGTGGATTATCTCGACAACAATGTCTCGTCGAATTGATTTCTGTTTCGCGCAATAAACTACCACATCAGTCGACAACTTCGCGCTGGTACTGCGAATTCTAACGTGCACACACCAATCTGAACGACAATTCCAGGACAGGACCACCAAAGACAACAATCACTCAAAAATACATCGCTGCTGTGTGCCAGTTGGTCAAGGAAGATATCGCGAGACAGAGACATCGTTAATCATTTCAAAGACCTCAACCTAAAAAATTCTGCATGATGAATTGGCTTTGGGAAAGTTAGTTTCCCATTGGATTCCACATCTTCTAACTGAAGAACAAAATGCGGCTCCCATTAATTGGCACCGAAAAGCTTTTAGTCGGTTCAACAATGGAAGCTTAAAAAATGTTTACAGAATCATGAGTACTGACGAATCATGGATTTATTCCTATGAACCCGAAACCAAACGTCAATCCGCTGTGTAGGCGTTTGAAGATGTGGAGAAGCCAACGAATGTTATCTGTTCCAGAAGTGTGTAGAAGAAAATAGTCGCAATTTTTGTTTCAATTTCGGGTCATGTTGCTACAATTCCTTTAGAAGATCGAATAACGGTTAATTCCAATTGCTATATAACCATTTGTTTACCAGAAGTAATTGCCGCGCTCCGAAAAACCAACCAACAATGACGAATCATCTTCCACCATAATAAGTTCACGTCACATATAACTCAAATACCGATTGAGTTTCTAAAGCAGCAAAACATCGAGTTATTAGGTCATCCTCGGTACAGTCCTGACCTAAGTCCCAACATTTTTTTACGTTCCTTAGAATTAAGAATGGGCTGCATGGCCACGGTTCTAGTCGCCGGAAGAAGCAGTTGATGACTTTAAAATGACAATTTGAACAGTTCCAACTGATGACCGGCATAACTGCTTTAACAGGTGGTTTGCAAGAATGAGAAAGTGTGTTGATCTTTGTGGAGAATACTTTGAAAAACAATAAAGCGCTTTAAGTCGATCTTCTACTTGCTGTTATGACTAAATGCAAAACTAAAGCTTCGAAACAATTGGTGTTGTGTATAGGTCCCCCGATCACCAAAATAGGAGGAACTATTAGCAGAACTTCAGGTACCTCTCAACTATTCAAATTATCCCAGTTACGCACTTCCACGTGACAATATGTTATAGTAAAAGCGTGAACAAGAACTTCTCATACGTAATCCGCAATATCATGTATGAAGATATTAAGTATTAGGGGTTCAATATTTAAACCTTGAGGAACTTCGGACGTTGCGGTATAATTAAAAGTGGTGAAACAATAAATAAAGGCAAACTGTATACAAGTAGATATCAACGTCACGAAGAACTTAATTGATTTGCTAAATCCAAGGGATTTAATTAATAATGAACAATACAATACTCTAGGCAATCAGCAATAAAGGCCTTCAAGAAATCAATGTAAGTTGTGTCCATTTAATTTCTATCATCTAAGGTCTATTTGAAATAAATTGAGTGTAGTAGAACAGAAGAAGCGACCGCTTACAGACGAGTATTACAATGTACTGCCGAAGTAATTTCAAAGTTAGTGTTAAATAGATTGGATAAGTTTGAACTTTCAACAAATCAACTGTTGATGTTTATGAGTGATGGTGCCGCAAACATGCTTTCTGTAGGCCGGTCTCTTAAAAAACATTGTGCTAACTTGTTACATATTACGTGTAAAATTCATACTTTCAGTCATATAGCAGATGGTATTAGAAAATGTTATCCTGAGGTAGACGCTTTAATAGCGCATACAAAAGCAGTGTTTGTCAAATCCCCAAAACGTATTCGAAAACTTCACAGACTGTGCCCCCGTATGCCTGAGCCACCAGAACCTATTCTTACACGTTGGGGAACATGCTTACAGGCCGCGTTCTATTATTATAAATATTTTGAGAATATTAAGAACGTGGTTTTACAATTCCATCCAAAGGAAGCTGCGGCTATCAAGGAAAGCCAGTCGAAATTTCAAGATAGATTAAAACGGATTTAAAAACTAGTCAGAACAGTTACTTCGTACTAGTGGAGGCAATAGAAAAATTACAAAATCCTTCGGTGTCGTTAGTGGAATATCTGCAAATAGTGCAACATGTTCACGCGCAGCTATGCGCAGTAGAAGACGCAAAAGATGTTTGTATTGTAGAAAGGTTTGAAAGTGTTTTAGAGAAAGATTCTGATTTTGGCACATTGAGACAAATTTGTGAAAATGCGTCAACAGAACCGTTAAGTTGTTCCAAAGATTATTTTAATTACGCAAATATAACGTCACCAGATGTAAAACGTTCGTTTTCTGCATATAAACACACTTTTTCCTCACGCCCCACTCGGTTTGCCGAAATAACTGTGGAAACATATCTAATGTTGCAGATATTTAACAGACATTATTCACTTTGTGATTTCACGGAAGACTCTTACGACGGTAAGTGTTTGAGCACGTATTATATTTTATTTCTGACCATTTATTTTGTGTAAACTTTCATGCGCCCGTCACTGGCTGTTGGCGCAAATTAAGCAACTCTAGACTTATGACGTTTATCGGAATTATGAGATTATTTTTACCAGCAAAGGGAATTTACATGCACCCGGGACTTTCTTAATCACATAATTTCTCTGGAAAATACTAATAGTGTTTTAGCATCTGTTGTTATCTCTTATTGACACTAACAAATACACATTTCTTCATTTTTCCATGTAATCTTTGTTTATAACATTATAAGAATCGCACTGTCGCAGCGATAAAGTTTATATCTCTTTATTTAAATACATTTACTAAAACGTTAACCAGATCAGTATGTCTGTGATATTTTCTGTACATAAGCAGTGTGTTATAATTTATAGAAATTGAAAATTAATTAACAATGACTACGATATATTTTTATTTATTTCTAACGCATCCGCTTATAATATTAGCACATGGTAAGTACTTTAAATGTTTTCCTAGTTTTATTTTTAGTGTAATAACGTATTCATAATTGTTTATAGTTTCTGTGCAAGATGTTTACTGGAGGGACTACGTCTCCGGTAATATACCTTATGATGCTTTCGTAGCTACTCCGAAGGATAGGTACATTGCACAAGTCAGTTATCAAGGCTACAATCCAGGAATTTTTTACCCCGATACTCAGGTTGCTGCGATAGATTGGGCTGGCAAGCAAATCATCAAAAATAATTTCAAAGTAAGTATCTATAATTTTTTTCTAAATTTGCATATTTTCTTTAGTAATATGTACACAGCTAACGGAATGGTTTGTGAATTTTGATAATAAAGTTATTGCAAATTTTATACTGATAGAAACATTTCTGTTTTCAATGGTGCCAACAAAATATTTCTTACAACAGAATAAATTATTTTTTTGAAATGTTTATTTAAATAAAAGTACCGTTTAAATCTAAGAAAACGTAATGCTTTTCTTGAAATATATTGTAATGTTTAAAAATAATTTATCAGCAGACAAATTGTCGTTCATTTGATAATCTTTCTAAATATTATTATAGCACATCCAGTCTAATAACTAGAGTTGGCCACGCGCGCCAACAGGCAGCTGCGTCGTATCTATACGGTTACATACAAGCCTCAGTGTAGCTTCGACCTTCCATTAGCGCGGTACGTGTTATTTAGAAATGTTGCGTACGTCGTGCAAACGACCCAAGGCGGACCAAGTTAGAGAATTTTTAGCCGAAATTCCTGACTTAACGTATGATAGCGCTAAAATTGAATGTGTAGTATGTAATGTCCCGTTGATGAGTTGGTCCAAAAGGGACTGTCTACGGCACGTAAACAGTGAACGGCATGCTCCAAAAAAAAACTTGCACACGAGACTATGACACATTTTTTTCAATTTCTGTGTTACTATTATTGTACGTAATATACCGTTTAATTTACTAGACAAGGAAGGGTTTGTCTTGTTTTGGAATAACTATTCGGAGTACAAATTACCAAGTCGGACATCGTTACGAAGGATACTGCCATCTGTTCGTGAATATGTGGAAAAAAGAATTAAATCGGAGTTGAATGAAAAAAAAAATGTGGTTATGTGTGGACGAAACGGCAGATCGTAAAAAAACATTCGGTCGTTAATATAATGGCACGTAAAATGGAACCGCATCAATCGTCACCTTCAATTCTATTAGCTTCCAGACGAATACAACAATGTACTGCGGAAGTAATTGTAAAGTTAGTGTTAAATACATTGGAAAAGTTTGAACTTTCAACAAACCAACTGTTGATGTTTATGAGTGGTGGTGCCGCAAACATGGTTTCTGTAGGCCGGTCTCTTAAAAAGCATTCTGTTAACTTGTCACACATTACGTGTAACATTCATGTTCTCAATCTTGTGGTAGATCAGAAAACGTTATCCTGTGGTACACGCTTTAATAGCGCATACAAAAGCAGTGTTTGTCAAATCCCCGAAACGTATCCGCGAATTTCACAGACTGTGCCCCCGTATACCTGAGCCACCAGAACCTATTCTTACACGTTGGGGAACTTCGTTAAATGCTGCGTTTTATTATCATAAATATTATCAGAATATTAAGAACGTGGTTTTACAATTCGATCCAAAGGAAGCTGCCGCTATCAAGAAAAGCCAGTCGAAATTTCAAGATAGTCGGGTTAAAACGGATTTAAAAATTATTCACAACAATTACTTCGGACTAGCGGAGGCAATAGAAAAGTTACAAGATCCTTCGGTGTCGTTAGTGGAATCTGTGCAAATAGTGCAACATGTTCACGCACAGCTATGCGCGATAGAAGACGCAAAAGATGTTTGTGTTCTAGAAAAATATGAAAGTGTTTTAGAGAAAGGTTCTGATTTTGGCACATTAAGACACATTTGTGAAGGTGCGTCAACAGAACCGTTAAGTTGTTTCAAAGAATATTTTAATTACACAAATACAACGTCACTAGATGTAGAACGTTCGTTCTCTGCATATTAACACATTTTTTCCTCGCGCCGCACTCGGTCTGTCCAAACAACTGTTGAAACATATCTAATGTTGCAGATACTTAACAGACATTATTCACTTTGCGATTTCACGGAGGACTCTTAAAATGGTAAGTGTTTGAGCACGCATTATTTTATTTTTATTTAACAACTACGCGAAACTATTTACGACAGCAAACATCTACACACAATAGCTCTACTGGAACCCGAGGCCTAATCGAAACAACGCCGCTGCCAGTTGGCGCGCGTGGCCAACTCTACTAATAACATTCAACAATATGATTAGAATAAATATGCGTGAAGAAACGAATAAATGTAGATTTTCATTAAGTACATGACTCTGTTGTAAGAAGTAAATACACTTTCGTGGTGAAGAGAAGTTTTTAAGTAGGTACTTTTAATTTTCGTATCATGCGTTCTTTCTTTCATTTAAAATCTTCTACGTCATATAGTAAAGATACGTAAAGGTTGTACTTACGAAGATGGTATGTGAAGTACCTGTGTTTGGAGACAGATGGCGGTTTGTGTCAAAATCCTCATTACCGACTGTGAGTAATATTCTTTGGTCAACGCCTGTCAAAATTTCGGAGAGATTCATTGAGTAGTGTTGTTTTAAAGTGAGCAACTTTATGTATTTGTGGAGAAAGAACAATACCACCCAAATAATCAGATTACGTTAAAATGTCGTCTGTCATCAAAATACGCAAAAAACGTCCAGTCGTTACCTCCGATATATCAAGGCCTCAGCGCTTTTCGATGACATCACGCTATGTTCAATGGGTGTGTTCGTTTGCTGTACGGAACATGTTCGGTGCAAGTCCGGTGTTCGTTTAACAAAAGTGCTAGTTGTACTGTGTTCGTTAACTTCTATGGTGCAAGAACTGAACTGAACTGAACTTGCACCAACTGTACTTGGTTTGGAGGAGGTGCAAGTTGAACTAAATGATCAGCTGTTTTAAATTCTAACTTTTCATGCGTTTGCTGACAACAAAAATTGTAAGATCACCGAACGGTGGAGAATGATTATTATGCACTTAACATAGGTAATTGTTTTCATAATTGGAAATTATGTCAGTGATTCCATTTCTCTTTTGTATGGAAAAACGTGTGCAGAAATCAAAGAGAGATTGGGTGCAGTTTAAAAGGACCATGAATCTTGGATGACTACCATCAGATACTGGTTTAGTAAATTTAAGCGTGGCCAAACATCCGTCTTTGATGAGGAGCGGCCAGGTTGTCCCATTGAGGTGATCACGGATGATACAATCAATAAAGTTTATCATATCGTGTTAGTAGACCGCCAAATATGGGAAAAATCTCAATTGAACGTATGCAAGATATTCTTCACGAAAAATTTGGCATGAGAAAGCTATCGGCGAGATGGGTGTCGTGATTGATCGAAAATGGAATCACGTGATAACTTCAAAGCAACGTTTGAACATGTTTAAGCGCAATACGAGTGAGTTTCTGCAGCGTTATGCAACTGTTGATGAATCGTGGATACATCAATACACGCCAGAAATCAGAAGTCAGTTGGCAAAATGGAATTTTCCCGGCGAACGTGCACCAAAGAAGGTGAAGACGATTCCATCAGTTAGAAAGAAAGTTATGGCGATGATTTTTTGCGATTCGCAAGGTATAATCTTAACTGATTATTTGGAGAAGGGGAGGACAGTCACGGGACAGTACTATGCTGATCTATTGTTCTGATTTGATGCTGAACTGCAGAGAAAAAGGTCCCACCTGGTGAAGAGAAAAATTCTCTACCATAATGGTAGGTCCACTCATAGGTAATTGCAACAGAAAAGCTGGTCTAGTTGAGGTATGAATTGGTGCCCCGTCCATCATAGATTTGGAGCCCTGTGATTTCTTTCCTTTTCGAAACTTGAAAAAATGGTTTGGTATAGACGTATAGAGGAGATTATGTCGAGAAATAAATTTGCTAAATACAAAACAATTGTGTGGTCTTCCTTTACACACGTATTTATCATACCATCTTCATACGTTCAACCTTTTCTGTATGTGGCGGTGATTTTATTAGTAGTTTATTGATTTTGTTTTTTTTATGCCATTCAATAGTTGAAAGCTTAACCTATATGCTACTCTATTGTTCGGGAACGACACCTAAATGTACTAATTAAATTTTAATTTTTTAACATCATTAACTAAAAGTTTCATCCAATATAACAACATTAAACAATAAAATCTCGGAATTCTAAAATATTCTGTAAAAACATAAAACTATTTCTGCATCACAGTTAAAATAAAAATCATAATAATAGGAAAGAAGTAAAAACCCTCTCAAGACAATCTTTTGTTGATAAATAAGTAATTCTTGCATGATTTTATGAGTTGTTGGTAATATAAAACAAATCTAACAAATAACTTTTTAGCACTGCTTATAGCCTTGTAGCCTTGAACTAAACGTATTAATAATTATATCATTCACCGACATGTGATGACAAATAATTACCGATTAATGTGATAAATTTATATAGATTAATCACTCGAGCTTTCTCATTTGATAATTATTAATAAACTCATTAATCATTTCAATCGTAGCATATCTATTAATGTGTGCTAATGTCATCCCTTGAGCATTATGTTAGTTTATTTTGCTCTTCAGTACTTATTTGATGAATGTTATTATTAGTCCTAAAAATTTTAATACTCAGTACAACATCGTCATAAATATGACCGTAGTTACATTATCTTACTTCTTATTCCAATTTATCGTATCAACATTTCAGATTCTTTGTGCTACTGATTTAAGCAGACTCTATTGGGACAAGGTGGACTTTTCTAAAACTCACGATAACCAGATGAAGAACGCTGTCAGAGGGGGTTGGCAACCTAGCTATGATCTCTTTATAGGTCGCCTGTTTGACGCAGGCGAATGGAGGATAGGTCGCGTTTTGTCGATTGACACTGGAAACGTAAACGGATTATATGTTTGGGATACGGCGGGCAAATCCAAAAGAGTTTTACAATTCGAAATACTTAAGTACAATACGACGATTGTATCGAGCGATGGTGTACTTATTTTTAAGAGTAAATAAGTTTGTTTGAGATACGTGTAAATAAATTTAATGATTTGGTTATTAAAGTTGTGATTTTTAAACTTCATTAAGATCAAATTTATTTGTACAGATTCAATAAAAATGTAGCAGTAAAATGTCATTTTGGAGGAACTACTTGTTTTTCTAAGGAAGATATTATTCTGGGTATCGACTATTTTCAACATGAGGTTGCTGCAATTCTTTAAACATAAACCCTCTAGCAATGGCAATGACTCATATACATAGGTATATTTTAGCTTTCGACTTACCACTGTTTCTCAGCTAATCACTTCTTTGGTAATTTGTTGAGCACAATAACAAAATTACTACTATTATTATCCTACTATCTTTTAGAATGGGATTCAGTAAGAGACAAAATCAGCAAAAAATATATAACTGCATGTAACTAACTTTTGCCGTTATCGGCAGTTCAATTGTATTTCCGGTGTCTCCGGAAGTGACATCAACTTTCTTATTTTAAATAGCACGCCCTGTGTATTTTTACATTTTTGGAAAGGTAATCGAAAGGCGAATCCAACGATACCACATAGTTACACTTTAACTTAAGAAATATCATGACATGCAGCAACAAAGGTTTTGGTAATCTGTTTTGTTGTTACGCAAAGTTGGCTAGGAAAGAGCCCCAAATTGTTTTTTGTGATGCCAGACTAATCTAAACAGCTCGTTGCCAAGCAAAGTAATCATAACAATTGCCGAACTGCCAAATCTCAATTCCGAAAGCGTAGTTTATTCTTGTTATTTATTGTTATTATACGAGGGTGAGTCAAATATTATCTACACTTTCGCCATAACAAGCTTGAAAGGTTATTGTAGTGGCGGCCGCTTGCGCATGCGTTGAGTTGGCGCCTCTGTGGTCATGTGTGCGGAATTTAGTCACGATCACGTCATTTGTCTGCTAGCTACAACAGCATAAGCATGTCAGCTCCGCTATTAGTTTGCACCAAAGAGGAACAAGCAGTGATCCGATTTTTGTAGTCAGAAGGTGTGAAAGGTGCTGAAATTCACCGGAGACTTTTGTCACAATACGGGGACAGTGCTTTATCTCGTAAAAGCGTTTTTTTTTGTGGATCGAAATGTTTCAAAGTGGCCGCACGAGCGTAACACAAAAAGAGGGAGTTGGACGGCCGTCAACCTCGACCACCGACGACAACATTCAGCATGCTCGAGAGATGGTTACAGCAAATAGGCGAGTTACCATAGAGTTTCATGTCTTTGGACCGCTCAAGGAAGCTTTGCTGCATATCGTCGTATTTCTTAAGTTAAAGTATAACATATGTGGTATCCTTGAATTCGCTTTTAAATTACCTTTCGAAATGTAAACATGTAACAATGTTCTATTTAAAATAAGAAAGTTGACGTCACTTCCGGTGACACCGGAAATACAATTGAAATGCTGATAACAGCGAAAGTTAGTTTACAAAAAATAGGAATCGACCTATTTTTTCTAAAAACGCTAGCTTCTGTCGTTCACAAGTTAGCATGGGGGCAAAAAATAAATTAAAAAAAATGTATCGTATTGAATATTTCAAAAAAGTGACATTCAATTATTCATTTGACTTTACCATCGTAATCAGGAGCAAAAATACTACAATTTTGCGAGTTTAACCAAACTCATAACTTTAGACACGGTATATACAGCAACAACCATAAACCATAAGGGTCTTTTATTAAGGTGTATGTATATAGTCCTCTTAGACCTCGAAAGCCCAACACATATTAATGAAACAAATTACTTTCTTTGAAGAAATTTATTAATCTCACCTTTACATATAATCTCTGAAAATTTGAAAATACATACAAACATATTGGTATCACAGAAAAAACACAATGACAGACTTTTTTTAGAGACAACACGGTTGAAGTGAACCTCGCGATCTTATCTTCTTGTTTCGCTCAAATGATATGGATATTGTTAGAAGGAAGGGAAAAACTAATAAAGTATCTCTTAGTATCTCTTATCGTAACAAGTGGAAGTATTATACAGGAGGACTGATAATTATGGGCCGTTATAAATTAAGATTGTAATACGGTCAAGATTCTAAAGACCCAAAATTATCGCTCATTGATAGTTGCATTTACATGAGATATAGATTTACATGAATTTACAGATATTTTGTGATAAGTTGCTCTTATAGTTTTTCTGTTTATGGTAACCTTTGAACCCGTTTTATTCCGAAACGTAGCACTCTTAAAAGTACAGTCATATGCATAACTGAAGTAAGAGTTTGAAAGTTTATAATTTTTTTATTTAATATACATAATAAATCTTTATTCTTGGAAGGGAACGGCGATTACTAGAAAATAATCCAAATTAGAAAGGATTTTATCCTTTCCTTGTTTACCACTACACGTATTTTCTTTGAAGTTCAATAATATAAATCTTTTTTTCAATAAAAAAGGTACTATTCATCAACACAGGGCCATTGAAACCTTGGTCGTCACTTTAGTTAAAAAATAACAAAAAAGGAATTCCTTTGCGAAACACATCACAATTATCAAATTTCGAACTATTTTTACGCAACCAGGACTCTTGGTCTGTTTCTGTTTATCAAGTAATCGTGTTCCCAGGCCAGTATCACTTGAGAAATTCATTCAACATCATAGAAGTATGTACAATTTTTTTCCTCTTTAATCTTTGGTAAGTATAAATGGAATGTATTATGTTTTAGAGATTTTTCGTTAATTATCACTTGATGGCCGATATTTTTCCTTTCGGCGGCACCGGTGAGCTTGTCGCGCTCCTGGATACCCTAGGCTGGTCAGGAACGGTCAACTTAACATCGGCCGACTTCCACACGTTAGGCGATTCCTTTCCTAAAGGGAGATGGTCCGAATTCGAGTTTTTCGTGAGTGCGTGAAGAGGGATTCTGTAGATTCGAAGTGGTCTTGCTTCCGGAGAAGCTAGAAAGAAAATAAAATTATTGAAAGTTGATCATGGTTTTGCAAGGATTGTGATTCTGCATCTATATGTCAATAATTAAGTAGTTAATACTCTAGTAGCATAATTTGCATGAGACTTGCGGCAGCCTGTATATGTGTTTTGGAAGACATGAACAGTTTTCAAGTTCGCGTAACAATGTAGGACGGATTCCTCTATCGGTGAATAACTGAAACATATTCCTTACATTGGACAAACGAGGCGAGTAATATGTGCCAGGTTCAAAGAACACATGGCACATTAACGCTATGGGAGAATTGATTCGTCAAGTGTAGGACAATACATAAACGAAACTGGGTATAATATAAAATTAGGTAACATAAAATCAATTAAGAACATAACTTCGCCGCGGGAATTAGGCGCTTATGAAACCATTTATATAAAAAAGAATAAAAATCTATTAAAGCGAAAGAAAGACCTTCTCAGTCAGTTTGTGTTGATGAGTTTATTACGGCAAACGTACACATGGTTTATGTTTTGCGTTATAGCGCAGCACCCTTTCTTTTAGTTTAGAATATTTCGCATGTTTTAGTTGTAGTGTAGGTGATGAAAGTAGGTAGTTTCGTTTCAGAGCAGGGATTGAAGTTGGCTTGTTAGAATTAGAATCTTCTCCTCGCATTAATCGTTCGTATGGTTGACAATAGGAACTTACGAATTCTCGAAATATATATTTCGAATTTATTAAATATTTTGTGTGGTGCGGAGATAACTTTAGTGTTCGCCAAAGCTAAATGGGAAATATTTGTACAGGAACGTTTAATAATTCGAATTGTACGAATGAAAGCTCTGAGGTTATGATAGGATCTAAATTGGAGTTTGGAATTTAGAGAAAAATTTAATTGAAATACTACTAAAACAGGTAAATTAAAAGGTAATTTCTGAGTTTGACCGTCGTAGACTCACTTTTCGTTAACACTCACGTAAAATAAAGCACATGAATTTCAGGGAATTAGAAACATGAAATACGTGTGTAACGATAGCGACACAGACTATAGGTGTATTTTTCAACTCAGTAGAGAAGATGTTAGGCAGTTAGCTAACAATTTTCATGTTTCAACGTGTGCGTTATTTTTGGAGAAGTTAAACAATGCAAATACAAGTATATATATATATAACTGACAATCTAAGAATTCTGTTCTGTTTATATAGATCAAAATAAGATTCTCTAGCACTGCAATTGAACATGGATCTCAAACACGTTTGTTTGTAGTAAGTTTCGATTCGCATCTACCGAGTTACCCCAAAAAATTGAATCGTGTTCGATCCTATAGAAAACGCCCGCGGAAAAGATGATATTACAATCGCTGAATTGATGGTTTTTGCTGTTGTTCGAGTGCTGTGTAGAGTTTTGAGTACACAGTTTTTTTGCCACTGCACCTACATAGGATAACGCAGAATCCAAAGTCCATCCCAGGAACTTCGCGAGAACAGGTAAGTGTAACTTTTAATATTGGCTTGATAAGAGTATATTTCACTGAATCTGGGAATGCGTCGACGAAATGATAACTTCTCTGCACAATATTTCACCAATGAAACAGGATTCTTGTCATAACCTACTATCGTTCAGACTGTTGACCATTTCAATTACTTCATAGTAGTCAGTCAGATGTAAAGAAAATGTCTGATGTATTGAAATGTCTTAAATTGTTAAAAAAATTGGAATTGGTATATTAATTAAATTTTTAATCGAACTGTGGGATTCGGAAGTGTTCTTACACACACTTTCGGCAATTTTAAACGATCAATAAATGGCATTTAATTTGTGAAATTATACTCGAAATACCTTTGAATTTACGCTGTTGTTTGTTGTAGGAACGTTTTTCATTGTTCTTCAAGATTTACGAAATGGATAAATTGTACAGAAAGGTAGTTTTGTCTCCGATTCACCAAGATCGTCGTTGGCTGGAGTTAAATAAATTATTTAGTACCCCCATTCCCAAGATCGGAGGCTCAGGGAGGAAAGGAGACTTCCGAAAAATAACTAATATCCACCAGGGGAATTTCATATCTATCGATATACGTCTTTCCTCGATTGACAGTTGCGTTTGACGATGTAAATATTTAACGGAACAGTATATATTTTATTTCCTTGCATATTTCTGAACTGTTTTGGCAGGTAATTTTTGTTCCATTAATAAAGTAATCGTTGATCTTGGATAACAGATTTTCGCTAGCTGTTTCTCGCTCCTTAAACCAATTTAAAGCGAAAGGCGTTTGATCATTTTGTTTTCCCTGTACGATATATGGTGTATAATGACCCATGTTCCCTTGATCGCGTTTTCGTGTCTAGTTATACGTTTAGAACATACTTTTCTTTTTGCATTTGCAATTTCATTCTTGAGATTTTTACAGAAAGCGTTATATTCTTGTTTAGTTACTCTCTTATTAATCGTTTCTTCCTATAATTGTCTTTTGACATCGATTTACGTTTCTATGTGATCTGTAAACAACTTTCTTTTAAAAAAATATCTAAATATACTACTTTTTTAAATACTACACGACATTTTCAAATACATCAACCAACTTCTACAGAGGTACGCTGATGAGCCGTAAAATGGCGAAACGCGCATCCGTACATGGTGGTTGTTGGTTTCATTATTATATTACTACTTTTTTCTTTGTGCTAATGGCCATCATTAATAGTAATATTCACCAAAACATCTCATGACCATGTTTTGGGATTCAGAATAACAATAGCGTGTTTCCAGGATCGATGGTAGCTACTTGAAAGAAGTCAAAAATATCCTTTTAGGTCTCTATCTTTACTATTAAAAACGTAAGCCAAATTTCATTTAAATCAAGTGTTGAATCTTATATAAATTTTCTAGGGAAAAGCCATAAAATTCATTTTAATTCACCTTGTAGTAGAAGCAACAAGAAAGTTAGCAATATGCTTTGCATCGACATTCTAATTTAAGAACACTTACAGTTTGGACTCAGTGGTGGTGAATATTTTGGTTGTTCATGCTGTTTGACGTCCAAAAGAAGACGATCCGTCCGGTTTGGAAAGAATTCCGGAGCGGTAGTGGCGAAAAATATGTCGTTTTTACAGGCCACCATTTGCAATTTCGGCATCGTCATCGTATGGACCAGATTACCGTTCACAATCAATCGTATCTCCATGGAATTTGATGTGAACGCGATAATGTATGGAAATGCACAAACTGAAAACAGTGAGATCAAGAGTAGATATCGTGATGATGTGAGATGAAATATTTAGTTACCTATATTGGTCGGCACGGAGTTCCAATGGAAATCGAATTCCGTTGATGGCAGCGAATCGTCTACTTTTTGAAAATGGCATGTATCTGCAAAGAATTGTAGAAAAATCATTACTTAATAAAGTCCTAGGAATAAGTACTTGACAATTTTGAATTAAGGACATTGATGATGTCTTCGATTTCTTATTTTACCGCACTTACGATTGTAGCAAAGTAGTAGTTGTACTTCTTGGTCTTCGTAGAGATCCAATGCTGTCACTAGATGTGGTTTACCCACTTCCACAGTATGAAGATGTTTGGAAAACCCTGTTCGGCCATTAACTATGTCCCAGTGATTCTTGTAACCGACACAAACCAGAACATCTCCGTGTGAAGGCGAGTTCGGACTCCAACCTCCGTCCAGGACAGTGAGAATGTTTGGATTTTCGGTTAGCATCACTTCCTAAAATTGGAGAAAAATTGTTGCTTTTTGTTAAATAAATGTTAATATGCGGAATTACAATTCCGGGAAACAATTACTGGAAATTACCTAGCCTGATTCTCGTTACTCTTGTTTGCATAGAAGAAATTAAATCTTTAAAAGAGTATCTTAACGAAAATGTCGAGTAACTACTAGTTCTTATTTGTTTCATAGGGTAGTGCGAGACTAGTATGAAATCAACGTAAGAATTAGTGTGAAATATTGCACTAATTTCGCAAATATATCGGATGATAAGGTGTACCTGTTCCAGTATAAAATCTTTGTTGTTAAAAATGGTATTGATTTCATTTTTTTTACATTTTTTTTTATATATTATAAAGTGAATTTTAAATTCGTCTGATATTATCTGGTTCCGGTCTAACCGGAAGTCACATCAACTTTCATATTTTAAATGGAACCCCGTGCTTTTTTATTACCTATCCGATAGAGATTTTTTTTTCTTTTCAATGATATAATACATGTACAGATTCCTTTCGATAGAATCCTCAAAATTAATTCAAAAGTTTAAGAGGCTTTAAAAAATGTACCTTAATAGACTTTGGTTTTGATGTAGCAGCCGCTGTATGTATCTAAGTAAAAGGATTTCTTATACAGTAGACTATGGAAAGCAAATTTCTTTTTGATAGTATCAGTTATGTTTATTTATAATTTATGTTTCTTACTATTATCCATTTTACTAATAGAGAAAAATATGATATGCTTCCAATTTTTGAAGCGTGACGTCGCTGGTCGTCGTAATCGCCGTGCTGCTCATAGATTATATCAAGAACGTTTTCCCGAAAGACGCGTACCCAGCGAAATGTGTTTCACTAGGCTGGCGAGAAATTTAAGAGAGTAAGGTTCATTTAGAAGAAAAAGAACATCGCGCAAAAGGCGACAATAATACAGTGGTTGTTTTAGCTTTTCTAATATCGATAAAATGGCGTACCACCATACAAATTTTATTAAAAGAAAACTATTTGAAGGAATTTAAAATCATTATAAAATTGTTTTTTATTTATTACTTTTTGTAAAATGCTACCTTGTAATATTTTGAGCGGTCCGGTAGGAAGATTTTACCTACAGCAATGCATTTGTGGCCGAGTTCGTTTTGAAGCTTCGAGTTCTCCGGGGATCTATTTTCTCTTTCTAAATACACAAGTTAAAAAGAAATAAGGATAGACCTTAAGAACTTAGAGCTTCCAATTGAACTCGACCTGTATTTTTGTTTGCAATGTCGAATATTAACACAATACTTCAATGAACACAATTTTATGATTTAATTAATTTACTTATATTCGTAATATTTACAAAATTAAAAAGAATCTTTAAAAGAAGAAACACAAAAATAACCACAAACATTTAAAATTGTACAAAAGCGTCTCAATCTCTTTCCAATCAACACTCCGCTCTTTGCAACAGTTCACGACTAGATGCTAATCTTATTGTATCAGCATTAATTCTTTTACATTCATTAATGATCCGCTGTTTTAGAACGTCAAGATCCACCATTGGTCTAGCATAAACCTTTTCTTTGAGGTAACTCCATAGAAAAAAATCTAAAGGGGTTAAAACCTCTTAAACTATGAATTAATTTTAAGAATACTATCGAAAGGAATCTGTATATGTAAATGATATCACTGAAAAGAGAAAAAAGTTCTCTATAGAATGGGCAATAAATACCGGTTAAACCGGAAATGATACCTCGTTGGTAATATCAGAAAAATGTTAAATTCTAACTTCATAACTTGGGAGAAAAAAAAAATAAATCGATACCTTTTTTAATACCAAAGATATTGTACTGGAACAGGTACGCTGAATCGCCCGGTATACATAGACAATTACCCAAACTAATGATTTGCTTTGACATAACGTAACCTAAATTTGTCTGTCGATAATAATTTGTTTTGTAATGCATGGAACTGCGCAGAAACGTTATATGGTATGTTTATTAGCAGTTTTTACAGTAATCATGACATGCAAATTCAAAAACATATGTAGAAAATGTGCGTAGTAATTGACACGAAATGAACATCAATTGCTTGCACTGTGCAGTAGTGGTAATAATGGTAGATAGTTTAACACATGCATAGTTTCGCACCATACTAATCCTTAATTCAGCACTATAGAGCTCGTTATGAGAGCGTTCGCATTTTATTTGCATTGTGCAAACTCTGTCACTACATCCTCGCACTAATTTTGCATTACCCGATGTGAATCCAAATTAAGTTGGTAGAATTGAATAGTTGGTGGTGGAGTAAACGCATATTCGTGTACATTATTTTGACAGGCCTACGAAGGTGAAGTTAGGTTACTATTCCATCATATTGTAAGTAGCAAAGTAGCGTTCACATAGGATAGTGTGAAATTAGTGGAAGAATTAAGGAGTATGTGGTGCGAAAATTTGCATAACGTAAATGAATACGATCGTTCACATAACGTAAGTGTAGTGCAGAATTAAGGATTAGCTTAGTGTAGTGTAGTGCAAAATTATACACGCGCCAAGCTTTTTTACTTCCTCGGTGTTGTATCAAAACTCTCTATATTTGTTAATGAAATTGTATTAGAAAATAAATTATTTATATCAATAGATAAATTTAGGTTAAGTTATAACAAAGGAAATCACGGGTGTCAGTTGTCAAATTAGTGTGAAATATCCTACTAATTTCGCACTGATTCTTACGCTAATTATGCGAACGCAGCCTAAAGTAGCTTTCACATAGGGTAGCGTGAAATTAGTGTAACGAGAAACTATAAGCACGTCAATCTTTAATATTATTTTCTGTGTTTGTTTATGAATTTGTATCATGATATTGATGATTACTACAGAAACTACTAATAAATATAGTACGTAACGTTTCTGTGTAATTCCGTGCACAACAAAACAATTGTTAATATTAAAAGACAAATTTAGGTTAGGTTGTTACAAAGCAAATTATTGGTCTCAGTTCTCAAATCCTTACACTAATTTCACGCTATCCTATGTGAACGTAGCCTATGTACGTATCTGTACAATACCAACATGTATTCTTCTAGAGAATTTGATGATACCTCCGCACTTTACTTCAAATGATCACTCGATATTTTCTTGTTTACAGCTATTGGAATGCCAAGTTGACGTTCGATAAACTTGCGTCATTTTCCAAAATTTAGTATAAAATATGTTACAATTAAAGCATATGTATTACAACAATTAATTATGAATCTAAAAACGTTGGATTTTGGTCATTATTTTGTTTTAAATTTAAGTATGTAGTGTAATTTTCTTTACTTTGATTGTCAGTAGCGGTGGGTGATGACGTAAGTGGGAGGGCGCGGACAACGATTCGATTTGCGTAGTACGGTGTACACAATATGCAAGGAGGGAATAGAATCGCTATCCGCGTCTTCCCGTTTACATCACCCATCGGATACTGTTGATTAGATACATTTATAATTCACAAATTTTAGAAAGTTAGCTTATAAGACTCTGTATATACCTTAATTTCTAAATTAAAATACCCACCCATATAAAATTAAATCCGTCAACTGTGTCTGTATCATTCGTCGGACACCAAGCTGTCCACGCTGCCGAGTGCTTCCATTGGAACATCATCAATCTTCTTCCAACTGCTACACACATTCTCAGCCTCGAGCCGCCTGTAAAATGATACATTCGTCTTGTCTTAACTGCATATAACGACTACTTAATGGCAACGTGGCGGATTAAGGGCTAAAGCAAAAAGCTCGAAGGAAACCTAACATACTACAAAGAAATGTAGTATACCTTGCATATAAAACATATATCTATTTGATGTGCATTTTCTTTCATCAAGCATGAATCCTAGAGTCACGTTTGGCCACGCTGTATGCATACAGTGGAATCTTTTCTATATATATTCTTAGATTGTTACATTAACACTCATAATTTTCTGCAAGATTTAATGAATTGAGAGAAAGATTATTGGGGTGTGTAACGGTTTGAAATGATAGTCTAAAGTACCATCGACTGTGTTATTGTTTGAAAAATCAAGGACAATAATTTGAAAAGTCAAGGTCAAGTAAAATTAATTGTTTATATATTTATTTAACTTTGTCCATCAGTGAAGCCAATTACAAGACAACTTAACAAAATGAAATAAAGGTGCAGTATCTTACAACTCATGTAATAAATACAAGAAAAGGAACAAAACAATGATAAAAATACAAACAAAACCTTAATTCTATCTTATCGTTAGCTTTCCAACGCAATATTGCTATATTTTCAAACATGAAGTTTTTAAGCAGCTCATAGTTCCGAATAATTGTAATAAAACGTATTAATTTTTTTTTGATATTATATACATTGGACACTTTATCATAACACCTGTCCTAGCTTTTGGTTGGTGGCGCATTAAAATAAACTTAAGCAAGCACAGTAGGAGAATCCATTCTATTTTGTCGCTGTTCTGGTCTGTGTTCTGTTTAATGCGAATATGTCAGCACTTAAATGTCGAGATAGTTTTCTCATTACTTGCTTGCAGTGTTTTTGTCCAATTGCAATGCTCTAATAGGGTTGGTGTTGTTTTGTAGTTCATTCGCCAATTCTGCTATGCATTGCAGTTTGGTTTCTGCTTAAAATCATTTCAGAACCTTTTTATCGTTGTCTGGTACTTACACCAGTATAACCTTGTTATGTTTAGACAGAGCGCAGGTTTTTCATTCACTTTAACTATTTCTAAAACCGGAATTTTTATGATGTGTAAAATAAATTAAAATTAATAAACAATTGTATTGCTAGTTTAAAATGCAATCAAGAGATATATTGCAGAACAGAAATTTGCACTTTATATTTGATGATGAAATAAGGGCTTTGAATAAAGCTAATACTAACTCACCTGGTCTTGAAATGGCGTACAGATGGGTACCTCTGCTTCTTTCCAATCTATGTTCTTTAACGTCGAATCTAGATTTGGTCTCCGTCATTGCGTCGATCTGGGACAGGCGGAACACGTAAATTTTGCCTTCTTTACTGGAAGGACCAGCTCTGATCAGGAGAATGCCGTGAGATTCCACGATGTTAATTTGGCGAGCCTGTATGCTTTTGTCGAACAACAGACGATGTAGGTTTCCTTCTGTAATTACGAACCAAAAAAGTGACAAATTCCTTGATTTAAGTAGTTGTTAATTTAAATATTTACAACAAATATTCGAAAATATTTGATAAGCACTGAAACCAAACCTGTATGTATTGGTTAAATTTCGTATGAATTTTCAAAGTTTTGCTTTATATATTTTTTATTTTGACATAAGAAACGGTACCATCAGCCACGGAGTTGTTAATAAGGATGTTAGTTAAGATAATCTGACATAAAGGGCAGTTAATACGGGCAGATATTATCGCTCCATGGATTTGGTGCTGGTGGCCTTAAGATGTGTCAGAACGTAGAATAATCTACCCTACAACTAAATGTTTCCTCAATGGGTAACATTGAGAAACATTTAGTTGCAAAATATTTTTATAGTTAATTAAGCTGTAAAAATGTTGCAAATAAACATATAATAAACACAAAAGAATATCTTTCTGTGGTATCGCATTTTTTTCTATTTTTAGTATTTTTTTACTTGCATATTTCTTATGAGAATTTAATAAATTTATGCCCATATTTTCAGTATTTTTTGCATATATGACGCAGATTGAAAAGTATAAATTATATTTACCCCTATGCACAGATTGACTCTGTCAGAAAAAGTTTTTACTGTTTTTGTTTGAAGTTATTTAATCGATTGCTTTTTGCAAGAAATTGGCGAACTCCCCTTAAAATTAGGCTTCATTCAATGTCAATGATCTCATTTAAATATGTATGGCCATTGACGTGTATTTCGTGTATATTGTTTATAGTATTTAATTAAAGATTATTATTATTACAAACGTTAACCGTATTTGGAAGCGACCGTCAGCTTCTAAGCACTTGAAAAATTTCTTTGAGCGTTTATAAGAATCAAGCACTTTCGAAACTCACCCTGTCTATGAAACATATAACTTACCTTCAACGATATACATTCCGTCTTCGGTTCCGATTACGAGCCTATTGTCTCCCCAAGAGTCCGCGCAGAGCATTACGCTGGACGGGAACACCGGATAGAAGCAGTTCGCCTCCCAAGGCGATCGCTTGAATACGCTCCCCGTACTGCCGGCAGACGCGAGGCTCGTGGGAGCGTCCCCCCTGACAATAGCTTCCAGCTTGAGTGCCTGACCTATCCTTACGAATTCGATTTGGCGAGCGTCCTCTTTGACGCGGGAGTGTCTTGGCGTTTCGGCGAGCACGTCCGAGAACGCTCTTCGATTCAGCATTGTCTGTACAAGGAGCAGAGATATCACGGTAATAATAAAGATAAGCAAAGAAAAACCTACACATGGAGGATATTGAATAATCTACGTTATTTAAGAGTGTTCGGAAAATATAATTTTTTTTGTAAAAGAAAAAGAAATAGAGGTTCAAATAAGTTTGATTTCGAAGAAGCCTACGGAATACAAAAATGTGTGAGACAACCATTTGATTTATTCATGCCATTAAGAAGGGTAGCAATAAAACCGGTTCTTTTCCATACTACTATATTATTTGCATCTATATTACGTATTTAGATTCTCGCATTCAGTTTTCAGCAATGAGATAATGATTTATCGTTATGGACTACGTGGCACTGTTTCACCACAGTATTTTGAAAATCAGTCTTTGTCATATACTGTGTTAGTAAGTTCCGTAGTAAAGTGAACCTCTAAAATATATTAACACTATTGCAACGTTTGCTCGCTATAAAAGCAGAAGTCGCGCGACGGGAATGTATCAGAATCAGTAAGAATCTAACCGCTGTCAGAGGAGCATCGTGCTAGGCTCCAGCCATGCATTATACTATCACTAGTTTATTTCTTTAATTGATCATCCTTGCCTTTCTCGATATTTTCTCCTGAGTTATTTTTGATTTGCTTTCTTTAAATCTCGAAATTATACTGTAGTAGAATAGTTTTCTTTTTAATTATGTTAGTATAAATTGGGAAGTCGTTAAATGGCACTGCGGTAAAGGCAGTACTGCAAATGACAGCTTATTATTATTATAATAATAGGTTCAACTGAATTTTTACACATACAAATACGATTCATTTTGACATAAATCCCATTAACTAGATTTAGAGAGCATGTTTTTGTTTTGAAATTTGCATTTAAAAGTTTATGTACTTACTATCATTTAAACATTTAATATATTGGATACTTGGAAATAAAAAAATGTAATCTAGTTATTGAGAGGGTCTATTTGTCTTTGGAATTCACCATTTTTCCTTTTAAGTCAAGAACGCTTTCTTTGTTTCACATACGGCAATATTACATTAAATATTGCATTTAAGTATTTGTAATAAAGGTTGCAACGTTATTTGCTATATGTGACTAGCTCTTATAAATGAATGCTTACCAACCATAGTATAGTCGTCAACGATATACATACGTATACTTGATCGATTCAATCAGTTATTCAATACAGAGAGCATTAGTTATATGAACCAGAACATATAAAACACCAAATTATGCCGGGTAGGCTATTAGTGTGTTGGCGGAGTTTAGCGTAAAAACTATCAAAGATACGGCTGTGTTCACTTCCGATAATGACTTTTGGCTATACTGCAAATTTTGTTAAAATTTTGATAGTTGCAGACTCTGACGTTTTAAGATCTAGCCTGAAAACGGATATAGTGTCTCGGGTTACCCTTCTGCTTTTGTATTTATGTATTTTTAAATAAATCTAGTTATCATTGTTAATTTTTTTTCTCTTTTACACCAACACCTTGCCCAGACAATAGTTCCAAGATGAAACCATTCGACAATGCTCTCCCGAGGTAGATGCATTAATAGCAAGCACAAAAAAGTATTTTTGAAATCTCCCAAACGCCTACGATCATTTCACACAGAGTGTCCTGGTATTCGTCAACCACCGGAGACAATTCTTACACGTTGGGGAATATGGTTGCAGGCAGCTTTTTATTATGCTGAACGTTTCAAAATAGTAAAAGCTGTTGTTGCACAATTCAATCCTGCCGAAGCTGCAACTATTAAGGAGAGCCAGTCAAAATTTCAAGATATTTCCGTTGAAACAGATTTAAAAAATATTCGTAGCTACTATAAAGGATTAGTTGACGCAATAGACTAATTACAAAATAGATCGTTATATTATTGGAGTCTCTGCAAATTATGGACGGAGTGCATACACAGCTACTGACTATACATGACGCAAATATAATCGCGTTTTAGGAAAGTTCGAGAGTGTGCTACAGAAAGATCCAGATTTTAGCACACTAAAGCAAATTTGTGATGGTGTATCGATTAATCCACTGTCTAAGTACAAAGAGTATTTTAATCATGCATGTATAACATCGGTAGATGTTGAACGCTCTTTTTCAAAATATAAACTCATTTTCTCACCACGGCGAACATCGCTCACCGAGACAACTGTGGAAACACATCTAATGGTGTCAACTTTTTGCCACTCTTATCCATATGATGTTAATACTGATAATGCTGCTTCTAGTTTTACTGTTCCATAGCCAAGGCTGCTTAAAAGGGTGAGTGTTTCACTACTTTTCACGTATTATAATTATGTATTAGTTCTGTTATTTTTTTTCTATTTTCTTACTATTGTTTTTGTATACTAGGCAGGTACGGCCATGGCACGGCTCCCTGCTACCGGGCTCTAGTTATAATACAAAATAAAAAAAATAGAACTTAATCAGTATGGTGTAAAGGCTACGTAGTAGTAATACTTACTACAGAGCTTAAGTGTAAAAAGGGGGATGTCACAGAAGTTGGTTATCATGACGAAATGAAGTTAGCGTGTAAGGCGATGGAATACACTGTGCTGCGTTAAGATCACCAGTAATAAATATATAACTAATAAATCCCTTAATAGGTATTTTATTCAGAAATAGATAGAACAGACATAAACCTTACAATAATAAAAATTTTTACTTGTTTCAAAACTCAGAAATAATAATCAGTGCAATGGTTGTCTTTGTAATTTTTAAAGCAGAATAAATAAGCCCCATTAATATTGTGTGCATCGTATTTAATTGTGATTTAACTTTTTTGAATATGATGCGATCGATATATTTCTCAAACAGCACATCTTACGTTATTTTCATTTTTGAATTCTTCGTTAAGAGGCGGTTCAAAAAATATATCACACTTATGGCTCACAGTTAATTTTGAAAAACATATTTCTATGGCTCAACGTAAAATAAAAAATAAAATAATTCTAATTGTTTAATGTTAGTAAGTATGTGGAGTGTATTACAAACATATTACAAGTGCAACATTTTACAAATTTATAAATGAAAAACCGCCATTGGAAAAGGTACATTCTAAAAAGTCAAGGAAAATTTAGTTTTAAGATGAATGGAAAGTCTAAATACCGTATTACAAACAGTCCTTTCACCCTATCTTCCTAAGCTGAAAATGCAATGTTATTTCTTTTTTATCAACACCACCATCTCTCCATTCTCGTAACCGTGTCATTTTTCAAGTCACGGATAAATCCACCATCAAATCGTTATTCATCCGTGACGGCCGTGTTATTGCGACTTTCTGGAAATGTCGCGGACGGCACTGTAACAATTTTTAAGCGACAGCCTTCGATATTGCGGTGCGAATGTCAAGCTCGCGTCAAGCGCCCGGCTTGTATCGCTAGCCGAGCGCTTTAGGCGATAAAATGGAAATGCATAAGCACCGACAACGGTTTTTTACGAGCGCACAATCACGACGTCAAAGTGACAATATACGCGCTACGGAATTTGAAGCGAGGTTTTTTAACTGCACTTACTGTATGGCGGTATTAGGGTTAGTATTAAAAAGACACATTAGAATCGTTGTGTCATAATTACTCTGATGTGATAGATGACTATAATCGCAAGTAATTTGTTATTAAGTTATTTTAAAAGACAAATGTTGATGCCGTAGGTACATATATTATAAAAATTGTGCAGGAATACACAAATAAAGTAGGTAGAATTATTGTAGTCCTGATCGGCCCCATTCAAATTTAGCGCCGGAATACCCGGGTAGCAACGAGCTTCAAGCTGTCGCAGTTCGGCGAACTATTGTTTCCAATGCAACCGCGCACACAAACTGCAATGAGCTGCTCGGCCCCGCCCTGCATTTGACAAATGTGTATTGCATACGAACTGCTTTAAGCTGTCGGGGAAAAAAAACACGTAAGAGTTTCCCGTCACCACCAATTGCATAGCATCTATAACCTCACTTTTTACAATAGTACACATATGTCATTAATTGCAAACATTAATTTTGTTGTGCTTAACGTTATAAAAATTCTTCGATAAACTACATTTACATATTTATGCGTAGAAAGCTATTAATGACTGGAGGTGTTGTTTGTTTTATCCTTTTTTTTTTGCATATTGGGACATCCAACTCAATGTTATGACTCTGGTTATGACACATAAATCTTTTCATATGAATTATATTGTATGTTAATTTTTCTTACACTATAATAAAGACATTAGCGCGCAAATGACGTTATATCGCCTTGTTTATATCAATCGCACATAAGTACAGGCGTCAAATTAAATGCAAAAGTGGATAGCCAATTAATGAATTTGTGCCTGACGTACAATGATACAGTTTTTTGCATAGACTGAGGAACAGAATAAGTTTACACAAGCTAATATGCTGATAGAAATCATTAGAAATTGATATTAGTTCTTCGAGTTTTGACTGCAATGCTCCGTTCTTTTATGTTAATTATGATATTTTTAAAGTTTATGAAATATGTCAAAAATATGGTATATACTCTATACAGGATGGCGCGCCACATCCGCATCGGTTTACATACGAAGAGCGGCAAAGGGCTTTTAAAATATTTTCATTAAGAGCTATGTAGGTTCATTGGGAGCAAGTTTTAAAATTGTTTTGATATATACAGGCTGACACAAAAAAAAGTTACGCACTAAAGTTGCGAAAATTTAAATGGAATATTCTGTATATTATTACATATTTTAATAGCGCGGGCTTAATAAAGGCAAGTTACTGTTATGTTTCCTATATCTAACTCAATCCGTTTTTGAGACATTTAACTATTCCTGAATATGTAGACCAAATTTAAGAAGCGCGCCTGTACCTAAGCTAGATATTTCCAATTGTATTTATTTGTAGTCGGAGGAGTACGCTTGGTGATAAAATAAAAATTATCCCTAAACATTATACAGGCTGGACAAAAATACACTTTTAATTTGGGATAACATTAAAGTCAAATAACTTTCTTATATTAAATAAAACAGCCTGTATCCATTAGCGTATTTAGATTCTAATTTTAACCATTTATAATATTGTATTAAGGTTTCCTTGTAGGTTACTTGCATCTTATATTTTCTTAGTAATTTAGCATTTTCAATTTCGAATATTCATTTCTTGTCATATTTTTTACGAAAGTAGGCTTTGACGGAACTGATATTATTACTGCTCCAAGTTTTCTGAAGAAAAGGTGTGTCTTATAAATGAAATGAAGCAACGAAAGCTAATTACCGGAAAAGAACAAAATGAATTTCTAGTTATGGAATCTCTAGTTGAAGCTTTGCATACAAGATTACGACCGACGCGACGACTCAAATTTTGTTTATGGGTTCTTCATTTCTTAAATTTTGTACTCTTTTCAGATAAGTGAACTTTCCATAATAACGGATTAATTAATAGACGTGATTTTCATTATTACAGTGATGAAGATTCAAATTTTTTTAGAACCCTGGATCGTCAGTCGGTTCATGTTTGGGGTGGAATAATTGGAACGCGTATTGTAGGTCCATACTGTTTTGATGGCCACTTAAATGACGCCATGTTTCTTGTATTTATAGAAGACAATTTACCTGTACTTTTGGAAAATGTACTACTTAATATTCAAAGGAGGATTAGGTAGGTAATATCCCAATGGATGGATAGAACGCGGAGGTCCACGAAATTGGCCAGCAAGATCCCCAGACCTAACGAGTCTGGATGTTTTTTTATGGGGATATATCAAAAATATTGTTTATGATATACCGCCAACTATATCCGACAATACGAAAGACCGAATAAGAACAGCGTTTCGTTTTTTAACGCCAGATAATTTGTTAGAAGTGAAACATTTTAAGAAAGAATTCGCTTATGCGTTGAAAATGATGGACATCATTTTGAATACTTGTTAAAACATTAGTTTTTTTTACATTTAATTGTATTTCGTCAGTTCCGTCAAAGCCTACTTACGTAAAATAAATGGCAAGAAATGAATTAGTATGTTTTTCACAGTACGCCAAAGTGAATGTCGTGTGATTTTGTAAACAATGGAAAAAACTGAGTTGAGAGCAGTGATAAAGTACTTTCATTTGAAAGACTTAACACCAACCGAAATTAAAGTAGAGCTGAATTCAACACTATTGAAATCCGCTTCTTCGTCTTCAATAGTTAAAAACTGGGTTGCCGAGCGTGGTTGTACGAGCACAAATGATGAAACCTGTAGTGGACGTCCTAAAACTGCAACTGCCTCGGATATGATGGAAAAAGTCCACCGTATCGTATTGGATGACCGTCGAGTATAAGTGCGCGAGATAGCAGACTTGGTGGGTATCACAAATGACAGTGTGTACAGAATTTTAACTGAAGAATGTAATGAAAAAATACTCGGGGCGTTGGGTGCCGCGGTTGCTCACACCGGAGCAAAAACTGAATCGTTTGAGCGGTTCTCGTGACCTTTTAGAACGTTTTCACAACAATCCGAAGGACTTTTTACGCCGTTTCATAACCGTCGATGAAACCTGGGTCCACCATTATACTCGCGAAACCAAAGAACAGTCCAAACAATAGACACACAAGGTTCTTCGCCACCAAAGAAGGCAAAAACGGTTTTGTCAGGAGGAAAGATTATGGCAACCGTTTTTTGAGATTCTCATGGAATTATCTTGGTCGATTACTTAGAAAAGGGGAAAACAATAAATGGCGAATATTATGCCACTTTGTTGCAACAACTTAGCGACAAAATCAAAGAGAAACGGCCACATTTGGTAAAGAAGAAAGGGCTTTTCCATCGGGATAATGCACCTGCCCATAAGTCTGCGATTGCAATGGCCAAAATTCATGAATTGGGATTTGAATTAGTGCCTCATTCGGTATATTTCCCAGATTTGGCTTCCAGCGATTATCTGTTCCCAAACCTGAAAAAATGGCTCGGCGGTAAGAGATTTTCTTCTAATTCCGAGGTAATCGCTGCTGTAAATTGCTATTTCGGGGACTTGGATTCATCGACCTACAAGGAAGGTATTGCTAATTTGGAATATCGTCGGAATAAGTGTGTTAACCGAGCAGGAGATTATACTGAAAAATAAAATGTTTTTTGTCGAAAAAAAATTGCGTTTTCTTTGTTACGCCACGTAGTTTCCGAACGATCCTCGTATTTCAGATCAATAAAGGTACATTTAAATATATGTTTGCTCGAACGCTATTTGATTAAATGGTAAAGTAGTAGTTTTCTACGATTTTGAAATTTCCAATGTAGATTATTTATAGGAACATTTTTCGCAGATTAAATAGATTTTGAGGGATACATTATTCAAGCAATAAATGATCAGACCCGCCAACATCTAAGCAACATACTAAGAATTCACGACATTTCAATAAGTTAAAAATATTTCCTTTTAGATGTAAACCCTTACCAACCTGAAAACCTAAAGTTAATGGTTTTTTTCTACAGCTAGCTAGTAGTTTCATAATATCATCGTCACCTTATATCAAGGACATCCTATATACTGGCAGTAACTTCTTTGTCATTCCTAGATTACTTCTAAAAACCTTCCCTCTTTAGCCTTAGTTTTTGACAAGTTAAAAAAATAGCAGCTTATCATGAAAAGAATCTTCAACTTATAAGTCTGAAGATAGCTGATTGTTGCCGAAATGTCGAATTCCTTTTTAGGTAAATAATAATTACGCTTTTTAATTTGGAAATTAGACTCCATGCGAAGCTGAACCGACATCTACCATCAAGAATTCATCTGAATGAGTACAAAAACGAGGAAATACGGTGTGTAACAATCAATTCAAATCGCCTATTGTGCGAAACGGTCGGCGTGCTAAAGCAAACGGTCTTTTCCAGGAGAAACATAGGTATTTCATTCTATTTGAGAGGGAACTTACCATTCGGGCGTCCGTCATGTGCTCAGCGTAAAGGTCTTTGATGAGCATATCCAGCGTCCGTTCCCTTTTCCGGGCGAAAGTTGGCGTTTCGAAGGTGGCCTTCTCGCCGTTGATGAGCTTGACCAGCAAGAAGTCCCTGAACAGCTGCGGGTTGTCAAAGACCGGTGGGCACGGCAGACTTGGGCCGAACAATGGTACCGCTTCCTCGGCACAGATCGATAGACGATACCTATTGTGTGAATCGACGCTTACCACCGCGAATACGTCTGCATTGCTCGTAGTTAAGGAATTGAACGATGTCAACAGAAATGGTATTGGTATAGAAATGTCTTTAGCTTTTTTACCGAAAATAAAGCTCGAAACGCTGTGTCGTTTGTTATACGACATGTGTAGTTTCATTTTATTTTATTCTATTGAAACGTATTTGAAAGCAGGTATTTTGCTCGAGTTGGGGGTAGTAGAAATATCTGTTGAAGAAAGGAAAGTGAAATCCAATTTTCAGCCAATAATATTTTATTCACTTTTGCACTGCTTGCAGCGACATATATTATAGCTATTCAAAAGAAGATGAGAAAATCTGTAAAGTAGTATATGTGTGGTGATATGTCTCAGTTTTCTTTAAATTCAACCTCTTGATTCAGAATTTTGCTATTATAAAATCAAAAGATTTTTTTTAATTTTGGGTATAAATAATCATAATTTGAAATTGTGTTGCTATGTGCAATTATTATGCAAATGGTAAATAACACTAAAGTATCGGCACACTCCGCACCACACAAGCTATTATTTGATTAATTCAAAACAGCTGCTTCGGAAATTCACGGATTCCCATTGTCAACCGTAAGCCCGAATGATGTGAGAAAAAATTTTTTATTCTAACATGCCTGTTCTATCCTTACTATCAAGAAGATATTTACAAGTACCTACTTTTGCCGCCTATACACCCTAAAACTAAAACATGCAAAATTTACGGAACTAATCTTAATTTTAATTAATTTTAGGTTTCCTGATTTAATATTATGCTCGGTTTCATTTATGTGTTATGACACACTTGACTATTCAATTTTTCCTTATCTGCAGCTTGCGATGTGATTCTTGAATGTGGTGTCTGGCGCTCGTTTCGTTTGTTCAATGTTGGCTTTATCATAGTCATTACATGCAGTTTTACAAATTCCCGACCATTCCTTCATGTCCGGTTTATCTTTTGGAACGCCAAGAAGGTTTTTGAATGATAGAGATAGCATAGGCGTGTTGGAATTAAATTTTTCTTTCTGACATCATTCGGTTTAATGGTTGACAATGGGAATCCATGAATTCTCGAAATAGCTGTTCTGAAGTAATCAAATGATTTATGTGTGCAGAGCGTGCCGATACTTTAGTGTTATCTGCATTACTACCCCACAGTCCTTGATATCGTTATTTATACAAATAATGTTAAACATTAATGTCCCACTTCTAAGGCAAACATCATCAACCAAAATGCTTAGTATTGCTGCAGATCTTGCTAGTGATGTTAGATTGAATTACGGAGATGGATTTTAGTGAATTGTGTTCATCTTTATCAAGGGTTTGTCATGCACTGTTTAGGCTTCAATAGTGGTGGCGTAATCGTTTAGATTATTTTAGCGTTATGCTACATTTTATTTCAAGTTAAGAAACAGCAAACAACTTGCATTGATTTTGAGGAAAGTGGCAATACGATACATTGTAGGTTTACGATCATCAATTTCATTCAAATTACAACATCAAAAACTTAAAGTGATGGTATATTGTACTTTAAAAAAGAAGCTAATATTTAACCAGAAGTTTTAACACTTTCTTTCATCCCTTTACATATTGAGTTAAGCAAAACACATTCAGAAAACAAGTTACTTACGCTACCATGACATAATTAAATGAATTGCTTCTAGAATGTTTTAATTACGAGATTGAATTAACAATTTTTGCCATTGACGTTAAAACTATTACCGAAAATGTTGTTTGATTAAGTTGCAGGACATTTTATAAATAAATAATGAATGTATGTTGATGAATAGCCTATATTTATATGCGATGTTCTCTAGCTATTATACACCACACATAATAAGCATTTGTGATGCCCAAGGGTTCTTTCTAATATAAATATATTATACAGTGAAATATACTATACAGTGAGGATTGCCAAGAAGGCAATCCAAAAGACTACCCCATACTACCCCACAGTCCTTGCTATCATTATTGATAATATCAATATTTACTTTCTTTGATGATATGATATTTCATATTTCGAGAGCGAGAGGTTCTTGACTTGCATTGTTTGAAGTGGTAGTTTAATTTTAATGTAAAATATTTCGGAAGATTAAAGATATAAATAGACCATTTTTTATAATTGCTATTATTACTTGACATGTTTTTAATTGACATCAATTTATGGGAAATTTGAAATGAATTCGGTTTAACAATACTACGGCTGGTCTTCAATTTTACAATATACAATTGGACATATTCCAAACATGAATTATTCACGTAACCTATGGTGACTCTGTATGAGCTGTTCATATTAAAGGATGAAAATAACGGAGGTCCTTTTCTCACAAAATTCTAATATATTTGATGATTAATGAACGCGACCGGTTTCGTGTGTGGAGCACATCTTCAGGTCAGCCAAAAAGGTTAATCCAAGCAATAAAAACGAGCTATTAATATGTAATTAAGTACAAATAATAATGTTTTCTATATAAGTTACAATTTTATCTATTCCACTAAAAATTAGTCATTCCTAATTACTTCGTTGTTGACCATAAGTCATTCTAGGAAATAAACCCAGAATTACTTACGATCAACAATTTCAACGGTGAAAAACAATTGGTTATTCGTTAAAATTTCAAAGAGTCCAATTCATTTCCGTTTCAAGTATCTGTATCCAATTAGTTTTCTTCCTTTAGTTTACATTCCTTCTAAAATAACCATCGGTTGTGTCATTCGTCTCACGTGTCCTTTATTTGCTTCCTTGGTTTCGTTTTCGGTTCGTTCCAGTTAATTTCGCCTACCGTTTCCCCGACGAAGGAGTTATTTATGTTTTTTATACTTGATGGAAAGTTTTAAATGACCATTAGCGAGTTCTAAGAGACAAATTGATTTATGTTGGAAAACACCAGCACCTCCACCGGAATTGCATAACTATCTTTTTACGTAACTGTATAGTATTAAGTGCTACGAGATGATTCAAATGGGGGTGTCTGACAAATCTTTGGCGTTACTGTTTAAAAAAAGATGAGGAGCACACTTTCTAATCGAGTTTTGTCAATTTTTCATACTTTTCAGGATACATATAAGCAAATTTGTCACGAATTTACCAGGCAAAGATAGAGATATAGGCAAAACATGAAAGAATATAAAGAATTTATTGGTTCGATACATCTAAGCTACATTCAACAAATGAAAATAGTTTACCAAAAAATAAAAAAAAAACTGAAGGATAAACAGTATTTTGTTTGTCCCCGCTAGACAAAACAATAAAATTTGTTTTTCTTTAAATTAAAACGGTAGACTAGTAAGGGCAACTTGCACCAAAGTTGTAGAATATCGATATTTAGAAATTTTATAATATAACATTAACGTCATCTTCGATAAGGCAGCAATACGCGTCCGTTTTCTGCGTAGAAGATGCGCTTGATGCTTTGTATGTCTGGCATTTAAATTTCTTTGTTTTATGTACGTAGTGAATATCAAAATTTAATCAATCCAGGATCTGAATGTCTATGACGTCAAAAACTTACACTAGAAAGCATAACCTAAAAATCTGGCAACTTACCTAATTTCCGTTTTACGTTCCTTACTTGTGACAATATTCGAAGAACAACACAAGTTCTGTTTTACCACAAATTGACAACTACTAATATTATTGCAAACCAGCTACTTTGACATACATGGATGAAAAAACAAATAAATCGTGGTTTGTCCACAATAAATTGATTCGTTTGTGTGCAGGCTTTGAACAAAAGTCACTTTGGTTGTCCAGAGAATTTTCTCTGCTAAATTTGAACGTAAAGTAATGCGTTTAGATCGTCTTTAAATTATACAATACATCACTGGGCACCCAAAGAAGCGAACGCCATCTATATTTCAAAATGTAAAAATATGGACAAAACGCGATTAGGAAATCTGCTCCTCAAATGATCTTATTTTAAATTACTACTAATATACAATGTTGCTTTGGATTGGCTGTCATCGTATTTGACTGACCGTTCGCAATACACACAGGAGTGGTACGCGTGACGCCTTGTCATCGACTGTTGATGTGGTACAAGGGGTGCCTCAGGGTTCTGTTCTGGGCCCACTCCTATTTATATTATTTACCAACGATCTTCACTATCATATTCCTGATAACCTGTATCAATTTGCGGACGACACCACTATTATTATTTCAGGAAGTAATGAGATAGATCTTTGTGCGAATGGTAACAATTGTTCAAGTGCTATGCTTATGTGGTGTCGGGATAATGGCGTGATAATTAACGATACCAAGACGTGCATGCTCTCTTTTCATTCTGCCCGCAGTGTAGTTGATAGGTCGTTGTTGATACGACTAGGGCCCAGAGCGATTCCTGTGATGTTTAGTGCCAAGTTTCTCGGCTGTTTCATTGACGAGTGTTTGGGGTGGGAGGACCATGTGTCCCAGCTCTGCGCTAAGTTGTGCTCTTTAGCATATGCAGTCAGTAGATTGGCGTATATCGTTAACTCTGAAACTTTACTAATGTTTTATCATGCACACGTTGCGTCTAGGTTGAGATACGGTGTAATTTTCTGGGGTCAATCCTCTCACTTTTTGTGCAGTTTTGTGCTGCAGAAAAGGATTATAAGGGCAATGTTTTCATTGCATAGAATGGATTCATGTCGTCCAATGTTTAGACGTTATGGCATCATGACTTTGCCGTGTCTTTTCATATATGAATGTGCTGTATTTACGCATAGGTACAGAGAATTGTTTGTACGTAACGGCGACATAAATAATACATATAAAACCCGAAATGCAAATGAATTAGTAATTCCGAATCACAGAACAACAATGTACGAAAAAAGCCCGAGGTACATGTGCATAAAAATTTACAACTTACCTCAACAAATCAAGGCGCAAAACATATATATTTTCAAAAACCTTTTAAAGGAACATCTTCTTGAGAATTGCTACTATAGTGTCTCTGAATTCTTTGTCTAGTACACCTGTGATTGCTGGACACCAATTTTTCATGGGTTTTTTTATTTATTGTAATTGCGTGTGTGGTCTGTTTTGTTTTATCATATTTGTAATTTTCCGGCGAAGCCTATATCCTATTGGATCAATTGGCAAATAAAAACAAACAAACAAACAAACAATGTTGTTTCCAAATTTATGAATTTTTGCACGTGACTTTCATTACTCTACTTATTAACTTCTAAAGCAAACGCACATAGGTAATAGATTGAATATGGAACTAACCGATATCAAATGAACTTTAACACAATTCATCTACAGCAGGTACTTTTCTAGTCTGATCGAACATTTTTGCTACAGGTGTACTTTTTTGTGATAGAATATATGAGACGCAGTATGCGTTGTCTCTCAAATCGAATGTCATACGCGAAATAAAAACTGTGTACGTAGAAGAGGGATGATGAGAATTTAGATATAAAAAACGTATCAAATGATACATAAGAATGAAAACAGATCCGACCCGCGCTTAATATTTTACACAAATACAAATGATACAGGAATAATAGCTTCTAGACTATCTCTTTTCTGATGAACCTTACGAATATTCTGTATTAATGTTTGAAAATAAACCTTACAATGAAATTAGGAACTGAATGCAGGTTTTGTTACCCACAGTGTCTCCAATATTCATTATTTTAAAAAATCTGCTTGGTAATTGAATGTTTTTACTATAAAAAAGTTGAGGTTAGATATAAGGGGTCTCAATAATTTAAGAAAATATGAAGATAGACAATATCATTATTTTTTATTTCAGAGAAAACTATTAAGAGAAAAAAATGTTGATCGTAAAAATAGCCTGATGTTCTAATTTAAAATGTAATGCTTAGAACTTGGGAAACTATTATTAAGACTGAATAGATTATTTTTGTGTTTGTCGTGTTGTATTATTCTGAATTGAAATATTGAGGACCGAAAGCATATACTATGGAGTCCAGTTATGTTCTCGTTTACCTGGGATTATTATCGGCTGGAGATATATTTAATGAATAAAACCCGAAGGATAGGCAATGGGTGGCAAAAAGAGGGTAATTGACTATGTAAGCTAATAAATAGTCGCATTTGGTATCGGAAGAACGTCATTCTGAAAGTTCTCGTATGCGAACGTACCTGAATGCACGTAGTTGAACAGCGCTAGTTACAAGCGCTTTTTTAAAATTACAGTATAGCTATTATTACGAACATAATTTCATCAAACTTATCAAAAATAATCACTCCACGAGAACCCTACAAAAGGCAGGTATGGGGCCTTTTGAAAATCACCAATTTACTGCTGCTTGTTTGCATTAAACAGTCTCCCACCTTCAATCAAGGTAATTACAGACTCTAAGATCTTCAAAAAGGGAGTGATCTAGTGGTTAAATAAAATTTATTTATCCCTCTAACAAATACATCGGACTGCCATAGAAGTTGGTTAGCCTGTATACCTTCGGGAATATCTTTTTTTGGGGAGGTGTTAAAATTAGAAAGATTGAATTAGGCGCTATTGTCATCACTGATACGTTATTCTTTCCCATTTTGTTTCAGTGCACATGTGATCGCAATCTAACATAACATAATAATGCGCCTCATACGATGCATTTTGAACACCAAACTACGATGTTTTTGTATAACTCTTGTAATTTCTCTGAAGATAAAAGGTTATAAATTACTAATATAAATATGAACTTACCTCAAAAATCGTTTTATGTTTAAAAATATTGAACAGTATAATTTTTAAGGATATCAAATAAAGGACCAGCAACAACAAAAGTTTCTACAGATTAGAAAGGCTGTCCCTGGCATACCAATATTTCTTTTCTCGTCCCTTCTATTATATTTCACTTGCGTAGTCGAAAAATATCCTTATTTTGATCGCTGAATCAGTAGCATTCTCAGCAAATGGGGTCTTTGACTTTTCGACCTCTCAGATACACACCACGTTTCCACACGATGGGAAACGTTTGGAGATGGCTCGTTTTATTTAACTCATCGAGGTTCGACGAGGTAATTACTATATTTGCGCGCTTACGAAAACAACAAGGAAGCGAAATAAAGATCGTCTAACACGTAGGTTCCCTCTAAAGGTACGTGAAAGTGCGTGGGTATTAGAATTAATTTAACGATTACCGTATTCTACCGCTCCCGTTCATAAATAACCTGGGAAGCGGATGAGAATCAGAATAATAAAGAAAAGGATACGGGTAAATTGCGATTTAATGCAGGTGGGATTGAAGAGGCTGTGCGTATCCTGGTTGCAGATGGCGTCGGGATCGTCGCTATCCACGAAGACGATGTTCACGATGTCGTTGCCGATGTGTCGTTTCCTCTCAACCTGCTGCCTGTTGTCTCTGGAGTAGGGAAGCAGCGTCGAGACGTGGAACATGATTTCGTGGCCTTCGTAGACCGTATAAACGGAATATTTTCCGGTCATGTCGCCTGAAAAATTCAATTCCGAAAGATGTTATAGACACGTAAGATCGATTTAGGTGACAGCGTCTGCCTTCCTGAATATCGAAAGCCCGATGTCGAGGAATGTTTTCGTAGCAAATGTTTGTTTGAATAGGGGATATCAAGAAGGATTTTCTGGAAAAATGGGTATTTATCTAAACGTTCGTAGCTCCGAGGAGGTTTAGAGTTTCGGGAGGAGGGATGATATTCACTTGTGTCCTACTAGTACACGTGTGGAAAATAATCCGTTCCTTGAGCAGTTTAGGGAAAAGGCAGAAATAACATTATATTTAATTATACACAATTTCTGCTGCACACGATACAAATTTAGTTTTTAAATAAAACACTCCGTATATTATTTTTGGTGCATCCTCTCAATTCAAGTCTAATTTCCTTAACATTACCTAGTTTAATTTTTGAGGTAATTGAGATGCCAGAGTGATAATTCAAATTTTTAAGTTCTCAGCAGTACGTATGCTGGATACAGCGAAAACTGCACATCCCAGCATACTCGAATATAAAATGCTGTGCAGTGGATGCCTTCGAATAATTTTTATTGCTCATGAGTGGGATTATCTTTCACCCACGTATTAAGTACGCACGCTGTATTATATATTTCAACATCTAAATTGAACCTTAGGATTTGAATTGCGCGCCGTTTGTGTTCTGTGAATATTAGAAGTTTGCATTTGGCAAATTCATCGTGGCTATTATGAAAACAAGAGATCAGTTACCGATACGAAAAGGTAACTTGGAACACTTTTGGATGCAATAATATGCTAAGCGATTATGCAATTCATGATTTAGTACAAAAGTTTGAAACAACTGGTATGCTTATTGACAAACCAAGGTCATGGTAAAATCTTGCTCGAGTAAGTGATAATATGCACGATAAGCCTAGCACGTGAATTCGTCCCGCGTCACGACAATTAAATCTTTCGTATTTATAGGTGTATAAAGTTCAACTGATCCAAGAACTTAAAGAAACGGACCAACAGAAATGACGCATACTTGTGAACTGGAGCTAAGTTGATTTTTGCAAAAAAGTCATAATCATTTTTATTTAAATGATTTAGTGAATTCACACAATTGTCGCATTTGGGCTAGCGAAAATCCACATGCTGCAGTAGAGAAACCAACGCATCCATCGTCATCCATACTTTTCTGAAGATGAAGGTGGCAACGTTATCTGGAGGTGCTGAATTACTTTTTTTACGAAACCAATGATTTAAACTTGAATTACATATGGTTTCAACATGACGGAGCCGCATATCATACAGCACATGAAACTTTACTCCAAACCAAATTTCCTGGTCGTGTTATCTCTCAGATGGATTGGCTGCCGGCGGCTTGCTCGCAAGATTTCATTCCATTGGACTTTTTCCTCTGGGGCCATTTAAAGGAAGGAGTTTATGTCCATAAACTTACTACAATTCCAGAGTTAAAATAGAACCTCAGTCGTGCGGTTGCGAAAGTGTTATGAGAAACTTCCTTAAGAGAGTGGCAGCATGTCAGCGGAGTCATGGAGGGCATTTGGCCGACGTCATATTTCATACGTAATTGCCTAAGTATGTACATACTTCAAACTGATAATTAAAATCGGATTTTTTAAACATTTTGTTTTATTCAACAAACAAATCCCAAAGTTAAAATTGGATCACTCTTTATATAAGTGCATAACGAAGTGAAAACGTAATTATGGAATACATGGTGCCAAGAATGATCTTTCCACCTATTGCAAACTTTGTTATTATTAAAGCAGAAAAGCAATTGAATGCTTTTAGTAAAAAAAAATTATGGGATATTATATTAATTCATTTTAAAGGTCTAAAAAATTAAATAAAAATTTATAACTTCTTTGTTCATAGTGACATTACCGTTGTAAAAATCCCCAACTCTATTGGTCTCAACTTGACTTGGTTGCCATTTTAAGAACGTTACTATGACTTTTCCCCACCTTCCCCGAAAATCTTTAATAACAGGTGTCTAAACATATGTTCGTTATCCGAACAAAAAATTCCATCGCGAAAGTGTTTGCTTTGTTCGCAGGCCTGTTCGTTACCGGTCACTCACAAGAAAATTTAAAATTCCATATCTATTTTAATACGTCATCGATCTTGTATTAAACAGAAATGTACGAGGGATGATCGTAAAATAAGGTTCCCAAAGCCCTACAGCAGCAATAAGACGTGTTAAGTGAAATCCGACAATATTGGCGTGTGCAGCAGCTCTACCGTTTTATATACATATCACTCCCGTCTCGCTACGCCGCTCAGTGTTGTTTAAGCAGCCGTCCGAAATGGAATTCCCAATCGCCGCTACCGCCAGGTGCGAAATTCGCGCTGTGATACGTTTTTTAAACGCGAAAGGGGTTTCACCTACAGACATTCATCGTCAATTAACCCAAGTTTATGGAGAGGTTTATGGTGTAGGAAATTTACTGGTGCTCGGACGGACATTCACGATGAAGAGCGGAGCGGAAGACCATCAGTTTCAGAGGAAATCGTTGAAAAGGTCGAGAGCATACTGCTTGAAAAGATTTTGACTGGCGACAGAATTTTACGACATGGGGATACAGAAGCTGGGGCACCATCTGCAAAAATGCTTGGATAGAAATGGCGATTATGTTGAAAAATAGTTTAAGTTTTTAACTTTAAAACGATGTGTAATGTTCAGGAAATAAAGAATGCTGTATATTTTTAAAAAATATGGGAACCTTATTTTACGATCATCCCTCGTATATTATGGGAGTGGTACGATTTGAATCCATAGAAAGAATTCTACAACTTGTGCTTCTTAATCCTGGCCCAAGGTGATAGAGATGCTACTTAATTTTTGTTGATAAACCGCCAAACGCATAGATTACTTTTCTAAACTGCAGCAATTCAGTTTCTTGCTTTAAGTTATAGACGACAAGCACTTTGGATTTTTATGAAACTTTCTTTCAGAAAGGAAGCTTTTCTTTTTTTTATTGTAGATGCTAGCTTCGCCTCCTGCGGAAATATATAACTTTCTGGCATTGCAAAACACTGTTTGTTTTACAAGCTAAGATTCCCTATTGAAGTTTTAATGTTAGCTATAGTGACAGATAACTTTTGGCAGCTTTTGGTTTAGTAAAAATTGATTGAGTTTAAGTGAAGAACAAATGTATTTTCAAGGAAATGTGCAAAGGAGATTTCTTACGAGCTTGATGTGGTTTGCACCAAAATAAATGATTTATCATAAATTTCTGCTGTTCGATCAAAATAGGATTTCTTTGTTACCCAAGTTAAAGTAGGCGGTAGCAGTTAACATGAAAACAATGTTTAAAAATTGAAACATCTTATATCAGCTTCGGAATTATTTAAACGAGCTGCGTAGTCCATCTATTGTAAGAGTTTAGATACTCAATGCCAGGGTAAAGTGATCAATTGCATTGTTTATATTGAAGAATAAGGGTAATTATAATAAAGATTGGTTAACAGTAATGGAAAACAATATTGTACAAGTAGAAAGTAATACTTCTTCATCTTTGGCGTACTTTTAGAGCAAAATTATGTTTTAATGTAAATATAGTTTAATTTTTTTCATATGGTGACAGTCTTACGGGGTATATAAGCTTTTGAAGCTTGTCATAACTTCAAAAGTCTTTTAGTATGTAAATGGTGTGTGTAAAGAGTTCTATGGCTTTGTTACTATCATCTCCTCGCCATAAAGGATAAAGAGAGATTTTACCGGACCCACCAGAGGCGCCTGCCATTTGTCCTTGCTAGGACTGGAAGGTATCGCATCTAACTTTGTCAAAGTCAGTAGCAGATCCTCTTATCACTGGGCCAAGGAGCTATTATCTTTTGTTTTTAATAGTTTTAATAAGAAGATGGTTTCCTTAATACAGAAATTTAAAGTTTTTTGTTTTTGTTTTTGCGAATTTTGATTTGTTTGTCGCATTCCGTTACGTATAAATTTATTCCTATTGAAAATGCTTGTATCATTATAGTAGAATAATCTTGGGGGAGGTGTAGGTTCAATCTGTCATAAAGTCAGATTTACAATGTACATATCGTCGGTTTACTTCCAAAACCTCCTAAGTCAGTTAATGGTCACTTTTGAGGTTTTGATGTTTTTAAATTGGTTATAACAGCATCTACGACCTCGCAAAATGTTCCAAATATACATACATCGATTGTAGTCTCATCTACTGTTAAATTTTTTAACCTCCGGGATCCAACAGGTTTCAAAAACGTTAGCCAAAACCTTTTGTGTCTGGTTTCTAACGTATCCAAAGAAGTGCTTTTAGTAAATGAGTAGTATTCAGGGTTTCCATTCAATCTAAAGTGCAGGCAACAATAGGAAGGTGAGTAGAATCTTACTTTTTCATTTTTAGCCTCTAACTACAGAACAGAATCTATTATTGACTAGTTCTGAAAAAAAAGAATAAAAAATAGAAACTGTGAAAACCCCGGGATCATTGAGCCTCTTTATAAGAAACAAGTTCCCATTAAACAGTCAAAATACGATCATCTTCAACAGTTAAAAGCTCTTATCACAATGGATTATCTATTTTATGAAACACTTCCCTCCTAGACTTTTTATCAAAACGTTTTAATGAAAACAAGCTAGAGGTGAAGACAAAGCTTTTAATATTAGAATAGCTTTCAATTTCATTTGAAAAGGGGTTCACATAAATACCGCATGTATTAAAAATACATTTCATGTTACAGGCGGAAATAAAACTACTATTCCAGCTGTCATATTTATAATATCGCTGACCATCGACATCGTTTCTGATCGTACTATTACGGGCGTAAATTGAATTTTAACCAGACGAAAGCCGTAACATTTCCAATTTTCCACTTTTCCACCTAGCTACCTGCACGTTAGGTTTTCGTTTGATTTAAAGTTATTGCTTCCCTGGTGTACAACATGCTACGCTATTCATATTGATCATTTTACGCTGAGTTGTTGGTAATCGCGTGTCTTTTTTATTGCTTTCGTTGCGGTACACGTGTTGTAAAGGTTGTAGGTATGTATGATTACAGACACGCGAAAAGCAAGAAAAACAAACATGTAGGTGATATTTTAAAGTTGGTGCACTTGCGTGCGACGTTTGTGTTTTACTGTTGGTATGCCCATTTGATTTGTTACAACATTCTAGCGTTCTACAAAAGAATATGTGGCGGATCTTTATTAATTAATACATTCAAAATTGAGAGAATAAGGTAAACGTCATTTTAAGCGGGAAAACTACAAAAGTAATATATCTAGTAAAGTTACTGAAGTTGGTATATACGTGATCCACAGTAAAATAAGAGGTGTGTAGGATTTTCTTTAGGTTATCGGTGAAAATATGAATACACATGAGCCCTGTCCCACAAGGCAATCATCAATCAGACTGAAACTTGACAGATCTCTAGGACCCATCGAGTATTGTAAAACTCCGCTTTTCGTTTCGGCGTAGTCTCATGTTTAGGGGGTGAAAGCTATCCCAGAAATTTCGACGATTTTCGGATTTTTGCAATTTACACCGTTATTACGAATAAAAAACAAAATTACATATCTCCGAATACGCCCTCTATAGAATCTGGTACGTAGGTTTCCGCGGTCGTCACTAACACTACACTCTTGGTTTCCGTGTTGGAACCGCGTCGTTGCCGTAGTTTTTGCCGACGTTTCGTCCGCACTCTTATAGGACATTTTCAGGGCTGTTACTGCAGACTGACTGGGGACTATTCATTCCGGAGGGGTTTATATAGGGCTTGATTCGGGTCAACGAAGCAGAAGTGTTATGAATCAATGAAGCGTGGCGGTTGCTGGGAGGTTTGATAAGTTGGGATCTCTACGTGTGATTTAAGGGATAGCCATCTTCGCGATTTAAATTGTTGGAATGTTTGAAAATCTCTATTGATTCACGGATTTTTCTGCTACAATTGTGAGGGTTGCGAGATAAGATACGGTATCATCAATTCTCTTATCCAAAGGGACATTTCTCTATCTGAACCCAATTTGCTTTCTCAAGAACTGGGCCACATCATCGAAACTCTGATCCGCAATAATTATTCTAGGAAAGATATTCAAACTACCATTAACCGCTACACCAACCCTTCTCCACAGCCAATCCCCTCATTTAACCCTAATTTCTATAAGCAAGGGTATCTACCCTACATTTATGGTGTTACCGGTCGCATCAGCAAGCAATTAATTTTCAACGTGTTTGTTGAAAAAACTTACAATAAAAACAAACATTCAGGGTCCGAAGAAAATGAAACGAGAAGAAATAGTTTCCCCGGAATTATTGTTGACTGGAGATAACTTTTTATCTAATAAAATGCCAAAGGCAAAGAGGGGACCAAAGGCCATAAAGTCGCTGAAGAATTGAAAATGGGTCAGAAAAACGATCAAAGGCTGCTGGTCTGCAAGCGGCCGACGGCTATTCACTGTGACGTTAATGACAGCAATTTTACTTGTTCTATTTTTAATACTACAATACATCCTCTACCATTGGGACCTTTTGATTCGTCTGTATAAAATACCTGTTTACAAAAGCATTATTTCAAACAGATACAATGCTATCCACCGTTATTTTTTACTAATATTGTCTATGAATACTGGATATATTTTCACTTTATTTTATGCAAAAGATTCTCAAATTGAGCAGAAGAGATGAACTTTTATGTCAATATCGATTTAATAGATAACGTATAATAGAAATAATTTGTACATTATTTCTACTTTGCATCTAGAGATGTAATACTTTTGCAGTTTTCTCTCATAGAATTAATGTTTCCAATTAATCAACGCTATAACAAGCCTAGAGCGAAAATGAAGAAAGCAGTCGTTTTTCTAATCAACATTCAATCCATTTTCACTCAGAACTTTAAACAAAATGACGAGGCACACTCTGGGTGTAAAAACAACTTACGATTAACATAAATGTTTAAGATTGAGCTCGAAAATCTGAATTAAAGCACTTCACTAAATTTTGAAAACACGTTTAACTGAGACCTGACGAATGGAAATCACATTTTTGAATAGAATAAATAAACAGAAATGAAAAAATATGCACGAATAATCCCAATATCTGACTTTCGATACTCAGGAATTACAATAGTAAAATTTTGGATTTGACAAAATATATTATTAATTAAAACAAAATACATACGAGGGTAAGTCAAAAATTACTTACACTTTTAGTTCTACAACTGTATTAAACAAAGATAGGTGTACAACAGATACATTATTTTTCGATATAGTCTCCACCTTTAGCAATGCACTTGGTCCAGCGAGCCACAAGCTTCCGTATGCCTTCCTGGTAGAAGGTTTTCGGTTGATCGTGAAGCCACCTTTGCACCGCATCCCGAACATCTGTGTCTGAGGCAAATCGACGACCTCTCAAAGCTTCCTTGAGCGGTCCAAAGAGATGAAAGTCTATGGTAACTCGCCTATTTGCTGTAACCATCTCTCGAGCTTGCTGAATGTTGTCGGTGGTCGAGGTTGACGGCCGTCCAGCTGACTCTTTTTATGTTACGCTCGTGCGGCTACTTTGAAACATTTCGATCCACAAAAGAAAACGTTTTTACGAGATAAAGCACTGTCCCCGTATTGTGACAAAAGTCTCCGGGGAATTTCAGTACTTTTCACACCCTCTGACCACAAAAATCAGATCACTGCTTGTTCCTCTTTGGTGCAAACTAATAGCGCAGCTGACATGTTTATGCTGTTGTAGCTAGCAGACAAATGACGCGATCGTGATTAAATTCCGCACACATGGCCACAGAGGCGCCAGCTCAATGCATGCGCAAGCGGCCTCCACTACGATAACCTTCAAAGCTTGTTATGGCGAAAGTGTAGATAATATTTGACTTACCCTCGTATTTATTTACAACACGAATGAGGATCTGTTATTAGAAATACTTAAATTACAATACCTGGGAGAACACTACTAAACAAAATATATTTCTGAAAAAAAGTTTTAATGATTATAAAGGATATAAGTAACAAAATTGCTGTGAAATATACGTAAACTATGTAACAACGAATGGTGGAAGTAAAGATTTGGATTTTAACTTACCTTTTACGTCGAGTCCACCTCGGTAATTGTCCCATCCTCGTAGACGGATCTTTTCACCCAATAATTGCAAAAATTCATCAAATATTTCACTGCCAGTTTCTGCAAAATTTAATCAAAGATATTTTGTGAGTTTTTAAAGATGTTTTCTCTCTTTTACTGAATTAATATCAACACAGCAGCGTGTAAATTCTAGATTTGCTAAAGCGCCTCTTAAATTTTGGCTACAGTAGTAATTAAGACCACTTTTGTGAATTACGGCTGTGATTCTATTTCGTTATTAATCCTTCCGCTCAAATAAGCCTACGGCTATTTCGGATAACCGTTATTTAATTTAATTGAATGTTTTCCCTTAAAACTGTTTACATTATAAAGATTAAAAGCGGTTAAGGATAATTTGTGTATGTGGAAAACAGATTAAAGCCTTAAAATATAAACAAATCGAATGTTGTGCATATGTATCATTGTGTATACACAGTTGGGTTTGGAAATGTATCTTTTTAAAGGTCACGTTAAAACAATAGTTGCTTTCAGAGAAAATTGGGTATTAATACATACAACAAAACCGATTTTGTTATTTTATTTTTGTTGTAGGAATTATAATAATAAGTGAATTATTGCAACAAATAGGCCTGTGCAGAGTTAACAAAAAGTCATTTTCGGTTGCGATTACAGAATTAGTTAAATACATGTTAATGTATCTAATTAATATTTACTGCAAGAAATCTAGGCGATCCTAAGGGACATTAAAATCTATGAAGATTCCAACATAAACTGCTTAATACACATTCCAAAGGGCACGATTCCAGCGCAACACAATTCTGATAAACCCTCCAAGGTATGTAGTTATTGAGAATGGTACTTAGTGGGTAACCGGCAGACCTATATTTAGAAGCGGAATTTTGGCTTGATGCACGGACGGATTGAGAATAGGAGTAGGAACAAGCGTAGATATTAGTGGACCACCTAAAGCTTCCTATGGGGCTTTAACGTAATATATTCCAAGCATAAACTTTTGCACTGAAGAATTTGTACGTCAAAAAACCTTGAGAAAGGGATACGAGGTGCAACCATAGACATTAGAACCATAAAGTAACGGTTCCCAAAGCCCATACTGAAATGTTTTATCTCAGGGAAAATTGTTAAACATTTGAATTTTTGTAATTTAATTAGATTTTAACTCGTTTGTGGGATTCGGGAGTATTTCTTTTATGAATTTTTGAAATTAATAAATGGAAATCAACAAATGTTAAAATTGAAAACGTAAACTAACCTTGATTTTTAAGAAGATGACATATAAACACTATGTTCCTCATGCCATTTACAGGAAATCTGCCCTTCTAACCTTGAACCTTCTTTTCTATTTTGAATTTACTTTTCGAATTTCTTTATCGAACACTTTAAATTGAGACCGCAGCCAAAATACTAGTTCACTCGATGAAAGTCTGACTAGGATTGATTAATTTATTGGCGTCCCTATGCTCCTTTATTTTAATCGCGATGGCGATTGTTTCTTTCCACAGCAAATTTTGATGATATCTACCCAAACATAATCTCACGAGAAGTTTTTGATAAATAAAGTTATTTTTAGGCGTAGTATGAGAGAATGAATGTGGTGACGCTACTAGATGACTCAACTAAACAATTATTTTTGAACACGAAGAGATGAACACAATATATTTTAAATTATATCACCAAACGTAGTTATTTGCATACTGATATATGTATGTAAATGTCATATTCACAGCAGTGAACGTATTGCAACAATTATAATAACTTGTTCTACAAATATCCCATTTAAATATTATTGTGAGACAAGTAATGATAGATTAGGTAAAACACCACATAATAGGAAATTAAAGACCCTGGTTAAATAGCATGGCTGTTTTTTCTCGTGAAATGCAACAAAATTTCAAATAAAATTGCAATTACCGTATCATTTCAACCTTAGTTTCGTCCAAATATATGTACAATTACAAACAGTAATAATTAGTCGATTAAATATCCACCACAAATACATCTTTCACGAAAACGGTGCTCGGTTACGTGTTTGGTTTTTGCTTTGAAACTTCGTTTTTCCAAAATAAAATCGAATGATATGCGAAGAAGGGCTCAGTTGACGACTGGCATCCTCTTTAAACCGGAAGCCCTTCAAAACTTAAAAAAGAAATGCAAAAAAACGATTCTTTTACCGCTTAGGCTAATGTCGTGCATGGCAATGCTCTGCCTTGTTATATAGTAGGTAACGTCTGATGTCATACGAAAATAGTTCTTAAATAAAAAAAACTGACTATTATTTATTACTTTTTATTACTAAAATAACGTTGTATTAAGTTTTTGAATTTCAAACAGTTCAAATTCATAAAAATTGGATAAAAAATCTATGTGGAGCTGTACAAGATATTGTCATTTCTTTAAACGGATACTCTAAAACTGTGGCACTGGAACACTGAAACAGTTCACTAAAACCCTTACCACAACACTTAATTCGTACTGGACGCATGTTTCGATAGCCAAGCTATCATCATCAGCAGCAAGACTGAACTCAGTCTAGTACGAATTAAGTGTTGTGGTAAGGGTTTTAGTGAACTGTCATTTCTTTGTTAGACTACTACTGAGTTTCTCTAAGTGTGGATACAGCAAAATTAAAAGCGTTTATACCATAAAAAATATCCAATCAAGCAATCAAGTTTCTACATTTGTTATAATATTTAAAAAAGCCAGCAATCAATTTTAGCCGTAGAATTGATAAAATTTAAGCGTGACTTGTGAACTTTACCGTTACTAAGGATTTCATCATCCGTTGTTTGGCCCTGTTTCATGTAGATGACGCCGAATTTAAAGTTAACGGAGCCCTCTTGTTCCTCGAGGAGTAGTAGGTCCTTTTGGATATCGGGTGAGAAGATCTCTTTAGGTCCCTTTTCAATCTTGTCCATGTTTGGAAAGTTGGAGAGGATCTGCTTGACGGAAAGGACCTTGTTCTGCGTGTACGGAAGCGATATCTTATGAGCTCCCTGAGATGATCAGCGGTCAAAGAAACACAAAAGAAAGTACAAAATCAACATAAAAACATTTCAATAATATTCATCAACTTTCTTTTTTCTAAGATTGCCACTAAACTAACATTTTAAAATCCCCTTTGCAACTGCAAGGCGGTGTATAAAATAATCAGAAAACGTATAAAAAAAGTTTGATTTAGTTGATATTGAGAATTTAATATGCTAATCCAATTAAACTTAACAGGAACTTAATGAAACGACCGTACAGATAACATTTTGCAAGTTAAGCGATAGTTTGCAGCGTCTATTACAATGTAATCTAGCGTGAAACGGTGCCAGAACTTGATAAAATATGCCGCGGAAGTTATCTTGGTGTCTGAGACGCTCTTCCTCTGTTAAAACTCCTTAAAAATTGCAACTGCAATTTCCCGGAATTAGTTGGTAGCGAATTTAAGTTGCGCTTATTTATTACGTCCTTCCATAGCGTCAGGCGAAGTTTAATAAAATTCTTTGCTTCGGGAATGCTATGCAAGTAAATTTATATGGTATTTATAAACATTTTTAGTGAGAATTTATTTCTTTTATTATGGTTGAGAATGCTCCGTATTTTACAGACCTGTATTATATGTTACAAACCCAAGTCATATTTAAATATGTGTTAAAATGCACCCTTTATTGATTCTAATGGAGCTATTGGGTTGTATATTCCACAAAATTGATAATGGCAAAGGAATGAATGTTTTGTTAAAAAGTAAACAGTCATTACACACATACACACATACCAAATTTTTGAGATAAATTATCCTCTAAATAGGCAAATTTATACCAAAGCCAATTTCTTAACAAATTTAGTGCTATCGTTATCTTCTCCATTAAATTATATTTGAAAATTGGTATTGCAGAAAGATGAAATAATTTCACTTCAAGAAAAAAAGACTCTGCCTTTTCTTAAAGATTTATATTTACGTCCACCGTAATTTCTGCGTAAGGAGAAGGGCTTGGAAAACAACGATAGATATCGTTTACAAATATTTATACAATACTTTGTGAAATAGTAGCACATATACATAACTGACGCGGTCAGGACGCCCCATTGAAGTGACTACCGAGGAAATTGTCAATAAAATCGAAGACATCGTGTTGGCCGATCACAGAGTCAAAGTTAGAGATGGTAAACATCTTGGACGAACGCGAACGGAGCATCTTACAGGAACTGTGGGACAAAACTGGAATCGATTGACTTCTTTATAATGGTGTTTAGGCATATATTAAACATTCCAAAGGAGTTTCTGCGGCGACATGTGACTGTTGATGACACTTGGATTCATCACTAGACGCCAGATCCGAAAAAAACAGTCAAAACAATAGATTTTATCCGGCGAACGTGCCCAGAAGAACGCAGAAACGATACTATTAACTGAGAAAGTCATGGCCACTGTTTTTTGGGATTCACAAAGTATCATTTTTTATCGACCATTTTAAAAAGGGAAAAACGACCATAAGCAACTGTTGTGTTGCATTATTGGCCAGATTTCACGAAGAATTTATTAAAAAACACCCACAGTTGGCGAAGAAAGATGTGCTGTTCCACCACTGCAAGGAACTCGTTGCAACGGCGAAATTGATTGATTTGCGCTCCGTATCCGCCTTATTCTACGGATTTGGCTCCTACGACTTCTTTCTCTTCTCAAACATGAAAAAATGGCTGGCTGGAAAGAAATTCTCATCAAGTAGAGAGATCATCGTTGAAACAGAGAGCTATTTTGCAGCCTTGGAGTAATCTTACTTATTGAGGATCTTAAAAAATTGAAATATCGACTTTGTGTGAATTTTCCATAATAGGAGTTGAAGGTGATCTTGACTTAGTCATTAATCAATGCGATCGGTTTCGTGCGTTACACACATCCTCAGGCTAAAATTTAGTAAAGCAGTAAAAAAATTGTCAGTAAATTAGCAAATAACATTTAATATCATTTATTGACAAAATTTTTTACTGCTTTACTGAATTCTGACCAGAGGGTGTGAGGAACGCACGAAACCAGTCGCGGTGATTAATTTTAGTACAGAATTTTGTGGGTCAAGACCAACTTTTATTTCAACTCGTATTAAATGAATTGAAATTTATAAAAAAAATGGTTTTCTCCAAAAAGTATATGACTGTTCACTCATCCCTCGTATGTTCACTCACATCTTATTTATGCACATATTTACATATGAATGATTGAATTTTTCATATAAATCTTAACGGCAAATATTTTGAAATGATTTGGGCCGAACATTTTTTTCTTTAGTTGCTTTTGTAAAAACTTAAAAGGAATGCAGATGGGTCTTTAAGCCTCTTTGCGATTTCTCTCTATAGTTACATACAGGGTGTTAAAAAAAACGTTTAAATATTTAAGGAGCATATATTACGATCAAAAACAAGTAAAAAGGCCCTAATGAACATGTGTCCGCAAAGCAACCGTTTTCGAGATAAGCGCAATTGCTTTTTTTTTTGCATTTTTTAGCGTTTAGCGTTACAGAACACGATAATTACAGATGTTCGAGATGTCCTCCTTCCATTTCAACACAGGGTGTACATCTTCTTAATAAGGAACTCCGCACCCTTTCCAAAATGCCCGGTGTTGCTTAAATTGTTTGACAACATTGTTCTATTCGCTATTGCAACTCGGCAAGATTATTTACTGGTGTTTACACTAAACTTTTCAAGTAACCCCAAATACTCCCTCGACCTATCCATCTCCTATGAAATGTTTCGTTTAGGTGCTCCCTAACAACAAGCGTAAAATGCTCCGATTTAGAGGGACATCTTCCAAAAGTTCGGGCAAGGTGTTTACCAGAAAGTTAAGGTATGCAGGACCTGTTAAACGTCGTGGCAAAACAACCGGTCCAAATAACTGATCTCCTAAAATGCCTAACCAGATATTCAGACTGAAACGCTGTTGATGTCTGAATTCAAAAACAGCATGCGGATTTTCGTACGACCAAATGTGACTATTGTGGCAGTTGAAAATCCCATCTTTACTGAACCCGGCTTCATTAGTGAAAAGGATGTTAGAAGAAAAATTATGGTGTTCAGCAGATTTCCTTAGAAACCACTGACAGAATATCTTTCTTGCTCGGTAGTCAGGACGAGTAAGGGCTTGTACCCGTTGGATATGGTACGGATACCAAAGTTGTTGGTGGAGAGTTTTCCAAACAAGAGGACTACTTACGCCTACTTCAGCCGAAATCTTTCTCACACTAGTTTCGGGGTTTTCATCTACTATTGCCAAGATTTGTTCTTCAACCTCAGACATACACAGTGGACGCCCGCTTTCGTAAGCGCGTTTTTTGAAGGAACCATTATCCCTCAACCGCTGGTAAACGTTTCCAAACATCACATGCGAAGGCTGTTGACGATTGGGAAAAGTCTCGCAAGAAAGGCGACGTGCTTACAAAGCATTCCCATCGGCACGACCATACATGAAAACCATGTCGGCCATTTCAGCATTTGAATAAGGCATTGCAAATCGGAAACTAATTTCCCTTGCGTCGAAAATAAATTCACTACCAGAAAACAGCTTATGAATTGACAGCGAACTGATTAATAATGCAAATGTCATATGAAAACAAAATGTTTTACTTAAAGTTGTTGTTTTTTTTTATTAAATCGCATTTATTTGGAAAACAGCGTATGCATAGCACTGCGAACTGATAATAAAATTTATGAAAACAATTTTTTACTTTTGAGAAAGTCGTGGTTTCTATGATTAAAGCAACAAAAAAAAAACACTAAACTGATAATGAAAATTGTGGCTTTCGTTGATTTTCAAAAAAGACAAATGCACTTATCACGAAAACGGTTGATTTGCGGACCCACATTCATTAGGGTTTTTTTACTTGTCTTTGATCGTAATATATGCTCCTTAAATATTTAAACGTTTTTTTGTAATACCCTGTATATATTATCTCATCCCTTTTACCATTTTATGGTGTCGAGTATTACATTATATAATTCATTTCATTGCATCTATTTGATTATTTGTGAATGTGGCCCTCATGTGATTCCTCTCTTCTTTAGCAATTCTCCTTTTGTTTTATTCCACGTGCTTCTCGGTCTTCCTCTTGCTCTTCTCTTATCCACTCTGGCCTCCCAGATCTGTTTTACTTGCCTACTGCTGTTCATCCTTTGCAAGTGTCCCCACCAGCCCAGCTGTCTCCTCTCGATAAATCTCCCTATTGGCTCAATTTCCAGTTCCTCTCTTATTTCTGCATTTCTTACTCTATCCATTATTGTCACTCCCTTGACTCTTCTAAAATACCTCATTTCTATCGCCTGTATTCTCTCTGTAGTTGTTGTATGTTTATTAGAATTACTAGATTACCTCATCGTTACACTTCTCTAGCAACATATTTCAAGTACACCCAGTATACCTATATTTTTTACAATCGGAGCAGTTATCTTTAGTGAACGTGCGTCGTTTGTGAACACCCTTTTAAAACTCGACTATATAAATTACTTCGGCGTTTCAATAGAATGTCTACCCCATTTGCAGCGAAAACGGCCCGCAAATTCGTATCAAGCAAAAACGAACAAACGGAACTGGATAAAGTGGGACACTCAGAAAAAAATACAAATAAAATCGCCAAGGATCGTAACTCACCGTTTTTCGGAACAAAATAGCCCTGTAGAGAGGCACACACTGGTTGCTATTTTCATTTACTACTACACTTAAAAAGAAAGGTATTTTGTCTGTGTCTATGCCGACGTAGTTCTGGTGCACTGAAACAAAAGAAAGAAACGAATGAAAAAGAGGACAATATGATAAGAGGGTGTCGGCGAGGACTTTTGGGATTTATTCGGAAAGGAGCTTTCATTGTGCATCGTTAATTTTTTCCTTTCGTGGTTCTTACACTGAAGGCGAAGTAATAAAACAAAGCGTTGCCAGAAACGATAAATGTTTCTTAATCTGGCGCGATTTACTTTTCTCAATTAGCGTCCGGCACCAAATTACCCTAATAAAGTTATCCTTAAATGTTTTATGTTTTATAGTTGGCGCTAAAATGAAAAGGGCACCATTTCGAATAACGACATGTCTACAAGTTAAAGACAACAATTAAGGGAGTCGTTTAATCTATTTGGGAGGACAAATGATCTTTTTTTCTGGTGATAGATTATTAGAGCTGGGACAATTTGCCAGAAATGCTCGTCAAATAACTTGAGTAAAGGTGTTAATCGTTTAAAAATTTTGTTCGGGAGTAAAAACCACAAGATATGTATGTGTATTCTTCTTAAATGGAAAGTTACTTAGGCACATAATCATTTCTTGTAAAGTAAAATGTGGAAAAAATTTAGAAATAGACATAAATATTAGTCTTGCAAAAAATTGGCAGCACGTTTTAGTGTTTTCCTGAGCATTTCGAGTATGATACCACAACAGTTAGATGAGCAAATAGAATAGCAATATCTATCTTGAAATAATTGACATAATTTTAGATTTTTGCGAAATTCTATTGTTTATTTAACAATCGATATCTTAAACGCCTTACACGCTAGGGCGGTGATTTAAATTTTATTCGATCGAGTATTTCTTGGAGTTCTCCGCAATAGATCATCAGAATTCTTTATATTAACTAGATTCTACATCCTTGGTCATTGATATTGTTGGTAAGTTTGTTTCATGTTTTTCAATGTAAAGTGAGGGTGTGAGGTTATGTCATATCTGCAAGAATTCGCGGTAACTTTGCCTTAACGGGTTGTTAAGATCTTGGATTCGCTTTAAAGAGGAGTTAGAAGAGATTAGAAGACCTTATTCAATTGGACCATGTGCGCCGCTTAGAGGTAATTTTTTTTATAATTTTTTTCTTTAATTTCTAAATGGAAGGGTATATTCATTGTGAGTTATTAATGATAAAGACCCAAAATAGAAGACAATCGGGAAGTCGCGTAGCTATTTCTATTTCCCTTACGGAATTTTAATGTAATATGTTAGCATTGCATACGGCTTGTTGTTTCACGGCTACCTAAACAACTCCCCCTATTTCTACTTTACTGGACAGCACCTGTCCGATTCTGTACAGTTCTAAACGTCGTTAGAGTATTGTAATGTTTTAAAGGAAGGAGAACGAAATTAGTTAATTAATTGCACGGTCTGTAGGTCCGGGAGTGTTCCTAGACACTCCTTCGGCAATTTAAATTAAACTAGATATCAATTAATGAAATTTTACGAGTATTAAAACTTGAAAAGAGAAAACTAACCTGGAATTGTGAGACTCCAATGTAAACTCCGCGTTTATATGTTACGTACTGGAACCCAGCGTATTCCTAAACCACCAAACTTGATTTTGACCTTTTATTTATGGTGGAATTTAAGCGCTGAACATTTAGAAAATGGGAACACAGCCAAACACCTCGATGAATATTTTAACTAAAAGTAAGAAACTGATTAGCGTACTTTTACTCCTTTATTTCATTCGCCATGGCGATTGTTTAATTACGGCTAAGTTGGATAATTATACCTTTCGAATATAATTTGATAATAAATTTCAATCGAATATTCTTATCTTTTCTTAAATAGCATAATGCATGCCATGAAGGGACGCAACTGGAAGACTGAATCTATGCTACTCTAGGGAATTTAGCACCACTAACAATTGTACAATATTAAAATTTACTGACAAACAAGACGATTACTTGACGAACGATATTTAATTTTCGAAATTATGTTAAAGATACAACTGAATTTATGCTGTCAACTTTTGTAGGAAAATATTCCATTAAAATTAAAGAGTTAGGACGTGAAAAAATGAATAGAAGACAGGTTATTTATCTGTTCCACGATAATCGTCGTTGACTGGACTTAAAATAATCTCCTAGCACCCCCGCATAAAAGCAGTTGGAGCTACTGATAAGGAGTTCATAGCCGCCAGAGTGATTTTGACGTTGAACGAGTGGACATACTGAACTCATTCTACGTGCTGCTAATGACAGCTACGTTCGATGTTGTAAATTATAACATTACAGGTGCGCTACCTGAAATGACAGTTATGAAATGTTAACTAAAGTACAGCTATTGCTCTTTGCTGTTTATAAAGCATATCTAATGTTGCTTAAACTAAAGATATTGCTCAATGCTAGGTAAATTTAATACCAATTGGCTTGCATTATGCTTGCATAAACAAAAAGAGATAATATTCGTATTTTCAGATGCCAGTTGTGGATTAAGAGTTTAAATTATTAAACTTCAATGTGGATGTGAGAACTGTTAGTAGAAAGAAGAGATCACTTTCTTGAAGAATGCTTTAGAAGATCTTCCCGAGAGAATTTAAATTATATGGCTGCCTCTACAATTATTTGTGACCACAGTAAAGTAATATATTTACTTTATGTGTATCTAATATTATAAACATTTGTTAAATATAACAAGTGATCCATGTAGTGGCAAGGCTACAATTGAAGGAAATGAATTGCAATGTGAAATCTCTCAACAAACCTTATCTGGTCCAATACAAGAAACAGGAAATGTTATTGTGATTCATATACAGGATGCTCACCCATGGGTAGCTGTACAAGGAAGAATCAAACAATTAGATAATATGCAGTTATTTTGAGAAAAAATGTTTAGTTTGAAATATCTTGTAATGTGTATCATTGAACAACCAAGCATAGAAATACAATCAACATTGTAACAGATGCCCATCTATGAAGTTCACACACATAATCAAAGATCTTATTATATAAATTCATACCCTAAGCAGTTTAAGTTTTTTCTTAAGGAGCCGGACGTTCCGTCAGTAATTTATTTATGCCGGCCAGTCTTCTTATTGTTGGGAGGTAATTTAAAAAATAGTACGTAGTCATAAACACAATGCTAGCATTCGTTATTGTGAGGCTTTACTGATAAAAAATCACAATGAATGTACCCTTCCATAAAAACATTTAAAAAGGATTGCATAAGATTCCTTTTTAAAAACGAATTCAAGTTCCTAACACCTTATTTGAAAAAGTGTTAAGACAAATTTATACAACATTACGTAGGCCATGTATTGAAAGTAATATCAACTCATCATTCCATTTGAATTTTTTGAGAAATTCTGGTTTTTCTACTTTCTCACATTAGCTACGCCCTCTAACGGTCAATTCCGGAAACTAAAACTATTTTTAATGAAATGCTCTTGATCACTTTTATAGTTAAATTTTTTACTATTTGAGAATTCTAGGTCTCCTAGCATTTCTCTATCTGTTTTTCAAACAAAGATGGCTTTTTTACTTAATGAAGTTACATATTTAGTGTCCGTGGACGTATCTTAACTTTTACATAAACGAAAGTTAAAATCTAAATATCATTAATAGGGTCCATACTCACGTTTTCCCAGAAAATATTTGAAATACCATCTCGTCTGGTACTCAGGGTTTTCCAGTACCGGAGTGCTCGGTGATCCAAACATCTGCGAAGCAGTTTCGAAAATCAACAAAACTATCCGCAAAGAACAAAGACTAAAAGCGATATCCTTTGAAAGCGCCAAGATTACCTCATCCTTTTCACCTGGCGAATCTCCGTTCTCGATCCTGAACCGTCTACCTTGTTCCTGGCCATCTACTTCGGTTTGCTGCAGCTGGAAGAGAGCAAACCATACGTAATTAGACGTAATGCAAGCGCTCACATCCTAGGTGTCTGTTTAGTGTATATATGCACCGGGAAGGAGAGAATATTAAGCATGTCTGACACGGCGCTCAGGTACTACATCGTGCTCGAAGCATTGTCTGTTGGATGTCAAGATGCATCCGGGGATTCTAAATAATGTAAACCATTAATGGCACACTGTTTCAGGTTAAATGGATGATGTTGTTTACAATCTAATAACGCTTCGGTGTACGTAATAAAATACTAGATCATATGTTATCTGAAGCGTTATGAATTTTATGTAACTGAGGTGACCCAGTTTCGGTTTTATCTCACCTTCTTCAAGACCTTCGCGAAAGTTTTTTTTTTAAATTTCTATCATACAGCAAAACTTTTTCTAGTTTAAGATTTCGAAAAGTGCTTTACATACGAGGATGGTATGTGTAGTACCCGTGTTTGGAGACAGATGGCGCCTATATTTCGCATTTATATTCATTGAAACTTTAACGTGTACGTATTCACGCAAATTAAAAAAAAAACGCTTTAATAGTAATTTAAATATCCATACGAAGGAGCTTCCGTTAGCGTTTGTATTGGAAATCCCGAGATGTAGATGCGGACGAGTGCTAGATAAAGAATTACCGCCGACAGAGAAAGCATAATACAACGATCACCATCCGTCGCTTATCCGTTCGTTTATGCATAATACAACGTTTAGACATTGCACAATTTTTGGTTTCCGTCTTTGGTAGTTTCGGCAGGGGACAGTAGCACGGTGCAATAGATACTAGAGGTGCTATATCAAATAAATATGCGAAATAATGAGAGCGCCTGGGTAGCCGTAAGTTGTATGGTATTACCGTTGTAGTGATCGGCTATTTTGCTACTGTTGCTTGCATATAATGTACATATACAAACGTTACGAATCTGTACATGAACGTTGCGATACATATAAATATGCTCACGAAATATGTACATAATTAAGAAAACCGAATTACGTAATTAATACCCACAATACTTATGTGTATGCATTTTTTATATATGAGAAATAGCAGGTTTTTGTTTTGTAGTCTATGTAACAAGGGAACTGCTTATTTAATAAATTTAGTGAGTAACTGAGTAAGCAAGCAAATATACTAGCATTATTTACCTCTAAACGAAAGCAATTAGTCCTCCTTCTTCACAAGGAAGATACACCAAAGCAGTGGACTAGCGGCATTATTCTTTAAACCAGGAGAACGTAATAATTAGTATTCCAAACGTTAAATAAACGTCCATGGCCCATTGAGATAATCCAAGATAATGCACATATGCCCCTTTTAATAGTGTAGTCTGCGAATACTGCCTTCTTTGCATAAATGAGCCGCAACTTTTATCACCAACAAATTCTAATTTAGATTTTAACACTGTCGGGCAAATGTACAACACTAACAGCAACACAGGATTTTGCTGTAGTATGTACTTATCATACGAGTGCACTAGCATCTTTATGGCATATATGGGGAATGGGCTTTATTTGACAGTTAAAATTTCGTCCTTGGGGGTTGCCCCTGACCGTTACCTGCCATATAACAAGACCTTAGCGCTTTTCGATGACGGCATGCTGGGTTGGTGATGTATCGCCATGCACGATATTAGCCTAAACGGCAAAGCAATCGTTTTGAAGGTTTCCGATTTAAAGAGGACGCTAGTCGTCAACTGAGCTCTTCTTCGCATCCCATTCGATTTTATTTTGGAAAAACGAAGTTTCAAAGCAAAAACCAAACACGTAAGCGAGTACCATTTTCGTGAAAGATGTATTTGTGGTTGATATTTTATCGACTAATTATTATTATTTGTAATTGCACCTGTATTTGGACGAAACTAAGGTTGAAATAATATAGTAATTGCAATTTTATTGGAAATTTTGTTAAATTTCACGAGAAAGTTTACAGACATGCAATTTAACCAGGGTCTTTAATTTCCTATTTTGTGGTGTTTTACCTAATCTATCTTTCCTATTATGTGGTGTTTTACTTAATCATTACTTTTCCCTGTGAATGTGATATTTATATACCAGTATCCAAATGGCTACGTTTGGTGATATAATTTAAAATATATTATATTAAAGCAGAACATTTATTGCACACATTTAAAAACATCGTGTTCAAAAATAATTTTGTTACATATAACGTAAGAATATAAAACTGTTTGAACAATAACATTTTCACGTTTCTTGTCAAGTATCACGGACAGTTAGGAAATTGAGTTGGAATAGCATTTTTTTAAGCGTAGGATTTTTGAAACTTACAGTTATAGTTTCACCGGTCCTTGAATCTGTAGTTGTTGAAGAATAAATAATATCTTCTTTTACAAAGTGTAACTCACAGACAAAACATACAAAACAGCTGACGCCACAATTTTTTGGTTATCCCGTTTTTATCGTGTCAGAAAAGATTTTATCGCTTATACAATACTAGAAAAACATTACGGATATCACCAACAAAGTATGAAAATATCACTACACAGTATTTTTTTAAATAAAACCAATATAATTTGGATAAAACAATTCAAAACGCAAGAAACGATCTGAACGTGTGAATGTCCTATCTAAATGTGGCTGATCGACGACCTACTGCAAAATACATCACAGTCTGCTGACGTCAAAGTGCTCAGACCTTATATATCGGAGGTAACGCCCTGAGACCCCGGGAGGCAGCGTTGCCACGTTGTGCTAAATTTTCATAACTTATGGAAGACGCGACTATTTATGAACAAGTTGATTAAAACATTCTTATCAATTGTCATTAGTAAATATTCCAGAAAATATAAAAGTTTTTTTTTTGGAAGGCAAAACTTGAAATTTGTAAACTAGTGTAATTCACGACCAACCAATGCCGCCTATAAATAATGAAAGCTGTTGGGAGATGCGAAAGTATGGATTATTATTCCGGAAAACCTGAAGTGAAATTCCCCAGCAGTACAGGTCGAAATGTGGCAATTCAAAAACGTTTAGCGACGCGTTTTTGACAAAAACGAGTTGTTAAGCTTATAAATCTCAATATAAATCTCGCATTAAAATGTTTGAACGTATGTATGTGAGACATGTAGTAGAAAATAGAAGATCCTAATATGGACTTTTGAGGGGCTGCTTATGTATCCTACAAAAAAGTTAAGTTGACCTTAATTGTCCTGTTTGCTTTTTAGCTTTTAATTTTATTTAATTTATTTCTCCGCGAACTCCAGAGCCGATTAGACCTTGTTAACCTTTTTCAAAACACCAGTAACGATCCTGAAGTCAGAAATTATTTCGCATGATTGCATAATTAAAATTACGATAACGAGCCTCTTCCATGAACATAAATTAAAATGCCACCCCGCAAAAAAACCGTATCCTTATTGGGTATATACCCGTCCCAACTTAAAAATTAGTCGATTTTTCTCATTCCTCGTCTTTTTTTTTCCTTCGTGCCTTCAACGCCATCGCTTTCATTACGGAGGATTTGATCTGCCGCCGTAATGAAACGCGTAAGGAAATCAATTAGCGATGGGGAGCGAGGCGATTTTCGCGGAAAAAAGGAACTAACCCATTAAGAGAAAAGACGCTTCGAGATTAAAAACAGGCGAGGCAGATGTGCAAAAGGACGTCCGAGAAATTTGAATTTACGCGCCTCAAACGCAGATTGATGGCAGTTTATAAATTATTGTTATTATTTTTTGTCTTTGTTATTCTTATTTGCGCTGGGAAATTTTCGTTTTTAAGTTGTGATGAAAATTTAGTAAAGGAATAATAGACGATGACAATAAAATGTATCAAGACGAGGAAAACATACAAATAGAGCAAATAAGCAGAGAAGAAGTAATGGAAAAAATAGGAAAGATAAAAACAGATAAAGCAGGAGGAGGAGATGATATAGATTCGAAAATATACAGTGCGGTCCTAAAGTGTGCCCCCTCATGCTAACCTTTGAATGGTCGATGGGTCGATTTCCATTTTTTGTGAACTAACTTCTGCCGTTATCGGCAGTTGAATTGTATTTCCTGTGTCACCGGAAGCGACGTCAACTTTCTTATTTTAAACAGAACGCCCTATATATTTTTACGCTTTTGGAGACGTAATTGAATGGCAAATCCAACGATACTACATATGTTATACTTTAATTTAAGAAATACGACGATATGCAGCAATAAAGGTTTTGGTAATCTGTTTTTGTTGTGATGCAAAGTTGGCTTAGGAGAGAGCGCCAAATTGTTTCTTAAGCTGCCAGACTGATCTAAAGAGCTCGCTGCTGAACTTTGCCCTAAGTAAGGATAGATAGTATAAAATTTACAGCGCGAACTGCTGCTGCTTAACAGAGGGTAATATGATTTAAATTATTGTACAATTTGTTACGCAACCATGGCAAATAAGGTTATAATTGTTGTCAGATTTACGTGATATTAAAACTGATCTAGCAATTTTGAATGGTTCGTGCCGAAGCCACCATAGAAGTAACGACACAAAAAAAAAACTAAAAAAAAAGGCATATTGCCTATCAAAAACTAACACATTTTAACAAATTTACCATAATTAATTAATTGCAATAAAGTTCGATTTTTTAAGTGGAAAAACAATTAAAGAAACCGAGGAAAATGAACAGGTATGCAACATTTTGCATGAACGTTTAAATATGAAAAAGCTATCTGCGAGATGGGTGCCATGTTTTCTTAATGCTGATTAAATGTGCGCTCGCACTAAAAATTCAGAAGAGTATCATCAAACGTAATCCAAGGGAATTCTTCTATCGATATGTTAGTAGATGAAACTTGGATCCACGATTATATTCCAGAAACAATAATACAATTGAAACAATGGACTTCTCCCGAAGAACATGCTCCCAAGAAGGCAAAAACTGTTTTTCGGCCAATAAAGTTATGCCCACAGTTTTTTGAGATTCCAAAGATGTTATCTTTATTGATTATTTACGAAAAGGAAAGACTGGCCAATATTATGCAGATTTACTGACATATTTTGATGCCTAACTTAAGAAAAAACAACATTTGTTGAAAAAAAGGGTGTTGTTCCATCACGGTAATGCGCCGTCTCATTCGTCCGTTGTTGCTACAACAAAATTAATTGAATTGCGTTAGGGTTTGCTGCCTAATTCACCATCTCTACCTAATCTGGCTTCCAGTGACTTCTTCTTATTCCCAAATTTAAAAAAGTGGCTCGATGGAAAGAGATTTGAGACAAATGAAGAGATGATATCCGAAATAGATGCATATTTTGAAGAGTTTCTGAAAGATTACTTTTTGGATGGTTTGAAGGAATTGGAAACTCGCTGGACTAAGGGTGTAGAGTTAAAAAGGGATTATGTTGAACAATAAAATATATTTTTCACAGTAAAATAACTGTTATATCGAAAAGTCAATCTTCCATCTTCATAAATAATCAAATATGAAAATGGGCGCCGCGTAATTTGCTTTATGAATAACATCCAGCATCAGATTATGGAAATTAAGTGATAGCACAATAATTAAGGGTGCACACTGTTGGAAATTAAGAAATAGTTGATGATAGATGTTTCTTGGGTCACACTACGTGGGCTTAATGAAACTACGGAGATTGAATAAATGTTATCAGTATGGTTGTATTCCTTTCTATAATTCAGGGAGACTCGGCATAATGAATCATTCATTTTATTCTACTCAGAAAGAATATTCTTTATTAGCTGAAATTATTATTTCAAGGATTTTAAAACTTTGATAACTAGTATTTGCGGAAACAACTAGCGTGCAGTTTAAATTGAACTCTAGAATAACCCGTTGAAGAAAAGCTTAAATATTCAAAAACTCCAACTTTAGAATTTGAAACAGACAACATTTTTAACACGATATCGTACATGCACTATATACAATCTTTTAGCGGATTATTTCTATGAACAGATTTTTATTTCCCGTATAATAATGGAAAAGTTTGCGGAAATTACCTGTTCCACTGATCCGTAATATCGTCTGCTGAATACACCTCTTCTGGATATCAGATCGCTGGCCGTTGAACTGAAACAAAGTTTTCAAGTTTTATTAGTTTTTCATCTCTAAATACGTACACTACCAGCCATAATTATTTATCCATCTACATTTTTGCTTGGATTTTAGGAAATGACTTATTTATTGTTATTTAGGGTTTATAATTATTTACCTACAAGTAAAAGAAAGATATCACATTAAATAATTCCGCAAGAGACTCCTCTAATACTTAGTTATCGATTGAATCTCCTTTATCTGATAATTGAAGATCCAGACTGGGCCACAAAAAGAACCGAGATGTAATACAATTATCCTTCAATAATAAATATTTAATGTAGTGCAGGTAACGATGACAATTCCCTATTTACCCGAACTAGAATTATGAATTTAGATTTAGTGGTTATTGTTCTTTTAAACAGTGAATATTAGAATAAAAATGCGCAAAACAAGGGAGTTGACTTTAAAAATCCGCATAATAATTGTTGCTTTACATAATCTTGGCCGACGTAGCAGTGATATTGCAAGAAAAATGAAATTAAACTGCCAAACTGATGACTATAACGTTAAAAAAATATCAATATTAAATAGAAAACGAACAGGACGACGGCAAGTGACAACACCTGCAGAAGATCGTCGAATAATTGTGTCGAGTAAACAGAATAAATGAAAAACTTCACCTGAAATAACGGCTGAAATAAATATTGAGTGTGAAAAACGAGCTAGTTTAACCACCATGAAAAGGAGTTTAAGAGAGAGTGGTTTATTTGGTCGAATAGCGTTGCGTAAACCACTCTTACGCAAGCAAAATGAAATAAAACGGCTGCAGCGGGCTAGAGAACATTAATATTGGACAGTTGGAAAAATGTTTTGTAGACCGATGAGTTCAAATTTGAACTCTTCGTTTCCAAGAGAAGAACGTTCGTTCGAAGGTCGAATGGAGAATGAGCGGGAGAATCATGTGTAGTACCTACAAACAAGCACGGAGGCGGATTGGTAATGGTTTGGGGTTATTTTGGCGCTGCATCCGTGGGAGACTTGGTTAAAATAGATGGAGTTTTAGGAAAAGAGCGCTACCGGGACATTTTGGAAACATATGCTATACGATCTGGAATGAGAATAATTGGTGACTATTTTTTATTTCAACATGATAATGATTCGAAACACACTTCTAAACTGTACCCCAAATATTTAAAATCGGCGGAACGCGAAAGCAATATCAAAATAATGGAATAGCCTCCTCAAAGCCCAGATGCTAAACCCATAGAGCTTTTGTGGAAATGGGATAGGCAGGTGAAAATAAATCCTCCAAATTCCAAGGAATCGTTGTGGAAACAATTGCAAGAAGTCTTGCGCAAGTGTGTGCCGCAATTATTAATAATCGAGGTGGGTTTTTCCAAGAAACGAAGATTTAATTCTTTTTGTGTCAAATAAATTTCATAATTGAATAAAGACAATCAATTTCTTTGTTTTAAGAGTATTTTATTAAAGGCAAAACTATAATTTCTTTTTCAGTTAACACATTATTTTTGCGTATTTCTTTGAATGAGCAGATAATTATGACCGGTAGTGTACATGTAGGAATCCGATGGGAAACTCACTGGAAGCTAAGTTATATGCGTTTTATCATATTAAACGTTCAAATATCTAATAGTTTCCTTCAAAAGAAATGGTGGGTATAAGCACACTTTACAGTGAAACTTCTGTACTAATGCAACCCTTAATCTCTTCCTGACACCAAATAGAAAACATGTGTTATATTTCATCGCAGATAATATTTACTTCTTCTTGGAAGTTCTCTTAGCTTAATACCTGTGAATGGTAAGCTATCAAAATCGTTTAAACGGGAAGAATCATTCGCCAAGTTATCTTTGATCGAGCACCTCATCAATCATGGAACATGTTAGGGAGAAGATCTTTTTTATTTCATTTCATTAATTCATCAAGTACGCGACGGTCAGGAAAAATTTATCGGGTTGTATGAGTAGATTTTCAAATACAAGGTGCTACAGTACGAGAAACGATGTTGGTATGTTCGGCATGTCCTGCGGATGAACACAAATTGGATAATTTAATTGAAAGATTTGGGGGGTTGTACGAGAACGTTTCAATTTATTTAAGCCAAACGTTTTTTGTCGCCTTCTTTTTTTTATCCTATGGCTTTGGGCGGTGTGGGTTAGAGCTTTAGTTTAATTTTTTTTTTTTTTTAATCGGCTACATTTTTGATTTTATAAAGTTACAAGTGTAGGTTATACACGCTGATTCATTTTTGACCCTCACCATTGGGATCACGCTTATTATTGGAAATAGGGGGTGGGTTTAAATTTGGCAAACTTGCAAAATTTTTTGTTTGTTATGAAGTTGAAGAATTTCGTTGCTAAATATAAGCCACAAAGTGTTGACGTCACTCATTCTAGTTAAATTAAATGAATATGTGAATAAGGGAATAGGAGAGTATCAACAAGGTTTTAGACAAAGGCGCTCTACAGTAGATGCAATATTCACCCTTAGCCAGATTATAGAGAAGTCCTATAAAAACAACATCGAAATAAATATAGTTTTCATTGATTTTAAACAAGCCTTTAATAATTTGAACTCAAATAAAATCTTGAGATGCTGAAACAATAGGAGTCCCAAACAAGTTAATACCACTAATAAATATGAATATGGAAGGTTCGAGAACAACTTTACTATCACAAAGTGGAATATCAAAAGAATTTTAATATAATGAAGGAGTAAAACAGGGCGATGGATTATCCGCAGCACTGTTCAATATAACACTGGAAGGTGTCATGAGGGAGAGCAAAATCAAAGGAGCAGTAGTTGAAAAAACAACACAAGTAATAGCATATGCCGATGATATTGCATTAGTAACAAGAGATAGAAAAAGGCTGAAGGAGGCACTATTGAAAATCGAAATAGAAGCAAGAAAACGAAGTCTTAAAATAAATCAATGTAAAACAAAGTACATGGAATAAAAAATGGAATTTTTGTAAATTAGTTAAATAATTAGATGAACTGGGGGTTCGCAAGTGTTCTTACACACACTTTTGGTAGCTTTAAACGAATTTTTATATCAGTAAATGGAAATTAATGAAAATTAAAACTAAAAAATGGATTTCTAAGACGATATCATATAAACTTTATGTTTATAAGCTTGGTAGGAGTACTGCTGTATTCCGTCAGGGCACAGATCTGGTAATGTTTTAATGAAACTCCTTACTAATTCATCAAAGCTTTCGCTGTTTATTTGACAGCTTCTTCAGTGATTACTACAGAAGTGCAAAACATAAAAGTTAAACAACAGATTGAAGTTGTCGAAGAAAAGGCAATGTGTTTATTATGTTTATATGGAATTCACGCGGAACTGGCAATTCTCAAACTCTAACCTTCACTTCTACCTTGAATTTTTTTACTATGATTTGAATATTACACACTTTGAAACTTGAAATATAGTCAAAATACGAGTTAACTCGATGAAAGCTTGACCAAATGTAACCAAATTAATTGGTACTTCGTTCACTCCATTATTTTAATTGCGATGGTGTTTGTGTTGTCCACAGCAAATTTTGATAATTCCTTTCCAAATATAATTTGATGTTGAATTTCCGATAAAAAACCTCTATTAGATGACTCAAATATGATATTCTGTGATCTAGAATTTCAGTGGCAACTGTCCAATAATAAATTTCACTGACGTCTTTGACAAAAACGTTACGAAAGATATTTAATTTATGAAATCATGCTTGTTGTAGGAACGTTTCTCATTGATTTTCAAGACTTACGAAATGAAGAAATTGTACTGAAGAGAAGTTTCATCCCCATTACTCCACATTTGTCGTCTGGGCTTAATTAAATTATTTATTACCCCCACTCCGAAGATCGGAGGCTCGGGGAGGAATAGAGGCTTTTGAAAAGGAGCTAATATCCGCCAGGGGGAATTTCACATTGGCCTAGTGGTCATACTGAATACACTATACGTGCTCGAATGACAGCTGCGTTTGACGATGTAAATATACACCACCACAGTACAAAGAATAAGATTTGTTCAAGCTTAAAAATGAAAATATACAAGACGGCCATCAGACCTGTGGTGTTGCATGCAGCCGAGAGAATGAGTCTTTCGAAGAAAGATGAAGAAGTCCTAAGAATATATGAAAGGAAAATGATAAGGAAAGTTTACGGACCAAAGAAACTAGATGAAAAGTATAGACGACTAACGAACAACGAGATAAAAATATCATTAAGAGGTGAAGACATAGTAAGAATAATGAAAGCTTCAAGAATGCGATGGTACAGGCATGTAAACAGAAGAGAGGAAAAACCAATCTTGAAACGAATTATGAAATGGAAACCAGACGAAATGCGATCAAAGGGAGGACCAAAAATATGATGGTGATCTTCCCATCAAGTGGTTGAAGATATGCATAAATAAAGGAACAGCGGAATGATGATCCGCGTCAATCGAACTCCTGGAAGTGGTTTCAATTCCAAATATAGAATGTATAACCATGTACATAGCGTGCCCCCGGATTAACGCATGGATAGGTAAGAAGTTAACAAAAAAAATAATTTTTTCAATTAGTAAAATGTATTTTCTGTAGGAGATACGATAAAAGGGTTATTAAAAAACAATGTTCAGGGAAATAAATTATGCTAGCACTTAGTGTGTAAGCATGGCTGCACCCCAAAAGATGAAAATTCAACTTAATAATTTCTTGTCTGCCTTACCTATCCATGCGTTAATCCAGGGACACACTGTATGTATATATATATATATATATTGTGATGTTCATCATTTACATCGGAAATCAGCCGTCAGTCTTACACGTTTAGGGTGTTCAGTATGATCACCCGAGAATAATGAAAATCCCTCTAGCGGATAAAAGCTATTTTCGAAAGCCACAATTTTCCGCCCAGGCGGACTGGCCTTGGAGTGTGGACATTAAATAAAATATATAAGTCTAGATAACGACGATCTTAATGGAACAAAGACAAAACCATTTTTCTTTTCATTTTCCTAATTTCGCAACTCGTCAAAATTAATGTAAAATTCTCCTAAAACAAAAAGCAGGGTAAATTCAAGGGTATTTCTAACATGATCTCGTACATTAAATATGTTTCGTTAAGGTATCTTCGTTTTAGTAGAAAAACTTCGTATTTAAGTGTTGTCAGTTATAGTTTCTCTCATGCTACGTCTAAAAATAACTTTACTTATCAAAAATTCCTTCTGAGATTATATTTGGGTAGATATCATTAAAATTTGCCGTGGAAAAAAACAATCGCCATCGCGATTAAAATAAAGCAGCATAGGGACGCCAATAAATTAATCAATATTGGTTAAGCTTTAGCCGAGTTAACTAATATTTTGGCTGCGGTCTCAAGTTAAAGCGTTCGCTACAGAAATTATAAAGTAAATTCGAAATAAAGGAGAAGGTTCGAGGTTAGAAGGGCAGATTTTCTGTAAATGGCATAAGGAACACAGTGTTTATATGTTATCTTCTTAAAAATCAAGGTTGGTTTACGTTTTCAATTTTAATATTTGTTGATTTCCATTTATTAATTTAAAAATTCATAAATAATTGCCAAAAGAGTATCAAAGAATACTCCCGAAACCCACAAAGAGTTAAAAATTTAATCAACTGACAAAATTCCAAATTTTTATCAATTTTCCCTGAGACATTTCAATGCATGCGAAGCCGAAGAGAAAATGGACCTGCGACAAATGACGTTCGGGATAAAAAAAATACAAAAAAGTTAATTTTCTTCTTTTACCTCTAGCACCTTTATTTGACGTTGCACAGACAACTAAAAGTACATTCTCAAGGCCACTTTCGATCTTCGATCTAATGGTGTACATATGACGTTTCGATTCTTGGTCATCATCACCCTTCTTATTTCTTATCGGAGCCATATTGGATTTTGACACCGTCAGAAAGAGACCTTCCTTCTGATTTCCGCCATGTATAACATGTTGACAAAAATGTTTGATATTATGCTTTAATTGACGAAGATCTAATAAGGTAGCAATGAAATTCCAAACTGCCAAACATTTCAATTGTCGTTCATTAGTAATAGAAAAATGTCTTATTTAATAAGTGTAAATACTAAAAACTTTAAAATATAGGAAAGAATATGGCAATTTATGACTCAGAGGATCTTCAAATAAGCACTATTTTTAAAGGACAAATACAAACCATCTAAATCAAGGTTAATACTTAAAGCGGTTTCCACTAAATGGCATATGCATACGTAAGTGAGGACTGACCAAGAGCAATACTCCTTCTGGGTTTCGTTGCGTACCGAAGGGAACCCCTAACGGTAACTAAATTAATGAAGTTCGTTCTACAATTTTCATTGTTAAAGCCTACTTAGTTGCAGTTTGGAGTTTACCTCAAAATATGTCATTAAAAATCATAAACTTATATGTTGGGGCTCCAAGTTTTATCTACCAATACTTAGGGTAACAATAATATCATATTATCTATGGAATTTTTATATGGTTGTACAATTATGTCCAACAGAAGTATTAAACTAAAGTTATTACAAACATAGTACAAATATTTAAAACTATTAGTTCCATTTATCCTAAATTGGTATCTAAAGGCTTCAACAAGTAGTGCGAAAGAAGCCAAGAATGTTTGATAATCGATATTTGTAGGTATGTGTCCCCATGGTTTCATTACAATGCGGAGGTTGATGACCTACATAGGCTTTTATTCCGTTTGCTTGTATGTCATAAAGGGAAACCATTTGCAGAAAATACCTGGCTCTTGTAGAGGAATCGGGAAGTCTTACATTCTTGTACACGTATAACACTTAGGAAGGAACATGTACGTCAAATGCTCATTGTTACACCAGAATAACTTCGCTCCCTATAGGTTTCTTTGTCACTTTTGAAGAATCGATCGAAATCGAAAGCACACGTTTTTGGAGTACATCAACAGAAAACAAACATTTATATTAAACATGTTTTTTTTTTTAAATGCCAGCTACTGATAAAAAAAGAGTTTTAATCAATAAAGGGTGTATAGAGATAATAGGAAATTGGAATATTAGAGGAAAGAAGAAATACATGATGAACAATAGAATGGAGAAACGTGGCGAAAGATGAAATGCCAGTAAAAAGAGAAGCAAGTGATAGAAGAAAAGAATTGGTGCTCATGAGTGAATACGTAAGACAAAAGATGTATTGAAGTACATGGGGTTTCTTTTATACCATAAAAAGTTTAAATCAAATGTGAACGAAGCGGATTTGTTAGAACGTTATGAAATTATTTTTTTGTTTATTGGCAGTGACAAATAATATAAGAGAAACAACTGTAATTACGGTTGGCACTTCCGACGTAATTAAATTCCTGAAAAAATCTCGTACCAGTAAGGAATCGAACCTGACACCTCCCGTTTGTCTGACGATGGTGCTAACCACAACATCACGAACGATACCATTGATACCACGAACGTTCACTTTTTGATACATAGTTTTTGCAGATAAAATAACAATTAAGTATTAAAAAACATATAGTCACACTCTTTATTGTCATATACACAATTATTTCGAACAGGGTTTCCAAAGTTTGGCACAAATAGTTTAACAATCTTTTAAGAAATTTCGTGAAGTAGATGTTGCAATTCGAAAGCCCGAGGTGAAGACAAACAAAACGGGCAAGTAAAACTATCGTAGCTATTAAGGAAGGAGTAAGTTAGCCGCTTAAAAGGTACAATGGAAGGCTTTACAGCAAATGCAATTTTCAAATGGGAGATAATTCATAAAAGAATCTTCATAAATTTCCATACAAGTTTCATTACGTACAGAAGCCCTTAGCCACTGACAATGCAACGCGACTTAGTCACTGTTACACACACTGGTTTCCACATGAGATGAGTTCTTCGTCTTGACAAATAATCCCTGTTTAATGACAATCCCCATGACATTCACAAAATGACTTGCTGCTTCACATAGATAGATTATTGGTTGAATATTTTATAATTTTCGCCCAGTATGGAGTAAAGACGGCTACCGGAAATCTTACACTGAGAGCTGCGAGCATGGGACTTGAACCTGTTTGCATGGTTTGTATAGTATTAGCGATATTTTGTTTTCTAGTGTGGGTATCAGCTAACTTATAGAACCAGGTTTACTTAATGTCTAAATTATCGAGTAACGTTATTGTTGGTGTTCTAAATAGGATGTCCTGTACATTGCCTAAGTTTTGAGTTGCTTGTAATATTTTACATTGATTATGTATTTCGCATTCCAAGCCAGTCGTTTTTGAAATACTTTGCACTTCCGACTTACCGTACTGACTCAAACGTGCGCAGAAATCAAAGAGAAGTTGGGTGTCAGTTTACAAGGGCCATGCACCTTCGATGACTATCACCAGATTATGGTTTAATGAATTTAAGCGGGGTCGAATCTTTGCGTCCATCTATGATGAGCAGCGGCCAGGTCATACCGTTGAGGTGATTATGGACGATATGGTCAAGAAAGTTCATGATATCGTGTTTGCAGATCACCGGATGAGGATTAAAGGGATTGCTAATATTGTAAATATCTCAATTGGATATGTGCAAAACATTCTTCACGAAAAATTGAGTATGAGAAAGCTATCGACGGGATGGATGCCGCGTGTGCTGATGGTTAATCAAATACGAAATAGCGTGATAACTTCAAAGCAATGTTTAAATATGTTAAAGCGCAGTACGAGTGAGTTTCTGTGAATACACGCCAGAAACTCATTAGTCGGCAAAATGGAGTTTTCCCGACGAACGTACAACAAAGAAGGCGAAAAAGTTATGGGCGAGGCATAATCTTAATTGATTATGGAGAAGAGAAGGACGATCACTGGACAGTACTATGCTGATTTATTGGGCCGATTCGAGGCTAAACTAAAGAAAAAAAGGCCCCACGTAGCGAAGGAAAAAGTCTTTACCATCATGATAAAGCCCACCTTTTAGCAATTGCGATAGCAAAACTAGTCCAGCTACGATATGAATTGGTGTTCCATTCACCATATTCACCAGACTTGGCCCATCTCCCTTTTCTCAAAAAATGGCTTGGGCGGAAAGCGGAAACAGGGGCCTATTTTGCAGAGTTCGACAAATCCTTCTATTTGGATGGCTTAAAAAGGTTGGAACATCGCTGGACTAAGTGTGTAGAGCTACAAGGAGATTATGTCGGGAAATAAATGTATTTATCGTATTTCGGATATTATTTTAATTCATTGTAGGTCATGAAACGGCTGTACTATGAAAATATAATTGATCAAAACAAAAATAATAGTAAGCTAATGTGGAGAAATATCAAAAATATGATAGGTCACAAAAAAAGTAACAATGCGATTGAATTACGAGGGTGAGAAAATTTCGGTGATTACAGAAATAATTGAAATATTTAATGATTATTTTCTTGAGAGTATCGAAAAAATTGTAAATGTACCAAGTACTAGTTCGCAAAATATGGCGGTCGGGTCAATGCAGAACCTAATTTGTCAAATTTCAAATGTATTTCATTCAGAAGAACCGGTAGCTCAAATAATGAACAGCATTGGTAAAAGTACATCGGTGGATGAAGTAGATTTAAATATAATTAGGCTAGGAGGAGATACTATGCCGAAAATCATCAACCTAATTATTGATAGGTCCTTGGATGAAGAAGAAGTTCCCAAATTGTGGAAGTTTGCTATTGTGACACCCACACCAAAAGTGGCGAATACAAGCAACGTGGAAGAATTCCGTCCAATAAATTCGTTACCTCTGTGTAAAAAAAATTACCACGTGAAAAAGCAACTTTTAGAAGATCAATATATTTCATTAATTTAACCGAGAAGGATACCTTACAAAAATTGCAGAATGAGGCTATGCCAATAATACTAAGATGCGACAGATATATCCAGGTTTCTGATATGTTGACTACTTTAAAATTTATGTCTGTAAACCAAAGATTAGTCATGATGAATATGTTATTTGTTTATAAAATCATTCATAATACGTTACCTAACTACATGTCTGGTAAAATAAAATTTATTACAGAAGTTCATCATTACAATACTAGAACTGCTTCAAATTTGTTCATTACAACAGCTAAAAAAGCGCAAACCCAAAAATCTTTATCTTATAAAAAATAATTTTAGAGTATATTGTTAATATGATGTTTATTTTTTAGCAGAATGTTGCTAATAAAGGTTCTATCTATCTATCTGTGATTCAAATACAAACGCTTCCTTGTGTCAGATATAATTGTTAGAGTATGAAGGTGAAAAATCCATAGCTTCGTCCACGTACTTAAGTTTCTTGAGGTTACGACTAGCTTTATAGCTTATATACCTCGTTGAGCCATCACCATACATAAAAGAAGATGTAGTAAGAAGAAAATCCATGATTTCCTTGGTATTTCCGACATAATTCAATATTTGAAAAGATCTCTCCCCGGTAAGGAATCGAACCTGATATATCCCGTTTGGCGGACAAGCCTGCTAACCACTATACCACGGGGTCTTATGCTAGGAACCAAATCACTTTTTGATACCTAAATCTTATTTGTCTGTACCAAAGAAATCGTGGATTTTCACATTTTACCGACGGAAGCCAATAAATTAATGTAGTAAGAGGCTTTGTTTTTAATAGAATCTTCTATTTATTTTCCTAATTGTTATTTTTTTCGTCTTCAATTATTAAAAATATCTGCGATTGCAAATAAATGAATGAAGCCCACCTACAACAATCTAATTGTTCACTTAAATAGTAAATCGTAATTAAACATCATATCTCGCTACTTGTTTCAAAACGTCGCTGCTTTCAAACATGAACGCGTCAAAAGCGTTGCTTAAATTATTATAATTAAATTTCGCGTGAAAGCAGGACCGAGGCATTTCTAAATTTATAATATACTTCTTGCACAGTTTGGCTGTACATCTCTTTCAGCGCGTGAAAACTTTGTATAACGTAAAGCTTTTACGCACCGACCGAAACGCGCAAGCGACAAGATGTTCGCTCAACAAATTCCCATCGCCGCGCCGTTAGCAAAGCGTAAGTAAAGACGTTGAGGCGAACGTTGAACGATTAGCTTATATATCTTTGCTCAGAAGGTGTCGTGTTGGAAGTGTTGAAAGTGTACAAATAATTAATTATGTTCGTTGAAGTTTGTATAGTTTCACATCAGTAATTCGATGGAAGATGGAAGAGACGCCAGTCTCTTATATATCGAGTAAATATTGTAACGTATCTAACCTGGAAATTGCTCGTAGTAAGGTAATTAAACGGGGGAACATTATTACAACAACGATTTAGTACAAGAGACAACGATCGTAAACAAAATGAGCAAAGTTTTCGCCTTTTATTATTCGTGTGTTGATGTATATTATGAGAGAATAAGATATACCTCGAAAGAACTTAAAACACACTTGAAACACTTAACCGTGGAAAAATACGACGCAATTCGTTGAATGCATTTCCTTCTGAGTTCAATGCTTTTATGAAATTTTTAACAATTCCTAGTTTGATGTGGAACAGTGGTAACAAAGCCTTTTCAATCGACACAAGTGGAATCTCAATAATGTTGTTTTGTCGCAATCTAAATTCCTCACATAAAGACCAGTTCCGTTCGTTATATTGGTCGCCGGTAAAACTGGTATTCCACATACACACGTAGCACATATTTTTGGTATAACCCGTTTGCATACCTCTTAAAAAAGCCACCACCTTTAAGTCGGCACAAATTTTCCACTTTTGGTCATTATATTGCACTAAATCGACGATTTTCGGGGATGGAAGGTTCTCGAAGGTTCCAGAAAGCTCTTCAGCTATTGATCAGATTTTCCAGAAAATTCCAGAAAGTTCTTTGGGCCTAAAATTTTTAGATTGAAATTGTTCGAAAACGCGAGCTAACTTTTAAAAACAGTTGGCACAATTGGATTCAGCGTACTCGAATTAGGTTTACCTCCCGGGATAAACCGGGGTGCCCCGCTTGTTGCATTTTGCAACTAGCACAGTGTAATTATTCAAAGGTTTTTATTATTCATTTACTCACGTTTGAAAATGTATTTTATTGATATTTTAGTTGCTTTCCGTTACTCTTGTTACTAGACGAAGCGGTGTTGGTGACCTCTTCCTCCACCACAAGATGTAAAGCATGAACTTTACACGTAACATGTAAAAGCCCTCACACTTTTCTTTAAGAGAACGGCCTAGACTACACATTATTGCCGTTCCATCGCTCATAACCATCAACAAGTCAACTGTTGATGGTTATGAGCTGACACTTGAAACTGTTGTAACGTATCGAGCACTACGCCCGTAATTACTTTGCTAGTACACTTTTTTAGTCTTTTGCTAGCTAATAAGATTGCAAACTTCGGTTTAACAAGATCTAGTTTCATTTCATCAAGACATAGCTTATCTTTTAATTCTGCTTTGATTCTATTGTCGATATCTTTACTTGATTCCTCTCTCTATTCTTGCAAAATGACCATCATTTTACAGACTTCTATTCGATGTAGAAAAGATCCAAAAAGCATATTACACAACAACATATTTTGACATCACAATTGTTCAACAATGGATCTCGCAACAATCTCACTACTTATACGCGGGTACGTATCCAAGCAGAGGTTTTACTTTTATTTATGTAGCGTGATTCCTTCCGTACAACTGACGCGGCACAATCGCTGAGACCCTCGAATCCAGAAACTCAATATCTGTTGTATGTAAAGCTACCTTCTCGTGACTTTATAGCAGATAAAAATGGATATAATTTTTCTAAATATTTGCGAGCATTGTTATAACTGTCACGGTTCCGGGGGCACGCTTTGCTTACGCGCGCTAGAATGCTACATTTTGTTCCGCATCGTTACGAGACATTCAGGAGATCGTATCATGCATGTAAGTAGATATTTTAGATGCGAGTGGAATTTTTATATGAACAGCGCTTTGAATCTGGGCAAGTAGCTTACTATATCGTTAATCATGAGAGATACTAAAATGCAATGTATTTCCGTATATTTCGTGATATGAAAGGCTAGGTAAAAAGTACTTGAAAAATTGTCATATAATTTGGAAGTACCGAACGAAGAAGACGATTTTTGCTTCAGTAGATGGTGCTTTTGAAATGTTTTTAAGTAACCTTTACTCGAAGGAAACGACGGCAAGAGTTGTTAGAAGATTAAAAATTCAAATTGAGCCAGGAAGAAGTGCTGTAAACTCCATTCAGGATACATCTAATTCGGAGACAGGACTTCTGACGGAGCAGATTGAGACACAGGAGGGTAATAGCAAAGTAAATTAAACAACTTGTAATTTTGTGATAATTTTCAGCTCAATTTTTACATTAAATATCAAAGTATAGATCAATGCCCAATGTGTTGGTCTCCAATGCATGGCGCTAAGCTAAGAGGTTGAGCTTTTGCAGCAATTTAAATTTTAAGAATGTCTCAAGAAACCCAACTTGACGGCAGTTCCCTAAAAATTAAGAAAAAAACGTTGATGTGCTTTTTATGCTGAATGAACCCTTTAGTATACTTCACATCTTAATTATTCAATTAAATTTGAAAATAATACTCAATTTTCAAGCGCTTTACTCCATAGATAGATAGGTTGTAACAATAAAAACTTCATTCAAGCAAGAATATTGAAATTGTCTTGAAATAGAATGTCCTTTTTGCAAAATAGCCCAAATCCTGCTTCGTATTTTCAATACAATTACCTCTCGTTTACTGAAGGTGTCAGCCTTAAATTTGAATTCCAAGTAAACGGTGAGACGACAAGGAACTCTCGACATAGCGTTTAATTTTAAATTACAACATTTTTCCCATTTTTTACATTTCTTCAGCAAACGGTTGCTCACAGTAGATTTTCAATTAAATCTTTAATTGAATTTCGAGCAATAAACACATTACCTAGAATCTTTTCAGAGCCTTCCCGCTAATGCTTCTTGTGTTGTGCAACAGTATTTTGTATTTTCTAACAAATCTCATTAAGACACACATCTGGTTCGTACAGCTTTGGAATAATACGTTTTCCCATCGAATGCGAGCCAAGATTCTTTTGAAGGGGGAAGATTGGCCATTGGTAGTTTGTGATAAATTGAACTATAAAAGTTTAAAAGCAATAAATGTGCTTTGAAAATTTACTTGCATGGTCAAGTGGTAAGGACTGGAGCTGTCGACATTAGTTTTTTTGGAATTAGTAGAGAATGGGCTATAGCGCAATTTGAAAGTATATACAGTGTGTCTTACTTTAGACGGCACCACTCTATTTTTTGATGTATTATATTATTATATTTTTATATATTATCGATTTAAAAAAATTCTTTTTCTGATTATACCCCTCACTAAATTGTACTTTTAGGGAATGTTACTTTTCCTTCACAGTAAAGTAGTCTAGTACGATTTAAAATAAACAGCAAAATTGAAGAAGTCATATTTAGGATAGGATTTGTTGTTGTTGTTGTTGTTAATAAAAATTGTTCGGGATTAAATAAGCCAAATCCGAAATTTCATTAAAAACAAAAAAGTTTGAAAATATTTCTCAAAAAATGTTCGAGTCCAGAAAATTCGAATGATAATCTCACAAGTTTGCCATGAGTTTTCATTAATACGCCAGAAACAATGTATTGCTTATCTAACCACGTGTCATTTATCAAATTGTCTACAATTAGTTAAAATCGTTGAAAATAAGATAATATGGTCACAAATTTAACTTTGATAAAGTTGAGATAATAAGATTAGTGGGTGATAATTTTCGTTCAACACGGGAAGTTGCCCGTGAATTTAATATCAGGCATCCAGGCCGTCCTCCCGTTACACATAAGAATTAACAATTTATTTAATCGTACTGGAAATGTGACAAACAATTACAAGGAACTGTCATCATCGTGAAGATTTTATTATATACGTTATTTTGGATTATATCACTGAGAGTCCAATCTAAGAACGTTGAACTTAGTTTTAAATTATTCAAAAGATAAAATTTGGAGGTGCCTTCGTATACATAAGAAAATTCCTTTCAAGCCGAAATTTTTGCATACTTTGGAAAAACGGGATCTTGAAAGGTGTTTGGAATATTGTTTGTGGAGTCAAGATAATTTTTTAAATAATCAGTGTTTTCTAAAGAAAACTTTGTTTACTGATGAGGCTACATTTACCACCAACGGAATAGTTTCATCACAAAATTATCCATATTGGTCTACAGAAAACCCACACTGGATAATAAATTATAAACGTCAGTATTCTCAAAAAATTAACGTTTGGTGGGGAATTCAAAACAATAGGATTATAGGACCATTCTTTTTTTAGATAAAATTTAAATGCTTCGCGTTTTTTAGAATTTCTAAATAACGATTTATGGGATGCATTACATGATCTTCTAGTTGCAGTATGACAGGAAATGTACTATCAATTAAACGGGGCGTCTATAAATAATACAGTTGTGGTTAAGAAATGGTTAAATGAGAATTTCCAGGGAAGATGGATAGGTCGTAATAGTCCCCTAATCGAATAGCCACCTAGATCTCTCGATATCACATCATTAGATTTTTATTTTTGGAGAACTATTAAAAATAAAGTGTATAAAACTAGACGAATAACATGCCAAGCCTTCTCAAGTCGAGAAGAATTGAGGAAGGTTGTCGGAAACAACAGAAAACGAATTGAAAAATGCATACGTGGCTTAGTTGAGGATACTGTAATTAAGTAATTAAACATCGTTTTTTTGTTATTGTATTGAATTAAAAGAATAAAATAAAAACTCATGGAAAACTTGTGAGATTATTATGCGAATTTTCTGGACTCAAACATTTTTTGAGAGAGATTTTTCAAAATTTTTTGTTTTTAATGAAATTTAGGATTTAGTTTATTTTAACGATCCCGAACAATTTTTATTAACAAGATTTTTTGATTAAAAAATCCCTAATACGACTTCAATTCTGCTGTTTATTTTAAATCGTAGTAGACTAGCGTTTTACCGTGAAGAGAAAATAACATACCCTAAATGTATAATTTAGTAAGGGATACAATCAGGAAAAAGAATTTTTTTTTAATTTAAAGTAAGACACACTGTATGTACCTTGTATTTACTTGCTTAATTCTAATGCCTAAATACCCTATGGAGTGTAAGACAGGGGGAATTGAGCTTACTTGGCTTTTCTTCTCCATATCTCTCTTCATTTCGTCCTGTCCTCTACGGCTTGCTGAGCTTCTTCCCAGGTTACGTCTCTTCTATTCATTGCTCTTCCAACTTCCTCCAGTCACGTCTTTCTTGGTCGGCCCTTTGTTCGCTTTTCTGTTGTAATTCTAGCTTCAAAAACTTGTCTCACTATATTCCCGTCATTTATTCTTTTCACGTATCCGTACCACCGTAATTGACTTGCCTCTATATTTTCTTCTATTGATTTTATCTTCAAATTTTCTCTCTGCGTTGTGTTCCTTATTTTGTCCAATCTGGTTTTATGCTCTATTTTTCTTACAAATCTCATTTCTAAGGCTGTTATTTTCATTTTCAGGTTTTCCGTCAGTGTCCATGCCTCTGCTCCGTGCATTATCATTGGAGTCACTACTTCTTCTAAGACCTGCACTCTCGTTTCCTTTGGAATTTCCTTCTTTCCCAGAAAAGAATATTTAATACAGTTGAGCACCTTGCATCCGACAGCTAGCCTCTCTTTAATCGCCTCGTCTGTTCTACCATCCTCTACTATGGTTGCTCCGAGGTATTTGAATTTTTGTGTTTGTTCTAGTCTTTCTTTATCTAAATGTACTATAATTTGGGTATTGGTTCTGCCAATATTCATTACCTTTGTTTCTTCTATGCTTATTTTCATATTAATTCTTTCCAGGGCTTTCTTGTATATCTCAATATTCTTGTTTAAAGTTTTTCCGTCCTTTGCCAGAATAGCCATGTCATCAGCATAACATAATTCTGCGATTTCAACTTTTTTCATTTTCCGATACCCAATTTCGTATTTCTTAACGTCTTTTTTTTGTTTCTTTTATTGCATCATCTAGAACTAGGGAAAATAGTAATGGACTCAGGATGCATCCTTGCTTGACCCCCAGGGTTGTTTCAAATATATCTGACCTTTCCTGTCTTGTTCTTACATAATTGGTCTTTTTGTATAAACCCTGTATAGCTCTTATTAGAATTTCCGCTACTCCTCTGTTTCGTAATGTTTTCCATATGTCCTGCCTATTAATTCTGTCAAAGGCATTCGCTAAATCTATAAAGCATACATAAAAATTTTTCCCTTCTTTAAAGGCTTTCTTTATTACTTGTTTTAGTGTAAATACTGCGTCATTCACTTCCCTATTAGGCCGGAAGCCGAATTGAGTTTCTTCTAAAGTTTGTTCTACCTTTTCGCGTAGTTTTTTTTTTCAATAATTCTTGTAAATACCTTTGTTACTGTACTAGTAAGTGTTATCCCTCTGCAGTTTTGGCAAGTTTTACTATCTCCTTTCTTGTAAATATGATTCCTACTTGCCACTCTTCTGGGAATTTTCCTTTTAGAGCTTCATTTATTATGCGAGTTGTATAGCGGGTTCTGGCAGAACTTTTATCATATCAGCCGTTATTTCGCCATGTCCAGGGACTTTTCCTCTTTTCAGTTTGTCTATTGCCTCTCTTGCCTCTTTCAAACTTATTTCCTCTTTTTGTGTTACACCTACTGCTTCTTCCTCCGTACTACCCAAATCTAGATCATCTTGTATGACATCCTTCCTCTCCAGTAACTCCATAAAGTGCTCTCTCCGTCTTCGCATGATCTTATCTTCTTCCTCAATTACATTTCCGGTCTTATTTTTGATGTTTGCTAGAGTTGGTGTCTTCCTCTGTCACAAGCTTTCAAAGTACCAAAGAAGAGTTTCTGGTTATGATCGTACGCATTTTTCATTTTTTCGCCAAAGAATTTCTATGCGTTTTCTTTCTCTTCTTTAACTATTCTCTTGACTGGTGTACGTTGGCTTTTATATAAATCATAGTCTTTAGCGTTTCTTGTATGAAAATATTTCTTCCATATGAATTTCTTATCTTTAACTGCCGTTCTCGCTCTTTTTATCCACCAGTTTGTCTTTTTCATATTTTTGTTCACAATTCTTGTGTTGCCGCAGTTTCTCTCAGCCGTTTTTAGTATTGCGTGTTTAAAATCTTTTCATGTATCTTCAATATTTCTTTCTCGTCTTTCGCTGTTCAGGAATTTTTCGATATACTTTTGGAATTTTTCCTTGATTTCAATATTTCGCAATTTGTAGCATTTCATTTTCCGCTTTTCTATTCTCATTTTTTCTTCCGTTTTTCTAACACCCCCCTGTTTAAATTTCATAGCTAGCAGGAAGTGGTCACTTCCTATTTCTGGTCCTCGTCTCACGTTCTTTATCTATTAGAAAATAGTCTACCTTGTAAACTACTTTAATCAACATTTAATGCATTTTGTATTGTTCATTAATGATATTAAGGTACTTTAATTCACATATAATCACAAGCTTTTAAAGGTCTTGCTTATTATATGAGATAGATCATAAGTTTAAATTTAACAAAGTTGCTACATTTTGCATTGACAAATAATCAAGTAAAATATTTCGATTATTTTCAAGGATTACTAAGTTACAATGGAAAAAGGAAAATTTTCTGGTTTCGATTTTAGGTTCTATCTTCTATCACTTTGGAATGATGCCAAAATAAATTGCTCGTTATTGCGGCAACTATTTATGCAGAACATGATGGACATGGCTAGAAATACCTCTGAATTTATGCTGTTACTTGCTGTAGGAAAATATTCCATTAAATTTGAGGATTTACGATGTGAAGAAAATGACAAGAAGGGGAGTTATTTAACCGTTTCCCCATGTTCGTCGTTGACTGGACTTACAATAAGTCCCTAGTATCTCTGCTCTAGAAATCGGAAGCACGGAAACGAGTAGGAGCTACCGTAAAAGTGATAATAGCCGCCAGAGGGATTTTAACATTGAACAAATGGCCATACTGAACACACTATGCGTGATGGTAATGACAACTACGTACGAAGTTCTAAATGACAACATAACAATACATACCTATAGAGGCACTAAATTTCGATTTTGAATCCCATATATAGTAATTGTTTTGAAACAATTCCTTTTAGGCTGAAAGGTAATTGATGCTCTCATATTGCGTCCCTGCGACCCTTAGTCGACGCTGCCGGTGAACACGGATACGGCAGAACGGGTCGACCCTCCTTCTCCGTGATGTATCCTTGCTGGCGGAACTCGTTCGGATGAAATACGCGATGGATTTCGAGCGAAAGCCTTCCGTAGAGACGCGAGAGGGCGACCAGGGTTAATATACAATTTGCGTTCGCGAATCCGGAGAATTTGAACCAATCCCGACAGGCAGGTCGCGCTACGTGCGTAAATGCTCCTGGTTTAGTGAAAAGTTCGGGTTTTCGAAAATTTATAATATCCCGCCTTGTTTGCAAAGTGTTATAATTCCGACGTAGTTTGGTAACTTGAAGGGTAGTCAGAAAAAAGCGAAAAGTCTATATCTGGATCATTTTGTTAATATATCATGTGATATAACAAGTTTGAGACGCTAACTTTTCTAATTTTATAAAGAATATCTTACTAACTTTCAGATTCTATACAGAGTTTTTTTCTAGAAAAGTTATAATTCTTTAGAGCTTTAGAAGTTACTTAATTCATACACAGAGAAAAATTTGGGACAACAGACCCTTATATTCTTAAAATAAGAACAATTTATAATATGGATTACAATACGTTTTATTTCAATAAAATATGTAGTTATTCCAATAAAAATTATAGATGAATTTAACGTGAAGAGTTGCTCTCACACATGTATTTTACTATATTATAGTGCTATTTTAAATATACAGCACGTCCCACTAAGAGTGAGGACCGGAGGAAGCTACAATAGCTATAGTGATGGGAAAAAAACATAACTAAAGTGGCAAAAAGAAATTTAATTAAAGTATTTTTAAATTCCAAACATGAGCGTTATGGTCAGCAGTAGGCAATTGCTAGGGTCAATAGTAAATATTAAATTAATCGGTAAAATTTCCAGGATTAACTATGATTTTACACGCTTTATTAAAAAGCTTATTTAATTACGCACCACTTTGTCGAATCATGTAAAACTAAACCTACCATAACTTCTGTAGTTTTTATCTGAATTAAAGAAATCTGGAGTTGCTTGAAAGGGTATTCAGCGTTGTTTTAGACGCCGCAATTTGCGCCACCCGTTAATGTTCAAGAAATGTACCAGATGGCGTTATTCCTAACTGTACGAGTTTTTCTCAATCATCTCTAAAAATTCAAATGTAACAATATGCCTCTCTTATGTTGTGCTTGAAGAGTTTTGACAGACCAAAGTAGTGGCGAAAATCGCATGGTATCTTTTTCCTTTTTCCAGATAATAACAAAAACAGCTCATTATCAGTAATAATATCCCTATCAGTTACAAATAAGGCTTGATGCAAAAGTAGCTGGTCATTTGAAAAATTAGCGTAGTAGAATTTTTTTTGACAAATGAGTCAAACGTCAATGTCTTGTCCGAACGTTTCCCTTAAACAGAAAATTGTTTATTTGTTAGTTGTAAGAATGACAGCTGCTGCTATTGAAAATTTGCGAGAACGTATTTATTCTGCCCTCGGAAGATGGACCCCGGCGGAAGTGGTGAGACACTTTACAAAAGAAAATTTTAGCGGGAGCACTATATATAGCATCATAAAACGTTTTTACGATGGCAAACCTACTACTAACTTGAACAAAAAAGGCAGAACGAAAAAGTTAAGTAAGGGTAAAAGCAAAGTTACAAAAATGATGGAATTGATGGAAAACAAGATTGGAATATCGCAACGACAAATGGGGGCAAAGTTTAAAGTGTTTCAGTCTTGTATATCAAGAAATATGAAAAAAGAGGGTTTAAAATATTATAAAAGACAAAAAGCACCAAAATATACGGATAAACAAATGGAAATTATTCCGGTTTGATGTAGGAAGATGAGGACCAATCTAAAAGTTGCACAGAAAGTGTTGATCTTTGATGATGAGAAATATTTTACTCTTGGTAACACTAACATCGCTGGAGATGCTGGATTTTACACAAAAAACAAAAACCCTGCTCTTGACGAAGTGAGATTCGCAGGTACAGCAAAATTTGAGCCAAAAATTTTAGTTTGGATTGCTATTTCAAAAGCCTGTGTTTCAAGTCTTCTCATAAGAAATGTGAGTCAATCACCAATAAATGCTGAAGTGTATAGGACAAAATGTCTATCAAAACTGAAGTGATTTATTGAAAGATTTCACCAAGGAGATGATATTCTCTTTTGGCCAGACTTCGCCAGAGTTCGCATTATGCGACAACTACTACCAGATGGTTAACAGAAAATAACATCGCTTTCGTCTCTAAAGAAACGAATCCTCCAAATATTCCAAAGGCACATCCTATCGACGATTTTTGGGCAGAACTTAGTCGACTCGTTTATGAGAAGGGTTAGACAGCAGAAAACGAGAATTAGTTAGCACGTAGAATTAGCAATCAGCTCAAGCAAATTAGTCCAGATTGCATCCAAGCCATGATTCAAAAGGTTCCATCTAAACTGAGAAAAATTGAGGAAAGTGGACCTTTTGCCATTTTAACCTAATAACAAAAGTTCTAGTTTTAAGATTAAACCATTGCATATTTTCTAATAGTTTTTGATTAAAATATAAAAAAATGTTAAAAGATATCCAACTACTTTTACATCACCCCTTACGTACCTAATAATATCGAAACCTCTCTTAGTTGGCTATGAAACAAAGGAATGATAACTTTTACTCTCTCACACACAAAATTTTGTCGGTATTTAATATGATGTTTGTTTTTGATCACTTTTCAAATAAAGGTAACAAAATCCAGTATGATTTGAATACAACAGCGGAATCTAGCATGCTACAGAAACATTCGACAATTGTGACAAGTACGCAGAATTTTACCGAGCACTGGCCCTTAAAGATAGCTGCTTAGTTGGCGACACGATTACGTGAAACACGGTATGTTCATCCTCGTGGAAATCCTACCAGAGCACGTATAGCTAGAACTGAGGCTAATGTGATAAATGTCCTTGCATATGTTGAAGTTCATCACACAAGCACTAGAGAAATGTCTTCAGTTGCAGGAATAAGTAAATCATCAATTCATCGCACCCTATAATAGACAGTACGTCACATCCATACAGATTATAACCATAGACTCAATAATTGTAACTGGTTAAAGGATATCCATCATGAAAATGCTGCCTTCTTACACTGCGTATTGTGGACCGATGAACCTACTTTTGGTAATGATTGGCAGGTAAATTTGCATAATATGCATTACTGGTCCAGAGAAAATCCTCATTGGATGAGAGAGATTGATTATCAACATAGGTGGAGTATAAATGTTTAGTGTGGCATTTTAGGTGATAAAGTTATTGGACCATTTATTTTTAAAGGCAACTTAAACAGTGGAACATACTTAAACATTTTTCGTGACGAATTACTAATACTTTTAGAAGATGTTTCGTTGGAAACTCGAAAAACACGGTGGTTTCAGCATGACGGCTGTCCAGGTCATTATTTACGAATCATCCCTGACTATCTTCATAATACGTTTCCATATCAGTGGATCTGCTTTTCCATGGCCAACTAGATCCCCAAATCTGACTGTGTTTGACTTTTATTTATAGGGAAGTATAAAAGATCTGGTTTACCTGGTCCTACAACGAGAGCTGATTCAAGCGATTCATAATGATATCGCCAGCCTACCAAAAGTAGAAATCGAAGCAGCCTTTATTAGTACTCATCGTAGATTAAATCTGCGTATAAATAATAATGGCAAACAGTTTAAACATTTAAAATAAATTTAAGTTATTGTTCATTTTCATTTTAAATAACACTATATTATGTACTATTGGTATTGTCTTGGTTTTGCATTGATGTCATTTATTTGTTTATTATGTAACTGCTACATTTTGTTATTGCTACTATTCCTTGTTTCATGGCCAACTAAGATAGGTTTCGATATTATTAAGTAGGTAATATTCAATATATTAAACTTAAAAATTCGGAATTTTATTACAATCATGTAGATCCTTAATAGAAGTAAAATGAATATAAGACTATTTACTTATTTCAAATATAATGGTGTGATATTTATTTACAAATGTATTTTTTTTAAAGTGTGTTATTTTCAGTTGCATATGGTTGCAATGAAACAGTGCTGGTGGCCTCTTCTCACGATTTTCCCCGATTAGTGTACTTGGCATGTAAGAATTGAAAATTGCCTGTCGAAATATTATGACATATTTGCAGATAAGGTATTATAAAGTGAACGTTCCTGGCATCAAGGTCTTCGTGGTGTAGTGGCTAGTACGCCCGTTCGGCAAGCGGGAGGTGTCAGGTTCGATTCCTTGCCGAGACGAGGTTTTTTCAAGTATTTAATTACAATTTGCTTTGTTTACCTATTACGGCTAACAACAAATGCCGTTTTTAAACTAAAAAGTGGCAATAAAAAAACTTCAACCCGTGCATATATTCGCTATATTTACCAAACATTTTTATTGCGTCAGTTTTTATTTTTTACCATAGGGTATTAATTTCTAGAATTCACTTCCGTCGGGTGTGAGCGACACACACATTCTTTATTTATAATACGGGGCCCATGCGACTGATCCGATTCTATCGTGAAGACCGATTATGCTAGGCTTACTCATTTCTGCTAAAAAAAGAGTCCAGTAAACAACTTTTAATGGGATAAACAAAATTAATTAACGGAAAGCACAATTACATTTCTTCATTTCAAAATTATTTCATTACACTGTGTTTTAGTAAACGCCAAGGTATGTATATAACAGGGGCCAGACAACAACACCAGTCTTTAGAAAACTACTGACTACATTAGCAAAACAAACACAACAACATCCAAAAGGCACTAATTCAATAACGTCGTTTGACTATCACCTAGTGTGTTTGTTCAGTATTTGGAGAAAGTAGATATAACTTGGTCCTAATTTGGATTATTTAAACGATAACATTAAAAAAAATCCATTTTTAATAAATTATAATTCAAATAAATATTTAATACTTTACAAAATATATTTTCTTTTATGTTTACAACAAAAACTTATTAACTTAACAATATTATAATTCATTATCTTAACAACATTATTTCTAACTATAAAACTGGCTATTAAAAAAAAGAAATAAAAAGAGGTTTTTGAACTTACTCCCAAAATAGACTTTTTATCTTTCGTGAAATTTTAAAATCATTTTTCTCGCTAAAAAGTTATCTTAAAGTCAATTACCAACCGAATTGGGAAATTATGTTGTTTTATTTTTCAGTGAAAGGCAGCGAATTATAAATGTTTCGGTCGCGCGTGAACCCAAAACTTTTAGAAGCACGCCAGAAACGGCCAATACGTAAGGAGAATTTATGTGAGGCTGAGTAAGCAAAACTTTCAAAGCAGCAGTTAGTTTGGAAAGAAATTTTAATTTTTATCGTGTTGACTTGGGTTAAATGAGAAAAAAACAACGCTTTTAGTTAATTAAAAACGAAAGCAATGTCTGTGGAATTTCTTAAAGTTTTAACTTCCAACGAGAGAAGCGTTTCATGTAATTAATTTCCCATGATGTAGTAATATGTTTGTTTAATCGTGCCAATCAACGTAGGTGTACTGGTTAGTTACTATAAAATGAAAATCAATTATATTATTGTCATTGGCAGAAACAATCTGTTACGCGTACATAACAAATTCATTAATAACTAAACCTAATCTTTCAATTAATCTAACAATTAGTTAGCTATTCAACGTTAATGTATTTTGTTCGAATTAGAGAAGAAGTTATGCACACTATTTTGACATATCCGAGTCAGGTATCTAAAATGCAAGCGAACTATTTTGAGGTAAGAATGGTGAAAAAAAAATTTGGAGGGCAAGCTTGAAGAAACCCTAGCATTGGTTTTTTTTGTCCTTTATTTTGTCGACTGTGAAATTTGAAATGAAATTGGATAATCTGGATGTCTAATGATGAGGGTAGCAACGCTACGAGATAGGCGCCATAAATTCTCGGCCTGATATAGAAAAAATAAACTTGATAAAATATAACAATTTTTATTTTTCAATAGCTTCCCCTAACTTGATCGTTGTAATAAATGTATTACAACGATCAATTAATATATCTACACCCTTGTAAAAGTAATCTAATATTTTTCTCTCAAAATGTTATATTACAGCTGCTTGCAACTCAGTATCGTACCTAAAACGACGTCCCCTAAGATCTTTCTTTAAACGAGAAAATAAATAATAATCACTTGGAGCCATGGCCGGACTATACGGTGAATGTTCCAATTCTTGAAAGCCGCATTCGCGGATGGCAGCTTGTGAAATGGCGGCAGTATGGAGGGGTGCATTGTTGTGCTTTTTCGTTGATTGAACGACTTTCGGCTTTCTGGGACCAGGTTCTTCGGGTCGCCGCCACCCAAGGGATTCAAGACTTGCGTCTAGACCCTGACTGCAACTCGAGCGCCCACGACATTAGTCGAGCGCGCCGGATGATTTAGGTTCTTAATTTACTGTTATTAGCTATTATATAATTATTATATCGTTAAAAATTAACAAAACAAGTTAAAATGAGAGAAAATAATAACGAGAACAAAGCAGGAACGTATGACAAATGCAGGATATAATAACAGTAAATAACAAGAATAATTTATGCTTTTGGAATTGAGATTTGAGAGTTCGGCAACTGTTATGATTACTTTAGTTAGCGACGAGCTCTTTAGATCGGTCCGGCGTCACAAGAAACAATCTGGCGCTCTTTTATAGTCAACTTTGCATTATAACAAAAACAGATTACCAAAACCTTTATTGTTGCATATCGTCATATTTCTAGTTAAAATATAACTTATGTGGCATCTTAGGATTCGCCTTTCGATTGCCTTTCAAAATACGCGAAAATATATACGATATATTTAAAATAAAAAAGTTGACGTCACTTCCGGTGGCACCGGAAATGCAATCGAACTGCTGATAACGGAAAAAGTTAGTTAACAAAAAGTAGAAACCGACCTATTTTTTTCTAAAAACGCTAGCTTCTGTCTGTCTCTACTACTCGAACCTTTTATTATTTTAGCACATATTTTTTTAATTTCCAGAACACTTGAGAGCTTTCCATAAAGTTTTAAGAACCACAACTGAGATCTAGAGATTCCGCTAGGTTTTTGCGAATTTGCTTCACTGTGGGGCACCTGGATTTTTCAAACATCTAGGTTTTTTTTTAAAGGGTTTCGATCCTGCGAAAGACTGTGTGATGTGGTGGAGGCGCGCCCATCCGGCAAACGGGAGTCGTAGGTTCGAATCCTACCGGCGCCTAACAAGATTTTTATTTGATAGATGAAATTTAGTTACGTCGGTAAATTCAAAGAAATTGAAATGAATACATTTTCAAGGCAGGTAAGGACTTATTAAAAAATGTTTCAACAATTACAAAATATCGGTTTCTTGTATTCGCCAGTGGAGCCATATACCGGGTGTCCCGTGAGGTAAGGTACAAACTTTCACGACGTGTTCCTCAGGCAAATTCGAGTCGAAAATTTCTATATGAACACGGTCCGTGAATGCATCCTTATCGAGATATGATGCTTTTAATTGTAGTAGGTCGTGCTATGTTTTGTTACTTATTTTGACAGATCGATTGTGTCAGTTTGATTGATCTCCGCATTCAAGTAATCACGGTCAATTTCAAGCTTATTGTCATGTTTATTTTTACAAATGAAGAATACCCAGATATGCTGTTAGTTTATGGATACTGCAGCTGCAGCGGTAGTGTATTAGTGAGGGAATATCACCACCTGTATCCGAATCGAAGGATACCTGATAGTAGAGTATTCGGGAGAGTTTTCGCACATCTTAGAGCAACGGGTTCATTTACAAATGCTTCGTGTCATGTTTATGTTATTTTTTTGTTAAATAAAAGAGATTTTCCAATGATGTTTTGGTTCTTGCTCCTTTAACATTACTACAATTAAAAGCATCATATCTCGATAAGGATGCATTTGTGGCCCGTGTTCATATAGACATTCTCGACTCGAATTTACCTGAGGAACACGTCGTGAAAGTTTGTACCTTACCTCACGGGACACCCGGTATATTAATTTACTGTGTTGTGTACATTTTTTCTAAAGTTAGAGCAGCTATTTGAAGAAAAATTCAAATATAGGTTGGTACGTATCTAACTTGCAAGATAAATTGTAGATGGTTGTCGTTACTTTCTGTTACAGGTGAATGTTCATCTCTATATTTTCCCTTTTTCCATTAGCTAGCTGTTAGTTTATCCATTTTTTACTGTTCTAAACTACTACCGAATTGATATCGAATAAATCTACTGAACCAGCGAGAAGCCATGTCCAGGGTGTTAGATATTCCCCCGCAAAACACATACACATACTGAAACCAGCCTGGATTCACTTATAAATAACAGCAAGTGCGGTGGATAGTTATTACTTGTGACAAGGCTATCCGATAGCGGTTAGCGTGATAGGAATGAAACGTTTGCGTCGAACTGGATAGAGAATATTGGCCAATTTACAAACTTCACGCCATTAGTTAGGATTGTGTTACGTGTGGCTGCGATATAGAGCGGCGTTTATCAGGTTTATCGGGTCGAATATTGGGTTTGGAATTACGTGGAGAGATCTCCATTGTAGTTGACGAGCTTTATACACACATATGTGTACTTGTAGATATGCAACGAACAACAGGCTTCGATAATGCGCATTAACATGATCGATGTTCAATCAACAAGGGAGCAAGGTAGTTGCCAAGACTACAGTGATTGTGATTACTGTTCGTGATTATAAATGTAAAAGGAATCAAAGTAAAGGAAGCGCTGCAACCTGCAGAATTAACAAAAAAAAAAATTAAAATAAAAATGTCAATGTATATACACTCTTTAATTTTAAACTTGTTTGTGCTATAAATAAGTAAACATCAACAGGATCTTCACTATTACATTCTATGATTACTAATGACATGTAGTAGACACAAAATTATGTCTATAATTTGTTATTGTATCTTCCCTGTAACTTTCACTTTTTATCGAGCTATGGCCATAACGAATTTCAGAAATGTAAGTGCCTTTTTATGAATGTTAAAAGATACACAATAGTCTAATATCTTTGTATGGGTTGCAATTTTGCGGTTTTTCTCTCCGGTTACCGAGAGATCAGTTTGGCTATAGCTTTTAGAATTAAAGATAAAAGCAGTATTTGTCATGTAAAATCCACTTAATAGTAAATGTCTTAGCCTATGCAGCGTTGTAATGAGTAGTATCACACTTTTTTCAATTAAAAGTACCTTTAGGTAAAATTCGTTTCTACAAAAGCTACCTCTAAAGTCTCAGTGTGCATTCTTTCATCTGTTATCGATATTTGCTAATTTTAGACACACGCAACGATTTCTCTTTAAAAATATCTATTATCGTAAAATAAATTTGCATAACTTAATCTGGTACGAAAACTCGCGGTCGTCAATAACACTATACTCTTGGTTTCCGGGTTGGAACCCCATCGTTGTCGTAGCTTCTGTCGACGTTTCGTCCGCAATATTATGGGACATCTTCAGAGCTGTTACTGCACACTGACTGAGGAGTATTCATTCAATGGAGCGGAAAAGTTATGGATCAATGAAACGTGGCGGTTGCTAGGAGGTTTAGTGAGTTGGTATTTCCAGGTGTGATGTAAAGAATGATGTAAGGAGTAGGTAGATATCTTCGCGATTTAAATTGTTGGGATGTTTGATGATCTCTATTAATTCATGGATTTTTCTATTATATCAGTGTAGGTTGCGAGCCAAGATGCGGGTGAAGTTAAATTGGATTTGGTGATCACTTTCCACGCGGATCCGGTTACACGCAACAACCGCGTACAACGCTCGTGCTCAGTAACACGAGGACTGACCAATCGATTTATTTCACCGATGTACGCGCTATCGCACGAACATGGAATCTGGTAGACACCAGGAGCTTCCAGATGATTGCGATCTTTGATAGGAAAATAGTCTGAGAAATTGGGTTTGAAGATGGTTTTTATGTTGTTCCTGAAAAGAATCTTGCTGATGCGATCGGCGACACCGTAAATGATAATAAGTTTTGTGAGTATTAATCTTGACATATTTTGAAGGTGTAAACCTTTTTGACATAAAAAAAACGATTAATATTGGCGAAAGTGGCTAGAAAGTAAAAGGAACATTTTATACTTTCCTTGAATTGTTGAAATTCATTGATTTTTATTTAAATTTTTGTCACATTCATTGCGGCATATTCAGCTGCTGCTACTACTTTCGTGAATAAAAATCATTCAGAAGAAATAGCTTCCTATCACCAGATGTAATAGAAAAAGCAACATAATTCTCTTTAAACGGAAAAATTTCGACCTAAAACTATTTAATGCTAAGTCCGAGTTAACTCGGACACGTCTGATGGATAAAAATGTGTAACCCCGGACGGTCTCGTATTTTACTCGTATACTACTTTAACTAAGCTAATATGTGAAATTAGGGACACTTAAAAAAAAGTACATTTTTTACCGCATATAGTTGAGCAGGCAGTAAATAATAAATGGCAACCTTTGGGTGAATCGTATACAATGAGGCTTAGTCATATATAGCAAAGCAACATCGCGGCTCCTTTGATAAATGTCTTTGATCTGTGTTAAAATAATAGTGATAAATGTTACAAATAAAAAACTGAGAAACCATACAAAATACACATGAAAAACGCTTAGTGGAATTATTTCCGGAAAAAAACAAAGCGAGGAAAGAGAAAGCGTTAGCCCACGGACATGTTTCTGCCAACATTCGTCTGCCATCAGCTCGGCTTCGAACACGGTCACTTCCCCGCCCTTGTTTTTCACCTCTCAAGTTTATGTCATTATTCTCCAGAAACAGCACAAAAGTTTATCTCCCGGCGCCACCTACCGCCAGGAGATATAGTCATGCCGTCTAGAGAACAGCGACCGAAACTCGGAACACAGACGCCTATCACCTATCGACCAGGTCCTGGGCTGCTTAGGCGCTACGCTATCTTGCGTTAAGTTCTCATCCATGCGACGTTATTTGTGTTCGTCGCTAAGTAATGGGTTACAAACAAAATCCGTTGACATGTGCCACAAGATAATCTCGTAATGTCTGCCTCTCATCATACATAACTGCATTCGGAACAGCAACGATATGTTTTGGTGTAATATTGATTGATGGTAGTCCCAGAAGTTCAACGTCATCATCTGACGTTCGGCTAGTTCTGAATCTTTTAAACCGGTCGTAAGTTTGTGTTTGACCCAAAGCATCGCACACAAATCGTTACAGATAACTCTTGAATGTTGACTTAACGAGTAATATTTAATTTGTGAGATTATGACAGAGAATCTAACTGAATTAATTCTGTGCCTGTTTGTAGGAAAACATTCCACTAAAGAAGTACATTTTTGATGTGAAGAGAATGGACAGAAAACAAGTTATTTACTCGTTTCGCATGATTATCGTTGAAGGAAGATATAAAGAAAGAGATTAGAAAGACTTTAAAGTTGAACGAGTGGACCTCCATTTTCGATATTGTAGATTTATCCTATTACGATCACTCCTCATCAAAAGGAAACATTGCCCCACGTTAGGTGCCAATTTTTGTAATGTCTAAAACAAGAAAAATTGATTTTTCTAAATTTCAATCAATTTTTCTCGTTTTAAAACCGATACATATGTACAAAGGGGGACCATATGAAGCCTTCACACTCACAATCAAATATAGAAACAGATAGGCCGTGCAGCGTTGTCACAGCGGCTTTGTTACGTAAACCTGTGCGGCTTTGATGGTTCCCGAGCGAGAATATTTTGGGGACGTAAAAGCCACGCGTTCGCTCCAAACACGGATCTAATAGAAACAAAATAAGCTACCGCTAGTGTCAAAATCCCAGCGACAAATTGTATCGAACGATACGCTTTGTACAGCTGGATGTATTTGGAAGGGAGACTATCCGAGGATTTCGAAGAGGCTGGAATATACTTTCTTCTTGAGAGGCAAATAATCTGGAGCGATAGAAAACGTACGAATTGCTTTACGTAACTCGTCGTAAAGTTGGTATTTTATTGAGTTCTCTCAGTGGACGTTCGTAGTTTTCGCTTCTGTTAAGGATGGTGGAAGTATATGGAAAGAATCTATTGCATTGATACTATCTCTAAGTGCTTCGACCTCATTTTAAAATAAGGATTGTAACTTAAAGTAGATATAGAACTTGAAATCGGCAAAGGTGATATTAACTTCTGGTAAAACCAGTAGCAACCAATACTTTTTCAGGTATTCACAGCTACAATTTCTGATAAAACATTCTTTATTGAAGGAGAACTCATGTATTAAGCTACGGGCATAGTTGCTTGTGCCGCTTTCATCTTTCATCTTTATTTACTATACGAGTATACGGAGAAACCGCAATATTTAGGAACTAATCTCTGTTGGATTACATCTAAGATGCAGCGAAACGTATTTACAGGCTTATTAGACAATTAAATAGAACTAACAAATTGGAAAACCAAAGCAAATGACATGTTCCTGCCTATCCGGCGTTATCAGCGCGGCTACGAGCACTCACTCCCTTGCTCCGCCTGCATTGTGTCTACCTCTCGGTTTATGCCCCCAATGTCCATAACAGCACTGAGAATATTTCGCAGCGTCCCCTAGCACCAAGAAACACAGTAGTGCCGTCCTAGATCGTGGCGACACATACCGGAGTACAGATGCCCGCCACCTATGTGTTTCTTGGCGCTAGGGGACGTCGGGAAATATTTTCAGTGCCGTTGTGGAGATTGGGGGCATAAATCGAGAGGTAAACACAATGCAGGTAGAGCAAGGAGGTGAGTGCTCGTAGCCGCGCTGATGACGCCGGGTGGGCAGAAACATGTCCGTGTGCTAGTACTCTCTTTTTTCTCTGTTTGCTTTGTTCTTGGCGGGAATGATTCCGCCAATACCATGAGCTATATTAGCATTATTTTTGGATCAATTTATGATGAATCAATTTTTGTTATATGTATTGTTATAATAAAAACGCGCAAATTCTCTGCTGAAATACCTTTACTATCCATTGCTCAGAAAGTAAAGAAACAAAAGAAAATCGCAGTAATCAATTTATAGTAAAACTTGCATCGAGAAATAAAAAAAATGTGTATGTATGTGTACATTTGCAGGATTTTTCCTTCAACATCGTTGTCGATACATGGAAGACGAACTTTTACACGCTACAAGAATAATGTTACTAAACTTTACTTGCTCATCTTATTGAAATTGTCGAGCTTCACTGCATTGTTACGTATTTAATTGAAAAACGTCGCTTTATTACACTTAATTCGAACAGCTGTTTAAACGTTATCATGAAACGTCATTTTGGCAAGTGTCATGATGAAAATGAACATGAATGACACCGTGATGTACGAGGGTCGCTCAATAAGTAACGTAATCGATAGGAAAAAAGTGTTTTGTTATAATTTTTGATTTTTCTCCATTTGAACCTATTATAATGCGCTAACCTTTCATAGGTAGAAGTTATAAATTGGAATAATAATTAAAGTAGACGTTATTTAAGTTTCTCCGCATTTTTAAATTAATATTGCTGGGGTAGGAGTACTATTGCTGGAGTGGGGGTGCCATTGCTGGAGTTGGTTCAAACTGCGCTAATCTCTCTCCCGAATTTTCAAAATTCGGGGGTCCAGCTAGTTTTTGTTATATGTACTATTATAATAAAAACACACACATTCTCTGCTGAAATACCTTTACCATCCATTGCTAAGAAAGTAAAGAAACAAAAGAAAATCGCAGTAATCAATTTATAGTCAAACTTGCATCGTGAAATAAAAAAATGTGTATGTATGTCGCACATTGAAATCTAAAGCAGTTCGTTATCGCGACAACCAATTTGCATAAACAACGTAGGATACGGGCCAATTATGCAAACAATGACTAGCATACGAAATCGTTGTTTATTTATCAAAAATATTCCAGGCGTTCCTAACTGCGTCCTACTTTTATATCACGTTTTGAATGCGATAAATTTACAATAGTAAAGCGAAACGATAAATTGCGGATAACAATTTGACATTTTGCTAATATGATATTATTAGCATCTCATTATTGAGCGTGTACATCAGCTTACAAGATATTTCTATTCTATTAGCTTTACAAAGAAAGGCAAATATTAATTACGCGATGACATGTTACTTCCTGCTTTGACTTTCTATAAATTATAACTAGGTCGACTGTTGTAAGATATTACGTTTCCCAAATTAAGTTGCCCGCGTTCTGGGTTAATATAAACCCAGCAAATATTCCCAAGAAAGGAACATCAAAAGAATATCGGAGTCGTTGTTTCTCGTGAGGGAAGGGACCCGGTTGGTCTCTTTTAAGTACCTAATTATCGTGCCATTGACAGAAATATTAATTTTTGAGTGGTAAACGGGTTTGTATCACGATAAATATGCTCTGTTTCATCAAAATTATTTATTTTTTCTAATTGAAATGTAAAGATTTGTCCATGTGAATAACTTTTTAAACAATCAAATAGGAACAAAAATACGAGTATTTCATTTTAATATTATCTAATTCGACTAACCTCCAGCAATAATTGTAATTGAAGCATGAATAAAACAATATTTCAATTGTCTGGTATGATTTTTTGTGTGAATTTAGTATGGGAGGAATGAATGAATAACACAGACCAAAGAGTGTGTCCTTGAGGGATGCCAGAATTGGTATAGTAATATGAAAGTGTAGGAAGTAAAAAAGTACGAGGGGATCAGAGACCTCTAAAGTTTTCCACTCCAACCAACAGAATTTCATGACCAACTCTGTCGAATGTTTTTCAAATATTAGAATGCCACACATCAACCTATGTACGTACGCAATAAAATAATCACATTTCCTGTTCAAAATAATTTGTAATTATATTGAATTGACTGGTCTGCTGTTCGACGTTAGTTTCGCTGTTTTAAAGGATAATAATAGTTTTAGCAACACCTTTGCTATTTCACAACTGATATCCTTTCTAAAGCGAAACTTACTCATACGGTCAAACACGCGATTACCCTGCGCTTAGACCCCTTTTTTGGTGTAAGATATGTTCAGCAGGCTATTATATTTCCTTTTGTAAGTTTATTTTGTACCTAACTAATTACACTGGGGAACAGCAATTTCGTTGTCTTAAATCTGTGACGTCAACTTTTTAAGCTACAGCCTGTAGCAAATATACTGCTTATAAAGAATGATTTTATTCATACAAAGGCTATAATAGTTACTGCAAGTTAAATTGTCTTCATACAAATAGTTGTTTTTTTTATCGAACGGTAATTACATATTAAGGCAAAAATTTTCGCTTATAGCTTTTTCTGGAATGTTTAATCGGTGGACATTCTCGCTTGATGCTCCAACAACAGTCAGCCATCATATGTGCATCCCATCTACCTTGATACCGTGCCTCCATGACCTTCAAATCCTGGTGAAATCGCTCACCCTGCTCATCACTGACTGCACCAAGATTTTCCGGGAAGTTAGCAAGATGGCTATGCAAGAAATGCAATTTGGTGCTCATGTTGCAACCTAGCAGTTTGAAGCTCTCCAAGAGTTGCTGGACAATTTTGGCATAATTCTGTGCTCATGTATTTCCAAGATAGTGTTTAAGAATGTTTTTGAATGCCAACCAAGCATTCTTTTCATGCTCGATTTCGCGGAGAGTGGTGTAGAGATAAAACTTGACGTGGTAGAAGAAAACTAACTACAGTTTTGAAACCAGCATGCCTAATTGACTATAAAACAGTTCAAAAATCAAACTCAACAGAAATTGTGTTACAAATTGTTCCACAGTGTTATTAAACTTACTTATCAGTTTACTATATACCACTGTTCTATTTTAACAAATAAGGAATATCATTATATACTTGTCAATTTACTTTGTGATTGCAACAGGATGAAAATAAATTGTTTATGAATTACTTTCTTTCCTTTCTGTAAAATATTCTTATTCTCAATGATAACAAGAACTCTACATTATCAGCTGAAACAGTTTACTAAAACCCTTACAACAACACTTAATTCGTACTGGACGCACGTTTCGATAGCCAAGTTATCATCATCAGCAGCAAGACTGAACTCAAGTTCAGTCTTGATGCTGATGATGATAGCTGGCTCCTCAAATCTAATTGATCTCAATTAGATTTCCTCATGCGTACATGTAAACATCTACTTCGTATATATACGATTTAAAATATAGAAATTCCATTACCTTCGACAAAGACACACTGAAGAGCAGTAAGACTGCGAAAGGCGCGTCTGTGTATGGTGGATAGGTGATGGCTTCTACGATTTCAATTAATTAACTATGGGGGTTTAAGACAGTAGTCGAGGATTGCTGTCGCGTCAGAATCTGGAGCAATATGGTTTGTTCAGTTCTGTAGAGGTGTTTGTAGCTATTAACTCGAGAAAAAATGTGCAAATGAGAATATCTTAATTAGATTTCCTCATGCGTACATGTAAACAATGGAATGTACGTTTCGTCACCTGTAGTAATTTTAGAAAAAAATTGATGTGCGTCGTTTTTAAAAAAGTTAAAGTCTCACTGCAAATTCTTACACGCTCTGCTTTTCGAAAGTTAGAAAGCTGATGCGGCACAAAACGACTGACAACTATTTTTAAATGCAGGTAATTGTACACGATTTTCTTAACAGCTAAGGATCCAATCTTGAGTTGCCTCTGTTGTCTTCTTCAATTATTTTCTTAACAGCAGCAATATTTTCTTCGATGACAGCCGTACGAGGATGTCCTACTCCTTTCTGATACTAAACAGAACTTCTTTCAATTGAAACGTAAAACCATCACCTATCCACCATCCACGGACGCGCGTTTCGATGTTATACATCTCGTCAGCATGGCTTTGTGGAAGGTAATGGCATTCCAATATTTTAAATCGTATATATGAAGCAGATGTTTACATGTACGCATGAGGAAATCTAAATAGATATCCTCATTTATACATTTTTGTCGAGTAAATTACTGCAAACGCCTCTACAGAACTGAACAAATCGTATTGTTTAAAATTCTGACGCGACAGTAGCTCCGACTACTGGCTTATACCGCCATAGGTTAATTAATTGAAACGTAAAGCCATCACCTATCCACCATCCATGGACGCGCGTTTCGATGTTATACATCTCGTCAGCATGGCTTTGTGGAAGGTAATGGCATTTCAATATTTTAAGTCGTATATATACGAAGTAGATGTTCTTTCAAGTTTAAAGTCCTTATACCAACGGTAAATTATAACGAAAGATGGTGTTTTTTCACTAAAGGTTGAATCCAAGCATGCCTTGCTCTTAAACCTTTTTTGAAATCATAATAAATCATGATTCGATATTTATTTATCGTACCAAACGTGGTAGAATAAAATATGTAGATCAACATAGGAAACAAAGGCATAAAAAAGGCAGCTCTTCATACTGCTACTGTTTCACCCCATCGCATAGTAAAAAAGTCTGAACGCAAGAATCCTTCCATCAATCAATCCTTAAAAACGAATAAACTGTTTTCTTTCAAGAGGTATACATTTTCGTAGAAATATTTTCTTTACTCTAAAAAGGTTTCAAAAATAACTTTTTTTTCATCGAAAATCCCAACGAGAAATTCGATTCGCTATCGTTTTGCGTAATTTGCCCTTATGTAAAGTTTCCGCGAATTTGCGATTCGGCTAGCAGTAGCAGCAGCCGGTTTTACTTTCATCTTTTCTCTTGAGCGTAATTACGACGTGAGTTCGTTCCCCTTTGTTACTCTCGAAATAATAACAAAAATTACCATAGATTCTTCCAGAATTAATTTGCGTATGGATAGGAGTTATGTCTGAACGCAAAAAGCGGCCCTTCACGTAGAATAAAAGGTACGAATATGTATGCAAATTGGCCTCATTATGCCCGAGTGCCATGCAAAACGGAACACCCACGCCAAGGCCGAAACAAGCTTCTTCTCTTTAGAATGGCGCATTAAGGTTAAGAAGTAATTCTCCAAGTTCTAAAACGTTAGTGTTTTAATTAATTTTGTTATTGTTGTTAAATACAGCGGGATCGTACTAGAAGAAAACAGCATTTTTCATCAGTGGTTCGTTTTAATATTTATTACATCTTCTTTCTTCCTATTACGCATTAAATTTGGGACAATATGATTTGTTCAGTTCTGTAGAGGTGTTTTCTGCAATTAACTCGACAAAAAATGTACAAATGAGGATATCTTAATTAGATTTCCTCATGCGCACATGTAAACAGCTTCTGCAATGTTTCAATCTCTCATAGGTGACCTTTCATCAGACGACCAGTGAAGACTAGTCATCGTCCTGAAGATGACCGCTGTGTTTGGCGAAACGTCGACTTCAACACATCAAAGACCACGGTCCATTAGCCCAGACATATGTACTGCTAGTACAAATTCAGACACCGGCCGTGAAAGCCTACAGTTATTTTTAATATTTATGCAAACTATTTTCAATAACTACCAAGTAATAACGAATGCTATCACCGCATTGCAAAGGTCTTAATTACCTTCAGTCGAATCCTTACAAATAGTAGACAACGTACAAAGAGGACAAGAAACTGTAAGTAACGAGGAAAGTGTCTATGTCAGAATAAAATTTAATAGTGTACTACAAAAAAAAAAACAGATTTGGCTAAATTAGGACAGATTTATAATAACAGTGCTTATTATTTGTTTCAAAGGCCATTACAATTATGATATGTATTATGTTAATTACAAATTATAATTCAAATTCTTACTTAAACAAAGTTACGCATTTACCAGTCGGACAGCTATGATCAGGAACCTAGATTTGCGAACCCCGTCATTGCGAAAAAAATCGTTTACTAGAACTGCATTGTCTGCATTATCTTTTTTCCTACCAAATCTTCCACACGCTGAAATCTTTGAGGCCTAATTATAGAATTTTGTTATCATCATTCTAATCTTGGAGAAACTTTTTTCTAAATTTGTCACATTAAGAAAAGGTGGATACTCCGTAAGAATTAATTTAGAAATTACAGTACAGAACTTGTGTTTGTTTTTATTTTTTAGACACTCACTTAAATTACTTACTAGTTTTGTGTAATGGCAAGGTAAATAACACCCATCCTAGCGCTGAAGCTGAAATTCATTTACATAAAAAGATTAAAGGTTGTAACCACTTTTTAATAACTGTTTTCTAGAGTAGAAAAACAATAGATCCTACCTCTCAATATCGTCCAAATTAAATATGCAAATACCACTTCTTTTGTGTCTAGACATTTTTTTTTACTTAACCATCGAGCTGAATTTATACATTAATTAAGCAAGTTAAAAGGAAAAGAGTGTGTTTATGTTGACAGACATACTAATTGTACTTACATAATATTGAGGGTACTGTCTACTTATGAAGTTATCTAATGTGGGGCGATGATGATTAAGCTTCATACCGCTGGAGTCGTAACTCTTTCAAAGTGTGCCGTTATATATTTGACGACAAGGTACCGGAGACAACACCCCATATATCGTGCTTTAAATGGATAAAGTTTTGAGTTGAAAACATAGGAATTTTTTAACAAATGTCTCTAGTTGCATTGAATTTATGTAGAGTTATGGCGCTCCTGGGTATAATTAGGTTAATGAGCTTCATTGCTCTCCTAAATGTAGCTTTTTCGGGGTTTCATATTGAAAGTAGTTTTTTACAAGACAAATGTAGGTGGCTGCTTCATATTTATTTTTTATTTTTCCATCGCTGATTGTAAAATATGAATTGATACAAATAATTGCTTATAACTCCTAAACTATACAAGACAGGTGTATGGACACTTAGTAACCGTTTTTGCTTACAGTAATGTACCCGTATACAGTACGTTCCATTAAGAAAAAATCGATTTCCTTCTATTGAATATTCATAAACAGGATCTCAAAACACCCCCGTATGTGATAAATTGAATGTTGGATTATTACTGGATAGTATTAGGTTTCCATTGTGTCCTGCATAAATATGACATAAATTCATTCAATTGTTTTTCTGATATGTATATATAGAAATATATATATTGAAATATCTTTCTCAGGGGTTTTACCCTAAATTTTGTTAAATTTTCAAATTTAACTCTAATAAAAGATTTTTGTAGGTTCGGGGGTATCCCTAGATACCCTTGCGGCAATTTTGAATGAATTTGCAACTTAGTAAAATCAAATTGACGAATTTTAAGATTTTTAAAAATTAACTAACCTTTAAACTTTCGAACGACGCCAATGTATATAAACACTCTGTTTATATACCCACCACAGGAACTGCCTGCTCTGGATATTCAACCCTATTTACTTCTCTAATAATGATTTTGAATACACAATGAACACTTATCTTTGGATTGGATTCAAGACAAACTTTGATTCAACCAAGGCCGAATAAAGATTGATGAAAATGTAGGGCGTCGTTCCTCTTTCTTTTATTTTAAATCGCGAAAGACCGGTGATTGTTTTCTTTCACAGCCAATTTTGATAATTTACCCAAATAGAAACTAACTTTTCGATGACTTTCTATCAAATGATATTAGTAATAATAATAATAATAATAATAATAGCAATGTATTTCTTCAAACAAATGTTAGAGGAAACAGTCAAATGCGTACACAAAGAGAAACAATACTCAACTAATAAGCAGATCACAAACTGTTGGCTAGGAAATGAACACAAAAGTAACATTGCAACGCAAGAAATGCAAAGAGAAATCGTAATAAAAGCAGAGAATGGAAAGCTGCATGGTTCTAATAATTTAAGTATTCTCGTATTGAATACGGCTCTATATCGCAAAGGTGCCTTATTAACTGCTTCTTAAATAAACCAGTATTTGTTATAGTTTTTATACTATTCGGTAACTTATTAAAGAAAGTCATACCAGCATACTGTACAGACTTCTCACTAGCAGTCAGTCTGTGTTGAGGTAGCCTGTAATTATTTTTATTCCTTGTTAAATATTCATGCTCAAAAAAGCATTCACTAACACTACATTTATGTTTGCAAACAAATATTATGCATTCCAAAATATAAAGTGCGTATATTGTTAAAATGTTACCTAATTTGAAAAGTCCTCTACAAGTTTCTAGATAGTTCTTACCAAAGATAAATCTTATTGTTCTTTTTTGTAGAACAAAAATTCTGTTGATATCAGTCGATTGACCCCAAAATATAATGCCGAATTTGGCTTTGGAATAAAAATTCCCGTAATATACAGTCATTAAAGCACCAATGTCTAACACGTGCGACAAAGTTTTGATCAGAAAACAAGTTTTGCCTAATGATTTACAGAGTTCGTCTATATGTAAGTTCCATCTAAGGTGTTGATCTATAAAAATCCCCAAGAACTTACCGGAGTCGCTTATTCTGCAAGTATTATTGCCTAGGAGAATTTCATCTGGTATTGATGTAATAGTATTACTTCTAAAGATCATGCATGAAGTTTTTTCTTTGTTTAATACTAAATTATTTAATATAAACCATTTTTCCACAATTTCAAAATGTGTGTTGCAACTTTTCAACAGATCCTCATATGTGTCCGCTCTAATTAATAGATTTGTATCGTCTGCATAACTAGTTATTGTGCAATCGGTACCACAAGTTGACAAGAACATATCATTTAAAAAAATTATTATTTATAAGTATACGAGAACGAATGCAGTGACTTAACCAGGAGGTTGTTTGTTGATGATTCTGTGGTACGAACTGTCACCAACAAGCTTTAAAATAGAAAATCCACTGCTAATTTATAGAAACCTTTCAGATAAAGATTTAATTGATGAAATATTATCTGTTGTGCTTTGCCATTTATGTTGTTGCTTGAGAGAAGTAGTTGTTGTCGTAAATACAACGTTGAACATAACATAACAATATTATTATACAATATTGAAGTACTTGGACTAGACTGATCAACCTGCGAGAAACCTTCGGGCTGTTCGACCTGACCATTACTTTGACCGATAGTTGTACTTAAATTTTGATTTAAATTTTGGAACTGCTGCATTAAATTCCTCATGCAGAATATCGTAAAAGATGTTGCAAGCTTCATCCACGTTATTCACCATTTCCAGAGCAGACCAGTCAGTCGTACACAAAGTGTTATACAGTAACGGAAAATTGGCTTTTCTAAAATTGAATGCATTAGAAAGACAATTCATAACAAACAGTAGTTTACGCTCTACTGTAAATTTTAAGTCGCAGACAAGGGCAGGATGATGAGAGTCCGCGTTCAACAAGGGGCTAAAATTTCGAGAGACGTTACATGGAAAGTTAGAAAATACTAAACCTAGTAGTCGTTCATTAACATTGTGAACAGTATTAAATTGTTGTAGGTTGCTAAACCTCTACAATTGCTAAGAATAATGGAATGTGTATCAAGATTAGCGGTACTAAATGACAAATTTAAGTGGGTTCAGGAGTATCCCTGGATACCCTTTTGGCAATTTTAAAAGTTTAAATTCTGTTATAAGCGACAGAAAGTAAGGTGAGTCATTAAAATGTCTAAAAACAGGAATAGAGCGGATAATGGCGATGCATCTGACTTTGGAATGAGTTCGGTTACTTTACGAAAACAATGGAGAATAAGTTAGATAGGGCATTCAATCAGTTTCGAAGCATGACAGAGAACATGCAGAAACGCATTGACGCATTCAATTTTAGAAAAGCCAGTTTTCCGTTACTGTATAAGACTTTGTGTACGACTGACTGGTCTGCCCTGGAAACGGTGAATAACGTGGATGAAGCTTGCAACATCTTTTACGACATTCATGAGGTATTTAATGCAGCAGTTCCAATATTTAAATATTCTACAAAGCAACGTCGACACTATCCTCCATAGTACACTACCGACATTATTCGGTTATTGAAAATCAAAGCTACAATACTGTCCAAATATAAAAAGCACAAAACCCAATGTTATGACCAATTTAAGTATTATAGATCCGAAGCTAAAAGACTCACCTCGTTGGCTTATAAACAGTATATTTAAAAAATAAAAAGTCAAAAAACTCATTCACAGCGGGTTCAGATGGTATTCCCGGGTTTATTGTTAGGGATTGCGCTATTGTATTCGCGAAATCTTTACATGCGATATACAATCTTATTCTGAAGTGCTCAGCATTCCCATCTGTTTGGAAATTAGCACGTGTCTACCCTGTATCAAAGAAAGGCACTCCTTCAGATATTCGCAATTATCGTCTAATCTCCCTGCTTTGTAACTTCTCTAAAGCTTTTGAACATATTCTTCATTCACATTTTTATTCCGAACTTCGGAATTTTATATCAAAAAAACAACATGGATTTATGCCCCAACAGTCTACAGTGACAAACCTTGTCTGCTTTACACTATTTGTGTGTGAAGCTTGGGCTAAAAAGGGCCAGGTAGATGCAATATACCTGACTTCCAAAAGGCGTTCGATCAAATTGATCATTGTGTTCTAGCTAGAGTCATTTGGATTTTCTGCCACTTTACGTGCATTATTAAGATTCTATCTAACTGACAGGCAATTTCAGGTATGTTATAGACACTTCACATGCTGCTACTTCCGGCATAGCACAAGGCTCAAACCTCGGTCCTCTAATATTCCTCCTTTTTATTAATGACGTAACTAACTCTGTTAACTGTGGAATTCCAGATCATCATTCACTTTCTATTGTGACCCCATGAGGACAAATGTATTAAGGAGATTTCCAATTATTTTAATGTGTTCTAATTTCAATGTGATCTCAGATCTATGCGATATTAATGCTGACACATTCAACTGTATTATGAATGCGCCCCTCCTCCGAAAATAATTAATTTGTTTTATTTCTCATTTTTCCTAGATTCATATGTTTTGTATATTGAATGAATCATTAATTTTTATGCGTTTGCATTTTTCCTGTAATTGGCTGTAAAACCTGTTGGAAAAAAAATATATATACAGAGTCCCTAGTTTTAAAAATTCACTCAAGGGGCGCTAGAGCAGGTAGAGGGGTGGGGCAGGTATCGTTAGGTCGGGGATCAAGGCCATTTTCGGTAGTCACCATGCGGTGGTCGGGTGAGCAACGGGGCTTTGTCGTGGAGACTTTCTTTAAAAACGGGGAAAGTGTGGTGGCGATGAAGAGGGCCTTTTGCAGGCGATACGGTTTAACTCGTCACGACAGTGTTCCTGACTCTAGAACCATTCGGAAATGGATCAGTTATGTAAGGACGACGGGATCTGCACTTCCTAAAAAACCAGCCGGGCGACCTAAAAGTGTAAGAAATCCCGAAAACATCGCGGCAGTTAGAGCGTCTATCGAACAGTCTCCAACGCGTTCTGCGCGAAAACATGCCGCTGACCTTGGAATATCGTCGAGAACAGTGAAGCCAATTTTACACACAGACCTTAAGTTACATCCTTACAAAATAATGATTGCTCAGAGATTGAACCCGAAAGACTACGTGAAACGTAGAGATGCTTGCAATGCAATCCTAACAGCTATACCTCCTGGCGCTATTGTGTGGACGCATTTTCACCTTTGCGGCACTGTAAACAAGCAAAATTTTCGTTGCTGGTCAAGTGAAAACCCTCGTCATTTGCACCAAAAACCTCTCAACAGCCCTAAAGTGACAGTTTGGTGCGCAGTGTCCTCTATAGGCATCATTGGGCCTTATTTTTTTGAAGAAGGAGGCTCAACTGTTACCGTGACTTCGGCGCGTTATTGTGAGATGCTGGAGACGTTTTTATGCAGTTTTTATGAAGAGTATGACGGAGAAACCTTCTGGTTTTAACAAGATGGAGCAACGGCCCATGCTGCCCGTCGTGCACGTGAAGTTTTACAGGAGATGTTTCCCGGTCGCCTGATCTCCTTACGAGGGCATACCTCCTGCGACTTTTTTCTGTGGGGTTACCTCAAAGTTGAGGTTTACAAATTTCGACATCGGACGCTGGAAGCCCTGAAGGTGGTAATTGAGGACGTAATCACCGGAATTCCACAAGATATGCTGGCAAGAGTGACCGAAAACTTTGTCGAACGACTTAATATGTGTATCGTCCGTCAAGGAAGCCACATGAATGATATCATTTTTAAAATTTAAACAAAAAAATGGCATGATATGTGCTTTCCGAAAGTAAAAACCTTTTCTTTTATCTTGAAGCATTTTGTCACAATTCACCCGTCAAATGGGGGACTCCATTCTGCCCCATCCTGTATATATATATATATGTAATTATTATTACTATTATTACTATTATTATTATTTACACGTGCAAATAACGTCATCGTGGAATGACCCCATTGAAGAATACGGAGGACGATCCTCATTTCAATGTCTGAATGGAAAGCGCTATATCCTATTTACGTAGATGTACTCCAGCGCTTTCACCTGAGCCAAGGAGCTCCGTGAATTGCAGGTTGTAGGTTGCGTCGGTATACCTTAAGCTGATTCAGGCGCTCACAATAGAATCGTACGATAGAGTTTGCGGAAGCGTCTAGGCGTCCTTTAATAATGCATAATCGTTCCCGGTGTAGCATTACACCTGGAATTATCCAACGGGAGAGAGATCAACAGTATCTTTTGTATCGCGTAAAATACCACCGTTGTGTACTGAAATTACCGTATTTCAGGATGTCGGGTTTTGTGTGTCATATTTAGGGCGTTGCTGATGCTTTTTTGCTTCCCTTTTTGCATGTCACGTGTTGAGTACTTTGTTATGCGGTTCGTAGGCAGTTAAAAGAACTTTGTCGAATAAAGAAAAAAAAACGGGTCAAATTTTACGTTCTGAAAATGAAGCTGAGCGTTGTTGGTTAAATTGAAATATGTACAAAAAGTGATTTTAATAAGGTAGTAGAAAGGTAATAATGAGGGTTAACAAACAAGGGGGTTTATTTTTATAAAATTGCGGTTCAAGCGTTATTTTTCGTGTTAATTTGGAAAGACTGTACTTACCTACATTCTGCTATTTATGTAGCTGTTTCCGCATGGGGCGCTTTTAATGCATAGTTGCGGTTCTTTCAAATTAGTAAATAAAATATTAAATTTAAATAATAGAAAAAGATAACTTGCAAACTTCACTAACATTTTTAAAAACTTTTTGGTTGCCCTAATGACATAATGGTAAATATGAAGTCGGAATTTGGGGAGAGATTTAAAGAATTTAGAAAGGAAAAGATTATCTTATCATTTTTATTCAAATCTTTCGAAGTCAATTCGACCGATTTAAATTTTTTACCGGTTTGCCGTATCGACCAAGCAGATTTAAAAATCATTCGGTTCGTATTATAGTATGATATCAAGTTATCGCTGACTTTCGACTCAGGCAATGAACCGATAAAGAAATCATTTACCTCATCAGATTGTTGTAGACCATCTGGAAGAACACTCGCCGTACCTCTAGTAATATTCAAAGCTCGAAAGCCATTTCAAAGTTTTTTGTTATATATGCTTTCTTTCCATTTCTGATACTTAAGGTAGTTAAATTTCTAAGATGTGTAATACCTCAGTCAGCTTTGTCTCTTAAAGACATCATCGATTTAATAGTATCCGGGCTCTTCCCCTAACGATTTTCAAAGATTTCAATGGCGCAAATCTGTCAAATATTATTTATTTTAACGCACAACAGGCCGTGAAGGCCTAGGGGAGAATATAAATTTATCTTACAATTATCATACAAACAGGGCTATATTGAATAATAAATAACAATAGCAAGGACTGTGGCGTAGTATGACAACAACAATATTCTAGGCACACTCTGCACCAGACAAATTATTAATTAACTCGAAAAGGCCGTTTCGAAGACACATGGGTCATCTTCAGCCGCGTATCGATTGATGTGAGAGAACATATATTAAATTTAACGAACCCGCTGTATCCCTACTCTTCAAGAAAAATATATACAAGTACTTACTTTAGCTCCTTAGATTAAGAAGCATGTTAAAGTAAGAAGAAAAGGCGGAAAAAGGTTTGTCATCACGAAATGCGCCCGTTCCACCCCAATAAAAATAAAAATCGAGCGAGGTTATGTCCCTTTCTATCCATCATATTTGTGTTTTTTCCGCCTATCTCTTATCTAAAGATTGGACAATATGCGTTATACAACCATAAATCAAAGGCCCACTTACCATAATAAATCGAAAAGACAAGGGAAGTGCAAAGGCCCCTTCTCTTTATTGATTAGGTTTGTATTCTTATTTATGTACATGGTCTCATAGGCGTCCAATTCAAGCGGTGAAATCACGTTTTTAATCAATTTTCGGTTTTATAATTTAATAGGAGGCATAAGCCCTGTATCGTTTATATGTTGCGCTACACTTCCCGTACCTGTAACACCTTATTTGTTCATTGAATCTAGTACCTATCGCTCGTTTCGTTTGGCCAATATAGGCTTTATCACAATCAACGCATGCAATTTTGTAAATTCCTGACTTTTCTCTCGTCCGGTTTATCTTTTGGATTGCCAAGAAGGTTGTTATATATGTTCTCTCACCTCAATCGGTACGCGGTTGAAGATGAAGACCTATATGTCTTCGAAACGGCCTTTCCGAGTTAATTAATTTGTGTGGTGCGGAGTATGCCGCGAATATTGTTGTTGTCAGGGCTATATTGTTTTACTATTTTGGAAATGGTACACTACGTTCCTCCACTCCCTTCCATTTACCGCTTCCTTCCTCTAGTTCTTTACTTTTATGCTCTTCAGGTCTTCCTCCACTTTCTTTCGTCACCTCTTTCTCGGTCTGCATTTCCTTCTTGGACCTATCAAGCTTCTGTGAAAAACCAGTTTTAGCCTTCTTCAAAGATACATTCTCTCTACATGCCCTAACCATTTGATCCTTTGCGCTTTGAAGATCATGGTAATACTAGGTTCGTTGTACAATAGCATTAGTTCTTGATTGGTTCTTCGCTCCCAACTATTTTCTGTCTTCTTCCCACCAAACATGCATTCCAGGGTTTTCTTTTCTCATCTTTCCAATGTATCCTCTTTCATTTTATTTAGGACCCATGTCTCGGAGGGGTAAGTCACTGTAGGCCTTGTCACCGTTTTGTAAATTCTTAACTTGCATTCCCTAGGCTTCTTGTTTCCTTTTCACCACCCACAGCCACACAAATTTGTCTACCCTTTCGAATTTGTTCTCTCTGCCTAAATTTGTAAACGCCATCACCTATCCACCATACACAGACGCGTTTCGCCGTTTTCTGCTCCTCAGTGTATTCTGTGGAAAGTAATGGTACTTCAATATTTTAAATCGTATATATACGAAGTGGATGATAACATATTCGCATGAGGGTATCTAATTAAGATATTCTCTTGTGTACATTTTGTCGAATTAATTGATGCAAATGCCACTATAGAACTGAACAAATCATATTGCTCCAAACTCTGACACGACAGCAGTCGTCGACTGCTGGCTTAAACCGCCATAGTTAATTAATTGAAATTGTAAAACGCGTCTGTGTATGGTGGATAGGTGATGGCCTCTCGCCGATTTCAGCTCCTTAGTGTGTCCTGTGGAAGGTAATGGCATTTCAATATTTTAAATCGTATATATACGAAGTGGATGATAACATGTTCGCATGAGGGAATCTAATTAAGATATTCTATTTTCTAGATTTTGTTGAATGCTTTTACAGAACTGAACAACACATATTGCTCCTAATTCTGACGTGACAGCAGTCCTCAACCGCTGGTTTAAACCGCCATGGTTAATTAATTGAAATTATAGAACGTGTCTGTGTACGGTGGTTAGGTGATGGCTTTTACAATTATACACAAATTACAAATATTATTGACAATGTAAATTTTTCATTAATGTCAATCAATAAAGTTTCGACGCACCCCGAATCACCGGGGTTATTTGATTAATTCGGCACAATTGTTTCGATAATTCATGGACTCCCATTGTCCACGACCGAATGATGTGAGAAAAAGATTTTAATTCTAAGATGCATTGTTTTATCCCTACTCTAAAAGATATTTACAAGCACTTATTTTTACCGTCTACATACCCTAAACCATACGAAATATACGAAACTAAAAGAAAAGGTTCTTGTTCGTAACACAAAACGTAAACATGTGTTCATTTTGCGCCAATAAATCCATCAAAGCTAAGTGCTAAGTGGAGCTCTTTCCGTGTTTAATAAATTTGCATTCTTTTCAATACCAATGGTTTCGTAAGCAACTAATTCGCGCGGCGAAGTTACGTTCTTAATTAATTTGAGGTTTTCTGATTTAATATTATGCCCGGTTTCGTTTATGTGTTGTGCTACACTTGACGATTCGATTCTCCCATATCGGTAATGGGCTATAGGTCGTTTGAATCTGGTGCCTATCGCCCGTCTTGTTTGTCCAATATAGGCTTTATCACAGTCACCGCATGTGATTTTATAAATTCCCAACCTTCTCTTCATATCCGGTTTATCTTTCGGATTGCCTAGAATGTTGGTGTATCTTAAAAACTTTACTAACACCTTCCGATATTTTGTGAAAGGACGTTTCTCTGATCATTCTCCAACCTTCTGAAAAAGTGGACAATATGATCAGTGAAACGTCAGGAGTAATCTCAACGATATGGCAACTCACGGAAGATTATTCTGCGATGGGTTCTATATCTTGTTCCGATTATTATAGACCATCCGCTAAAAAACCCAAACATTTGAATTCCGGATGTGGTAATCGCGTTATTCAGGCACCACCGAACGGTGGGAGCCAAATCGTCCAAGACGTATTGTTTAAAACTCTGTCGGATTACGAATTCGGCGATAGCGTCTACATAGCACAATGCGATTAGCGCATGTGTCCTCCGTTTGCTATATAAGAGTGTTTCATGCACGAATTAGCATTCCATATTGCAACGATACAGAACTTCATGCCTGACGCGTTCACGTTAAAAGAACGGACAATTTACCATGTGACGATCTCATGCTGTACGGCGTATGTAGCTGTTTGAAACCAACGTAAGTGTAGCACGAATAATGTTCGATATGGATGATTATAGTATGCGTGTGATATTGAACAAGGAATAAAGATACTAAAAATGCAAAAGGTTGCATTCATGGAAATTAAATTATTCTATATTGCATTTGTAATGGTGGTAGTGTGATCGCACTCTATTACCAAAAGTACATACGTTTTTCCTGTAAAATATAAAAGTGGGATTGTCTATATATGGATGCTACTTCAGTTTGACATGTTAGTTCTACGCAGGCGTGAAATTGAGGCCTGTTGTCAAATAAATAAAATTACGTTTAAGCATCACTCTGCCGTTTACGCTAAGGTTCTTGTTTTAATTACTGGTACATGCCAGTAAAATATGTAGCTGTAAAGCATAATGAAATATGTACAGAGTGTTAAATAAGTGTGACAAGCCTAGAGGAGGGATAGTCTAGAATATGCAGAAAATTCCTAATGAACATGTGTTCGCAAATGGACAGTTTCAGAGATACGAAACATTTTGTGCTTACAAAACGTTTTTATTATGTACAAACAAACAATGTAATTTATGAACAAAAAGCAAGGCAAGAACTCAAATGAGGTGTTCAAAGTACTCTACCGCCATTTCACAGCAGCCACGACATCTCTGCTGCAAGGACCTTCAAAAACCTCTGCGTTGGCATGCTTGATCTACTCGTTGCTGCAGCTAATTTACATGCGTAGCGTACGCTAAAGTTTTCAAATCTCCCAAAAGAAAGAAATCAAGGGTTTAAATGATATCCGTCTCTGTCCAAATGTTCCGAGTAAATGCTCTCTATCGGCAATCGAAAATGCGCCATCATGGTGGAACCACTTCTCTTGCCTTTAGTGCAAAGGCATGTCACCTAAAAGATCACGCATTGTGCTCTGCGGATAAAAGATTTCGGATATTGTTTGGAATTAAACCACATTTTGCATAACACTCCTATATAATAAGGGTTGAACTAAAAATGGTTTTGACTCACAAAATTCTATATTAAAATTAATCAATGCGACCGGTTCTGTGCATTGCGTTCAGGCCGTCTAAAAAGCCATCAAAATTATAACAAATCTATCAAATTATAACAAGGAACAATGTGCTTATATTTTGAAAAAGATCGTTCGACATCTGCGGATGTAATACATGCATGATTAAAAATACTCTTTGAATTCAGTTAATGGATTAGTCGATGCACTATCACAAATTTGTTTTGATGTGATAAAATCGGAATCTTTCTCTAACACACTCTCGAACTTTCCTAAAACGCGATTATAGTTTGCGTCATGTATAGTGCGTCGCGGTGTATATACTTCGTCCACTATTTGCAGTGACTCCACTAACGACAACGCTCTATTTTGCTGTTGTTCTATTGTGTCATATAATCCTTTATAGCTGTTACGAATGGTTTGTAGCTCAGCTTCAACGGAAATATCTTGACATTTTGTCTGGCTTTCCTTAATAGCTGCAACTTTGGCAGGATTGAATTGTAGAATAACAGCTTTTACTTGTTTGAAATATTCAGTATAATAAAGAGCTGCCTGCAAAAATGTTCCCCAACGTGTAAGAATCGGCTGTGGTGGTTCACGAATACCAGGACACTGTGCGCGAAATGATCAAAGACGTTTTGGAGATTTGTGAAACACTTTTTTGTACTTGTTATTAATGCATCTACCTCAGGTGAACATTGTCAAATAATTTCTGCCACAAGATGTAAAGCATGTAAAGCACTTTACACGTAACATGTAAACATTTGCAACCGTGTTCAAGAAGAGGGCGGCTTACCGAACGCATTGTCCCGGTACCATCGCTCATAAACATCAACATTTGACGTGTGAGGCATGAAAGTTTTCTAACGTATTAAGTATTACTCTGACAATTGCTGCACCAGTACACTTTTCCAGTCTTTTGCTAACTAGTAACGGTGGAAATGTCGGTTTATGAGGGTCCAGTATACGTACTACAGCATTAGAATAGAATTTCTTTTACAATCTGTTGTCTCGTCAATACATAACCAAAGTAACTGATTTTTTAACGTAGATTTGATTTTTTCTTCGCGTACAACTAATACATGCTTACGTGTCGTTTTCGTAGTTGGCAACTTCAACTCGGGTTGTACTTATAGCAAAAGTCCTGAAACGGTTCTTTTTCGTGTAAGCGAAGTAACAAATTACAGATTATAGTCGTGACAAATAAATCGAAGATAAAGGCAGCTTTTGTTGGCACACCCTTTTTTCTGTTTCTGTGTTCTTCGGTATTTACATGTTTGTTACAGTGCGCCTTGTCTCAGCACATCAAATGTTTCTCGCACACTTTACAAACTCCTTTAGTACCGTCGTACAACAAATCCGGAAAGACACAGATAAACTTATTTACTGTGTCAGCAATAGGTCGTAACACAAAACACAACACACGTTCCCGTTTCCTAAATTGTGTCGCAGAGATGATTACCTCGGTCTAACTATAACTTAAAGACCAATTTCTACCTTTTTAAGACTAATTTATGAATATATACAATTTATTTAGAAAAGAAAAGTTATTTATATTATATGCATTAAAGAATTATATAAGGAAATTAAGGTGCATTATACACATTATAAAAAATAAGATCGATTGTACAATTTTGTAATTATAATTTTGATGGCTTTCTAGCTAGCCTAAGGATGTGCGCAATGCACGAAACCGGCCGTATTCATTTTAATACAGAATTCTGTGAGTCAAGACCATCTTTATTTTAACCTTTATTATGAAGAACTCACACAGAGTCACCATGGAATGTTTACGTTCCTATCTATTTGTATCCACTTTATAAAGAAAATCATGGGAAACAAAGATTGTAGTATAAGCTAAAATTCTTAGATGCCAAAATTCAATTTAAATATAAGTTAAAATTAACGAAGGGAACGTATATTTTATAGCATTCTTTTATAGAAGAAGATAGATTTCAAGTAACAGAACAAAGTATTCCTGCATGATATTCCACGAAAGATTCGAAATTTACGTATACATACTATCGTGTATTATCGCATGAATCAAGTCAATTACTACGAAATCAATACAAAACGAAAACAAACATTATAACCAAACATTCCAACGCAATACACAAAATTGGAATGAAAAAATTGTTTCCAATTTTCCCGGTAACAAAAAGTCCCTCTCAGATCGATAATCAATTTATTTACCAGCTCTTAATAGCGGTATTATTCGGCGTACGGTTTCCGTGTATATAGGCATGCATTACCACCAACGCGCGCTTTTAAATATTAATCGTGCATTTGACAAACGTCTCCGACAGGATATTATCGAAACTAATGCACGAGAGCGTAAAGCGTCATTTATTCCGGCGCTTAATATACGTTCTATAACGCCTAATATCGGAGCACCTCAAACTGATTTATTATTTATCACCATTATGTTGCAGTGGTGCAACAGCGCTGCCAAACACATACACTCACGTGAGCCGTTTCCAAGTTTCGCAACCGTAAATGTTATTAGCGGCTGCTCCAGCCACCATTACAACTTGTTATATGGACGAAGTTTCGACATCGTCGAAGTTTGTGTGACACATTACAAACTGCTGTTATGGAATTCTATTTTTAATGCCTCAATTTGTTGGATTAGAATTTCGAAATGTGATTGTTTAACGAAGGGGTGGAATATTGCGTTTATGTAACCTTATAGTTAAGTTTGTGGACTGTCGTTTTGCAGGAATAATTCGCATGGGACAGAGAAGTTTAAGTAAAAAGCTATAAAATAGGGAAATTTGATACTAAAAATATGCAAGGAACTCAAATTATTGGATCTTTCTTGAACCGCTTGAGTTCCATATCAAAGTGCGTGAACGGACGACAATCCCCTACCTGAGCAATCTAGAGAAAAAGTTTTCAAATAAAAAATATTCGGAGACAAATGCTGCACAATATAAAATAATATCCAGGTATACAGGATGTTCAGTTTCCGCTGCACACAATACAAGTTTAGTTTTTAAATGGAACACACTGTATATTATTACGGTTCTATAATAATAATAATAATAATAATGCATTTATTAACCTCAACATATACAAGTACAAGTGTTTACATAAATATTGGTATAAGATTAAAAGGTCGGATTCAGATATGTCTGGTTTTCAATCCGACTGTAACATACGTATGTTTAGAAACGTTTACAAAAGAGAACGGGTTACTACATACATTGAATATCTTGTACAGTACTTATTTAATGGTTAACATTAAGGAAAACTCATTTTTAAAAGATTAATTCCCACACCATCACTGCCCACAACGCCAGAATTGATACCCGAAACAACTCTTAGAACTTCAGCTTCCGTAATAGTCTTAAAATGGAAACGTTCAAAAACATTGAGTAATTTATTAGTCTGGTAATATTCAATTAAATTATTGTCCATTTGTAATTTAGGAATGGAATTGATGAAGTAATCATTAAGTTGCTTCACATCTGACAAATGCTGTGGAATATTAATCTTAGGTTTGAAGGGGAGAATATTAGTAAAACACCGCCAGAGTTTCTTAGAGTTAGCATTATGAAATTTAGGATTTAGATATATCCTTTCTCCTAATTCTAATCTTGAAGTCTCCTTGTTCTCTTAAATTGCTTCAGCGCATCATCACGGGTATCCATCATGGCCCTGACCGTCGGCGTCAACCAAGGCGCACAAGGGCGCGATATTCTAATAATTTTTTCAGGAACATGTAGGTCATAGAGATACAATAAGTTTGTATTGAAGAGCTTCAGTTTATCATTTACATCATGAAGATATATAATATCGATCCAAGCAACACTTTCCAAATCAGTTTGGAATGCTTTGGACCTAAAGTGGGAGAAATCGAGAATTATTTCAAAGAACGGGTAGTTATTTGCTATTTGTATAGGTAACACGAAATAAATTAAGTAATGATCAGTAATATTGTTTAGGTCATCAGTTCCCCACTCAATAACTGGAAGTTCCTCTGAGACTAGTATTATATCAATTAATGTCGCGGAATTAACTGTAACTCTGGTTGGAGCAGAGATAATTTGTTTCAAGGCATAAGTATTGATGAGGGAAGAATGTCGAGCCGCCGCAGGCCCACTTCCTGACAGTATGTTTATGTAAATATTACCTAACAAAACTGTTTCATCGTATTGGTTTTAGATGCCCCTCTTCAATTTATGTCAACCTCTATCAACATTCCCCGTACCTGTCTGTCTTATTTTTTGAGATAGTTGACATAATTTGAGATCTTTGTCGCTGTTTCTTTAACGCCTTACATGCTAGGGTGGTGATTCACATTTTATTCGATTGAGTATTTCTTGGAGTTTCGGGCAATACATCGAAAGGTTTTTTGTATCAACTGAAGTTTACAGAATGGCCATCGAAAACGTTGCCATGTTGGATTCATGTTATTTCAATTTTTTTTATCGGAACATCCTGTATATTTTTCCGCGATCTGATGTAGAAACTGTAATAGAATTTTTTTTATACACATTTCCCTATACCTAAAATGTGTCGTTGTTTAGTAAATTAAATATGAAACTGTGCGGATATGTTTTTTACTAAAATGCTAAAGTGCTGTGACGAAACACTATAGTTTGTTATTTTTCTAAAGATATTCATTAAAAATCAACTGAAAAACTTAATTTATGCATATAATTTCGCATCTATTGCAAGTGAATACCATTTTGCTTCATACAAACTATAATGGGATTCCTTGTATTTTATTTGACATTTACCAACATCTCAGGGGTATTATTTTGTGTAATGTCCATTCATTGCATTGGAAACTCATCCAGGATTTTTTTTCATAAATATTTTTATTTAGCTAAACAGTGAAAGATTTTTAACAACTTTTACTATGTTCTTATTATCTTTCTTACTGCTGAAAATACTTAGTGTGCGATGCTAAATAAATCTATTCCTTTTATGTTGAACTCCAATTATATGTCTACTTATTTCCGCTATTTGTTATTTATACGTGTTGGTTAACTTATTAGACAATAGAGATGGGAATTACCCCCCCACTCATGGAACGTTCCTTTCGCGACCGCGACACAAAAACATCGCGACAAAATACTGTTACTTTGGAACGATATAATATAACCGATATGAAACGGCCGCTTATTACGTTGGTTGATCTCTTTATATATCTACATGAGACACACTGTAATTTGAGATCTATAATGAGTATTTTTAAAAACTGGTAAGATTTTATCAGATAGAGGCAGCAGATTACGTTCAGCTGAGATGAAACGATTATTATTTTCAAATTACAACAAAGGAATTATTTAATTTCCTTACGTTATAGCTACTTTTAGATTTAAATATTTTTATTCTTTTATTAGAATTCAATTTATTTTGAATAAATATTTAGTAAATAAATATAGTTACATATTAGTTATTTTACGCCGCTACAATTAGGAATTACGTAATCTAAAGGTATTACCCTTGTATTACTTTACTTATAGCATCTACCATTTGAACAATATGCACGCATGTTTATCAACCGGTTACATGAGAACGCGACCAGTAATGTCGCGAATGTAAATCGCGACATTTCCGAAGATAGTCGACTTTGCTTCGCTTCTGTCGCGCTACACCGCATCCTTCCAAAGTAACGATGGAAATATTTATCGTTTCAGCGACGCTACCGTTCCACAGGAACGTCGCGAATGTAGACCACTACCGTTTCCGTGTCGCGCGACAGCCCATCATTCCAAAGTAACGAGTTATTTCGGTATTTCGGAGCGCGACACGCCGCGATAACAAAATACCGCTCCAGAATTCCCTTACTAAAATAGCGACTCATCTCTACTAAAAAATGTATGTAAGAAAATTATAGTTACTTCGAGTAGATGTTGTAACAATCGATGACTTGTTGTGTGATGTTCACACAACTGTAACTCTGTATAGTTGTAACTGTAAGTGGATGTTGTGTGATGTCAACAACAAGTGTCAAACAACAATCGATGACTTGTTTGTTTCACACTTTGTATTTCATTTTGTATTTTTGTGTGTTACAAAATAAATATTACTATTATTACTCATTTCAGGACAATAGTTGTTAAGGCGTTATGTTAATTATTTTAAAATTAAAATTTCCCGCCTGTCGGAAAAAACCACCACAGGGTGGTAATGCTGTTTAGTTATATTTTAATATTCAAATGTTCCGCTCCCTAGCGCAGGCGCGACCTTTTTTAAGAGGGTATTTAAGAGATGAAAACGGGGAGTCACTCTCTCTTCCTTTTTTGTACTTATTGTGACTTGTTTTGTAATCCAACAATGTAACAGTAAAACAAGCTGTACAAGAATAAATAGGTATCACGTGTATCAAGTGTCGTTTTCTTTCAATTACAAGTTAGAGTGTCAATTCAATCCATTTCATACAGTCCACAGAAGATTTTGGTCCAAGTTCGAGCCGGATTGCAGTGATATTTTAAGATAAAATAAGCTCTGCAAACAAGTAAAACGACGCACGTGGTATCGAAAAGAACCGGATGAGTTCCAGAAGTTGCGAACTCCCGACGAGTAACAAGTGAAATCAATTGAAAGTAAGTCCATTCAATCATTCCTATAACTATAACCTAATTCACATTGACAGTACCTATTTTATTCCTGTTTGTATTTGACTCGATTTGCACAAAATGGGTGATTTAGTTCAATTAAAACGGCAACGAGGCCAAATCAAAGCAAGTCTTACGCGGTGTAAAACCTATTACGACTCGGTAAATAAAGAGAAGCTAGACAAGAAGATATATTTCGAATTAAAAATACGCTTAGATAAATTAAACCCGTTATTAGACAATTTTAATGTAGTTCAAGAGGGTATAGAGGAACTGCTTGAAAATAGCGCTGAACAAGTGGGCGAACGCGAGGAATTTGAAGCAGAATATTACACACTTTGTGCTAATATTGAAGAAACGATGCAACAATGTACGTTGAAAACAGCGCAAGTAAATTCAGACATTACTGAGTCAGATAACAATATAACTAATTCAAATAATGTTGCTCAATCTTTCAATTTTAATCCTGTTCAGGTGCAATTGCCGATTATTCAATTACCGACGTTTAACGGGGAATATACAAGATGGGTGGAATTCAAGGATAGGTTTGAGGCATTGGTGGGTAATAGCACGATTTTATCGGATGTGCAGAAGATGCACCATTTACTTTCGTGTTTAAGTAAAGAGGCTTTAGAAATAATACAATCGATACCAATCAGCGGCTCCAATTATTCAATTGCATGGCATGCATTAAAGGCTAGGTATGAAAAGAGTGAATTAATAATCAGCACACATGTGCAAGGTATTTTAAATTACCCAAATTTAATGAAGGAGTCATCTAAAGATCTTCGCAATTTTTATAATTCAATTAACAATAATTTAGAAGCGTTAAGATCTTTGGGTGAACCCGTTGACCAATGGAACACTTTATTAATCAACATACTAGTAGATAAGGTAGATAATGCTACTAAACGTGAATGGGAGCATTATTGTGCCAAGCAATCCGCGAACGATGTCACTGAGGGTAGACGCCCTACAATTAGTGATCTATTTAGATTGCTAAAGGTACGGTGCGACTTGCTAGAAAAATTAGAGCTTAGGAAATCACACACAATCAGCAAACAAGAAAAACCTAAATTTGAGTCAAAAAACAAGCCTCATTCAACTGCTTACGCGACAGTAAATACAATAAACTGTTTTTATTGCAAGAAAAATCACACTATCTATAAATGTGACCAATTTTTATCGCTTTCTCCGACCGCTAGATGCGAGGAAGCTAAAACATTGCAGCTGTGTCTTAATTGTTTAAGAACAAACCATGCCACGTCTAAGTGTAAATCATCCACTTGTAGGAAATGTAAAAAACCTCATAATACTCTTTTACATTTTGATTCTCAATCAAATATCAAGCAAGAGCAAACAAGTGGTGACCAAGCAGAATCAAACACTATTAACAGTTCTACGAATCACACAGTAGATCAAGTATGCAATTTAGTTACAAATCAAGCTCTTTTAGCAACTGTAGTGGTTCTAGTTGAAGATACAAAAGGGGAATTACATCGGTGTCGTGCTTTATTAGACAATGGCTCAATGAGTAATTTTGTTTCAGAAAAGTTATGTAAAAAACTAAATTTAAATACAAAAAGAGTTCAATTTTCAGTTTCGGGTGTAGGTCAGACTGTATCAGACGTGCAATATTCAGCGAATTTTAAAATTCACTCACGAGATAAACTTTATACACGATCAATTTCATGTTTAGTGTTACCAGAGATCACTGCTAATTTACCATTAGTAACATTTGATAAGGCTGCTTTGCGATTACCGAATGATATACATTTAGCGGACCCTACATTCAATGAAACCGGTCCAATTGATTTATTACTAGGTTCCTCAACATTTTGGAGTGTTTTGCGAACAGCGAAACATCAATTAACTAACCATTTGTCAGTACAAGATACGGCGTTTGGTTATATAGTGGTAGGCACGGTGAATACAATTTGTCACAATTTCAAATCATCTAGTTACTGCTCTACAACAAGATTAGAACAACGAGTTACAAGGTTTTGGGAAATAGAGGAAATTAATCCTAAAATATCTTTATCAGATTCAGAGCGGTATTGTGAACAACATTTTCGGGATACGATTACCAGAAATGTTGAGGGCAGATTCGTAGTAAGCGTACCATTTAAGGAACAATATAAGGACTTAGGCCATTCTAGAGACTTCGCGTTGGCACGATTTAATTCACAAGAACAGCGATTAGCAAAACGTCCCGATTTATACAAAGAATACGTAAAATTCATGCGAGAATATATTTCATTAGGTCATATGGTTGAAATTGTTGAAAATAATAACCGCGAAGAATTAAACTATTATATGCCGCATCATCCAGTCATTAAAGAGTCAAGTTCTACAACTAAGGTGCGCGTAGTTTTTGACGCGTCGATGAAAACGGATAGCGGACTTTCATTAAACGATGTTCAGCACGTTGGCCCGACAATTCAGAATGATTTGCTATCAATAATTTTGCGATTCAGAATGTACAAGTACGTTATGACAGCCGACATTGCTAAAATGTACCGCATGATTTTAGTTAAGTCAGATCATTGTCGTTTCCAAAGAATTTTGTGGCGTGAAAACCCGAACGATCATTTAAAATGTTACGAACTTAAAACGGTTACCTACGGTACCGCTTCGGCACCGTATTTAGCGATTCGTTGCTTAAATGAACTAGCATTAGAAACTGTCAAAAGTAAACCCGTGGCTAGTGAGGCTATTAAAAATAATTTTTATGTCGATGACTTTTTATACGGCTCTGATTCGAAATCTGAATTAGTACAAATTCAGAAGGATGTCTCTACAATTCTTGTCTCAGCAGGGCTACAGTTACGAAAATGGCTAGTTAATAATAAGGAATTATATCATGACTTTCAATTAAACGTAGATTTCGATAGCAATATAGTAAATCTTGGGGAAGATGAAGCAAACAAAACTTTAGGTATATGCTGGAATCCTACGGTTGATACTATTGAATATTCAGTTAAATTCATTTCAAACCCAGCAAGTCAACGAATAACGAAACGTTTGATATTATCAGAGATATCGCAGATATTTGATCCATTAGGTCTACTAGGTCCAATAATCATTACATCTAAATTGCTAATACAAGCGTTATGGCAAGCTAAGATCTCTTGGGATGATCAGATTCCCCAAACTTTGGGAAATCAATGGAACAAATTTCGCGAAGACTTACAAGAAATCAAGGAATTAAGGATTCCTAGACATGTTACTCTCCATAACTCCGTGCGTAGGGAACTGCATGGATTTGGAGATGCGAGTGAAAGAGCGTACGGTGCTTGTGTGTACATCCGTTCCATATTAGACACTGAAATACACTCTCAGTTATTATGCGCCAAGGGTAAGGTTGCACCTATAAAACAAGTCAGCTTGCCACGATTAGAACTTTGCAGTGCGCTTCTTTTAGCCCAGCTGGTCGACAAGGTACGTAAGTCACTAAATGTTGTATTCGATAAAGAATATTTTTGGTCAGATTCAATGATTACATTGTCTTGGATACGAGCTCCAGCAAATCGTTGGAAAACGTTTGTCGCTAATCGAGTCGGCGAAATCCAACAACTTACGAAAATCCAAGACTGGAATCATGTTGCTTCAAAAGAAAATCCAGCTGATCTAATCTCACGAGGCGCAGCAGTGCAACAGCTTAAAGAGAGTACATTGTGGTGGTCGGGTCCATCATGGCTAATGCATCATACTCTACCAATTTCAAGGGGCAATACGGAAATTGACGATAATGTTAAACTTGAAGAACGATTGGTAGCATATGTCACGGTTAGTAACAAGTTCGATATTTTTGACAAATTTTCGAAACTAACGAGATTACAGCGAGTATTTGGTTATTGTTTACGTTTCGTCAACAATTGTAAGCTAAAGGGGGATGCTAGATGTGGGATGACACTGAGTGTTGACGAATTACAAGACTCGTTAAATTCATTAATCCGTTTAGCACAAAGGGAAGCCTTTCCCCTAGAATACAAATGTCTATCTAATGGTAAAGAGATTAGCTCAAAGAGTAACTTACTATGTTTGAACCCATATTTTCAAAATGGCTTGATTCGCGTCGGCGGCAGGCTACAAAATAGCGTTTGCAGTTTCAGTAGAAAACACCCAATAATTTTACCAAAGGGGCATAGTCTTACGTCCTTAATATTTAACCACGAACATCAACGTTTGGGACACTGTGGTCCTACAATGTTACTGTCCTCAATTAGAGATCGATATTGGCCCATATCTGGTCGCAACAGTGCCAGGTTTACTGTCCGAAATTGCATCGTTTGTTTTCGCGTAAAACCGAAATCTGTCGATTATCTTATGGGTAATTTACCTGAGCCTCGAGTAAATAGATACACACCATTTTTCAATACGGGAGTTGATTATGCTGGTCCTTTCATGTTAAAGGACAGAAGTACGAGAAATGCCAAACTTATCAAGGGATATATTTGTCTTTTTGTTTGTTTAACCACCAAGGCCGTGCATTTAGAGGCGGTATCCGATTTAACAACTCAGTGTTTTTTAGCAACATTAAAGCGTTTCATCAGCAGACGAGGTAAACCACTCAATATCTACTCAGATAATGGCAGGAATTTCGTAGGCGCTAATGTTGAAATTAAAAGGTTTTTACAAATTCAAAATTCTAATATTTATGACTTTTTGGCGAAAGACAAAATAACATGGCATTTTATTCCTGCGCGTTCTCCTAGTTTCGGTGGTATTTGGGAAGCGGGTATAAAGAGTGTCAAACATCACTTAAGACGAGTTGTTGGCAATGCTCATTTAAATTTTGAGGAATTTACGACTATTCTGACGCAAATCGAGTCTATTTTAAATTCCAGACCACTTTGTCCACTTTCTTCTGACCCTGATAACCTTGATCCTCTCACCCCCGGACACTTTCTTATTGGTAAGAGCTTGGTCAGTTTACCGGAACCAGAATACACGAATATCCCAGAAAACCGTTTAAAGCGGTATCAAAGGCTGCAGCAAATAACCCAGAACTTCTGGTCCCGATGGTACAAGGAGTACTTGAGTGAATTGCAGACAAGAGTTAAATGGAAGAAAAACTCCAAGAACTCCCTTGCAGTAGGAACCATCGTTCTGCTCAAGGATGAAAATCTACCTCCGATGAGATGGCGGCTGGGCAGAATTTTGGAATTGCGTCCAGGAAGTGATGGCATCGTCCGAGTTGTTCGTCTGAAAGTACTGGATGGTATCGTCGACAGAAGTGTCAACAAGATATGTCCTTTACCAGATGTCACGAACCATGATTAGTTGATTAGTTTTTTTTTGTGTATGTTCACGTTTTTGCTTTGTTTCTTTTAACAATATTTTGACTCACTCTGTATATTCGATATGTTAATGTTTGAAAATGTTGCACGTATTTCAAGGCGGCCGGGATGTTAAGGCGTTATGTTAATTATTTTAAAATTAAAATTTCCCGCCTGTCGGAAAAAACCACCACAGGGTGGTAATGCTGTTTAGTTATATTTTAATATTCAAATGTTCCGCTCCCTAGCGCAGGCGCGACCTTTTTTAAGAGGGTATTAAGAGATGAAAACGGGGAGTCACTCTCTCTTCCTTTTTTGTACTTATTGTGACTTGTTTTGTAATCCAACAATGTAACAGTAAAACAAGCTGTACAAGAATAAATAGGTATCACGTGTATCAAGTGTCGTTTTCTTTCAATTACAAGTTAGAGTGTCAATTCAATCCATTTCATACAGTCCACAGAACAATAGTTAATAAGGCTGATTGCATATTACACAAATACATTTCTAATTTAACAGATTTCCTGGGGCCAACACTAATTAAGGTAGCAATAGTGACCCGATAATTTGACTCATCCTGTATATTACCACGGAAGTTCCGTTGGTAAAAAAATGTAGTATCATCATCTAGATCATCGGCCGATACGCCGGAAGTCAGATAGACGCTGAGGCAGCATGCGCGTATAGATCGATGAGCTAGAGAGTGGTAAGTTAGAGTTAAACGAGATAAGATACGTACAAGACAGTTGTGTACAAGATAAATAAAAGTTAAGTGAAAGGTGTATTGGAATATCTTTTGTAAGAGCTACCCCCCAAACCTCTCGCAAGGCTAATACATATTTATATACGCTAGATGGATAGCGAGGCATTTATGTGACAAGTGGTGGAGGTGTCAAACCCAACATTGTTTATTTTTTATTATTTTACGATAGTACTTGTTTTAAAATAAAAATAAGTATGGATAATTAAGTAAAAATACGTTTGCAACACAGGAAGGAGGCTAATTTAGGTGAAAAAGTGTTTGATTATGATATAGAGTTACCACAAGATGCTTTCGGTGGAAGCACGTTAATCCCTCGTTCCCCACCGTTAGATATGAGCATTCCATTTGTAACAAAAAGTGCTTCACTTATATTTCCAGAACAAACTATAACAACTCTTATTTCTCCGCCCGCACCCCCTATTACATTAATTTCTAGTATATTATCCACAGAAATCCTATTTGATGATGCCGATACAACGAGAATGTTTGATAGAACCCCACAATCAAATTTAACGTGCCATGGTGCTCGACCAAAATTACCGCTCCGTAGCCCTCTCTCGTCTAGAAGACATCGGATAGCAACTACAACTACGACAAATGTATATCAACCCTCTGTGTTCATATCACAACAGCCTTTAGTTTCCAAGAGGGTCATAATAAATTCGAACAATAATTATTCGCAACCGAGAGTTGAAAATACCTTCACAGTAGGTCCAACAGCACACACAGTTTCTCATATTAATGAATTTCGGGATCCAATCGTACCAAGATTTATGCGACCCCTACATTTGACCCATTGGAAGATGACGTCGTTCAATTTATGAAATTATACAGAACGGCAGCACAGGCAAATGCGTGGAGCGACGTCTTTCAATTATGCTATTTCGTTAATTCACTTCAAGGGAGCGCAGCTATTTGGTTTAGAAGTTTTGCAAAATTGAATCCCAACGCAGAGTGAAATGATACCTTCAAAACTTTTAAGTCAAAATTTATAGGACCTCACTATGAAGATGATACCCCATAATGATCTTAGAATATCATTATGGGGTAATAGTCTTGTGTGATGAGGTAGACCCGGGTATGCCAGAAACTGATATGATGAGGCGAATTGCAGCAGGTCTCTTACCATATTATCGGCATATGATAAACATAAACACACTTCATTAAGCTTCGACCAGTCAAAAGGTTTTCATGTACCAAGGAAGAAGTATGATTGGCTCAGGAAGTCGATCTGAACTGAGCAGGGTGGAGATGAGTCGAATACTTCATGGAACTTAGACCAACCATAGGAAGAATGTTGCTAGCACAGGAACTCCGTCTGAATTAAGTAGGGTAGAGGTGAGTTGCGCATTTTAGGACTAATCGTGCTAGTGGCAAAGAAAGCGTTCCGAAGATACTTCTAAACTTCAGTTGAATGGTTTGAAAGCGTTTTCCACCGGAAGATCCATGTAACAGAAATAGTTCAAATAGCGTCCAATAATGTTTCTTATTGTTATCCATCCAATAATTATTTTTTCTATTTGTATTTGTAATGTTAATTTTCAAATAACTAATAGGATAAGGAATAGGTTAGTAGCTGTGGAACTTTGGTGGTCATACCTTTACTCTATCCTTAAATATATCAATATGCTGGGGCATATTTTGCAAAGGGGAGGGTATTGCCACGGAAAGTTCCACTGGTAAAAAATGTAGTCTCATCATCTAAATCATCGGCCGATGCGCCGGAAGTCAGATAGACGTTGAGACAGCATGGGATGTCTTCTGGCGTATAGATCGATGAGCTAGAGAGTGGTAAGTTAGAGTTAAGCGAGATAAGATACATACAAGACAGTTGTGTACAAGATAAATAAAAGTTAAGTGAAAGGTGTATTGGGGTATCTTTTGTAAGAGCTACCCCCAAACCTCCAGCAAGGTAAGTACCAATACATATTTATATACGCTATAGATAGCGAGGCATTTACGTGACAGAAGAAACATTTATCGCTTTAATAAAGAAAATTGTTTTCTGAAGTAAAAACCCACGTTTTTGAATCATACTGTAATTTTATCACTGACGTTTGAAACAGTAAACCGTATTTTGATTCACACCGTCTGTATCTATTTAGATAAATGAATTAATAAAAACATAAAATATGATTCTTACATTGCACTGCTAGCGCGCCTATGAAGGAGCTTGATGGTGCTGACATCTCTCGGCGGCTTGCTCGGAAAGCTGGTCACACACACGCTCTTCGATCTATCCCTCGCGGCCGCTTCTTCGACCCTTTCGCCGCGAAGTCTTTGAACCAACCGCATTACTGCATCCAATTAAAAGATCGGAAGGGTGGCAGAGGAGCACTGAACTTCGTGAAACCGTAACATCCACACAATAGGTCGTACTACCAATTAAGGACTAACGTCGATTTCACGCAAACGTCGTTTAAGTTCTTTTTGACCTCACAACAACTGTACCTACATAAGTTTATACACGCGAAGGTCTATTAGACTTTGAAAGCTGGCGCTTATTGCTAAGGATATTTAAAACGCTTCGCTTTAAAGAGCGTATTTAGCCGCTCGATATCGTAGGTATTCTCTTAATCTCGTTAAGTTACGTTTAATGGATTCCATTCATTGTTGTTGTATGCTGTCGCTAATGTAAGAACGCTGAATATTTATGTTGTTGCGCGAGTTATCTGAAATTCAATATACAAAGCATTCCAATTGAAACTATCCGCCTTAAATAATTTTTCATTCGGCAGTTTTTAGCGAACATATAGAAGCACGATAAGAAGAGGTGTATATCGTTATTCAAAAAAAAAATATCATTAACACTCTAATCGCCACTTAAAGCTAAGGTGCACCTCAATGTTTTCGTTTACAACACTGTGTGATGCTTGCATCACATGTTGAAACCTTTTGGAGACTCTGTGATCCACTGCAGCTTCCCATTGTTCGTAACTACATGCTCTAGCTAATACATGCGGCCTCCTGAACCTAACAATACATTTACCCTTTCGAACTTTTCTACGACTTTTCAACACGAAATGAACAAATGCAGTCACCTAAATGAATTTATAGTGCATACAAATTTGAGTGTTTTCACTTGCTAGAACTTGTCAACTGGTGGAGAAGCTGAGATGCTAACGTGTGTTACGTATCTACCCCGAAAAAGTCACAACGTATTCGGGGGTCGCGTGAAGCTAAAAAAAAGGTGTAAAACCGCAAAATATTCTCATTGTTTTTCAGTTCACCTACTAGATTACCCAACAAACGAAAATTACGCATAGAAAGAGTAGTTGGCCCTCGAATCCCATGTCTGAATTTGTACTGCGGCGATTAACGTGTTAAGTACAAATATCAAGAGATTTTTGTCTTAAAATTATGTTGTTTAACTTTATCTTAGCAACTTAAAAATATCACTAGGCCTGGCACAGAGAGCTTCGCGCCAGGTTAGCAGTAAGGTTGCACTGACCACGACGCGACATATATATTCGGACGAATCGGCATGAGCTACCTCAGCGAATGAAATTATTGATTTATTGCAACAGTTTCTCCTCAACCTTTCCCAGCGTTACAGATAATTATAAAGATATATATGTATAAATATGTCTAACGTACGCAAGGAAAGTAAACGACCGTTGGCTGATGAAGTCATTAATTTTATCAGTGAATTTCCGTATTTGAATTATAATTACAGACGGGATTTTAGGCAAAATGCCTCTTTGTTTAGATTCAAGGCAAATTAAAAATAATACGAAATCTATATGTTTCTCGACAAATCAAAGCGATCTAGCTATGTTTTATTTTGCTTAGTTGCCTATTTGGACTTTTAACAGCCTAAATCGTGGTTTTTCGCCTATTTTGTCCTAAAATCATATTTATTTGGTCTAAACGTTTTTTTTTTTTAAATTTTAAATAAATATGGTTTTTACACAGTTGCATCTTTCTTAAATGTAAATTTTAGTTTTACAGCTAATATGCTATAAACTAATACAACGATGGGTTTTCCCGTCTATTGTGTGAGGGGCAAAGTTTGGATTTGCCTGCCGTAAAATTTATATTACTACCCTATTGAAGATATATCCTCAATTATCGGTTTATTGCTCTCGGGTTCATTTACCTGCACCCACGTTTACGTTTTACGCCCTGTAATTTAAACCAGATAAGCAAATTTCTTCCCCCTGTTAACGTGATTAATGAATACACGATGCCCATTCATAGTTTATACAATGGACATCTTGATATTGCAGTTTAGATTTTATATTTATTCTCTTAATGTTTCTCTGGAGCGTATATATGTGTGTGTTCCTATAGCGAGGTGGACTATTGACGAATCAGTATATAGTGAAAGACGTACTTTGAATTTTCATTTATATCGTAGCTTGCAACGAATATTTTTCGGTAGTTTTCTGTCGGTTTGTGCTTGTTTATCTACTCAGTGTATTGTGTATTTCCATCTACAACAATGCCACCAAACTCCAAGGAATCACATAGCGATAAAGTTCAAAAATGGCTGAAGGCAATTGGAGGCACTACTGTCTTTCAGCTGAATCCAAGCAACAGTGAAGAGTTGTTTTGTAAAGCGTGCGGAAAAATGGTAAAGGACGTTTTTGTTCTTCTTTCCTAACTTGCTTCAAAAATATATTGTAGTTAACTTGCAAAAAGAAAATCATTTAGAGCAACATGCTACTGCTCCTGGACATCAGGCAAATCTTAGGAAACCGTTGAGGAACCAAATGTTAATAGACACCAAAAATTCAAGAGAAATCGACGTTTTTAATCGAGATTTATGCGACGCTTTTATGTCTGCAAATATTCCTCTGGACAGATTAAACTATTCAAAACTGCGAAATTTTCTCACTAAATACTGCAACAAGAATGTGGCAAGCGTGAAAACCTTAAGAACAACATATGTAACAAAATGTTACAATGAGGTAATTAATATAATAAATAATAATTTAAAAATGTATTTTCATACTTGAGTGTCATTAAGATTTTGTTTACACCTATAATATTTTTATTAATTTTTTAAGACTATTAATACTATTCGCGAAGAAGTTGGTAACAACGATATTTGGATATCTATAGATGAGACGACTGACTCTAAAGGTCGTATTATGGCAAATATGATTGTGGGTAAGCTTTGCTCTGAAACACCAGGAAAACCGTATTTACTGGCTACAAAGCAAGAAGAGGTGAAGTTGTCTTTGTTGTCTTAGAGAAAATTACGTAATTCTATGTATTAGTGCATTGCTGTTCTTTCTGTTCTCAATGAACACATTAGGGACTACAGGCATGGGAAGATAGAAGCGTCAGGTCTAGCATAACACATAAACGAAACCGGGCATAATATTAAATTAGAAAACTTGAAATTGATTATGAACATAACTTCGCTGCGGGAATTAGACGTTTACGAAACTATTTACATTAAAAGGAACACAAATTTAATCACTTGAAGGAACAGACCATTACATTACTCCTGTCTTTTTGATTTATTACGGTGAGGCGGTCATTTGGTTTATAGTACGTGCTACAATAACAACCCTTTTCGTCTATCTTCCCGTATATTCCGCTTGTCTTTAGTTTTTAGTTTTAAAGTGCATAGGCGGAAGGAATACACAATTGACGGGTAGAAAGAACATGAACCGCTGTTTCACTCTATTGTCTATTTCTTCTTATTTTCACATGATTTAGTCCTAAGTGGCAAAAGAAGGTACATGTGTATATTTATCTTGAGAGTAGGGATAGAGCGGGTTTGTGAGAATTGAAATTTTTTTTCTCGCATCATTCGGTCACGCGGCTGAAGATGAGGATCCACGAATCCTCGAAGGTGCGGAGTGTGCCGAGACTTATTGTTGTTTTCCAATCATTACTTTTCAAACACACAACAGAAAAGAATGGAAATAAAGAAAGATACTTTAACGTATCCCACGAATTCAAAGATTTTCTATGTGACTGCCGCTATTTTTCAAGCTTTTTGAAGTTGTAAAAGGTTTATTCGGCGAAATATCAATCTAGCTTTTCGTTCCAATTCTTCTATTGAATGTATTGGATTGGCATATACTTGTTCTTTTATATGACCCCACACGTAGAAGTCGACTAGGGTCAGATCGAGAGATCTAGGTGGCCATCGCCATGGTCCATTGAGGCCAAACCAACGGTCTCGAATATGTTCGTGAGTTCCTATTTATCTCATATTTTGGAGTAATTCAATTTTCAACATAAATTCTGAATGAAACTTGGTCAAACATACACTGAAATTAGAATTATTTTGAAAATTTGCTTCCCTAATGATATGTAGTAAAATCTTTTATCTCAGGGAAATTGTTCAAAAATTGTAATTTTTGTTAATTAATTAATTTTTTTAATGAATTGTGAGATTCAGGAGTATCTTTACATACTCTTTCGGCAATGTTAAACGAATTTTGATATCAAATAAATGGAAATTAACGAATGTTAAAATTGAAAAACTCTAACTAACCTTGATTTTACGAAGATGTCATATAAACTCTATGTTCCTTATGACACTCACAGGAAACCTGCCCAGTAATGCCAATTTCGTCTATTTATAATACCTCCCCTACTAAATTTTGCCTCGTCCATCCAAATAATCCTTTTAAGGAACAGTGGATCTTCCTGAATTCTATTCAACATCTGTTCACAAAATCGAGTGCGTCTAAGATTATCCTCAGGATGAAGTGCCTGTACCCTAATACAGGAGCAATGACACATGTTAGGTTATTTTTTAAATGCATTGTATTGCGTTGTAAGATATACTCCAACCTTGCACGGCAGATTTTATTGAACCACGAGGGTGTGCATTAACATGCTAATACATTACCCTCGTTTGCTTTCCCTCTAGTAATAGGTTTTTGTTGTAACTTGGCAGATTTCACTTTTCCATGTTGTAGAAAGATCGATTCTCTCCGTTTAAATTTATTCTTGTTTATTGATGGCAAGGGTACTTGTCATTGAATATCCTGAAGGAATCCTCAGACATTCGCCATCAATAATATCAAATAAATTCAAAATCAATAATGATGGGTAGTATGACAAACAACACGAAGTATCGGCACACTCCTCACCACACAAACAATTAAATAAATTAATCCGGAAAAGCTATTTTGAGGGCCCATGGGCACGTCACTATCAATCATTTGGTTAATAATGAGGTGCCCAGGAGCCCTCGGATTAATTTAATTAATTTTTTGTATGGTGAGGAATGTGCCGATACTTCGTGTGGTTTGCTAAATGCAAAATATCCATATTTTAATAAACTTGATTCTCTATTTTCACTTGCACTACGAGATCACAAAATTATACTGTCATACCTTTTTTTAAAATGACTGCTATAGTGAAAGAAATTCTAAATTTTCAAAATAATTGTCTCCTTCACATACGTTTATGAACTTACTTTAACCTTTTCCGTATAAATTAAACAGTTGGAAATTATTTCAAGTGAAGAGCTTTCATTGGAATGCTCTGTATATTAGCGTGCCCATTAGCACTAATGGGCCTCAATTTTGACCTAATTGGGATGTGAAATTTTCATGTACAATTAATTATTTATTTGGAGTACTCAATATTACACGTTACATTTGAAAACATTATTCATTTAGTTGTGTAGTTTCGAATATATTGGTTTCTGTCAGGATAATTCCATGAAAAGTAAAACAATAATTTTAGTAATGCGAAATGGTCGTGTCTAAAGGAATGTAGATTCAATGTATTCATTTAGATCGATAAATTACTCCTGAATTCACTGAAAAGTTAAAATATTTTGTTTAAAAGTATTCTAGCAATTCGAAATAAATAACAAATGTATAGAAAAATCAACTGTTACCCGCTTTTGGCACGTTTTGCGTATTAGATTCAGCAAACATAGTATTTCTGTTTATCTTCATAATACCCCATCACAGTGGAATGTAACCTTACTGAAATATCCATTTCAATGACTGATTATGCTCACGTTTCTATAGTACGCAGCTATAGTACGAGGGCTGTTCTCTTTCCGCTGAGCCTATCTACCAGGCTGTAACATTTCGAAACAAATTTTGTTCGACATTTTAACAGAGTTGCTTACAACCTTAATTATAGTGAAAGTTGTCCACTATACTTGAAGGTTTTTAAAATACATAATTTTAAAGTAATAATTTCCCCCAAGAAATTATGGAATTGAATAAATTTTTTACAATTTAAAGCATGGCTTAAGCCGTAACATGTTTTGAGGATACCAGTTGAGTGTATGGTGATAAGTGTTCCTTAGCTACCGAAAAGCGGTGGTACAATGAATTTCAACGCAGTCGACTTTCTTCAAAACTTTAAAGATTGGTGTGAAAGCAATTGACACCATTTTACACAAAGATTTTATAGTACGCAAGCTTCGAGCCCATTGGATTCCCCAAATTTGCCTCCAGTTCAAAAAGGAAACCGTGTGGCATGCTGTAGATCTACACTGGATCGCTTTGGCAGTGGATCGTCTCATTTGGTGTACATCATCATTGCAGGTAATGAAACGTGGGCATACTGCTATGATCCCGGAAACAAAGCAACTGTCGGCAGTTTGAGTCTTTAAGCACAAATCGGCTCTAACAAGAGTTGTTCGTGAACAAGTTCGAAACAAAAAGATGGCCGCCACGATGTTTCTGCTGGAGCACTGGATGGGCGTCGTACTGTTAATGCTGAATGTTACACTACAGTTTTCTTTTGCACCAAGTTCTTCAAAATGTTCGCGAGAAACGTCTAAGAGGGAGGGTCACCTTACACTAAGATAACGCTGGGCCGCAACATCCATTGAAATAATTGGTCACTCGCCGTATAGTCCACATCTAACACTGTTAGCACCTAATGATTTTTTTTTTATTTCCGCGTGTAAAGAATAAGACGCGGCGAATACGTTTTGCACCGGCGGAGGAAGAAGCGGTTGATGCATTTAATAATGAAATAACCTAACACGGGAAGATTGGAGAAAATGTTTTGAAGATTGGTGAAGATGCAAAAATGCATTGACTGTGTAGGGAAATACTTTGAAAACTTATAAATAAATAGTAATAATAATCTTTATTGTACAAGTTACACAAAATGAAAATATACAAAAAAAAATGAGAAAAGGAAAAACTAAGAAGTGAAATATTGTATAATCTAAAGAACCAGGGTTAGGTAGAGCAGTTCTCATATTTTATATATGTAATATGTGAACTGCTCTACCTAACCCTGCGCCAATAAGAAAACAATATGTAATAATTATTGCATATATCTAAAACTTAAACTAAAATTCTGTGTTTCATCCAACCTACAACAGCTGTCTAACAAAAAAGAAAGAAAGAAAAAAATAAAGCAATGCAAAGAAACAAAAATTAATTTATTAAAAAAAAATCAGTATATTGTTAAGCCATCTGCTGACGCAACAGCATAGATCGGTACTCGCGCCTAAATCGACAACAATTCAATCATTTCAATTCCTATGGTAAGCGACTGTAGCTAGTGTATATACAGTAGGTGAAAGATCTTTCAAAGAGTGACATCCTGTGCGGTGGTGGAGAAATCAGCCCTCTAAACCTAATCGCAAGGTTATGTACATACATCAGCACGAAAACGAATCTTTGCATAGAGATACGGTGGCGTTCTTGTTAATAACATTTTATGATAGGGGGCAACTGTTTGTAATTCCCTCCTCTTGGTCATATTGAGCCAATTTGTCTCTTTTAGCTTGTGAGAGATGTGATCAAAGTTTCTGATGCCTTTTTGTACGCGGTAAGATGTTATGGAATCTAGGCAAGAATGGTATACTTCGCAACACTATGTAAAATTAGATAGTACAAGGGTATCACGCAAGGTTTTCTTTACGCTTTTGTTTAGGACTGCTCTGTAAGAGTATAATTTTTTCAGATTTGCGTAAGACAATCGTATATAAATATTAATTTGATCCCTAAAGCGAAAAGAATTGTCAATATGCAATCGCAAACTTTGCCTTTTCGTGGCAAACGGCACACTGATATTGCAGCACCCTGTAAGCCCCCCTATTATCAAGAACCAACACCTGAGACTTTGCAGGATTTAGATGTAGCGAATAAGAGGAAGAAATACTAGATAGCGCGGTCAAGTCTTCATTAACCTTCGCTAATGCCTGTAATTTTAAAGGAGTAGTACAGCTGCACATCATCGGCATACAAATGCACTTTCGTGTGGGAGAGATTCCTAAGGAGTAAGGAAGTGTATAAGGAAAGCGGAATGGGACTTAGTTAGTACGGATCCTTGTGGGGTGCCGCATTGTAATGTAAACGATCCAGAAAGCGTTCCCAGCCGCACGTTCTGGGACCTATCGGAATGAAACCTCGACAACAGATCTATAGAGGAACGGCCCAGCTCAATATTTGACAATATATTGAGCAGAACATGATGATTAACAGTATCGAAAGCTTTTGAGTAATCCAGTAATAACATCACAGTGACTAAACCCCCCAGCAGACGCAGCCAAAACATCATCCGTTACCCTAAGAAGTGCAGTAATGCAGCTATAGCCAGCCCGAAATCCCGAAATGTGTTTTGTCAATAAATTTTGTATTACTTTACTAGGCTCAGTTTGAAAAATTACAGCCGTCGTATAGTAGAATTACATACTTAAATGTCTACATAAATAAGATTAAATCCAGTTGGAAATTCCTATAGTTTAGTTTTACGATTTATGACGTACTAAATCTCACCCAGGAGACTGCTGGCATTTACTGATGAGTTTGGGAGAGTTTAAGTAATTTAGTTGTACAAAATTGTTATGAGTTCTGTGATAACCACAAGACACCTATTAATCTGAATTCCTGGAAATAATAATTCATCGTAAAGTTCTGTATGTTATGATATAACGGTGTAGGCAGTAGTACAATACAATGCGATGGAAAGTGGTTTAAAGTTGAAAAATATAACGATTTTGCTAATCTATATTTTGTGTTGTTGAGGACTTTGAAGGAAAAAGTAACATTATTCTGGTAAAGTACAATGTGACCATAATTTAACGCACAATATTCATAACTTTGTTAGTAAGTGGTTTTTTGAAAAAATGATTAAACACGTTAATTTTATTTTTATAAAAAATACTTTTTTTCATTTCGTTTCATAGATATCAGAACATGATGTTTTTTCTTTGAATTGCAATCCCATTTTTTTTAACAAAAATGAATTATTTTCCGAGCAAATCCTATAAGATATAGGATATTTTTTGAGAAAAATTAACGAAAAGTAAACGATAAAGAAAAATATTCTCGGCACACTCCGCACCACACGAATTATTAATTAACTCGGAAAGGTCGTTTCGAAGACACGTGGGTCTTCGTCTTAAACCGCGTACCGATTGATGTGAAAGAACATATATTGAATCTAACGAACCTGCTCTATCTCTACTCTTCAAGAAAAAATATTTAACTTTTGCCCCTTAGACTAAAAAGCAAGTTAAAATAAGGAGAAAAGTCGGAAAAGGGTCTTGTCACCACGAAACGCAAGGCATGTGGCCATCCCACCCTCATAAAAATAAAAATCGAGTGAGAACAGTCCTTTCTATCAGTCAAATTTGTGTTCTTTCCATCTATACCCCTCAACTAAATACTGGACATATGCGGAATATACGAAAGGATCGACGTCTGTTGTTATAGCACAACCATAAATCAAATGACCTCTTTCCGTAATAAATCTAAAAGAAAGGAAAAGTGTAAAGGTCTCTTTTCTTTATTGATTGGGTTTGCATTCTTAAATAAACACAGTCTTTGCTATCATTATTTATATAAAGTAAACGGTTTTTATTTTTAACAGAAATAATTTTAAGATTTAAAACGAAAGTAATAACATTTATCGGAATTGTTCAAAATGTCCTCCGTAAAAACGGCATTAGTGGAAAAATTTAGTCCAAAGGATTTAACTGTTTATCTAAGTAGCTATTGCATTTGATTGCTTAAAGGATTACGGTAACCACTAAAAGACATTTCTGCAACGGCCAATTGTCTTAGAGCTCTGGATTTAATTAAAGCCGTTCCGTTAAAACCAGATTAACTTTCATCAATATTCGACTTGTAGTTCCTTTTGGTTTTAGAAGATTCTCCTTTTACATTGTTTTTCGTGAACATATTTTTAGAACCGCTAATCCAACCATTCAGTTTCGATACGGTTCAATACGGTAATGCCTATTACCGTAGTACGGGGTCCACTATCGATTTTGAAAATCGAATCGAGTCTGCTAGCGTTAGTTTGGAGTTGGATTTGCAGTTTACAACTTCTACCCTATCCTTTACGCGTATACGTCCACTATAGAAAGGTCACTTTTACGATCGCCGCCTTAATCATCTGGTCTAGATTTAGCCAGCAGACGGAGTGGATGGGTTTTCAAGACCGACTAAAAACGGCGGCTTGCCCTTTTTATTGACAATTGACCCGGACAGCCGCCAGATTTCCTTACTCGGATGTCTCTAAAATAGCATACAGTGCGTTGTTCTTTAGATGTACAGACATAGACATAAAGATTTCTCTTTAGCTATTATCGTGTAAGAAGAATATGGTATAAAGTACTCATAAAACATTCCTTTAATTTAACATTCTGCAACGGTTCCTCGGGATAAATAAATCACCCATAACAAAAATTCTAATCTTAACAACAGTAAAGAAAAACAGAAGTGTGACTATCGTCAGAAACCAATATGTACAGCAAATTTGATCGAAATTCAATCGGTGGTCTAGAAACTAATTCTTTTCTTCAAACCAATATAAGCAATTTTGAGGATATGAGGTTGACAGCGTTATACAGTGAATGACAGGTGTTAAGAGTTATTTCTTACACCTCTATTTTGGAAACCTCAAGGATGTTCATAAATTAGTTTCACAGCTATCTGTGAAACATCGTAGAACTCGACTAGCTCCTGTACAAGATCACGAAAACTGAAGACTGGGAGAGCGATTGGCTATCGGGGAGGCTCCGTTATGGTTTAGGCTGGCATAAGTTGCCAGGCCTGTACTGAATTTGTGGTGGTTGCTGGAGGTTCCATAACGGCTACAAGGTACATAAACACCATTTTAGGAGAGCAGGCGATTCCTTTTGCTCCATTTATAGGGCATAATTTCATTTATACGTACGATAACGCGCGGTGTCTGCACCGTGCTTGAATTATTAACAAATATTTAGGTACGGTCGGGATTATGCGTATGTATTAGCCAGTTTGCAGTCCCAACCTCAATCCAATAGAACATCTTTGGGACAGACTAGGAAGAAAAAGTCGAGGACGTGTACCCCGTCCAAACAATTTGGTTGAACTTGCTGCGGCGCTTCAGGCAGAATGGAAGAAAATAATGTTCAAATTTAAATCAACTCCATGGCGGTACGTGTGCAAACTGTCAGAAGGGCCCGAGGCGGAAATACTCGGTATTAGTTACAATAAGTACTGTAAAATTTTATTATTGTTTTTTTTTTTTTATTAATGGAGCCCTTTTAATTTTCTGAATTCCCAAATAGTCTTATATAATTCAATAAATTAATTTGTTTTTTCTTGAAAATGTGTCTTTTACTGAATTTTATCTATTCCTGGAGTTTGATCCGTAGGTTTCCGCGGTCGTCAATAATACTATTCTCTTGGTTTCCGGGTTGGAACCGCGTCGTTGTCGTAACTTTAGCCGACGTTTCGTCCACACTCATATCTTCAGAGCTGTAACTGCACACTGACTGGACACTTATTAATTCCAGAGGGGTTTATATAGGCCTTGTTTTGGGTCAAAAAATGTTTTGCGTCGATGAAGAGGGAAAGTTATTCGTTAATGAAGCGGAAATGTTATGCGTGGATGAAGGGGGAAAGTTATGCGTTAATGAAGCGGAAATGTTATGCATCGATGAAGCCTGGCCTTTGCTAGGAGGTTTAACCAGTTGGGATTTCCACGTGTAATGTAATGTTTATCTATTTCTCTTAAATTTATCACCAACATTAAGATTATATTTGAAAAATCATTTTCTTTACGACAAATTCAAATGGATCGAATTTTTTGCACCCGAGTGTAATTGTATTCACAATAAAACTATGTACTTTCTTCGAATTCAGAAATTTTTATAAATGAATGGTCATGTATTTAAACGTTTCTTAAAATAACTTTTTTTCCTGTTTAGCACGTTGTTTCTTATTTCTCCTTGTTTATTGTAATTTATGTCTTTATATATAAAGTTCTTTAATATACTATAATAATAATAATTTACTATAATGTTTACAAAGTTTGCTTTTGTTGTTTAAATCAAATTTCTGTTGCGCAAAATTTTATGAAATAAAATTGTGTATGTTTTCAGTTTAAATCATGCTAGCTATAAAAAAATAGTAGACGATTTGCAGATTATTTGCCGTAGCACATTCAATTAAGTTTTAATTTTAAGTAAATAATAAACCAGTTAATCACGTTATGACGAACTTTGAATAGATAAATTAATTTGACTATAATACAATAATTTTACAACAGTAAATCGTATTCAATAATTGGCATATGATGATTAATGATAATGATTAATTCATTTGTTAACAGTACGTATTATCACTGTTATTATTGTATTGAAATAAGTCGAGGAAGAAGATTTTTATGGGAGTTCCATTACCTCTCTCGCAGAAATTTGTAAAAAGCTTCGTTGCATAGACCTTTCTTTTGTACATTAGTGCTCGTTTCATTCTACTACCCATAGTCGTATACTTGGTAGGTATTTTTATTCAAAAAGAAATATGTATATGCTTCCATTCATTTATTTGAAAGTGCAAAAATCCTTTGACGTTGGTTCCCAAAAAAAAAAAAAAATTGGATTAAAAGCGTGGTCCATGAATTATTCTCTTTGGTAGCAATCATATACAGGTGTGTGAATGAAATATTTGTATAGTATGCGTGATTGTGAGTTAAAAAATAACGGCATCGGAGAGTACAATATTTTGTTGAAACTTCTAATTTACGTAAAAGTGGAAACCCTGGCTAGAATGCATACACAAAGATGTACAATAAACCATACAAATATAGAAGTTCTACAAGCGTATAAAATAATATACTGCATTTCATAATAGCTGTAGAGAATAAGTGGGTGAGACAATATCAATGTGCGGTTAAATTATGAAATCTATTAACATCTGGTGCAAATAAAATGGTTGATGTAATGATGACAAAGTACCTTTAATACTTGTGATACTGAATGCATTATTACCTCATAATTAGTAAGTGATTTAAGCAATATCTGGCAAAAAAAAACAGTTTACTAATAAGTAATAATTATCATGTTTACACTTTGACAGGTGCTCTCTCCCTGCTCTATTTTTTTTTAATTCCCACGATCGCAAAATGCGGAGAAACAATTTTTGCTTACTATTCTCTTAATAAGTCTTACTTTGTGTTCATGTGAAAGATGAAAATAAATCGCTTTTCAGTTATTTTCTTTCCATTTATAAAGTGTTCTTCTTTTACCAAATGCTGACAGGGAACCTACATTCGCGACCTTAGCAATACAGATGAAGGTAGTTGCGCATCTTGCTCATAGATGTCGCTAAAGGAAACAATTTTGAGAACTGTCAAAATATTTAGCTTGACTGTATAACCAATCATCACGTAGATGTTAATTAATCGTGTTGATTGCGGACTTATAAAAAAGTGTATTTACGGTGGTGTAGAGCACTACGTCTACGTCGCGATCACTACGTTCTACTTAGATTAGCTATTGTGCTTAGTGTCCAGTAAGAAATCAAAAAAGTAAGCAAAAATAGCCAATTTTATTTACAAAGTTAAACCAAAAGAAATTATTACAATTAACGAACAAATAAAACAAGTAAAAGATTCGTTAAGAAATAACATAAAATAAACCTTGTTACGATGGCAAATATACTGTGTTTTATACACACGAAATAAAAAGTTAAAAGTATTTACAAGCGGTGTAACGGACTTAATCGTTATCTAAGATAAATTGTCAAATACTTACAACTGAAGAAACGATATGAGACAAGATACGGACTTATACGTTTTCTAACGGCTTATCGTTCGCGGCGGTACCTATTAAGACAGCCTAAGGCTATACGACAAACGGTTAGAAGTATTCCACAGGTGTCTGCTTAAGCCGACTGCCTGTGGGGTACTTTGCGGACACTGAAGAAGTATTCGACAGTTGCCTACTTAAGCTACCTGCAGGATATTTCTCGGATTCTGCTCAGCTTTAGACAGTTTTAAGGCCGACCGCCACGCGGAAGTTGACCCGAAATGAAAATCTGTGGGGCTTATATACCCAAATTTTGCGTGACGTTTCACTTCTTGTTCATGACGTATCGCGACCTTGTACGTGACTAGTATAAGCAAAACATATCGTTACACAAGCTTCAGTTCGATTGATTAACAGGACATGTACACTACTGCCCAAAAGTAATATACAATATTATCTAAAATTATTTAACAAAATAAGAGTCTAATAAAATTTAAAGAGTTACTACAAAAGTTTAAAAGTCTTTAAATTTGTTCGGACGGTAGGCGGTTTGTCACAACATAACTGGAGTGGAACTGCATGAAAGCTCTAAATAGGCTGGGTAATCGTAGTGAAGTGACCTTGGTTTGGGTACCAGGACATGGCTACCCAGGAAAGGTCAAAGCAGACAAAGAAGCACAACCACGACAAAATTCTGCAAACCAGTTGTAAACAGTCTCTTCTGATGCACCCGGAAGAATATATACTTAAAATAACAATACATATAGTGAAATATGCGACACCAACACCTTACCATAAATACAACTATAATTTTTGTTAGGGCAACTACATATTTTGTGAGATTAAATATACGTGGGGGGTATTTAGAAGTGTAGTTAGAGAGGAGAAATGAACGTCAGTGGTACGCTCTGATAACAAATAATATGTGTTACATATGTTATGTACTGGCGACCTTAACATTATATCTGTTTTGGATTTTTGTGTGTAAAATGTAAACCAAGACCAAGTAGATGAACGGGCTATGATATAATTAAGATAACTCAATAACGATAAAATAAACAAACTACTCGTCGATTTCGGTGCCGTCACTGCTTCAACAATAACAAATGTCAAATTTTACGAAAATAGTAATGTCAAATCCTAATAGCACCATCTAATCGTCGGTTGTAAAAACTTAGACGCCAGGCTTGTATATTTCTTCTTTCTTCCAGGTTTAATGAATGAAAAATTTCAGAAAAATTACTTGAAAGTTTCTAATTGTCCACAAAACTCAAAATACAAATAAAAAGAAAACACTACCAAAATCAGGAGAAAATTTTATACCTCAAAGAATGGAACTTTTAATCGATGATGTTTATGGTAAATCCATCAAAAGTTACCAAAAGATCTCAATAGGTTTGGAATTACCACTAATCAAATATATTGAAACGCTTCAATTCTTGGAAAATGCGTTTAATATCGTTGAGATTACTTCAACTTACGAATAAAATTATTGTAAAAAAATTAATTATGAACTCTATTTCAGGCTTTTTTACTAGAAAAATGCATAATTTTAACTTTACTTGCTTGATATTCAAAATTAAATTCCTATGGGCCCGCTTTTTCCAGTTTGGTGCTTAAAACTTTTTCTAACCAATAAAACTTTAATTAATTCCAAATTCTTTCAGCTACCCTATTACCCCCACGGGAATAAATTTAAAACGTTTAAAAAATTGAATTGCAAACGACACGGATTCGGTCTTCGATTGTTCGAAAATAGACGCCTCTCCCTATTACATTAAACAGTTTCTTTTTGAATTATTGGAGCGTGCCAACGCTCGTTTTTGTCATCTAGATAGCCATGAATAGCAGAAGAAGAGGAATAAATCAAGAACTAATATCGTCATTTACGTAGAAGTGCTGAAATTCGGAGCGAAGTTGTGAGAGTTTTTTTGAGCATGAGAAATTAATGGAAATACTTTTTTGCGCATTAGGGGACCCCAGTTGAAAGCTATGACTTTATCTTAAAATCATTTTCGATCATTTCGATCAACCAATAACACTGAAGAATGAAGAGCGCGAATTTTTAAAAAAATGCCATGTGCCTATTCGAAGTTAATAACAGCCCATCTCATTTCTCGTTATAATGGAGAAGCTAGCCAGTAGTATTGAAAAAGCGTTGATCATCGAGGGAATTGCGGAAAATAACACTAGGTGGAGCCAGTAAAAGCGATTCCATGTGCGAAGGAGTAACCAAAATGAATTCGCTAATATAGTCCCGTGATGTCACTGCTTTTACGTAGTATTTTTGTACATCACACTAGGGACTTGTGCATAACACACAACAACAGAGAATTTGATATAATTACCATTATATTGATTCTGTCTTGATTAGTATGGGGGAAACTGGTATAACATTTTTAAAATTTTCAGTCAGTAAATAGTAGTGAGAATGTACCTACATATTTAGATGTTAGCTTGGGGAAAATGAGTTCACTACAGGTATCATATAGCTTTATAGTCACTATAGAACCCAAACTAATCTTCTTGGTTACCTTTGCTTCTGATTAAAATCAATTCCAATCATTATAATAACATTTATCCTAGTTAAATGATCAACACTTAAGACTTCTTTGCTAATCTTTAGTGTAGAGGTATGGTAAATGGAATCAATAATAATTGTATGAAAGTATTCAGGTGTCTAAAAGAATTTTTGAGCTGCTCCGTTGGAATTCAAAGGATTTTTTATCAATTTGATAATAATTAATTGATGCATTAACAGTAACCTAAAACTAAACGATTCTACTAGAAGGATACCTTATAAACATTGTATTCTGGTGACAATTTTTATTCAACGAATTGATTATTATTTGACAAGAACACTTGGTAATAAAAATGATCTAACACCTGTCTTTAAAATGTCATAAATAATTACTGAAAAGAGTGTCACTGAACAAGAACTGCGTTAGACAAATCCCATTTATAAAGAAAACTATAACAAATTTGGTACCAAGTGAGTCCAGACTACATATAGCCATTTAGAATGTATCGGTTCGAAAAAGTATTCGTAGACGTGAATTTGTTTTTTTCCCAAATAAGCGAAAATTATTTCAAAAGTAATCGAGGATCAACTCTTGCAGATGCTTAGGGTTTTATTATTTTTTCGGATCCAATTCAAGCTATGCCTCAATGATGTTTATTAAAGTGTACTGAGTAGAATAGCCAACTTAACGATCACTAAATTGGAATGGTTATTAACCATGGGGGCCACATCTATAGAATAGAGGTACAGAGGCACACACGTGTCAAGACAGAACACTGCAGATGAAGACACTACTCTATCTTCAAAATGGTAATCAACATTTTTAACACAATTAAGATCCGTGCATGCCGTTATGTGTGTGTTATAGGATAGGACACTTTTCTAATAATAACAACAAAGTTATAACAGATTATATTTATACAGATTATGCAGATTATCTAGTCAGCCATTTTATACGGTAAATGAATTTTTAAATGCGCCTCATTTATTATAGTTCGTACATTTTATTTATATATTTTATCTTTTATATTTACATATTCAATGTTTGTTGATTTATATGTTTATGTTTTTATATTTTATACATACTGTGACGTATTCTATGCATGTGCATTATGGAATAAACGATATATTATTATTATTATTATTATACATCAAACTCTAATAGGTTTTCGTTATTTTGTGATGATGTGTTGAATGTTCAGTACTAGAAGTATTAATTTATTTAATACTTAGCAGTTAAAACGAAGTTTTTTGTAGATAACTATTGCCGTATATTGACATATGTAAATTTTGCCACGCCTTTTATAGCAAAGTAAATATGGAAGACATGTTGCAAAAACAATTCTGGTCTGATGATGTACGCTGACAGCATTGAAATTAGTGGAATTTGTAGTTGCAACACAAGTTTTAGTAAACCAAATGTTAAAGAGTGTGTACAGCCAACGAGGCATTTCATGCCCGTTACAGGAAATGGTATGATGAAGATTACAAAAAACATAAAGAAGCAGTACTCTGTGGACGATATAAATATGAATGTTGTATAAGCAGGAGGAGCTGCTATACGAAAGTTTTTAACAATAATCATCAATAAATCAAGAGAATGTCAGTCATTACTAGAGTTGCTCGCTAGCGCCAACGGACAGTGGCGGAGGTTCGATACAACCCTCAGTATAACTGCGAGTCTCAACCAGATCTGTTGTGTATACATGTACGCTGCCGTAAATACTATTTCGTAGTTCTACGTTTGCTTTAAAAATATTGCCTACATCGCGAAAACGACCAATGTTAGACAAAGTTACAGAATTTTTAGCAGAAATTCCTGACCTAAATTATGATGGCGTTAAAATTCAATGTGTAGTTTGTAATATTTCTTTAATGTGTTGGTCTAAAAGGGAGATTGTCTACGTCACGTAAATAGTAAACAGCATTCTTAAAAAAAATTACACACGACACTATGACAAATTTAAATTTAATTTATGTGTTATTTTTATTGCATGTAATCTACCGTTTAATTTACTAGACAAGGAAGCATATGTTTTCTTTTGGAATAAATATTCGGACTGCAAATTACCAAGTCGGGTGTCGCTATAAAGAATTGTGCCATATACTCGTGAACATGTTGAAAAAAGAATTCAATCGAAGTTGAAAGATAAAAAACTGTGGTTATGTGTGGACGAAACAACAGATCGTAAAAAACATCCTGTGGTTAATGTAATGGTACGTACAATGGAACCACATCAATCGTCACCTTTAATTCTATTAGCTTCCAGACGAGTACAACAATGTACTGCCTAAGTAATTTCAAAGTTAGTGTTAAACACATTGGAAAAGTTTGAACTTTCAACAAACCAACTGTTGATGTTTATGAGTGATGGTGCCGCAAACATGCTTTCTGTAGGCCGCTAACTTGTTACATATTACGTGTAAAATTCATGCTTTCAGTCATGTGGCAGATAGTATTAGAAAATGTTATCCTGAGATAGACGCTTTAATAGCGCAGTGTTTGTCATATTCCCAAAACGTATTCGCAAATTTCACAGACTATGGCCCCCGTACGCCTGAGCGACCAGAACCTATTCTTACACGTTGGGGAACATGGTTACAGGCCGCGTTTTATTATCACAAATATTTTGAGAATATTAAGAACGTGTTCCTACAATTCGATCCAAAGGAAGCTGCGGCTATCAAGGAAAGCCAGTCGAAATTTCAAGATCGTCAGGGTAAAACGGATTTAAAAACTATTCAGAACAATTACTTCGGACTAGTGGAGGCAATAGAAAAATTACAATATCCTTCGGTGTCGTTAGTGGAATCTCTGCAAATAGTGCAACATATTCACGCACAGCTGTGCGCAGTAGAAGACGCAAAAAATTTTTGTGTTCTAGAAAGGTTTGAAAGTGTTTTAGAGAAAGATTCTGATTTTGGCGCATTAAGACAAATTTGTGAAGGTGTACGTTCGTTTTCTGCATATAAACACACTTTTTCCTCACGCCGCACTCGGTTTGCTGAAACAACTGTGAAAACATATCTAATGTTGCAGATATTTCACAGACATTATTCACTTTGTGATTTCACGGAAGACTCTTAAGACGGTAAGTGTTTGAGCACGTATTATATTTTATTTCTGATCATTTATTTTGTGTAAACTTTTATGCGCTCGCCACTGGCTGTTGGCGCAAATTAAGCAGCTTTAGTTATACATCAAACTCTAATATGTTTTCGTTATTTTGTGATGATGTATTGAGGTGAAGACCCCCCGAGAAACATGTTGGCGCTAATGCCGCAGGTGTGTTTTCTAGATTAAGGTAAAGTGTGTAGAGGATGAAATGAAATTTTATATAACATATAAACATATAAAAATTATTACTACTAATCCCATTCTAATCCACTGCTGGAGCAATATGGTGTATTTTCATAATTTTATAAACTATTTTCTCATACCTTAAGAAATAATAATAAGGATAAATGTCTCTATTAAAATAAAATATTCAAAAATTACAATAAGCACACAGATATCTTATTTCGATTTGAAGTTACGATTATAATGCTCTATTTCTTAGCAAACTCAATTGGATCGCCTTTCTTCTATCTGTATTCTGTCTCTAATTCAAAGAATATAATAAATTATTAATTCCACTTAACAACTGTGTTTTTTGGGTGCAGTGGATGCAATAACTCATCTTTCATAAGCAACGAGAAAGCAGGTCTTTTTGCGAAAAATGGCTTGCACATAAAAATAATTATACCTCTCCGCAAAAGACTCATTTAGAATTTTAATTACTTCCAAAACAAACAACGACGGTATTAGAACAATAATAACACTAATACCCTCTCGATGAGCGCTCCAACTGTGATTGCGCTCTAAATGACCAACAAAGCGAACAAATAAACACAAGAAAGGGTAAAAACTAAAAAACGAGCTGTTTGAGGTTATGCTTCGCGGTAAAAGTATAAATGCCCCTTTTCTAACACGTTCGCATGCTAGCCAGTAATAATCCAAATATCCCTGCATAGTTAGTCTCTTCCTTTCCCATTCTACAGACGGTAAACTGTTATTAGTAAACGTTACGGTTTTACTGGGAGCGTTTTAGGGTGGATCTTAATTCTGCTATCTGGCATCTCTCTTCTTCTCATTACGTGGCGAATATCGATTACGAGTTTAGCGGTAATTTTCAACTTCGTCGGGTTAGACAGTTTGACGGTAGCAACTCTGTTTGTCTTTTTAGGTTATTAAAGTCAGACGCAACGCTAGGATTGAGAAAGACAGAGACTTGGTTAGACGAGCACTCCCTTCCTGCAAGACGTATAGAACTAAATAGAATCGAAGAGGAAGAAAAAGTGAAATAGATAATTAGGATTGGAACTTTTTCGCAAATGCAGCGGATCCTTTTTATCGGGCAGATAGTTAAAATTAATTGCCGATTCGTCGTAGTCTGAAACTATATACCGTTTCAAATAAAGCTCTATCACCTGAGAAACTTGCGAAGAATTCTCGATATTAAAAATTATCGTTTATTATTGATATCATTAAAAGTTGTAATGGATCACTCGAGATGATAAGATGGTGACGTTTCTGAGTAAAATTCAATATAAATTAAGGGGTTACCTTCAGTCTTAAATTTGGAAAAATCAATTTTGAGACAATGTCACCATGCAAAAGTATAGTCCTTAGACTATTCAATTCCAAAGTTATAAGTAGAGCGGGCCAAGAGCGCCACGCGCCAGGTTTGCAATCAGGCTGCCGGGCGCATATATGTATGTAAACATAGGTAATTTAAATATGTAATTATTAGGACGAGGACCAAAACCACTGTCTATTACGTCGTGAAGACGCGCAAATATACACCTGCAGTTTGGGTGTTCGTTGATAAATAGGGCGTTGTTCACAGTGGGCCACTACAAAAAAAAAAGTTCATTCATCGACGGCTACGAACTAACAGCGCGCTTATTCATTTACGGATGACGCGCTCTGTTCATCAACAAATGACGAGTCTGCAGATGTTACGTTTGCACCACTTCGTGGCATACTAGAAACAAGCGTCGGTGTGCTCGCTTTAGTGATTATGTCTAACGTAACTATTAAAAATAAACGGCCATTGCCTACGAAAGTTAATAAATTTCTTAGTGAATTTGTGGATTTACACTACAATGGGAGTACAATTTTCTGTAAAGTTTGTAAAAAGAAACTACTGTGCTGGAGCAAACGTGATTGTGAAAGACATATAAATAGCGCACACCACAGAAATAAAAGAAATGGTGTGTCACAACAACGTCAATTTCAATTAGAATTGCTTTTAACGTTTATGGTATGTGGTCTACCACTTCGTATACTTGATAAAAAAGCATTTCGAAAATTCTGAGGTACATACAATACCGAGTGGATACTACCATCTCGGACAGCGTTACGGAGAGATATTCCACGAATACGTGAGGACATTGAAAATCGAATTAAAGCCGAATTAAAAGATAAACAGCTGTGGCTATGTCTTGATGAGACGACAGATTGCAAAAAAAATTCTATTTTGAATATAATAGTGCGCGTATTAGATCCTATTAAACCAAATTTTGCAATTCTATTAGCCAGCAGAAGATTAAAACAGTGTACTAGTAAAGCAATTACGGCCGTAGTTCTCGAAACGTTACAAAATTTCAAGTGTCAACCAGTCAACTGTTGTTGTTCATGAGCGATGGTGCAGCAACAATGTGTAGTGTAGGCCGTTCCCTTAAAGAAAAGTGTGAAGGACTTTTACATGTTACGTGTAAAGTCCATGCTTTACATCTTGTGGCACAAACTATTCGAGAGTGTTACCCGGAGGTGGATGCATTAATAGCAAACACAAAAAAAAGTGTTTCTCAAAAGTCCTAAGAGGACTAGGGCATTCCACAGGTTATGCCCTGGTATTCGAGAACCACCACAGCCCATTCTTACGCGTTGGGGAACGTGGTTAAAAGCCGCTTTTTATTATAATGAACATTTTCAAGAAGTCAAATCCGTTATTTTGCAATTCGTCCCTGCCGAAGCTAGAGCTATTAGGATGAGCCAGAAGGGATTTCTCTATATTTCTGTTGAAACACATCTAAAGAATATTAGCAACAATTACAAAGGGTTAGTAGACGCGATAGAAAATTTGCAAAATTCTGGATTGTCGTTGGTAGAATCAGTGCAAGTCGTGGACGAAGTTAATACATTGTTACACAGTATAAACGATGCAACAAGTGGACGAGTTTTAGCTAAGTTCGATAGTGTTTTAAAAAAGAATCCGGACTACACGAGATTAAGACAAATGTGCGATGGGGCACAGTCTGAAAGTAAGATTATTTTAATTACGCCTGTCTTACTTCGGTAGACGTGGAACGGTCGTTTTCGAAATATAAGAACATTTTTTCGTCTCGGCGAACATCCTTCACCGAGGCAAATGTGGAAACTTATCTGATGGTGCAACTTTTTAAACAAGCCTATCCGCATTATTAAGAAGGATAGAATTTATTTATTATATCTTTATTTACAGTTACATTATTAAGTACAACAGAATAAAAAAAGCGTTCAGTTTCTCAGTTATTTCCTTATTACATCCCATTTACAACGCATACCGTTTTCAATCAAATAAAAAATCATAATGAAAATAAAAACACCTCAGCGTGTACATATATATATATATATTATATATTATATATATTATATATATATCCGCTCTAATTACTAAACATTATTATTGCGTCAGCTTTTATTTTTTTACTCTTGTGTATTAATTTCGAAATATCACATATCTGCTGTGACTCACATATACGCTATTTACAATAAGCGGCCGTTGCGCCTGATTCCGATTCTGTTGGATGGCGCAATTTGGCCCGCTCTAGTTATAAGTCGTTATGAGAGTAAGAACTTATTTTTTCCGATCACCGAAACGAATGCTGCACACCGTTGCGCGGCGACCGTAGCCGGCGCGTCAGCTGCTCAGACAGAAGCTGCTCAAACAGGAGCAAATTAACACATTAGAGGCTGCTATGGAAGCAGAAAGATTGCTATATGGACCCGGAGCAGATGACCCTATGTAAGTCTATTTTTATGAATGTTATATACATTTTATTTCATTCTAAAACTTTTTATAGCCGTTTTTCTCGAAACGTCATTTTTGAAGTCGGTGGACACGATTACAGACGAATTTCTCAACGGATTTCAATGAAACTTTGCGGAATTATAGTAGATAGAATTGTCTTGTCCTTGAATGAAGGAATTTCATTTCTGATCAAAATTAATATTTTTTATGCACGTTAGAAGAGCCAAATTTTAGGTCAAAAAATAGCCTTTTTGTTCAGACGGTCGCCATTTTGTTTAAAATCACCGCGAATTAATTTCCTTGGTTCAAGGGCAAGCTTTTTCAATGTATTATTAATATCAAATGGTTTCATTTGTTTCAGATAGAAAAAAAAAATATACACAAAAATAACCCCTTAGTTATAACTCTCAGCGCTGTCTCGCTGGTACTGAAGCTACTTAACCACGATTGAAGTAAGTTGAGGCATAGGTAACTTATCAAGCAATTCATGTGTTTTTTTTTATTTTTGTTAGATAAATGCAAAACTTCTCTGCCAAAATGTACCCTAATATGTTGCTACAGTTAGCTAACCGAAAAGATTAATGTTACTGGACTATATGATCCATAGCGCAAGTCACATAGATCCCCTGATTTAGCATTTTTAGTTTAACTGAAAAAGAAACTGCAACCAAGTTTTGTAGCGCGGAAATAAAATTATTTTTCTCGTCCTCTACTTCAGCACACTTCTCATGGAACAACACACTGTACAGAATCCAGCCTTCTTCTGGTTCTGCTTCACAATATTTGCTTAAATTATGGGTAAAGGAACAAAGTTTTGGAAAACCAGCGGTTCACGGAAGCGATTATATTTTAAATACCATGTTCTGAACTACAGGTCAAAAGAGGGCCGAAAAAAGTGCTCTAACGATTGCTACTAAGGCGTTGTGTCAAAAACGAGTAATAATAATCCATATTTGTCCAGCGATTAATCACTTTCAGGATAATAATACACAGTTTGTTATACAGTGAGATCCTAAAGTACCCCCACCCTGCCCGTACTAACTTTTGAACGGCAGAAGCTAGTGCTCTTAGAAAAATCAGATCAATTTAGATTCTTTATGAGCTATCTTTTGTCCTTATCGGCAGTTCAATTGCAATTCCAGTTTCACCGGAAGTGTCGTCAACATTCTTATTTTAAGTAGAACCCCCTATATATTTTTACGCTTTTGGAAAGGTAATTGAAAGGTGAATACAACGATATCATACATGTTAAACTTTAACATAAGAAATATGACGATATGCAGCAATAAAGGTTTTGGTAATCTGTTTTTGTTGTTACGCAAAATTGGCTAGAAAAGAGCGCCAAATTGTTTCTTGTGATGCCAGACCGATCTGAAGAGGTCGTTGCAAAGCAAAGTCATCATAACAATTGCTAAACTGTCAAATCTCAATTTCAAAAGCGTAAATTGTTCCTGTTATTTATTGCTATTGTAATTTGCAATTGTCATACTTTCGTTCTTTGAGTTCGTTATTGTTTTATTTCATTTTAACTTGTTTTGTTAATTGTTGTTTCTTTAACGAACTTTATCCTAATTAATTAATTATGGTAGGTTTGTTTAAATTTATTAGTTTTTGATAGGCAATGTGCTTAAGTTTCAGTTCTTTTATGATGGATGTTTTACAATGGCCTCCACATGGACCACGTAAGATAAACATCAAGTACCTAATTTTTATATTCTGTGAATTTGGCAACAATTACCACGAAGTGGAACATAATGAACACTGCCCTTGGTCAGCCGGAAATATTTGAACTCTGCGTTTAGTAAGCATAGATAGTATAAAATTTACAGGGCGAACTGCTTTAACAGAAGATAATATGATTTAATTTATCGTACAATTTGTTGCGCAACTACGGCAGATAAGGTGATAATTGTTGCCAGATTTACATAATATTAAAATTGATCCAGCAATCTTTGATGGTTCGTGCCGAAGCCATTGTAAACGTAACAATACAAAAAACCTAAAAAACAGACATATTGTCCATCAAAAACTAACAAATTTAATCAAACCTGCCATAGTTCATTAATTGCAATAAAGTTAGATAAAGTAAGGAAATAACAAAAATTAACAACACTAGTAAAACAAGAGAAAATAACAACGAGAATAATGAGGGAACGTATGACAAATGCAGGATATAATAACAATAAACAACAAGAATAATTTACGTTTTTGAATTCGAGATTTGACAGTTTGGCAATTGTCACAACAAAAACAGATTACCAAAATCGTTATTGCTGCATATCGTCATATTTCTTAAGTTAAAGTATAGCGTATGTGGTATTGTTGGATTCACCTTTCAATTGTCTTTCTAAGAACATAAAAACAATAAGAAGGTTGGCGTCACACGTGACACCGGAAATATAATTTAACTGCGGATAACGGCGAAAGTTGGTTCACAAAAAATAGAAATTAACTTATTTTTTCTAGAAACACTGGCTTCTGTCATTCAAAAGTTAGCTTGGGGGGGGGGGGCATTTTAGGACCTCACTGTATATAAAAATTCATAAACAAACCACATCCAATCAATATATTGCTGCTAGACCTTCTACCCTGTAATAATAATGTTGTTTATCAACAAAATGATTAACAAAAGGATATCAAAGTAGCCGTAGATCTCTCATCCTTACACCTTTATTAATATTGACTGTTACAATATTAGATTTAAACAATGAATGCGAGTTTTTTTCGGATAATTTGTGGTTCAATTTTAATATCTAATTAGGTACTGAGCTTGTGTCTTCTCACCCAGAGCTCATTTGATGTTATATTAGAACTTGCACGGTAGGTGGCGCTATATTGAAATCTTCTACGCTTCTTCTTGTTGCATATTGTTGTTTTTTAGAAAATAAGTACATGGACATAAATGATCTGTTCCTAAACTGATTCCAGGAGAATTGCGTACGGGGAACAGACTAATTTCCTTTCTTGCGCTTTCAATATCCCGAAGGTTTACCGAGTGGTAATTAGTTTCTATGTAGCGTTTTGTTTGGAAATCATCGACAAGACGATCGATAAAATTCATTTAAAATATTGTCTATTATATGAAAACGAGAGCCTTGGCAAGGAAATGACTCATACTAAAATTATGAATGTTGGGTGTGGACGTTGTTAGCTATAATGATTCGTATAATTATTGTACCTAGAAGGGTGTACTTAAACACAGTACGCAAGAGGTAAGCAATCCTCTTTAGTTTAGTCAATAAATCCAGATGAGGTTGTGTTTTTTAAGTTTATATAGCATAACCGAATTAACTCTATCCTGAGTTTGATAAGCAGCATAAAATAGATGTACTGAAAATCGAATTCATATTCGAAACATTGGTTCAAACTGTTGTTAATCTGCTAAATGTAGGTGATCCAAGAGATGGAGCGCTTGTGTACATTTAGATGCATATATAGTGAAATAAGTGTCATGGAAAAAGCGATAAAATGGTAAAAACTGTTTCAATTATTCAAAAAATTGCACAAACTTTAAACCTGTTTATAAATTTTGTAATAAAAATAGTTAATAGAAATGTGAAGAGAACAAACTGGTGGAGGAAAAGGATAAAGTTGGCAATAGAATAAAAGGAACAAAAATTGAGAAAGTATTTGGATACTAAAATCCCAAGAATACAAAAACCGAAGAAACTAGGCTAAAAAGATAGAAAAAGAGGAAAAGAAAAAGTCATGGACTGAGTTTGGGGAGAAAATGAAAAGCGCATACGACCAAAATAAAAAATTACTCTTCGGCATGTTAGGATATATTAATCAGAAGAAGACCCCAACAATAGAATATATGAAAGACAAAGACGGCAATATCATAGAAAGTGAGGACAAAGATATGGAAAGATGGAGGGAGTACTTTTTGGAGTTGTTAGATGGAAGAGAGGTGAACGATGAAAGACAACCAAAATACACGATCATAGAAGTGGAAATACTCTGTGACGAAGAAATAAGCATGGAAGAATTGGGAGAGGCAATCGGAAAAACTAAACAAGGAAAAGTGCCCGGACAAGACATGATAACTAGAGATACGTTGAAAGCACTGCCAGATACGTCACTCGAAGAACTAAGACAAATAATGAAGTCTTGAAAGAAATAACATCAAAGGAATCGAGAGCAGGCATCATAACTCCAATATTTAAAAAAGAGAGGAAAGCTGCCAAAATTATAGAGGAATAACCCTTCTGAGTACTGTAACCATGACTTATGCCAAAATAATAAAAAAGACTATAGGTAGGCGCCATAAATTCGGCCTGATACAGAAAAAAATTAACTTGGTAAAATATAACAATTTTTATTTTTCAATGTAATCTCCTCTAACTGCAATACATTTATTACAAGGACCAATTAATAATTCTATACCTTTGCAAAAATAATCTAAAATTTTTTCCCTCAAAATGTTATATTACTACCGCTCGCAACTCACTATCGTCCTTAAAAGGACAATAACATTTTTTTTTAATGAGAAAATAAATAAGTACCATTGTTTCATCTCCTGTGAGAATACTAATTTTCTGTTGAAAGGCGTGTGCACCGAGCCATGGGAGTTATGGTATGGGGTGCTATAGCATATGGGAGTAGATCTCAGTTGGTGTTCATTCGAGGTACCATGAACGCACTGCGTTACGTTGATGAGGTGGTGGAACCCCATATTCTTCCATATCGTCAGCAGCTCAAAGATCCATTTTTCCAGCAGGATAATGCCTGTCCCCACCGGTTCGAAAATGTCGATGTTAATATCTTGCCATGGCCACCCACATCTCCCAACCTCTCGTCAATCAAACACGTGCGGGACATAATGGGAAGAAAACTGAGAAACTTAGCAAATCTGCCGCAAGCACTGGAAACTCTCCGGCATGAATCGCAGGTTGCCTGAGGCACCATACCCCAAGAGGACGTCGACCACCTACTGGAATCAATGCCACGAAGAGTGAGGGTGTGTGAAACTAATAGGGGGAGGGGGACAACACGTTATTAATTAAAATAAAATTAAATTGTGTTAACCCTTTGTTCTTTTTCTTTGAAATTATAAACGGTTGTTACCTTTGAATAGATACACGTTCCTGCCAAGTTTAATCAAAAAAATTCGCACCCCTTCCTGGTGTGTCATGTAGTATAGTATAATATCATAATTAAAATTTTGTATTTCCATACAAACATACGCTACACGAAGTTATTGATTTACTTTGTAATATTGCAGGTAATATTTGTAAAGGGTAGGGGGTACCAACTAACATGCGTTAAATTGATGTTGACCTGGATATTTCTCAGTTGTAACTCCTTTGTTATACCAAAAGTAAAACCCAAAATAGAAACACTATTATAACAATACTAATAGCATAAAATTTTATAATTTTTTGGAATATATAAACTTTATTCTTTAAGTGTATGCTTATGCGTACGACGTATAATTTAAAACCGGTAGTATTTGAAGTTAGGATACATTGTCGCAAATGCGAAATAAAATTTACTATTTTTATACGACGCCGTACAGCGTACATTGCTCGTTCGACTATAAATCTTTGTAATCTATCTTTGCAGGAGAGTATTCAACTTGCATTGTTTAAATGTTACGCTTACAATGTTACGCCGTATGTACTATCATGCGCAATTAACGAACACATATAGCTTCGTAGTTACGCTTTATGTACATACAATGTCTGTTGTAACATATACGGACATAAAAGTTTTATTATCTAACTTTTATTTTGTCCTGCGTCGACGTATATAGAAGTTACATCTTTACTCGTGCTTATTATTGTTGTTTCTGCATTGTTTATGGTTAAAAATAGTGATGCTTAATTCTAATCGCAAGATAAATATATGTGCCACTCGTTACGCTTTCTAGATGAGAATAGATTCAACAAGTAATATGTTTATGCAACATTGGAAAAGGTCCTCGATTTAATGTTGTATAGAATGTCACGTAACAATGTATGGGATATTACTGAGTATTGTTTGGATATACTACATTGGCTGAGAAGTCTTTGGCCTACCAATGAAGAAACGACATTTTTAATGAAAAAACTGTTTTATTCTTCGACATAATCTCCATCTAGAGTAATGCACTTATTGTAGCGGTCCTCTAACATTTCGATGCCGGTTTTGTAGTGCTGCGCGTCAAGTCCTTCAAAATAGGCGTCTGTTTCCAACCCTACTTCCTCATTTGAGTGAAATCTTTTGCCAGAGAGCCACATTTTCAATCGGGGAAACAGGAAATAGTCGCTGGGGGCTAGGTCGGGCGAATACGGTGGGAGGTGAACCAATTCCTAGCGCAATTCCTTCAATTTATCGGTCGTATCGCGAGCAGAATCAGCTGGGGCGTTGTCGTGGTGAAAGAGTATTTTCTTCTTCGCCATGTGCGGTCGTTTTGCCTTGTATTCGACGTCCAATCGATCCAATAATGCACAGTAATATTTGTCTGTTGATTGTGTCACCATGTTTAAGGTAGTCTACAAATATTATATCGTGCACGTCTCAAAAAATACTGGCCAACACTTTACCGGCTGATTGTTGCGTCTTTGGGCGCTTCGGACGACTCTCACCAGGCAATAACCACTCTGCCGATTGGAATCAGAAGTGTAGGTGCATCCATGTTTCATCCATTGTCACGAAGCGCCGCAAAAAATCCTTCTTATTGCGCGTAATAAGTGCCAGATTCTCCTTCGAAAGTTTGACACGTTGGTTTCTTTGATCAATTGTTAAGAAACGCGGCACCCAACGCGCCCAAAGCTTCTTCATGTGTAAACATTCATGAATGATATGACCTACACGTTCCTTTGAGATGCCTATGGTCTTTGCTAGCTCATTCAATTTCACTTTGCGGTCATTCAGCACAATTTCACGAATTTTTTTGATATTTTCTGGCGTAACTGCCTCATTTGACCTTCCTGAACGTTGTGCATCATTTGTGCTGGTACAGTCACAACGAAATTCAGCATACCAATACTTTACGGATGAATTGGCTGGGGCAGATGTTCCGTAACACTTATTAAGCCATTGCTTTGCTTGAACAATATTTTTCCCCTTAGGAAGCAATGTTTTATCAAAACATGAAATTCACTTTTTTCCATAGTAAACAAAAATAACAGAGGTAGCGTCACTTCGAGAGCAATAACTTGAGAACGAGTAAATGAAATGTCATGAAATTTTTACGGCGTTCTAGCTAAGGTTGGTACTCTCCGGCACGCATATGGATTTTTGATTTCTGACGCCATCTATGTGTCAGGCCGAAGACCTTTCAGCCCATGTAGTACACGTTGGTCCAGATACGAACGGAGGATTGCTTTTGTAAATGGCAACAGCGCATTCGAGTCTCACTGAGAGATCCCATCAAGTCGCAGTATATTATAAAGCGAGCAGCGGTACGCACGCATATTATAAACACGCATGTCCGCTCAATCACGTAATATAATTCAACACCTTCTGACAAAATATGTTAATAAAGAATTACTGCGTAACTTTTCTGTATTCTCAGATTATATTAGAAAGTACAGTTTCTTATATTCATTTCGTTGCTGCTACACGATGTAGGAGAACGAAAAAGTAATTCTAAGTAGGAAAATAAAGAACTTTATGAAGGGGAAAAATCTCCTGGCAATTTTGAACTTTATAACTTTTGTATTTGTTGCGTTTCAAAATGCGTTTCACAGTACTTCTACTAACACCGATTTCTAGAGCTAGAGCAAGGTTCGCCCATTTCAACTAACGAACAAACCCTCACTTCTCTCTCCTCCCGCTCGGGATGCATTGGAGGGATTTGTGGCTGTTCGTCTATTTGTTGGCATTTACGGTAATTCCCGACCACGCAGCCAAGTTTCCCAAACGCTTCGACGATCCTTTCAATCGTCGAATGCGAAGGAATAGGACGATCCACGTACTCTACGGCAAATAGATCGGCCGTGATTTCGTAGGAATTTCCGGCAAAATACTATTTAATGATTTGCATATTCTCTGTGATTGTAAAACTAACATATAGTGCATTCGAAATCCACGATCACTTGTTAGAATCTTGCGAGCGCACAGATAAACGAAGAGTGCGTCAGATAGGCTTATCTCACACCCAGGTGAGACCTAGGTCAACGTGTATAAGTAAGTAAGTTCGGTGTTATTACATTCTAATTACATTACACTAAATTATACGCAAAAAATTCTGATAGAGTAAAAAGGTTGGGAGTGTAACCATATTTTCGGAGAATTTTTGAAGAGTTTTGGTGTTGGTGTTTTCCGGCTACTAGGTGATTATATATGTTAGTATCCAAAACATCCGGACTTTCAGCAGTTAACTTTAAACTATGTTTCATGGTGTATTTATGGATTTGGATATTGTAAGTATGTTGATAATTGTCCTTATTTATGAAAATATTTTTGTGTTTATGAATATAGACACTGGATTCCAGTATTTAAAAATTAGGCATTTTAAAGGTTATGAAGTAATTTCTACATGACGTTAGTTGGTTAACTCCTGCCATTCATCGGATTGGTGCTTTTTGTTTCATAAATTCTTCAGTTGCAAAGGAAGAGGGCCCCTACAGGAGGATTCCATACATGAAGTCAGAGTAAAAATCTAATATACTGTTTTTAGAGCGAAAGATTCAACCATATTTTTCAACGTTCTAAGTTGAAAAATGACATTAAATTTATCATTCCATTTTAAGGTGGAGGTAAATGTTAAACCCAAAAAGATTCCCGAATCTACAAATTGTATATCATTGTTGTGGAGATGCAAATTCATGAAACTATTTGTCTTCTGTATACCTATTTAGTCTTGTCAAAATTCAATGACAATTTATGTTAGCACAAAACCATGTAAAGAGTTTATCCAAGCCCAACTTTGCAGCGTTTTCCATATCAACACTTTCCGAAACAATAACAGTTACGTCATCGGCATAACATACTATAACAAAATCACTAATGAAATCAATTATGTCATTTAAAAATACATACAGAGCGCGGAAAGAATCTAAAGTTAGATACCAAGAACTGAAGAATACCAAAATGATCGTTTGATTTCTCAAGCTCTTCGGTTTATTACAACTAAGGGCTCTGCGGGTATTTTCCGTTCTCTGCTTTATACAATATGTATGTATGTATGTACATACTTCAGATCCATATATCTACAGCTTGAGCATGGCCCTCACTAATCACCTTTCTTAGTGAGGGCCATGCTCAAGCTTGGAACTTGACGATAAAGCTGAACAATTGCTGAAATGATTTTTTTTTTATATTTTTGTAATTAAAATCCTATATTTCCCCGTATATTAATAAAATTGTTTCTTAAAATTTATTTGTAGAAAATTAGTAAAACATCTTAGTACATATTTAGCTTACATATTTCCTGGCGTTTTTTTACATATTAATGCCACGCTAAGGCAAACATTTAGCAACAACTCTTTACAAGATTCCTTAAACCAATAAGATGCAATAAGTCAATCTATTACAACTTTCCCATAAAAGCATACACAAAAAATACAATTTTATCTAAATTTTAACACACAACCTTACGCAGCAAACTCTCCTTAACATATTCCCCAAATTTAGATCAATAAATAAGAAAGTTATAGGTTTTTATAAATTTTATAAATGATTCTGGCGGATCCGGTACAATTCCGAACCATATTTGCATGTTGCGGCATAATTAACTATGCTCTACCCTTTAAGACGAGAGGATGATAATAATAAGACAGCCCCCGTTGAGCCGTCAGCACACGTAAAAAATTAAACCTCTACTCCCTTTCAACACGATACCTGCAAGCTAACACTGAATATTTTTTATGATTTCTATATCATTAAATACTGACACCAACACTTTCTATGAAATAAGCTAAGCAGTGCGGTCCCAACGTGTCTCCCCCCCCCCTGCTAACTTTTGAACGACAGAAGCTTTCGTTTTTAGAGAAAATAGGTCAATTTATATTTTTTGCGAGCTAACTTTTGCCGTTATCAGCAAATCAATTATATTTCCGGTTTCACTGGAAGTGACGTCAAATTTCTTATTTTAAATAGAACATCCTATATATTTTTACGTTTTTGGAAAGGTAATCGAAAGTCGAATCCAACGATGCCACCTGTTAGACTTTAACTTAAGAAATATGACGATATGCAGCAATAAAGGTTTTGGTAATCTATTATTGTTGTTACGCAAAGTAAGCTAGGAAAAAGCGCCAAAATGCTTCTTGTGACGTCAGAATGATCCAAAGAGCTCGTTGCTAAGCAAAGTAATAACAACAATCTTTGTTCTCATTATTTTCTCTCATCTTAACTTGTTTTATTCATTGTTGTTCCTTCTTTACTTTATGGAACTTTATTGCAATTCATTAATTATGGTAGGTTTGTTCAAATATATTAGTTTTTGATAGGCAGCGCGTTTAAGTTTCAGCTCTTTTATATTGTTGATTTTACAATGGCCTCCGCATGCACTATTTAGGATAAACATCAAGTACCTAATTTTAGTATTCCGTGAATTTGGCAACAATTACCATAAAGTGGAACATAATGAACACTGCCCTTGTACAGCTGGAAATACAGGCTGGGGCAAAGCAAGTTCCTTATTTGAATTTGGCGCCCTGAAGCGATGGTTGCTCCGAGGAGGGTGGGGGTAGGCACATTCGAGAGGGCGGGGCGTAAAGTTGTAGCTTCGTTTGGTTTAGTTAGCATCTAGGTTTAAAAAAAAAACGAACGGGCATTTTCGGTGACTTCTGACCGTTATGTCCACATGATTCAGGAGTTTTTCCTGCCAAGACTCAATGAGATGGATGTGGGAGATGTATGGTTCCAGCAGGACGGTACCACGGCACACACAGCGCGTGTGTCAATGATGTGTTTTGCGGCAACACTTCCCATGACGCCTCATCTCCTTGAGGGGCGATCTGCACTGGCCAGCACGATCGCATGATTTAGCCTCCTGCGACTATTTTTTATGGGGTTGTCTAAAATTACTTGTTTACAACGATCGTCCTAGGACCCTGGCTCACTCGAAGAACAACATTCGTCAAGCTGCCGCCAACATACCCATCGATATGCTGGAAAGAGTTGAACGAAACTTCCGAGTTCCATTAACGCAGTGTATTGAGAATTATGGACGCCATCTGCCTGATATCATCTTCAAAACTGGGAAACATAAAACTTAAATGTTGTACTTGATTCTGTTCAACGAATTGAAGATATATCTGCACCCTTTATTTAAACTTACTTAGGTAAGGATAGATAATATGGCGAACTGCTCTAACAGAAGATAATATAATTTAAATTATTATACAATTTGTTGGGGAACCATGGCAAATAAGGTGGTAATTATTGCTAGATTTACATAAATTGACCTACCAATTTTGTATGCACAAAAAATACTAAAAAACAGACATTTTATCCATAAAAAACTAACACATTTAAACAAACATACCATAAGCAATTAATTGTAATAAAATTCAATAAATTGAAGAAATAACAACAATTAACAAAACAAGTTAAATGAAAGAAAATAATAACGAGAACAAAGAAGGAACGTATGACAAATGCAAGAGATAATAACAATAAATAACAAGAATAATTTACGCTTCTGGAATTGAGATTTGACAGATTGGCAATTGTTATGACCACTTTGTTTAGCAACGAGTCCTTTAGATCAGTCTGGCGTCACAAGAAACATTTTAGCGCTCTTTTCCAGCCAATTTTGCGTAACAACAAAAACGTTTTACCAAAACCTTTGTTGCTGCATATCGTCATATTTCTTAAGTTAAACTATAATATATGTGATATTGTTGGATTCGCCTTTTGATTACCTTTCCAATCACATAAATATATACAGGTATTCTATTTCAAATAAGAAAGTTGACGTCACCTCCGGTGAAACCGGAATTACAATTGAATTGCCGATAACGGCAAAAGTTAGTTTATAAAAAATAGAAATCGACCTATTTTTTCTAAAAGCGCCAGCTTCAGCCTTTCAAAAGTTAGCATGGGCGGGGTGCAATTTAGGACCTCACTGTATAATACAATTTCATGTCCAAACTTCCGTAGGAAGTTATTGGTGCATAGAGATAGTTTCATAAAAGTTTGCGTAAATTCAAAAATCCAATTAGGAAGGTTTCGCTGACGCTGTCTTCATACGTTATTATCAGAAAATTGAATCGATTCAGCCATCTATCGAGACAAAATAACATTGGCTTCTAACAAAGAACGAAGAAGAAAAGCCATGCTAGCGAAATTAACAACCGGTAAGGAATTGTTTCCGAGATAAGTTAATTTATCTACAATGTTATCGTCTTGAAAACCTAGTTACGACTAAGAAGTTTTCCATCGACAATTCCTGCTTGTAACCGAGATGTAGCCTATTTAAATAAACAGCTAAACTTAACTTGTTATTTCCTACCGTCATGTTACAACCTCTTCCCCCTTTTCTAAACTTTAGTAGTTGTTCCTTCGCAACAAGACGTCATCTAGCGAAACGTGGGCGTCTACTTCAGCCACTTGAAGAAGCTGTTTCACCTTAGTATTCACGTTAGCGCTAATCATAGAATAATACCAAACTTCAATCCATATTATCTTTGTAAATTTTGAATACATTTCGAGAGGAGAAAGTTTCCAAGGAAACTAGATTACGAACTTCATTATGGTTGACAATGTGCTGAGAAAATTTAGTTGTCATCGTTGTGTGTACAGTTCTGGAAATTTATTGCTACTATTAAGTGTGCACGTACAGACCAAATTGATGAAACTGTAATTTCATGTATTTGACGTCAGTTAAGCATAATTTATGTATACCAATGCATATATATATATAGGCATATGTAAACTTATTATAAATGATGGTGATGTTAAGGGCCTTTATTGTGCAAATTCTGATTTGTTAACGCAAATTCCAATTTATAATGTGATATTGCTAATAACTAATGACAATAATGATAATAATACATTCATCCCATATCACAAATAAATGTGTGGGATACGTCACAATGTAAACAAATGCAATACACAAACCATTAACTTCGGCATAAACACAAAACATACTTTACGACTTTAAAGGCGCGTTCACATAGGGTAGCGTGAAATTATCGTTAGGATTAGCGCGAAATTATTTGCAATATTCTGCCGTAATTCTTAACATAATTTCCTGACATAATGATAACTGACATCTCGGTTTACTTTGTCGTAACATAACCTTAATTTATCTGTTAATAATTTCTTTTGTAATGGATGGAATCACACAGAAATGTTATATACTGTGTTTATTAGCAGTTTCTGCAATAATCATGACGAGCAAATTTTAAAATGTTTAGCAAAAATCCGTTTGATTTTAACTGGTGAATTAAAAATGGATGAAACAGAAACAAGTACAGAATTAAGTCTTGAGATTATGAATGCATTAAAGTACCCACCAATAACTTCCGTTGATGTTGAAAGAAGTTTTTCGATATATAAATGCATTCTCACAGATAGGCGACATAATTTTTTATTAGAAAATTTAGAAAATCATTTAATTGTAAATTGTTTTAATAATAAAAATATGTAGTGTCTAAGTATGTATTTTAGCAAATTTTAAGTACGTATGTGTTTATATAATTGTGATTTTAAAATGTAAGTGGGAATAATGTAAGAACAATAAACGTTTGTAAAATGCTTCGTTGTGATTATTCTTGTTTTATAACATTTAACAAGAAGTTAATCGGTATCAAAAGCATATGTGCATAAAACTGCATATTTAGCAAAAATTGTGCATATTTCGAAGAATTTTTCTGCACATATATATATGCATATTTTGTCGATTTCCGATGCATATAATTCCGCTCTCTACTTATGACACTTAAATGAGGCATCTCACTGACTAAAACTACACACTTGTACATTAAAGCTCTGGAAATGTCATTCTGACAACATCGACTGAAGATCAATCATTGTTTTGGTCACCAAGACACATTACGCTAATAACGTTTTATCGTTATCTCTTCACTTATAAAAGGCTATTTTTAGAAAATTCTTTTTTCTGTAATAAATTGCAAATACGTAGAACACTTCAGTATAAAAGATTTAGCAATAGAGATCACAAGAGTTTTAAAGAAAAAAATAATAAACACCTTAAATAACATATGCAATATTTTTGTCTGTGAGTGTATAAATCATCAAAATGCCAGAATTCGAATAATAGCCGAAAATAATTCGAATTCTGCAAATGATATTGTTACGAAATTAATTGAAATTAATGAATTGAAGTGTAAGCGCACGTAATTCAGATGAATGTCCCACTGCAATATAAACTGGATATCATATTTAAGAAGACCCTGAAAAAGTGCATTATAATCAGATGCTTGTGTGCAGAGGGCAAAGCCTGAGTTGTACAGCGGTACCAGTACCTATTCCTAAAAAATATCAATTGATCAAAATTATAATCTTGCAAAACAAGTGAGTAGAATATCTAAATATTAATTTAGTAAATATGGTCGTAAATTATGGAAATTAACGGCTATGTGGTTATTAGAAAACATATTTACCTTCATATTTTTTGATAAAACGCGATGGGACTAAATGTTTCCCAAATGTTTATAAAGCAAATATAATGCCGGTACAGAATTAATTTTCAATTTATCACATATTACCCTTTGGAAATTAAATCCATAACGATTAACCTTCTACCACCTCCAGCTACGTTATTTAATGAGCCATTATGTTTTACAAAAAGAGATTTCTGATAATAACCTTTTAAATTTTAATTTTTAATTCTATGGCTATTATTATTGATTCATTACTAGTGAGTTGTAGGATGCAACCTGCTAATTAGTATCAAAAGAAACTGCTATAACGTATAAATCATTTCTTTACATTACGTAGGTATATAATTTATTAATTTTGAAGATTCGGTGCACATGTAATAAAATCATTATTTTTGTGTGAATGCGTGGACGGTATATAATTCCATTCCTGAGCAATTTGCAGGAAAAGTTTTCAAACAAAAAATATTTGGAGACAAACGATACAAGTTTGGTTTTTTAAATGGAACATCTGTATATTATTACGATTTTATATGCATTTCTTCGATCCATATCAATTTTCGTCAATATTCCCTATACCTATCTACCTTACAAGGTAGGAATGAATTGAATGAAACGTGAGTGATACTCAGACTTTATAAAGCTATGTAAAATACCAGTTTCTGTTCGGCCGAGAAACGGCTTTGGAGGATGAAATCGGGGGTTTCTGCGTTTCTCGTTAATTATTTCCTATTAGATGTGTATAAAAATTATCGATATACCGGGTGCGCCATTAGTGTGCCAGCGGAGTTTAGCTTGAAAATTATCAAAGATGGAAAAATAATCTTTTCTGTACGTATGTACATAGCATACCATAGCGTATTTCATAAAGTTATTTACAAATATACAGGCTGTTCCAAATTTCTGCAACCGCCTTCAACTTTTTGATTGATATTTCATTTTTGTTTAAAAATCATGGCCATTTAGCTGTTATATGCCCGGAATATCGAAAATTATGAACGTATTTCCAATAAAAGTGTAATATCTTCGCAAATACTGGAAATAAGCATTGCGTTATTAGTAGCATTTTGAAAATAATCTTACAAGCAAATTGCTAGCAATATCAAAAAATATAAGTTCTATTTAAAAAATAAAAAAAAAGGCGTTTGAATTTCGATAAATGTTGCACGACATATTTAACACCCTGTATATATTTTTACACTATGCCATTATGCCTTGAAACATATAAAGTGTTCGCCTCTCAATAGGTAGCAAAAGAGTAATTCGTGACACTACAGTTGTCTTCATGTTAGGTCTTAAAGCGTCAGATTCTGCAATTGTCAAAATTTTAAATATTAATAAAAATTAATTAGTAATTAATAAAAAATATAGCAAATCATTTCAAATAAAAAAGTTGAAGGCGGTTGCGCAAATTTTAAACACCCTGTATATTTGTAAATAACTTTATAAAATACACTATGGTACACTGTATACGTACAGAAAATCTAATTTCTCCTTCATTGATAGTTTTCATGCTTAATTCCGCTGACGCAAATGGCGCACCCGGCATATACAAGCGTTTAGCATTTTTAAAGAGCTATCGAAATACACTAAACTTCATAGGATAGAGGGTTAATGGGCATGACCCTCAGCTACCACCTATATCCAAGAGGGTGTGTATCTGTTTTTGTGGTGATTGTATTCACTTTGGCATACCAATCGAAGCATTTTTGCTTTAGCGCCATCATTGTCCTTACAAAATGCCTATAGGGAGTACTCGGTTATATTATTTATTTAAACACTAAATAAAAGAACTGCTACATCGAGAAAAATATATTGTTAAAGTAGAGATAAATATTGTTTTCTTGACTATATATTGTAATACATACTATACACGTTGGTCCAGATACGAACTGGGATTGCTTTGTGAATGGCAACAGCGCGTTGGAGTCGCAATGATAGATCTCATCCAGTCGTAGTATATCATAAAGTGAGCAGTGGTATGCACGCATATTATAAACACGCATGTCCGCTCAATCACGTAATATTATAATTCAACGCCTTCTAACAAAATCTGTTAATATAGAATTACTGCGTATCTTTTCTGTATTCCCAGATTATGTTAGAAAGTACAGTTTCCTATATTCATTTTGTTGCTGCTATGCGATGTAGGAAAACGAAAAAGTAATTCTAAGTAGGAAAATAAACAACGATTCTTATAAAATTAAACTAAAGAAAAATAAATTCGATAATTATACAAAATAAATTAAAATTCTAACAATGTTACCATATTAAGAGGAAAAATCTCCTGGCAATTTTGAACTTTGTAACTTTTGTATTTGTTGCGTTTCAAAATATGTTTCACAGCACTTCTACTATACATCGATTTCATTTGCAATTTGCCGGCTAGAGCAAATTTCGTCCATTTCAACTAACGAACAAACCCTCACTTCTCTCTCCTCTCGCTCGGGATGCATTAGCATAATGTATTCGAACTCCACGGTCTCTTGTTAGAACCTTACGAGCGCACAGAAAGACAAAGAGTGCGTCAGATGGATCTTTCAGAGCTACGGCAGTTGCGCGTGGCGAGGCTGGCCGGCGGGGATAAATGTAAGGATGTCAGATCGCGCTACGTATAATATATCTCGCAGCCCGGTGGGGCCTGAGCCAACATGTATGTGACAGCAAAACTATCTTATAATCAGTACAAAAAATGTTGTTATATTGTATACTTAAAATTAATATATTGTTCTTTAATTCTTTTAGTATATTGCTCTTTAATTTTTTTACAACATAATACATTAATGCATGCTTTATATCGTTGTTATCATAACAACATTAAGATCTTATAATTAACAACTTTATGTTGTACGCAGTAGAAAGGTGTTTACTAAAATGCAGTAAAATTGTATAGTTAAAAGTATTAGACGGTATTTTTAATTTTAAAGGCGCGATGTGTAGGAATAACAGAACGCGTTACTTTATATGAAATCATTGTGTTGTAAGCATAAATAATGTGTATCATTTATGCAAACAACACACAATATGTCTTGTTAATATAAATAATAGGTATGTTCGCGTTGAAGAGAGTGGTATTTACATCTAACAATATTACTTGTTAATTTTACAAATAATGTATACTTTGATGTAGTATGCTTTATTATGGGCATGTGCGATTGCTAGGGGAAAACCACGCAATTTTTTAATCTGGCTGCAATAATATTATATATAACTTCCTCTACTATAGAATGTCATATTTAAAGCATAGAGACTCAACTATACTATGAAAAGTGCAATGGATTAAATATGACATTCTATGGAACCTTGTTCAAATGATAGCCTGCTAACTTAAACTTGAGCTTCTTACACACATTGATAAAACTGCAGCAATATATCGTTGCTGCAAAAATAGGCATTGAGTGTGATTTTTAATGACAAACCCAGAAATCTCTTGGTTTTACTCTCAATATCTTTCACTTATTATTATAACTTGTACGCTTGTTAATACCAGACTGATATATTTTTAGGAATTAAGTGTAGGCTTTCACGGCCGTTTTCTACTGTAGAATAATCTTCCGGGTGTTTCTCTTTCAGAATGTTTCTAAACACAGTCTTTAGAAAAGTCGAGAGTAAACTCAACAACACGGTCTCACTCGGAAGATTTTCCTACGACATCTTTACTAGTGGGTAACTAACGGTCCTTGTGTAAATTAACTATGCAAATACCAAGAGTCATCCCACTTTGAATTTAAAATATTGGACACTATTTCATTAGAAGTAACGTATAGTAGATTTGATAGAATCTTCAAGGAGAACAAAGGAAGTTACTGGAACACAATTAAACAAAATACTTGCTTTTGTCTCCTTTCGGGAGAAACTCAAGCAACTAAATATTTTCGTACCATTTACGCAACAGAACTGCCTTGGTAAAATATAGGAATAATTTATTGTTGCCCATTGAAATGGGATTTTTTTTTATAAAAACAATGCCTCAAATTGCACAATACATAATTGGAAAAGGGCATCTTTCTTCTGTTAAAACTTTTCGAATACCTCATTTCGAACTTATTTGAAAACGAATTATTTTCGAATCTTCCATGAAGAATAAGCATCCGCGACTGGGAAAACATTTTCCTAATTTGTTCGAAAATTCGCTTCACGTCGTGCATAGAACGGCGTTCCTTAATTTACGATCACAACGGTAAATATCTGCACAGATTCATCAGGTCGGACTGAAACGGAGAAAATGAATTCCCGCCGTTGCTAACAGGCTTCATAGCTATCTACCAACCTAGTATTCGTCGTTAGTTATACGGGAAATACTGGAAGACGACAAGACGGAAAGGGTGTGAACAAATTAGCTGAATAATTGAAAATAGTCAGCCAGGTAGCGAGGCGGTAATTTGGAGCGCTTTTGCTAACGAGTGTATCGGGTGCAGTTTGAATGATGTACCTGACTGCCTTTAAAGGATTTGTAAGCGCTGCGTGAGAGTATCGATTATTCTAGAGGAAATCTAAAATTCCATTACGCGAGCTGTGAATCGTAACGTATTCGGTGCACCTCCTTTTTGAACTATTTATCATTCAGTTGTTTAGGTAGTAAAATTCATGAAAGTAGCCGCGAAAACGGTTTGTAACAATTACTTACACTAGTTCACAAATTTAAAATTTTGCCTTCTCCCTGAAAAACCTTTTTCCTTAAAAATGCCTTTTTAGAAAAAAAAAACTGCCATTTCGCTTAGATTTTGCAATTGTTCATACTTTCTTTGTATCCGGTTATTACATAGAAACAAATTTTGGGACAGCAACCCTTGTCGTATTTTTTAAATAAAAATGATTTATACTAAGAATTACAATACGTTTATTTACTCTAACAAAACATGTAGTTGCCCTAACAAAAATTATAGTTAGGTTTAAGATAAAGTGTTGCTGTCACATCTTTTATAATAAAATATGTGAGAGCAGCACTTTCTCTTAAACCCAGCTGCAATTTCTCTTAGGACAACTACATACTTTTATAATTTTGAGAGGAAAGCTTGAAAACATCAAATTTCTGAGACATGTCTTTAATGCTAAACAATTTAAAATGCTTGGCAATACAATGCGAATTGAATATTCTCTTTCTGAATCGGCACGTAGTTTAGCAATAAAACGCAATGAGAAGGTATCAGCCAATAGGATAGTACTTGGGCACTTATATGGACAGTAATACTTTTAACAAAGCAAGAACTGGCTTTAGCTTCGTTGTCGACTTTTAAAGGAATATCTGATCTTCAAAGTGATTTGATTGATGCGATCAAAACAGTAGTTTTTGAATAAATTCGAAATGAAATTAATCAAGCCTCCTTTGTGTCTATTCAGGTTGATGAAACTTTGGATGTTTCGTGCAAATCTCGAATGACTATTATTTTTCCATACTGCCTGAAACGTAAAATTGAAGAAAGATTTATTGGCTTCTACGATGTATCCACAGACAAAACAGCTACAGGTCTTTCATCAATAATATTGAACGCCTTGGAACAATGGAATGTAAAAGATAACATTTCTCTTTCTTTCTGTATGACCAACTGGCTTTTGCATTGGATGAATTTTGCGAAACGGTGGTTCTATTTGGTGGTTTAGTTGTATGATCGGTTAAGTTATTAATTCTCTCCCGATTTTGTATGATGCATTTTTTAGGACTTGTGTTTACTGATGATAAATATACAGACAGAAATCATCACACCTGGTTGTTTGTAAAATGACAAAATTGTTTTCATCAACTTGTTTATATATAGTTGCATAACTGGTTCCCTAAGTTAGGGAAATTTAGCACAATGTGACATCACTGCCTCTCGCGGTCCCAGGGGCAACCTCCAAGTGCGAAATCTTAACCCCCTAGGATGTTAAATAACCGAAATACCGCCCTTTTCCCGTATATGTACATCATTAACCCTAGAATGCATGGGTGTTCCGATATACAGATTAGCATTTCTCGGGTCTCTCAGGCCCGGTTGTTTAAAAATATATAAGAACATGAAATATATTTAAATCATTTATTTGTGCGTGTAAAAATCTTAAATAATTAAACAAATCCTCTAACTAAGATTACAGCTCTTATAAATGTAAATACATGTTCGAAAGTAGCAATTTCTACAAATTCTTACACTATGTTCGTTGCAGACATTATTGCGACACTTTTCACAAACTAGTTTGTTTTTTCTATCTAAACTAGAGGGACACATCATGCATCTCTTCCTTTTATTTGTAACGGCATCAGTCGCAGTTTTTTCAATGTTAATAAATTTGTTCATACAATTTATTGAATTTCTTGGTATTTTGGGTTTTTTTGACCTCCTTATCATATGCGATATTACCAACTGCTCAGCTAATTCTTTCAAAAATCGTCGACTAGCGTGTGTTACATTCCTATGATAATCAGGATTCAACGTGGAAAATATAATAAATGCATTTAGTGCTGCAATATCGATCATATTAGAAAAAAGCGCCATAGGCCAACGCTTCGTTTGCCTTTTACATGTATAGTTGGACTTTTTTTAGTCCATTACGTTTACTCCTCCTTTGATCTTGTTATAATAAAGTATTAATTCCGGTTTCTGCTTAACATTTTCACATACATTGTGCATGGTGCTGAGCAAAATGACTGACTTGTTTTTCTTAGGAATGTAGCCAACCATAGTCATTTTGTCATAAAAGCCAAATATAGAAGAGTTTGTTCTTTGCATCTCTTATTTCATTTGGTATTTCTCTCTTATTTCTTCTTAGTGTTCCAACCACTGTTAGGTTCTTTTCCAATAAACATTTAGCCAATGGAATGCTTGTAAAGAAGTTATCCATTGTAATATTTAGTCCAGAGAAGTGGATGCTGCGTACTAAAGTTTGCAGTACTTCAGAAGCAAGATTTGTATGGATAGGTTGATTGGGTCGTCGTACGATAGTTCAGAATGTTTACTTTAAGTTTAAGTTTAGTTATTTTCTTCGTTTAGTTACAGGGAGATTTTTTTCTATTTTTGTTCTAAAAACTCAAGGTCCACTGGTAGATCAGGGATAACTAATAAGGTAATATTTGAAGTGGACCTTGTGATTTTCCTCTATTCTGCATTTGCTCTTATATGTTTTCCTTCTTTTCTTTTCTCTCTAGCTTTTTTCTTATATATATAAATTGTAGATGCCTATAGAGGAAATAAAAACCACTATTGTTATTACTATTTATTATCTTAGTGAAGCAATAGTTTGTAGTATTTCTTTCCAGGATTCTAGTTTTAATACGAAAAAATCTGCACAGCTTGATGTTTAATTTACCAAGGAAGGACATATTTTGGATATAGGGAAAAAAACATTCTAGTCAAGTTCAGATTCTGAAAAAATATACAGGCTGTTCCCTTAAAAAAAAAACCGAAACTGCGAGAATCAAGCTTGGCAACGATCTCGATTGCCATCTTATAGAATCTAGTAGATATAATTGTTTCTTCAACGTGCTGTTGAAAACTCCAGGAAATACTCAGTAAATACAATTTGAATCTGCATTGTAGCATGTAAGATCTTCATGATATCGAACGTCAAAAAACAACGGCATTTCGCAAATATCTCAAATTATCGCAATTATGTCATAAATTAAGATAAATTGATATAGGTAATGACATTTAATATGCATTGAAGGAAGGCATTCAAGAATGCCAATATGTAGATGTCCCATTAAAAAAAAACGAAACTTGTGTCGTGCGTAGTGAAAATTGAACACCATGTATACTACAGCATCGCTTTTATATTGTGCAGAAAAGAATTATCTTCTGTCAACTCACTAGGTGAACACGTCGTATCAAATTCGGTACGAGCCTTCGAAAACATCCTAGCGTTTTTATTTGCTCAACTTAACTTGGTGATTATCGATTTCCCGCTATATTCAACCGTTTTCAAGAAATTGTTTGAAGCTGCAAACCAAAGCAATACAACAATGAAACTGTAAAAGGTGCAATTAAAAAGCGTTCGTTGAGAAATGCGTCAGAAAACTGCAGGTTTTCATCGCAAAACGCCGTTGGGAAGCTTTTAAATGAACGCCTGTGTAAACGTTTAGCGATTCTAGCTGCTGAAACTTGAAAAAGTCAAAAACATTAAGCCTGAAGTTATATGCGAGCTTTGAAGTGCTCTAACATCTGAAGCGTAAGCAGTATAACTTCGCGGTATTTTTTGCCTTTGGACTAACGAAATGTACGGTTTTAAACCACAAAAAGAATATTTTCAAGAGTAGGTTCCATTAGAAGATTACTTGCATATCTACCTTTCTAGGCTCTCGATCTTTTTGTTTAATAATTAAAATTATTTCTCTGTTCCATCCTATATCCTACTCTGAAATAAGTCTATGTATATAATTTAAACGAAATACGCTACGTCTAAGTTGAAATAAAAATGAATGGAAGCTACTTTGTCACTGAATCTCTTTACCTAATCCAAATTAATTGAAACTGTGTTGTTTTCGCACTCACGTAATAATGCAATGTATTAAACGATTTTAATGTTCGTCGACAGAATCAGAATTCAATAATTTACGAACTCGAAAGCGTTTCAAATGACGAAATTTATATGCATAGAGGCGAAGTTTGTAACGTTCCCAATCGAGCAGTTCGCAATTTACATCCCTGATGATAAACGATGTGCATGGGTTCAATTTCCAAATATTTTACTGCGGTGCTCTATTTTTGTGTTTATTGCTGGTGTCCAATTTTAAAACAGGCAAACATTGTAAAATATTCAATTAAGTTTGTGTATACCGCCTTTAAGCTGAATGGTGAGAGCTAAATTCATGATTTGATGCTATGTATAAAGTATTTGAAGCCTAGGTCTAATAAATAACGGTTTTGAATCTAATAAGCTATTTAAAAGTGAAAGAACAGAACAACGCGGCATGTACGTACATTCCCAGGTAAATCCTAGTCGTTCTATTTGAACTTCCTTTGGTTTTATTATTAGAATGAATCATCTCTCGTCCTTCAGTCTTGTTTTCTCTGAAATTTTTTACTAATCTTTTCCTCTTCAATTATTTCTGTCCATCTTTCCCTATCCTGTATTCGTTGCCCTCAATTTAGTGTACCCATGTTTGCTGTGTTCTCCACGATCCGGTCCTCAAATCTGATTTCTGGCCACCTTGCAGTTTCCTTCTATCTGGTTTCCGTTTCATGACTTTACTTTGGTTTTTGTTCTCGTCCATTTCTTTATGTGGCTGAACCACAGTAATTTTGCATTTTTTTTTTGCTCGACAGTATCTTTGTCCCTAAGCACCTACTTACTTTCAAAATTGGCCATTCTTTGGTATCCATCTTCTTCCGCCTTATTTGGATTAAATATTTTTCTCACCCACCTGCAACTCAGTTGCCCCTGAAAATGTTCGTAAGAAGTGGCCAAAGAGGAACCCTCGAGCATCTGCCTGAATTGAGTAGGGTAGAAGTAGTTTACCTGAATTGAGTAGGGTAAATGAGGATGAACCTGGACAAACATCCTATTTGAATTGGATAAGCCAGGAGTTGAAGGAAGAGCATAATTTCATCCAAACAAAAGTAGGATGGAAAGGAAGCAGGGAAAACAACCCCAAAAGTGGTACTACCTCGCACGACTAAACAGGGAGGAGCGGTGATTTCCATATTTAACATTCCATTTATTATTTTTTTTTATTAACTTAAATTTGTTGATTGAGACTTACATTGAGACTTACATTGAGACTTACATTGAGATTTACATTAAGACTTAGACGTAGACTGTAAGAATGTAGAATGTAAGCAGCAAAACCTTGGCGACAGTGCCCGAATTTTTCTTTTTTTTATTCAAATATGCTGGGGCAAAATTTTTGGAAGGAAGGAGTAATGCCACGAAGGTATTATAAATCGCAAAATAGTGGGTATCATAATTCAATGCGCCGGATCCGCGTCAGCATCTCATATGTACAGGATGTACGGTAGACGACGAGGATGCTGACAAGAGATATTCACGCGAATTGAAGGAAGTATTGAATTATGATTCCGACTTAGATGAAATAGGAAGAAAGTAAGAAAAAGACAGAAAATTTGATGCCTTCAAGTCACCTAGTCCTAGACATTGCGCAACCTTGAGGGGTTTTGCTTGATTTATGGGCCCAGATATTGGCAAGTGCTGGTTTCGAGCCTTACAAAACCAATTAAATACGGCTTGGCCCACAGCAAATCCCTCGGTGTTCTCTTGTTTGTTCAGCGTTGCCACCTTCTTGAAACAAGGCAGGTGGTCACTTTATAGGAATGGTCACTTACAGAGGTTTTACACTCGTTTTTATAGTTAGGATCGTTATTTTTATGTTTAAAATTTTGGTAGCAGACATTATTTCCAATACTAATTTAACTCACAGTTTTATCAAGTTTATTGTTCTGCACTCCGATCATAAACGCTTAGTCTTCGAAATTGATAGCTTTTTATAAATTATGCCTTTGTATTTTTCGGCGGATTTTACTTTCTATAAAGATAACACTTCCATATGACTGTTTCTTACACTACCAGGACCGTAATCTGCAATAATATGCAGGATATTCCATTTAAATTTCTACAACTTTTGCCTATAACTTTTTTTGGGTCACCCAGTATACATCATAATAATTTTAAAATTTGCTCGAAGTGAACTTGTGCCCATAACAAAAATATTTTCGAAATATTTTACGACTTTCGACATGTAAACCGATGCTGATATGCGCCACTTGTATATCTATGCTATAAACATCATTGTGTTTGAAACATCTTCGTTTCATTACCGAAATTACATTCTCCACAATACATAATTGACATGTCGAAAGCACGGCATTTTAGAATGTGTGATAAACTTTGGTATGAATGGGTCTTTACCCGAACATCATTAGTGCATACAACAATGACATTCAAACGTCATTCGCTGCATACGACTGTACATAATTTCCGTTTACTAAAGCCAAGCAAATACAAGCATGTGAAAATTAAAACGTTCGTCTATTGAATGTCTGATTCAATTCCCATACGAATTATGTATGTACGTACATACATACTACACGTAAGTTGAAAAGAGGTAGAAAATATTCGAATAATTTTTATTCCTGCACATAGACATTCACAATTTATTTAAACAATATACGCCATTTTTCTTATTCTACCACAGGCAGTGATTTATAATTAAGATCATACAATACATGATCAGAATGAAAATATGTGGATTTCCCAGAAAAAATGAATGAAGATGTGAAACTTAATATTTTGCAAAATGTGGGTGAGAATCCTCATGTCTCTCGAAAAATTGCAGCGGACAATGAAGTTCTTCAGCGATTAGTATTATGTGTATCAAAAACAGAAAAATACCATCCTTATAAAATACAACTACTGCAAGGACTCAATGAAGATGACCCCGATCGCCAAATGCAGCTTTGTGAAAGAAAGTGAACAGTAAATCGACAAAATTACAGGTACTGGAGTAGACAGAATTCTCACTGGATTACTAAAGCACATACTCAACGCCCTTGCAAAGTTAATGTGTGGGCTGAGATTATTATTATTATTATTATTATTGCAGCCGAGCCATGGCACAAATGCCTTTAATCACTGCGATCTTAATAGATCTATAGTAATAAAATGCCTTTGTGTGTGTTAGAATAGTTGGAGGCTTTTAATAAACCTTAATACTATTCTAAGATCTGCTTCCTTCAGTTCAGTAAGTGTAAGAAATGGCCTACGGAAATGTTGGTGTCGTGTGCGACCAATGGCAACACATTTACATAGGATGTGTTCTGTCGTCTGCAGGTCTTCTTGGCATAGACGACAGATTTGATCTTCAGCTTTTCCTAGTTTAAATAAGTGGTATTTTAGGGCCACATGACCTGTCAGAAATCCTGCCAGTAATCTAATACCTCCTTTGCCGAACGATAGCGCTATTTTTGCTGGCTTTGGCGAGCCTGGTATAAGTGCTTTCGCCTGTTTGTGTCCTGGAACATTTTCCCAATACGAGGCCATTTGATTGTCCTCCCATGATTTGATTGCTTGTTTTATGTGGCTCTTTTGGAGACCACAGAAGGGGTTAGGACCAATGAAAGGCATGTTCGCTGCTTCTTTGGCCAGCTTATCTGCCTTTTCATTTCCTTCGGGGACCCATCGCAAAATAACGTGGTTATTGCATCTCAACTGCCTTAGGTTGTGTACACATTCGTGTATCACAGCAGATTTGTATGTGTAGGCCTTAGTAGCATTTAGAACTGCCTGACTGTCGCTGAATATATTTATAGTTGCGCCTCGTATTCTTTTCTCGAGGTTCTTTATGGCGCACAGGATTTAAGCAGAAATCTCTGCTTGAAATATGTTGGTATGGAGTCCCGCAGGCATTTTTAGGAGGTAGTTAGGACTACTAGCGCCTATACCTGTTCCGACACCTTCTATTCTCGAGCTGTCTGTGTACCATTCCAGGGTACCGCTTTTGCATTGAGGCTCACCGCATGCCTACTCAGTACGGTTTTCAATGATCACCTTATAAGGCTGATCAAAATTGTATTGCATACGGATCGTGTTCTTTGCAATATACATCAGATAGTTTATGTTGGGATCTTCAAGGATATTGAGATGCCCTCTAAGATCCTCAGGCTGTAATTCCTTCGTTCTACTAAGAGTGAGGGCACTCAATATAGCCTGTTTCGTGGGCAGTGATGACAATAGAATCATTAGTCCATTCTTCTTTAACGAAACTCTCACGGGGTAGCTATATCTGGATTTTTTGAGGGATGAACTTGTGCTTGCTCTTGCAGAAATTTTTCCCAATGATTCTGATTTGGTTTCAGCAATTCTTAATTGTCTTCTTTCTTAAATTAAGGATTGTCTTTCGAAATATTGCGGTATATTTGCAGATAAAATAACAACAATGATGAGTGAACTTCTTCACATAGGTCCTCGTAGTGCAATTAGCACGCCTACCCGGAAAGTGGGAGATGCGAAGCTCGGTTCCTTGCTGTGGACATAATTTTACTTTCATTGATTAATTACGTCGGAAATTCCAAGGAAAATTCTAGATTTCATAATTCACCGACGGAATCCAATATATATTATGTATTAAAGTTATCTTTTAAATAGAAAATATTCTCTTAAAATGACTTCAATAGGTATCAAAAAACTTAGCTTAAACTCTTCTAGTACATTTTATAACATTGGTGGATGTGGCTAAAAAGGATGCATTTATACCAATGTATTTTTACTTCAATTTCTTCTCATTTTTTTACCCAGCAAAGTACACAAGTTAGGTTAGTTAATAATGATTATAATTACTCTAATAAAAATAAATCGCCCTGTAGAATACAGATGCATGTATTTATTTCATTGCCATATAGTTTAGTGAAAAATTTATGTCATACGGCATTCATCATAGAACGATAAATTTACTTATCAACACGTTTCATTGTCAGTAACGCTTTTAGTAGTTCAATGTCAATGTACTCTAATAAATTGTGCTGCTGATAAGTTATGATGAGTATATCTTTAGTTTTTAGACGTTTATTGCGGTAGTTCTCTATTATCACGGGACATATAATTTTACAATCGAAAGGTTAGGTCAGTTATGTGTTTTAATAGCCTAATAAAATGGCATAGTTCATAGTTCGCGATAGTTTTCCATTCGGTGTTGAAGCAGATGTTAAATGTTTTATTTTGTTATTTAATTTATAGAAGCAAATATAATGATACTTGTTAGATATACGTGCAAGCTACGCATTGACAGACTTTTCTATTCACTTCTACATATACAGTGAGGTTCTAAAGTATCCCCCCCATGCCAGCTTTTGAACGACAGAAGCCAACGTCTTCAGAAAAATGTGTCGATTTCTATTTTTTGTGAGCGTTATCGGTAGTTCAACTGCATTTCCGGTTTTACCATTTTTTTCAATGTTCCTTAAACGCATCTACCGCAGTTTTTGAGATAATTTGAAATTTTTGCGAAATTCTGCAGTATAACGACCAATATCTCAAACGCCTTACACGCCAGTGTAGCGACTCAAATTTTATTCATTCACATACAAGTTATGTGGAAAATTGTATCTTGAGTTTACACTTAAGTGGACAGTACATATTATTAAGATACAAATACTACATTCAGACTTGCGATAAAGAAATACATGTCATATATACAGAGTGGGACAGTAGTGTGAGATTCTTCGATAACTCCTTTACTATTGCTAATAGAAAAAATATCTTCCACAAAAATCATAGATATACATTAGTAGCACACGCTAAAATTACCGAAAATACCGAATGTGCAAAGCAAAATGTCAAAGAATATACAAACTACAGCTATTTCTGGAGAGAATTGCAAATACTATTTTTTGTAAATGTTTCGAAAACAACTGTGTTTAGATATGGGTAATCTCATAAAAAGTAACATTGGATTCTCGAGTATAAACGAAATATGTACTAATAAACACGGTTCACGCTGTATATGTCAAAATAATTTTAGCGTGTGCTACTAATGTATATCTATGATTTTTGTATGGGATGTTTCTTCCTATTACTAATGGTAAAGGTTCTATCGAAGAATCTCGCACTATTGCCCCACCCTGTATGTATTATCACACTATTGATAATGGCCACAAATGATCAATGTGGGTCAGTGTAATTTCGCAAAAATATTTTTTATCAGTGTACTCGTCAATTGTGTAAAATTCGTGGCGTGACAATTTTAATTTAAATTTCCTTTCGTTTAAGGACATATTTTGGGCAGATGGTTATATACATAACTTCACACCCAAATAGTTGGTTAATGTCTAGGCCGGCTTTAACCGATGATATGGTATTACGTAGTTATTCCTGTGTATTGGTGATTTGTAAAAATGTACCAAAGTTCTTATTTAGATGAAATGCTCAACCTTAGTCGTTCTCTATACATAACCCTAACCGTTCCATTACACATAACCCTAGCCATATATCCTTGAAATATCATGCAATTCATATAATAAAAGCAAGTGGTGCCAGAAAGATTGATCATCTAAATGTTTATCCCTTGAATACACGAATGCCTTCAGTTTGATAAGGGGGCCTAATTTACCTCGAAAGATATTTGTTTCGTCTCTAGAAATTTACCGTTATATTAACAAATATGCGTCTTCTTTACAATAATAACGTTTGCTGTATTCCTACTATTTAATATAAAAAGTGACTAATTCATTTGAAGCTGATATTAATATAACTTCTACTTCTGTTAAATTTCTATTAAAAATATCACTGACACGCTCCTTTTAAATTTTCTGCTTTGAGCCTAGTTTTCATGTTAAATTAAAGATTGCGCTCTCAACACTCCGTAAACATGTTAGCCTAAGAAGACGTGTTTAATCTTACAATAACGATCAACCGCACAATTATACGTGCATGATCAACACTTAAATGCAATTTCCACATTCCATCTTTTTTCAAGTTGCCCGTAGATTATTCTTCGCAATTCCGTAATCTACATTTAAATACCTGGAAGAAGGAACTTTTAAAATTAAGTCGTTCGGTCCTCCAAAAAGCGAAAATATTTTTAACTCCTTTAATGTTCCCATTTCGATTCGGAACGACAACGCGAGAAACGCAGTTGAACTACATTAAAGTGAAGAGATAAAGCCGATGTCTAAAAGGCTAGCTCGTTAAGCGTATAAATTCGACGATAATTCCCCTTAAACTCACACCGTTCTTCAAAGCAAGAGTGGTAAGCTCATGCTGTCGCGATAAGACGCCGAACAAAAGATTTCCCCTCCTGCTCTACAATGCTGCAGATTGCTGCAGGTTGGTGTGTGGGACAAAGGTTTGAAGTAACTTGAATATGCTTTTCAAGTATGTGTTTTCCAGTGAGAGAGAAGTTTATTTAGAAGTCTATTTAGAACATCGTAAACATTGGTATTCAACGCGGATGAGTAACTTGGGTTAAATGATGCCTACAGAAATTAAAAACTTGTTATTTATCTTGTTAAATCATTTAACGCTTGTAAGTTCCAAAGAACAAACATCCACGTAAGTTTCGCAGTTGTTTTAGAAATTTTGACGTCGAAAATGGACGTGTTTGTCATATGTGTGGGAATAAAGTTCAAAGGTATAAATCCACATACTTATCTGTACTTCATGGAGTAGCCCAAGGATCGGTAGTCGCAGCGGTGGCTTCTCCTTGAGGTTAATTGTTCAATTGGTCAATTGACCGAATGGAAAAGCCGCCGCTGGTACGAACGCAAAATATCTATTGAAATGTGTTTTCTCAGGGAAAATTGTTTAAATTTTTTAATTTTTGCAATTTGATTAAAATTCTAAACTCGTTTTTGTGATCGGGAGTATTCCTTGATACCCTTTTGGCAATTATTTACGAATTTTTAAATCAATAGATGTAACTTAACGAATGTTAAAGTTGAAAAATGAACTAACCTTGAATTTTATGAAACTCTCATATTAACACAATGTTTCCTATGACCTGTGCAGGAAATCTACTTGTTCTAACCTCGAACCTTTCTTCCATTTGAATTTATACTCTGATTTCTCTATCGAACACTTTAAAACGGAGACCGCAGTCAAAACACTAATTAACACGACTAAAGCTTAACTAGAATTGATCAAATTTACTGGCGTCCCTTTTCTTCTTTATTTAATCGCGATAGCGATTGTTTCATTCCACAGCAAATTTTGATGATTTTTACCCAAATATAAATTTAATGACGAACTTCGACGAATGAAGCCATTTATAGAAATATCATGAGAAAATGAATGTGGTAACATTACCAGATGACTGTAATCATGCAACTCTATGCTCGAAAAACCTACTGATAACATAAATATGACAAATTTTAATAACGATTTACTTAATAATTTTTTCTAAGATTATTTACGAAATAATGTTAAAAACCTTTGAATTTACCTGTTGTCTGTTTTAGGAGAATTTTTTATTCATTGAAGATTTGCGAAATTAGGAGAATAAAAACGAAGGTGGATTTGTCTGTGTTCCATTACGATCGTCGTTATCTGGACTTAAATCAATTATATAACGTCCGGACTCCAAGGCCAGTCGGCCTAGTGGGAAATTGTGACTACGAAAATCACCTTTTTCTCCGCTAGAGGGATTTTCATTATTACCGAGTGGCTATTCTGAATACCCTAAACGTCTAAGACGGACAGCTGATTTCCGATGTAAATATTGAACATAACACTATATACTTACTAAGAAAAAGGCTACGATGATTTTGATAATACGGTTCGAACTTTTCTTCGAGAATTAGATGATTTGGGCGGAGAAAATCTCCCTCCAAGTAATTTGGAAGAGTTGGAAACTCAGTAACTAATTTCATAACCTTCCATCCTCGGGAAACTTTTTTCGGTGAATATTATCAATGCGATCCTTGCATCGTATTTTCTGAAGTGCTGGAAACTGGCAACTATAGTGGTGTTTTTCTAAGAAAAGAATCTGACGTTTCCACAGAACTTTAGGCCAATAAGTCCGCTCTCTTGTGACTCGAAGGTAGGTGAAACAGTAATTCTCAGTAAGTTGAGAGAAGACATCGAGAACGTTAATCTCATTCCACCGGAACAGTTCAGTTTTAGGGCCCGGTTGTCGATGGATTTTCAGCTCCTTCGATCCACGGAGCACAATCGGGACGTCTTGGAGAGTAGAGATACAACTTAGGCTGTATTTCTCGACATTAAGAAGGCCTTTGATACATTCTGGCACAGCGGCCTCTTGTACAAGCTACAACAACTTAATCAGAATTTACTTTGAGTGGAAGAAAGTTTAGAGTGCGGGTTGACGATTTCTTGCCGTCCGAGAGGCCCATACACGGCGTGCCTTAGGGCTTCCTATTTGCGCCGGATCTGTTCATACTCGTCGCTTACGACACGTCCAGGACGCCGGTGGTAGAGATTGCGATGTACGCGGACGACACCGCGCTTTTCTCCAGCTCCAGAGGCGAGAGAATGTTGACTCGACGGCTTCGGGTTGCACTCAACCAAGACACTGTTTCGGAATAGTTCGTCAAGTCGCGATTGCGGATTAATGGGGATAAATATGAGACAATTCGCTTCAATTCTATTAGCTTCCAGACGAGTACAACAATGTACTGCCGAAGTAATTTCAAAGTAATCATCAAACCAATTGTTGATGTTTATGAGCGATGATGCCGCAAATATGCTTTCTGCAGGCCGGTCTCTTAAAAAACATTGTGCTAACTTGTTACATATTACGTGTAAAATTCATGCTTTCAGTCATGTGGCAGATAGTATTAGAAAATGTTATCCCGAGGCAGACGCTTTAATAGCGCATACTAAAGCAGTGTTTGTCAAATCCCAAAAATGTATTCGTAAATTTCACTGACTGTGCCCCCGTATGCCTGAGCCACCAGAACCCATTCTTACACGTTGGGGAACATGGTTACAGGCCGCGTTTTATTATCATAAATATTTTGAGAATATTAAGAACGTGGTTTTACAATTCGATCCAAAGGAAGCTGTGGCTATCAAGGAAAACCAGTCGAAATTTCAAGATACTCGGGTTAAAACGGATTTAAAAACTATTCAGAACAATTATTTCGGACTAGTGGAGGCAGTAGAAAGATTACAAAATCCTTTGGTGTCGTTAGTGGAATCTCTGCAAATAGTGCAACGTGTTCATGCACAGCTATGCGCGGTAGAAGACGCAAAAAATGTTTGTGTTCTTGAAAGTATTTTGGAGAAAGATTCTGATTTTGGCATATTAAGACAAATTTGTGAAGGTGCGTCAACAGAACCGTTAAGTTGTTCCAAAGATTATTTTAATTACGCAAATAATAACGTCACTAGAACGTTCGTTTTCTGCATATAAACACATTTTTTCCTCACGCCGCACTCGGTTTACCGAAACAACTGTGGAAACATATCTAATGTTGCAGATATTTAACAGACATTATTCACTTTGTGATTTCACGGTAGACTTTTAAGACGGTAAGTGTTTGAGCACGTATATTTTATTTCTGACCATTTATTTTGTGTAAACTTTTATGCGCCCGCCACTGTCTGTTGGAGCAAATTGAGCAACTCTAGTGATGTCTAATATTTCTGAAACAAGTATCCGCCGAATTCTCCATAACCATTTGGGTATGAATACGATTAACGCAAGACGCGTGAACCTGACAGCCACGCTCTTGTCTCCGTTGGCCCTTAGATTCCATTTCGTAAGTCACTCCACTAGCGAATCTAGCGAACTCTGGAGTCGTCTATGAATAAAACTGTCGTACGATGTATGGATTGAGATGTCACCAGCAAACATAGATAGCTTTACGACCGGAGTATAGGACACATGTGCGGTTTAAACAAGGAATAGTTCCGGCTTCAATAATGACCCTTGGGGAACGCCGGATAAGAGAGATCGATTAGATGAAATCGCTGAACCGGACCTGATCGAGAAAACTCGCCCCAGTACGTTTTTTTCTGGTAGTTTCGGGGCATATTCAAAACAATACAAAATTCATTAAATAAAACAAAGCCAAACAAAGAAATATGTTTCTTATTACCCCAAGAATCTTTTAAGTTGGGATAATAAGACATACATAATTTTTCTGGTTTCCACGTTTACGAATGAAACATCAAAAATTTCACTCGAAAGCGTTTCTAATTACCCACAAATCCAAAATAAAATACTTTACAAAAATCAGGAAAAAAATGTTATTTCAAAAAACGCAACTTTTAATCAGTAAAGTTTATAGTAAACTCATCTTGGAAAAGAAATACTAGATTTTTATCATTAACCGTGAGTGATTCTAACATTTTCTGTTGCATCATAACCTTTACTAAATAAAAGTTAAATTTATCTACCCAATCCATATTATTTTTGGCAACAATATGTGTTCTCAAATTTTTAAAGGATTATGTTCTAGTAACCTGTGGAATACAAACTCTAAAAAATAATTTTGGCCATTTTATAACTGAATTTTCAACTTGAAAATAGATTAACAATCCTCCTGTATTTTGCAAAATTCGAATGCACTAAATTTACTGACCTGTCAATAAACGCGTTGATTAATACGATACAAATCTAATTATGAACCTAGCCGAACGTAAACAGGCATTATTACGTTGAAATGAATTTATAAACGTTCGTAATGACAGGTGTTACTGTAAATGTTCGCGTAAACACGTCGTTTAGGTTTGTAGATTCGTATATCACGCGGCCGAAATAAAATGCATGTGAGAGCGACGTGGCGTTATAGATGATTGAGGATTGAAAAATTTATTTTGTTCGATTAGATTTTTATACATATATGGACGCGCGGCTTGAAAAATCAAGATATCGAGTAAACTGTGCAGGTGATTGATGGGGCATGTTTTCAGTTAACGTCGAAACTGCAACCGTTGTGATAAGTATTTTAGATTTATATAAAAATGATATTGTCCATGTTTTTTTGGTAGGTATAAATGTAATAAAAACCCAAAAATGTTGCTTCCAATATTGCTGTTAGAAATGTCTAGATTAGTCACAAATTTTGCTATAATTTAAGGTGTTTCCGAATTTTTATCGCCTTTTCCAAATCGTTTCTGGATGCTCAAATACTCTATTTGTTTACTGTAACATTTATTATTCGGATACCTTCGTAGTTTGCTGTAACGTTCCTTTGTTGTTTGGTGTACATTAATGTTTTATTGAGCATGCGCATTTTGTAATTGTCTACGTGACTGTATATACAGGGTGTAGGAATCTAGAAATGTAATAGGGTGTTTTATTTAAAATATCAAAGTTGACAGGTACTTCCGGTATAATCAGAAGTCTTAGATAATTGAAAATATTTCAGTTTAATAGCACATGTAGCCTTTAGAATATTACCACGTTTTCATAATTTTCGTATGTATACTCTTTTATATATCGATCGATGCAGTTCCTCGTGAGACCTTGTAGAGCATACCGACTATTAGGTTATTCAAACTCTCTAAATAAATAGTTTTTGTTAAGTGGCACGTTTTTATTTTCAAATAAGAATACAACAGGGAAACTCCCCAAATACTGGATTTGTTTTCATGGTATATCTATCTCTACTGTAATAATTACTAGACAATTACATTGTCAAATCAAGTTTGCCACAAGGAACAAATTGTAGTCTAATAATTTTCAATGTAGTAATAAATTACTGAGTTGCCAAGATGTCAGTTGTACCAATGTGACTCTGATGAACTAAATCTAAATGTGAACAAATACATTGCAATCGTTTGCTAGAAACCTAAATATGTCAAAAACGACCAGCTTTAAGTACAGCAGATGCTTCACATAATTAATGCAAAATGTTATCAGCAATTTAAGATTTAAAAAATATACAGGATGTCATTTAAATCAAAACGCCACTCGAAATATGAAATGTTTTGTATCATTTTGGAATAGATTACGCAGCATCCGTAGGACGGGAGATTCAGAAAGTCTTCCTTTGCCTACACTACTGTGAGTAGAGGACTTTGTTCGTTTTCACCAATTATTAGAAATTTGAAAATCATTTACAATATAAGATTGAAATTTTAGTTATTGGTAGGGATTATTTTAGGCTAATATTACTTTTTGTAAAAGCGAAATAATTATCTTATTTTGACTTCAATAAGTTTCGTATTCTTTTTTGTATCTAAATATTGTTTCCTTTGGCTTTAGTCTTATTATTAATTACACATTTCTAAGATCCAAGGAAGATTCCACGGTGTTGATCAGCAATTGGATTGAAACCTTGCAGATCTATAGGACACATCGAGTGTTGCAAAAGACCGCTTTGCGTTTCGGAGGAGCCTAAACATGGGAGCAATATCTACTCCTGAATTGTCGACGATTTGTAGGTTTTTTCATTTTACAAGGTTATTATGAATAAAAGACACGCCTTTTATAGATCTTTCAAACTAATGCAGACCAGATCTTTTTGTCCCTGTTACCACTATTGTATGCAATACAAATTACTTTTTTTCGGGGAAGTTAGGAGTAAGGAGGAAGCAAGTATGTATTATGTTAAATATTTACTTCGGAAATATCAGCTGTTGGTCTCAAACATATAGGATATTCAATATAGCCACCCGATGGTAATGGAATTCCCTCTGGCGGATAAAAGCTATTTTTCAAAAGCCACAATCTCCCCCCAGGCCGACTGGCATTGGAATGTGTTTACTAAATAATTTATTTAACTCCTGCCAACGACTATTTTGGTGAATCGAAGACGCAACTACCCATTTTTTAATTCTCCGTATTTCGTAAATCTTCAAAATTAATTCTCCTAAAACAAGCAACATGATAAATTCGAAGGTATTTCTAACATATAATTTGTGCGTAGATTTCACCTTTTTCCTTTATAATTTGGACTTGTTAACTCTTATTCCGTAAGGGGGTGGGGATTAGCGTTAAGGGAATTTAAAAAATCCCATTTGCGCTAGTTTAATACACTTGTATAAGGCGCATTTGGTCATCTAATAATTTTTACATTTTTATTCATAATAAGGGCGTAAATTGCAAAACTCGTCGAAACTTCAGGAGTAGTTTTCACGTGGTTCCCCCAAAACGGATAGATGTGTTTTACAATACTCGGTGGGTCCTACAAATCAAAGTTTCAACACGACTTATGATTGAAGCTTTGGAATCTTTCCTTGTAAAAGAGACTCAAATAACCTTTTGCACCATACAGGTAAAAAAAGTATAAGGTTGTTAAATAACAGATTTCGTTTACAAAAAATTATATGAAAATTGGTTGAAAGGTTTCTAAACACGGGATTTTTCGGTACGTGTAGAGATGGATCTTTGCTAATATTAGCATTTGTGTTAGTCTCTTTTTAGCACAGTTAATATTAGATCGCTTTTACTAAAACTTCAACGTGCTTACAAGACACAAAAGGAGACATAGGTGTGAGTAATTTGAACGCGCAATCCTACGTAGTCTCAAAATGAATATTTAATTAGAGATTACCAGAGACGATTTAAAATTAAATGATCCCTGAAGCGATTCTAATTGGAAAGAAAAAACTTTCCATGTGAACGCATTTATATAAAGCGGAGAATGTAAAAGAATATTTCTCTCGCAATTAAAAACGTTTCCTGTCAAGTCGTACCAAAATAAACCAATGTACCCATTCATTTAGCTAATTCCATTTATAAATTCTATATTTATGCTCATAAAAGATTCCGTGGGTGTAAAACTTTTACGTTCGGTTGTAAAAAAGAGCTGTCTCAAAAAAAGGGAAGAGAAGGCATCAATTCGCATAAATTCTCCCTTTTACACGTTTCTGTTACTGAAGTGAGCTTATTGATCGCGAGAGGATTGGCCTATTCCGCACAATGCTCCGGGACGAACATACAGACGTACAACGGAATCTAAACACCGGTCTACTGTTGATGCTCCTGCTATCACCTAGAGCGCACCACCGCAAGCCGCATTTCCGAAACAAAAGCTGCGCGTAGTGATATATGAGGGGTCCACGCTTACACGACGGAGATACATATTCGTACATGTGTCTGTTTTTGTTTGTTGCGTTTCTTATTATTTATGAATCTACAGACCATAACATTTCTGTAGCTCTACGTAAGTAATTCGATAAAAAGTTTTTGATAAATGGAGCAAATTATATAACTTAACCTGAAGTTTATCGCCTTTTAGGAAAACAATTGTAAGAATAACGTTTTCTTACTTTACATTTCATATGTGACAAATGTCGTATTTTAAATATTGATAGCAAGGACTATTCCGTAGTAAAATAACGCGGCATTTAGACGAAAACGATTTTGAAAAATGGTGTGATTTCCAAAGACGCGTAATCGAACGGATTAACAGTAAATTCGAACTAAAAATACGACGCCACAACAAGAAATTCCGTGAAATTTGTCTTAAAAAGGGCGAAAATACTGCATATCTCGTGGAGAGCACACCGCTGATCTGTAATCACTCATCAGAGACCTTTAATAAAACCTAAATGGCATTGTTAAGTAAAGGACTCAAACATTGTATTCGCGACTCCAAAATTCCGGCGGACGAACTCGTCGAACTTAGATGCCACATCGAAAGAGTATATAAGAAAGGCGTGGAAAATTACGATTTCAAACAAACTGAACAAGGCAACAAGTTGGAGAAACAACACAGGTGATCTCGCGACTATTAAAGGCCTTAAAAACAAAAATTGTTTTTACTTAAAAGCAGATAAAAGGAACAGAATAGTTGTTCTTGACAAGCAGGGTTATTTCAACCGTGTCAACAATTTGCTCTCATCAGGACCGTAAAAAGAATTAAAAAAAGAATCCGTTGCCGTCTATGATCAGAGAAACAAAAGAGACTCTGAAAAATTGCCCAAAGCTTATTAACGCGAATCTTAGTTTAAAACTGCCAATCTCAAACCCGACAGTTCCAAAAATGTACTGTCTACTAAAAATCCACAAACCGGGAAAATCTATGAGACCAATAGTTTCAGCTATAAACTCACCCACGTATAATCTGTCCAAATGGCTAGTAAATAAATACAAACATTTACCCATCAAAGTAGATACTCTAGAAGTAGAAAATTCGTTAGATTTTGTAAATAAGATAAATAATATTGGATTAGAAGATGGAGAAATTTTAATATCATTTGATGTATGTTCACTCTTCTCTAGAATATTTAGTTTCGTTCTTAAAATTTAATAAAATTAACGATGTCAGAATTGCAGATTGCAAAAGACTGACTTTGCTCTGCATGAACCAAAACCGTTTTCAAATTGGGGGCAAGTATTATGAACAACAAAATTTAGTGTTTAGTAATTATTGGTGCATTTTTGTTAAGTAGGATGCAGAAACGATAATAAGTTTGAAAAAGTTTGAAAATATTCTAATAATTAGTATTTATCAATTTTTATTATTGTGATTTCAAAAAATTCCTTACAACAACTAACTGCTACCATCAGTAGAGTTGCTCAATTTGCGCCAACAGCCAGTGGCGGGCGCATAAAAGTTTACACAAGATAAATGGTCAGAAATAAGATATAATACACGCTCAAACATTTACCGTCTTAAGAGTTTTCCGTGAAATCACAAAGTGAATAATGTCTGTTAAATATCTGCAACATTAGATATGTTTCCACACTTGTTTCGGCAAACCGAGGCCGGCGTGAGGAAAAAGTGTGTTTATATGCAGAAAACGAACGTTCTACATTTAGGGACGTTATATTTGCGTAATTAAAATAACCTTTGGAACAATTTAACGGATTTGTTGACGCACCTTCACAAATTTGTCTTAATGTGCCAAAATCAGAATCTTTCTCTAAAACACTATCAAACCTTTCTTGAACACAAACATGTTGCACTATTTGCAGAGATTCCACTAACGACACCGAAGGATTTTGTAATTTTTTTATTGCCTCCACTAGTCCGAAGTAATTGTTCTGAATAGTTTTCAACAGAAGACATATGCTTCCTAGATATATTACATGTAATAAATGTAACATGTAAATTAAATTTAAATTTGTCATAGTGTCGTGTGCAATTTTTTTTTTTAAGAATGCTGTTTACTATTTACGTGATGTAGACAATCCCTTTTGAACCAACACATTAAAGGGATATTACAAACTACACATTGAACTTTAACGCCATCATAATTTAGGTCAGGCATTTCTGCTATAAATTCTGTAACTTTGTTCAACATTGGTCGTTTTCGCGACGTAGGCAACATTTTTAAAACAAACGTAGAACTACGAAATAGTATTTACGGCAGCGCACATGTATACACAACAGATCTGATTATAGGATTAGCGGAGTCAGTATTTCCGACGTTATACAATTATTAATTGTTAATTTAATATACCTACTAAAATATTTATATGGATACAGAGCTGCGCCAGGTACAGCAGAAATGTAAATAAGCACAATTACAAGTACAATGATAATTATTCCCGCAAGTACAAACACAAATATACGAGTAGTTTAAGATTAGATAAATGCAATTACAAATACTATAAAAGGCTTATAATTGTACTTGTAAATACATCCCATATAAGTTCACGCATAGCTCTGTATATCGTATAATAAAATTGATACGAAATTAAATTCAATTTCAACGACGCCACTGCTAGAGCAGTTGTTTACATTCCTACCTTATTTTCCGTCTTTCTTTACAGAACCCATGCCCATATTGCATTTCTGCAAATTTACAGTGACGGAACTGTACATGATGGAATTTACGATCAACGACGTGCATGGATATTTATACTGCCCTAATTAAATGGTTTCCCGCGCGAATAATATCATTCGAAAACATGGGACGTACAATTTTATTACATCCTACTGTCAAGGGCAACCAAGGAAAATAATTCGTAAATCGCACTTACGTTTCGCCAATCAAGGCAGTAATGATTGACTTACGCAACCGGTAGTAGGAAAAGCATTATTTGGTTAACGATAAAATCAATCATTTAAAAGTTATGTAGCTTTTTTTATATGAAAGGCAATTTTACTGCGTAGAACATAAATGAGCTAATATCTATAATGGTATGTTTGTCAAAAAATGACAGGTGGTTTACTTGATCGACTGTTGAATGACCGCCAATTGACGTTATATCGAATGCGGAACTACGATTTGCTTTTGTACAACGCAAGCGTTGTGTTAAGTTATTGATGAACGCCGTTCAACGTTAAAATCCTTTCCTTGCGTTGGTTAAAACCACTTAACAGATTTTCTATGCGTAATGTAACATATACGAGATATCGCCATAAATTCTCGGCCTGGTATAGAAAAAATAAACTTGGTAAAATATAACAATTTTTATTTTTCAATATAAGCTACCCTAACTTCAATACATTTATTACAACGATCAACTAATAGTATATAATTATTAGTTGAAGTTTTGTAAAAAAAACGTAAAGTTTGCAACTCACTATCGCCCTTAAAGCGACGTCCCTTAAGGTCTCTCCTTAAATAAGAAAATAAATAATAATCACATGGAGCTATGGCCGATGTTCCAATTCTTGAAAGCCGCATTCGCGGATGGCAGTTTGTGAAATGGCGGCAGTATGGAGGTGTACATTGTCGCAATAATCAAACACCTTGTATTGCGCTCATTAAGTCAATGAGTAAAATATTCTCCCAATTCCAGAATATTGTGGCCATCACCTTTTTCGTTGATTGAACGACTTTCGCCTTTCTGGGACGAAGTTCAGCGGGTCGTCGCCATTCCATCGATTCTTTTTAGGATAAAGGGTCATAACGCAGAACCGTTGTTTCATCTCCTGTGACAATTGATTCCAAAATCGGTTTCGGGTCGTGTCCACACATGCTTAAAAATGAACGCACACATTCGACTCGACGTTCACGTTGGAGAACAGAAAGAAGATGCGGGACCCATCTTATACTTATCTTATTCATTCCCAAATGGTTATGGAGAATTCGGAGAATACTTGTTTCAGAATCACTACTAATTCCTTCACTTTCAAACGGTGATCTGCTAATACCATTTCTTCAATAATTGAAATGTTTTGAAGCGTTATCTGTTCAATTGGCCGACCGGGGCGCTCACCATCTTCAAGGGATTCTTGCCCCAAACGGAAACAATTTACCCACTTTATTACAGAGGAATATGAAGAAAATAAACCACCATAAACGTCGTCTAAACATTATCTAATGTGATTAGGCGTATGCCTTTCTTTTGGTACAAAATTTATTGAGCGCGCGGTACTCAATTTTCATGATCTGAGACTTTTCATGCACTAGTCACGTTGTCTGGCTGGCTACTTAAAACCACTACTCTTCGAGCCGCAATATATATAGTGCAGACCTCGCATATGTGCATCTATGGCGCAACGGTGTTTGAACATGTTCGAACCTGTATAAGCCTGTCAGACTGAGAATTTATGGCGCCTACCTCGTACGCATGTAGGTATACTTCCTTATTATTTATTACATTCTAAATTAATCTAAAGCTGCATATTTCTGAAAGGAATTGTGATTTTAATGCAGAATAAATTAGATTAAGCGTCACAAAAAATGAACAGTTTATTGATTAAATTTTGGATTTCACATTATATGATTTCTCCCGTATCATAATACAGAAATCGCATATTATCGAACAATAAAAACACCTCCTCAATTTATTTCGATATTAATATCGTATCCGCGTGTACTTCGAAGTGCGTTTTATTATCGCCTTCGTCGAAAGAATAAACAGTAAATTTTACAATAAAAATTCTATACCGGATATATGTACGTGCGGATATCAGTGTATAGCACCGTATAAATAAAAATCGCCGAAATTTATAGTGCTATTAAAGCTCGTACGGCATAACGACAGAACCGTACGTTATAAATATTCTCTTTATTAGCGCTAGCGCAAAAGAATAATTTTTATTCTACGAAACCGCCATCTCGATATATTGTTATATGCGAATAATTTGTCTCCATGTCACGCGTAATGGGAAAAGGAAAGAGGAAAAAAAACACAATTTCCTTTGCACGTTTCGACGAATGGGCAGGCCAGGGATAATGACTCGCTTTGTCTATGTTGTTCGCAGAAAGTGGATTTGAACCCTTCGGCAAAATTAACGAACGGAATAGTTGAAAATGGGATGCGGAAATTTATGTTCATTTTAATTAGCTTAATTAGTTAAATTAGTAGTTGTAATATAAAACCTTTACGGGATTTTCATCAAGCGTCTTCCGGTTTATAAAATTTTTTTGATAAATTATCGTTAAAAGAAAAGAATTTAAAAATAAACTCAAGCTTAAATAAAAAATAGTAGTGGAGGAATACAATTCATGTATTATTATTGAATAGAACAGGGCGACAAGCAATTTTTTCACAGAGTTCACCGAAATTAATTTCGTACTTTTTTGCTTTCAACGAAACTATTCTAATGGCGAGATCCTAACACTCTACAAAACGTGTACAATCTTGGGAACTACGAGGTAAGCGCCATAAATTCTCAGCCTGATATAGAAAAAAATAAACTTGGTAAAATATAACAATTTTTCAATATAATCTCCTCTAACTTCAATACATTTATTACAACGATCAATTAATAATTCTATACCCTTGTAAAAATATTGTAAAGTTTTTCTCTCAAAATGTTGTATTACAGCTGCTTGCAACTCACTATCGTCCTTAAAACGACGTCCCTTAAGGTCTCCTTTAAATGAGAAAATCACTTGTAGCCATGTCCGGACTATAGTTCTTGAAAGCCACATTCGCAGATGGTAGCTTGTGAAATGGCGGCAGTATGGACGGGTACATTTTCGTGCAATAATCAAACACCTTTTGTCAAATTTTCCTTGACGTTTTGCACGAATATTGTCCTTCAATTTATGCAATAAAAACGCATAATATATGCTGTTGACAGTTGTATTACGCTCTTCAAAGTCAATGGGCAAAATACCCTCACAGTCCTAGAATATTGTGGTCATCACCTTTTTCGTTGATTGAACGACGTTCGTCTTTCTGGAACGATGTTCATCGGATCGCCGCTATTTCATCCATTCCTTTTTGGATAGAGCATCATAATACAGAACCATTGTTTCATCTCCTGTGAGAATGAACCCGAAAATCAGTTTCGCGTCGTCTCCACACATGTTTAAAACGAGCGCGAACATTCGACTCGACGTTCACATTGGAGAGCAGAAAGAAGATACGGTACCTATCTTGCACTAATCTTATTCATACCCAAATGATTATGGCGAATTCGGCGAATACTTGTTTCAGAAATGTTAGACATCACTATGAAATCCTTCAATCCATTTCTTCAATAATTGAAATGTTTTGAGGCGTTATCAGTTCAATTGGCTTATCATCTTCAAGGGATTCTTGCTCCAAATGGAAACATTTTGCCAACTTTTTGACAGTGGAATATAAAGGAGATAAATCACCATAAACCCCGTCTAAACATTGTTTAATGTGATTAGACGTATGCACTTCTTTTGTTAAAAATTTAATGACCGCGGGGTACTCAATTTTCGTTACCTGAGACATTTTCACGTACTAGTCACCTTGTCTGACTGGCTACTAAAACTACTACTCTTCGAGCCGTATAGTAGGGCCTATAGTAAGGCCTCGCACTTGTGCAACTATGACGCAACAGAGTTTGAACACGCTCGAACCTATATAAACCTGTCAGGCCGAGAATTTGTGGCGCCTACCTCGTACCTCATACTTAACTGTTGCCTGATGTAGGCCAGTCAATTTGACAAAGTTTGTGTAAAGCTTTAAGAAAGCATATCTTGAATTCCCTTAAAAAAGTTTTTGATGACGAGTCCCTTGTTGATGTTTTCTATGCAGTTACGTATAGGGCTAAAGCCTGTGGGATTATTGTCTAGGGATAAGCAATTGAAACAAGTCTGATGTTTATAATGCAGAAATGTATTTTAGGATTACTATTTGATTTACTTTTCAACAGTTCTTGCAGAATCACTTTTAAGGTATATAGTCTATTACTTCAATCTACATTTACATATTTGTTTGCATAGCGTAACATCGATAAGTTGCCCACATTTGCGAACGTTCATGAACATTGCGACGTAGAGGAAACTTGTTTTACATTTTACATAAACTCACCTTTTTTTGCAGGAACATATCTTTATAATCAATTGAAGGCTAAAATTAATGATTTTCTTAAAATAGCTCGTATATACTTGTTTCTTGCCAAAGTACGAGGGCGAATCAAATATTAACCGGACTTTTGTTTTAGAACATTTATTGGTACAGTAAATACAATTTTGAATACACCTTATTTTTCTATATAATCTCCTCTTTTATTCACACATGTTGCCCACCGAATCGCAAGTTTTTTAATTCCGTCATCAAAGAATGAATGTGGTCACGTCTGTAACCAATTGCGCACGAACGTTTCTACACCCTCGTCGTCGTCAAAGTGATGATACCAGTTCTTCTTTGGGTGGTCCAAATATCCCCAATCATCCCCCTATGTTCGATATCGTGCCAAAAGTCTTTCACACACGGCAAGACGGTTTGCTTTCTGGTCTTCCGTCAAGAGGCGAGAAACCCACCTCGCCGACACTTTTCCGTAACCCAAATCATCTGAAATGATTGATTGGGCACTTCCATACGATATTCCGACGTGTGCAGCAATTTCTCATATTGTAAGGCGGCGCTCTCCTTCAATCATCTCACGGATCGCAAGAATATTCGCCTCACTGGTGCTTGTCCGCGGTCGGCGTGCATGGGTCTCATTTTGCACTGACTCTCATCCATCGGAAAATTTTTTGTGCCAGTCGTAGACTTGGGTCCTTGAAAGCGTTTTTTCAGCGAACTGTGCAGTTAGTCGACGCAAAATTTCGGTAGGTTTTGCGCCCTCCCGCGTAAAAAATTTAATAATAATGCGTTGCTCAACAGACGTGCTCAGACATGAAGCTACTAACAACCAATCTGCTCTGGCGAGCCGAACCGATTTACTCCCCTCCACTTTACATCCCCATCCAACATATATCAACACGTCACGTTACTCACTTCACCTAGGGAGCGTTAAAAAGAAAAGTCCGGTTAATATTTGATTCGCCCTCGTACTATCCTTTATTTTCGAAAAATCAGCAAATTTCCAGAATCTTTTCTACACAATTGCTGTTAAATGATATAATGTATTCTTTCGCCATTTAGCAATGGTATTCCAAAATATTTGAGCTTATCAGAAGTTTTTAAAAGACATCCATGAAGATTAAGTGAAACAGAAAATCGTATTGTAGGAGTCCAGCGTCTCATAAATGAACCTGTTGCTGTTCTGATAACGCTGTACTTAACGGCACGAACAGAATCTTGAATTGGTTGACCACCTACTCAGTCCATTCTTGGAATTTAATGGTTTCCTCTCACTTGTATAAATGAGAGACAAATTGTGAGCTTTATAGTTTACTTCGGCTGGTTAGTTTGTAACACCTTATATAGTAGGACTAATGAAATTGACTGGGACAAAAGATAAATCAAATATTTTTCAATTTGTTTCTTTTTTTACACGATAAGAAACTTGTTTGTGAATTTATTTTAGATTTGATATTATCTCAGTTTGCATATCTCGTTAGAATAAAGTACCAAGTATCTGGACAACCTTCAAATTACTTCACCATTTTCTCTACCTAAAGGGGACGCTTCGAACAGAATACGATCCATTTGCATTCAATATTGTTCCATTTCGCGCTAAAAAGGATTCGGGTATCACTTTTCGATATCGATAATGCTACTGCCCCAATTTGAATGCTGACAACGCTATTAGTTTCCTCGAAATGCTTCGAAGCCTTATGCGACAGGTGGATAGAGCGGGAACAGCGCATTGTTACAAGGGAGCTTCCCGTAGAACAAGGTCGCAGGAGAACGAATACAATCCTCTGTCAGGATCGATATTACCTAATGATCACCCAGAACTAGCGTTTCTAAATTAAGTATGTGTGGTAATAACTGCTGGCGTTAATGTCTCCTTTAGTATAGTTAGAAGTTGGTTATATAAGGTAGAATTAATATTTTAGGGAGGATTCGTAGATGTAATTATTATCGTTAAGGCACCACATCGTGGAGGATAAGACGAAATTGTCGTAATTGGAATAGATATTGCACGATATTCATTCCAAACTTGTTCATGGAAGTGCTGTTGTGTCTCCGTTATCAAGTAAGTCTGAAGGGTCCAGGTTGTATTTGTATAACTCTAATACGCCCTCATTTTATTTATAATGTCCTCATTTCTGACAAACAACATTAAAACGTTAAATTACAAGAGCTACGTTCAAATGGTAGAAATAAAAGCCCAAATTTCTTCACTATTTCTCAATACTTTACTGCGTAAACGATAACGCACTGAACAGTACACCTCATATGCATTGATAAATAAAAGCAAATAGTTTGTAAGAAATGTCATCTTTAGTAAGATTAATTTCGCCACCTTTAGTATTTTAATTACCAACATAGACTTGAAGCCGTACAGAATACATTATTAAAGTTTTTGGTTTTTAAAATTAATTGCACTTTTAGCGACTTATCAGACGTGCGCATTAGATATAATATCCTGTCATTGGCAGCCTTTGAAATTCTCAGCGATCTAACAACTCTTTATAAAATTGTTAACTTTATCATGAGTGCTCCCGGTCCATGGTAAGATAACGTGTCTCTTCGAAGACTCAGGTGCCATGTTTTGTGTGTGATTCCCCACAGACGAACGGATATGTCACTGAGATCACCTCTTTGTAGAATGGTTCGTAATTTCAATGAATATGCCGACGACCTTGATCTGTTTGCTATCTCATTATTAAATAACAAAAAGAGACTTAAAATAAAATTAGTTCATCTTTAGTAGGATCATAACCCTCCGCTGACATACTTAATCTTTGTATTTCGTTGGTTTAAATTTATTCATATTGTTGAAGGAATAACTACATAAGTAGATTTAAGATATCTTTAACTGCTGAATAAGTTTATCTTTTTGTATTGTATAAGTGGATGCTATAGTGGGAATAAATACACCTGCAAAAAGCTAAAAAGATACAAGATGTAAAAAGATATAAAGGGATAATCGAAAATGAGAGGGTGCATCACGGTGTACATAACTCAATACAAGGACAGAGAAAACATAGACCGATATAAACATGTGTTAAATTTTTTTTTTTTGTTAGACACCACTGTTTGAATGTTACTCATTAAAAGACCTGCACAAGGTGTTCAGCAAAGGCATATGACTAGTTGATTGCATATATGAATTATCTAAATGATATAAAATACACGAATAATTAAGCTCAAAGTTGATTTTCGAAAATCCCACCACCACTCTTCTGGGGCCGTATTAGCGTTCCTTGAGGCGGGCAGCATTCATAATGCGAACGAGTTTCGTGTGTTTATTTTTCTTTGAAGATGTCGCTTTTCCTATAGACAACAATCTAAAAATCTTGAGATCTTGGTGGCCAATGAATGCGATCATTTCAGCCGATCCATCTTTCGGGGACTATTAGATTTAGATGATGTGTTATCTGACGGCTAGAATGTGCAGGGTCTCTGTTATGCTGGAAGAACATACCCATTCTTGCAGCCAAAGTAACTTACTCCGATAACACCGAGCAACAATGAAATTGCTTCTTAGGTGAAAATACTCAAATTCTAAATGAATTTGACGTGCTGAACACGAATATCACTTGAAAAAAGTTGATTGGCTGTCGTTGCAGAGATATTCACGTTTCGTCCATGTATAAGTGTTACCGCGAAATAAATTTACAGCACCCACCATTGGTAGAACCGCACAAAATCATCATTCCTTCTTTACGTATCAAACTCGGCCCCATCAAAAAATTTGCTAAAAGCCATGGATAAGAACGGATCAGCACTTAAGTACCTGTATGCAAATTTCTCTCGGCTCAGTAAAGTTAAAATTAAAGAGGGCGCTTCTGTGTGACCTCAGATTAAACAACTCTTTAGAGATCCCATCTTTGAGAAATGTCTTCAAAGTAAAGAGATGCAGATTTAGGATGCGTTCCGTCAAGTGGCAGAACACTTCCTTGGGATCGAGAAGGCCGAAACCTACAAGGAACTGATCGAGGACATGTTGGTTTTGTTTCATGAATTCGGCTGCAATATGTTCTTAAAGATCCACTAACTTCACTCCCGCTTCAATTTCGTTTCTAATAACTGCGGGCAAGTCGATGATGAGCACGGCAAAGACATTGATCGAGAAGCGATACCAGGGTAAATGGTCCACGTCAATGTTGGCTGGTTATTGTTGGATGTTCATCAGAGATACTCCCCTCGTCAATTAAAAACGGCAGGTCCAAAGAAAGCAAAGTTCCTAAGCAGATTAACGTACTCTTAAGAAAAAATGCGTACACATTACAAAGAGACCGTAGCCAATTCAGCGTTTTCTTAGTCATAATCGTCTTCAGCACATTGAATTAATTAAGAAATGAAAATATTTTAACCTCTGGAGCAAAAACTTCGAAATTTTGTTGCCCAGTGTAATAGTAAAAGCTTGTTTCCAAGAAAGTTTAGGTAAATGGACGATGCGACAATACCGCAGGCCACATATTTCAAAAGAAACGTTGATAATTGCTCTCCACAATGGCATACGGATTTTCACTGGACCCCCAATGTGATTTACGATTGTTATCGATACCGTCACGTATGAAAGTTACTTTCAATGAACAGTATTAATGGGACAAATAACCACTGACAAAGTTCCATTCGTCTAGTTTCATCTTTTGCTTGACGGTGCTGAATCCGCTAGAACTAATGATAGAAGCCGTGCATACATAATGTTCACCATACTCTTGCATGTACAATATCCATACATGTCGAAATTCGAATAATGCCTTCTATCTCATCCACATTTTCTTCATTCACACTTTTTCGTTACATTTTGAAAAACCATTTTCTTTTTAGAATCAGCAGTATAGCTTTTATTCACAAAATGTGAAATACCTAAAACGTGACGGTGTATTCAATTTCGCGCAATTGCACCTATAACTTTATTTAAATTGCAGCCCGAGTTAATTAGGAAATATTTCAATAAACACGGCCCAGTGAATCAGTGGTAAGAGGTCCTATTGTGGCAGACTTAGGCGCAGTGGGTTCGAATTCTACCACGGTCAATGCCAAATTTTTCTAGTGGGTTACAATACGGTGGTGATTGCAACAAACAACTTTATCATTTACAGACTAAAACACTCCTGAGGTTACGATAAGCTTCTTAGTTTATACACCCCGTCGGACCGCCACCACGGGTAAGAAAAACATTGATTAGGTAGGTGAAGCGACAGAGGCTTCACTAAGCAGCCTGCACGATTGCCATATTTAAGTTGAATTCTTAAGGCATAAAGTATTTGAAATTTAAGAATTCATTAAATTACATTAATTTTTTTGTAAATTGTACGAGATGTTTAAATAAATCGCAAAACTAATCTCAATTTAACGCTTTGGTTTCGTTCTAATCAATATTTGTCTCGCTTTATGAAATCATCACTTTGTATATTATTTACTTAACAAGCTTATCCCCTACGCCTGTATTTTTAGAAGCCCTTCAAATAGGGTGAGAGTCTGCTACTCAGACGCCTCCGTTTCTCTTCCACTATTCTAGAGTTATATCGAGAAAAAATTGAAGTTTGAGTCAACTTAGAGAGGTAATTTCAACCCTCTAAATTGAAAATGGGCGAGATAAGAAAAAGCTAGAGCGTAGGAAACTTCTACCTATCACTCATGCATGCGTTAACTTTTACTTAAATCTACATTTTCCAGTCGAGGTATTTTCCTCGTTAGGAAAAAGTACAATAGAAGCATTTCCAGCTTTTTACACCAGTATAATACACTACGGGGACCAATTGATCAAAATCTCAGAAATGTAAAAATTGAAAACTACAAATATGTTATAAAATATAGTGCGAGACAAATCATTAGTGGTAACTATGGTAAACACTTTAGTGCGGGTTCCATGGTCGAGTAGCTAGAAATAAACCATGGATTAATAAGAAGAACCGACAAAAACGACTGAATTTTGCAAAGGAGTATTTAAGAGGACAACAATCTTTTTGGAAACATGTTATATTCTCGAATGAGAGTAAATCAAGTTTTCGGTCCGATGGTAGAGGTGAATGTGTGGCGACAAGAAATAAAGAGCTCCATTAAGAAACCTGAGAGCGACAGTAAAGCATGGAGGCGGCTCAATAATGGTGTGGGGCTGCATGTTGGCTGGTGGTGTGGGTAGTTTAGTTTTTATAGACGGAATAATGGATAAATTTAAGTATTTGAATATTTTAAAAGAAAATCCGCTTGAAAGCGCAACCAAAAATGTTATACACTCACAGACCAAAATATTGCATATGATATTTTAGGTCTTTATTATCTTTTTCTTTAAAACTTTTGTAATTTCTATTGCTAAATCTTTAACACTGGAGTGTTCTACGTATTATGCAATTTGTTACAGATAAAAAGAATATTTTAATACAGCTTTTTATGAGTGAATAAGAGGTAATGATACAACGTTATAAATTAGCATAATGTGCCTTGGAGACCAAAACACTGATTGATCTCCATTCGATGTTGTTAGAATAACATTTCCAGAGCTTTTGTGTATAAGTGTGTAGTTTCGGATAGCGAGATGCCTCATTCAGGTGTAATAAATTGTGTTAAAATTGTTTGTTTGGCTAATGAAGGGTACACACAAGAAGATATTGCATGGAGATTAAACATCCGTCAATCGACTGTCTCTCGCATAGTAAGACGACACAATGAGACTGGAGAATACAAAAAGCGGCGTAGTCAAGGACGTAAAAGATGTACAACGCCAAGAGATGACCAATATTTGAGACTTCAATCTTTACGAAATCGCGCACTTACAGCACCGCATTTTAGAAATGAATTATTGAATACAAAACAAGTCAATGTATCTGTCAAAACAGTAATAAGGAGACTTAAGGAGGTCGGCTTAAATCCAAAACGTCCTGCCAGAGTTCCTCAGCTTCTCCCACGTCACTAAATTCGACGCCTAGAATTTGCAAGAGCTCATGCTAACTGGAATGAACATCAATGAGGAAAAAATATTTTTACAGACGAAACAAGAATACAATTATGGAAGCCTGATGGACGTAGTCGTGTATACAGAAGATCAGAAGAACGTTTCGCAGAATGTAATCTTGCACAAAATCTTAGCTTTGGTGGCGGTTGCATTATGTTATGGGGCAGCATTAGTTGGGAGAGTCGCACGGAACACATTGATGTAAATTTAAGAATGAATGCTGACTGGTACATACACAACATCCTTGAAGAACATGTTTTACCTTATGCCGGCTTTATTGGCTACGATAATTTTATGATAATGCCCGAGCCCATGCCGCAAGGACAGTGATCCAGTACCTTGAGGATGTCGGGGTTGCGGCGCTTGAGTGGTCAGCAAATAGTCCTGACGCAAATGCCATAGAACATCAATGAGAGATTCTAAAAAAATATATACGAGCACGAAATCCAGCTGCTAACTCAATTGCAGAATTAAGAATTGCTGCACAGGAAGAATGGAATCGAATACCTCAAGAAATCATCAAGGATCTTTTGCGCAGCATGCCTAGGAGGGTGCAGGATATCATTAGAGCAAGAGGAGGAAGTACTAAGTATTAAAGTGTTATTATGTTGCGTTGTTGTTACGTAATTAATGTTGCTTTCTTCAATTAAACGTTTTTGGCCAACAAGTTATTTTAATAATTCCTCCACGAATTTGCTGTAAATCCTCCATATGTAATTTATTTGATTATCAATAACGTAAAACACTCCAGTGAACAAGATTTAGCAACAAAAATCACAAAAGTTTTAAAGAGAAAAACAATAAAGGCCGAAATAAAATATGCAATATTTTTGTCTGTAAGTGTATTTTTGTAAATAATGCTTTTGTTTTTTTTTTTTATTTTTACTGTAAACGTTGTTTTCATTATAAAAAAAGCAATTAATAAATACAAAGAGAATTCTTCAACAGAAAAAGGGGAAAATATCTACCATGCAATAATACTTATGTGAGTAACTGTATGTACTTCTGAAGAAGGAAACATGCATCTTTCGTTGTCTTGCGTTTTCCGTTTTAGCAAACAACCATTTCGACGAATCGTATAATTCATGCGCCACACATAGAATTTTTATTACATTATACGAAATATCACATATTTACTTGTACAGCTAAAACTATCAATCATTCGGTAATGCACGGTCTTCGTCATCGTTTCTATGCTAATGTTTGAATGAGGTAATGTCACGTTTTACGACTTGCGACGCGGAGATCCCTCTCCTGGGGAGTCTCGTTCTTTTACAATTGTAGACGAAATAATACAAAGGAAAGTAGTAGTAGTAGTTGTGAATGTAAATGTGTTTCTTAATGCGTTTTTAACTCACTTACCTACTTTTACTGGTTTATTTTGACGATACATTTTGAATCGAGTAAACGAATTAAACGTAACTTGGATACTATGTGTATGAGTAAGCTAATACATATACAGTGATTCACAGAACAATCCATTAAAAGTTACACCGGATGTCGTTGGCAACGTTGTTATTTTAAACGAAAATGTGGGACTTTTTCTTCATATTGGAGTATACTTTCATTTTAAGGCCGTTTTACAAGTATTTTAATTTTTTTAAGGAAGCCCAGAATATCGTGTCGAATAAAGTATGACAGCTATGTTATAAAAATGTTCGCAAAGCCGGTGTCATACCACGGGCGTGTAGAAAAGCGGATGATATTCTGGTAATACCATACGCCGTATAAATAAAAACTTTTATTACGCACACACCTAATAGCAGAGAAACCATATATTTAAGTCTGGCCTGAGAATGTGAGAATTGGACCTTTCATCAATTAATTTGTTCAATTGATCAAAAATACTTAGTCGGTCACTAAGTTCTGTCACAACTTTTATCATTATATTAAATAAAACAGAAAAGAAAATAAGAACCTTTTATTCATAAAATAGACCAATATAATGTTCTCAATTATATATATTCAAAATGACCCCTTCGTTTCGTAATACAGGCGCTTAGCCTGGGAGGCCAGTTATCAATCGCATTACGCACCATTTCCATGTATATCTTCGCCACTGTCTTCTTAACACATGCTTTTAGCGAGTCCAAATTTCTATGGCGTTTAGCGCAGGCTTTCTCCTCCAAAGCTTGCCAGATTTTATAATCCAGAGGATTAATCTCGGGACTAGAAGATGGGCAATCTTCATACTTGATAATGCCGATCTTATTTGCCTGTAACCAACATTGAATACTTTTGGCCTTATGAGCAAGCAGAATCATGTTGGAAGACCCAATCCTGGTTTTTTGAATAAGCTCTGGCTTAAAGGTTTTACTATTTTTTCCAGAACCGTCTCTTGATAGACTTGGGCACTGGTTTTCACTCCTTCCTCACAGAAATGAACTTCAGTTGGCCCGAAATAAGATACCCCTAACCAAACCATTACTTAGGATGGATGATGACTTCTTTGAACACGGGGAGCGACGACACCTGCTTCTTCACTATTGGAGGCATACACTCGACCATTTTGCCGATTAAATTGTTCTTTAACACTGAAGATTTTCTCGTCGAAAAATAGGATACGACGGTGGTCGTTGTTAGCGTACCGCTTTAATAAGACTCGGCATCTTTGAAGCCTTAAACCTTTCAGACGTGCGTTGAGCAAGTGACTGCCTTTTCTTCTGAAAGCGCAAAGCTTAAGGTTTTGATTCATTTTTGATTGTGCTTTTAGTCGCACCCATCTGCAACGACAATAGTTTCTGTTTTTTTGGAGAAGATTTCGTTTGATGTGTGCCTTGACAGCTTTAATGACAGCCGGAGTGCGAACTGATCGAGGACTGATAGATCTTTCTTTGTCATCGACACTGCCGGTTTCACTGTATCTTTCAGTGGTACGGTAAACAAACCTTTTCGTAAATTCCAATTTTTTTAGCAGGTTGAAAATTGTACTTGCGAATGTCCGCAACGATGTAATGCAATCATAGCAACACGATCTTCTTTTTGGCTCCATTCCACGTTTATTTATTACTCGTTCGCAACACCTTAAACGTCAAACGACTCGGAATAAATCACACAACCTAACTCAATCGTTTGCTTTTATCAGTGGCATGCTATGCGTTCGAATTTTTAGAAAAACTTTTGTGACAGAACTTAGTGACCGACTAAGTAAGCACTCAAAAATTCCTATGTATTTTAAGAAATAGCCCAAATTGTCGACTAACTTCTAGTTTAGGAGTAACATCATTCGACTGGGAGCGTGGCGCACTCCTGTAATCCAGCTGCTTGGAAGTCGGATTCAGCGGATGGTTTGAGGTCAGGAGTTCTGACGTAAGGCATCTCACGTTGACTGGGCGTCCGCGCTAAACCCGGCGTCAATATGGTCGAACCGGAGGAGTCCGGTGGCGGCCAGGTTAGCCAAGGAGGGGTGCACCGGGCTAGGTGGGAAACCGAGCAGCCAAAAGTCCCCGCGTCGAGCAGTAGCGGGATCGCGCCCCGGATTGGGAACTTTGCGGCAGCCTGACCAACACAGCCTAGACCTGGATCTTTTTTATTACTTACTGGACATTTTTCTTCTCCATTTTAATGAACTTATCGACAAATTAGTTTAAATAGATTAAATTTATGAATTAGTAAAATAAAATAGTAGCTACGAAGCTATAAGACCCAGCGACAGAGATCGCTCTATAAACGGTCCAAAGTTCCTTTTTTTGTTATCATTCGTAAACGTGAAATACACTATTAGTATCTATAAATATGTTTTCGTTATTGGTAATTAAATGCACTTTAAATTTAAAAACTCGTAAACGAAATAAGATCTAATAATAAATTTACTATACCCACGCATTAAACCCAGTATGAGTAGGATATAGAAGTCCATTTTACTTGCGAATATTGTGTATTCTGCAACAATAAGTGGCAGAGCAATCTTTAAAAAGTACTCAAAACTCTCTTCGTATTTTAAAAAATAGGAGAAATTGCCGACTAACTTTTAGTTTAGGAGTAATATCATTCGACTGGGAGCGTGGCGCACTCCTGTAATCCAGCTGCTTGGAAGTCGGATTCAGCGGATGGTTTGAGGTCAGGAGTTCTGACGTAAGGCATCTCACGTTGACTGGGCGTCCGCGCTAAACCCGGCGTCAATATGGTCGAACCGGAGGAGTCCGGTGGCGGCCAGGTTAGCCAAGGAGGGGTGCACCGGGCCAGGTGGGAAACCGAGCAGCCAAAAGTCCCCGCGTCGAGCAGTAGCGGGATCGCGCCTCGGATTGGGAACTTTGCGGCAGCCTGACCAACACAGCTAGACCTGGATCTTTTTTATTACTTACTGGACATTTTTCTTCTTCATTTTAATGAACTTATCGTCAAATTAGTTTAAATAGATTAAATTTATGAATTAGTAAAATAAAATAGTAGCTACGAAGCTATAAGACCCAGCGACAGAGATCGCTCTATAAACGGTCCAAACTTCCTTTTTTTGTTATCATTCGTAAACGTGAAATACACTATTAGTATCTATAAATATGTTTTCGTTATTGGTAATTAAATGCACTTTAAATTTAAAAACCCGTAAACGAAATAAGATCTAATAATAAATTTACGATACCCACGCATTAAACCCAGTATGAGTAGGATATAGAAGTCAATTTTGCTTGCGAATATGGTGTATTCTGCAACAATAAGTGGCAGAGCAATCTTTAAAAAGTACTCTAAAATCTCTTTGTATTTTAAGAAATAGGCCAAATTGCCGACTAACTTCTAGTTTTAGAGTGGCTTCTAGTTTCAGGATGATATCATTCGACTGGGAGCGTGGCGCACTCCTGTAATCCAGCTGCTTGGAGGTCGGATTCAGCGGATGGTTTAAGGCCAGGAGTTCTGACGTAAGGCATCTCAAGTTGACTGGGCGTCCGCGCTAAACCCGGCGTCAATATGGTCGAACCGGAAGAGTCCGGTGGCGGCCAGGTTAGCCAAGGAGGGGTGCACCGGGCCAGGTGGGAAACCGAGCAGCCAAAAGTCCCCGCGTCGAGCAGTAGCGGGATCGCGCCTCGGATTGGGAACTTTGCGGCAGCCTGACCAACACAGCTAGACCTGGATCTTTTTTATTACTTACTGGACATTTTTCTTCTTCACTTTAATGAACTTATCGACAAATTAGTTTAAATAGATTAAATTTATGAATTAGTAAAATAAAATAGTAGCTACGAAGCTATAAGACCCAGCGACAGAGATCGCTCTATAAACGGTCCAAACTTCCTTTTTTTGTTATCATTCGTAAACGTGAAATACACTATTAGTATCTATAAATATGTTTTCGTTATTGGTAATTAAATGCACTTTAAATTTAAAAACCCGTAAACGAAATAAGATCTAATAATAAATTTACGATACCCACGCATTAAACCCAGTATGAGTAGGATATAGAAGTCAATTTTGCTTGCGAATATGGTGTATTCTGCAACAATAAGTGGCAGAGCAATCTTTAAAAAGTATTATAAAATCTCTTTGTATTTTAAGAAGTAGGCCAAATTGCCGACTAACTTCTAGTTTTAGAGTGGCTTCTAGTTTTAGGATGATATCATTCGACTGGGAGCGTGGCGCACTCCTGTAATCCAGCTGCTTGGAGGTCGGATTCAGCGGATGGTTTGAGGCCAGGAGTCCTGACGTAAGGCATCTCACGTTGACTGGGCGTCCGCGCTAAACCCGGCGTCAATATGGTCGAACCGGAGGAGTCCGGTGGCGGCCAGGTTAGCCAAGGATGGGCGCATCGGGCCAGGTGGGAAACCGAGCAGCCAAAAGTCCCCGCGTCGGGCAGTAGCGGTATCGCGCCCCGGAATGGGAACTTAGCGGCAGCCTGACCAACACAGCTTAGACCTGGATCTTTTTTATCACTTACTGGACATTTTTCTTCTCTATTTTTACGATCTTACCGACAAATTAGTTTAAATAAATTAAATTTTTGAATTAATAAGATAAAACAGTAATTATGATGTTATAAAGCCCAGTGATAGAGGTCGCTTTATAATCGGTCCAAACTTCGTTTCTTTTATCATTTTTATCATTCGTAAACGTCAAAAACGCGATTGGTATCTATAAATATGTTTTCGTTATTTGTAATTAAATGCACTTTAAATTTAAAAACTTATAAACGAAATAAAATCTAATAATAAATTTAATAGACCCACGCATTAAACCTGTTATAAGTAGGATATAGAAGTCTATTTTGCTTGCGAACATTCCGCATTCTGCAACAATAGGTTTCAGAGAAATTTTTAATAAATGTTACCTTAAATTCTATTTATAATAAAAAATAATTAAGTTTATGAATACTAAGGAATTATTTACGCTTGAAGTTGAATCACACCCAAAATATATAAAATTTCCATACTTTGAAGAACTCTAGTACCTGAGTGTTTTTGAATAATGAGCAAAGAGAAAATGGAGTAAAGTTGATATTTTCGCGGTTTCTTATTTTTTCTACGGCCTTTTGGTCGAAAAAGTAAATACGCTGTTCTAGACAGGAAACTGTTTGCGGAATGGACTGCGACTAATTCTATATTTTTTTAGTTTTTTCCTTTACTTATGTTTTGGAGAATCGCTAGAGATAGAAAGCTGCGTTCTTCTCACTCGTAAAATGCTCATCGAGAGCTTTCTAATAGTTCCTTCCCGTGTAACGACAGAAAAAAACTGCAAAGTTTTAATTTAAAATAATGACATTTTTAATCCACACAACGTAATTTTTAAATAATTCAAATCCAACTCAAGCTATAGATTTAGATCCAATCCCAATAAAATATTCTTCGGCCTTTAATTGCACTCGGTATTTCTTTATATTCATGATTAGACAATATTTATGGAGTTCAAAGAAGTTAGTGAACAACTAAGAAATATTTTCACCTATGCTGGACATTAAGAAAATTTGCATTATCGATTACTCACAAGGGCGCAGCAGCAGGGAGGAGATGTGTAGAAGTACTACCACGAAGTATTACGAATGTGCAAAGAAATAAGTCCCAGTACGCTTAAGGGCTTACAACCGAAGGTATTGGAGAAAGTAAATCTAATAGATAATACATTGGAAAGCTTGCGTACCAACATCAGGAAAGTAGAAGCAATGCCTTCAATACTGGGATATTCGTTGTAATAAGCAGAACCAAGTACTTCATCAGAAAAGGACGAGGTGCGGGAATTGAAAGGATAAGTGACTAGACTAGGAAGTCACTTTCAAGACAGGAATTTACATATACTAGTTTTAAGAAAGATCACGTAAACAATCTAATATAACAAGAAACCGGTAAAATGTCAGATGGCAGAGTAACTTGTTTCAAATGTAACACCTAATTATGTTATATACAGTGCATTTCAGATAACACTGGCCATAGGTATTTACAAATCCTTATGTGATATTAATGGTTTTACTACGGGGAGTGCTTGATTTATTTCTTGTCCACACGTAGTTGGGATGATCTTCATTAGGATTTGAGACATGTTATGTCTTGGAGCAAAGGAGTAAAGTCGAAATTAAAGAAAAAAAGTAGCAGCTTTAGCGGCAATTTTAGGAATTTTTAGCTGAGATAATGCACACAATTTTGCAGCTGGAAATCTCAATCCAGGTTGTATCAATCAAAGCTACAGCTAGTGTTAGTCAAGCAATTTATTACAAGCAGGCATGTAATTCAGAATGGTTGTTATTTATTTAAACAAAAAAATTCACTCTTAACACGAAAAGGAAACTATAAAAAATTATCACAAATAATAAATTACAAAAAAAAATTGTATCACGAAGTAAGTTAACTAAGCAAGTGTTGAAACTGTTGACCAAACGCTGCCAAACAGTGTCGTAATCTTTCTTGAAAGTGACGTTTCACATTCTGAAGATTCTGTTATTTCTCTACATGCTTCTAGCGTTCTTAGCCTTAATTCGTTGATGTTAGAGGGTCTATGTCGAAGATTGTCAAAAACCCTCGTTGCAATGCAACATAAATCAAAGCTTCTTGCCAACTACTCAAGTGGTCCATGACGACCTATCCATCCATCTGGAAATTCATTATTTAAAAATTCTGTAATTTCCTTGGTGCCATGTGGTGATGCCCCATCGTGCTGGTAAATGATCCTCTTGTTTACAGGAATATTGCCAATAGCTGGAAGAATTGTGTCTCCCAACAATTCCAAATACTTTTGGGCATTCAGTGAAAGAAAACGGATGTGATTACCTAGAATGCTGGCCCACACGTTGACCTTCTAAGGAGTTTGAGTATGGGTTTCTAGAGAAAAATATGGGTTTTCTCGGTTTCGTTTCTTTCTTGTTCCAAAGCATGTCTTAAAACCTCATGCAAATCGTTCCAATTAGGTATGGATAAAAGAATAAATCAAACACTCCTCGTAGGAAAACCATTAACATCACATAAAGGCTTTACCATATAGACACCTATGGCCAGTGTTATCTGAAATGCACTGTACATATGAGACAAAATTAAAAAAAAATGTTTACTGAAACAAACCATGGCCAATCAGGCCTAGTTTTTCTTTTATTTTTAATTGATTTGAACGAGTTACGTTTGTACATATAAAGAAACTCAAATTTTTCTCAGACCTCGTCGATCGACCTTATTTTAGTTTACTTCTAAACCTTTTTACACTGATATTCGGGGAAGCTTTTTTCAGTCTTATACGCCGATTTTTATCTTAGAAACATTATTGTCTCTGTTATATAGTAGGGTAGTAAAGATATTGTACTAGGTGTTCTTCCTGTTCTCTTACGTTCTTCGATTGAAAAGTTTATGAAATTATTCTTCTCTCGAAAATGTTTATTGTTTCTTCTTGTACAGTTGTTAATGTTACAGTCGAAGATGTGTATGGTACCTAACTTGGGATGCTATAATATAAAACGAATCTATCAACAGAATGAGTTCAAATAACATTGAATATGCACAGTATGTTTTCAATAGTTGTAACATCATTTCTTCGAAAAGTTCTTTAAAATGCAGTTACACCGCCAGTTTGTTTCTTTAATCGATTATCCTTGCCTCTCCCGATCTTTTGCTCCTTTGTTGTTTTTAATTTGTTTTGTTTGTACCTCGTAGTTATACTAATAAATAGTTTTCTTTTTAATTATGTCCTTATAAACTAAGAAGTCGTTAAATGGTACTAGGTTAGTAGCACTACTGCAATTGATGACTTATGTCTATTATAATAATAGAATCGGTTGAATTTTCACACTTATGTACAAATACGATCCATTTTGTTTTGGAATTAAATTTACTCTTAAAGATGTATCATTTGTTATGCACTTACTACTGTTTGAATATTTAATATATAGGATATTTGTAAATGGAATGTAATCTAGTTGTTTTATAATGAGGTATTCTATTTATTTTTAGAGTATGTTTCATAATGTTTTTTTTTAAGTTGAGGACAATTGCTTTGCTTCGACTATATTACATTTAAGTATTTATTTGGAAATAATCAACGATAGTTTGGGTCCATCAATGGGATAAAAATTATCAAATAAGCTACGCTACATATTTTCTGAAATCTCCACTAATGTCGAGCACGTACAGTAGTCGACTGATTGTAATTTAACTGGGGAATGGGTAGTGCGTACCTAACGAGAGCGGTAACGTTATTCGCTATATGTATGGGAATAGCCTCTCTATGAGTATCTTTCCTAGCTGCTATAACTCAAAATTTCAACGATGAAGACCAACAGCATTTGTACTTCATTTTCTCTTTCATTTTAAATGCGAACCTCAACCTATGGGCATAAAACGATGTACATGGATGGGACATTTAAACAATGAAACATGTAGGGGAAGGTCGTCTAGTATCCGACAGTGTATTGTATCGGACAAAGGGTGTTTCAGACAACAGCCGCTCGCAGCGGCACCTGTACTGTAATGGTATACGATTTACAGTAAAATTACATCATATGTTGGTTGGGTTGTATCGGATAAACGTGTAGAGGGCTGTACCGGACAAAATATGGAAGCGATAAAATTGTATTTTTTGTTTCTTTTGCAGACGAAATGGGAAAAGTGCGGTATAAGTGGGAAGAAGAGAACATGAAGCAAGCTGTTGAAAAAGTTTGTTTAAAGGAAATGACTATTCGAGATGCAAGTGAGCGTTATTCTGTACCTAAAAGCACGCTGGGTGACCGAATTAAAAGCTTTTAGGAAGCTCTAGGAAATTTAAAACATTTTGCCAGAACATTTAACGATGAACAGGAGCAAATTATACATAATCATGTCAAAAATCAACTAATGCAATTGAACAAAGGCGAGTTTTTAAAACTTGTCTACCAGTTTGCTGAAAAACTTAAAATACAACACAGATTTAACAAAGTAAAAATGATGGCAGGTAAAGATTTCTTTTATGAATATATGGCAAGACATCCAGACCTGCGGTTAAGGACAGCGGAGTCAACAAGTTTGCAGAGAGCAGCGGGATTCAACAAAAAGCAAGTTGATGGATTTTTCGAAAAACTAACTGAACTGATGGAGAAGTACAAATTCAATCCTTCAAAGATCTGCAACGTTGATGAAACTCGCATGTCATGTGTCCATACCAACAGACTCAAAGTGATGTCAGTTAATGGGAAAAAAACAAGTAGATAGATTGACTTCAGCTGAAAGAGGTAAAAATGTTACACTTCTTCTGTCAATCAATGCTTCTGGGGATTTGTTCATACCTCCTATTTTTGTCTCCCCACGTGTAAGGATAGACAACGAAAGGCGCACCAACAGGAAGTATTTTTGACGGTCAACCAAGTGGTTGGATTACCGAGGATGGCTTCCTCAAGTGGCTTAAACTGTTCGTGGAAAAAGTACGTCCAACCGAAAAAGACCCTGCCCTTCTCATATTGGATGGCCGTGTAAGCCATAAGGACCTGGAAGTTATATGTTTCACGAAAGATCGTCACATACACATGTTGAGTTTACCACCGCATACCTCTCACAGATTTCAGCCCTTAGACAGGACTGTTATGAAACCATTTAAAAATGCTTATCATGAGGCTTGTTCACTGTGGATGAGACAATATCTCAACATCAAGATCACTCTCAAGGATATTGCCGAATAGTTTGGTTTTATTGAATTATTATCAAACTTACGATTTGCGAAAAAGCTTACGTGTCCGATACTACACGACCTTCCCCTACAGCAAATAAAATACCTATAATTGTTTTATTTAATTTAGATTATAGTTGAATTTAACTTCTTCATTTTCCAGCGTCGTATTTTCATAATGCATTTCAATTACTCGCCATAATATAATTAAAACGTCAATTTATTAAGCTCCACCTTAATAATTTCTCCAATATTCCAGACTTTGAAGTGCGCTCTCCAATTTTATCGGTATCTGTATCGAATACCAACCGTATCCATGCATGTACGTGTACGCTGTTAGTTCACAAGGATGCGATTAATACGAAAATACACACATATCTGCCACGCCGCTCTATATTAACTCAGATAAATAGTATTTGTGTTATTATTAGAGATATGTGCATATATATGGTGTGTATGTTGTATGACAAATGCTTATGATTTCAATTCGACAATATTTATTAATGAGATGCCTGTTATAAAATTATATTGTACGCATACGTCAAATAAGTAATATATATATATATATCATGCCATCAATAAATAAAAAAAATATCTGCTTGCCTTTATTATATGCTGTATTAAAGTGACAGCTTGCATATGGTGTTCAGTATATTAAAATATTCTATTAAAAGCCATTCTTTTTCTCTAATCTGTTTGGGTAATTACGTATTTTTATCAAAAGTGTAGGGTGTTGAAAATGCTATGGTACCTGTTGTTGCTATATAAATCAGCCAGTGTAACAATGTAATTAATAGAAGGAAGAATATATTTTTTAACAAGGTCTTCATAAATGAAAATTTCGTGTCAAAGACTTTTCCCATGCACAATATTTATAGTGTAATTATTAGTTCTGAGGTCGAAAGGTTTGACTTTCTGAGATGATATACCAATTCTCTAAACTTATCTCAGAGTGAGACATTTGGCAACATACAAGTCACCACCAAAAGAAAAGAAAAGAAACTTTAAGAAGAGGAAATGTTAAGTTGTTATATTCTCATAAGACTCGTCTGTTGGTATCTCTTCTGTTTACTGTTATCATGATAATCAAACATTACTAACACTACCTGCATTTGGATGCAACATCCAAATGCAGGGCTCTTGTCCAACTGCAAATACCGTTTGTACTTTTAATCTTAGACGTATGCATCATTACAGAAAAAAGTTAGAAATATACTGTACTCTTAGTTTCCGGGTTGAAACCGTTGTCGTAGGTTTTGCTGACGTTTCGTCCATACTCTTATGGGACATCTTCAGGGCTGTTACTGCCCACTGATTGGGGACAATTCGTTCCAGAAGGGTTTATATAGGTCAATGGAGCAGAAATGTTATGGATCAATGAAACGCGGCTGTTGCTAGGAGATTTAATCAGTTGGGATTTCCACGTATGATGTAAGCGGTAGCCATCTTCGTGATTTAAATTCTTGGGATGTTTGAAGGTGTTTGAGAAGAAAAATCCCTGAATCCATGGAAATCTTCAAACATCCCAACAATTTAAATCGTGAAGATGGCTACCCTTTACATCACACGTGGAAATCCCATCCGATGAAACCTCCTAGCAACCGCCACACTTCATTTATCCATAACTTTTCCGCCCCATTGACCCGAAACAAGCCCTATATGAACCCCTCCGGAAGCCAAGAGCAATCAATCCTATTGTTAAGCAAAGAATACAAAAACCTTATTAGAGCGACGTTTCTTCCGGTACGAAATGGTTAGAGGTCGAACCTACTCATCTAACAAAAGTTCCATGATATTCTTGGTGTTTAAATATGGTTAAGTTTGGTGTTCAATATTGAACACTTTGTATATTTCGAAGGTGTTTTAACACCGTGTCTAGATAGGAAAGCATGCAATTTAATCTCATAAAAATTAGTGCTGGAATGTATTTGCATTTCGGATTTTTTGAAGGAAATAGGTGTATCTGAACTGACTGAGGACAAAATTAAAAATATCTCAAAATCTGCTAGAAATAGACATATGAAACCCATATTATTGATTTATTTCTAGAAGAGGAAATCAAAAACGTAATAATATACAGGATATTCCATTAAAAAAAACAAAGTAGGTGTCCGGTTCACAAATATTGATCATCCTATATAGACAGTGATATTTTTGAAAGATACTCGCTGATGTCTGTTGTGTCATCACAAAATTTTAGCTTCCTATCGCACGATAGGTGCAAATTTACAATTCCAGAAGATTGGGACGGCCTGTATAATTTAATTCATTGATCTTAGAATGATAGTTAATAGCGTATGTCAATCCTAAATAAAGGAACCAGTACGCAACCTGGAAGTCACTGGAAGCAAAACTGGGTTTCAATATGCGATTTGGTCAAAAAGGTGAGAGCACTACAAATTTTACGCACACACCTGCAATTTCATCCAGATCATTACTAGGAGAATCTATCGAAATCTCCTTTTTCCCCCTCAAAAGAAAGTTTTAAATGATGGCAACCAGTAGGCGTCGTCACAAATAAATAAATTCTTTAGAGACCTAAATAGGTTGAAGGTATTTTAATGGGGATGTATTAAAAGACTCTGTTAGAGAGTCCTGTCCTATGGACGACAAAAAGCTTTTTGAAAAAGCGAAACAAAAAGTTTATCATTTTTTATTAGCATTCATTTAACGAAATTAAACCCTAATTTTCAGAACACAACACAAACTTACGACGCCTACTCATTCAACGGATTTAAGCGATGACCCAGAAATTTCACCGCGCGCTTTGAAGTTTTTAAATTTGATTTTGACCGAAATAGATATACAGCCGCTTAAAACCCGACAGTTCACGTATAGGAAGCGTTGGTTAGGGCTGGAGAGGTTTTCTTGTCGGCTTTCCACGTTGTCCCGCTGTTTATTTTGTTCGTTTAAGGTGTAGGTACTACTATTGTTCCACTTTTTTCCTTTGTTTTCCTGTTTTTTTTTTTTTTTTATTGCGCTAGGTGTGCTTACGCATGTAGATTTCCTCTATCCTTAATCTGGGCGGCGCGGTATTAGTCGCTAGTTGCAGGATTTTCGTTATCGGAAATTCAGATAAACTTAATGAAGTAATTAGTGTTAAAATCGATATTATTATAGCGGCTTAATTGGATTGCAAGGCCAAAAAAACCGCAACATGTGTTTTTTTTTGGCGGTACAGATTTTGTTTTATATTTCGGTGCCAATTAGCCAACTCGGCTTAGTTAATTTGTTCGTTCCGGATAAAAACGCGACCAACAGATTGCATCGCTAAATACAGAAGAAAATTAACATACTTTTTCACTTTTCGAATAATATCTACATACGCATACAACGTTAGATTTACATTTGAACTGTTTTTTATAGAGAATTCTATAGGAACTTCACGGGATTTTATTTTAACAAGAAGCTCACCTCCATTAATTTTTTTAAATTTTCTAACGAATTGAAATATGAATATAGAGATTAGACCTCTTTAACTCAAGATTTGGATTTATAAAAAATGGCTATTTATGATAGTCATAGTTCTATCTTAATATCCTTTGTTTGGTTCAAAAACGTTGTTCTACTTAACAAAATTAGTTGAAATACACATGTTACTGGCGAAATCCGGTTTTTGGAGAAACCAGTTTTACCTAGGTCAAATTAGTTCATACGAAGTGCTATAAGATAAATCGATTTATCGAAGTCATAACTAGGGAATTATACTAGAATAAACTAGTTTCCTCTAAACTAAACACGAAGAATCCAGCGTACCACCTTAATTCACCTTAAAAAGATGTGTTTGGTGCAAACCTCAGTGTTGGCTTCTTTATCGCTTCACTGTCTTCAGAATTACTGAAAAAAAATTCAGGATAGGGAAGGTCTAAAACTTTTAACAATGAAAATGTGGATGAAAATGCGTCATCAGAAAATGTTTCAGCAGTTGGCAATAAGAATAGAAATACGCACATGGGGATATCAGCTGCAGTATACCCAACGTAGCAAATTTTCTAGGTCTATACTGATAGGGACACCAGCTGCTATTTACCCACCACAGCAAATGTTCTAGATCTGTACTCATAGGGACACCAGTTGCAGTTTACCCACCCCAGCAAATTTTCAAGGTCTATACAAAAAATTCAGGATAGGGAAGATCTAACACTTTTAACAACGAAAATGTGAATGAAAATGCATCAGTAAAGCTCGGTAACTGGAGAGCAATCGCAGCGGCGGTGTGACTGTGTTTAGGTGGGTGGGGAGGGCTGGTCGATTATGATACGTCACAACAAATCATCATCACTCAGTTCAGTTTAGTATTAGATAGCGGATAGGGCGTGTTGATTTTATTGATATAGACGTAGTTATTAATTATAGTTATTTAGTGAAGTATGTTTTGATTTTATTGATACAGACGTAGTTATTAATTGTAGTTTTTAGTGAACATGTCGAAGGCTAAAAAACGACCCTTTCAAGACATAGTAAATAAGTTTATTTCTGACTTTCCCGATTTGTTTTACAACGGGAGTAAGATAGTTTATATAGTGTGCAAAATACATTTGATGTCAAATAAGAAGTGGAACTGTACAAGACACGTAAATTCCGCGCAGCATAGAAAACGACGGCATGCCATCGAGAAATGCATTTTTTTATGTAATTCTTATGTTGATAAACTGTAATTTGCCACTTACTCGATAAACAACCGTTTAAGGACTTTTGGGACAAATACAATCCCGAGTTGCGGTTGCCAACGAAGAAAACGGCACGTATGCATGTTGCATTTGTACGCGATGACGCGGAAAAGAAAATGAAACGCATATTGAAAAAACAGTTTCTTTGGTTATGTGTTGACGAGACAACAGACTGTAAAAAAAATTCGATTGTAAATATTATCGTACGCATACTAGACCCTAGTAAACCTACATTACCACTGTTACTAGCTAGCCGAAGACTACAAGAGTGTACTGCTGCAGCAATTACGAAGGTTGTACTTAGTACGTTGGAAAAATTTCAAATTTCAAAAGATAAAGTGTTGATGTTTATGAGTGATGGCGCAGCGATAATGCGTTCGGTAGGCCGTTCTCTTCTTGAACATGGTTGCAAGTGTTTACATGTTACGTGTAAGGTGCATGCTTTACATCTTGTGGCAGAAACCATTCGACAATGCTGTCCCGAGGTAGATGCATTAATAGCAAGCACAAAAAAAGTATTTTTGAAATCTCCCAAACGTCTACGACCATTTCACCCAGAGTGTCCTGGTATTCGTCAACCACCGGAGCCAATTCTTACACGTTGGGGAACAGTAGAAATTTCAAGATATTTCCGTTGAAACAGATTTAAAAAATATTCGTAGCTACAGTAAAGTATTAGCTGACGCAATAGACCAATTGCAAAATAGATCGTTATCATTATTGGAGTCTCTGCAAATTGTGGACGAGAGTGCATACACAGCTACTGACTATATATGACGCAAAATATAATCGCGTTTTAGAAAAGTTCGAGAGTGTACAACAGAAAGATCCCGATTTTAGCACACTAAAACAAATTTGTGATGGAACGCTCTTTTTCAAAATATAAACACACTTTCTCACCACGGCGAACATCGCTCACCGAGACAACTTGTGAAACAAATCTATGGTTGTCACTTTTGCCACTCTTATCCATATGATGTTATACTGATAATGTGCTTCTAGTTTACTGTTCCGTAGCCAAGGCTGCTTAAAAGGTGAGTCTTTCGCTACTTTTCACATATTATAATTATGTATTAGTTCTGTTTTTTTTTCTATTTTCTTACTATTGTTTTTGTATATTAGGCAGGTACGGCTATGGCACGGCTCCCTGTTACCGGGCTCTAGTCATCAGAAAATGTTTCAAAAGTTGACAATAATAATAATGACTTGTTACACTTTAATTTGCAACAGTTATCGAGTACGCACATGGGGATATCAGCTGCAGTTTACCCACCACAGCAAATTTTCTAGATCTGTACTCATAGGGACACCAATTGCAGTTTACCCAACCCAGAAAATTTTCTAAGTCTATACGAAAAATTCAGGATAGGGAAAATCTAAAACTTTTAATAACGAAAATGTGGATGAAAATGTGTCATCAGAAAATGTTTCAGAAGTTGACAATAATAATAATGATTTGTTACACATTAATTTGCAATTCCATCGGAAATGCATATAAATGCCTATTATAGCATTATTTTGACGTATAACAACACTATTTAAACGGATTTCCACATCCTAATCGCCTTCATCTGACGCGTAATACATAGTTTAAACCCATTAATCATCGTATTTACGTGCAAGATGTGCTTCTTCTCGATGTTTATTTCTTAATAAAATATTTAATATTGGTATTTTTCAGAATTACGCCGTGCCAAATACCTTCTAATAATCTATTTTAATACAATACAACAGTTAATTTGAGCTACATTCAGAATTCAATAAAATATTCATTAATTTCATTTCTCTTTCACCTAGGAACCGATCGTAGTTCGTGCAGTTTCTATGCCGCCGGAAATACCTATTTTTCATAGTTTACAAATTATAGGCAGTAATAAAACAAATGAAAATCGGATAAGAAAATACAAGTTTTTTTTACAATATTCTTATGTGTACAATACACCCTTGGAGTTTGGTCTGTTCCTCCCGACTCACTCTGTATAGTAACATGTAAAAAAAGTAGGAGTATTATTTCATACAATTTCTTAAGCAAGACATTTATGTAAAAGCTTAGTGGTCAGTATATTCATAATACTGTATTCCCTACAAATATTGAAGTAACGACTTGATTCCTTGATGAGAATGAACCTCATACGCTGAGAAGTTATACTGTTAATATAACTTATTAGATGTTGAATCCCACCAATAACCAACCAATCTAAACAATAACTTGTCCTTCTTCAAGAGTTCTTCATTTCCTGATTGTAGTAACATTTAAATACAACATTTTTGACAGTATTTACGTTAAATTTCGTAGTCACCGACATGTGTAGGAATTAACGATAATTAAAAACTAACCATTGCACTTAAACTAGATCTTCTTTTTAAGCATCTGAGTTCTCTTGTTCAAAAACACAGGCCAATAATAAAACCTATCAGAGTATATTTCCTTGTAAGCAAGTATATCGTTGACAGCATTGTTTTAATTGTGTTCACTTCACTTGAAAAGGCAATAACTGTAAAATACGTGTATACTTAGACAACATATCAAGATTCAATGTATAAATTCAAGAAAATAGATACGAATAGACGAGAAATAAACGCCCAATAAGAATTATGTACGACCAGAATGTAATAAACGCTGCAAACTAAACTTAAGATAGCGCTGAAACCGCCGAAGTCACGGAAGTGCCGTTGGATTGAATAGGTAAAGAGCACCGAAGGCAATAAAATACAAATGGAAAGGTATCGGGGACGGCGAAGAAAGCAGTCCCGAGAGAGATGAGATCGCAAATTGACTACAGTCAGAGCCTCGGCTATAAATAGAATTGTTTGAAATGACTACCATACGACCACCTCGTGCGTATTTAAATTGAGATCTTGGGTGAGATGTAATAATGATGGTTTATGAATGGGTGTACGATTATTCAACGATTTCTGTACAAGGCGCAAGCTAAAACAGTGCAAGATTCTAGAGCGTGGTTATAAATCTTTATTTTTTAAATTTGTAAGGGTGTATAAAGTTTAGATAAAGAGGCAATTCTTCGACTTTATCCCACTTAATAATATCTTGAACTGTTTCAAAACGTCTCCTATTTTCAAGAAATTTACTTTAAAAGGACTTAGTATCCACTTAACGATAAGAATAATCTCCGTTTCTTTGTCAAAAAATGTGCTGCTCGCATTATGTAAATTTAAAGGAGATAGCGATATTTAAAAAATACATTCTAGAAGAGTAAAAAATACATACATATTATTTTTTTAATATAAGACGTTTAAAAAAGGTAATTTGATTCTTTTTTGTTTCTTAAACCGAAAATAGCTTTTTACAATGTGACAATCTCCTTTAAAATCAAAAATAACGAATTTGTCAAATGTCAAGGGATCTTTTTATTTGTACACTTCAATATCCTTATACAATGATACTTTTTCTATTTCTAGAGATTATTGAAATTAACTTTTTAAAAAATAAACAAAATTAATGTACAAAACGCTACTTAAGAATTATGTTTAACTACCTTATGAAAATATCTGGCAGTATATTCAACATTAATTTAAAGCAAATGTTTATAAAAAACAGTTGTAAAGCTCTTTTACAATGAGGAATTACAAGGGTTTTTAGAAAACTGCTTGACTCTTGTCTTGTACAAAGAAAAACGAAAATTTTTAATAACATTTAATACGCATCTAATAAATAACAAAGCTGTAGATTTGCTGCGCTGTATTCTTTCCTGTTTTATCTTCTGCGTCGTCCTTGAAGTTTCAAGGCAAGCCAAACAATTCCTAAGCATCAAGTGATTCAGAAGGCCAAACAAGAAGGCCAGGAAAATCCAGGAAGGTCGATAGTCGTCAAGCGCAAATTGAGCAAAGAGATAAAACCGCCAGTAAAATGACTAAGTTCGAAGTTATACAGGCCAATGTCCAACAGAGCAAAGCGGTCTCTGCTGCATGCTGGTGATGGGATTTATTAATCCTAACAATAGAATTGGGATCATTCAAGAACATCTACGGAGGTTTAGTTCAAAGGCTAACAAGACTAATGGATTAACTGACATATTGTAAGGAGGTACACCCAGCACGAGCAGCAGTACTTGCCAAATCGCCTCTCAGTTGTCTACCTTTGCCCCAATTTATTTCCAGAAATGCAGTTACAGCAGAAGCAGTGATGCCGATGGTGGGGAGTACGCAAGGGGTAATTCTTGCCTCAGCCCGCTTCCTTGGGGAATCGGACGAGCATCATCGAATACTACAATCAGCGGAACAAGCACTTCATCTTGGGTTGCGACGCGAATGCACACCACGTTGCATCGAGTAGACATAATTAATTGAGGTAAAGAATCAGCTTTTGTAACTAAGAATAAAAGGGAGATGCTGGATATTACTTTGGCTACTCTTCGTCTTAGTTCAAATAGCATGTTTCCTTAAAGGTCTCACTGGCAGACCGTAGACATATCAGGTTTGAAATGGAGGAGGAGGTATACCAAACTATAATGATCAAAATTCCAAGAAATATACATTACGGAGGAAGCAGATGAAATCAGGCCGGATATCGAGAAGATAGAAGACTTAGAAATAGCTTCGACTCAACTGTACTCTAATTCATAAAGCACGTAATGCAAGCCACCCGAGTATACAGAAGAGGCATAGACTCGTAATGCTTTGGTGGAACAGAGAACTTGAGCGACTGCCAGCAACGACTAGAAGATAAAGGCCTAAGCTTACAGCCGCTACGCAGATATAGGAAGACTGTCTATATATATAATTACTTTGCTAACAGGACACCGTGTGCTTCAAAAGCAAATGAGTAACTTGAGCGTGACAATAATGTATTTTCAACTTTCGCATAAGAAGATGGACATTGTAAAACTATATGTGAAAGAACAAGTACATTAATAAGTTAAATATTAAGTAAAAGTATGCTATAAGACATGATAAAACAGAGGTGCAAGGCGTATCCAATCTCAGACATTCTGGCCTTCAGTCCATATATTCCTGAAGGGGGAAAGTGTTGTGTTTGAGAAGATATTGTTTAGTTGTACGTTAAATGTGGGAATAGTATTTATTCTTTTTATTTCTACAGATAATTTATTACGTAATTACGTGTTTTCATTATTTTTCACGAACATTAATATAAGAAAGCCGAGGCTAGACTATTGGACTGTTTAGAGCGCTGTCTATAGGACGCAAATGGATGCACGTGCAACGTGCATCGAATAATTTCCTTATGTAACAAAAAAAAGTTCCTTGCAGCCATCGAAAAACTCCAAAAGACAAGAACGCTTCGTAATTGTGACTCCATATATATGAAATAGAATGATTTCAATGAAGTCACACCCACACGCCACTTTGAATACCTACAAGATGAAAACTATGCAGATGGAGCTGTCAGGTCTGGTGAAAACGGCAAAACTAGTGTAAATAACCTAGTAGATGAGAAGCCACAGTAGATCTGAGATCTAGATCTAGATAGCGATGGGGTAAGTCAAAGATCATCTCAAATTCAATCTAATGTACGTCTTCCTGCATCCAGAACAAAAATCTCGTTTTCGGATAAACTATGTAGTGCAACCAAATTGAGGGAACATCTAAAGCAAGTACTTGAATTATATCTAAACTGAATAAAGGATTAAATTTGGAAAAGACATATGGCAGCTCGATAAATATCAATACTATGGTTCCAAACAATTGCTTATATCAAGAATATCTGAAGAACTACTGAACCAACCATTCTACGGACGTTACAATTTACTATGCCGTAAGTAACACAAGCTTAGTCGAAGTATTGTTCAATCTGCAGTGCAGGTCAGATGAATCTTAGGATATTATAACTTAGCCTGGCATAATCGGTCTTCCCGACAGAATCGGATCAGTAGCATGCGCCACGTATTATAAATAAAGAGTGACTTACGCCCGACAGAAGTGAAATTTCGAAATCAATACCCTACTGTTAAAAATAAAAACTGACGCAATAAAAATGTTTGGTAAATAAAACGAATATATGCACACGTTGGAGTGTTTTTATTACTATTACTTGTTTTTTTTTTGAAAATGGCATTTGTTGTGTATGTAATGTAATAGATGTAAAAAGTAAATAAAATAGTTTCTTCAAAAATCCGTTGTACTTAATATCGTAAATGTATGAGTAACTGTAGGTATGTAGTAAAAAACACTTTTCTTTTTCAAAGAACGAATTTTTATATTTCACTTCAATAAATAATATAATATAATAAAATAAACAGACGTGACTTCTTAATAGCGTGAATAAGATTGGTGAAAAATATGCACCATTAGGTATGTTTCCACATTTGTCTCCGAGAAGGATGTGATGAAAAATGTTCTTATATTTCGAGAAAAGCCGTTCAAAATCTACGGAAGGAACATAGGAATAATTAAAATAATACTTGGAATTAGTTCATGAATCTGCAGATGTAGCATCGCACATTTGTCTTAATCTCGCAATACTTACATACATATATTTATTTTCATAATTATGAATAACGCAAAGGTTGAAGAAAAATTGTTGCAATAAATCAATAATTTCATTCGCTGAGGTGGCTCGTGCCGATTCATCTGCATACATGCGTCGCGTCGTGGGCCGGGCCTTCTTCTAACCCGACGCGAAGCGCTCTGTGCCAAGCTTAATTATAACGTCTAACATTTTATAGTATTGATGAGTATCTCTTGATTAACAATGTTCTAATTATAGTTTAATAGTTCAAGGGTATTTCATATAATGAACTACATTGGAACTTTATCCAGATTTTCTTTATTATTAACTTAGAACTAGATTAAGTATGTTGAAAACCATGTGAAAGCTTTTAGTTATGTCTGTCTTTCTTTACCTCCTAATTTACTGAAGAGTTACGTAGTATGTTGAAATATCACTCACAATACTTATACATACCGTACGAGCGGGCGTACTGTGATCACCCGATTTTACACAAACTTAGCGCATCTAAACGTGTGCTATGTCGAATGTCACTGTGGAATGTCATTTGCTTGACAAAATTGCGTAAACACACATTCATTTGTGCACCTTACTTATGTTATAAACGGCGTATTCGTTCACATACATGTGAAAGCCACAACTTCGTTCTTGCATTTCCAAAAACACCTTGCTCACGTTATAAACGACATATTCGTTCACGTACACGTATAAAACCCATTATGCTAGCTGATGATAGTATGCTCGCTCTTACGGTATACGATTCCTATGGCATTCTCGCTGGAAATTTAAACGCTCTATATTCGCGAATATTTCTTAATTGTTTGGAGTAGCGTAGTTTTAAATACATAACGGGAACTAGCAACAAGCGCCTGTTGATATCGTTTAATATAAACAGCAATAAAACGAATTGATAGAATTAATAGGCGTGGTACATACAACCATAAAAAGATAAAGAGGAACGGATAAGCATGCGACATATTGCGTATATGGTTATACCAATACAAAATATAAATAATTATCTGCATATTTTCTACTAATTGTAGGCTTCCTACAGTGATTATTTTTGATGATATCCTACAAATAACAGGAATGTTAATTGCAGCCAAATATTTTGTCAAAATATCCTTGATTAAGCTAGAAAAAAAACAGGGATTATTTTTCCGTGATGAGATGTCAAATATATGCTATTTATAAGCAGAGCATTGCAGTAAAAATAAAAGAATTTTTAACGTGTCTTACATAAAGAAAAAAACATTAAAATAGAATGTGAACTCCGTGAGAAAATCATATTACATTTGCAGGCAGTAGCATTTTGAATTATGCATATATGTATAATGGAATAATGGCGTTTAAATCAATATTTTACAATCTATACATCGGGAAAAATGTAGGATGAATGAAATAAGGTAGTTTCTTTCAAATTGCATGATTTTTATAACGTTAGAGGCAAAATTTTTAGAGAAAATGTCTTAGATGTTTCTATAGAGGAGTGTTAATCATTTACAGCAACTCTTTTAAATCTGTTGAGCTGTTTCAGTTTGGTCAAAGTTTTCTCTAATAACAGTTTCCAAAGTAGGTAACATTTTTGAGATTATTAGATTGGTCCAAACTTGAAAATACAATATGTATAAGAATGTTCTAGTCACAAATTAAGTAGTAATTGAGTTTAAGCACGATTTAAGAGAACGTACGAGGGTAGATTGACAAGTTTCTGGAATCGCAACGGAAATCAAATCAAGGTTAAATGCCGTTCTTGAGAATTCATCATCTTCATTTTTCACCGTGAGTTTTTGGGTTACGGAATTCAAGGATGGCCGCACGCATACAAGTGATGAACCACGTTCATCCGAAAACGGCTACCACGCCAGACATTGTGGATAAAATCCATGACATAGTTTTGGCAGATCGCCGAATAAGTGTGAAATTGAGAAAGAAGTGGGCATCTCTTATGAAGGAGTAGTTCATATTTTACGTAATGAAATACGTTTAAAAAAGCTTTCTGCAAGATGGGTGCTGGATTTGTTCAATTCGGAGCAAAAACGCATTCGAGCTCGAACCTCAGCCGATTGTTTGGAAGTGTTCACGAGGAATCCAGCGGATTTCAAGAGACGATTCGTGACCATGGATAAGACCTGGATTACTACACACCAGAAACAAAAATACCATCAAAACGGTGAATTGAACGCGGTGAATCGGTTCCGAAGGGAGCAAAGACCATTCACTCAACTGGACGGCATCGGTTTTTTGGGATGCAAAAGGAATTTTGCTAATTGATTATCTTGAAAAAGGAAAAACTGTTACCGGCCAATATTGCACAACAATTTTGGACAAACTAAAAGCAGCAATTCAGGAAAAACGCCCGGTAATAGTAAAAAAAAGTGTTGTGTCACCACGACAATTCAAGTGCAATCGCTCAGCAAAAATTGGCAGAATTGAAGTTCGAAATCCTTCCGCATCTGCCTGATTTGGCTCCCTCGGACTTCCACCTGTTCCCGAAACTCAAAACATTTCTGGGTGGAAAGAGATTTTGGTCGAATGAAGAACTGATAGAGGCTATAAACGATTGTTTTAGGAACCTCGAAGAAAGTCACTTCCAGGAAGGAATCGAGAAGCTAGAGAATCGTTGGACCAAGTGTGTTGAGTTTCGAGGGGATTATATTGAAAAATAAAATATAACTTTAATCCGATTTATTTTATTTTCATTGTCACTCCGGAAACTACCATCGTATTTGACGTAAATTCTGAAGATATAAGAATGAACCAACTTTAGTGTACAGTCAAATCAAAATTGAGAAAGTATCACATTTAGAGAGGATTAACGTGAAGATATAATGTGTGAGAGACAGTAAACAAGATTTAAAAAATAAGATTACCGTCGTTGATAATCACATGACGAAACAATTACTTCCCTACTTTTTCATTTAGTTTATTTTCATAAATTTATAATATACTTTGTGAATGTTTTTAAAACACACATAAAAGTTTTTTGAATAAATTATTGTCTCTCGAAGCGGTATAGTATCGAAAAAATCTCATCCGAGAAAATGTTAGTTTTTGCCTTTAATATTCTTTTCAACGAAATTACACCAATTTAAAAAAAGGTGAAATAATTTCATTCTAACAAGAGCAAAATAAAATTTTTCTAACACAATATGGCAAAGAAGTTATCTAAAATGAGCGAATTCAGTAAAGTAGGAGGTAGGAGAGTAAATATTCTATCTATAATAAAGAAAATTATCGCCGAATTTAATCTGGACGGAACGTGTTATTCTAAACGCTTTCTATTTTTCGTTTACGGTTTTGTACCAGCTACAATTATTGGAAAACCGACTATAGTTGTTGGATTACATCGTATATCGTTAGTGTCGACGAATGTCGCTCAAACATATTTCATGCAGTATTTTGCCAATTAACAAGAGATATGTGTAAAACAAAACAATATTTGCTTGCAATAAAAAATTATGTATCTATCTACAAATACCTGAATCAGCGATTTGAATCCGTTTCAGTACAATCCAGATATCTCGAATTGATTGTACATTTTCAAACATAAAATAGTGCAATGGAAAATGGAAAATTTGAGTTATTCCAGTACATTTTTAAATATATTTTTGATAATTCGTCTACTTTCATGTATGATAAGCTTCATAGCGTTGAATTCTGTTCAAATTACGTATTATTGTGCTCTACAAAATAAAAAGGAATCGCAAATGTACAACCAATTTGAATTACAGTCGATAAGAGATACTTTTGAAAATTTCAGCCATGTTGGACGCTCGGTTGTTTTTTAACAGTCACTTATGTCAATCGATGTTTCTGTTTCTGTAAAAATGAAAAAATTAAATATGGAGCCGTACCAGCTTGGTTGACGATGAAAGCTTGGGGCGGTCAAAAATTGCAACCACTACCGACAAGATCGGGAAAGTGCACTAAATGGAACAAGGCGACCGTTGAAATAAAATTAGAGTAACAACAAAGGCTGTGGGCATCTCGAACGAACGTGTTTATCATATGTTGACTTAAGGTTTGGGCATGAAAAAGCTCGTTGAGTGCCGCGCTTGCTCACTCGGGACCAAAAACGTAATCCAATTACCATTTTCAAAGCCCTATTGAAGCGGTTCAGCGAAAGTCGATGTTGCATCGCTAGATGTAGATGAGCTGGATACATCTGTCTTCTGACCAGCACGTCAACGTAGACTACGAAGGGTGAATCGGCTCCGAAGAAGGCGAAGACTGTTCCATCGACCGGGAAAGAGATGACTACAGTCGACTATCTTGCAAAAGGAAAAACAATAACAAGGAAATACTACGCATCATTACTCCACAAGCCATGCAGATGGAGCTGTCTGGTCTAGTGAAAAAGGCAAAACTAGTGTAAACGACCTAATAGATGAGAAGCCACAGTATATCTGAAAAGATCGCGGTGGGATAAACCAAAGGTCATCTCAAATTCATTCGTACATAATGCAGCAAATTATCCTCATGCTTATAACAGAATAGTGTTCAAACAAAAGTGAACTTAATGTAGAAGTACATATGAAAAAATTGCCTAGGAAACAATAACCAAGATAATGCTAATAAATAGCTCCTGGTATTGATGGAATCACTACCAGCAAACGCAATATGAGAAGAAAAAAAGGATTAAAGCTTCTTGCTTCTGGCGACATTGCTCTTACATCTCTTAATTTATGCCACTAATCTTCAAAAACAGCAATTGAGATATTTTCTGGCGGCACCTAGTTCCAGTAGTTATAGTCATGCCGTCCTAGATAGTAGAAACCGGATACAGATGCCACTTACCCATACAATAATATAACCGTACAACGTTTCATAAACATTTTCAAAAGATACCGGTTAATGTAATCCTTTTTTTGCTTTTTTTTTTACTATTTACCACGTGTACTTTAAAACTTTATAGTTTTTTTAATATATAATAAATAATAATAAAAAAAGTGACAAATAAACTTAAATATCAACTCATTAATTATTAACCTACATAAAAATAATCTCTATTAATTACATTATTAAAGAAATAATTTAATTATACTGCAACATTAAAAAAAAACTTTTTCATTAGTTCATTCAGTTGTTTCTAATTTAAATTTTTATCTTGATAGTTTATTTCTATTAAATAAATATTTTCTTAGGGTTAGAAAATCAAGAAAATCCAAGACAGAAAAATGTAGGAATGAAAAAAAGGGTCCAGATTTCACAAAGTTTTATTGAGAAATTAGGCGACCGGTTTCGTCTTCAAAATACACATCAGGCCAGTTACAAGGATATCCAATAAAAGAAAAATTACAATAATGGAAAGAAAAACCTAAAGTTTAAATAATTAAAATTAGGCGCAAGTGAATCAACTAAAGAATTTTTTTTTTTTTATGTGGTGTTATAATGAAATTATTTCTTTAATAATGTGATTAAATAGGGATTATTGTTACGTAGTTTAATAATTAGTGAGTTAATATTTAAGTTTATTTATCCCTTTTTCGTTATTATTATTTCTTATATATTAAAAAAAACTATAGTTAAATTAGTACACGTGGTAATAAAAAGAAAAAAAAAATACATTAACCGGTATCTTTTGAAAATGCTTATGAAATGTTGTACGTTACATGTTATATCACTGTATTGGAAAGTATGGCATCTATATTTCTTTGCCTGTCGCTGGACAGCATGATTACATCCATTGGCACAAGGTGACGCTGGGAAATATTTCAGCGATTCCATGAACTTTAAACAAGGTAAGTGCAATTAATAATGCGGACATAAAATACAATTATTTCGTTACAGGTATATACTTCTAAGTAGAGAAAAAAACGCTAAAAAATATTTCTTTTGATTTAAAACAATTATTGCATTGTGGATAATTGAAACAGTAATTGTCTTGAATTGAGGGGGGACACCTTGATACAAGTAAACGTTTCTCTACGTGTAACACTATTGTTGTTTGTTCAACAACAATATTGCATGTAACCACAGTAAGTAACTACAGATATTTTGCTTTTTTCGCTACAATGTGTCACTCATTGCCATACTGCGTGTTCGCAAAATCTATTAAAACTTGAACTATCAAAAAATTGTTTCTGTTACGTTTATTGTAGTAAGATCTACGTATATGTTTCTTGCGAGAACCATAAATGGGGGGTAGACATTACCACAGCACGTTAACTACAAATACATTGTATGCCTTACCACTACATTTCTCTCAGTGTGTAAACGTCATAGGTGTGATTCATAGGCCAAAGGTGTCCCACTTAGATGTGTTTCTAATAATTTTTATTTTCTGAAATATTTCAGTTGGATCATTTTCAAAAACTTACACCGTGTGTAACACCCACACGATAAATCAACAAGTTTACTTGACCTTCTACTGCACACGCTAAACGTAAACTAATTCTTTTAAAGCAAAATGATGGATTTTCGACTTGACACTGATGAATAGTGGTCGTCTCTACTTGCTATTTGAAAAACTAACGTTCTAGAATTTACACGCATTTGAACACGTTTTTTTTCGAGTGAAGGTGATAACATTGTGAAAAGCTAATTGTTTTCTATTTCAAGCAGAGCAAATGTGTTTACTCGAGATACATTCTTAGGATTGTAGAATGGGAAATATGTATACACCAGTGTAGTTATAGGGTATTTGTAATGCATTTTCAGTTACTTATTAGGTAGCTTATTATCTTCAGTGACTGCCTATTTTGTTTCGTCTTTGTTGCGCTGATGGTACTAACATTAAGGTGAACCCGGGCAAGAGTACGCAGAGGATAAATGTACGGAACAAACACTGTGGCTGTATATCAAATGTATATAAATATTAGAATTTGCCCTAGATAACCTTTTTCACTCGCAACTTTACACAAGTGACTTGCATACCCTGTAGTTCTTCATTAAATAGCCAAAAGTTAAAACAGAATTCGTGTGTTGAAACTATAACTTTAGCTATATCGTTGGTAAGTGTCTGCAAAAATAATATCGTCTTGAAGTTTTAGAAATTATATTTTGTTAGAAAAGCACTTGAAGTACTGTTTTAAAAAAGCATAACCTCAAAGAGTTCATTAATTTGGGATGTTGGATACAGCGCGTCTCACAGGGAACTGGATCCGACGTTATATGAAAGAGCAAACACTGGAAAATTCTGAAAACTTAGCAATACACTAAAGCCTACCTGTACTATTGAACCAAAATATTTTTAATAATCTATCATTTTCGGTCATACCGGAAGTAGCTGTCAACGTTATTTTAAATGGAATACCCGATATATTATTATACATACTTTTGAATCCCTAATTCAATTTTAAGGTATTTGATGGAACAATTATGTTGCTATTTCTAACCATATTTGAAATATTTGCATTCTTCGGCAGAATGCAATTTTTGACAGATGGGCGAGACGTGTCTGAATGAGGACACCGTATATTTCACTAGAATTTGGTTTAGGTACAAACGAAACAAGCGATAGGTACAAGATTCAATGAACACATCAGCTGCTACAGGTACGGGAAGACAGAAGCGTCAAATGTAGCACAACACGTAAACGAAATCGGGCATAATATTAAATTAGAAAACCTGAAATTGATTAAGAACGTAATTTCGCCGCGGAAATTAGATGTGTCCGAAATTATTCACAATAAAAGGAACACAAATCTGTTGAATAGAGATAATGCATCGCTTTATTACTCTTGACTTTTTGATTTATTACGGTAAAACGGCCATATGGTTTAAGTAACGTCTACATTGACAAGAGACCCTCCCTGTCCGTGGTTTTAGTTCTTATGGTGTAGGCGGAAGAAACACGAAGAGAAAGAACGTACTATCGTCTTGCTCTACTTTTATGAGGATGGATCGACCACATGTCAGCGCTTAGTGCTGCAATAACAAGGGACCCCCTTTTCGTTTTTTTCGTATATTTTGCATGTTTTAGTATTAAGCGGTAAAAGTCGGTGCTTGTACATATTGCAGTGACATTTTTGAATAAATATCAATTAAAAATTGTATTTTAATAAATTAAATTAAAACAATTATGCTAAATTATCTCAGGGTTTACTTTTTATTGTAATGTGTGTGGGAAATTTCACTTATTGACTTTTTGCAATCAAACTATTTGATAGAAAAATGAAACGATTCAATAATTTTAAAGAGAGACAGTGATTTATTAATAATAATTTTGATATAAATTTAAAACAAGATAATATATTTCTTTCAGACAATAGTAGTTGTACAAAAACCTATCGCAAACCCTAACCGATAGCTATTTATAAGTTAAATTGTTAAGTTGAAATTTTATATTTTTCAAATTGGATTTTATAATTAAATGAATGGATTTAGTTTCAAAACTTTATTTATTTATTTGGCCAAATTTTTAATAATGTTCGGTACCTGTGCACTGATGTGTTACTTCGGCATCTGTTTCTTTGGATCGTAACCGGTCTTCAATAGATGGACTGGAAGCTTGGTTTTCGAGTCTTGATATGTATTTACAAATTACAATTGCGAAAGGCTTTTGACATGTCCTACTGCAGCTTATTCGGAGTAAAATTTCATTTATATTTAAGTATTTGTGGAAATTATCGAGGAACTTTAAAATTAGTTATGTGTCGATGCTTGAATATTTTCTCTTTGCTCACTTTTTGTTTTCTGAAGCCTCAGTCGAGTTTATTTCCATAAATAAGCTTGCCTCTTGTATCTCCATTTGAAATTCCCTTCGCTTCCGTGGTTACGGTAGTTTGATGTTGTAGGTACGGTAGTGCAACATAAATCTGGTTACCATGAAAACGATGATTTTTAAATCCATTAACTGTAGTGTTTAGCAAATTGCCTATCCAATTTCGATACATTTTCAATTAATTGTTTTTAAAGAAATATAATTTATATTGTTTTAAATTTATATCAAAATTATTATTAATAAATCACTGTCTCTCTTTAAAATTATTAAATCGTTTCATTTTTCTATTAAATAGTTTTATTGCAAAAAGTCAATAAGTATGATTTTCCACGTTTTACAATAAAAAGTAAACCCTGAGATAATTTAGCATAATTTTTTTAATTTAATTTATTAAAATACAATTTTTAATTGATATTTATTTAAAAATACCACTACAGTATTTGACGCCCAACGTGGGGCATCAAATACCGAGTGATATTTTTGAATAAATATCAAATAAAAATTACATTTTAATAAATTAAATTATCAAAATTATTATTAATAAATCACTGTCTCTCTCTGAAATTATTGAATCGTTTCATTTTTCTATCAAATAGTTTGATTGCAAAAAGTCAGTATGTGAGATTTCGCACGTTTTGCAATAAAAAGTAAACCCTGAGATAATTTAACATAATTTGATTAATTTAAATTATTGAAATACAATTTTTAATTGATATTCATTCAAAAATATCACTACAATATATATTTTTCTCGAGAGCAGCGATAAATAAGCATGGCAGAATTAGGAGAAAATTTTTTTCTCACATCATTCGGTCACGTGGCTGACGGTGAAGACTCACGTGTCTTCGAAACGGCTGTTCCGAAATAATTATTCATTTGTATGGTGCGGAGTGTGTCGATACCTACTACCACAGTCGTTACTACGATTATTAACTGCGCCTTCGTACTTTCACGTTGTTACCATACAATTGACGAGTTTATGCGAAAAGTAAACAAAACAGGTCCTCACAGTTTATATTCATATTTTTAGAAAATTGTATAATTACAAATAAAAATGTTATTTTATTAATTTACAAGAAATTATAAAACCTACGCATCAAACTTGAAATAGTCACTTATTTAAAGTTTGTAAGCACATATCAGCACATATACAACAAAAAATGGACACGTGCATTTCTACAGTGTGTCCCTGGGTTGACGCATGAATAGGTGGGTATGGCAGACAGAAAATTATTGAGTGGAAATTTCATCTTTTTTGGGGTACAGCCATGCTTGAATAGTAATTTATGCTATAATTTTATTGTTGTAAAATCAAGTAGATCTTAGAAATTTACAAAAAAGGAATATTTTTAAATAGTAAAGTGTATTTTTATAGGAGATACGATAGGAGGATTATTAAAAACAATATTCAGAGCAATAAATTATGGTAGTACTGATTGTGAGTGTGAGTTCGGAATACTTTTATTTAAATTTAATAATTTTCTGTCTGCCTTACATATCCATGCATTAATTCAAGGACACGCTGTATATATAAAATTGATGTACGCAAATCAACCGATACAACATCATAATTTAATTGGATTTTTCAGTACTTATTGGCAACTCATAAATAAGTTAGGTGCGTAGTCTTGCCTAACCTTACTCTACAATAGAAAAAGCAAGTCTAATTTGATTTGTATCTTCAAATAACTTTTTAAATATAGTTTGGATTAATAAAATGTTCAACTGAAAATTATGTCAAATCAAAAAGTGTTTAGCGAGATAATATACAAAACTTACGAGGATGTAAAAAATTAGGGTGTAATTTAATTATTATAGCATATATGACACAAAACACAATAAAAAATTGATTTTAGTCATGGTGGTAAAATTAGAAATACGGGGTACAAGAGCGTTGAAGGTTATACTTAAAAAATTGCATGTAACACCGTTGCACGATTTTTAAAGTTGATAAGACCCACATTCCACGATAATGCAGATCGCGTGCAATAGTCGGTTTATATTTAGCGTAAATTGTTCTACCTCCTTTTCTAATTTTCTTTTTTCAATTAGTACATGTATTCTTCTAAAAATATTCAACATGCCATGCCGATAGATAAGATTAATCACTCTTCATTTGCTCATTCATTAAGCAATCGAGTGAGTCAGTCGATATATCCGTATATCATAACTTTTTACGGTTAAAGTACTCAAATAAGTTACAATAGAAGCGCTTGAAAATAACTAAGGATTAAGTAGAAGTGGTAAACTGCATCTCTTACATTTGCGACCGCAACTGTTATATAGGAATCATTCTTAAAGTAAACAAAACAAAGTTTGCTAACTAATTTTGTAACTATCTCTTACGCTATCGCTCTTTTAGACTTCCTCCTGTTTGACCAAAAGCTATTTTATCGGAAATTAAGCGCGCTGCCGCACCTCGACGATCGCAAACTAAAATTGAACCGGGCACTATTTTATTTGAATTGCCGTATTTTATTAGGATAACGACCTTTAACCCGAAAAGCTGAGCTTAGACTGAGTATGTCGGAGCTTTGGCGCGCTTTCAAGTATCGCCGCGTTTAACTTTGATTAGTAAATTGATAAAGGCGCACGCGTGTCAGAGTGTGCACGTTTTACGAAAATGTGATAAGAGTTCTGAGTGGCGTGGCCATTTATGAACTTGAGGCGCCATCTATCAGGTGTAATGGGAACTTTGCGAAATAAAGAAGTGTCTGTAATAACGTGTAGAGGGAGCAAGGGAGAAATGTCGTAGGGTGGTTAGTCGATTAAGTAAAATTTGGCTCATGGTCGCTAGAGGGCACTGGTCCGAATCCGGATTAAATTTTTAAATTATAAAAGCAAAATAGAAAAAAATGAGGAATTAATTAAAGCAACAGATAAGGTAGAAAGCTGTTATTTGAAAAACAATCCGGAAACAAATAAAAATTGTTATCGTTATTATTAGGTTCTTCAGGAATGCTTTTTTTCATGTAAACTATGTTTTTAAAATAGCATGAATAAATTTTAAAGATATCTTTTGGATCATTTAAATCTCGTGTTTTCTTACAATTTATGGTTTCTTTTATGCGTTAGTATCTTACTAATAAAATATGTAATTAAGAAAAAATTGTAACGTGATTGTTTTCGATCAGGATATCTGCTGTTATACAAATTTGTTGCTTTTTGGAAATTATTAGGTAAATAAATTATTAAATCTTTAACTTACTTTTACTAACTAAACGGATGATATGTATTTAGTTATTCTACTTGTGTACTTTGTGTTCTTATTATTATTACGTGTTTTATTGTATAAAGAAAAGATTATTGCTGCATTCGGAATGTTATAAACTCTGAAAATATGCAATAGAGTACATGCTATATAATTAAAAAAAAAAATAATATAATTTAATTTCAAAGTTTTCTAATATTTTACACTGCAGGGCTTCTTTGCATCTGTTTTATCATTACTATATGTCTTTTGCTTTCCTCGGAAGCAAGGGAGTACCACAAAACGTACAGGGAATATATTTGTTATATAGGCTTCGGATTTTATGGCAAATGCATATCTTGTATTTTTTGCATATATGCCTACCCTTTTTCATTTTAATGTATTGAAATGTTTTTCTCAGGGGATTTTGGGGAAATTGTTAAATTTTCTAATTTTAAACTAAATTAACTATTCTTAGTTGGTTCGGAAGTATCCCTGGATACCCTTTTGGCAATTTTATAACGAATTTCCAAATTAATAAAACGAAATTAACGAATTTTGAAATTATAAATGTAACTAACCTTGAAATTTAACCCTTTTTCTCTCCAAATAAATACTTTGATTTTACAATCGAGCACTTTAAATTGGGATCGGAGTTAAGAAACACTTTAATTCAACGAAGGCTGAATAAAGATATGAAAATTTAATGGCGTCGCTCATCTTTCTTTTATTTTAAATCGCGAAAGACCGGCGATTGTTTTGTTCCACAGCCAATTTTGATAATCTAACCCAAATAGACTCTTTTACGATGAATTTCGATGAAATGAAATTATTTGTAAAAGAAAGTAGCATGGAAGAACGCATGCAGGAACTCTACCAGCTGACAGTATGCAATTTCTATGACCTACAGCTGGCTGACAAATATTAAACGTGAACATTCTCCAACAATTTACTTAAACCTTTCGGATAAAGATTTAATTGATGAAATATTGTTAAAAATACCTTTCAATTTACGCTCTTGCTTATTTTAGACGATTTCTACATGAATTTGGACGAATTACGTGAATAGGAAAATTAACTGAAGAGTAGATTTGTCCATGTTACCTTACAGTCGTCGTTATCTGGACTTATATTTAATATTTAACATCAACGCCCTAAGGCCAGTTGGCTGGGGGGAAATGGTAACCAGGAAATTTTCATTTTTCTCCGCAAGAGGGATATTTATTTACCAACGAGTGGCTAACCTGGCCATCTTCCTCGTTTAGAGGTTGACAGCTGAAGCTGTAGTAAATATTACAAAATCGAGCCCCCAGGATGACCGTTAACGTCCCATAGTATATCAGGAATGCTAGGATCAGGGAGGATCTAGGAGTTCCCAGTGCAGCAGAACATACCAGGGAGTTGGCCAGAAGAACAAGGGGACGAGCACAAACACGGAGACTCTCCTCGTGAGAGCGTCCGCTGCTAAGAGCTAAAGTCAGAAGAATTGGTGATTGAATACTGAATTTGGAGACTGAGGAAGTGATCTCAAGGGTGAACCACATACCAACTTGAACTGGCCACCCCGATGATCATCGTTATAAATTGCTAGCAGTATGGGGAGACTGCCAAGGAGTGATAAAGGAGCTCAAAGACAAAAGTCCGGCTCCGCTAGGAGGAATTGACCATTAGACATATGCTGAAATTTTGTAAAAGTGGGAAATTGTTGAAAAAAAAATACATTTTCGAAAATTAATTGAATAATTATGTGAACTAAGAGTTCGGAAGTATTCTAAAATACTTTTTCGGCAATTTCAACGAATTTTAATATCAATTAATGAGATTTCTAACGAAATTTAAAATTGAAAATGTGAGAACTAACCTGAATTTTATGACGATGTCAATATAAACTCTATGTTTATATTACATTGGCAGGAAACTTGCCTATTATTAACCACCAACCTTCACTTCTAACTTGAATTTACAATATGATTTTGAAGTATTAACACTTGCGCAGCCAAAATATGAGTTATCTCGATAAAAATTTGTCTCAAAGTGAGAAAATCAATTGGCGTCCCTCCATTCCTTTATTTTAGTCGCGATGGAGATTGTTTTATCCACAGCAAATTTTGATATTTTCTTTCCAAATATAATTTAACTGTGAATTTTGATGAATAAACAAAAATAAATAATATGGCACAATAAAATGTACGTAGTGACGTGACTCGATGACTCAAAATATATTACTCTGTGCTACAATATTAAAACTTACTGACGTTCTTGACAAAAAACATGACGAAACATATTTAATTTACAAATTTATGCTTGAAACACCTGTGAATTTACGCTGTTATCTGTTATAGGAATATATTCAATTAATTTTGAGGATTTACGCTCCGAAGGAAATGACTAAAAGAGGAATTTCTTTCCCATTACCCCAGGTTTGTCGTTGGCTGAAGTTAAATAAACTTCCTAGTACCTCTACTCCAAGGATCGGAGGCTCGGGGAGGAGTAAGAGCTTCCGAAAAAGAGCTAATAGCCGCTAGAGGGAATTTCACATTGAATGAGTGGCCATACTGAATAATACTGTATGTGCTGCAATGACAGCTGCGTTCGACGATGTAAAATTTATAACACTTCAATACCTATTATTTGTTTTCTCTGTTGTGTCCAAAACTCGACTCATAATCTCAACTTCTTTTATATAGAGTTAAATTAATTAAGCAGCTTGACAGCGTATTTGCTCATACAGTTGCATTAGCTTAACAATATCACGTCTTAAATATATAGCAAAGAAAGCTATTGAGCGCAACTAATAGTCTCCCATAGCGTTCGTGTTATATTACGATAATCCGGGCTAACTTTTCTGTTCGTATTAGAGTCAAGGCAAGTTCATTCTCCAGTATGGAGAATCGTTACACCCCATTTACGCGATTCATCAATTTATAGTGTATTGCACTGCATGAGCTGAAAGCTTTTGTCGGTTCTCGCCTGGTGTCTAGTAAAAAGAAAAATGCGAAAAAAGTGAAGGGTGAAGTATAAAAAGAAAATGTAATAGGCACTTTACCTCTTATACTTGGTTTTTATTGTATCTAACGCGATATGGATGAAGTTTATTAATGATTTTAGCGTACCTTTAACGCCAAGTATATTGGAAGCAATTGTGCATTATATTCTTAAAATGTTTGCTATTAACTTATGACTTGTGTACAATAAGAGGTATACAATAAATGGCTCGGTAATAAAGGAAGGAGGGAAACATTTTTGCTCTGAAATAAACTAAATGCATCCTTGTGTATTGCGATCAATTCATGAGGATGCTAGCTCCATACCTTATCTGTGACAATGGTTCTCAAACTTTTTTTTCAAAGGGCCCCCCTTAAGGTAAGAATTTTGTTCGAGGCTCCCTCATAATAAAACGGCGACTGTTAGGAGTTACGCCACTGTTACTGGCATTTTTCTCCTAGTCGTAAAGTACCAAGTTTAAAAATATAAAAATCTTTCTGTTTTTATGTTTTGACATATATTTGAATATATAATTATATTTGAAAATCCATATTAAAAAGATCAACCAATGTAAAAAAAGAAATATTTAAACTTTATGTTTACCAATATTTCCAGCGACTGGCTGCTACCTCCGCCATCTACCACCACGTAGCACAATTTCTTCTTTGTTCTTCGCGTTTTACGGAAGTTTTCACCATATTCGAGAAAGTGCTAGATGGCACTGGAGCTTTTTGGAAGTTTCAGATTGGCTTTATATAAGAAGCGAAGCGCGACGAGTCATCATTTCCAACTTGTGTGCTGTGTTGTTAGCTACTGAGTGCAATATCGGTTATTTTGAAACTTATCATATTATATCATTACAACCATCTACGTCTGGAAGTGACAAATATAAAAAGAAAAATAGATTGTACAACGATGAATATCTTAAATATGGTTTTACCGTTATTTTCAATAAACCACAGTGTGTTGTATGTGAAGAAGTCTTGTCAAAAGAAAGTATGAAGCCATCAGAGCTACTTCGACATTTAAATAGCAAACATCCAGACAAAAAAGAGAAACCCGTGGAATTTTTCGAAGGAAAACTAAACTCCCTGCACAAGGAGCAAGCCACTTTTATATCAAGAACCACTCATAACGAACAAGCATTACTAGCATTACTTATCGAGTTGCATTTCGCATTGCGAAATCCAGTAAGCTTCATACAATTGCTGAAGATCTGATCCTACCAGAAGCTGTTGAAATGGTGTAAATAATGATTTGTGAAAAAGATGCTGCAAAGTTAAAAACAATACCGCTGTTCAACGGTACTATCCAAAGAAGAATAAGTGACATGGCAGAAGATATTCGAACACGAATTGTTGAAAATATTAAGAAGTGGACGAATCTACAGATATTTCTAACTGTCCCCAGTTTGTAGCATTCATGAGATACGATACGAAAAATGGTATTACAGAAGATATTTTATTTTGTACGCCATTTGAGACCAATACGACCGGAAAATGTTTATTTGACACTTTAATGCAAAGTACTGATAAGTACAATATTGACTGGTCGAAATGCGTTGCTATATGCACTGATTGCGCCAAGGCTATGGCAGGACATCGATCCAGTCTTATTGTTAAATTACAAGAAGTAATGCCAAATGCTACATGGGCACACTGTTTTTTACATCGAGAAGTTCTTGCGTCAAAATCTTTACCTCCTGACATGGATTGTGTTATGAAAAGTGTTATTAAAGTTGTGAATTCCATCAAAGGTACAGCGTTACAGACTCGTATTTTTAGAAAAATTTGTGAAGACATCCTCATATGTGAATCTTCTTTATCACACATAACTAAGATGGCTTTCGAGGGGTAACGTCTTGAAAAGAATTTTCCAGTCAAAATCAGAACTTTTGATGTACTTGCATGATGAAACATCGGAATATGAGAACCTATTATCCAGTCCTCTTTAGCTTCTTTGACTGACTTTCCTTGCTGATGTTTTCGAACACTTAAATATTTTGAATAGTAGCTTGCAAAGCTGCAATGTTAATACAATAACAGTCACGAATAAAATTAACGGATTAAAAAAAAAATTATTTATGGTCGACTTCAATTGGGAATTCCAGTGCATTCAAGAACTCATGGAAGATTTAACTAAGTACAGTGCGATAAATTGTAAGCATGCTTTTGCAGATATGCAAATCAGTTTGCACAACTTGAGGCAACAGCTCTGCGACTATTTCCCCAAAGAAATTCAAAAGAGTTACGATAATTACAGATGGACACTAAATCTGTTTTTAAACAATTCTTTTCAGCATGTTGAGATTGCAACAAACGTGAAGGAACAACTTATTGAAATATCAAATGATGGAATGTTAAAACTAGAATTTTTTTCGTAGAACCCAAATCAGTTTTGAGCCAAAAGAATGCAAGAATACCCCCAGCTCGCAGACGAAGCTGTAAAGTGTTTGGTTCCATTTGCAACATCATATTTATGCAAGTTGAATTTCTCGTCTATGATTGTCATCAAAACAAAAGTGAGAAATCGTCTCGAAATTGAAAATAATACCATTGTGTGTGTATCAAAGACAGAGCTCAGATTTGAGATGCTAGTTTTTAGAAAACAGGCACATACGTCGCATTAAGATTTTTTTATTTTGTAATTTTTTTATGTATAAGAGTGTTAATGTTTTCGATTATATTCCACAAGGTGCTCGAGCAGTCAAGGTCATGTTCCTGAATATGCGATAAAACTTAGGTTAGTTAAGTGTTAAAGCATTATTTTCTTATATGTTTTCATTTACGTATCGAAAGTTGGAAATAAATGTTTTAGTAAGGCGTTTTCTTCTATTTTGGAAATCCTCTCGCGACCCCCTCAGTTCTTTAACGCGACCCACACTTTGAAAACCACTAATCTATGGAATAAGAGTCGTAACAAGAAATGTGGTAAAACACTAATTAATATGGAACGAGAGCGCATTTGTATTGACTGGAGTCACCAAAATTTCTAATATAATAAGGTATAGAAAATGAACAATTTAAATTACTACTAAAATTTTTATTAAAGTTATATTATTGCTCTGTAGCGGCACAGGTGACAGGGGTCTAATATGTTCCAGAATTTTTCTCAAAATTATAGCTATACAAGCAAGGTTACTGCCATTAAATCGGGTGCGCCAGTAGTGTGTGGAATTTAGCGTGAAAACTACCAAAGATGGCGAAATGAGATTTTCTGTACCTGTATACCATACTGTATGTTGTAAAATTACTTACAAATACACAGGATGTTTCAAATTTCCGCAACCGCCTTCAACTTTTTTATTTTAAATAGGTTGCTACACTTTTTGTTAGTAATCTTGATAACCCCTTAAATTAGCTTGGCAATGATATATGGTTATATGTACTTCCGATAATTACTCTTGGCTATATTGCAAATTTGATTAAAATTTTGACAATTGCAGACTCTGGCGTTTTAAGATCTAACCTAAAACAGTTGTACACGCATAGAAACGTTTACTTGTATCAAAGCTGTCCGCCTTAAATCAAGACAATCACTGTTTCAATTATACGCAATACAATAACTGTTTTAAATCAAAAGAAATATTTTCTTAGCGTTTCTTTCTCCGTTTAAAGAGAGGTATATACTTGTAATGAAATAATTGTATTTCTTTGTTTAAGACAATTGCTAACTTGATTCAAAAAAGCGATTATTAAGTATAAAAAAATGGCCATTATAACACAGAACAATATTTTCTTAAGGATAGCAAATAGTTTTCTTAATACCAAAAAGAGTTGTTCATAAATCAATACTTCCATTTTCTTTAAATAAAGCATTTTTATTAAGAATTCTTGAAATGCATATTGTTTAACGGGTGATGAAAAGTAGTTGCACATCTTTTAACATTTCTTATGCTTTAATCAAAAACTATTAGAAAATATGCGATGGTTTAATCTTAAAACTAGAACTTTTGTTTACAATTATCATTAGGTTAAAATGGCAAAAGATCCACTTTCTTCAATTTTTCTCAGTTTGGATGGAACCTTTTGAATCATGGCTTGGATGTAATCTGGACTAATTTGTTTGAGCTACGTGCTAACTGATTCTCGTTGTCTGCGGTCCAACCCTTCTCATAAACGAGTCGACTAAGTTCTGCCCAAAAATCTTCGATGGGACGTGCCTTTGGAATATTTGGAGGATTCATTTCTTTAGGGACGAAAGCGATGTTATTTTGTGTTAACCATGTGGTAACAGTTTTCGCATAATGCGAACTTGCTAAGTCTGGCCAAAAGAGAATATCCTTGGTGAAATCTTTCAATAAATCGCTACAGTTTTGGTAGACATTTTGTCCTATACACTTCAGCATTTATTGCTGAATCACGCACACTTCTTATGAGGGGACTTGAAATACCGGCTTTTGAAATAGCAATCCAAACTAAAATTTTTGGCTCAAATTTTGCTTTACCTGCGAATCATACTTCGTGAGGAGCAGGGTTTTTATTTTTTGTGTAAGATCCAGCATTTTCAGCGATGTTAGTGTTACCAAAGGTAAAATATTTCTCATCATCTAAGATCAACACTTTTTGTGCAATTTTTAGATTGGTTCTCATCTTCTTACATCGAACCGGAATAATTTCCATTTGTTTATCCGTATATTTTGGTGCATTTTGTCTTTTATAATATTTTAGACCTTATTTTTTCAAATTTCTTGATATACAAGACTGAGACATTTTAAACTTTGCCGCCATTTGTCGTTGCGATATTCCAATCTTGTTTTCCATCAATTCCATCGTGTTTGTAACTTTACCCTTACTTAGCTTTTTCGCTCTGCCTTTTGTTTTCAAGTTAGTAGTAGGTTTGCTATCGTAAAACCGTTTTATGGTGCTCTACATGGTGCTCCGGCTAAAATTTTCTTTTGTAAAGTGTCTCACCACTTCCGCCAGGGTCCATCTTCCAAGGGCAGAATAAATACGTTCTCGCAAATTTTCAATAGCAGCAGTTTTCATTCTTACAATTAACAAATAATCGATTTTATGTTTAAGAGAATCGTTCGTACAAGACATTGACGTTTGACTCATTTGTAAAAAAAAATTCTACAGCCTACTACGCTAATTTTTCAAATGTCCAGCTACTTTTGCATCAGGCGTTATATGCACATTACTAATTGCGTCTACCTTGTTTAAAACAGTACGACATATCCGTCCATAATGCAGTAAATTATTCACATTGCTTGTGATTTTAAAAAGGCTACAGTAGGGGTTATCTACGGAATAATGTTCAAACAAAAGTGAACTTAATGTGAAAGTACACATGAAAAAAGTACCTAGAAATAATAACCAAGGTAATGTTAATAAATAGTTCATAGTATTGATGGGATCACTACCGGCAAAAGCAATATCAGAAAAGAAAAGCATTAAAGCCTCTTGCTCCTGGCCACCGCATTATTTTTACATCTCTCAGTTTATTCTACAGCTTCAAAAACAGCAACTGAAATATTTCCTAGCGCCACGGAACCAGATACCATACTTCTTCTCTAAAAAGAAGAAAGCATCTATCGTAGTAACCATTTCAATGGAGTAATAATATCAACAGAATAACATTTGTCAAAGTAACAGCATACCTTGAACCACAGAAATATTTTGCTTAGCGAATACATATTTATCTAGACTTTCAATAGCGAACGTTCCCAAAATGAGAACATACTAAAAATGTTTATTGAATTAATCATATTATTTGCATAAAATTTTTATAATTAACGATCAGAATAGTTTACATTTATGTATATTTTAAAACATATAAAAATTTTATGCAAACATTATGATTAATTCAATAAAAATTACACTTTTGAGTATGTCCCCATTTTGGGAACGTTCGCCATTGACAGGTGAAGTCAAATAGATGGAAAGAAAAATATATTTGTTTCAAACTGCTGAAGTTCTTTAAAAGAAAGAACTGAATTTGTTGAATCAAACATATCACGTATATTAAATCGAATAATGTTGTCAAAAAAATTATTCCTTAAAAAAAATATCTTTGCCGCCATTTAGAATTACAATTTGGTTGATTGGCTGGTTTTTAATAACGGATAGGAATCGGACTATGTCTTCTCCTCGGATAAAGAAGTATAATCTTAGACCCCGTGTCAATACAATGTTTGTCACGTTAAAAATCCCTATCAAAGGTTGGGATACTTCTGAATTCTGCAAAATTCTAGTAGGGTTGGATAATGGTCATCGTAATCGATGCTTAGAAGTGCGAGGTGTATTCCGTAACCCGAGGCCTCTCCCAACAATACAACAACAACACAATATAGTGGCATTTGCAAAAATATATTTTATATAAGACACGTGCAGTTAATGTTGCTGTTTATTTAAGCATTACTATGCATTCTTTCGTCTTTCTCGATTCGAATTTCACAAAGCGTGTTCAAATTTCGCTCAGAGAAAACGGATTCACCAAAGAGAATCTTCATTTAGACTTCGCAATAAGGGGACTCAGTCACGTACTATATTACACATGGTGTGTGTCACCCCTTCTCTCCCGCTAAAGTATACGCTCATCCTGCACAATTTGCATTCCAAATTCAGCGAAACTATTTTACTAGCGGTAATGTAAATAACTGTTTTCGGCTGAGAAGTTCCGAAAGCAACTGTAAAACGATATACGGACTGATCTCAATCGTCCAAGTGTGTAAAGAGACATTTTATGTCTCTAGCGTCAGCGTTCGTGTATGTTTAATGTATACACATTAGAAAGGCGCTGATATGCAGTATTTATCCAGGAATATGTACAAGGTGTGTCACATAAGTTAATTGAAAATTTAGATACAAATATACTTCATACGAGGTACATCTATACCATGATGTATAGAAATACACGTGGAAAGAATGGCTAGTAACAATAATTAATTAGTAGTAACAATTAATGCTAATATAGCTCATGGTATTGGTGGAATCATTCCCGGCAAAAACATCATGATAAGCCTGAGGAATCATTTGCACGTATAGATGCCGCTGTGCCTAGGCTCAACGCCCCCTTGCGTTTGGCAGCCCAGACATATTCAGTGCTGTTTTGGAGATTAGCAGCATAAACCGAGAGGCAAACGCAATTGTAGCAGCAGTAGATGGTGCTCAGAACCATGCTGATGACGCCGCGTAGGCAGAATCATGTTCATGTGTTAGCGCTATTTTCCCTGCTGCATTGTTTTTGCCGGGAATGATTCCACCAATACCATGAACTATATTAGCATAAATTTTTGGTTACTGTATATTTCGTTTAAAAGCTTTTCTCTTGACGCATAAATTTTACTCTATCGATGAATTTCCTAACTTCTAGTTCTTTTTATACCTTCCGCATGCCTGTCGCTCTAATTTAATTTTATAATTGTATACCTGAATCTACCTGTACTTTCGTTATAGTTTCTTCTGTTTTTTTCCTTTTTTTGCCTTTTTTTGTCACCTTTTCCCTTGACGTTTCTCAATAATGTACATTGTACTTGCCTTGTATATTATTGAAATAAAGTTATTATTATTATCATCAGCAGTAAAACTGAATTAAGAAGTTAAACCCAAAACTAACCTTATATAGCAAATAAATTACGCAATATGTAAATTTAAAATAAGCAAGGTAACCCTTAATTACACACATGGCTATAATTAAGCCTTAAATTGTAAATCTAAAGATCAGTAAACTCTAAATTGTAAATAGTCAGAATGACGTAAGTTTTTTTTTAAATTTTCAAGCATATGTAGAGCAACACTAGCTTTATCAAACCTTCGGAATTTGAGACGAGCCAAATGTTCTTTGTACCTAAAACTGATTGATTTTTTTGTCTGCCCAATATACACTTGATCACAATCTTTACTTGAAATTTTGTAAATTCCTGATTTATCCATATTATCCACTGGGTCGTTGAAACCTCCTAAAAGGTTTTTGAGGTTATTGTTTGAAGAAAAAACAATTTCGCGGTCAACTTTAGGAAATATTTTTTGAAGACCTTTCGTGTAACTTGGATAAAAGGGTAATTTAACATATTTCTTATTATTACGGGGGTCAATGCGTTCTAGTGTGCTTATATTTCTAATTCTTAATCTATTTTTATGTTTCCTAATAGTATTATAGACGACATTTTCAGAGAATCCGTTAAAGTTAGAAATATTGATTATTTCTTTTAGTTCATTTTGATATCTATCTTTAGTTAAAGGAAAATTGAGTAACCGATGTATCAAAAAGTTAATAGCCGAAAGTTTGTGTTCATATGAGTGATTAGAATCCTGTAAGGTAAATCTACTATTATTACTAGTAGGTTTTCTTTATACGTCTATATCTTATTTTTATTTCTTATTACTAACATATCGAGGAATGGAATCCTGTTGTTTGAACACTAGGGAACAGTGAACTTACGTCAAACGATACTAAAATCTCTTTGTCAGTAAACTCAACTTCTAACAATGATTTGATCTTTTCGTGCAGCGTTAGCTGCATTTTTTTGCATATTTTCCAAAATTTGAGTCTTACAAGCGGTACGGATAATTTTTTTTGTGTTACCATCAAAATTACTGATCGCGTTTTCTATGCCTACTATAATTTCTTCAACCAGGGGCTTATTAAATTTCAGGTTGAATTTCAAAGCTTCATTTAATAAGTTGATCTCTTCTTTGTGTCTCTCATTTATCGTTGCCACGGTAACCAACCCCTAGTAACACCACAAACCACTTGAATGCAATATTCAAATGCAGGACACGCGCCTAACGGTAAATAATTCTTTTACTTTCAATGCTAGATATGTGCATCATTATACAAAAATAGAGATATAAATTTCCTGTGTGGTGAAAACACAAAAAAATATATGGGGCTATTTAAAAACATTACATCTCCGTTGTGTTAATTAGATTGATTCATTTAATTCTAAAGTAGAAGTACAAAAAATTACAGTGTAAATTTCCAAGTTTGAACTCAAGCATATCACTTTCACACCGGTTTTACCCGAAACTATTCTACAATTCAATACCGTTACATCTAAAGTGAAATTCTCATTCAATTAGCATAACCAAATTTGTTACCTTTTATTGGTGGATGCGCCGGTGCGATTGCTCCATGTCTCCAGGCTAGAACTGCGTGCGGTCAATTTCCGGTAACTGGAAGAGGTGATGGCCATTCTTCGGCTGCCCCTGCCTCGCTCCCAATGTTCGGTCTTAGAACGCGGTTGTTTGATACTCATTTCGACACGCGCGAGGGTTAAGTGGCAAGATGAATAGCCCGTGTCGGTAAAGTGGTACACGGTACTACACGGAAGGTATCTTTTCGGCGTTGTTTGTCCGTTCTTTCGAATTAATGAGCACTTTGTGTATTGCCAGTTGAAGGCAAGTTATGCATTCTAAGTGTCGTTATACGTATAGAAAAGCTCTGATAGACTGACAACAATAATATAACAATAATGACTAAGTGGTTTATTTGAAATAAGTATAATAAGATTAGCTTACCTTCAGTAACTTTACTGCAGGCTGAAAGTTTCAGATCCCTTTCAATAATTTATACGTGGAGTTTAGGATATTCCGCAGATTCCGTAGATTTTAGCGAATTCATGTTTTGTAAAGTATGAATAACATTAATCTACTAGCTTTGTTATCCCAGAGGAAATTTCAAACTCCGAGGAAATTTCAAACTTTCGGCTAGCGAAATAGAAAAACGCGCCATACGACCGTAATAGCACGTATGGCGCGTTTTTCAAACGATCCTGTATAGACAGGGTGATTCGGTAGGATAGAAAAATATATAATTAGACTTGCTTTCATTAAGGTAAACGCAGTGTTACAGGAATAACTTGCAATCCATAAAAAGCAATTAACTCTTACGAAATAGAAGCTAAAAATCACTAAAATAGAGATATGACAACTATAAATTGGGGTTTTTGTAAATGTATGTATGTTTAACAAATTTTCAAGTACCTGTGCACAACTACATCCTCACTAATTTTGCCACAAACTTAAATGCTTTATTATCGTACCGAAAGAAGAACGCTTGTTTAGTTTAGACAACAAGATCGTCTTTAGTGACGAGGCTCACTTCCACCTCAACGGCTTTGTTAACAAGCAGAATTCTCGGATCTGGGGAGATGAAAATCCACATGCTTTGCAAGAACTTTCGATGCATCCTTGAAAAGTGGCAGTTTGGTGTGCCATGTGGGCAGAAGGGATAATCGGACCGTACGTTTTTGAAAATGATGAAGATGCCACCGTGACAGTCAACGGCGATTGTTACAGTGGCATGGCAACTTTCTTTTTGCAAGAATTGAATGTGATGGACTAACTGAGATGTGGTTGAAACAGGATGGCGCCACCTGCCACACTACACGCGAAACAATGATGTTGTTGCAATCCAAGTTCCCAGGTTGTGTCAACTCTCGTTTTGGAGTTCAAAACTGGCCGCCAAGAAATTGCGATTTATCTTGGTTGAATTATTTCCTTTGTGGTTTTTTTAACAGTAAGGCCTAAGTGAACCACTTTGAGACAATTTAAGAATTCAAAGAAGAAACTGAATGTAAAATTCGTGAAATCTAGCGGCACCTATTCCAAAACGTACTGCGAAATTTCGTCAAAAGAGTACATACCAGACCAACGGTGGCGGTTTTTAATTTATTTAAAATTCAAGTTTTTGCTGAGACACTTTATCCAATCACTTCAATATCATCCACAAGTTCAATTCATAATAATTATTGGCCTCAAAATGCCCTAAATACAATAATAGTGGTACAAGCTTACAGTCATCTTATCACATCAAGAAATAAATAAAGCTTCAAACCAATTATGCCAAGAGGAATGCAAATTCTATTTGTCGAAAAAATCCAAGTACTTGGGAGTATGATTCAAGCAAAAACTTACATGGAACTCTCACATCAATAAAATGTGGGGCTTGTGGTCAAAAATTACATCGTATTTATAAATGAGGGTCATCGGACCAATGAAAGCATATGGTTAGGTGGCATGGTGGAAGAAGACATTGCTGGTGGAGGCAATAAGGAGGTTGAGTTGCACACACAGACTAGCATGCCTATGTGTCACATGAAGGCCACACCCACAGCTGTTCCGGAATTCATCCTTAACCTAGAAAGAACCTAACGTAAATGATCTACTGATAGAGGAGCCACAATAGATCTGACAAGGTCACAGCGGGGTGAACCAGGAACCACTTCGTTTTCAATCTAATCTAATCTAGAGGCCGCACAATTCCAACATCTACTCGAAGTAACCATCATTATCTAGCAAGATAATAAGCTCGTATAAATTACAAATAGTGAAAATAAATAGAGAAATGTTGATTAGAGTTCAATATAAAACGAATAGATTTATTTCAAGCATCGCGGGTTCTTTCAGCACTAAAACGAATAATAACATACTGAAAGCTGTTTAAAAAAATTCGTAATTTCACTGGATAGAAATGTTTCTAAAGAAACTTTCCGGATGAATTTTTTAATGCAATGCATAGCGTGGGCATCCTACAAAATGTTACTCTCGAAATGCTAGTTATGCAGTTCAACAAAATACAAGGAATCGCATTACAGTTTGTATTAAGGAAAATAGATAATGAAATTGTATGCTTTTAATGTATTGTCAAAAGCTCCAAGAAATTGAATCACCGCTTTAGCATGTATGGCGTGTAAGACATCAACCGCAAAAGTAACAGCGGCATTACGCAATAATTTCGAATTATCTCAAAAAGTGAGCCAAACAAGTATAGGGAATATTGAAGAAAGTTAATGTAAATTAAAGGGGACATCCAAAAACGTCATTAATATACAAGGTATTTGATTCAAAAAAGTGAACTTGTATCGTACGCAATAGAAACTGAACACTCTGTATACTTGAATACAATTTCATGTTCTGCAACATTTTTCTGAATTATCTTCCATCCATGTATTGGGCGAAAATACTGTATACTGTGAAAATATCTTTAAAATGGCGCAATATTTCTGTTTAGATTTTAGATTCCAAAACGATTTGCTTGTTAAAAGGAAAAATCACATTACATTTACTAAATTAACGAACGAAATTCACTGGGAATAGAAACCTATTTTTATTTTCATTTTAATCTAAAACTCGCGAGGCAACTGGTGTAATCCTATTGTACGTACTGTTGTCAGCTTACCATTGCTTCATCGATCGATTTTTCACTCACGAAATTTCTGGCTTTCACGTGGAAAAACTTACGGTCGAACAATGTTTAAACCTGGAAAGGATATTAGAGACACAGATTCGTTAAATTTTCAAATCCCTTGGGATTAATACCTCTCCAATCACTTTCAATTCCTCCGAAGCGATTTCGGGCAACGGAACTGATCGCGAAACAAAAAAAAATCGCGTGGAACTTTCGCCGATTCGAAACGTTCGTTACGCGGATATCGGAGAATTACTAGGCCAGCTTTTCCGAGATCGTTGAACGCTGCTCGGAAAATCTCACACATACATAGACCTGATGATGATGTTGATGATGAGTATGAGGCTGTGTCATGCGCTATTTCACCACCATACACGACGAGGTTCCTCTCGGCCAACATCAAAAGCTTTGAGATTTATTTTTACATTAATGCCCGCTGCATCCTTTAACTAAACTGACAATGGGAAAAATAGAGCCAGGTTGGACGAAGGAACGGTGGAAAGAGTGAGGAGTGGGATGATATTTTTTCGTTTGCGTACGGAATTTTTCGCTTTTTTCTATCTTTTGTTTTTATTTGTGCTCAGCTAGTAGGTTAGACGCGCGCTTGATGGTATTTCGGTATAGTAGAGGAGGTTTGTTTTGAGGGAAACTTGTTTTTTCAAGCGTATTTCTTTTATTGTCGTATACAAAAGTGAAATATGATAAAAATGAGGTCGAATTGTTTAGTAAATATTCGTTGTTTTTTGCCACTCGTCCTCATAGTCAAGTATAATCGCCATTCTACTGAAATATCAAAATAATCAATATTTTTACAAGCAAGAATTCTGAAATACAAAGTGAGTCGGGAGGAACGGACGAAGCTTCAGAAGTGTATTGTACACGAGAAAGTAATGTAAAAAAACTCATATGTTCTTATCCGATTTTCATTTGTTTTCAAGTTATAGTGTAATTACTAGAGTTGCCCACTAGCGCCAACGGGCTGTGGCGGAGGTTCGATACAACCTTCAGTATAACTGCGAGTCTCAACCAGATCTGTTGTGTATACATGTACGCTGCCGTAAATACTATTTCGTAGTTCTACGATTGTTTTAAAAATGTTGCCTACGTCGCGAAAACGATGTGTAAATTCAATGTGTAGTTTGTAATATCCCTTTAATGTGTTGGTCCAAAAGGGATTGTCTACTTCACGTAAATAGTAAACAGCATTCTTCAAAAAAAAAATTGCACACAACGCTATGACAAATTTAAATTTCATTTATGTTACCTTTATTGTATGTAATCTACCGTTTAATATACTAGACAAGGAAGCATATGTTTCCTTTTTGAATAAATATTCGGACTGCAAATTACAAAGTCGGGCATCGTTACAAAGAATTGTGTCATCTGCTCGTGAACATGTTGAAAAAAGAATTAAATCGGAGTTGAAAGATAAAAAACTGTGGTAATGTGTGAACGAAACAACAGATCGTAAAAAACATTCTGTGGTTAATGTAATGGTACATACAATGGAACCACATCAATCGTCACCTTTAATTCTATTAGTTTCCAGACGAGTACAACAGTGTACTGCCGAAGTAATTTCAAAGTTAGTGTTAAATACATTGGAAAAGTTTGAATTTTTAACAAACCAACTGTTAACGTTTATAAGTGATGGTGCCTCAAACATGCTTTCCGGTCTCTTAAAAAACATTGTGCTAACTTGTTACATATTACATGTAAAATTCGTGCTTTCAGTCATGTGGCAGATAGTATTAGAAAATGTTATCCTGAGGTAGACGCTTTAGTAGCGCATACAAAAGCAGTGTTTGTCAAATCCCTAAAACGGATTCGCAAATTTCACAGATTGTGTCCCCGTCTGCCTGAGCCACCAGAACCTATTCTTACACGTTGGGGAACATGGTTACAGGCCGCGTTTTATTATGTATCATAAATATTTTGAGAATATTAAGAACGTATGTATATATTAGCTTTATTTACCAAATATTTTTATTGCGTCAGCTTTTATTTTTTACACTAAATTGGTATTGATTTCAAAATATCATTTCTGTCGGCTGTGAGTCACACATACACTATTTATAATCCGCGGTCCATGCGACGGATCCGATTCTGTTGCGAAGACCGATTGTGCCCGGCTTACTTCTCTATCTATCTATCTAAGAAGTAGTGCGTACAAGACGTAAATTGATTTTAACAATTAACGAATCGTAATTATGACTTTTGGGTACTAGAATTCTTCTTGGTAACCTTGATACCGTTGGCGCAGAATATTTCTCGCTTGTTTAATCCAAACGTTAACGATTAAACTAAATTCCGTATTCAACGCGTAGTTAATATTACTTTAATTGCCAACTAAAGCGAGAAGCAGCGATGGTAGCGGTAGTAGTGGTTTAGTAGTTAGTAGCCAAATACGCAAATTTGAGGTAAAATAATTAGTGTTCGTGTTTTAGTAGTTTTCGATCTTAATTAGCATAGTGCTACCAAGATTGGACTTCAAATTACCCCCCACATCCAACGCGAACAATCACCTAGAAAGGGACAATCGAATGTTTAATTTGAAGTTATTCCCCTAACGACCAATTAGTGGTAATGATAGAGTTCAGCTCGCTTAGATTTCGGAACGTTAGTTGGTAAGCTTTTGTTAACAACTAGAATTTGCACATGGGTCGAAACTGGATAGAAAGAGTACGAAAAATAGGCGTATGGGTTAGGCATTCGCTTAATCATATATAATTTATGTTTAGCAAGATAAATATCTTGAAAAATACTGAAATAGCTTCAAGAGTAGCAGGAACAGCATACATTAAGTCCTTTTGTAGTTATTGGCATAATAGAGCTGCAATAAATCAATCGATTCGATAAGATCTAAACACCTAAATTAGGTAGAAAGGTTAATTTTGTTTGTATTACGTATTTTATGGCTTTATTATATTAAATTTCTACAGAAAAAAGAGAAATCAGTGTCAATTTTCATTATATTCCTTTATAATTAAATAATCTTCAAAGAGGTACTGATTATACATGGTACCAATAGAACAGCCTGTATGTATTCCATCCCTAATCGCCAATATCGGGATAAATTAAAAAATTTAGTGGGTTACAAAAACTGTCGGCAGAACCAACTCATCTACAATTGATTTAATATACTAAATTGATGATTTTTAATGGAATTCTATTCGAAATTTTAAGTGGAGTTTTCGAAAAGTTCCCTACACTTATACAGCGTGTTCACCTAGTGAGTGAAGGGAAGATAATTTCTTTCCTGAGCAATTTAGAGAAAATGTTTTCAAATAAAAAATATTTGGAGGCAAATGCTGCATAACATAAAATTACATATAAGTATACAGGGCGTTCAGTTTCCGCTGCGCACGATACAAGTTTAGTTCTTTTAATGTAATACTCTGTGTATTATTACGATTTTAGATACCTCTCTTCAATTCATGGTAACTTTCGTCAATATTCCCTATAGCCATCTATCTCAGTTTTGAGATAATTGACATAATTTGAGATTTTTGCAAAATTTCGCTGTTTCTTTAACGGCCGATATCTTAAACACCTTACACGCTAGGGTGGTGATTCAAATTTTATGCGATTAAGTATTTCTAAGTATTCTTGGTAAGACGTCGAAGATTTTTCTATATCAACCAGATTCTACAAGATAGCCATCGATATCGTTTCCACTTTGCCAAGTTCCCGAGATTTAGTAAATATTCAATAAAATATAAAGAATCGTATTACAGTTTGAATGAAGCAAAATGGTGTTCACTTCAAATAGATGTGAAATTGTATGCATAAATTAAATTTTACAGCTTATTTTTAATAGATATCTTTAGAAAAACAAAAGCTTATAGTATTTCGTCACGGCACTCTATGAATTTTAGTAGAAGACTTATCCATGTAGCCTCATAGCTTAATTTACTAGAGAACGACACATTTTAGGTATAGAATAATGTTTAAAAAAATAATCTTACTACAGTTTATCTATTAGATCGCAGAAAATATACAGGGAGTTCCATTAAAAAAATGAAATAGCACGAATCAAATATGGCAATGATTTCGATGGCTATCTTATAGATTTCACTTGATATAAAGGAAATTTTCCATGTATTGACAACAACTTCAAGAAATACTCAATGGAAAAAAAATTGAGTCACCACCCTGGCGCGTAAGACGTTTAAGATATCAGCCGTTAAAGAAATAGTGACATTTCGCAAAAATCTCAAACCATGTCAATTATCTCAAAAAGTAAGGTGGGAATCTGGTACGTAGGCTTCCGCGGTCGTCAATAACACGATATTCTTGATTTCCGGGTTGGAAGTGCGAAATCCCATTTAACTCTACCCGCATCTTATCTCGCTGCCCTCACTATTATAGCAGGAAAATTTAAATCGTGAAGATGGCCATCCCTTACATCACATGTGGAAATCCCAACTTATCAAACCTCCTAGCAACCACCGCGCTTCATTGATATATATATAGCTTTAGTTTAGATAGTGACGTTGACGTTTCTAAGCTATTGATTCAATATTTTGATCCCAAATAGCTGCTTGCGGTCAAAGAAGAGTTTTGCATTTGGAAATCACATCCAAATGGATTCTACTGTTAATATAGTTTGGTTACTATTACAACACTAAACAAAACATACTGACTGACGATTTTAGACTGGTGATTCAAAATTTCGAACCTAAGTAAAGAAGAGTCAAGTAATAGGTATAATAATAATAGTTTACTGATCTAGTGGACCATACGGCATAAGATAAGTCAACAAACAAATATACAAAAAAATAGATTTACAATATCAATGAAAAAAGAAAACGACATGTGTGCAAGTAACATGCAGCCCATATAAAATAACATATGCAATTTACCTAAATACATATTATTTAGCAATACTAAGCAACTAATCGTAAGTAGAAACGTAATTAAAAAATTCATTTAACGAATAGAAAACATTATTATAAAGAAATGTCTTAAGTTCTTTTTTAAAAGCTTTTATATTTTCTAAATCTTTAATAGAAACAGGCAGTGAATTAAATATTTTGATCCCCATATACACTGGAGATCTCTCATACGTCACCAATTCATGTTTTGGTACGGATAAACTACCTTTATTCCTAGTATCGTACATATGAAAATTAGCATTCCTAGTAAATAAACTTAAGTTAGTTTTAACATACACCGCAATCTCTAGTATATAAAGAGCAGTCACGGTAAGAAGATGCAAGAATATAATTTAAATATGAGGAAAAAGTGAAGGCATGGTGTATTCTAGCTAGCAGGATGTATAAGCTGACCGACGATGTTCACAACCGAGAACATTTGTCAAATTTAATCTACTGGAAACTGTAATTTCACTGGTGCAGAAATAAAGAAACAAAAATATAATACTAATGCATCTTCTTAGCGAAAAGGATCAATCGAAGAAGTATTTTAAGAAAGGTTCATGCGGGGGTAACAATAGTGACGTAAACATTAATGTATTAGCATAAATTTATAATCAAAACAGAAAAATTACATGTAGCGCAATTGAAATACCCTATGAAGAAAATTAATAACCTTTATTGTAATTTTTATTGCAGTTGTTAATAGCTATACAATCATTTATCAATCTACAGCGGCCGCTGGAAATTTCTTTCCACTTCGATACATTTGCGCAATTGTTTGTAAAAGCTGTTCTGCATTTTTCTTAGGACACTAGCTGTTGCACTCCGGAATGCTTGCGTTATCCCTAACTTCATACATAAATCATAGTATGTTGTGTTTACGGTTGTCATGGTAACCAAACAATATTAACACCAGAAATCACTTGGAAAAAAAAAATCTTAGACGTAAATTTCCTATGCGGTTACAAATTGCATGTTACAAGTATTCAGACAAGAAATGCAGAAACAATTATCTGTGAATAAATGTAGATTAGAACCACGACGTTAGTGTGCTACAGCATGTGTCTTTACTTTAACTTTCATATATTTTACTGCGTACTCAAGAACTTTGATTCAATTGCTTATCTAGTACATTAATGATATATTCACAGAATTTATATTTATTTTTATGGAAATTTTATGTTTCATTAAAACTGTTTGTTACTATTTACTTGTGTTGTGGTTTAAAAAAAAAGATTTCTCTAAGTCTCACCATGTGATTGTGGTAGTACTTCTGTATTTTGTATTTTTCTTTTTGTATGTATTTTGTAGGCATATATTATATTATTATTATTATTATACCATATAGGTTTTGTAAAAATATTTCACACGTAGTACGTGACATACGCAATTCAATGAAAAACCCACACACAGAAAGCACTGAAAAGGTTAAATCTGTTGAAAGTATGTATCAGGAAACTTAAATTACGGGCAGTTCAATCTAGCGTGCTGTGTATTTGAGCATTCAATTAAGTTTTATCGCGGCACATTTAGGAACAACAGGCAGGCGGAACAAACTAGATTCCGTATTTCAACAGGCGAACTGTGTATTTTGTAAATGTGGTAAACAATTTGGGTTTACATTTTGTATGCAGTAGAAGTAGACAATTTTCTCCTTTTCTTAAAGGAAGTACGTATATTTAATTAAGGGTTACATACATAAATATTATTTTTATTAGTTGCTGACCTACTACATATAATAAATCCAATAAATCTTCGGACGATACTAAAATCCAGTCCGGAAATTTATTTCACACTTTAGCGAAACAAACCAAAACGTATTTCCGCTTTTTTCTCTATTTGCCCGCTGTTTTTCTAAATGTTCAGAACACAGAAACAATTTAGGTCAGCACCATTGTCCACATAAGATTCCTCTGCCACGCATTTTCCCATTTAGCGGCTGGAAAGCGTAACTAAGTGATGCTTTCCATTATCCCGTTCTTTCTTTTCTTCCTTGTATGTTGTTAGTTTCTTGCACCCTCGGGATAAGGCAATTAAATGGGTCTATGCTGAGAAAATACTGTTGAAGATGTTATTTATTTAATTCGGATAAGGGAAGAGATTAGGTAATTTATTGTTTCTTTGAAAATATGTGAGTTAGAAACATAATTAAATTGATGCCTTCACTGCTTTTTAACATTGGAAATGTTTATATTAGAGAGAGTTACGATATTTTCAGTATCCTGCCAAGGTGTCGCTTACCGGAAAACCGAAGTGGGAATATGTAGATAGAGTAGATGACAGAACTGCTGTATTACTTAGAACTTGTACAGTGCTTTAGTTAAATCCACGTAAAGATTAAGTGATGTAAAGCTATTCAGCAGGGGCTATAAATTGAAATAAGTCAAATATTAAACGAGGCTAAAGTTTACATCTGCACTAATATAATAAATACGAAAAGTTTGTATGTACGAGGTAGGCGCCATAAATTCTCGACCTGACAGGCTTATACAAGTTCTAGCGTGTTTAAACTCCGTTGTGTCATAGTTGCACATGTGCGAGGCCTACACTATATATATTACGACTCGAAGAGGAGCAGTTTTTAGTAGCCAGCCAGACAACGTGACTAGTGCATGAAAATGTTTCAGGGTACGAAAATCGAGTATCGTGCAATCATTAAATTTTGAACAAAAGAAGGGGGCACGCCTAATCACATTAAACAACGTTTAGACGACGTTTATGGTGATTTCTCTATAATACTATTAGGAAAACTATTAGGAAATATAAGAATAGATTAAGAATTAGAAATGTAAGTACATTAGAACGCATTGACGGCCGTAATAATAAGAAATATGTTAAATTACCCTTTTATCCATGTTACACCAAGGGTCTTCAAAAAATCTTTTCTAGGATTGACCGCAAGATTGTTTTCTCTTCGAGCAATAACCTTAAAAACCTTTTAGGAAATTCCAAAGGCCCAGTGAATAATATGGATAAATCAGGAATTTACAAAATTTCATGCAAAGATTGTGATCAAGTGTATATTGGGCAGACAAAAAGATCAATCAAAATTAGGTACAAAGAACATTTGGCTCATCTCAAATTCAGAAGGTTTGATAAATCTAGCGTTGCCCTACATATGCTTGAAAATAACCATAATGTTGATAATATAAAGTTAATTAAAAACGTAAGGAGTACTTCTCAATTAAATTGTTATGAGGGCATGGAAATTTACAAAAATAAAACTCACTTAATGAATTCAGATTTAGGACTACTAAATTCCAGCCTTTGTCCTTTGTTACATCATGTTTAATCATTTATAGTTGTAATTTTAACCATGTGTAATGAACCGCTTCATTGTAATCTAGGATTTAATAACTCACGTCATTCGGCTCATTTACCTTTAGGCCATTTATAGTCCTGTGCAATGAAGCGGCTCATTAAATTTTACGATTTTAAATTTACATATTGCATAATTTATTTTCCTTATAAGGTTTGTTTTTCACTTAGCTTGTTAGTTCAGTCTTGCTGCTGATGATGATAGCTTGGCTATCGAAACGTGCGTCCAGTACGAATTAAGTGTTGTGGTAAGGGTTTTAGTGAACTGTTTCAGTGTTCCAGTGCCACAGTTTTAGAGTATCCGTTTAGTGATTTCTCGTTCATATTCCACTGTAAAAAAAGCGGGCAAAATGTTTCCGTTTGGAGCAAGAATCCCTTGATGACCATAAGCGCTCCAGTCGGCCAATTGAACTGATAACGCCTCCAAACATTTCACTTACTGAAGCAATGGTGTTATCAGATCGCCGTTTGAATGTGAAGGAATTAGCAGTGATGTCTAACATTTCTGAAACAAGTATTCGCCCTGCTCTCTAACGTGAACGTCGGGTCGAATGTGCGCGCTCGTTTTTAAACATGTGCGGAGACGACCCGGAACCGATTTTGGAGCCCATTGTTATAGGAGATGAAACAATGGTTCTGTATTATGAACCTCTGTCCAAAAAGGACGGAATGACGGCGATCCGATGTACCTCGTCCCAGAATACTGTAATACAACGTTTTGAGCGAAAAACTTTAGATTATTTTTAGAAGGGTATAGAATTATCAATTGATCGTTGTAATAAATGTATTGAAGTTAGGGGAGATAATATTGAAAAATAAAAATTGTTATATTTTACCAAGTTTATTTGTTCTATATCAGGCCGAGAATTTATGGTGCCTACTTCGTATGTGCATTTAATCAGGATAAAAAAGATTTTATTTATATTTTGTATGTCCTTTGGTATATTTGTTGACAAGTGTACTTAAGTATATAGACATGTTATATATTTTTTTTCATATATGAGGTCTCTTATGAGTAGAGTAACCTAAACTTGCGGACTCGCATAGTCGCTGGTATTACGGGTTAATATAAGAATACGAAAAATTCATAAATAAACTAAACCGGTAGAGAAGCAGGCATGTACTGTCGACCTTGAATATAAATCATGTTAAACCGCGCTGAGAGAGATTTCGTTTTAGTACCGGTTGAGCTGTTGCAGAGATTAGTCGAACGGTCAAGGTTATGTACTTACGTGTCGCTTTTGAAAATATAGCTGGTGTTTTTTGTGTGTTGTAGTATTATACCAAGTACATAATTAGTGTATCGTTTCATATAGAACTAATATTTGAACTAATATTTACATACCTAAGAAAACAATGCCTCGTAATAGATTTGCTACTAATGTACATAAGCATGTGTCACTTTTTCCCCATTTAAAATATGACGGTAGTGCAGTTTTTTGGTTAATATGCAATGTTCGTTTTGCTGCATTGGACAGAACTGATTGCCAAAGGCATGTCAATGGTGTTAAGCATATGAGAAATGCAAGAACTGAAATACCTTATACACTATTCCTCATACATTTATTAATTATATTTACCTCTTGTAATCTTCCGTTGTCGTTGGTGAGAAAAGCAGCTTTTAAAACGTTTTGGCGACAATACGTTCCAAAGTACCCATTACCCTCACAAACACAATTACAGAATCATTTGCCGCGAATGAAGGAGATGCTAGAAAATGTGTGTAAACGTGATTTGTGTTCCAAGAAAATATGGATTACCGTGGATGAGACGACCGATATAAAGAAAAACAGTATTGTGAATGTAGTAGCTCGCGTTTTATCTAGCGAGAACACAGCATCTCGATATTTGTTAGCTTGCAAACGTGTTCAACAATGTACCGCGGAAAAAATTCAAAAAGTGATAATGAACGCATTGAAAAAATTTAAAATTGCCCAAGATCAAGTTGTGATGATTGTGACAGATAGTGCAGCAACGATGTTAAGTGTTGGGCGATCCTTAAAACATATATTTCCTAACTTAATACATATAACCTGCGTGCTGCATGCCTTGCATTTAGTTGGTGAAGTTGTTCGACAACATTACGGAAACGTTGATCGGATGATTGGAAGTACTAAAGCAGTGTTTCGTAAATCTCCTAAACGTTTAAAAGAATTTCGTAAATTTTGTCCAAGTATTCCAGAACCTCCTGAACCAATTTTAACGCGATGGGGTACTTGGCTAACAGCAGCTTCTTACTATTTGATCCATTTTCAACAAATTCAATCAGTTATAATGCGATTTAATCGGAATGAAACCAAAGCAATTAGAGAAAGCCGAAGAGAATTTCAAATTCCTCAACTTTCAGAAGATTTAACAACAATATGTACCAATTATACGGTATTACTAGATGCCATCAGAAAACTACAATGTACTGAATTGTCATTGCAGGAATCATTAGACATAGTGGAGAGTGTAAAAAATAAATTACACACATTAAATGATACGCCAGGATTATGCGCTAGTCAAAAGTTGGCAGATGTTTTAAGGAAAAATCCCGATTTTAATACTTTAGAGGCCGTTTATAATAAGTGTAAGAATAGTGAACTTTTAAGTGATTTTGAAAAACAGTTTCTACATGCAAATGTAACTTCCTTAGATGTGGAGAGATCGTTTTCTATGTATAAGAATATTTTTCTTGTCGACGCACAAGGTTTAAAGAAGTAACTGTGGAAACATGCAATGATGCAAGTTTACAGTAGTTCACATCCTGATGCCTCTAATTTGTTGAATAATTAGCAAGTAAGTTTATTTATGAATTTTTCGTATTCTTATATTAACCCGTAATACCGACGCCTATGCGAGTCCGCAAGTTTTGGTTACTCTACTTATGAGACAAATTTATCCCATTTTGTTTTTTTTTTTTAAATTGAACAACCTTTATGTTTGACTAAAGAAAAAGTGCGTAGTAGCAGTGCATGCACAGTCACTAGACTTTAATTTAACGAAATCGATTCCAAGTAGAGTTTAATGGAAACAAAGTTCTTCAGGCAAACATATACAGGCTGAGCCGGTAGCAACGAACCAAATTCCAAGAGTGTATTGTACACGTGAAAATGATGTAAAAGAACTCATATGTTCTGATCCGATTTTCATTTGTTTTCAAGTTATAGCGTATTCACAAAATTTCATACATTTTTTTAGTCATAGCATTCTTTTAATAAATGTTGAAAAATATCGTCATTGACCTCTAAACATTTTATGCTTCGTTTACTAGGGGAGCCTATTGCTCTGTTGACTGCTCAATGTCTTTCTTTACTATCGGCTGCAGTATTTATGATATGGAAACCGTTGACGATATTCTACAGCAGCCGCGGGAACATTCCCATTACAAAAACCATAAACAAACGCCATATTTGCATATTTCAAATTTGAACAAGTGTGTGGCATTTTCTAACAAAATAATGCACAAACTGGAAAATAAACATTAGATCACAATAAACTGACACTGACACATATCAAAACAACAAAATTATTGAAATTATTTGAACCTCGAAAGAATTGATTCAGCTAGCTGGTACGTCATGTGTGATAAGAAGAGAAAAAAACGTTTAATGTGGAACGTATTTGAGTTTTTGATTTGGATGGGTAGTCAATGTAAGGATATTTTTATTTTGTTTAAGGGGTATTAACTCGAAAACAAACGAAAATTCGGATCACTTACAAAAACAATGGTTAAAACTTTTTAATTTGAAAACAAACGAAAATCGGATGAGAACATATATTTTCACGTGTACAATACATTCCTGGAGTTTGGCCCCTTCCTCCCGACTCACCCTGCATTTAGGGCTTACTGACAGAACTACTTGTTTTCATTAGATACATGAAATCAAGGAAAATGGTTCAACTACCGCTAGATGAATAAAAAAAGTTGTTTCGCCGTATTCAAACGAGACAACTTGTTACTCTTACAAAAATTCTGCTTAATCAACAACTGACCTTCTCTCATTATCAATGCAGTGGTGTGGCTACGAACATAAAATTACTCTCGGATGTGTACCTACAATTGCTTATTTACATCTTAAGCAAGTTCAGTTATACTGTATTCTTTCTCTATCCTCGAACTATCTTTAATTATACTAACCGGCACCTTCACCATTATTTCAGTATGTCTTGTTCAGCATCTTTTCCCTAATAGGTACCTATTACAGTTGTGGTTCGAATAAATCAAGAAAAAACCATACCGTTTACATTTCACGCTAGCTATTTAGTTTATTCCGACGTGAAGAATATCAACATGTTTACAGAAACACCGAACGAAGCTTCGCTTAGTATCGTAGATGTTCTTAGCGCGAGAGCAGCTCTCTCTTTTATGTTTAAAGTTACCCCGCTTACTACTTGCTGGCTATATGTACTTACCCCGAAACAACGTTAAGCAAGTCGGGCCAGGCGAGGGTGAGCAGCGAGTCCCTGACAAATACCTCCCAAGAAGTCAAATGCGACTCGCTGAAAACCCTCTCGGATCGTTGCAGACGCGGTCGCGCTGTTCTAGTTTTGTTATCCATGCTCCTTTGTGTTCGTCCACCTGGAAGCTGCAAAAGAGAGACAATATATGAGACGGTTCTGTCGTTTAATAGCTGGCTCGCGTAGACGTTTATTTTTATGGTGCGGTTTTATAGCATGGAATTAAGTGTATATTATTATTTGAAAAGTTGACATGTAGCATTTTCACAATTTATTTACGACATAAATTTGAATGTATATGACCATAACCGGCTAGCGAGTGAAGGGAAGTTATTATTTTCAGAAAATCGTATATATCTATACAACATGTGCTGTTGGTAAATGGATAAATGAATATGTGTCGGCAGAATGTGAAGAATTATTTACATTTTTGACAAGTATTACTGCACCTTTTGTATTTCCACTGTTCTTTGTATTCATTTACACTTCTGATTGCTTATAACATTTTAAATATAATTAAATAAGCTTTCCTATGCTGTTCTATAAAATGTAACCATTTATGTGTTCTTCAATATTTTATGAAAATTTGATTTAGAATTAAAGACTCTGATCAATTACTGAAGCCAAAACAGAAAATTTCCCTTTTTTGAAATTATTAAAATGTAGGTGGACAAAAAGGAACAAAAATTTACATCCGGTATTTTCCACACATGTAAAACTAGTTTTACTTTGCCGGTACTTGTAGTACGTTTGGAGCGTACTACCAATACTTTTAAAAGAAATTCAAGACTAAATAATCTTTTATCGTTAAAAGAAAATTGGCTATACATAGAGAGAAAAATTTCTTGAATCAAACAAGTATATATCTTTGAAATTATTTATTTAATTTAACAAAGGTTTATTTGAGTGAAAGTACATTTTTTAAGAGAAATAGATTTAATTAGATTGAATGTACAAACGCTTTTATTTTACATATTTTTGTTCAGTCAAACAAATATATGTCAGAATTGTGCGCTTCGCGCGTTGTCGGCAATTTCCGTTGCTTGTACGCAGCGCAATCGCAATCGCAACCGTAGTCTTAGTTTAGGTTATGTCAGATGGTGGTTCGTAAGTGGTGATATATCAATTAATATATATTTTTCCTGTTTATATTAGGGACTAGCGAAAATTACAAAAATCTCGCCGATATCGTTTTCAAAGCCAGTAACACCAATGTTAGCAGTTTAAAAAAATTGCGATTCAATCCACCACACATTTAACAATGCTTTGATCTTTCCGTTTTCATATTTTGTAACTAATTGTTAGTATATTTCCTCCTTTTTTGATATAGCAGGGTATTTTAGCAAAAGCAAGTGGTAAGACATGCTTACATGCATAAGTCCGTTGAGGTATCTCCTGATCTATCACCTACCCTTTCTGTCATAATACCTAGCACCCCTCTAGCATCTAACCATGCAGTTACCCCTGTCACTCGTTCACGATTCACAGGATTCCTACGAGATTATCGAGGTAGTAAGCTTTGTAATATTCTTTGCAAACAAAAGTAGTACAAGTATCACTACAATCTTTATGTATATGTACACACAACACATAAGTTATTTTGTGGTTATGTGATTTTGTACGTATACAATTACAAAATTATTTATACATGGATAATTATTGTTTTTATGGATACCTATGCAAAAGTGCATATACATTTTAACAATTTCTTTGTCGATCCATTTTTGTAGCTATATATTATAACAATTTGGACATGTCTGCTTAAATTCAGAGCACTATACCTAACTTCGACGTCATTAATATTGTTAGAATCAGGTTACAACTTCAACATCAAGATCTAACCTAACCTAACGATTCACTTTACAGGTTCCTGGGAAATGTGAGTAATCTCGCTGAAACTTGAAGGAAATCTGTATGATTTAAAGCGCACCGTTCTTGTTTGCGACCACGTAGATCTTTGGGAAGACGTAATGGACGACGTTAATGGTACTTTAGGGAGCTGGGATTCATTTACAAGAATACAAGCACCAGGTCACTACAAAATGGAGATTAATTTTTGGCATTATACTTATTCTGTGTGTACTTTTCTTAGTTGATTCGCAATGTTAATAAAGTTACCCTATGTGCTCTAAACAGAAGAAAGCGTCTGTCGTATTAACAACCATTTCAGTGGAGTAGTAAGTAAATAGCAGCATACCACAGAGATATTTTGTTAAGAAAATATACATTTATCTAACCTTTTAATGGCAAACGTTCCCAAAATGGGAACATACTCAAATATCGATTTTTTAATGAATTATATTATTTGCATAAAATTTTTGTAACTAACAATCAGAAAAGTGTACATCTATGTATATTTTAAAACATATAAACATTTTATGCAAATAATATGATTAATTCAGTGAAAAAATAGACTTTTTAGTATTTTCCAATTTTGGGAACGTTCGCCATTAAAGGGTGAAGTCAAATAAATAGTAAAGAAAGGTACATTTGTTTCAACCAGAAGAAGTATTGTTGAATCAAACTTATTACGTATATTGAATCAAACAGATATATTTTCAAATCAAACTTGAGGTTATTTGTTTCAAGAGAATCAAATAACGATGTTAAAAAAATGATTTCTTTAAATTAAAAAAATATATCTTTGCCGCCATTTAAAATTACAATTTGGTTGATTAAATGCATATTTGTTTGCGCCAAGAACTTTCTTTACTCTGTTTATAAAACAGTATTTAAATTGACTTAAGAGAGGAACAGAGCAACTTCAAAATCCGTATACAGCATCGTTACAGCTGACGAAACTGTTTGGGTATTCCCAGATGAACCAAATCCAACAAAAATTGTTCGCATATGAAGCACCAAGAAAATGATTGCCTGCTCCTTTTGTTGCCGCAAGAATTGCTTTGGAGGATGGAAGAACAGTTAACGCTTAATGGTATACAACAATTTGTTTGCTAGAAGTGACTGATGACATCAAGAAAACAATCGACAACGTCGCATCATCCTTCATCAATAATGCCAGCTATCACACAGCACGTCAAACAGTTGATTATTGGAAGGAGAAAAACGTCGAATTAATATCTCATTGCCCGTATTCACCTGATCACTTAACGAATTCTTTTTGTTCTCGAATGTCAAACAAAAAATGGGTAGATACCTCAAGAGGCTGATAAAGTCTCCCAAAACCGTTGTTAAGATACCATCTTCAGAGCGGAAACCTTTTTTGAGAACTGGCTCGGACGCATGCAAAAGTGCATACTTAAATTTGAATGACGAGTATTTTGGTAGACAATAAAATGATATGTACAAAACATTCTTTTCTCTTTCATTGTTTTTGTAAAAACGTTAAAGGTATCCCTCGTATCAAATAAACTTCTTGGAGGAAGTAATAATGCGTGCCTGTATTTTATTTCAGTTCAAACAAAACCAGTTCCCTTAAAAAAAAGAGATTGGAACCAAATAAAGCAGATGTTAAGAGCCCAATTATTAAAAATTCTTGTAATTTCCAATTATATTTGTACCCATTCTGATTCTACAGTATTTTAAATTACAAGCATTTGCTTAAAATAATCCCTACCCACAGCTATTAATATTTTATATATTACCTTTATTTTAAATCTTTTAGATCCTTTTCTTATTCAAAATCAGTTTTTCCCTTATCCTAAAATATTGTTCGCGTTAGCTCCAAAGTAGAATGTTAAAATTTTTCATATGCACACCTTAAATAATTTATTATTTCGATCGAAAGATTTTTTAATAAACCCTCGATTGTTTATTTATTCGAAATTTAACGTACATTTGAAGTTGGGGAGGGCAACTTTGGAAGTGATGTTGTTAACGTATTGGATTCAAGTATTTTTTGAGGAGAAATTTGTATGAGATAAATTTTTCCTCAAAAAATATTCGAATCCAATACGATAACATTGATTTTATACAGTAATTTCTAGTATAAACACTATAATCTAAATACGCTGGTGATTCCTGATGTTTTAGAGGGGGATAAACGCTCAAAGTAGGTCATCAACATTATTTAGCTGTCAGAAAGGAACAACAAACACGAAAATTGATAGAAAGGTATAAAAAATTAGCTTCAACAGGTAAACCACGTTATAAAAGTTTAAGGATACATTAATTTTTGAGCAAAAGAAACTGTCAAGCGGCGCTTTTATTTCCAAAGTGTGCTATATACCTTTCAAGCATGAGCCCTTCCAGTATTTTAAGAAAATGTACAAATAGGCTAGTAATGCCTATATTAGACAAGCCAACGGAGTATAACAAATAGAAAACTGAAAATCTTACGAGTTGAAAGCAGTTAAAATAGCAGAGAAAGTGCATTAAATTGTAGTAACCCTAACAATTTTCAGACATCCCCATTATCTATAGTACACAAGTAACTTGGAGTCAGTTACATCACGAGTGACAGAAATAATAATAAAGCATACGTATTGAAACTAACCATATAATCAAAAAATACATAGAAATAATCGGGAGAAAAAAACATTATGTTAGAAAAATAATTGCTGGGAATTTCCTCTTAAATTTCAATTCATTTACATTTACTAAACTGTAACTTTCTGTGGAAACAGAACATGAAATTTGTTTACCTACAAATAAGCTCCTGATATTTACCAACTAAATGTAGACATTCTAACATTCAAACATGGCATTCGTTCCTTTCTCAAAACGCTTTCTTCCCTCTGGGAGCAGTGTTTATTATTAAAACAAAACATTTCAGCGTTTACAAAGGAAACTGCGGCATTAAAACAAACCTTTCGAAACTACCCCTATATTTGTTGAATGTGTTATAATTTAGGAAAGATGTTAACCCTCACAGCAGCCTTTAATATCGTAGAGTGAAATTACATGAAAAAATGTTCACGTACTACATTAGTTACATACGTTCGCTCCATATCGGATGATGTAATTGTGAAACCAACCGGACTATCGACTGGACATTCACCCAGCTCGTTTTAATCAGCGATATTGCGAGAAAATACGCAAATACAGGCCGCTTTACCATTCAGCGACAACGAAGAGATTGATGGCATTTGAAATAGAACCAATGGGTGTTCGAGATCAATGTGTATATCTCAATGAATAGCCAATAATTGTCACATTGAAATAACGCTTAGAACCAATGATTAGTTATATATATACATGTATATAGAGTAAACGTCCTCCATTTTCTGTATTGTGTTATTAAAGGTTATACGAGCCCCTTCCCATACCAGTTTGCCCCACCTAATGAAATCTTAGTTTTTTAGATACACTCTACATGATAATATACTTTTACATGCTTTTTTGAGTCCCAAATTTAATAACAGCGCGTAATTAATTACATGCGCGAATAACATCTATTTTATCGCTTTATTTTAGAAATTTCAGCAGAAAATAAGAACAAGTGCCAAAAAAGGCTTTGTTTTCAAATATCAACTCGTTTTGATATTGTTACAAGGTAAGCCAACAGGTCAAGGTAGCTTTGAAAAACGGACGCCAAACAATTGATAAGAGCTGTCAGAACGTATTTTATTTAGTTTAATTTTAATTCAGCCCTTTAAAGGTTAGACTTTTTTTAAATGGGTAGAGGAAACTTTTTAGATTAAAAAATTCGTTGAATTATTATAATTTTTTTTTAGTTCTGGAAAATCAAATTCGGAAATAGCAAATTTATTGAAGTTATCTCGATATAGTGTAAGAAATATTGCTAGAATAAATAAGACTACTAGTTCAGTAGCCGCAAAGCCCCGATATGTAAGAAAAAGCAAAATTACAGATGCGAATAACAGAGCACTAAGAAGAATTATTGTGAAAAATCGACGTGCTGGTTATCTTGAATTAAGTGCTTTGTGGAGCAATGCTGTTGGAAGGCGAATTTCGAGATCCACATGTTATAGAGACGCCCGCAAACTAGGATTTGGCGCTTGTAAGGTAGCAATGTTTATGTTTTAAAAAGAAACTGGTATTTTATAACCGGCGGTTTTATTTCAGGCCAAATAAAAGCCACTTTTAACACCACGTCAAAAGAAAGATAGATTACGGTGGGCGAAAGAACATAAAGATTGGACACCTCAGCAACGGCATGCAATACAGTGGAGCGATGAAGCCGGATTCGAAGTATGTGTTGGAGACAGTAGAAGTCGAGTTATCCGCAGAAAACATGAAGCGTTCCATCCTGATTGTCTTAAAAGAAAAGTAGAATGTCCGGCATCGATTACGATATGGGGCAGCATGTCATCAAACGGGGTGGGTAAACTTAATTTTATTGAAGGAACTGTCGAGACTGAGACATATTTAGACATTTTGGAAGAATCACTTTTACCGGTCATGGAAGGATACTTGACATTGGCTCAAGATTTTGTGTTCCAGCAGGACGGTACAGGATGTCACACTTCAAAAAAGCTTTAAAATGGATAGAAGACAAAAACATACCACTTTTGGAATGGGTTTCTAGCAGTTCCGATTTGTCTCCTATCGAAATTTTGTGGCACAAGATGAAGAAAGTGCTCCGAAAAAATCCTGCTAGAACAATTCCTGAACTGAAGCAAAGGCTTCAGGAAATATGGGATTCTTTTACACCAGAATTTTGTCAAGGCTTGGTTAACATGATGCCCCGAAGAATTTTGGATGTCATAAAAAATAAAGGCGAAGTTACACAGTGGTAAACTGTAAAATAGTTTTTTTGTTAATTTAAGGTTTGTTGAAATTTTTTCTATTTATGCACATTTCGTATTATATATCGGTTTAAGTCAGTAAATGCATATTTATTTTTGTTTAAAGATGTTAAAAAGGTTAAATAAATAAAAAAAAAATAATGTTCTTGTAGTATATTACTAGAGCAACGCAACTGCGCTGAAAGCCAGTGGCGGACGCATAAAAGTTTACACAAAATAAATTAAATGTGATACGTGCTTAAACACTTACCGTTTTAAGAGACCTCAGTGAAATCACAAAGTGGATAATGTCTATTTAATATTTGTGACATTAGATATGTTTCGGCAAAGTGAGTGCGGCGTGTAGGAAAAGTGTTTTTGTATGCCGAAAACGAACGTTCTACATTTAGTGACGTTATATTTGCGTAAGTAAAATAATCTTTCAAATAACTTAACGGTTCTGTTGACGCACCTTCACAAATTTGTCTTAATGTGCCAAAATCAGAGTCTTTATCTAAAACACTTTCAAACCTTTCTAAAACACAAACATTTCTTGCGTCTTCGATCGCGCATAGCTGTGCGTGAACATGTTGCACTATTTGCAAAGATTCCACTAACGACACCGAAAAATTTTGTAGTTTTTCTATCGCATCCGCTAGTCCCACGTAATTGTTCTGAATAATTTCCAAATCTGTTTTAACTTGACTATCCTGAAATTTCAAGCGGCTTACGTTGACAGCTGCAGCTTCCTGTGGGTCGAATTCTAAAATGACGTTCTTTATATTCTCAAAATATTTAAGATAATAAAATGCAGCCTCTAACCATGTTCCCCAACGAGTAAGAATAGGTTGTGGTGGTTCAGGAATACCGGGGCATAGTCTATGAAATTCCCGAATACGTTTTGGGGATTTTACAAACACAGCTTTTGTATGTGCTATTAGAGCGTTTACCTCGGGATAACATTTCTGATACTATCTGCTACGAGACTGAGAGTATGAATTTTACATGTAATATGCAACAAGTTAGCACAATGTTTTTTAAGAGATCGACCTACAGCAAGCATGTTTGCGGCACCATCACTCATAAACATCAACAGTTGATTTGTTGAAAGTTCAAACTTTTCCAATGTATTTAACACCAACATTTAAATTACTTCGGCAGTGCATTGTTGTATTCGTCTGGAAGCTAGTAAAATTGAGGATGACGGTCGATGTAGTTCCATTGTGCGTACCATTACATTAACCACGGAATGTTTTTTACGATCTGTTGTTTGGTCTACACATAACCACAGTTTTTTATCCTACAACTCCGATTTAATTCTATTCTCGACATGCTCACGAGCAGACGGCACAACTCTCTGTAATGTTCTCTCACTTGGTAAAACGAGACGTATGCTTTCTTCCTTAGTAAATGAAATGGTAAATTACATGCAATAAAGGTAACACATAAATTAAATTTAAATTTGTCATAATCTCGTGTGGAATTTTTTTTTGAAACATGCCCTGCACTATTTACGTGCCGTGGACAATCATTTTTCGACCAACACATTAAATCTATTTTACACACTACACATTGAATTTTAGTGCCATCACACTTTAAATCAGGCATTTCTGCAGTAAATTCTCTTATTGTGTCTAACTTTGGTCATTTTCGCGACGTAGGAAACATTTTCAAAACAAACGTAGAACTACGATATAGTATACGACAGCGTAGATACATACACAACAGATCGGCTTTCGAGTCGCAGTTATATTGACGCTTATACCGAATTGTCCTGGCCGTGTTTATTTTGTGTAAACTTTTATGCGTCCGCCGCAGACTTTCAGCGCATAATTTTTCTTACAAATTAGAAATTCTAAAGAATCCTAGGTTGGGCTAACTAATATGGGAAGGGGCTCGTAGTCATAAATAAATTATAAAATTTATATGCGAATCATAAATTGATGCTTTATTTTATTATACAAGGTTATCTTGAACATGTTCAACGAATTCACGAATGAAAGTCGCTGGGTCTTTTCCTAACTTTTTATAATCTAAAATCAAAAGATAATATCCTCTAAATTTTACGTAATTCCATTTCATGAAAACAACTTAGAACCCTTTTTCTGTCGAAAGCTTTTTCAAATAATTTTAATTTTGGTCAACCACCTAAGACAATGATGTCTATACGCGCCCCTATAATTTTGGAAATATCTAATGGTTTAATTTTTGTTCTGTATCGTGAGCATCTTGATGAGCAACGGTTCATCACAACCACACTTATTCCCATTGAAATTTAATAGTAATGTAAATATGTACTGTAATTTTCGAAGACTCTTATTACCTGAGCAAAGTTGTAAATTATATCTTATGTACTAAGGACCCTGTAATTTTGTCTATTTGCATAAATAAAATAACTATCAAAGTGCCTATCTTTGGTGTGCAAGGCCCTTATTAAATGTAACTTAATAATGTATCTACTGAAGGTATTCCTATTGAAAAATATCACTTGTGTAGCATCCTTCCCTTCATTACAGGTGCACAAGACCGATGTTGATATATTTGGTGGATGCGCCGGTATACGAAAAAATATCAATACGTTATTGAAGAATAGGTTACAATATGGTGTTACATTCATAATTTATAAGTAACAGGAAATATTTTATCGCGCTTCGTGTGTTATCTGTTGACAATCTTCTATTACACGAAACAAAATTATGGAATAATTTAGTCTACAATTTATACACCTTTCTCTGTTTTTCCATTGAATCATTTAACTACGATACAGGTTACGTAGATAGAAAATGGGGATTGAATAGGTAACACGGGTTTCCTCGAAATAAACGGGTGTCATGTATATTTAATAAATCCATAATATTACATTTTTAATCCGCTTGGATTAGATTGAAGATCTCAGTTAAGGATAAGTTAAAGTTGGCCGCTAGAAATTCGCTAGAAGGAAAACGGATCCGTAGCGTGTTCAGGCTTAATTTGACATTCAACACGTGTCTAAGCGATGCGGCAATTTTCTCCGGCATCCAGCTAGAACGTTCATTACCGCTAAATTGTGGTCTAATATCCGAGCCAATAGCTACTCCATACGATAAATTGCAATGTTTCTCAGCACGGTGCCATCTTTCCTCGCGTGTTTACGAAGTTCCTTCTTCGGTTAAGTGTGAAATTTTCGGAAGGATATATCGTTTATATTTGAAGACCTGCAGATACTCTGAAGAATTTTGAAATTAGAAGAGAGCGACGTGTTCACGTACATAAGTTTCAACAATAATCTGGACATAGCGGCGAAATTTTTATAACATATTACTATCAATTGAGAAATCGATGTAATATTTTCTTTAGTAGAAGATAAAGTATCATTAATAAATGAAAAAGTCAAATCATAATGAATAAGAAAACGAATTAACATATCAATTGGAAACAGTTTGATTCTATAAAACTCTTAATTCCCCATAATTAGCCCTTCTCAAGAAATTTAAATTTATATCGGAATACCGTGACTGACTTCCGTTTCTCTGTTTCTGAGCCACGAATCCAGTAGTTTTGTAGAGTTGAACAGTATTTCACCGGAGCGAAGTCGATCGGCCGGGGTAGGATTGATCAAACCGGGTGATTTACACCTTTTAATGCGAATGGCAACAACGCATAAACAATTAATTGTTAGAAAACAACTAATTGTTTATAATTCTGTGATTAAGGTTGTTCGTCAGTTAGCTATACTGTTGTAAATTTCTATTTACAACAGTATGGCCAACTTCAACGAACAACCTTAATCCAAGAGGTACGAGTTAAATGTGAATAGCATAGTAGCGTTCATATAAGGTAGCGCGAAGTTAAGAAAGATTGCACAATGCAATTAAATACGACCGCTCACACAGCGGTGTAAGGCAGAATTAATAACTGGTGCAGGGCAAAACTATACGCACGTTAAATTATGACATTACCATGGCGTTGTATTAATGCAACGGATCAATCACAGCGTAGATGGCGGTAAACGATTACTAACTCATGTCAGTTTCTATGTATACTTTTGAGGTTATGATATTCTCTTGAGCAATGTTGAATTTTTGGTGTTCCTGTAATAAAGCAGCACCTATATCAGATACAAATAGATTCCGAAACTAGAATGGTCACAGAGGCTCATCAAGAAGATTTAAAAACATTTGATATAATTACATATATTTATATAACAATAATCCGGCTACAAGTGATATCAGCAAAATCGTGGGCTCAAATTCACCTGGGAATGTAAGCTCAAAATAGCTCTCAAACCGAAGCTTCAGAAGACTGCAACAAGTGTGCCTGGTGATTTAAATATTTCGTTCAACTATATGACATTGTTATCTCCGGAATTAGTAAATTGGCATTGATTATAAAGTTTCACGCAGAACACAAAGATTAGGTATTTGCATTAAATCTGTGTTTGTTGAGACTAAAAATACATTAATACGTAAGCGAAGTACCGCATTTACCAAGTATGAGGACATTAAGGTGAATGATTGTTTAAGATGGCGTACATTACTATACATATTCATTCAGATACAGAGGAAGCTTGAGCATGTATATTGTGTGTAGTTGAAGTGTGGCTAATTCGCTTTGCATGCGTAAAGATGGAATCGTAGTATCTCGTAAGGTAGAAGTATACAATATTAACCTTAAAAATTTGCTGTGGTGGTTCTTGTAAAAAGCATCCATAAAAATAAGAAACAACCTGAATGGGTTACGTTTTGAAATACAACGCTTGCTCTGGAAAAAGCTTTAGAAGTGTTATACAACACAATTAATGCATTATATGGCATTAACGTATACGTCAGAGCTTTGGTGGCTTTCTAGTCCACCAACTTGCCAGTGGAACGTTTATTAAAATTCTTCATAGGATTTAGAATTTTCTATTCATTAAAATTTACTAATATTCCAAACGAGAAGGATGCAAAGATTTCTACTTTAAGGCATTTGTAATGTTTAATTTGTTTCAAATATATAGTATTCTTGTGTGTTCTTCTCCAAACAAATACAATATATACTTGATTATCTGATATGAAATAAAAAAAAAACAAAGATTCGGTTAATGATATATTACAGGGGAAAATCAAAATTCCAGCTTATTTTAAGTTATTTACATTTTGAAAACATTATTTGTAAGAATGACACATATACACACAAAAAACACACTGTATTTGGAAATAACCATCAAAATCCCTTACGTCACCTGCGACACCGAGTTCGATGTTCAATATCAAAATTAAATATCAAGTCGTTAGATTGGCAATGCTAGGGACGACGAGAAAAAACAGAATTTAGCAACAAAAACAATTCTGACAGAAAACAAACATCTTTCGATTGATATTTAGAAATTGCAATGTAAAAGTTAAAATATCGTCAAAGTTATCAGTGCAAATGTATTGAAAAGTATTTTAAGTAAACCATAAATCATCACCAACGATTGTCAAGAATATTAAATCAGTTGGAAAATAAATATAGTAATTCGAAGAAATTTCATTGGAGAAGACGATCAAAGGGCTCCAAAAATAAGAGGATTTCACCAAGAAGAGGAAAGAAGGAACCATTCGGATTATACACACACACATATATCAAACACACGTCACTACATAACTGTAAGTAATTTAAATAGATAAATTTCATTTCCTTTTTTGTAAGTGAAAAGCTTAAAATAAACACAAAACTGATTATCTCCCTATTCAAATCTTCTAATTGTTACTTGTAACATAACAATATATATATGTCGTACAGAGAAGGCACAGTGTTCGTTTCAATACAAGCTTGATCATTTGCAAGAACGTGGAGTTGCTTTGCGTGTCGCACTAGCATAGGAAGGGTACGTAAGCATCAAGGTTTTGATGTTGATTTCTTTCTAATTCATCTCTCGTAACCACCGTTATTTGCAATTTATTCTTTTAAACAGCCGGAAGAGTATCCAGGTGATATTCCCGAATCTACGACGAAAAAAATATCTATTAATTAGATAAATTAATTTTATAACATTACAATGGCTATCTATGGAGTCCTATCCAAACAAAAACCTAACACTTCATGAAGCTTGACTATATTAAAAATATTCTAGGAGTAACAAAGGAGGGAAACCAATTACATTTTGTAATACCACCCCTGGTACTTTTAAGACGAATGAAACTCCGGTAATTTATTTAAAGCATAACCGAACACGACAACTGCACGCTGGAGTTATAAATTGCTTGGTGAAGTTACCGACACAAAATCGATATTTGGAATTTATGTTCGGGACTGGATTTCATCGTATTTTTGATTATATCGTCAAAACTGATTAGTGCAAGGCGCACTTGAGATTTATCGAAATGATAAATGAAACCATCCATTACCCTTATCGCTCACATCTCGTCTGTTTATCGCTTCTTCTTGTCGAAATTCGTTTACTAAGGTGGTGAACTTAGAAGTTCTTCTATTTTACAGTCGTATTACGTTGTGAATCTAATCAATATAAAACAGAACGCCTGAAAATTGGGGTTTATTTTTCAACAAGAACATTCCAAATTAACTAATTAATTATTATTATGCTATAATTTTCTTATTTATCAGCCACATTTTTACAACAAACTGTACAGAACAGCATTATTACAATAAAACGTGCTTTTTATCGAACATGAATTGAAAATTGAAACAGAGAAATCCAATTTTCTGGTGAGGGAATACAATACGTTAACGTTAAAGGTTTTTTCTTGAAAAAGTACTTTACTTCCACTAAGTTTCCCTGAAGTGACGGTTTTGTCTAAGGATGTATCCAACACAATAAATTAAGTTGACAATGCAGACGGGTTGAATTTGTTTCTTCGTATCTCCGTTTTAAAGTGTATTTTAGTAATTGCGAGAAGTGATGTCAACTTTCTTATTTTAAGTAGAATAGCCTATATATTTTTATGTTTTTAGAAAGGTAATTGAAGGGCGAATCCAACAATGCCACATATATTATACTTTAACTTAAGAAATATGACGATATGTAGTGATAAAAGTTTTGGTTATCTGTTTTTGTTGTTACGCAAAATTGGCTAAGAAAGAGCGGCAAACTGTTAATTAATTACAATAAAGTTTGATAAAGTAAAGGAGAAACAATAATGAACAAAACAAGTTAAAATGTGATAAAATAATAACAAGCACAGAGAACAAAAGTATGACAAATGCAAGTTATAATGACAATAAAGAATAGTTTATGCTTTGCAATCGACATTTGACAGTTTGGCAATGCTATGATTGCTTTGCTTAGTAACGGGCTCTTTAGATCAGTCTGGCGTCACAAGAAACAATTTGGCGCTCCTTTCTAGCCAACTTTGTGTAACAAGAAAAACAGATTACCAAAACATTTATTGCTGCATATCATCATACTTCCTAAGTATAACATACGTGGCATCGTTGGATTCGCCTTTCAATTATCTTTAAAAATAAGAAAGTTGACGTCACTTCCGGTGACACCGGAAACGCAATTTAACTGCGGAAAACGGCAAAAGTTAGTTCACAAAAAATATAAATCGATTTATTTTTTCTAAAAACGCTAGCTTCTGTCATTCAAAAGTTAGAATGGGGGAATATATACCGTACGAATGAGCGTACTATAATCGCCCAAATTTACACGAACACAGCACATCTGAACGAGTGCTGTGTTGAATGTCACTGTGGAATGTCATTTGCTTGACAAAATTGCGTAAACGCAAATTCACTTGTGCACCTTGCTCACGTTATAAACGGCGTATTTATTCACGTACATGTACTAGCCACGACTTCGCTCTTGTATCTCTGAAAACACCAGGCTCACGTTATAAATGGCACATTTGTTCACGCACACGTGTAAGACACGACTTTGCTCTCGCATTTCCGAAAAATGCCGATTATGCTGGCTGATCATAGTACGCTCACTCTTACGGTATATTGCTCTAGTGAAGATTTTAATCGGGAAAGTACAAAGAACTTCTTTTCTAATTGTATTTTGAGTTGGTAAACTATTATAGTAAATTATCAGACCGTAATTTTGCATTCTTTCTTACGGCTAATTTAATTGTTAAACCGACCACTAGTATCCCTTTTCTGGAAATAAGTGAATTTAACAATACATTTATTGGGCAATATTTCTCCAAATATTCCATTTGGTGGTGGTACTGTAATGCTCCTACAGGATTAGTCCCTATTCGACTGAGACCGATGAATGCAAATTTTTATCTCGAGGACATTGTAGTTGAACATGTAATGCTTTTTGGCCCTTTTGTGGTAGACGATCTCGTATTTATGCAAGATAATGCGCGACCTCACGTGGTTAGAGACGTAGTGGACTGCTTCAATTATGTTCATATACCGTTTATCAAGTGGCCACCAAAAAGTCCAGACATAAATCCGTTAGAACATCTATGGGACATGATTAAAAGAAATGTGTTACGTCATATACCTGCACTTGCTAACCTGAGAGAACTCAAAAATGCAGTTGTTACAGAATGGAGGAACACTCCGTAGGAAGCCACCCAATGTTTAATTACAAACAAATGCGTTACGTCATATACCTGCACTTGCTAACCTAAGAGAACTCGAAAATGCAGCTGTTACAGAATGGAGGAACACTCCGTAGGAAGCCACCCAATGTTTAATTAGAAACATGCCTAATTAAACTGCGTAATGCGATTTGTTGTTTTTCCATTAATTTATTTAGTAAAGAACATTCTTTTTGTAATTTAATATATTGGTGCATTCATTTTGTACAGGGATGTATATTAATATTAATATATTGTTATGTTACGTTCAACGTTGTATCTACGACAACAACAACTTCTCTTGGTTGTCACTTCGGTACTGACCAAATGTCAGGCTGGCCACTCGTTGGCAACCAAATATCCCTCTTGCGGGGATAATTGGAAATTTCTTCGTTACCATTCCCCCCTCAGCCAACCGTCCTTGGGGCGAGGACGGTAGAATTTAATTATAAGTCCAGATAATGACGAGTGTGGGGTATCATGGACAAATCTGCTCGTTTATTAACTTTCTATTCATTTATTTCTTCCAAATTAATGTAAAATTCGGACCACAGAATCATCAACAAACAACCTCCTGGTTAAGTCACTGCATTCGTTCTCGTATGCTAAAATTATTTGATTGAAAGTCATCGAAAAGTTAGTTTCTATTTGGGTAAATTATCAAAATTGGCTGTGAAAGAAAACAATCGCCGGTTTTTCGCGATTAAAAATAAAAGAAAGAGGAACGACGACCTAAATTTTCATCAATCTTTATTCGGCCTTGGTTGAATCAAAGTTTGTCTTGAATCCAATCCAAAGATAAGTGTTCGTTCTGTATTCAAAGTCATTAATAGAGAAGTAAATAGGGTTGAATATCCAGAGCAGGCAGTTCCTGTGGTGGGCATATAAACAGAAGGTTTATATACATTGGCGTTTTCGAAAGTTTAAAAGTTAGTTAATTTTTAAAATCTTAAAAATTCGTTAATTTGATTTTACTGAGTTGGAAATTTATTCTAAAATTGCCGTAAAGGTATCTAAGGATACCCCCGAACCTACAAAAATCATTTATCAGAATTAAATTAGAAAATTTAACAAAATTTGAGTAAAACCCCCGAGAAAGATATTTCAATATATATTAATATATCATTTGTCCGATGTTGCCAAAGTTAATTATTCAATAATCTTTAAAAAACATATCTAGTAATATAGTTCTATAATATGTCTATGTTATGTAACAATATTGTATCTAATGTGCATATTTTATGTTGATTAGAATCTCATTAGAATATACAACCAATACATTTTCGGCATAGGACCAATACTGGCCCAACGTTTGTGTTTTCCTTTAAATACACCCTATATACCTCCCTTTAAATACACCCTAAGCTTAAAGATCTACTATAGTTCCGTGACTCTGAGATAAGTCCACACCTTGTTTTAATCATAATTTAGGGATTTTATCGCCCGGAAGTCACTGTCCAATTCCTCTATTTCGCATGTGTTTAAAAACTCCAAACCGTTGTAACGAAATAAAATTCATTTCGAGAACCGTTTTTCGTCAGAGTTCCATCTTGTGGAGCTAGAGAACAAATTTTAGCGAATCGAGAACGTCCGTTTAATGCGGAATATTTCGCGGCCATTCCTCCATTATCCCCCACGCCAAATCTAGTTGCTTGCCCGGGTCTGTATGCGGGATGTTTTTTTATTTCCACTTCTATTTACTGCTCTAGTTGCCGTTTTAACATTATTGCGTGTTCTCGACTCCAGGTCCCATTAAATTTTCTGCTCGTAGTATTTGCGGACGTAAAATTGTCCTTTTCGTATTGCGCAATACAATTTCGTAAATTTTATATGGTTTATTTTACACCTTTTAGCGTCTTATTAAATATACATAGTGTGGTTATTAAGTAATATGAGCGGTGATATGTAAATTTCTTTTGAGGAATCACCAAACGATAGTTTTACACAATGTGTAACTTTCTTATAAATATAGCTTCTGTTCTAAGCGAAGTCCAAGAGTTATCATTAGTCGTGGTATTCAGTACTTACATTACAGAAACAGTTATAAGTAACCTGGGCAAATATGCGGTAACAGCCAAGGGCGTGGCGAGCGCATAAAAGTTTACACATAAAATAGAAGGTAAGAAATAAATTATAAAACGTGCTGAAACACTTACCGTTTTAAAAGTCGTCCGTGAAATCACAAACTGGGTAACATCTGTTAAATATTTGAATCATTAGATATGTTTCCACGGCTGTTTTAGTCAAGTGAGTACGACGTGCGGAATAAATGTTTTTTAATGCCGAAAACGACCGTTCGACATCTAGCGATGTTATATTTGCATATTTAAAATAATCTTTGAAACAACTTAATGCATCTCCACACGCACCTTCACAAATTTGTCTTAATATAAGAAAATCGGAGTCTTTCTTTAAGACACTTTCAAATTTTCGTATTACGCACGAATTTGTTTCGCCTTCTACAGCGCATAACTGTGCGTGAACATCATTCACAATTTGAACAGAATACACTAGCGACATCACAACATTTTGTAATTTTTCTATTCCCCCCGCTAGTCCAAAGTAATTGTTGCGAATAGTTTGTAAATCTCTTTTAACCTGACTATCTTGAAATATTTCCTGGCTTTTCTTGATTGCTGCAGCTTCTGCCGGATTGAATTTTAAAACTACCTTCTTTGCTTGATCAAAATATTTGTTGTAGTAAAACGCAGCCTGCAACCATGTTCCCCAACGTATAACAATAGGCTGTGGTGGTTCAGGTAAATCAGGACACAGTTTGTGAAATAGTCGGGTACGTTTCGGGGACTTTAGAAACACTGCCTTTGTACTAGCAATCAATGCATTTACTAGTGGAAAACATGTAGGAATCGTTTGTGCCGCAAGATTTAGAGTATGGATTTTACACATTACATGTATCAAATCTCATCGGCAGTACAATTTATAACTCTTTTGGAAGCAAGTAAGAAGGAGGATGACGGTCGATGTGCTTCCATTGTACATACCATTATATTAACCACAGAATGTTTTTGACGATCTGTTGTTTCGTCCACACACAACCACAGTTTTTTAACTTTTAATTCCGTTTTCATTCTTTTTTCTATATGTTCACGAGCAAATGGTACTACATTTCGTATTGATGTCCGACTAGGTAGTTAACAGTCCGCATATTTATTCCAGAAGAAGACAAATGCTTCTTGGTCTAGTAAACGAAACGATAGATTACATAAAATAAGAGTAACACATAAATAAAATGTAAATTTTTCGTGGTCTCGTATGCCACTTTTTGCAGAAGAATGCTGTTTGCTTTCGATGTGACGTTCACAATGGCTTCTGGACCAACACATTAAAGGGAGTTTACAAACTAGACACTGAATTTTAGCGCCATCAAAAATTAAGTCCGGCATGTCTACTATAAAGTTTTTAACTGTGTCTGCCATTGGTCGTTTTCGCGACATACCTAACTGCGGCATTTTTAAAACAAACATAAACGTACAATTACGAAATAAGTTACGACAGCCTACATATGCACAGAACTACTCGCATACAGCATCGATTTAGTACTGACGCTGTGAACGCGTGAAATAAATAATGGCCGACTCCGCACCACATATCTACTACACTGACTGTTACCGCTGTTTGTCCAGACTAGTTATAAGAGAATAGTAAGAAGTAAGAAACTAATAAAATAAAAGCTACGCATGCGTTGAAGTTGCAAACGAGACAGAAGAATATCTTACATCGATAGAAAAAAAAAACAAGCCTGGCCTTAAATAACGCCTGGAAAAGGAAATATGAAATCAGTTGCAAAATGTTTAGAATACAACTTTCATAATTTTAAGATTAGAAGCTTTATGCATTCATTAATTTTATTCATACAAAATGCAGGAAAATACCATAGATTAATTTAAGAATAACGAATATTAATGCGTTGATAAAATTGGAATTTTTCGATTTTGAATTTGTCAAAATTCGGAAATACAGATTTCCGATAGTAAAGAAATTCGAATTTCGAATTTAACATTCGAATTCAAAGTTCGGACTTTAAATTCAAAATTTGAATATTAAATAAATGTTAGGAGTATTATAAAGAGAGGTTTTCGATAACGCGAACGGCTGGTTGGCCAATCACAAATGAGTATGCATTTAGCACAGTGAAATTGCACGCTACTATTTTAAGTAGCTTCAGATGCGATTTTTCACGCGTAACTCTCAATGGGAGTATGGTATTTTGTGCAGATCTGTATAGATTTTCTTATTTTTATGAATCTGAATTGCCTTTAAAAGCCTAATATGACCTTAATATTTTTGTAGTGAAAAAGATTTTAATCATTACGAAATTGCACGTGTGTTACTCCGATACACAAAATAATATAGCAATATTGTTAATGCTTAAAAACTCAAATGATCAATAAAAATAAACGTAGTACATGGAAGAAAAACTATATTAGTCGGTTTTTTATTTAAAAATTGTTTCCGTGTGACACCGGCACAATTTGCAAAAAATCTGTAAAATTTGTGAAATTTTCTTGAATATTTACGGTTTGGGACATTCTTTTGAAATATATAGCAAACGCTAATCAACAATTTACTAAACTACTACATATATAATAGCTGTGGACTTTATATTTTTTTTAACATCTGTATCATATGCCTCTTTCATTTTGAATAATCCATAGTGACTCTGTGTGAGATCAAGTATGAAAGATAGAAATGAAACAATGGTCCAGATCTCACCAAAATTCTAAGGAATTAGGCGACCGGTTCCGTGTTGAAAAAACACATCATCCGACCAGAATTAGATGTAACAGTTGAAGATAGAATAAAATTTTAGTGAGATCTGGACCATTGTTTAATTTCTACTTTTCTTCTTTTATTTTATCTGGTTTTACGTCTTTCTATAACATGACCACTGTAATACAGTAATAAAATAAAATATCTGCGAGTTCCATATTTCCCTGCCTATTTCACTTTATAATACATTTGTTTTACTTTATTTTATGCTTTATACACTCTTCATTTCCAGAATGATATTTTTTATCAAGTTTGACAGACTGAAAAGTCTGTTTATTCTTACGTTTCGGTAACATATTTTATCTCTACGGTCAGTTAAAAAAGCATGAAAGCATTAGCGGTAAAAAATGCACGATATACATATCTATTAGCTGTTGGTTCGGATTTGAAATTCAAATATCACATCCGAACTAGGAATTTAAAATTTGAAATTCGATAGCGAATTATCCATTAATTTCGAATTTCGAATTCCACATCACTGGCGGCAACGATGTGACTCTTGGGTCTAAACTATAATGAATCAAAAATATCTAATATATATTGTAATGTTCAATATTTACAACAACAACAACATCGGCTGTCAATCTAGAATTATTAAGGTGTTCAGGATAGCCACCCGTTGGTAATGAAAAGTCTCTCTAGCGGAGAGAAAGCTCAGTTCGACAGTCACCATTTCCCCCCAGCCAACTGGCCTTAGGGCGTTGATGTTAAATAATAAAGTTAAGTCCAGACAATGACGATCGTAGGGTAACACAGACAAATCCATTCTTCTGTTTATTTTCCTAATCTTGTAAATCGTCAATATTAATGTAAAAGTCATCTAAAACAAACAACCGGGTAAATTGGAAGGTATTTCAAACATCATTTCATAAACTAAATCTTTGTCTGAATGTTATTATGTAAATCGTTAATGAATTTCCTCATGGTTATGTTGTCAGTCAGAATTTAAGTCATAGAGTCCTCTAAATTCAACTACCTGGTTGCGTCACTGCATTCATTCTCGTATGCTATTTCCATAAATAACTTAATTTTATCGAAATGCATCATAAACATTTATATTTGGGTTTCATTTGTCAACATTTGCTGTGGAATGAAACAATCGCCATCTTTCGCGATTACAAATAAAAGAAAGATAAGCGACGCCAAAATTTTGATCAATTGCGATTCAGCTTTCGTCGAATCAATTTGTGTTTACTTGACTACGATACCAATTTAAAGTGTTCGATAGTGAAATTAAAGTATTTATTCAAAGAAGAAAGGGTTGACGGTTAGAGCAGGTAGATTCCTGTAGAAGTTATTATAAACAGAGCCTTTATATGACATCGGTTTCATTCGAATTCAAGGTTAGTTATATTTTTAATTCTAACATTCGTTAATTTCGATTTATTAATTTGAAAATTCACCCAATTCGCTATAGATATATATATTTTTCTCAGGGGATTTTTGAGAAAAATTTGAAATTTTCTAAATTAGTCTAAATTCTTTGTGGGATCAGGAGTATTCGTGAATATATATATATATATATATATATATATATATATATATATATATAAATACTTGAAGCTAAAATAAAGGAGGTGTGGAAAAATACTCTATTGGCGTATTGAGAAAAATGGGTGGGTACAATGCAACGTATACAGGTAATCAATAAAGTCCGAGGAGGCCATATACGATATTAATTTACATGAAAGATTTTGTAATGCAGTTGCTATTTCAAATACATTTTAATAAAGTTTTAACTTTTACAAAGTGTGAGGTGCTCCCTTTTATTGACCAAGGCTGTATATATTGTAGTTGCTTCTCCAGCAGCAACTAAATATTTATTGTGAATGTCACCAACTGCATCATGCTTCCTAGATGTGACTCTTAGCGATTATTTCCTCTGGAATAATTTGAAAAGTATCTCTGCGGGAAACGTTCTTGAGATGACGGGAACCAAATAGGATCAAAAATAATATATTGTTTCGAAATATTCTTTCTTTCTATTTTTAAACTCATCTTCGTATCAGGTTCATATATTCGATGTAATTTCGATTAATTCCTAGCAGTAAGTTTTCTTGAAATTATAAATAACAAAGCAACAACGTTTGAAAATGGTCTTTTTATTATATTAATTGAAGTTACAATTACCCGCCAAGTTACATGCAATCTATTGACGTTTATGATGATTAATGATGCAGACCTGCAATAATGCTCCCCTTAAGGACTTTCTAGCGTGTAACACGTATAATATTTAATACCGTAATATTTATTTTCCATTTTAGTGGTGGTCGCGTGAAAAATAAAAAAGAAAATGTAAAAAACGTAGCGTGATGAAATGGAATTGAGTTGCAAATATATATTCGCATATTGCTGCTGTAATTATAACGACTGCTGCATGAAATTAAAATTAAGCACTATAAAATTTGCAATGTGTTAGGTAATATGAAAGGTTTATAAAATATTACGGTAAGAATTAGTTATATTACAATATGGGATACTTTTGCGTCAAAAAAGTCCTTAGTACCAAAACTTTACTATCTTTGGATAATATACCAATGATATAATTATATGAAGCAACGGTAATGACATGCTTTCACTACTGTCACAAATTTTGGAAGCATGTATGAATTCTTAGTAACATTAAGAATAGTAATTATATTGTTATATGGTTAATTTATTTTCAATCAAATTATTATTACCATTATTATTTTAAATAACGGAGAGAAATTGTAGCTTTTTTCCGTTATTGAGGGAATTTATAGGCTGAAGTGAGGTGGGTTAAATATGGTAAATCAACTAGCATCGATCAGGCAGTATAGTACTGTTCAAGCCATATTTATGTTTAATAGCAGTGGTGTTACATTTGGCATCACATCAATTTTGTGAATGTTGTGCTCTTTTTCCAATTAGCACGCAAGTTAGCATTAGAACAAGCCAATCGTGAAGCGTCAGTGGTGGCTCTACCCAAAAATAATTATTCTGCATTAATTATGGAACGAGTTACTTAATATTTTTACCAAATAGAAGAAACGGTTATGGAACTACTACCAATTATACACAGAGAAAAAGAAGTTCTTGAATCAAACAAATATATATCTTTGAAATGATTTACTTAATTCAACCTTTATTGAATGAAAGCACATTTTTTAAGAACAACAGACTGAATTTGTTTGAATGTAATTGTTTATTTGACATTATTTTGTTGAGTCGAACAAATATATGTTAGAATCGTGCACTTCGCGTGTCGTCGGCAACTTCCGTTGCGTGAACGCGGTCCAATCGCAATCGTAGTCCTAGTTTAGGTTGCGTGAGATGGAGCTTCGTAAGCGGTGAGATGTAAATGAAGAAAATAATAAGTAAGTAGGACAATGGATTTATATATTTTCACCATTAACGTTAAAAAAAAAGTAATAAAATGGTGGCGATTTGTGAATATAAGAATTTTTGTTTGTATTACTGATTAGAGAAAAATTGCAAAAATCAAGATATCGTTTTCAAAGCCAGTAACACCAACCTTAGCAATTTAAATAAGTTGCGATTCAATTCGTACACTCAATAATGCTTTGATCTTTCCGTTCTTCATATTCTGTAACTAACTGTTACTATATTTCCTCCTTTATCGATATAACAAGTATTTTAGTAAAGGGAAGTGATAAGACATGCTTGCATGCATAAGTCCGCTGAGGTATCTGTTGTTTTGCCTCCTACTTTTTTGTCATAATACCTAGCACCCTTCTAGCACCTAACCAGACAGTTATCCCTGTCACTGGTTCGCTATTCTCGGGATCGCTACAAGATTACCGAGGTACTAAGTTTTGTAGTATTCTCTGCAAAGACAAGTAATATAAGTATCACTTTAATCTTTATGTATCTGTACACACAACACACGAGTTATTTTGTGATTATGCCATCTTCATCGAAATAAACGTATACTTATTTCTTTTAAAACATACGTCTTTACATAATGCTATATTAAACAGGTACGTTACAAAAGCGTCTGACAAAAGCATAATTTATTTTCCACGTCTGTTTTAATATCGAGAAAAAGAGATTAATATTCGCTTCGGTATTATTTTTCTTTGTATTATGACATCATGGCATGCTCTTCCTACTAAAGGCATTTAATAAGCATTATGAGAACAAAATATATTATATAGTTAATACAGGGTGGCTCCATATAACTTACATACATAATTATTGTTTTTATAGATACCTATATAAAAGTGCATACCTTTACAATTTTTTTGTCCACGTATTTTTGTAGCTATATATTATGTTTAAAGTTATCGGTGCACTATACCTAACTTTGATATTATTGTCTTTATAATTATTTGCATATGTGGCAATTTAATAAAATCAATTAGTTTCTAGTTTCTTAATTGCTTCATATATTTATGAAAGAAACTTTCTTTCTTTCCAATATACATCAATGTAGCGTCTCAATTTCTACAAACGATCAATAGATGGCGCTATTGAGATTTAGTTTGCAGTGAGCCTTTAAAAAAACAATTTTGTGAAAAAATGTTTGTTGGACGATTTTACTAAGGGCCTAACACAACAACAATTCATCGAATCGCTCCGTTCAACTTTCAGTAATGAAGCACCACCAGAAAACATTTCTTACAACTGGTTTGCAGAATTTCGTTGTGGTCGTGCTTCCGTCAGTGATGAGCTTCGTGAAGGTCGACCAAAATCAGTTGTTATTCCAAAAAACCTCGATGCTATGCGCAATATGATTGAAAAGGATCTGCATATTATTTACCGCGAGATAGTGGCATATCGAAGGCATAACATTTAGGCTTGAAAAAGATCTGTTCCTGATGGATGGAGGAAATCCTTAAAAAAATCGCCAGACAGAGGAATTTCAAAATCGACATTTTAAATTTTGGAATACAGTAAAAATTTTCCCCACGATAAATTAGAAAAGTTAGCGAAGTACTATCAATACTGAACAATGACAAAATGAGTCAGTGAATATTCTTTCCACAGAAACACTTAATGTAGTGAAAGGAGTATGGGCAAACTTAGAAGCGAAATGTCTAATGGTCACACCTTTAAAGATAGCACTTTTACCTTACATTATATTCTGCAGTCTGATCAAAATAAATTACACGCTTCGCCACTGAGAACGACTGGATTGGTCGAGGGAACACGTAAATTGAACAGGCCGTGAATGGGAGAAAAATCTATCGACCAAATTTGAATTACTCGTTTGGGAACGCAGAGTCTATATTCGAACGCTTTAACAAATCTTACACAATCCCTTTGGTAAAACATCGTGGTGGAAATATGGTTTGAGGTTGTTTTGCTGGTGTAGCAAGGGGCGACTCGCTATTAGTTAACATCACAGAACAACGAGAAGGGAGGAGTACTTAAACATTCTGTCAAATAATACGATCCCATCTGGAAGTCGTATTATCTGTTAATAGTCCGTTTTCTAGCAGCACAACGACCCAAGCACACTGCTAGGATGTGCAAGAACTTTCTAGAGGAGTTGTTGCAAATAAACGCTTTGCTTTTTTTGTAAAAAACGTTAATTGTGTCCTCTGCTCTCCTTTCATTGTCTATATTTTTGTGATGTTATCGTTCTTCCATCAGTGACCGAAGTCATCGAGCTGACTGAACGTCTGGACCATTGCTGCCAAGATTATGATCGGTCAATTCCAGGACATCGGACTTTGATACTCCTAATCAAGCGCCGAAAGGACAGTTAGTAGAGGGAACTAGGTAGATTATAAAAATGGGTAATTTTTTATGATTAGTATAATAAAATTCTTGTGGACCCGTAATAGGTAATCTACTACACGGATAGGATTGTATTGTGTGTGGTAAATACAGAGTGTAAAGTTGAGTTCAGAGTTTCATTAGTTGATACCTCAGCAGCTCACTTTTCTAAGAGGTAGGTGTATTTAAGTAACTAACAGTCGAGTCCCTCTACTAAGAGCTATCACGGTAGGCCGTGACAATATTGAAATAGTTGTATGGCCTTTTCAGTGCTGAAATAATGGTATGAACCAATGAAAGGCAACTACAAAATGTCCAGCAGCTCTGGAATCATTTACAGGAGGCGCGACAACGAATTGGTGCCGATTGCATAGAAAATCTTCCAAAGGGAATGTCAAAATTTGTGAAGCCATGATAGTGTCTAAAGTAAAACAGAATAATGAAAATAAATTGTAATTCAAATAATATGTAAGATGTAAATATTTTGAGAAATATTTTAATTTATTATTTCTTTAGTACAATACTTTTAAGTATTCATAAAAATTTCGTTAAGAATTCGCAATGTGTATATCTTCTTATAAAATTCATTGCTGGCTTGTGACAGTAATGTATATTCTACCTCTAAGGGAAGAGAATACCAGTCCTTATAAAGCTTTTGTGGAGGTTGACAGGATAATTAGTGAAGCTCCAAGTTTACGAAAACCATTACCGCAATGCCCAGAAAATTGTTGTGGAAGTTTTCAGTTAATTGTAAACCAGTCCGTTTTGCGCTAGAAACAATAACTTTTTCCACTTCCTTAGCTTGCTAAACACAATGACATCAAAGCATTAGAAATACATACTTTTTATTTATTTTAACGGGCAAAACTAAGCAAATAAACTTATGTAAACGCAAATTAATATTTAATTGTATTTATATCTTTGCTAGAAATGGTGGCAGTGCCGGATGTTTTCATGAAAAAGGATCACATTTACATTTTCTGTTTAAAACCTCTTTTCCCAATGAATGATAACGCTAAAGATTGAAATACACATCTTCATTTATAATTTACTCCCTGTATACGCAAATAATAACTAATAATAGACGGTACACGACGTCATGTCCCTTCATCTTTTCATATCCTGTTTAAATTATTTAGAGCTACTGCAGTAACTCATAAGACTACGACAGTAATAACCACTTTCAACATTAATACAGTCCACCATAGCCTTTGTAAATATTTTCATTGTTCCCTCGAGAAACTTCGGAGTTTGTAGATAGAAGAGTAGTCAATGATACTTGTGCTGCGGTATCCGATGTTAGCAACGTACTGGATGCAGATTAAACCGGTCGTTAAAGTTTAACGGGGCAATATTTCTAACCGAGGGACACTAAAGATCGTGCAAAGTTTTTGCTCCGACTGTCTCGAAAAAGGGAATGATTCTGTTAAGAAGAAAGTTTACATTGCAAGAGAAGAAATATAGTAACACTTCTATTTAAAAAGATGTTTTAAGAATTCCAGTCATGCACGTTACAAAATGTAGGTATATAATCCATGGTAGGAAATAGTGTTACACTGTACATACTGTTGGTGTAGCGTGTTTTAGCTCCCGCCTTTACTGCACCTCAGAATTAGAATCGGTTAAGTGAGAAGCGAAGGAGGTAGAAGGAAATTTGAGATTAGATAATAATAAATTGATGTCTTACTTAAGGAAATCCTATCTAATTCTTATCAAACAATCAACTTTTTAAAACATTTTTTGAGCTGTTTGGATCGCAGACTTACTGGAGTCATAGGTCGAATTGCAACCTTATTATTAAGAACATACCTATATAAATGCTATAAAATGTATAGATCATTTTCTTTAATTTTTGGATAGATACTTGCAGTAGCATTGTCGCACAATTTTTTTTAGATAATCTTTTTGAAATAATGTCGGAAGTATAGTTACTATTCGTGATTTGTTGTACTCGATTAATAATTAAATCTATCAAATTTATATTGGAATCTGCTTCAGTCTAGTATTATTATGTACCGAATTAACGCAGAAAATTGTTTGGTTGTCTATTTATATATATTAAGCCAAGGCAAAATGTAATTCATATCATTTCCCGACATTGCAATTCTTATGTTTGTGTCACAAAATTGTATTTTTACTTAAAGGATTACCAAGAACTTATTTCTTATATACCACAGTGCCACAACGATCGCCATATTAGAAGGTATCTCCCAAGAAAGTAATCACAAACAAATGCTGCATTTGACAGATCTATCTTCAGTTAACATTCAAAGAATAATTTGGCAGTTTACAGCCATTGTTAAATAAGATAATCGGAATCAAAATATCCAAAACTGAATACTTTGCTGTGAGCTTGGAAGGAAAGACACCGCCCGAGATCAAAGAGCGAATGAACATGGCTTATACAGTTTCTGCATCTTCGTATGTCACAGTTAGACGTTGGTCAAAGTTGTTTCGTTGGGGCAGAGAATCTCTTGAAGATGATCGACGTGAAAGAGGGTCCGTTGTTGTAGGAACGCCGGAAAACATCAAACTGGTGGAGGAAGTCGTATTGAGTGGTCGAAGGCTGAAGGATAAGAAAATTTGGGAACAAATAGGGATTTCAAAAACTAGTGTTTTGAACATCTCGCACGAGCATCCGGGTATGACAAAAATTAATGCAAGACGGCTCCTAAAATTTTTCAACGCGATTCAGAAAGAACAACGTGTCGAATATAGCCGAAAGTTCCTTGAGTTATACGAAACCAACAACGCGACAACACGACCATTAACCAAATAGAGACTGGGGATGAAACAATGGTTCTATACCCCGATCTTTTATCTAAAAGAGGAACAATGGAGTGACATCGAAAAGGCGAATCCAAGAAAAAAAACAAAAATGTGATTAACAGATGAGGAATGATAGATGAGAAAGGTGATACTGGCACAAAGTTAGGGAATGCAAATCCAAAGTAATAACATGGCATCTTCATAAAAAAAATATTTGTGTAAAATTAAAATAGGAAAACATGATTTCTGAAAGGATTATTGTTTATTGTGACCTTTTATTACTGCTCTCAAGAATACACTAAAAGATAAAAAATAGTAAACTGAATTCTTTCGAAATTTTAAAAAATGTACACATATACAGTCCCCTAACTTTAAAACACAGACTAGGTATTAATTAATATTAAACTCAACAAAACGATGCGTACTTAATTTGGATCAACCTGTTTACTAATTAATTCTCTGGATGTTTATGCATGTGTGCAAGTGCTCTGCTTAACTGTTTTGTTTACCAGGGATTTGATATCAAACAAGCTTCAAACAATAACGATAATTCCACATGCACCACTGCCACACTAATCTCTTTAGGATGCGTCTAGCACCAGCAGATAAATCGGTTAGAGTGGATTTAAATTCAATTACAGTAAACTAGTGAAATGCCCGGCGCAACAAGATATTGTAGAATAGACTATTTCATTTGTATGCAATCTAACAGCGGTCAATCGTACCCAATTAATATTTTTTGGCGTCTGGTATTTAAGGTATTTTATGTAGGGATGCATGATGGCCGCATGAAAGTCAGACGAAGACGTGAGGAACGTCGCCATATTCACTTTTCTGTTGAAAGGCGTGTGCACCGAGCCTTGGGAGGAAGGAGTGCTATAGCATATGGGAATAGGCCTCAGTTGGTGTTCATTCGAGGCAGCATGAATGCCCAGCGTTACGTTGATGAGGTAATGGAACCTTATATTCTTCCATATCTTCAGCAACTCAAAAACCCACTTTTCAAGCAAGAAAATGCCCGTCCTCACATAATGGGAACTTCTCTAAACCGGTTCGAAGAGGCCCACCCAGATCTCCCGACCTCTTGCTAATTGAACACGCTTGGGACACTATGGGAAGAAACGAATCCTCTGCAAACACTGGAAGCTCTTCGGTATGAATTGCAGGTTGCTTGGGACACCATATCCCAAGAGGACATCGACCACCTACTGGTATCAGTTCCACGAAGAGCGAAGGAGTGCGAAACTAATAGGGAGCTCTAATATATTATTAATAAAAGTAAAATTAAATTGTGTTGATCTTTTGTTCTTTTTCTTCGAAATTATAATCAGTTATTTATTTGGAATAGTTTTACGTTTCTGGAAAGTATGGTCAAAAAATTTGCACCCCTTCTTTGTGTTGTAATTTCCATGTCATGTAGTATATTAGAGTAATTTTCAACATTGGAAATTTTTGTCGTTAACAAGCTTTACTGAAAAACCGTTTTAATCCTAAATCGAGCCCGTTATGAGTTAAACGCATTAGTATTTAATAACTTTGCATCGAAACTACGCAGAATTTTTTATAAGCTTTCCGGTAAAAAATCCAACGTTATATTTACAACAAATTTATTGTGATACAACGCTCTTCCGAGCTTGTTTTACGAATACTTTCATGTCAATAATTAACGAGGCTCCATTCTCTATGTTTATGGATTATGGAAATTTTCGATTCAACCTGAATTTCTACATTCGCGGCAATATTATTACTGCCTGGCATTTGGCGTCTGAATTGACGACGATTAAACGATGACTTTTACGACCGCGGTCTCTATTTCAATAAAACGGAACTTCGATCGACCTGCTCGCACTTCATTCCCCAATTTTCTTGTAATTTCGTCGTGTATAAGCGATTTTTAATTAAATTTGCATAATAAACATCCATCGCAATTAGTTCGGAACCAATGGGATTTCGGAGCTTTATGATAGCAATTTGAAGTAGATGGGATTTTGAAGGAAATTGTATTTATATATTGCGTCAGTGAACTTACATATACGTCTAAGATTGGAATAAATTTTTACAGACTTTTGGAGTTACGACTGTAAAACTTAACTTTCTTATGTGAATGGTTAATCTCAATGTGTTCGAATAATAATCATAATTATCCATGCTTTCGCTTTCACCGGCAACTTTCGCTAATTATAGGGGTTGTCGGCCGGCAATAAGTTATGCTCGTGGAGCGTTATAAAATGTTCATTCTCAGCATTGGCTGTGGAATGAGGTAAACTACTAAACTCTCATTCTGAAAGCTGTAAACCCGGTATTCGAACCCTGGCGCTGGGCACTGTGCCATATGTTCCCAATTTATGATATAAAACTTCATTATGAAACTAAAAAAGATCTGGTGCTATCATCCGGTGAAACCCAATCAGATGGATTAGAAACAAAAACTATCGAGGACGGGACAGTAAGGATGTGCTTCTGGAATTGTCATGGATACTCGAACTTATACTTCCTGAACACATCTGAAGTGAGGGAGTTATGAAAAATCATATTTGTATTTGTGAATCATGGGTAACAGCACCTCTGGCCATTCCACACGCCTTTTCCAATTTCTATGAGACCACATATTTAAACGTCACTAAGACAAAACTGGGGAAAGAACTAGTGGTGGTTTTATTATTTTAGCTCCTAAAATTATTTAGAAGATCGGGTAATGTACATGTTTTTGTTGGATGTTGTTACCTGAAGCTTGATGCGAACGCTACAGCACAGATACAACTATTGGAGGGAGTCGTGAGAGATATGCTAAAATATCCTGAAGATTATGTTGTATTAGAGGGCAATTTTAACGCTAGGTTCGGAAATCTAAATGATTTTTACAGAGCAAAAGAATCCTTACTGAACCAAAAACACGGTTGGACAAATCAATTAACACTACAGAAAGACGATTATTACAGGTAATGGAGGACTGATTGCAATTAACGGACGATCTGCATCTGATCCTGTGGGAAACCATATATATGTACATGGGACCAATAGACTGCAGCGTGATTGAGTTTGTTTAGGTAAGTTACGATTCCTTAGTTATTTTTAATGATTTTGAAGTATCTGAGAAGATTTTATGTTCGGATCACCTGCTACATCTCCTAAGTATTGATCCCATTCATTCTCAAAGCGTGGTACGATGGAACCCCAGCAGTGTCACGTCATTATGGAGACTGATGGGTATGTCTGGTACGCTAGATTTTAATGTTAATTATAGTACTAGTTCAGAGATTTCTAACAACCTCATGGAAGTAATCTCTGATATAGCCACTATCTTGAACATAAGGAAAAATATAACTAACCCACCCTATCACAAATAGACATAAACCATGGTTTGATGTTCGGTGTAGAATAGCCGAAATGAACGTACGAACAACTTTTAAACAATGCAAGCAAAATAATTTTGATTAAAACTCTGTTAAGAGCTGCAACGAGGCAAAGACATTTTATAAAAAAAAACATCCAGCAATGTAGATCCAGTTATACGCAATCTATTAGACCAATACTAATTGACATCAACAACCCGGTTTTGTTCTGACAATCACTTGCAAAATACCGCAAAGTGGGGGCAAACGCAAATATTGTCGATTTAGAAACATGGACAGATTACTATACAAATTTTTATAATCGAAAAGATACAGTCATATTCTCAATTAATTTTCTTGGCGCAAAACACCCATATTTAGACGAGGATGTTAATCTGTGGGAACTGAACCGGGAGATCACTTATGCCAGAAATAATAAAACTCATGGTAGGGACGGCATTTTAAGCGATTTTTTTAAGAATATAGGCAAATATTGGACTCAGTACCTATTACGACTATTTAATAAAATCTGAGAGTAGGAAGAATTTCCTGCATTTTGGAACAAATGTAGAATCACACACATCTCTAAAAAGGGTGTATCCAAGGAGCCCAGAGAAATACAAAGGTATCGCTATAATGAACCACTTGACGAAGGTTTTTACTTGGTTAGTAAAACAGTGACTCCAAAAGTTTATAGAGAGAGCAAATGTGCTAGTAGAATGTCGGGCTGGTTTGGAAAAAGCTGTAGTACACAACAGTACTACGCAGTACACAACAATATTCGACTTCCTAAATGGAAAACGTACGCGCTTTTTGTTGATTGTAAAAATTCTTTCGATCTCGTCGATCATTGTATTTAATGGCAAAGAATAAATCAATCGGGAACCAGCGGAAAAATGATAAGGCTCATCAGTAATCTATATAAAACAGCGGTCCTACAAATGGAGTGTAATGGCGCGTGTTCAAACGAAGTGGCTATAAGTAAGGGAGTATTACAGGGAGACCCATTGAGCCCATTGCTATTTTCCATTCTTTTGAGTGATATTGATAGCTACTTCATAAGGAACCATTGTGGTGGAGTTGCCTTGGATTCATATACCAACATGAGAATGCTGATCGCGGACGATTTGGTACTGTTTGCGGAGTCGCCCATAAAGCTGGAACGGAACCTTAGAACTTTGGAGAGCTACTGTGCAGTGTTAAAATTGGGAGTGAATATATCTAAAACCAAGATCATCGTATTTAGGAGAGGTAACCGAAAGAAAACTTCGTCCAAAAGCTATTGTTAGGGAAAATGAATAGAAATTGCTAATTCGTACAACTACTTAGGAGTCAAATTCCACTACAAAGGAACCTTTATTGAAACTCTGGGTAAGAGACTACAAAAAGCTAGGGTCAGTTCTGCTGCGGTTATTTAAAGTATGCGTTCATCGGGCATGGGAAGTTGGGATGTAATTTACAAGCTCTTCTCTTCGGTGATGGTGCCGACATTAACATACGGAATCGGAATTTGGGAAACAGACACTAACAAAACATCGAGAAAGTACAGGTGTTCTTTTTTAAGGGATTGTTTCTTTTGCAGCAATCTACTCCGAACTACGTTGTCAGGAGGAGCTGCGTTTACCAAAGCTCGGAACGCACATCTCGAAATATTTACTGGGATTACTAAAGAGATTTGGAAATTTGAATAGCATTAGATTATGGTATATTGTGCTAAAAAGATTAATTGACCTGCGAAGCATCATCAGACAAATTAAAATATAATATAGTTTCACAAATATAAAGAAACGTCAGCGAAATATCCATATATATTGATCTTAAGAAAATCTCTGATGATTCGGTTAATCTCAAACAAGATTGGGATAAGATACTACTTTCTACTAATTATCCAGATCAATGACACATATGCAATAATCATTAAGAGCTGCAAAATTGAAACTCTATGTATATTCAGAAGAACAGCTACACTATGGTAAAAGAGGAAATATGCACTGTAAGCAATTTGCAAGTTCCAGAAACTCTCCCATATGTCTTGTTTGCTTGCCCTGTATACGAAAGCCTAAGAAAAGGTATCCTGCGAAATATAATGGACAGCACAAATATTTTACGGGATGAGGAACTGGTGCCCCATGCCAGAACATTGTACACTTTCCCTAGGGAAGCACCTAAATTAAGAGCATTCGCACTGAACGATTGGGCCTGCTCTGCACTCTGGGCTCTACGTCTGTTGACTAACGTGTGTAAATACTTTTTATAATGAGAATTAACATTTAAAATTCGAATTTATAAAATGATTCATTTGAATGAGAATGACTGTTTTGTTTGATCTCTTTCTCTTGTCTGTAATGCATTTGTATTAGAAACACAATAAATTTTAAAATTTTTAAAATTTGCTAGGGAACGGTTATCGCGTTGTTTGCTAATGCCACTCTATTTAAGGCAAGCTTAACTCCCCCATGCAACAACAATTCTTATCTTCCACCAGAAAAACAAAACGAAATTCGAAAAAAATATTTTATCGTAAAATGCGCCTATTTGATAGGAAACGCAGTCCCCTTTCTACGCTGGGACTTGTTTCGGCAATGTGCTATCATCAACCAGAACCTAAGTTAATAGCATACATCAAAATATAAACATTTAAAAGAGAATATAAAATACTTACAGTAAAACATTTAAAACTTTCATTAGAGTCATGTTATAAAATGTTAATGTTAAATGCAAAAAAAAATTGTTTCTCATCTTTCATCTTTATCTGTTGTTACATTTTCGTACTTTGATGCCTGTAGTCCATGTTATTCATGCAACAAATTACGTGACCCCCATTTTGAAAATAGATTACTCAGCACTTTTATTATTAATAACCTAGCCCTTTTTTCACCGTTGTTTGGCCGGCTGCTAATGGACTGTTGAGGGCGCTACAACTGGAAACGCCCTATTATACGATTTTTTAAAGTAGCACACATTAATGTTAGTGATGTATTAACAACAATAAATTTTATGACACACAGCTAAATAATAAGGATGGGTCGTTATTTAACTACTTGTTATTTTATAACCGTTATGGACCCAATAACGGTTGCAACTGTTATCTCTCTGGGAAAATAGCAGGTATAGCATGGTTGTTTTCGGACTGTTGTGAACATATCATCGACCGCCGTTGCGGCGTACTCAACTGCGTGGCACTACGACTGTCTGATCGAAGCCGCTGTTTACTACTAGATAATAGCTACAACTCCCCTAGAAAAATAACTTATCACGTATCTACCTACATAAATATCCTCTCGAACGGTTATTACGGCGGTAGTCGACATCGAGTCGGACGTTTATTATGGACATATTTCCTAAATAATTGTATGTATTGGAATTATCAAATGTAAAATAAAAGACCGATGTTATATAAAAAATTTACTTTAATTATTGCATTGAATCTGTTTATCACTTAATTTATTTTAATCTATTAACCAGTTTATATTTTATCTGCAAAAAAACGCAATAAAATATTTATATTACAAAAAACTTCTGAATTTAAATTTCAGTGTGCTGCAAGATCAGCAGTTGCTAATGTGCTATGTGGAATCATGATGCGTTATCGTGTAGAACTGTAGACTACGAGATAACGCTAAACTTGTTATTTTGCAACCGTTATTTCAAAATAACGATAACGATTGAAACTGTTATTTTAAAATAACGATTTTTCCCATCACTACTAAATAATTATTTGCTTTTTGTCGCTGAGTGTTGCCCGGTAATGTATAAAAAGGAGGGCGCGTAAAAGTTATCAAACATAGCAGCGGACATCATGTGCAAACATAGTATATAATTACGACATCATCATATACCATCAGAAGTTTTTTAATTAGATACATAATCACCTTGACATTTTCCATGAATGTTGGCGAAGCACACTTCGGGAGGTATACATCAATAATAAAATAAAGGTACATAGAAATCACGCCATCTCCCATTATTATTTATTAACCTATTGGCTGCTGGGTTAAAACCATATTTATCGTTGAATATCTCTTTTTATTTTGTAGGAAATAGATGCACATCAGTATAATAGCCCTGCAGCAGATCGACTCCAATTCAAAATACGCCATTTATTTTACGTATTCATCAATCAGTAATCAAACAGAAGTTTGTTATGTATGTATGTATGTATGTACGGAGATTGCAGATAATGTAAACAATCATAGTACATCTATAAAAATTTTTACTACAGCAGTGTGTAATAAAAAAGCATAAATCCAACGGCTATACTGCTTGGAAAATATAAACAAAATCAAGCAAACCCCAATAAAGAAAATCTGACGGTGTAACCTAGGGTAATGTCACACACTCTAGAGAGTGTTCGAGAAGTTATTGCACTTTTTGAAGCTCAACAACAAAAAATACTACAAGTTATAGGAAAGTAAATTTTTATTTAAATGATAAAAAAACATGGAAAAATCATTGTTTAAAAATTACATCATTTAAATGTGCGTCATTTCACGGCTGACACTCTTTGAACCAAGATTTTGAAAAGCCCTTCCCCATAAAGCATCCGAGATTTCTGTAACTCCCTGATGAATATTCGCCTTGAGTTAGCCTATAATGGCAGGATTATTCACATAAGCTCTGCTTTTGAAATCAGACGGGGAGGCCATAGAATGTCACCCCTCCGTGATATGACTTTGTTGGGAACCATTTTCCTTCGCTACCGGTCTACTTACAATCGAGGTATGGCAGGTTGCACCGCTTTTTTGCATCCAGATGTTGCTGTCGTACATAGGTCGTTGTGACAATTCTGGCTGGAGAAATTCGTAACACACGAGGATGGTATGAGAAGTGCCCATGTTTGGAGACAGATGGCGCTTTGTATTAAATTCTGCATTACCGATTTGAGTACTATACTTTAGTCGACGTCTATCAAAATTTCCGAGAGATTCAACAAGTAGCGTTGTTTTGGGAGCTGCTGAAAATGAGCAAGTTTATGTATGCGTGGAATTATGAAAAAAGAACAATACCAGTCAGAGATTCGATTTCTTTTTTTGGATATGAAGGCGTGCGTAGAAATCAAAGAGAAGTTGGATGCAGTTTATAAAGACCACGCGCCTTCGATGGCTACCATCAGATACTAGTTTAGGGAATTTAAGCATGGCCGAACATCCGTCTTTGATGAGGAGCGGCCAGGTCGTCTCATTGAGGTGACTACGGACGATACGATCAATAAAGTTCATGATATCGTGTTAGCAGACCACCGGGTGAAGATAAGAGGAATTGTTAATATGGTAAGCATCTCAATTGCAAGATATCACGAAAAATTGAGTACGAGAAAGTTATCGGCGAGATGGGTGCCGCGTCTGTTGGCGATTGATCAAAAAAAGGATCGCGTGTTAACTTCAAAGCAATGCTTGGACATGTTTAAGTGCAGTTTCTACGGCGATATGTGACTGTAGACGAGAGATGGATACATCACAACATACCGGAAACCAATTGTTTTCCCGGCGAACGTGCATCAAAGAAGGCGAAGATTTTTTGGGATGCGCAAGGCATAATCTTATTTGATTAATTGGAGAAGAGAAAGATAATCACAGGACCGATTCGACACTGAACTATAGAGAAAAGGTCGTCACATAGAGAAAAAAAAAATTCCTGACCATCATGATATCGTTCCGGCCCACTCAACGGCAACTGCGACAGCGAAACTAGTCCAGTTATGGTACGAATTGGTACCCCATCTACTATATTCGACAGATTTAGCCCCCTGTGACTTCTTTCTTTTTCCAAACTTGAAAAAATGGTTTAGCGGAAAGCGGTTTACGTTGAATGAAGAGATCATTGCCAAAACGGAGGCCTATTTTGTAGAGTTGGCCAAATCCTATTACTTAGATGGTTTAAAAATTTGGAACATCGCTGGACTAACTAAGTGTATAGAGCTACAAGGAGATTATGTCGACAAATAAGTTTACTAAATGTAAAACTATTGCGACGTCTTCCTTAACACATGCATTTGTCGTATTATCCTCGTAGATAGGTATACCACCCAGAATTTCAAAATTAGACGGTTTTGATAAAAATAAATTTCCATCTTCATTTATTTCACTGAAAGTCAGTAGAAGTGCCAGAAAAAAATGTAAATGGTTTACGTAATTGTTCCTGCTATTTATCTTGCGTTTTTCATATTTTCGTTTTTCATTCCCGTTATTATTTTCCCTTACTTTGCCTGTTTTGTTAATTACTGGTATTTCTTAACTTTATCGAACTTTCTCGGAGTTAATTTATCGTGTTGAGTTCCTTCAAGTTTATCAGTTTTTGTTGGACCATATGCCAATTTGCCAATTATTTTATAGTTGTTGCTTTTAGAATGATTTTTGCATGAACCATGTAAAATAAACTTGGATTAATTTCAATATTCGGTTAATCTGGCGACAATGGTCACTTTGCTGTGGTTGCACAGCACCAAACGTGGGACTCACCTAAAATAAAAATCGATCTGTTCTTCCAAAAACTTTTTGTCATCTATATATTATGTCACTATGTGTAATATATGTATGTCATGAGCTTCGTCACCATATTACAACTCTCGGTGCAAGTAACAGAATTGTATACAAGGGTTACAAGATTGTCAAAGTTGGGTTATGCATTTTTACAGTGTTACAATGTTAGCAGAAAGCAATGCATCAAAATAATTATTTAAACGTGTAGTCAACGCTATACTCCAACTACAATAATTTAATCACATTTAAAGTGATTAAAGTTGCTCCACCAACATATACTGAAGTAATTTCGACAATACATTACCAATTAATACACCAACTTAAATTCAAGAGCAAGCACAAGTATTAATTTTGCCTTTAGCAACATTTTATAGCCCTTTGGGGAATATGGTGCACATTTGGGACTTAATGAAACAGCGGAATAAATGGGGGCATTAGACATACGAATCTAAAGCACACTTTTTAATTGTCTAACTAAATGGATCAATTTTAAACTGAAATAATTTGATGGAGTTCTTTTAAAAACCCCAATTTCTACGCTCTTTTATTTTACGTTTGTCGTTCTTTCGGCTATTTCCCATTTTAAACGCGCTGAAAGAAGATTTGGCTAATTTGTTTGCCCGCTTCCCCTAAAAGCAGGTAACAATCAATACGCATCGAACTCGGCGACAGCTCTCGACAAATAAGGCACATTTTTCCTATTACCGATTTGCACGCGGCGAAACTTCAGAAACAAACAAAAGAAGCGCGAATTCAGCGTAAAATATTTTTCCCATCGCTGATGAGTGGTGGCGTAAAGAAAAATTAATCTGACGTCAGCATATTGAGGCAATTATTCTTTCATTGGAATATGGCGGCACCTCAACTTAGACAAGAAAACGGCGGACTTGATTAATGATGCTGTTATTTTCCAACTTTTTTCATTTGATTTTTTTTTATCAACTTCGTTCCTTTTTGAGGGAATTTCAGTGGGATCTTTAACAAATTTTTGCAGCTGTTTTTATAATTGGGCGCGTTTAGTTTATATAAAAGAAGTCTCTGATCAACCGTACCAAACGCGTGAAAGAAGTCAGTGTATGCGGTATCCACCTGCCCTTGATTTGCCAAGATCTCAATAATATTTTGAATAAAAGAACCTAGATTTGTCGTTATAGAACGGCTAATGTTGTTGTGGTGATGTGTATTGTCATATTGCTAAATATAGTACAGTACAAGTAATGCTCAAGAAACTTAAGGAATACGTATGAAAAAAAGTGTCTAGTAACAATAACCAAATATTGGTGGAATCACATACAGCAAAAATAATGTAAGCAGAGAAAATAGCACTGACACACGGACATGTTTCTGCCTACCAGGCGTCATCATCGATGTTTTCATGCAGGTAATAGTTTATGGAAAAAAGATGTAAAACCTACACAAGAATCTGTTAAACAATGATAAAAGGTGTTTGTATAGTGTTTGTCAATCAATTGTAGTAGCACCGTCTTAAAAAATCTAGATCATTCCGTTTATCAACATTATTTTCGCGTTGAAATTTATTTTCTGCATTATAAGGGCGTTGCATTGGATCTATTACATTGGCCGCTTGTATTTAATAAAAAATAAGGATATCATCAATTATATCCATCTTATCAAACAACGATTGTCGCAAGGTAATTTTATTCACAAACAACACTCGCCCCGGGATATAAACAATAAAGTGAGGTTATTAACCTGTCATTAACGGATTATATGTAGGACTAACCTAGATATAAATTTACTGGCCAGTAAGTGCAGCTAGGAGGTGAATATACAGTTTTCTGCATTATTCTCTCAAGTAAGCTTACTTGGAACTTTAACAGAAGGTAAATATACAAATGACATATATAACTTCTGCTCTGATTTATTAATTTTCATGTATGCGGATGACACCACCGTACTCGCAACTGGCTCAACTCTATCTGAGATCGAGGCATTGGCAAATAGTGCCATAAATAGGCTATATGACTGGCTTTGTGCCAATAAGCTAAGCCTTAACGAGGAGAAGACAAGCTGTTTGCTTTTTCACACGCGCCAGCGAACACAAAATATACATGATTCAGTAACTATTCACGATAAATCCATCTCCCAAACAGAGATAACAAAATTTCTCGGAGTGCATGTTCAGGATAACTTGCTGGAATGTTCACTGTGACCACCTAGTGAAAATGTTAAATACCAAAACGTTTCTGTTTCGCAGCTTGAAGGATCAGATATACATTGTAGTCAGTATAATATACATACATTGCTGTCTGTATATTATACTGAAATACAGTCGCGGTTGGGATATAGCATACTCCTCTGGGGATCTTCATCTACTGTTGCCAAAGTCTTTGTAGCACAGAAGCAACTTGTTAGAATATTTGGCGGGCTAAAACCTACAGAATCATGTAAACCTCTCTTTCAAACGTTGGGTCTTCTAACTCTTCCGTCTTTATACATCCTTGAAGCCGTGTGTTACCATCACAATCACAAGGAGGAGTATATCGTTATAAAAGACATACATTCCTATGAAACCCGGCGAAGAAGTGATCTCCATATTTCTAGATGTACGCTGCATATCACTGATAGAGGATTAACGAGCACTGGGAAAAAATTATACAATAAACTACCTCGCCAGATTTAAGCAGTCTACTAAGAGGTATTTAATAGAGCAAAGCTTGTACAGTGTAGAAGAGTTTCTCAACCCTAGCAAATAATCTATAGGGATAAGCCACCCCATCGCTACATTTCGTATTTATCCTCATGTTTAGTTTAGTTTAGCAATATTCTTTATTTCATTTTTGTTTCCTTTCCTTTTGCTTGATTAGTTGATCTTTTCTTGCTTTTTTTTTGTTTGTTAGAATTTTTGTATTCGACCATTGGTTCTACTATCCTTTCGGATACTTTTAATCAATAAAACTATTATTATTATTATCATTATTATTATTATTATTATTATTATTAAATAGACCGGTCCTTATTAATCTTAAAATTCTTCTTAATTTCAAATGAGAACCACATTTGTTGTTTTTCATCAACTGCATGTCATATTCATGGTTTATTTTATTGTGCCATATAGCTGTTCCTACCATTGTTATCTCTTTGTGTTAGAATGTAGTGTATAACATCCTGTGAGTTTTCCTGTAATAATAACAATAATAATAATAATAATTTAAGTTAATGAATAGAATGAGTCTTCTATTAAAAATGATCTCAACTTTCCTTTAAAAGTTGAAAAATTTTGTATGCTTTTGTATGCTAATCTTTATAATGACATTTGACAAACAAAGCTACCTCAAGAATATACAGACTGAACACAATAAGCACTCGTGAGTCAGGGAAAAATGGTCGACATGACGTATATTTTGACACACACATATTTCTGATGGCTATTTTTTGAATCTTAAGAATTCTGATTGCTGATGCACCCCAAAATAAAATGCCGTAGGCAATTTTTGATCAAACACGCAGTATATCTGTAGAGACATTATTACGTCGTTGATATAAAGCATAACATATTGAGGAAAGCTGTGGTTCTAAGTTAGTAATATCTGATTTCCAATTCAAATTATTCTCAACATGCAATTCCATAAACTTAGTAGTATTAGTCACTTGCTGTAATGCTTGGGAATCTGTTCGTAATATATTAGAAGCATATATTTTACTAGCAGCTGGAGTAAAGTGGAAAAACGATTTTCTAAATAAATAAATAAATGTAATAGACTGTAAACGATAAATGAGACACCTATTTCAATCAAGAGACGCAAATTAAATCATCCGAAAGGTATAGTCGATTAGAGGACCCATTACATTCAAACCGAAACCGACCAACAAATTTCAATTACTGTCGAAGTTTCCGCGCAACGTGTGAACCATATACACCTCGCACAATTGAAGTTTATAACTCCTCGGAGACGCCCCCGTTTACCACGCTGTAAAATTTAATAAACGATCACATGAAATATACGCTTTGGAACTTGGAAAAAAGCAAGCCAAATCGATTTGCGAAGTTAATAAATTTTGTCGCCGCTTGTTGTAAAATGGTTCCTATTAAAAAAATTAAGAATTTGGAGCATGTTGTGTATTGCAACTGCATTGCAGTTGAAATAACTTGCAATTTTGCTGTGACAGGTCGTTCTTTCATTGGAAAACAAAACGGCAAGGATATTGTAACGATTTTATAATGGAATTTTAACAGATCTTTTTTTCACGGCAAATTAGAATTGTAATCTCTTACAACGTCATTTTTGAATATTTTTCGGAACTTTAAAAAAAAAGAACATATGTTGTGGTTTTATCTCCATAATTACAATACAATCATATGGTAATTTTCTTGGCATTTAATGACGATGCGTGTGTGTATATTAACGAGAAAGCCAATGTTGATTTTTTGTAATGAAGAAGTAAGTGAAATCATGATGGTACAGGAATGGTCTGCATGAAATTCCTTTCGTCTATGAAGATGATCGTCTACCTACCGCTCATTAGTCCAACTATATCTTATCTAACATACTGAAGACAGACAGTCATCAAATTCCTTAAAAACCACCCGTTCTTGGGTTCTTTGAAAACGTATAAGTAGTGGTCACGCCTGAAGTATAATCTGGATAGTCCTTACCCATGCGTACTGTTGGCTTAGCTTTTAGCTTTAAAGGAATACGCTTTGATGGAGAGCTTTAACATTTCTCACTGCCTCTGTTGCTAAATATTTCGTACGTCCCATTCCTGATGGATGAAAAACCTTTTAAGAAAGATATATTATACCAACTTAACGCAATGTTACACGAGAAAGACCTCATGGACCGCTAGCGAGAGCATTTCCAGGAACTGCTAAATACAAAAATTAACATAAGACAGGAATCCAAAGACGACGAGAACGATACAATCCAAGAAGACGAAGTGTTGAGAGCAGTACGAAGATTGAAGAAAGGAAAAGTTGCTGTACATGATCAAATTACTCCGACAATGATAATAATCCTCGAAACAGGATCGTTAGAGTTATTAACAAAGTTATTCAATGAAACGTGGAATAGTGCAGAAATACCCCAAGACTGGAAAGTTGGCATAACTATACCGATCTCTAAAAATGGAGACACTAAAGGGTGTGGTAACTACAGAGGCATTCATATTATATTCATATTTTACTTTGTTGATATTAAATTTGCTGAATTATTTTGAATATTCGTACGATTCCTTTCTTCCCTTTCCTTGAAAACCCTGAATGATTTTCTTCGGACATTTCAACATCGAGCGCGACGGGTCGTCGTCATCGTGGAGAAACCGTGCAAATGCCACTATATATCTATGCTTGTTAACCTCTTTTCTTTATCTTTATCAATAAATGTATTTTATTGTAAACCTACAGTTTTCAGTTTTATTTACTTAATGTTTCATGCTCCCCATTCAACTATTACAACACTTAGCTAGCCCATTCGTTAGTAACCACTTAGTGAACTAAAAGTGTATAGTTTGTTAAATAATGATGTATAGTATGCCCCCGTTGTTGTCCCCCCTTTTTCAAGGTAATCGCTTAACACAACTCCATGACAATCCCAAAAAAACAGTCGCCATCGCTTTCCAGACCGATGGAACAGTCTTCGCCTTTATGTGAATAGATAAAGGCGAAGACTGCCTACGCAGTCCATTGTTTCGACTGTACCGTGGCTTTAGGAATGTACTGCTGTCCAACTTTCATCTACAGTTATTAATCGACACGAAAACTTCGACTTATTTGGCTTAAACTGCTTCAACAGGGCTTTGGGATTGTTCATTCGAATGCGTCCTTGGCCCTGAGCAAGAGTAGCACCCAACGTTTAGGTTAGGTTTTTCATTGTCAAATCTTCAGTCAATATATGGCAAGCACATTCTCTCGAATGTTCACAACCTCTGCTATCTCGACGGTGAATCTTTCCGATGTACTAGATGCAATTTTTGACCGTCCCGAATGTTCATCGCCAACCAAGCTGGTACGATCACGTTTAAATTGAGCTGCCCCAAAATCTTCTTGTGGCAAATGATGGTGCAGAGTGGCCCTATTGCCATTTGAATGCATGAATTTAATGACCGCTCGATATTCGATCTTTTACATTGCAAAAGAAATATTAATCTCGATTGACACAAACGCATATTAAACAACAATTGAGCGTCCAACTTGGCCGAAATTTTCAAATGTATCTTTAAAAAAAGTACGTGATCTTCACGTTGAGGCTTGAAACTTTTTAGACTAACCTCGTCTACTAAATATTTTACTCATACATTACACGGAAATTATATGAAATTTCACTACCATAAATTCCAAACACATGGATATCTAGTGCTATTCATATTGCGCCAAGTTCACATTTGTTAATGTCAATTTTTCAAGGCCGTTCCTAACGTCCTAAAAGTTATAAGTAGAGCCCGGTAACAGGGAGCTGTACCTGCCTAGTATACAAAAACAACAGTAAGAAAATAGAAAAAAAAAATTACAGAACTAATACATAATTATAATATGTGAAAGGTAGTGGAACACTCGCCCTTTTAAGCAGCCTTGGCTACGGAACAGTAAACTAGAAGCACCATTATCAGTATTAACATCATATGGATAAGAGTGGCAAAAAGTTGACACCATTAGATGTGTTTCCACAGTTGTCTCAGTGAGCGATGTTCGCCGTGGTGAGAAAATGAGTTTATATTTTGAAAAAGAGCGTTCAACATCTACCGATGCTATACATGCGTGATTAAAATACTCTTTGTACTTAGTCAGTGGATTATTCGATACACCATCACAAATTTGTTTTAGTGTGCTAAAATCGGGATCTTTCTGTAGCACACTCCCGAACTTTTCTAAATCGCGATTATATTTTACGTCATGTATAGTCAGTAGCTGTGTATGCACTCCGTCCATAACTTGTAGAGACTCCAATAATGATAACGATCTATTTTGTAATTGGTCTATTGCGTATGGATAGCTATGGATATTTTTCAAATCTGTTTCAACGGAAATATCTTGAAATTTCGACTAGCTCTCCTTAATAGCTGCAGCTTCGGCAGGATTGAATTGTGCAACAACAGCTTTTACTATTTTGAAATGTTCAGCATAATAAAAAGCTGCCTGCAACCATGTTCCCCAACGCGTAAGAATTGGCTCCGGTGGTTGACGAATACCAGGACACTCTGTATGAAATGATCGTAGGCGTTTGGGAGATTTCAAAAATACTTTTTTTGTGCTTGCTATTAATGCATCTACGTCGGAAGTCCATTGTCGAATGGTTTTTGCCACAAGATGTAAAGCATGGACTTTATACGTAACATGCAAACACTTGCAACCATGTTCAAGAAGAGAACGGCCTACTGAACGCATTATCGCTACGCCATCGTTCATAAACATCAACATTTTATCTTTTGAAATTTGAATTTTTCCAACGTACTAAGTACAATCTTCGTAATTGCTGCAGCAGTACACTCTTGTAGTCTTCGGCTAGCTAGTAACAGTGGTAATGTAGATTTACTAGGGTCTAGTATGCGTACCATAATATTTACAATTGATTTTTTTTACAGTCTGTTGTCTCGTCAACACATAACCAAAGAAACTGTTTTTTCAATATGCATTTCATTTTCTTTTCCATGTCATCGCGTACAAATGCAACATGCTTACGTGACGTTTTCTCCGTTGGCAACCGCAACTCGGGATTGTATTTGTCCCAAAAGTCCTTAAACGGTTGTTTATCGAGTAAGCCTAGTGGCAAATTACACTTTATCAACATAAGAATTACATAAAAATAATGCACTTCTCGGTGGCATGTCCAATTTTCGTTTTCTATGCTGTGCGGAATTTACGTGTCTTGTACAGTTCCACTTCTTATTTGACATCAAATGTATTTTGCACACTTTACAAACTATCTTACTCCCGTTGTAAAACAAATCGAGAAAGTCAGAAATAAACTTATTTACTATGTCTTGAAAGGGTCGTTTTTTAGCCTTCGACATGTTCACTAAAAACTACAATTAATAACTACGTCTGTATCAATAAAATCAAAACGCACTACACTAAATAATAACTACAATTAATAACTACGTCTATGTCAATAAAATCAACACGCCCTATACTCGATCCAATGCTAAACTGAACTGAGTGATGATCATTTGTCGTGTCGTATCATAATCGACCAGCCCTCCCCGCCCACCTAAACATAGTCACACCGCCGCTGCGATTGCTCTCCAGTTACCGGGCTCTAGTTATATGAGCCAAATTCCATTTTTGAGCATGATAAACAAGATACGACGTGGCATTTGATGAAAAACAACTTATTATCTGTACTGTACATCGTACTCAGTTTACGCATTACCCTATCGAGCAATCTACCTAAATAAATACCTAATTTTACGCTTCCCCACACTCCGAAACGCGTATGCTTAATTAAATTGCGTCAACCCAACGTCTTAATTTGCTTTAGATTACGAAATTTTATGACCTATCGAGGGTAAATCACTCCCGGCTCAAATTAAATTTAAGTTCTAACTGGCAAGTAACGAGTAAACACCGTCGTCAAATAGTATTAGCAACAGCGATCCCCGTCGTAATCATACCGAAGATGCGGAGGAAGGGAAGATTTCAATATTTGCCAATCAATCGAAAACGATATCGCCCTTGAAATATATATTTGGGTTCCTAAAATTTCTTTCGAGTAAATATTGCGTTTAAGATAATGAATATATGTACACGGAGTTTTTATGTTTGCTTTGATGTGTGTCTAATTTTACTTTGTGGCTTCGAATAGCAAATTTAGCAAATAGAAGATATGTATAATTAATTACACCCTTTTACAGTATTTAACGATGTGATAGGCTCAGAGAAAATGCGATGCTGATTCAACAAAACCGATTTTGTAACTTTATTTTGTGACGAACCGCTGCTCGTTACAGATTCAAAGGAACTTTTACTGAAAGAAAGGGACAATTTATTATTAGGATAATAATTTTGTGTTCATTCTTTGAAACATTTTACGAACATTTGGTTGTGTTTTTACGTGAAAAAACTTTTTGGAAAACCCTATAGATTTATTCTGAATGACAGTACATATTTCTTTCATTTATCGATCCACATTCTCGTTTTTTTTTTTTGTACCGTACATCATTCCGAAGAAATGCTACATCACCATTCACAAAGGTATATAAACCGTTGTAAAATCTTATTCAATAGGAGTCTTCTTCTGTTTGCAACGCTGACTGTGTCTAAGCACTGTCCTCGGCAAGACTCAGCCCGCATCGTAGGCGCATTAATTCTCCGTGAGCTATACGTGTTACAATTTTTATTACAGCAACTGTAGTTTGAGTAAATTCAACAAAAAAGCCTATGCAGAATGAATATAGTTATTTATGTCACAAGGGAAGTAAATGTAGTTTTGCAGCCGAGGGCGTTTTCTGCAAACCGATGTGAAGCTAAAGTCTGTATACATTCAAGACTGCAAAAGCACTTACGACCCGAATGGCATCAAATATTTTTCCTACTAACTGCCCAAAATTTCGAAAAGGTCTTACGAAAATATCTAAAATTTGTTTATATACATACATAATTCACTAAGTTATCGATTTTTGTTACTTATTGGTACCTATTCCATGTCATTTCGCTATTAAGTACAACCAAGGTAAGTAACCCCTAAATCGCACTTACATCCTTCCACTCAAGGCAATAATGATTGACTTACGCAGCCGGTAGTAGCAAAAATTATTTTTGTTAAGATTTATTTAAAACACATCAGTGTCTAGAAATAGTAATCAAAAATAATGCTAATGTAGTTCGTGATATTATAAAGCAATGCGAAAAGAGAAAGTTTTAACCAACAGACATATGTTTGCCCACCCGGCGTCATCAACGTTGCTCCGAGTGTTTCCGTATATCATACCGCTATTTGCCTGTCAACTTATTACACTAATCTTTAAAAACAGCAACAAATATATCCCTTGGCGCCATCTAGTGCCAAGAGATGTAGCCATGCCGTTTAGAAGCCAGCGACCAAAGGTCGGGTACAGATGTCAGGGAACACCCGAAGAAGCTCACAAGCATGTCCGTCGGTTAGTGGTTTCTCTTCTCACAGTGCATTTGCCGTGAGTGATTTCATCATCAATACCATGGGCTATATTGGCTATATCCAATTAGTATACGCCGTATAGCAACCAATCTAAATGACGTGTGTTAAATGGAGAAATTTGAATCCCTGTCATCGCCAAACTATTTAGGCCTTTCAACTTAGGGATGCGCCATTGGATCCTTCAACAGTATGCGGAAAATCGTGATTTCCATCCACTGGCGTTATGGTCGGATGAAGCATTCCTCTTCAAAATCCACATGATTTTAGTACATGCCTAATATCTGTCACAATAGCAACCAAATAATCCATTGTTGAATAAAATATTTTAAGATACTGGCTGAATGTAATCTCGAAATTGGTTTAGATTTAATTTACTTTCATCAACAATACCGAACAACTTCATATACTGCACCTTAATTTGTGGATGTGAAGTAATTCTGGATAAATAACATCGAAACTTTCCAATATCAATACTTGGAGGTTAAAATCGACGTAGGAGAAAGCGGCGTAGGAAACTGAAATGTGCTACATGAATGTTATAAGGAATAACATCAAAGTTATGATAATTTAAAATTTGCGTTTTTCAAACTAAAAGATAACATAACAAAAACTGAACAAACTCATGTAGTTTACAAAATCCCATGTAATAACTGTCATGTTATACAACATTACAGTTATTACATGGGATTTTGTTTACACATTGGACAAACGTTACAACATTTAAATGATATAATAAAAGGTCATGAATACCAAAGCAAATTTGTGAAGGTGCGTCAATAGTACCGTTAAGTTGTTTCAAAGATTATTTTAGTTACGCAAATATAACGTCACTAGATGTAGAACGTTCGTTTTCTACATATAAACACACTTTTTCCTCACGCCGCACTCGGTTTGCCGAAACAACTGTAGAAACATAACTAATGTGCAGATATTTAACAGACATTATTCACTTTGCGATTTCACGGAAGTCTCATAAGACGGTTAGTGCTTGAGCACGTATTATATTTTATTTCTGACCATTTATTTTATGCGCCCGCTACTGGCTGTTGGCGCAAATTGAGCAACTCTATAAATAATGTAGCGACGATATCGATAAAGATTTTGAAACATTTTTTGATAATTTTATGTGGTGTTATAACATTGCTTTTCCTAGTCGCACAACAACTGATCGAAGACCAGGAAACAAGCGTAAGCCTGTATTTTCTGCTGAACTTCTGCACAAACTTGAGGAACTTGAAAAACTAAATTGGCTAAGGAATATGACGCAGGATACTAATATCATCAATATGTACAAAAATATGAAAGGAAATATTCAGAGAGAAGTCAAGTTCGAAAAGGTATCATATTTCAGTAATAAGATCAATAAGTCAACCAATAGAACGAAAACTTCTTGGAATGTGATTAACCAGCTTAAAGGTAGCACTACCAAACTCGGCGTCAGGGAGATTCATGTTGATGGCAGTTCTATTACTGATTCAATGGACATAGCGAATGCTTTTGGTGAGTACCTCTCTACCATTGCCGAACGTAAACTAGTTGATCAATTTGGATCATCATTATCTAAAAACTGCACGATGGGTAAACGGAGTATTGGCAACTCAATGTACTGTAGTCCAGTGACTGTTGATGAGGTATTTAGTGTAATTATCGAATTTTCTAATAATAAGTCCACCGGTCCAGACGATGTTCCTATTACTTTCATCAAGAGGGTTGCTGGAATTATCGCGCGGCCCCTGTCAACTTTATTCAATGTCTCCATTTCGACTGGTAAGTTTCCAGAAATCTTAAAATCCGCTGTTGTTGTTCCTATATTTAAGAAGGGAGATCCTACGGGCATTGAGAATTATAGACCCATCTCGATGTTAAGCGTATTCTCTAAAATTTTTGAAAAGATTTTTTACAAAAAAATTATATCATTTTTGAATATAAACAATATATTAACCGTTAGACAATTCGGCTTCCGCGAGGGTCGATCCACTGAAACCGCGTGCAATGAACTAATACAGCATGTCGCTGAAAAAATCGATAGTAATGAATACGTTTTGGCACTACTGTTCGATCTAACCAGAGCATTCGACGTGGTCAATAGGAACTTCGTCTCTGCGAAGCTGCATAGGATGGGTATTAGGGGTAGTCTTAATGATTGGATTATTTCCTTTCTAAACAACAGGAGTATGTCTGTTAAGGTTAATAATACTGTCTCTAATAGCTTCAACCTAAATTACGGGACTCCCCAGGGTAGTATACTAGCGCCGTTAATTTTTTTGTTGTTTGTCAATGATCTGCCGGAACATATTTCGTTTGGTCGTGTTTTTATGTATGCAGACGACACGTCCATCGTGATTTCCGAGAAAGACCAGAATACACTAACGCTAAAGACACTTACCACTTTGTATGATTTCTCAAAATGGTGCAAAGGGAATAATTTAATAATCAATTTTTCTAAAACTGTATGTATACAGTTTAAAAGTATGAGACGTTTGCCCTTAGCTCTTAACCTTTCGCACAATGGCCATACGATCTCGATGAAATCCGTTGTGGATTGCCTGGGCGTGAAAATTGATAGCAACTTACAGTGGGATGACCATATTAATATGGTATGTAGTAAACTAAATAAATCCTTTTATGTTATAATTCACTTAAAAATAATGTAGATACTAATACACTGTTGAATGTTTACTATGCGTTCGTTATACTCGGCAATTGCATATAATATCGTTATCTGGGGACAAGCTACCCATTGGAATCGTATATTTATTTGTCAGAAAAGAATACTGCGTTTGATCTTTTCTCTTCCTTACAACTGCTCCTGCCGCGAAACCTTTAAAACGAATAAAATCCTCACTGTCTGCTCTATTTATCTATTAAAGTTATTAACTCATACACATGCTAACAGACATAACTACATACTTAACTGCGATTATCATAATTATGATACACGATCCAAAAATGATATATCCTTAAGCAGACATAATCGCGAGGCGTTCAAGAAATCTCCTATATATGCTGGTAGTCGAATATATAATTTACTCCCACCTGAACTTAAGACTATTGTTCCGAATAATGAATTTAAAATGAGGCTGAAAAAGTTACTCACTTCTGATGTCTTCTATAATATAAACGAATTTTTGACTTCTCTTAAATAGACTGGTAAATGTCAGAATACTGTGTACTCTGTCTCCCTCATCACTTCCCTAATACATTATTGTGTACACTGGCGTTTGCTAGTTAAGTGTTATATGTATATTTATATTGTTTATTTACTTAAACTTCTGACTTATTCCTATCTATTGTATGTAGTGCTCGGAATGAATAAATATTATTATTATTATTATTATTATTGACTTATTGCAGTTTAAAGAAAATACAACATATATTTTTGAAGAATAAAAAAAATTATCGAAGCGTTAAAAATGTTTATTTTTATGAACCCTTGAAGAACTTATATCAACAAAGCCGCTAAATTCAAGATTAAACTTTCAAATTAATTACAATAACGGCTAAGAAAGAAATTACATTATTTTAATAAACCTTAAGATACTACAAACATTTTGCAAAACTAAAATTTTTGATTGACTAAGTAATTTATCTTTTACTTTTTTGTATATTTGTACATTTTTTCTGTGAGATCCTGTACATAATAGGTCTATTATGAAGCTATAATTCAAAGCGAAAGCAGCATTAATGTTGGGTGAACTTTAAATAAAATAGCGTAACGCTTAAAGGAGGCGACTTCATACATTTTTGAAAACTTTCTCAATGACGACGCTTCAATAAAACTGTTTCATGCGAATAAAAAAGGATTTTATACGCTTACGCTTTTTGTTTATGCAGCTGGAGTGTTATTTCTATACATAATTTAACGACCGTTAGGAGTCTAAACCCTCTTTCCACATATAAAAAATTCTTTAGCCTCGAGGTAACGCGTGAAACTTCTATAATGTAATTCATAATTCATTCCGAGTGTGAAACTTTTTGTTCAAAAGCTCCGTGTCGCATGGTGTGTGAGGGCATAAAATTACGACGGAACGTCCTATTTCACATGCAGTTCATGCGCTGCAGATTCTATTTTCATGGTAGAGCCTAACATATGGTTGTTACATTACTGTGTTTGTGACGTTTTAATAGAATTTTCTGAATAAAGAAGCAAGGTTTGGTTATTATTGCGTTTTAAACAACGAAAAGTTTTTCTGGACTTATACAATTTATACAGCGAGGAATGGAAGAGTGCAATATCTCAATATCTCTTTATTTTAAATGGTGATTGGGGCCACACATTATTTTTTTTAATCAACTCCATCACCGCTAGGTGGCGATATCTAACTTATTTTTTTTTTCTAAATCGGATGCCCTTCTTTCTATTTGGTTGTTGGAAAGTACGACATCAAGATGTTTCATTAAATCATTTTTTACCGTTTGTAGATCTAAACTACACAAATGAAAATGTTTAGATGTTTCACCTGCATAGATTTCGATGTTGTTTTTATTTGCACATGTTACTAAAGCCGTTTCTGTTTTTTGTCGAACGGTACCTATTTCATTAATTGATTATCCTTGCTTTTGCTCTTTGTTATTTTTTATTTCCCTTGTTTGTATCTCGTAGTGATACTATGAAATAATTTTCTTTTTAATTATGTTCTCATAAGCTGCGAAGTAGTTAAATGGCATTACCTTAGTAGCAGTACTGCAAACGATTGCTCATTTGAACACCTATTATATAAATGCGATACATTTCAGCATAAAGTTCCACTAATTAAATTTAGAAAACCCGTTTGCGTTTTGAAATAGAATTTGCTTATGAAGATTATCAAATTAAATGCATTACGTATTCTCTAAAATCTACACCGATATTGATCACGTACAGTAATAGACTAGTCATAATATACAAGTAAGCCGGGAAGAATCGGCCTTCGCAACAGAATCGGATCAGTCGTATGGGCCGCGGGGCGGGTTATAAATATTTTGCAATCAATATTCATGTGTAAAAAATAAAAGCTGACGCAATAAAATGTTGGTAATTCAATTATACGCACACGTTGAAATGTTTTTATTGCCACTACTGTTTGAAAATGGCATTTGTTGTATGTGTAATGTAATAATCGTAAAAAGTAAACACAGTAGTTTCTTCAAAAATCTATTATACTTAATACCGTAACAATAAATAATAATTAAAAACTTGCACCATTTGCCAAAAATATTGCTAATATAGCTCATGGTATTGGTGGAATCATTCCCGGCAAACATAATGCGAACAGAGAGAAGAAAGTACTAGCGCGCGGACATGTTTTTGCCTACTCGGCGTCATTAGCGCGGCTCCGAGTACCCTTTCTCTGCTGTCTGCATTATGTTTACCTCTCGGTTTATGCCCCCAATGTCCTCAACAGCACTGAAAATATTTCCCGGCGCCCCCTAGCACCAAGAAACATAATCATTTCGTCATAGACCGTGGCGACACACACCGGAGTACAGATGCCCGCTACCTATCAAGCAGCTCATAGGCTGCTGAACACAAGGTACCGTCGCGCCTAAGCGCTCGGCAACTGCACGTACAAATGATCCCTCAGACTCCCATTATGTTTGCCGGGAATGATTCCACCAATACCAGTGACTTCATGGAGTTGTGCTAAACGACTGTCTTGTAAAAGGAAAAACAATAACGAGGGAATACTACGCATTATTACATGACAAACTGATGGCAGATATTGCGGGAAAACCGCCACATTTGAAGAACAAGAAAGTTTTGTTCCAGAGTTCCATAATTGAACATCTTAAAGCCAAGTATGTAAGTGGCATAAAACGTTAAATCAATGGCCATGGGAATGTTGAAAACGCGATACATCAGCATGGTCCAAAACAAAAACATGGCAACAAGCATTAACAAGGTTGACACAAAATGAAATGAACATTCAATATATCCTCCATAATAAAGTATTACCAATTATATGGCGCAAACGCGTAAGGAAGCTTTATAGAAAACTTCCATTGTGTACCTTATATTTTAGCGTAATAAATAGTTATTAAAAGTTTATCATTCAAATTTGACCGACCTCCGTAAAAGTAGCTGGATGAGTTGGCGATTGATTCTTCGAAAATTTCATCACCACACCTCTAAGTGACTTATTTGCTCTATACATGAATAAAATACAATTCAATATAGTCACGACCATTTCCCATTTTCCAATTCAAGAGAAGTCTATGCGACGATGCAGGTATTCCACTTGAAGAAGATTTTAGTCCTCATTCATCTATGTTCCTATGCAAATGCAGTAAAGTATTCTGTTTACTAATATTTCCATAATACAGAATGTAACTCCACGTCTACACAATATTTACGCAGCATCTCCGTCCGCTTGTTACATTTTATTTTTGTTTCCTTATTGCAACTCAAAACTGTTTCAGTGGTACCATAGACGGGGACACTGCTAGTTGAATTGAATTTCAATATCGATTTATCGATTGATATCAATAGCAATTAAGCAGACCACATGTTTAAAGTATGCATACAACAGTTTTAGATCTAAACGTATCGAGGTAAAATGCATTTTAACGAACAATCCGTCGAACGCACCGAATATTCATTAGCCGTCCATTACGTTGAATTCACGGAACACGCTGAAATTTCAGCAGGCTTGTTGTGGTTTAGTTACGCATTGTTTCATGCTAAAATGTAAGTGGTGTAAGCGGAGTATTTAATAAGCTTATTTCACTCACAAAAATAGTGGAATTTAAATAGGAATTCGAAACGGTGAAGTGTTGTCTTTTCTTTCAATATCTTTTTTATTTACTTTTACATACCGTATACGATTGTGCTCAAGGTCACCTATCCCATCGTCAACACCGATTCAGTAGCAGTACCTGTAGATACAATAACAAACTTAACTGAAATTACTCAATTTATCAGCGAACCATTTGACTGTAAGCAGGAGGTTGATATTATCCAAACAAATTTCAGTAAGGCTTTAGGCACAAATGATCATGTAGTATTTCTATCGCAATTGTCTTCGTTTGGAGTTGTCTCTAACACTACAGCACTCTTTGGGATATATCTTTATAAGAGATTTTATTACATGCGTTATACTGGTTTCACATCTGCCTCTTTCATTGGCTCACTTTTATTTCATATATTTTTAAACCATCTGCTGAAGCTGCTTTATTTACAAAATTCTAGCATACGCTGATTTGAAAATCTGCTATTACTGCTGACTGTCTTCTTTTAGAAAGAAACTTTTCCATTATGTATGAATGCACATGAAAAGAATGCCTAGTAACAATAACTAAAAATTAATGCTAAGGACATGTTTCCGCCTACCTAGCGTCATCAGCGTGGTCTCGTACGCTGTTCTCTCCTTGCCATTATTTTTCACCTCTCAGGTTTATGTCGTTATTCTCCACAAACAGCACCAAGATATATTTTCCCACGCCACCTAACGTCGGGAAACATAGTCATGCCGTCCAGAGAATAGCGACAATACTCGGAATGCAGACTCTCACCACCTATCGAGCAGCTCCTGGGCTGCTTAACACAAGATGGCGTAGCGCCTAAGCGCTGCGTGTCTACGCGTATAAATGATCTCAGGCTTACCAGGATGTATTAAAAATATACATGAAAAGAATGCCTAGTAACAACAACCAAAAATTCATACGAATATAACTTATGGTATTAGTGGAATCATTCTCGTTGTTTTTTGCCGGGAATGATTCCACCAATACCATGAGCTATATTAGCATTAATTTTTGGTTATGTATGAATGGTGTACCATAAACAACATATGCGGTCAAGTATTGACAAGTGAGCTGTGACTATCTTTTTGATATCGTCCCAAAAATGTTATTTTATACACATGTTCGGTTCAAATTTGAGCACGGGTCTGTTGTCTAGCATCCCCTTTCCCTTAAGCAGCAAGATACTTACACTTCAAATAGGATGGTGTTTAAGTCTAACATAGAACCGATTACGGCAGTCTACTTGAACGACATGAATTACAAATAAATTTCAATATACCAGTCTACAGTACCTTCGTGATCCCAAAGTATCCGACAAATGTTACTTGTTAGAAGACACCAATCGCATGCTCCATTATTTTATAATTTTCACTCAGTATCTTTGTTCCTACACTATCAATAATTATCTTAAACCTGAGATACCTACCTTATTCATATTACTATTATTATAAGGATTGGCTATGGCATTGATGTGCATGTCTCTTATGACTCATTCACACCTTCCTGGCATAGACGACAGAATTGATCTTCAACTGTACCTAGTTTACGTAAGTGGTACTTTAGGACTGCATGACCAGTCTATAAGCCTGCCAGCATTCTGAGATCCTCTTTGGCGAAAGATACCACTATATTTTCTGTCTTTGGAGAGCCTGATACGAACGTCTTCGTTTGATTTTATCCTAGTATGTTTCCTTATGATTTTCCTCCCAGTTCCTGATTTAGGTGATTCTTTTGTAAACCACGGTAGGGCTTAAACTAATGAAAGGCATCTTCCTTGCTTGTATGGCTGGCTTATTGGCCTTCTCACTTCCCTCGATTCCTTGGTAGTTTGGGACTCATCGTAAATTAGCGTGGTTTTTGCGTCCTAATTGCCTTGGTTTCTATATACACACAGGTATCAAATCAGAGGCTTATTTATGTACTTTGTGAATTTTTTTAAGGTTCTGGGTCTTACTGTCATAATGCCAAAGTATACTATTTGCCATAAACTATTATTATTAACAAGGTTGTATAACTAAGTAGTTCCGCGAAAAACTTACAACCGACTTGAACTAGCAAAAGCCTCTTAGTTACATATGCAATATTATTAAGATATGTGAATTGCTTAGTTACGTAATCCAAGACTTGCTTATACTCTACGTTACAAATGGTAGGAGTTGTGGGCTTATTTTAATTTTGTAGTTGCTCTTAATAATAGCATTACTTTCAAGCGCTTTGCGCACTAGGATTCAATGTCCGGAGCAGCACAGAATTAAACAAGTTTACTATAAAAGGAACACGTTAGAAAAGCACTACGTCATCAATTGTAAGGGTATATACTTTGTTAATTTCAGGATCCCGAACATTTAAAACGATTCTTTGGCATTTTGTTATTTAGACGTATTTCGCTTATCGAAATCAGTGCGAAGTGTTATGGCGCAAACTAACCTCAAAGATGTAGCACGTTGGTAATACTAGTGCTCGAAGGGAAGTACAAACGAGTACTGTACTGAATGGAAAACTATCAATGTGTCTGTACCAATTTGAAGATTAAATTATTTAACCGCGATTGCGGTCAAATTAGTTTTCGCCAATTTTCGTGGCGTTTGCGATCAGGCGTAGTTTCACAACCAGTTTCTTGTGGCAGGTGCAATCACCTCGAATTGATTAATTGAAGAGTGATATTCAGTAGATAATTGTAGCACGATGAACAAGGTTTTCTCAATTCATAACTTCCCTTCACACTTTACCCAAGCTTAAGACTGATACTTCAATGCTGACGTGTGTAAAAGTTATAACGTTGCCAAAATCGAGAGTAACCAATTATTATGTTATCAAAAATTCAATCAATCAATGTACTATGACTGTTTCTTCAAATTTTGTTAGGTAGGATAATGTTTCCAAGCATTTTTTAGTATCATGAATTAATTCCAAAACCCCTCAGCAATCTTTAATTCTTTCATTCACTTACATACATCTTCTTGCGTTTCTTGAATGGTAGGTGTAGATCGTTATGCTGAAACAGGAAGGAAGAATGGTGTGCTTTTGATTTTTAATAATTTTATGAGATCGTATACGTTAGGACGTATCTGTTCCAACATTCTATTGCGTTACTTCTTTGGTTATGGCTGTGTTTGTATAAAATAATTATATTCTACTGTTCATTGAAGTGGTTTTTTGAATGATACTCAAGCATGGTCAGTGTATTGTAATGGTATGTGGGATAACTACCCACGCATTCCAAAACGTTTCCATGCTTCAAAGGCATTTCTAACATTAATTCGTAAATTAAATATCTACCGTAATGTTATTAAGTCAATCATCAGTAAAATTTTGTAATTTTGGGTTTCTCTATCAAAGAGTCATCTAATTCCAGTCATCTGGTAGCGTCACCAAATTCACTTTCTCATGCTAGTTCTATAAATAACTTCATTCATTGAAATTCAGCATAATATTACGTTCAGAAAGAAATCATCAAAATTTACTGTGGAGTGAAACAATCGCTATCGCGATTAAATAAAGGAGAAGAGGCACGCCGGTAAATGTTGTCAATTCTGGTTAAGCTTCAATCGAGTTAACTTGTGTTTTGGCTGCGGTTTTCATTTAAAGTGTACGATAGAGCAATTAGAAAGTAAATTTAAAATAAGGAAGCAAGGTTCGAGGTTAGAACAAGCAGACGGCATAAGAAACATAGGGTTTTCCCTGAGAAAAACATTTCAAATTTGGCACCCAACGTTTTTCAATACGTATATCTAAGATACCTTATTTAGTCGGCTGGCAAAAAAAAGCCGGACAAATTGTAGAAAAGAAGAGATTATGAAAAAAATAAGAAATTTTTATTGTCTTTCAGAAGAGAGCAAGTTAGAATAATCCTTACACAGTTTAAATGAAAAATGCTTTGTAATGTCGCAAAATGATGTCTTTCCAAAAGATGAAATTAATTCTAAGCTTTTGCAATAAAAAAAAACAAAAGAAAAGGATTTTCTCTTAAAGAAAATTAATGAAAATAATTAATAAGTAATTCATGGACTATTTATTAAGCAAGGAACTGTTGTTGCCTAGAAAAGAATAACCTTTGGGCGTTGATTATCCTTCCAATTTACCTATTATAGTTTGGAGCCTTTGCTAGCTATGAAACAGTTACATTTTGACATAAATCCGATTTCACTATTGCAGCAGGATCAATATAAATTCAAATAAAAATGTGTTGAGTAAGCCTCCAACGAATAAATACAATCAATTCAGTTGATTGCTCCTTTCGTATTATCATCCGTTTCTATTCAGTGGAAAAAGAAATAAAATTTATTACTCGCCCATTGACAGAAAAAAGATATTCGGAATATTCACGTACATTACGAAAACATTTTATCATCTATAAAAGGGTAGAGTTTGTACCTGTTATTCATGCAAACCGCTTATACCACGGTAAACTGGAACCTGCCGTAAAGACTTACTGAAATTGCCGTTTACGGTAATGCTAGGAGAGAATGAATAAAAGATGAAACAAGTGGAGCCATGATAGTCTTAAGGGAAATTGGTTATAAACACACTATAACCAAGTTAGTAAAAATATAGGGCGATCAATTCGAGCTTCCATTGAGTATCCTGTGCAAACAAAAGCATAAATATTCTGAATGCGAAAGGTTTTTTAGTAGGAAGACGCAGGGGTCCATAATAGCAGCATTAAAAATTTATCTTATAGTGTTGGTAACAGGATAAAGCGGAGAGCAAATAGGGATATTTTAAAGATAATTTGAAAGCGCATGTTTTTCAATAAAGCATATTTCACCACATTTTTTAAATGATTTTATATATAATGTATAGTAGAATCCCGATAATTCAAGCTGAATCGAGAATACATTGTATATGCAGCTGATACTATTCTTCTAAGTGCTTTCGCTATTGCAAAGTTATTTTGAGGTTAATAATCATTGCTGTGAAGTCCGCTCGCCCTTTGTCAAACAGTTTAGGTAGTGTAATCTTAAAACATTGGAATTTTATGTAATTAAAAAAAATTCTTGCCGCAGATGCAGGAGTATCACCTAGATACCATTTCGGCCGTTTGAATGGGTAAATTGCAAATAATAATTAATATATTTGGTTTCCGTCGGTAATTATGAAATCTATAATTTTTCCTTGGAATTTTACAACGTAATTAATTACTGAAAAAAACCGACCACGATAAAAAAAAAATTAATTAAATTATCTACCCGGCAAGCAGGAGATGTGGGGTTCGATTACTCGCCGTGAACGGCTTTCTTCAGTAATTAATTACGTCGTAACATTCCAAGGAAAAATTATAGATTGCAAATAATAATGTTTAAATGTAACGTAAGAATATAAAACTATTTGAACAATAAAATCCCCACGTTTTTTGTCAAATACCGCGTCGAACGACAATTTCCTCTGCAGAGTTATTGACTTTATAAGGTGTGGTTTCGGTGTACACTTGGATGTTTACAGTATAAAAATGTTTGGCGTCACACAGAGCAAAAATTTTTATTCCGTAGCGATTTGGTTTTGACGGAATATATTGTCGAAACCTGCAGTTACCACGAAATGTCACCAATTGTTCATCAATGGTAACGAATTCAGAGGGCGAAAAAAACTCATTGTGCATTTAGAAACAATATTCTCGAATAAATCCCGTATTGGGGCAAGTATATCTATTTGAAGACGTTCATTACGTGTAGTAATGTCATCAAATCTAATACAACGAAGTATAAATAAGAATCATTCATAACTCATTGTTGTATAAAAAAATTGAAGTCTTTGAAATTCAAATGAGATGATCGCAGTGCACCGGCGACAATGAGCAGTCCTATGAAAGCTTTTATTTCATTGTGTGTCATGGAATTTGTACAGCTAGCTCTTTGAAAGTTGGGTCTTACTTTCAACTCAATGTATCTATTTGTATTTTCCACCAACATTCCAATTACCCAATCGTCAAGGAATAGCGCGAATATAGCGGAAATTTCTTTTACATTCTTCGCACGACCTTTGCAAACAGGAAGATGAATAACAATATTACTTTTTCGTGTTGGTGATGTTGGAGGGGGTACTATATTCCACTTTGAAGTTGCATTTTTACCTATGAAATTATAAACCATAAGTATTTTACAAAAATTAAAAATCTGTAACATCAGATAACTTTTCCGTATTGCTATTATCTTCTTCAATGATTGAATCACTATTATGACTTGATACACTTTCATGGTCTGAACCCAAGTCGCTTTCGGGATAGATGTTTTAGTTATCAAATTCTATCCAAAAATCGTCACTTTCAAACAATTTCGCTATTTCTTCATCACATAATCCACGTTTACTACCCATAATGTCAACTGTACACGTTAAGGCTCAACGAACTACTAACTCAATATTCAATGGGCATAGATATTTTTAAATACTGTACTATAAATCACTCACAAAAACTCCCGTTATGTATAATGAAAGCTCAAAAAAAAACAAACGTAACTACTGACACGGTGCCTTTCAGACACCACCGAGTGCAGGGTCATAAATTATCTTTTGTTTACATTTCAATGCATGCAATATTTGGACTATATCACATTACATAGGTTTTAGAAACACCATTCGAGGAATACATATTAGGTAAACTGACGTAAATGAAATTTTGTGAAAGATATTACAATTTGTAAAAGACCTGGCGCCTCGTAGGCGCCATGATAGTACCTATAGGTTAAGTCAACAAACAACATATAAGGGATTAACGTCATCAGCGTAAGGTAGGCGTCAAGATCAGCCCAAATAACTTCCTACTTGCAGATTTAACAAAAGTATTTCATAAACAGGTCGTATTTTAAGCTTATATCTAATAAAATCACAACTACCTTATTGGTAAGAATCCAACGTAGCGTTAATGAATATCGATTCTCGGAAACAACTAGTAAGAAGGAAGAGGATTTTCCTTCTTTCCGGCAATTATATAAGGGTTAATGTTCAATTTCGCTACCCAAACACGTCCCACGCAGAGATACCGTTTCGTAACAATTTTCCCGAAAAAAAAACTATCTACTTTTGCCGACGAATTCAAATTTAATAACGAAGTCTTTTAAGACGACCGGATGCCACAAAATGAATTAATAAACGAGTTTTCCGTCACCATTCACTTAATTGGCCGTCCCTTTTTTGTAGGTATAGCCTAGTTTGTAGGTAGTTGGGTCGAAGGTTGCTAATTGTGAAGCGCTAATATTTGAGCGTATTTTTTCGTTAATACGAAGGTTTCCTCTCTCTTCCTTTTTTTTTCATTTCGAGAGAAATTCTCTTTCCAATTATCCTTAAGCTCCGGGAAATATAAGAATTGTTTCTTGGAAGTTTTCGAATTCAGTTAAATATTCATTTCTGTTCTCTGAAAGTCATTGAAGGCTGCACGGTTATCGCGTTTTAAAAAAAGGAGGAATTAAGAGGTAGGAACAAATATTTGTTCTCCAGAACGGAAACAGAGTTCGTCTCCAGGAAAAGTATTAATGCAGTAAAATAAAAGGAAAAGAAAGGAAGTACGTGTTGTGTGTATAACTCTTAGAAGTAAAGCCCATTTAACGATCGCCGGTCTCTCGTTTCGCTATTTAATTGGTTAATGTATGCACGCTTGCTTGGTAAAGGTTTTGAAAATGTAGCTTAACAGTAAGGTGTTTCCGAAATGCTTCTAACGTTATACTTATTCCTGGTATTTGTTATTAACAGCCTTATTTTGTAACTTCGTTCGTTTGGCTAAATCGTACATATGTATTTACGCATATTTTACTCACTTTATACGCGAACGTAACACAAAAAGAGTGAGCTGGACGGCCGTCAACCTCGATCACCGTCAACAACATTCAGTAAGCTCGAGAGATGGTTACAGCAAATAGGCGAGTTACCATAGGTGAGGTTGCATCTTCTTTAAACATCAGTCACTATTCTGCTTAGAAATGCGTCGCCAGTAAGCGTTGGCAGATGTCCAAACGTTTGGTTTTGATTTCTGCAGTAAGCATTCGTGGTACCCATCGCGCACACACTTTACGAAATTTGAGTTCATCGTGGATAGGCAGAACCGTGACTGATGTTTAAAGAAGATACAAGCTCACCTATGGTAACTCGCCTATTTGCTGTAACCATCTCTCGAGCTTGCTGAATGTTGTCGTCGGTGGTCGAGGTTGACGGCCCTCCAGCTCCCTCTTTTTGTGTTACGCTCGTGCGGTCACTTTGAAACATTTTGGCCCAAAAGAAAAACGCTTTTACGAGATAAAGCATTGTCCCCGTATTGTGACAAAAGTCTCCGGTGAATTTCAACACCTTTCACACGCTCCGACCACAAAAATCGGATCACTGCTCGTTGTTCCTCTTTGGTGAAAACTAATAGCGGAGCTGACATACTTATGCTGCTGTAGCCAGCAAATAAATGACGCGATCGTGATTAAACTCCGCACACATGACCACAGAGGCGCTAACTCAACGCATGTGCAAGCGGCCGCCACTACGATAACCTTCAAAGCTTGTCATGGCGAAAGTGTAGATAATATTTGACTTACCCTCGTATATATGACGCTCTTCTCGATAAATCGATTCTCTTGCCACTACCTTATAAAATCTTTTGGGCGTTTCAGTAGTCCAGCGGAGATTTGGGTGGGAAGAAGGGGGTAGTGAATCTCCAAAAATTATTTGTAAGGCTACCACGGTTTTATTTTAAAAGAAAGAAAACCGCGGAAATGGATGACAAATATAGGTGGCATGGTTAATTACGCACGACCATGCACGCAAACAATCAACTAAATCCAAGCATTGTATATATATTTAAGAAGAATTTAATTTTGATATGTATGACTGTGTATGTATATATATTGTTATGTTACAAATAACCATTAAAAGATTTGAATAGGGATAATCAGTTTTGTGTTTATTTTAAGCTTTTCACTTACAAAAAAGAAAATGAAATTTATTTCATTAAACTACTTACAGTTATGTAGTGGCGTGTGTTTGATATGTGTGTGTGAGTGTAATCCTAATGGTTCCTTCTCTCCTCTTATTGGTAATATCCTCCTATTTTGGAGCCCTTTGATCGTCTTCTCCAATTAAATTTCTTCGAATTACTTCTTAAAATTTTCCAACTGATTTAATATTCTTAACAATCGTTGGTGATAATTTATGGTTCACTTAAAACGCTTTTCAATACATTTGCACTAATAACTTTGACGATATTTTAACTTTTATATTGTAATTTCTAAATATCAATCGAAAAATGTTTGTTTTGTGTCAGAATTGTTTTCGTTGCTCACTTCTGCTTTTTCTCGTCGTCCCTAGCATTGCCAATCTAACGACTTGACATTTTATTTTGATGTTTTGAAGATCGAACTCGGTGTCGCAAGTGACGTAAGGGATTTTGACGGTTATTTACAAATACAGTGTGTTTTTTTGTGTGTATACGTGTCATTTTTACAAATAATGTTTTCAAAATATAAATAACTTGAAATAAGCTGAGATTTTGATTCTCGATTGTATCATATCATTAACCAAGTCTTTTTTTTAAGAAGTAAAAGATTAATAATATAAATATAATCAAAATGTCGGAACTCGAATATTAATCGAAAATAATTCAATTTCCGCATAAAACTCTATTAAAATCTAATATCGGCCAATTTTGATATAATATTAATTAGAATAAATTCAGCAACATATTAACAAAATTTAATTAAAAGATTTGAATTGAGGAGATAATCTGTTTTTGTATTTATTTTAAATATTTACTTACAATAGAAAGATGAATTTAATCTAATTAAAATTACTTACAGTTATTGAGGCGTGTTTTTTTTAATGTGTGTGTGTGTGTGTGTAAAATCCTACTAGTTGCTGGTTCCTTTTTCCCTCTTCTTCGTGAAATCCTCTTATCTTTTATTCCTTCCTCCCTCTGCTTCGTAGAATCCCCTTGTTTGGAAGGCCCCTGATAGTTTTCGTCGGTTAAGTTTCTTCAAATGGTTTTTTTTTAATTTTGTGACTGATTAAATATCATTAACAATCGTTGAATATCATTTATGGTTCATTTGAAATGGTTTTTTATATATTTGCACTGGTGACTTTCACGATGTTTTAACTTTCTTGTCTCAAACTTCTAAAAGTCAAACGGAAAGATGTTATTATCTGTCAGAATTGTTTTGCGTTGATGACTTCTCTTTTTTTCTCGTCGTCCCTAACATTGCCAATCTAATGACTTGATATTTTAATTTTGATGTTTTGAACTTCCAATTCGGTGTCGTAGGTAACGCAAAGGATTTTGACGGTCATTTCCAAATACAATGTGATTTTTGTGTGTATCTGTGTCATTTTTGCAAATAATGTCTTTAATATATAAATAACTTAAAATAAGCTGAGATTTTGATTCTCGATTGTATCATATCATTAACCAAGTCTTTTTTTTAAGAAGTAAAAGATTAATAATATAAATATAATCAAAATGTCGGAACTCGAATATTAATCGAAAATAATTCAATTTCCGCATAAAACTCGCTGAGATTTTGACTCTCCTCTGTAACATGTCAATATATATACATTTCTTTATTTACAAATAATTTTTGGAGATTTACTACCCCCTTCACCCCACCCAAATCTCCGCTGGACTACTGGGACGCCCAAAAGATCTTATAAGGTAGTGGCAAGAGAATCGATTTATCGGGAAGAGAGCCATAAAAAATCCAATCTATTACGCAACCATTCGGCCTTACTCATTGGAACGTTGCACCAAATTTAAACTAACAGTTTATAATACATTTTTATTAGTAGCTATTTGTTAAATGAAATGTTTGTTTATATCATTGTATTCCTAACTTCCTAAATAGTTTGAGGGAGGTTACTTAGAGGGTGATTTAAAAAGTATATCCTTTAGGATTCTGCAAGCTATTATCGACGATACCTTGCTCGATCTTATATCTTCACAAATAAGGAAGATATCGCTTGTAACATTGAATCTGGAACATCCGGTATTCATTCTTTGTAAATACATTTAATAAACAAGAAAATATAAATATTTAAGAATTTGAAGCATAAAAATTATACCGTACAACCGGGAAGACAAGAAATATACGAAAACAAAGATTATATTTCCCGTTCAATGACGACACCGAATTATACTTTATGAATTTATAAATATGATCGTAGTTCCCAAATACTTTCTCGAATAGATGAATACCGAGTACTTAATGAAAACCAGAAATTTGAACGTGGAAATGAGAAAAAAGAAGGACGAATACCGAAAGACGACGGATTCGGATAATTAATCTTGACTGCTTCGTATATTTTAGTCGCGTGTTTTAAGCTCGAAAATAATAGAGGAGCTCTCGGAATCGTGATGAAGTCTATGGCAATAAGACGATTTAGCAATTTAAAGACGCATAAAATGCTTATGCAGTTAGCGTGAAGTTTTTGTAGGTAGAGAAGTTTCAAACGCCAAAGGTTTAGTTGAACTTTCTTTTGTACTTGTGGAATTTACAGCACCAATATCTACTCTCTAATTTAGCTTGTATTTAGATCCATTCAAGTCATCCCTATCTATTTGAGAAACTTAATTCTACTTCGATTTTATTATTCTATTGTTTTCTGAGAACGTGGTACGTGTGGAAACATGCGTGCAAAATCTCCAAGAGGAGATTTATTGTAGCGTACAGCGACAATTTAGCAAACGTAGATGCATTTATGTTGATGGAATTTATAAAAGGAAACGAATGTTTCAACACTACCAAAATTAGAGCTGTTAGTATTTTTTATAAATGCAATTTACATATGCTTAATTCAAGAAATTAACGTAAAAAGCACAAAAGCACCAATTTTTTTTTAACTAACTCATACTTTAAGCTAATGAATTTAACAAAATTTTAATTTCATTTTAGATCAATGAAATACAGTTATATAAATAAAACGTGGTAAATATGTCAAATATGTTCAGAGCATCGTATTCGAACTAAAAATGCGTATTGTACAAATGCATTCACATTAAAATGATTTTCACAAATCCTCTTTTAGATAAACCACATTCATTTCATAGCCTGTAATCATAACTTCCGTCTTCTTATATATTTTTCCTATTACTTTTTCCAGCATTTAATCAGAAGTTAATTTGCATAGTGGTGCAATAGAATATTTGGAATATCTTCTACGTGTTTTATTTCCCATATTCCACAACGTGCTAAGTATCATGTCGATTTCTTAAAACAAGAATATGTCCAGGTTCGGTTTTCTACCAGAAATGTGTAATACTATGACGTCACAGATGTTTTGGTTTGTTTTATTTTGCGCAAATAAGGCCATTTTATGTTGAACTAAAATTTTTATCCTTTCACTTTCAATATAAGGTATAGAGAAGTTATCCACATCCACTCGAAGGAATGTTCCCACAAGGTACACTAACATACATGCAAAAGGTAGGTGTTTCTTCCATCATAAACACAATATTCACTCAATAGATTTGTTCGTCTAAGGGAGGTGTCTGCGAAAGGAGGTTCAACAGTGTATATCAACCAATTCTTACGAAAAATATTTACCTTGCTTGATTACTCAATTTTCTTTCGCTAGCATACTGTTTGTTAAGGACACAACATTTTATCTATTTTATTCTGTAAATTCATAATTTTATTTATAAATTTATCTATCTATATTTTGTAAATCCAACATTTCGTTTGTTTTACTTTCGTATAAATTCAATTTTTCATTTGTTTTTGTTTTATGTAAGTTCATATATTATATATTTACATTCATTAAAACTTTAACGTGTACGCGTTTAATGAAAAAATAGATTTAATTTCTTATAATATCCGCAAGTATTACCAAAATTTTCAACATATAAATTAAAAACTGTTTAATAGTCAGTGTGATGGAGCTACCGCTAGCGTCATACTAGGGTACGTAAGGATTCATTTATAAGCGCAAGTCCTATGCATATCGTGAATAATGTTGCTATTTGTGCTATGAGCGTTCTTGATTCGCTTCGCGCGCTCCCCACCTTATACTTTCTTAGCGGGCAAACGTTGTAACACTGTCTATATATTTTAGCGGTTCACTTTCCTCCTTACGAACACGATATGTATTGGGTACAAGCGCTGGATATGCAGCTGCCGCCGAGAAAGAAAACATAATACCACTATTGCACCCGCAGAGGCGCCGTGAAAGAAGCTGTGTTTTATGTACATACAAGGAATCGAGTGGACGTTCGGTTATTATCGGTTGATTGGTGTGCGTGTACTATTTATAATGTTCGAGAAACTAGTGGAACCGTCCGGGGCGTACCACGCAAAAGTAGACGCAGTATTAGTAATAGATTGTTACCTTTTATTGACGTATCGATGACCACTGCGGCAATGTGCAACCGCCATGGTACGCCGCGTACTACTGCAACATAAGCAATGCTTCAATTGTCGATTCGGTCAGACCTCGACGACGGTCTGGAAACGTTCTCGTATACTTTGCAAATGATCGTTCAGCGTCTAATGAAGTAAGATTTGCGAAATTCAAATACTCCTGTATCTCTTCTGTGCAGTCTCGAATTCCAGATATAGATCGAACCTTTTCTAAATCCGGATTTTTATTTAAAACTGCGCTAAATTTTTGCCCAACATCGAGTCCTATAGAATCCGTCAAGCTTTCTAGAGCGGCTGCTAAATTGTTGATGTTATTCAACGAGTCTTGTATAGACAAGTGGGTATTTTCTAACTGCGAAATAGTTTGTGTCACTACAGAATAGTTTATGGAAATGTCATCTATTTCTTTTTGAACGTCCGAATCGCAAAAAAAAGTGCTGACTCTCGCGAACCGCTTGAAAATTAGAAGAATTAAGTTTGAAAATGACATCTTTCACTTGGAAATAATATTTGCGATAGTAAAATACTGCCTCCATCCATGTTCCCCATCGCGTCAATACAGGCTGAGGTGGTAGCGGAATTTGCGGATACAATTGCTTGAATACGCGGATATGTTTGGGAGATTTCACAAACACCTTTTTGGTAGATGTTATTAAATCATTCACCCTAGGATACTTGGTTCGAATTGTTTTGACATGCGTTTATGAGGCATGTTGTGTGAAGAAGAGTCGGAAAGCATACTTTTAACACCCCACCAGCTTTCAGCATTGTTACGGCTCCATCAGAAACTAACATGGTGATTTGCGCCTCTACGATACAAAATCCTCTTAACATATTTTTTATTATGTTTACAACGGTTTCGGCATCAGTTCTTTCAATCATTTTACTGGCTACAAGGAAGCTGCTGGACCATTACATTTTAAAAGACGCGCCACAGTATGAATCACTCTGTGTTTCTGAGCATCAGTAATTTCGTTCACAGTGAGCCAGATTTTTTGATTTCTCAACTCGTCTTTTATACAGTCTTTTACTGTACTTTGCACATGTCGTAAATTGTACCGCAATTGTCTTTTTGTTGGTAGCTTCCATGATGGAACATATTTATTCCAAAAAATATGAAGGTTTTCATTATCTACTAGGTGTTGTGGGATGTTGCACGTGCTCAACATGAAAATAAAGTCATACAAAAATTGCCAGTACGGAATATTGTTTGACGTTTACTTTTAATATGACTTGTACATTCAAATGTCGTGCGACCTGGGAACCCTATACCGTAAAATTTGCAACGCATGTGAGAACCTGTAAATTCCAAACCAGGGAAACGCCAAATATATTTCTCCACATGCGATGCAAGAGGTACACCAGCCTTACGTCTCATGTTTTCGAAAACACAATGAGAATCCGATAGATAACCAAACCAGCGAACTCCTCAATCTGTGCCGCATTACTGAACTCTGCATCCACATACGTACATACACCCCCCGTACAGGCATCTCTGCGGGTACAACCGTTTGTCACGCTTTATTCATCACACAATTATTGATTTCCATCCTACTCACTTATGTACATAGGGACAGCAGCAGGAGCAATAGATGCTAGAGGCGGTGTAACAAATAAATGAATGAAATAACGCCAGCGTCAGGGTAGCCGTGAGTTGTATAGCATATTTTTGCGGTAGCGATCGGTTATTTTGCTACCGCAGGTAATGTGTTAGGCTACAGGCTCATTTCTATGTGAACAAATGCCATTTCTAATTGATTCAAGTAATTACCATTATCCAACTTTATCGCTTGTTTCAGGCTTCGTTAACATTGCTATTTTATACGGTTCTATATGAAAGCATTTCATTTACTCTATTACCTTCATCGATTTCATATTGGCCATCTCTCGCCTTACCAAACCCGCATTTCACAATGATCTTCATAAATTTCGTTTTCGTCATTTGTCAGTCCTATTTGTCCCATATAACTTTTAACACCCTTAAATCCTTCTCATTTCTCCACGTTATTTCTTTCTCTTAATCTCGATCAAATTGTCAAATTGAGTGAGGTTTTCGTATTAATCACTTGACTACATTCTTTTCCAATCTTGTCAATTGCCTTGTAAGATTTATGCTTGGACGTGGTCATTTTTAAAATTCTCTCATCTATCCCAATCACTGTTTTACAAGTTTTAAATTGTTTTCAAAGTGAATTGCTAAGATTTGTTGTCTAAAATTAATAATAAGAAAATTTTTAGAAAGGTATTGGTGGTTGGCGACAACGTAAAAATCATTTTCAGGTTAAAAAAGTTAAAATTAAGTGTGATGTGGTACCTTCTGAGCTTTTTTTGATATTAATATTAAATAATAATAATTTCTTTATTGGAGCATCCTAGTAACAATAAGAATATGTATAAAAAAGACAGAAAAAAATGTAGAAAATTCTGCTGTTTACATTGAATAAAAAAATGCCCTAAAGTTATTACGATACAAATGGTGATCAGCATGAAAAAAAAAGTTCGTTTGGAGAGAAATAATTGGCATACAATGAAAAGATGAAAATATACATATATGTTTGGGCGGCAGAGCCAAACGGTACCAAGTTCAAATATAGAATTTTCTAATAATATTATTAGTAAACCACCTTTCTCACGGACGAATTGATCCTTCAATTAATTAGCGGGACAAAACAAATGTCTCGGATTCATAGCCAACTGTAATGACGGCATATCAATCGGATTAAAGTCGGGAAACTGTAATGACGACTGCACGTGATGAAAAGAATAGCCAACTGCAATGATGGCATACTCAAAGAAAAGACGATTAACGGTAATGCCGGCGCATCTTATCGGGAAAGCGGGCAGTTGTAATGACGGTGCGCTTGCGGGGCAGGCGGAGGAGCAAGTGACCAACGGTAATGCCGGTACACTCTGCCTCTAACGGTATCCGTGGCGCGCTGCCTGTGGTGACTTCGCGCATGACCTTAAGATGAGTCGGTTGGGAAAAGCGGAGAACGGAGACTTGCTTTAAGTTGTTATCGTTAAGGATTTTGAATTTGTATATTCATGAATTAGAAATTAATTTGCAAACCGGGTACAACTTTAATGTAATAAAAATTCTATACCCCATTAACATTTCACATACACCTGCATACTTTCATAATTTACAGCAGAGTTGTCCAAAAAACATGTCATCGTCCATATTACCACTACTCCCCACGATTTATAAGGTACGTCTTTAGGTGAATATTACGCGATCTTGTAGTTAAAAAGACATTCGTAAAAAATGTTAAGAAATACAAGCGGTATAAGCCATTTACCACCTAAAAATGTCCACATAAGCAGTACGTAAAGAGCATGTCAAGCCGCAATCGTTTGGTGTCGACCCATATGCAGCCAAACATTTGAAAACTAAGCGTCTTCAGTGTGGCTGTCGTACCCACCCGTGAGTGAGCGGCCTTAGTAGTCGAAAAAGAGAGGCATTTTTTGTGTAGCCGTACAATATACATATCAGCAATAAATTACAGCTTTTTGCCTTCATATTTTGATTTATCATACTTATATTATTAGCATATGTTATATATTGATATTGCTTGTTGATTTTCGAATCTATACAACAAACCAGAAACCAAAATAGTAGTTATGCAAGATAGCCGAGCAACGCGAAAAAATATTAGTTCGAATAAATCTATATTCCGGTCATTGTCAAAGTTTTCTCAGTTCGTATGGTAACAATAGAGTTAAAAAAGTTCGAAACCTTCAAGACCTAGGTTGACATAACTTCAGCGCGGTCGTTTCGAGTGTTTATCGATTTTTTTGTGGAAATATAAGAGATTTATAATAAGCCTGTTCGTAAATTGTAATTACGTTTAACTAATGTTTAATATAGGAGGAAGTCTTTTCAACTTTCTCATTACTAAGAGGTATTTGGTTTCAAACTCGTTGATATTGAATAACTCACTTCATAATTTATTTTGTTTATGATTTAATCCATATGCACTTCTCTTAGGAGAGAGTAAGCTATATTCTGGACATTTTCTTTGATAATTTATGGATGTCTTTCAACGTGCTTGAGTTGAAAGCAATATGTTCCTAGTTGCTAATAAATTAAGGACACTGAGAAAATCTAGTTAGAGTGGAATGTCTAGCCAGGGATGCGATTTCTGCCACCGCTGAGATACGAAATATGAAAATTCGCTGCTCCGAGTGTATGCGTAGATGGGTGGGAAATACGGACAGGGTCGTTGCACATAAGTGTATTTGATACTAAAAGTTGATCAAAACTCCGATTTCTTGAATACACAACCGAATACTTTGAATGATTTTCGGGAATAATACGGTAGTTGGCGCATAAAACGGTAGTCATTTTGACACATCATTATGCGCGGTTGATCAACAGCGTCAGTCAGAATTTAATCGTTATTTACTTTGCACGTTGCAGTTCAAGGCGCTTTGAAGGACATATAATTTCAATCAACGTTTAAGTGAGTGATACCGTGATTTTAGAAAATGTTTAAATATGGATCTTGATAGTAAAGATAAGTGTTCTGTTATTAACTTGCTATAATAACTTAAGAACCATTTTGGGTCTGCAAATAATAAAAAAAGAATGATTTTTTAATTTAATTTATTTCAGAAATTAGTTTTTTTATGTTTCGGAGTTTGTCTGAGTGAAATTTTAAATGTAGTCTTAATATAGCCTATCTTAAAACGTTAGATCAAAAGAAAAAAGTAGCGGCAGTTGGGTGTTTTATTGTCTAGCCTTTTCAAAGATCTGGTGCTATTTGTGTGGGGCGGCTTCAAAAGATTTCAACGAGCTATCAAAGAAGAAAAATGTAAACCCAGGATCACTACAATTAAGAATGTCCGTTCTGCATGCAACAATACGGTTGTTTGAGTCCATCCTTCACTTATAATACAAGATTCCGACTAGAAAGTGGCAAACAAGGTCTGAAAAAGATAAAAAAAATTGTACCAGAGACAAAGAATAGAATTTAAGAAAGATTTAGAGAGGAAACGGGTCCCTTGGTAGATATTCCAAAAGCAGGATTTACAAATACCAATGATTGTAATACAGCTAGGCGATTTTTAAAGACCCAAGATTGGCAAGCGAAATTATTGGAGCTAACGTAACTTGAATTCACAGATTGAAGATTATATTCCAGGACATATCAAGCGACTGATGTCGATAAATTCGAGAAAGATATTTTCGAAACAGCTCAATTGTTGCCGATTGGTCGACTTATAGAGGAAGCTGTTGAAGCCCGAAACGAGCACTTTCATATATATCCGCAGGGTTTCGCAAGAAGTTGTAGGGTTTCGCGAGAAGTGTATAATAAAGATATTATAAACCGACTATCCTTGAGGTTGGACCGTCACCACAAGTATGCGCCTGTTACCAAAAAAATTAATAAAATCATTTTCCAAATAAACGATCTAACTTCTATTATCAGGATCTAGAAGAACCTCAACACAAGAACGCGCCCATGAACACGAATCTTATGAGGATAGCTTGTGTGACGAATTGGAATAATTTGTCAGTATGACAAATTCTTGTTTTAATAAAGGTTCCGCTCTGTTATAATTTTTAGCTTTATTTGAGTATCTCATACTAAAAACAACTTTACTTACGGTTTTATACATATAAAATTAAAAAACAAATTTTGACCAACTTTTAGTATCAAATACCAAACGTGCGTTGATAGGGATTGTGGTCTGCCGTCTACACACAGCAGACCAATTTGACAAATCACATGATATGATGAGTTAAACGATTTATTATCGTGCACACTCTGCAACTAAACTATTTAGTTGTTTTAAATTGGTTTTCTTCATCCGATTCGACTAGACTGATAATGGGCGGTAAAGTCGATAGTCTGCGGTGGCTCATATATACCTGACCACGTAAAATTCTATTACATTTTCATAAAAATCTCAGACAAGCGATATTATTATGACATTAAGCATTTTAAACATGTCTTGTAAAATATGAGAATTAAATAATTTAATGTGAAATTATCTGTCAGTATCAATTGTAAATCGATAAGTGTTGCGCAGTACTTATATATTGAAATATAATAATATTGCCCCATCAATGTAATATGGTTTTCAATAAAATGTTCATATTTAAAAATAACACTGGTTAACAAAATTTAAACTTTTTCTTGTCCCGCAAATTAGTATATGTGAACCCTGCAGCACTTTTTATGTGGACAAATCTTTTTTCAGTAATATTCTATCATACAAATGTATGATTTTCTGCCATATTTAGCGCCAGGAACGTCTCTCATCTGTGTCCAGCAATAGTCTGCCAGCATAGAGGGGCTCCACTTGCCTTGGTAGCGCTTTTCGATGTCCAAAATATCTCGGTGAAATCTTTCCCCATGTGCGTCACTGACGACTTCAAGATTGTCTGGGAAAAAATCTAAAAAATTAATTTTTAGACTAATATTGCACCCCAATGTTTCATACGAAGTCAAAAGGTCATTTACAATGATCCTGTAGTCTTTGGATTTGTGATTGCCTAAAAAGTTCTTGCAAATATTCTTAAATGACAGCCAGGCAGATTTTTCATTTTTGTTCAGCTCTATATCGAACTTTTCGTCTCGAAACAAGTCCCTGATCTGGGGTCCTACAAATATACCCTCCTTTACTTTAGCATCACTGATTCTGGGGAACTTAGTCCTTAAATACGCCAATCCGCGACCGTTTTTGTCCATTGCTTTGACGAAATTTTTCATAAGTCCAAGTTTTATATGTAAAGGGGGCAGATAAATTTTCTGAGGATCGACGAGTGGGGGATTGATGACATTCTTAACACCTGGGGCAATGATGTACCTGTCGGTCACACTTTCTTTACATAATGGTTTTTCTTGTCTCGACTGTCCCACTCACACAGGAAACAACAGTACTTCGTGTAGCCGCAATCCGAGTAATAGCGCCATAACCTTTAGATCGTCGCAAATATTCCACTTAAATTCAACGTATTTAATTTTTTCTAAAAGAATCTTCATGTTGTCGTATGTTTCCTTCATGTTGCCTGAGTGGGCCAGAAGAATTGAGGGCAATTTATTTTCATTGTGAAGTAAAACGGCTTTTAAGCTAACCTTGGATGAATCAACGAACAAACGCCGTTCATCAGTGTGATATTCATGGCCAAGTGCACTCATAACCGAGACAATATCATTGCAGAACACCAGGTCATCTTCAAGGGAGAAGTAATCATTGAATTTGGCATGACGACTACGATCAAACGAAATTTTTGTGTCACTCTGAAGTAGATTCCAGCCCTTCAATCTGGATCTCAAAAGTTCGTTTTGCTTCTTAGACAGGCTTAAATCGCGAACGAGGTCACTAAGATCTCCTTAAGTCAGCAAATGTGGTTCATTTGAAGAACATCCTGATTCAAATGTGGGATCCAAATTCAGATTTTCTTCTGCTACTTGATGTGCGTTCTCATCACTACACTCATCATCACTCAAAGTCAGGTTTTCTGCTGGTGCTGGTACAGGTAACTCCTCGTTATGAAGTACTGGTTTCAGTGCAGTTGGTAGATTAGGATATACAACAGTATGTCTAGATTTTGATGTAATACCAGTTATATTTGTCAGGCGGAAGTAGCAGAACGAAACGTGGTCTTTAGGCTCTCTCCATGCCATAGGAACTGCAGAAGGCATACGACGTGAACCTTTTGCCCATGCTGTGAGAAGCCGAACGCATGTAACACAGCAAATATGGGGGGCCCAACTTTTATCCTGGTCGCCTACTTTACAACCAAAATAAAGTTCATAATATTTTCTAACTAACGGTGTAAACGAACGTTTCTGGGTTTTAAAAGTCAACTCGCCGCAGACGTAGCAGAACGAATTTGGATCATTTTTACAATTTCTCGGCATTTCAGTGGCACTTGGGGTATCAACACAACACTTTAAACACAACAGCATACTTTCGCAAGAGTTAGAACAAGGCAAATGTGGAGCTGCAATGTTCTCTAGCCGGTTAATTTACTGCAACTGCGCTCCCGGCCAAAGATCTTATATTGCTCCCAGCCAGCTTGTCGACACCTGTTCTGCCTGTTCCGAATGACGCAAGATAATTTAGAATTACGCAATATTGTGTAACATTTTATTTCAAATACCTAAATGTTACCGGTATATTTATCGGCATTTTATTGTAAAGCACACAGTATTATGCTACGTGGATATACTGGAACTCAAAAACTGTGGGTGATGCAGTAATTTTGAAAGTGAATTTGAATTCAGCATGCAAAAATACATAGGAAACAGGCATTTTTATACTTGGCACAAAAACCTTGTTAACCAACGTAATCTTTTATAGATTTTTTGCTAAAAGCAAACAGTTTTTAAAATAAACGAATATAATGTATATTTTTTAGGTTAAATACAAAATATTGCCATTTATAAAGTCATTGTCACAACACTCAAAAAACATCGAAATGAGCGCATAAGAGTTGTCCCAGATTTTTATCAAAGCGATAGTGCATAACCCGTAAGTCGCACTTACGGCTGATTTACGTAGCTGGAAGTAGAAAAAGATCGCTAATCTTAAAGTTTAGGCAAGTAGTGTATATTAAAAACATTTTGATGCCATGTTAGTATTATTTGAGTCCTTTTATCATTATCTGTTGGTTGACTTAGGTAATTACAACTTTACTCCCCATAAAAATTTTAATTTCACCCGCTTTACTATCACAGCACTGTTTTTATCGCGAAAAAGCGCTGAATCGGACGTGAGGGAACAGCCCAAATGTCCGAAACGCTACGTACGCATCCGCTTCCATATCGAATACCCCACCTTCGACCGGCAAAAATGGATCGGTAATGCTGCGATAATTGCGCTTTACCGCTCTGTGAACGCAACATTCCACTGTTGATGATAATCCGACCGACCTTAACGCGACTAATTGATTTTAATTCCGTAATGAGATTTGACGACGGCGAATTTCCCAGCGCCCGGGAAATTTCCTCAGGTTGCTCACGAACGTGTGTATGTACCTAGCGCGGCTAATGCAAAAAATAAATTTATACGTACCGTAGGATATACTGCCGAACGCTAGAGGTCATCACGGATATACAGTTACAGTATCATGCTATTTAGACAGGCATCGGATTAGAGTATATCACATACATTTTGTATTACCTGAATTGAGGGCTATTTCAGGAGGTAATAGCAACTAGACCTGAAGAGAGGGAGTTGCAGTCGGTATATTTTCCGGGGCCCCAAAGCGGACCCATGAAGGGAAAATCTTTAAAGAGCGGATTTCAGAACAAGATGAAATAGATGAACCCCTGAGGAAGCATATTTCAGAAAATCTGTCTTCCATTGGAAAATGTCATAAGTGTTCGTTTCAATGCTACAATAAACGTTTCTGAGAAATTTAGCTTCCTCTGGAAGTACCTATCAATTCCTCAAAATGAACTGAAAGAATATCAAAATTACTGGCAGATCAATATCCCGCTGATATCAGTGAAGATCTTTCTATGGAGATAAGCCATTTTCCATCCGTTCATCAAGCAAATTTTCGAGTGGGCCAACTGTATCCGTTGGAGCTACTGAATTGCTTGAATTGATAGAAGTTGGGAAAACTCTTTCCAAATATACATATGTGTTTGCCTCCGTATTCTGTTAACAATTCCTGCTAGTGTTGCCCCTGCAAACGAAAGCTGATAAAAAATTATCTAAGATCGATTGTGTCACAGGGGCATCAGGTAGATTTGGCAAGACCCAGTATTTCCGTGATCTGATCGCTTTTACTGGAGCTAGGTCCAATCCTATTATCTTCTTTGTCACTTTTTAGTGACGCTTACTTCTAGGGCACGAGAATTCAGTCATTAATTGCTTAATTTGGGGAAAGCACGAGGCGGCCCCGATAGTAACGATTAATTTAAACTCAAAAGTCCTTGTATTCGGGTGTCGAATCCTCACTGGTTAAGGCGATACGGCTGTTTAAATATAGTGTATAAATATCCAAATTTTAACAAATTTTAATATTGTACAGTTGTTGGTGGTGTTAAATACCATAGTAGCATAGATTCAGACTTCCAGTTGTATCCCTGCATTGCTCGAAACTATAAAAAAGGGGATAAATACGCAAGTTATATTTTAGGAAAACTAAATGTTACTTTTTTACATCTGCTTTACATCAACCTTTTTTCTGTGCCAATTTAGCTAAAACAACTCTCCGTGAGAACTATCAGTATATGAAACTATTTCAAAACCTTGAAGGTGACTCTCAAAAGACTTGCGTAAATGTGTCCATTCTTTAGTGAACAGGTAGTTGCCTTAATACTAAGGTAGCTAGAGGGTAAAATTCCTGAAAGCAGCTCTCGATAACGAATGGATGAATGCGAATTATTTGAGAGTAAATGCCTGAGAGTTGTTTACATCGACTTGCTCGCAGATGGACACAATAATATTTGTATTAAGTACACTCTCCGACAGTTACTCTCAAGATTTCAAATAGTTTCGTAGATGATAGTTCTAATAGAGCGTTGCTTGCCTCACAGTAGCTATCGTAAGTGACTCTTGATGAGTTAGTAGCTAGTAACCATCAACCTAATCATAAAGGTCAAGGTAATATGTTAATTGAAAGTCAATGTTCTCTGCAAGGACAAATTAATGGTTCCAGTCCAAGTGTTTCCCATGGTACATTAATAAATCTTAAGTTAAAAGAAGTCTTACCAAAATTTAATGGTAAAGACCACAACTCAATTAAATTCTCAAAGGTATTAAAAAGGCAATTTTTTTTCGAATACAAGCCTCTCTGAATTGTTGTTCTTAGTATGGTCGTTTCTAGTTCATGAAGCGCTTACTTCACTCAGTACAATAGAAAGTTCATTTCAGGATTTCTCTGAATTTGAGTTCCTTTTCCTCACACAAACATCATTCAACAAAGGATACTACTAAACAACACTATTTTATTAAGAAATATTTCATTCTGCAATACTTTACTCCAAAATTTACCACAACCTTAATTCAAAATGTCAGAAGCTATTCCGATTTTTGTGATCATCCAGTTCAATTTGATGGTAAACATAAATAATAAGGTCAGAGAAAACCCAACTTATTTAATTCATTGCCCAACATGGCTCGCGTTCATCAAACAAGATTCAATAATGGCAATTCCTCATTGCCAAATAGGCCACTCACCTTTAAAATTAAAGTTCACGTCCCCAACAATCTTCCAATAGATTCCAATCAGGTTCCCTGAACTCCCAACGTCGTAATTATAATTTCAATTGCTATAACTCATTCAAATAACAACAATAACAGGACAAATTCTCATGTTGGCAATAATCTAAATGTAAATAGAACTATCCCAAGTTCGATCCGAATCCATTAAAGCTCAAGTCAGTAACAGTATAGTTTCAATGCTGTGCAGATCGTCGGAGATGAGGTGAATAATCCCCAAAATCAGCTTACATTATAAACTTCGTTTGCGCTTTTTTGGCAAATATCTGCGATAAGATTATTTAGGAACACCCCAAAGAACTCTTTAATGAAAATCACTAAGTTCAAAACCAAAAAAGTGTAAGTGTTTTACCTTTTATCAATGTAGTAAGCGGTAATGTTACAGTAAAAGCTTTGGTGGCCACTGGTGCTGAAGTGAGTCAAATGAGCGAAGAGAGTCGAGTTCTGAGTTTAGATTTAATTTCAAGTTTAAGTTTAATTCAAGTTCATCTCGGTTGACGATGAACGCTCGGAACACCCACAAACTGCAACTACTAACAAGAACATCGGAAAAGTTCACCAAATGGTGCTAGACGACCGTTGAATAAGATAAGGGACAGGAGAGACTGTGGGCATCTTGAGAGAATGTGTTTGTCATATATTTATTGAAGATTTGGGCATGAAAAAACTAACTGTTTTGTTGGGTGCCGCGCTTGCTTACTCAGGATTAGAAATGCATTCGAATGAACATCACCCTGTTGAAGCATCTGCCTGCTTCAGCTGTTGAAATATCACATTCGTAAACGCTTATTTTGCAGAACAATGTACTATTTGAACGGATTAAAGAGGTGGCAGGATCGTCCAGAGATGTGTACAGACCTACAAGGCGACTATGCTGAGAAATAAAACTGAATTTGACAAAAAAATACTTATTTCCGTGTTAGGCTGGAAACCTTTCAGGCTACCATCGTAAGTAAAGCATTCAAATTAACATGCCGTAAATATGCAAACAAATTATGTCCAAATAAATATGGTATATGCAGAATTTACAAAAACATGAAAAGGTTAATATAGCTTACATAAAATGTAAATATTCTCACATACGTTTCATATCACAAATTCGTAACGTTTTCATGCGTCACATGCATTTATTCAACATCAAATTCGCTATAATACCATTACAGTAGGTACAAGTACGCTTTACATATCTCGGAATGCAATTTGTTCCGTCTGTATGAGAACAGAAAATTATTATAGGGATTAGTTTAATTTTAAAATTCGCTTGGGCGGTTGAAGTTTACGTATGTCATAGATTACGTATATGACTAGATTAAATTACATGCATGGGTAATTAGTAGAGCAACGCAACTGTGCTGAAAGCCAGTGGCGGACGCATAAAAGTTTACACAAAATAAATTAAATGTGATACGTGCTCAAACACTTACTGTTTAAAGAGTCCTCCGTGAAATCATAAAGTGGATTATGTCTATTTAATATTTGTAACATTAGATATGTTTCCAAAGTTGTTTCGGCAAAGTGAGTGCGGCGTGAAGCAAAAGTGTTTTTGTATGCCGAAAACGAACGTTCTACATCTAGAGACGTTATATTTACGTAAGTAAAATAATCTTTCAAATAACTTAACGGTTCTGTTGGCGCACCTTCACAAATTTGTCTTAATGTGCCAAAATCAGAGTCTTTATCTAAAACACTTTCAAACCTTTCTAAAACACAAACATTTCTTGTGTCTTCTATCGCGCATAGCTGTGGGTGAACATGTTGCACTATTTGCAAAGATTCCACTAACGACACCGAAGAATTTTGTAGTTTTTCTAACGCATCCGCTAGTCCCACGTAATTGTTCTAAATAATTTCCAAATCTGTTTTAACTTGACTATCCTGAAATTTCAAGCGGCTTACCTTGACAGCCGCAGCTTCTTTTGGGTCGAATTCTAAAATCACGTCTTTTATATTCTCAAAATATTTAAGACAATAAAATGTAGCCTCTAACCATGCTCCCCAACGAGTAGGAATAGGTTGTGGTGGTTCAGAAATACCGTGGCATAGTCTATGAAATTCCCGAATACGTTTTGGGGATTTTACAAACACAGCTTTTGTATGTGCTATTAGAGCGTCTACCTCGGGATAACATTTTCTGATACTATCTGCTACGAGACTGAGAGTATGAATTTTACATGTAATATGCAACAAGTTAGCACAATGTTTTTTAAGAGATCGACCTACAGCAAGCAGGTTTGCGGCACCATCACTCATAAACATCAACAGTTGATTTGTTGAAAGTTCAAACTTTTCCAACGTATTTAACACCAACATTGAAATTACTTCGGCAGTGCATTGTTGTATTCGTTTGGAAGCTAGTAAAATTGAGGGTGACGGTCGATGTGGTTCCATTGTGCGTACCATTACATTAACCACAGAATGTTTTTTACGATCTGTTGTTTCGTCCACACATAACCACAGCTTTTTATCTTGCAACTCCGATTTAATTCTTTTCTCGACATGCTCACGAGCAGACGGCACAATTCTCTGTAATGTTCTCTCACTTGGCAACTTAAAGTCCAAATATTCATTCCAAAACGAGACGTATGCTTTCTTCCTTAGTAAATGAAATGGTAAATTACATGCAATAAATGTAACACACAAATTAAATTTAAATTTGTCATAATCTCGTGTGGAATTTTTTTTTGAAACATGCTCTGCACTATTTACGTGCCGTAGACAATCACTTTTCGACCAACACATTAAATCTATTTTACACATTACACATTGACTTTTAGCGCCATCACACTTTAAATCAGGCATTTCTGCAATACATTCTCTTATTGTGTCCAACTTCGGTCGTTTTCGCGACGTAGGAAACATTTTCAAAACAAACGTAGAACTACGATATAGTATACGACAGCGTAGATGCATACACAACAGATCGGCTTTCGAGTCGCAGTTATATTGACGCTTATACCGAATTGTCCCGGCCGTGTTTATTTTGTGTGAACTTTTATGCGTCCGCCACAGGCTTTCAGCGCAGTTTACGTTGCTCTAGTAATTAGATATACGGGATATGACATGGATAAAGGTTGCAGCGAAGCGGAGTCACGATTTTCCTGGAAATGGGTTTTATAAAATGAGAAGTGAGGGCGGTCTTTTAATTATTAAAACCCTGTGCATTATGCTAGTAATAAGATTAGATTCTTTGAACAGTAAGAATATACCACTTCTCTATTACTTATGCTAGCTAGAAATATGTTTGATTAGGTTTAATTGCTGCAAAAAGCGCTTCGTTAAATCTAGAAATCTGCCTTTATATGTAAATGCAATCTTAGATGGATTCATTACAACCACGTTGGGAATTACGGGTCTATAAATCACAGCCAATGAATACTAATTTTGTACTTTGAACTTCGTACATTGGTTTCGAAAGCGAGGTTAAGGTGGTGATGACTATGGGCACTGTTTGCTTGAATATATTTCTCTAGCAATCGTAATTACATGCGCAAGTTTTGATGATTATACAGAGTGCTGCGACGAAATACTAGAAACTTCTGTTCATTAAAATCAATGTGTAAACCTTATCTTTTTTGGTACAATCCCAGCATCTCGAAATAGCCATCAATCTCCGACGTATATTGTCTACTAGTTTAAAGGTCGGTATAAATGATAAATAGCGAAAATAAGCGGACAAATGTTGATTAGAATTCAGAATAAGACTAATAGATTAATTTAAAGCATCGCACACTAAGTTTTTTCTGCAGTAAATGATGTAATAAAAACATATTGAAAGTTGTTTAACAAATTTGGCAATTAGCCAAATAGAAATATTTAAGAAAAAAATATTACTCCCGAAATGTTAATATTGAAGAAAGTTCACATGAAACAAACTTATCATGCGCTACGGAAAATAAACAGTCTATATGCTTGCTTAATTTTATGTTGTGCAGAACTTGTCCCCAAATATTTTTTACTAGACAACTTTTTCTGTAAATTTCTCAGAAAAAGAATTATCTTCCGCGCACGTAGTAGGTGGGCACGCTGGATGCATACACTACCGGCCATAATTATTTGACCACCCAAAGAAATACGCATAAATAAAGGAAGTGCTAACTGAAGAAGAAATTCTAGTTTTGCATGTAATAAAATGCTCTTAAAACAAAGAAATTCATAGTCTTCATTCAATTATAAAATTTATTTGTCACAAAAAAATTTAATCATCGTTTCGTTGAAATGTCCACCTCGACTATTAATAATTGGGGCACACAATTTCTTGAAAGTTGGAGGTTTTATTTTCACCTACCTATCGAGTTGCTCCCTCAAAAGCTCTATGGGATCAGCATCTGGGCTTTCAGGGAGCCATTTCATTATTTTTATATTGCTTTCTCGTTCCACTGATCCTAAATATTCAAGACACAGTTTAGAGGTGTATTTCGGATCATAATCGTGTTGAAAGATAAAATAGTCACCCATTATTCTCATTCCAGATGGTATAGCATTTGTTTTTAAAATTTTCCGGTAGCACTCTTCTTAAAATTCCATTTAATTTAACCAAGTCTCCCACGGATGCGTAGCCAAAACAACCCTACACCTCCTTTTGACCTTCAGACGAACGTTCTTCTCATGGAACCGAGGAGTTTAAATTTGGACTTATCGGTCTACAAAACATTTTTCCACTTATCAACTGTCCAATGTTGATGCTCTCTAGCCCACACTGCAGCCGTTTTATTTTATTTTGCTTGCGTAAGAGTGGTTTACGCAACGCTAGTCGGACAAATAAATCATCCTCTCTTAATCTCCTTTTCACGGTTGTTAAACTAACTCGTTTTTTACGCTCAATATTTATTTCAGCCGCTATTTCAGATGCAGTGCCTCATCTATTCCTTTTAGACGTCATAATTATTCGACGATCTTCCGCTGGTGTTGTCACTTTCCGTCGTCTTGTTCGTTTTCTATTTAATAATGTGCCAGCCTCTTTATTTATTTACGTTATAGTCCACAGTTCGGCGACTTAATTTCAATTATATTGCGATATCTCTGTTACCTCAGCCAGGATTATGTAAAGCAACAATCGTTATGCCGATTTCTAAAGGCTCTTGTTTTCCGCATTTTAATACTAATTTTAGATAATTTTATTAAAGATATTCACTGTTTAAAAGAACAATAACCACTAAATCTAAATTCATAATTCTAGTTCGGGTAAATATGGAATTGTCATCTTTATGTGCACTACATTAATATTTATTAGTGGAGGATAATTGTATTACATTTCAGCTCTTTTTATGCCCCTGCCTGGACCCCTAATTATCGGATTACGGAGGTTCAATCAATAACTAAGTACCAGAGGAGTCTTTTATTATTTAATGTGATATCTTTCTTTTACTTGCAGATAAATAATTATACCCCCTAAATAGCAAAATCAATAATTTTCTAAAACCCTAGCAAAAATGTAGGTGGGCAAATAATTATGGCCGGTAGTGTAGCTATTTTGTTAGGTACACTACCACTACACGTTTATTTATGAATAAAGGTAAAACATAAGTACATAAATAGTTAGTATAAATTGTTTTTAGAAAAATACATAGTTTACTGTCTAAAAATGTTTCTCTATGTACAACAGGAAAGGAACATTTTTACTCGATTGAATTTTCCTCTTTGTTTGGCCAGTGGTTCGACATTCTTGTTACTGTTCGCTACTGCACCATTATTGGCAACTTCAAATAGCCCCAGTTACATAAATCAAGTAAGTCTAAAGAAGGGGAGTTAAGTAGCTATCCAGTCTGCCGCCTTATCCAGTTATATGTACGTTTGAAGTATTGCTTCAATTACTTGTTTCCAAGGTTTTGTAGAATTGCTTTGCCAAGCTTAATAAATTCAATATTTGTAGCAAAGTTTGGATTTCCTGAGATTTTTGTCTGTACTGTATGGTCTCGTAAACTGCGATTACTATTCCTGTAAAGCTAACAGCTAACCTTTTGGTGCTGATATTTGAATATCCCCAGCAGTTCTGTTTCACTGATATTGGCCAGTGAGGCAAGATGTGATAAGGTATTTGTAAGAAACTTCATTTTGACGTTATCAATTAAGGTTAAAATTTACATATTCCTGTTCCATCCTGTATCCACCATATTAAATTTATTAATGATTCTGCAAGTTTAAAATAAATATGTATTTAACTAATTAAAACGCTCATATATGTACTCTTTCGAAAAATCTCGCTCGCCGTTGCGAAACATAACACGTTTTTTGTACACAAAATCTGGGTCAATACAGATTCAGACCGTCTACGTGATGATACCGCAATAAAATACCAGGGGATACGTTTGGATTTCCTATTCGGTCATTCATCATTCATCACTCATTTCGCACGCATCAGTCCGGGATGGAAACCCTTCTTTAGAAGCATTCGGTAATGTTGTATTCATGTTTGGAAGTATTGTAAGGGGTTTTAGGGTACATGTATAACGTGCATATCTGAATTAAGAGGCTTAATATTGTTACTGACCGCATTTCGACGTGATACACACGGAATGAATTAAACGCCAGCATGCAATCTGATCTGTATGTGCTCTTGAATATTTAACGAAGTATGTACGAGCGCGCACATAAGACCCGCCGTTTACATTCAAGAGTAGGGCGAATACTTGTTTTAGAAATGTTAGACATCACTGCTAATTTCTTCACTTTCAAACGGCGATCTGCTAATACCACTTCTTTAATAATTGAAATGTTTTGAGGCGTTATCAGTTCAATTGGCCGAGGCGCTCATCACCATGAAAGTATTCTTGCCTTAAATGGAAATATTTTGCCCACTTTTTTACAGTGGAATATGAAGGAGATAAATCACCACAAACGCCGTCTAAACGTTGTTTAATGTGATTAGGTGTATGCCCTTCTTTTATTAAAAATTTAAAATGGCCGCGCGGTACTCAATTTTCGTTACCTGAGACATTTTCATGCACTAGTCACGTTGTCTGGCTGGCTACTAAAAACTACTACTCTTCGAGCCGTAATACCTATATATATATAGTGTAGGCTTCGCATATATGCAACTATGACGGAACGGAGTTTGAACAAGCTCGAACCTATGTCAGCCTGTCAGACCAAGAATTTATGGCGCCTACCTCGTAGCAATATTGAGGCTGGAATGACATTTTGTTTTCAAATGCCTGAGCGATTATACGAAGCGTGTCCGGGAACAAAAGTACACTCCTGCACATGTGCATAATATCGCGTGATTTCAACCCTGCAATCAAGTCGTCCTATTGTGTCATATTTTCAGTCAATGTTAGTGCGTCGTTTATTTTGTTCCGGTCAGTACTTTGGAAATTATTGCGATAATAATGGAGCCTCCTCTGTCAAAATGCGTCCCACTGGAAGTTCGTGCAATCATTCGCTATTTTTGTATGGCAATGAAGGAATCGCCGACCGCAATTCACCGAAGAATTTCCAGAGCTTATGGCGAGGTTATGTCACGCAAGCAAGTGTTGGTTTGGTGTTCAGAGTTTTGAAACGGTCGGACAAACTTAGGTGATCTTCCAAGATCTGGAAGACCGAGAACGTCTCTGACGGACCGAAACATCCAGCGGGTTCAAGAACTTATCATCACCGACACACGTATGACAATTTGAGAGATGGCATCTGAACTGTACATTCCGAAGACGGTAATCCACGACATTGTCCACAACAAGCTTAACGAAAAGTCTCTGCACGGTGGTTGCCTAAGCAACTCACGGATGTGCATAAGGAAGCGAGATTTGCATGCTCTTTGAAAAATCTGCAACGTTACCGTAACGACCCCTCGTTTCTTGTGGTTCATCATACAACGCCTGAGAGCAAAGTTCAAAGTATGGCAAAGTATGACATGGAAGCATCCCGACAGTCCACCTCCCTGATTTCTATACCAAGGGTATGTTAGACCTCGTCTGCAGATGGAACAAGTGCCTCAATTGGCTTGGTGATTACGTTGAAAAATAGTTTAAGGACCGCACTTTCATCCTGTAATACGCTTTTTATTTTTTAATAAATTTATTTGTATCTTCTAAGCAAGTGCACCTTTGTTCCCGGACACGCCTCGTATAACAGCTTGGAAATTTAATTCCGAAGTACATACACTCCTCCTTTCAACAGTTCCATGTAAGATGGCACATTTCTTTACAAATACCAATCTTTTACAGAGAATCTCTTCTTACTGGTTGTCTTATTTCTTACTGTTTAGTAATAAAAATTTTCCATACATAGGAATAATAAAACCTATTCTTCATCTAGCTCGTCCTAGCAATGTCAGAGGTTCTAATTCATTGGGAATATACTTCGCGAAATGCTACTGACCAATATTATAAACTTTTTTAAAAGAATATTGTGTAAATAATATTTTAGCCTTTAAAAAACCTTTACAAAATTCAGTAAAGTAAAAAATATAAACAGCAGCTTCCAGAAGAGATAAATAGGGCGACGAGAGAAACCATCCCAGTAATGGAACAAAAAATAATAGGGGAAGGCTTTCAGATTAATGCCGACGTTGTTTCTTTTCTTGTTTGTCCGTCAAAAAATTAAGTGAGATGAATAGTCCCAAATATTGCAAGCTTAGACTCCATTCTTTTCCTACACTAAAACCTTTTTGGTAATACACCAGCAATATTCAATTTCCATTAGCACCAAAAACAAAATTAAAGCACACGTCAAAATAAAAAATTCATTAAATTCAGAAAATCTGTGCTAATCATTTTAAGGTTGTAATGCTAAGCTAGAAATGTAATTCTGTCTTAAGCTTAAATGGCCTGAAGGTATTCGCAGAAATAAAGTAAGTAAGCGTAAATAATTGAAACACCTCTAAAACCCTTACCATAACACTTCACTCACTCTGGACGTACGTTTCAATAGCCAAGCTATCATCAGCAGTAAAATTAAACTAACATTAACTATTATTAAGCACACAAGTGTTAAGCTTCGTACAGGGTAGCTTCTGCAATCTTCCACAAGTTTACAATCCTCTGATATACTTCAATATTCTTTTGTATTGTAACACTTTTTATGTACGCTGCACAATTTCGCCATCTTGATGCATTCATATGCATAAAACTATACTTCAGATACCCTAATAATGCAGGATACGATAATAATTTATATACCATTGACCATTATAGGTTAGAAGTGTAAGCACGCGTAAATAATGAAATGTCAAGCGTAGACAACAGAAATTGCAGTTACTATGAGTTTTACCCCCGCGTAAATATTTTAGTTTTGCTTTTATTTGTTTAATTTCTTTATTATTAGAGACGGGATTTTAGGACGTAAAAAACAGCTAAAAAGGCCCTTTTTTAGGCCTTAAAAACTATGTATTTAGAACGAAAAACTGTGATTTAGACATGTTAGGCAAATACTTAAAAAAAAAAACGGTAAACACAAAAATCATTTTATTTTAAAAAAACATGAATAAGAAGACGATATTTAATGTAATTTTAGGTACATTTCAGCCATAAAAAAAATAAAAAACATAAAAATTTTAACTAATAACTAAAATATTTTAGATTCATTTGGTTTAAAATAATAAATAAATTAATTAATCGCCGTGTAACATGTCCTCAAATTTCGCGTTGCGTAGCACACAAGATTTTTTCCAAGTTGTCGTAGTAAAATTTTTTCTTTCGGTCGGAAAACAGCAGTTTGTACGAAGAAAATAAACGTTCTACGTCACACGAGGTTGTAGGCAAAAACTTAAATATGGAACCAGTCAGCTGTGGTATGACGGTAGCTTCAACTGCTTGCCACTGAGCAGCTCAGCAACTCTTTAACCTTTTTTGAAACCTGGATTTTTCCGAAATCACTTGGGTTTAAAAACTTTGACAAAATTATTTCCCAACTTTTCCTGGGGCATTCTTGAGAGCTGCTTCGGCATTAATAATTACTGCAACAGAACCTGTAAGAGGAAGGCCGAATGTTTCTAATCTTCTGATTTTTTCAATGAGAAATTTATAATGCGACTTGATGTATAAAAGACGTTTTGACATTTTGATTGGAAAAGTATTCTTGCGCTTGCTAAATACAGTTAGCGAATCTTTGTCAAACGATATTACAACCAAAAACTAAAGCGTTAAAAAAAAAAACAATCTTATTTAAAAATTTTGCTAAAAAGTACTTACTGATTTTATTGCTTCGAAATTATTTTAGCATAAAAACTGCCGCCTCTAACCAAGTTCCCCAATGTGTTAAGACAGGTTCGGGAGACAAAGGGAGATCTGGCAGATTTTCTTTATACACTGCCACACGCAGTGGGCTTTTAAAAAGACTCTCTTGGTATTTGAAATTAACCATTAACATTAGCATATGTTTCTTAAAACATTCCCCACCCCAAAATTTGAGTCCATGTGCAAAACATGTTAAATGATAAGTTTTTTATAAAAAATCTTCAAATTTGTACCACTTTGAGCATATAAGAAGCACCATCCGTGACTAAAAGCTTGACTTTTTCGTACTTAATTCCATCTGTTGGCCACAAAATACCTAAAAACGAGAGTTGCTTTTAAATTAAATATCTAGCATTAAATTTACAATATTATTAAAGTAAATTTTTTGCATAATATATCTTACCTAAAGCTTGGTTCACGAACTTGCCATTGTATTGCAATTTGTTCTTTTTAAGTTGCTTTGGAGCCCCGTAAATTACGGTTTTCCCTGGGGTTTCAGAACAAAAAATTACCCACAATCATATTTGCCATAATACGACCTTTAGAGTTTAGTCGTCTCATCTATAGATATCCAATATCGTTGTTACCAACTTCTTCGCGAATGTATTAATAATCTTAAAAAATTAATAAAAATATTATAGGTGTAAACAAAATCTTAATGACATCAAGTATGAAAATACATTTTTAAAAATTTTTATTTATTATATTAATTACCTCATTGTAACATTTTGTTACATATGTTGTTCTTAAGGTTTTCACGCTTGCCCCATTCTTGTTGCAGTATTTAGTGAGAAAATTTTGCAGTTTTGAATAGTTAATCTGTCCAGAGGAAATATTTGCAGACATAAAAGCGTCGCATAAAAACTCGATTAAAAACGTCGATTTCTCTTGAATTTTGGTGTCTATTAACATTTGGTTCCTCAACGGTTTTTTAAGATTTGCCTGATGTCCAGGAGCAGTAGCATGTTGCTCTAAAAGATTTTTCTTTTTGCCAAGTAAAATACAATAATATTTTTGAAGCAAGTTAGGAAAGAAAACCAAAAAATCCTTTACCATTTTTCCGCACGCTTACAAAACAATCTTCACTGTTGCTTGGATTCAGCTGAAAGACAGTAGTGCCTCCCAAATTTCCTTCAGCCATTTTTGAACTTTATCGCTATGTTGATTCCTTGGATTTTGGCATTGTTTGTAGATGGAAATACAACAATACACTGAGTAGATAAACAACACAAACCCACAGAAAACTACCGAAAAATATTCGTTGCAAGCTACGATATAAATGAAAATTCAAAGTACGTCTTTCACTATATACTGATTTCGCAATAGTCCACCTTTGCTATAGGAACCACACATATACTGCCAATATCAGATATCCATTGTATAAAATATGAATGGGCCCTCGTGGGAAATTTATTAATCACGTTAAAAAGGGAGAAGAAATTTGCTTATATGGTTTAAATTACAGGGCGTAAACAAGCCGATAGGGATTCCCGTAAAATAAAAAAAGTGGGTGCAAGTAAATGAACCCGAGAGCGATAAGCGAAAATTGAGGGTACATCTTTGTAGGGTAGTAATAATAAATTTTACGGCAGGGAAATCCAAACTTTGCCCCCCCACACAATAGACGGGAACACCCATCGTTGTATTAGTTTATAGCATTTTAGCTGTAAAACTAAAATTTACATTTAAGAAAGATGCAGCTGTGTAAAAACCTATTTATTTAAAAATTAAAAAAAAAACGTTTTTGACCAAATAAATATGATTTTTAGGACAAAAAAGGCGAAAAAACCCCGATTTAGGCTGTTAAAAGTCCAAATAGGCAACTAGGCAAAATAAAACATAGCTAGATCGCTTTGATTTGTCGAGAAACATATAGATTTTGTATTATTTTTAATTTGTCTTGAATCTAAACAAAGAGGCATTTTGCCTAAAATCCCGTCTCTATTTGTTATTAGTAAGTTCTAATTCTAAGCAATGTCTATGTTACATTCTTACCTAACAATGAGAACAGTTTAAGACAAAACTTGTAAATGCCTTAAATTTGTTTAAAATTTCAGATTTCTCATCAGCTTAAAATTTATCCTGGAACGTTTCTGGAACATATATTTACATATACGTTCCTATGCTAATATTTTATAACCGCATATACATACGTACAAGATCCAATATGCAAAGTATAAGGTTGAAAGTCTCAGAGGTATAGTATTTTAATGTTTATTTTAACTCGGGTGCGAACAGATTTCGCATATGATAAGAAGAAATATTATGCTAGTCGGGTAGGGATCCTAAGAACATTGCACACAGCAGAGATTCTGCTTCAATCTTCGTGAGAACATGATTGAAATGAAGCAACTTTAATATTTCGCTATTTTTTATTATCAGACTACAATTTTCTTTCTATTTTCAATGTCATTTAAAAAATATCATCTATTCACATAAATACAGAAACAGTTTCTAAAAATCCAGCCCCATGAAACGAGGCATTATATTCTTCACAAGCAGCAGACGCAAAGTAAAAAAAGCGTATAACAAAGACATATTGAGTAGAAACGAATACACAGGCTGTTACAGGATAAGCTTACCATACATATATTAGAAGCTAAGCAGGTTCAAAGTTTGGAAATTTGCCCACATTTTGTTCGGAGGGGCGAACTCTTAGAAAATATCGGCACATCTTTCCAACTTCCGCTTGCGTTGGAAGGAGCGTAAACTTAACTTCTTTTTTAATTAATTGCCCTAATTCTTATAAAACAATTGAATTCAGCAATTAATTTGACGTAAAGGTGATCTATTTTGATAGGTCTAAACATTACCGTTTTAAAGCTAGCTTGATTTTTATGAAAATGTCAGAAAAAACACCGTATGGCTTATGTATTGTAGTGGGATGTTTCAACGTGAACAGCGTATGTTAAATTCAATATAATTAATATTATATCAAAATTCGCCGAGATTAGATTTTAATAGAGTTTAATGCGGAACTTGAATTATTTTCGATTAATATTCGAGTTCCGACATTATTGATTATTTGTATTATCTTTCCTTAAAAAAAAAAAACAAAAAAATAAAAAAAAAAAAAAGGTTAATGACATGTTACAGGGGGAGTCAAAATCTCAGCATATTTTAAGTTATTTATATATTAAAGACATTATTTGTAAAAATGACACATACAGACACAAAAATCACATTGTATTTGGAAATTCCTTACGTTACCTACGACACCGAGTTGGAAGTTCAAAACATCAAAATTTAAATATCAAGTCATTAGAATGGCAATGTTAGGGACGACGAGAAAAAACAGAAGTTAGCAACGAAAAACAATTCTGACAGATAACAACATCTTTTCGATTGACTTTTAGAAAATTGAGACAAAATAGTCACCAGTGCAAATACATAAAAAACATTTCAAGTGAACTATAAATGATATCCAACGATTGTTAACGATATTTAATCAGTTACAAAATTTTAAAAACCATTTGAAGAAAGTTAATTGAAGAAAACCATCAGAGGGCTTCCAAACAAGGGGACTTTACGAAGCAGAGGGAAGAAGGAATCAAAAATAAGAGGATTTCACGAAGAAGAGGGAAAAAGGAACCAGGAACCAGTAGGATTTTACACACATACACACATATAAAGAACACGCCACAATATAACTGTAAGTAATTTTAATTAGATTAAATTCATTTTTCCCTTGTAAGTAAATACTAAAATAAAAAACAAAACATATTATCTCCTCAATTCAAATCTTTTAATTAAATTTGTCACATAACAAGTTTGTGTCAACTGCTTGATGAAGTGAAACTGGCCTATCGACGAAAAAGGCGAGACATACCTATTCGAAGTGCGATTCTGTTCCATGACAACGCTCGGCCACACACAGCTGCATTAACCCAAGAAAAATTGGACAAAATTCATTGGGAAACACTGGAACATTCACCCTACAGCCCCGATCTGTCGCGATGTGACTATCACATGTTTGGGCCACTCAAAGAAGAATTGGGAGGTCATCACTTTGACGACGACGAAGGCCTAGAAACGTTCGTGCGCAAATGGTTACAGACGCGACCACATTCATTCTTTGATGACGGAATTAAAAAACTTCCGATTCGGTGGGAAATATGTGTGAACGAAAGAGGAGATTATATAGAAAAATAAGGTGTATTCAAAATGTTATTTACTGTACCAATAAATGTTCTAAAACAAAAGTCCGGTTAATATTTGATTCGCCCTCGTATCTGCGTTATTTTAAATAGAACACTGTATATTTTTGTCGCTGATTCTTCATCAAATGATATTACAACCATGTTTAGACCTATCACGTCAAATTAATTGCTGAATTCAACTGTTTTACAAAAATTAAGGCAATCAATTTAAGAAAATTAAGTTTGCCTTACTTCCGATAAAATCTTTTCTAAAAGCTCGCCCTCTCGAACAAAATAACTCTGCAACTTTACAAATTTGGAACCCGCTTAGTTTCTGATACACGGCTAACGTAAGCTCCTAAGACAGGTCTATACCTCGCGAAAACTTGCGAAAAAAAGAGTATTAATGGAGAAAAATGGATTATAAATAAGTTCTCAGCCAACTTTTCAAGAGAAGAAACCGTAATACTAGTGAAGGGGCCAAAATTCAGTATTCATCAAAGAAAACTTCTGCTAGGAAACCTAATAAACGACCTGGAACAAGCGTCACCTCTGATAAGTGAAAAAGAAAGATTTTTCCCTTTAAGCAAAAAGCAAAGGGGGCAGTCAAAAAAGAAAATTACTGGAAAAGATCAGCCGAAGATATTGTGACAATGGAAAACAATTAAGAACTTGGAGAAAATACACGTAATTTTTATAAAGTCAGATAAGAATAATACTTTGGTAATTTTAAATAAGGTATATGCAAGTGTATTGCGTAGGGTATATAAATTCTGTACAACACATATTAGAGCCGGGACCGTAGCAAATTTCAAATAAAAAGAACTCTGGCTTGTTTAAGTTTCAACGATATTCAATTTTTTTTTGCAAACGATATATTTTCATTAATATACAGTCCCTGGCCAACGAATTAGGACCATTTAAAAATATTATGATTTTTGGGGTAAAATTTAAAAACAGTTGGTAATGTTGGCAATATTGTTATTTAATTACATATAACACATAAGTAAGTATAATTTGAACATATATTTACTAATATTTGCTTGTTCCTCTTGTGTGTTTTATTTTTTCCTCAATCTTCTTTGGCATACTGCCAATACAGTTCTATTGTTTTTTTTTTAATTTTCGTTCGTGACGTCTATTTTCATCGGTTCAATTTTATTTATAGTTTCGGTACTAGATGCAAGATTACACAGTTGGATAATTCAAGAGCTAATTTTTGTGTGCTTCTAGTCGGGACAGCTTTTACGTAATGCACAAAAAGATTATCAACCACCAAATAGGCGAATCGCGATCTAATAAGGAGGTTTCTCTAAGGAGTTAACAAGTAGTGTGTATGCAACCTACTGTCCGGAATCGAATATAAGAACAAACACTGGTAAAAAGAAAATGACGTCGAATAGTAAAATGCTAAGATCTTTTTTTACATGAAGGTTTTCAAAAATTTTTGGGAAAGGGTATAAAAATTCACCCCGAACGCCGTAGACTTCATGAAGAGGCTTTAAAATCAGAATCGCAAATCCCAAAGACACACTAAAAAATGACACTTTTCAATGGTAAAGAATATAAAAAATATATTTGGGAATTGGGGGAAAAGGAATTTTCATTACTTCTGTATTTTGGTTTTAAATCATCCTATAGTTCGTTAATGGCTCTACTTTTTTACTTTTTAGATTTATTTTTAGCAACGCAGGCTGAATCTAACGAGAGATCCCAAATTTTTTTCGCGCGCCTTTAGAGCGTTTAACCCTCCTCTCTAAAGATTTGGTCCGTATTACGACAGAAGGAGGGGCCCCTATATTTTTTTAACGGAACAATGGAACAAAACAAAAAAAAAAGTTTTTCAAAAAATTTTTAAAGCCCATTGGTTCATTGGATCCACTTTAAAGGGCCCGGCGACACCGACAAAACCCAATTGAATTGTGGAAGTCTTGAAAAAAATTTTAAAATAAGAAAATTACAAAAGGGAAAAATTACAAAAGTATTTAAATATAGGGATAAAAACGACGAAATTTAAAAAAAAAAAAATAAAAGCTGCATTGGCAGTATGCCAAAAAGGATTGAGGAAATAAAACCCCGGGGGAACAAAACACATAAGTAAAATATGTTTAAAAATTTTATTTACTTGCGTTTAAACAAAATATTGCCAAATACCCAAATGTTTTTTTTTAAAATTTTACCCCAAAATTTTAAAAAATTTTTAAGGGTCCCATTCGATTTCCCGGAAATGTTTTGGCTTCCGTCGGGATTATGAAAAATCTATAACTTTCCTTTTAGTTTCCGACGTAATTAATTTAAAAAAATTAAATTATGTACCGACAAGGAAACCAAACCCCCATCCCGCCTTTTAGGTGGCGCGTTAACCACTACCCCGGGGAACCCGGGGGAGGGAAAATTCACTATTGATAATAATAATACTTTTATTTATTCTATGAAATGTTTTTACAAAATTTTCAACGGAAGCAAAAGGGAAACCTAAACTATGTACTAAACTAAAGTTAAAATAAACCCGTAAGGGGAAAGAGTGGTGATAGTACGAAAGGAGAGAGAAAAGAAAAAAGAAATAAAAAAGAATATCCCCCAAGCATCAACATAGGCGCAAACTCACTTTGTATCTAAGATTTAAGCCCAGATGTTATTTCTGCAAATTATGTAATATTTTGAAGACAATTTTTTTTTGGGCATGCCAAGTACACTAATTTTAAATTTAAATTTTTTGATAATTATTTTAAAATATAAAGAAAAAATTGGGTATAAGACAGGGCTCAGTAATTTTTTCTTTATTTACATTGTTTTACTTAAGCAAAAGTATTTAAATTATGTCAATTTTTTATAGGATTGTTTTTTTTATTTACTTTATCTAAAATATAAAATTTTTTTTTTAGACGTGAAAAATCTGATCGATGGGGGCTAATAAAGATATTACATCATTATAATTAAATAAAGAATGTTTTTTTATTTTACTTTTGATTTAGTCTACTAACAAGGCTTATACACAATTTTTTCGATCTTTAAAAGGGAAATCACGTACTTGTGAGAGTAATTATAAACGTATAATAAAATTTTTTTTAAATATTCAAATTCAAAGTACAGTCCTGGTCCGATTTGGAGATTATAGATTTGGGGTAAAATAAAAAAAAAAATTTGGGAAAATTGGCAATATTATTATTTAATCACCTAAACATACAAGTAGTATAATTTTAACATATATTTACTAATATGTACTTGATCCCCCCTTGTGTTCTATTATTTCTCAATCCTTTTTGGCATACTGCCAATGCAGCTTTTTATTTTTTTTAATTTCGTAGCTATTATGCCATACATCTTCAATATGTTGTTGTAATTCTCTCTTTGTAGTTGAGTTTCGTGTACTTACAATGTTTTTCAAGACATTTCACACATTTTCAATTATATTTCAGTTTTAATTTTATTTGTGCGTCTATTTTCACGGTCAGTTATTATCATAATGGGAAAGAAGAAAGATATAACCACAGAGAAAGAAGCACGAATTTCTGTTCTTCTAGATACGGGACAGTTCTCTTAACGTGAAGTTACACAGAAGGAGGGTATATCACATCAAACTGTTCTGAGAATCGCGAAATTAATTAAGGAGTAGTGGTAGAACATGCTGCGCCGGCAAATGCAAAACAACTGTACAGATATGATCGTCGTATAGTAAAAGAGGCTACAGAACATCGTTTTTTATCCACTAAAGGCTTTAATAAAATTGTCCGGGAAGGAAACCAAGACTAACATCTAAAATGAAAGTGACACGATCTAAATGGGCTGAAGAATATAAAAAATATACAGTTGCATATTGGGGAAAGGTAAGTTTCATTTATTATCTGTATTTTTGAAATTTTTGAATTCACCAGACATAAAGCCAATTGTGGAATGTCCTAAAAAACATCGTAAGTACATGGAACTCAACTATAAAGGATGAATTACAACAACATATTGAAGATGGCAGAATAACGACGAAATTTAAAAAAAAAAACATTAAAAAGCTGCATTGGTCACATGCCAAAAAAGGATTGAGGAAAAAAATAAAACACAGAGGAGGAACAAGCAAATATTGGTAAATATATGTTCAAATTATACTTACTTGTATGTTATATGTAATTAAATAATAGTATTGCCATTTTACCCCAAAATTATATTTTAAGTGGCCCTATTTCATGGCCGGGGACTGTACCTTATTTAAAATAATTAAATTTTTATTCAAACTTCATAACAAACAAGAGCTAACAAAAAATGCGTTGAATTACAGTAAAACCTCTATTTTCGGCCACCTCTTAAAAGCGGTCAACCTCTAAAAGCGGCCAGCTTTTCAAATTTACAAACACCAATTATATGGAATACCCGTAATAATGACCTCCTAATAGGGGCACCTCCATAAAACGGCCACGGCCACTCTTTTCTGCGAAAATACTTGCAATTTAATACAGATGGAACGATTGTAAGCAGATTTACTTTATTGCACATTTCTAAAATTTAGGAGAATGATGTACATAATATGGATGTGTGGTTGTATGTATTTGCTTGTTTGTAACTTTTCGGTCGATTCACTTCAAGCACATTACTTTCATAGATTGCGAGTTAGTTTATGTTCGACTGTGCTTTTGTCATCATGTGGCTGAAAAGTTGGTTGAAAAGTTTGGTGTTGGAAGAACACAAGTTAATGAAATTATAAAAAACAAATCCGCCTAAAAGAAGCGCTTTGAAGAAGGTTCCAAATTTAGAGCAGAAGAGAAAGTTTCCTAAACCGAAGGATCGGCGTTTGACGAAGTAGCTTACAATTGGTTCTGTAAAGCCAGAAATAAAAATCGCCCTATATCTGGACTTTTAATAAAAGAAAAAGCTTTGGAAGTAGCCGAAAATTTAAAACTGACGAGTTTTCAAGCTTCATATGGATGGTTTGAAGAATTTTGTAAAAGACGCAATTTGCAGTGAATCGGCTGATGTTGACTGGACAGTTGTCGAAGCCTAGTCAACAAAGCTACAAGCAATATTGGAGAATATTCACCAAAAAATGTGTACAATGCTGACGAAACCGGACTTTTTTATCTCGCAATGCCCCAACAAAACGTTCGCTGTAGAAAACGATAAATGTGCTCGTAAAAAACTGCAAAACAAAGATTGACATTAATTGCAATGTTTTGACCGAAAATTCCAGTTTTAACGTTCAATAAATAATCAGTAAATTAATTGATGATCAAGATTGTAATTCAAACAGTGAAACTGATGTGGAAGAATCTGACATTTGTAATTCAAACATTAAAGGGATGAAGTGTGTGAGAAACTAAGAGATGTACAAAGTTTCTCATTTTGTAATGTTGAAAGTGAACTAGCTGTACAAATTGCTTAAATTCTAGCAAAATGTGAATCTCAGGTTTTACAAAGAAAAATTAAAAACTTAAAACGAACCTCAATTGAAAAATATTTGAAAAAAGTATAATAATGCATGTAAAATATTTTTATTTAATGTTGTTATTATTTAAGCAAATTTTTGATATTTACATTTTCTTAAATAAAGAAAACACAAAAAATAACTTTTTTTTATTTATCCCTGACTACCTCAATAACGGCCACCTCCAACAACGGCCATTTTTACAATCAATTTTTGTGACCGCTTTTAGAGGTTTTACTGTAGTTAACAAACTTTTCTAAACGAAGCCCTATTTTCACATTTCACTAAATACCATTTTTCAATTTGATTATAACATATCCACACTTAGAACAAAATTATTTACACCTTCCTCGCAATGTCATACGAAAATATTTTGGTATTGCAACATCATGTACAACCACTACAAAATCGATGACAAAATTAAAACGTCTCACAGGATCTGTAAAATAACAACAGTAATCGAGAGCAATGCAGGATAAAATCGATAACATTTAATTATATAAATTAACAGAGTATGAAGCCCATATACAGTAAACATAAAGCAAATGTATCTGATAGTTGAATACTGAAATTTTAACAAATAAATCAAAAATCTTTTCACCAGACTAATGTTTTATGGTTTTTATTATTTATATCAGAAATAAAATAAAGTTTTAATCACAAGAAAACGTTTTTATGATGAAATAATCAATTAAAATCAGCTTGATTGCTAGATAAAATAATTTTTGCACGTGTTGGCATAATATAAACTTGATCTGGCTAAATAACTGAAATCTAACGGAAATTATAAAATGACAGCAATAATAAACAACGTATTCATAATCAATAATGCTTACACAAATAACAAGAGTTCGATAGTTATATAGCGTAACCATAAACTAAATATTTCTGTTTCAAAAGAAACAATTCCATAATTGCCATCCTCAACTTTAAATTAGATTTAAATGAGAGAAATACTTTTCGTGTCTTTGAAATCGGATATAAAATTAAGGAAATTATAAAATTTTAATATTACAATAAGAATAGAAGCAAATTGCGTTCTAATCTAAATCTTAATTGAAATAAATTTTGAATTTACTTAAAAAGAGATCTTAATACTACTCCCACGGTAAACAATCTTGATGTTCATCCATGGAATGGTCTAAATGCTTCTTCTTCCAAATTTAAATAAATATTTCCTTCGTTATTTTCGTCGTTTAATTTAAAATTACAATCTGTCCGCGATCATATTTACTATACTCATGTTTCTATACTACCTGTCGTAACTTTCAATTTCAACGATTATATAGTTAATTAATTACCTATAATTCTCCTCTACATGGCTATGACGAAAATTAAAGATTCTTAATAAATATCGAGAAACAAATGACTCTTAAGAATACTTCAGTACTAACAACAATAATTTAAAAAAAATAACTATTAAGTACAAAAACCTTCTATTTTTTAAATATAATAATAAACAAGAATTTTCCTCCAAAAGTCCCCACAAAAGTATACCAAGTAAACGATTTTAAACTTCCAAAAATTTTTTTAAAATTACCCAACATTTCGCCACACACTGTATAATTATATCATAATCTATTCAATTTCTACTAGATCGTGATATCACTCACCCCACTCCGTTTCCTGTCGACGCTGTTGTACTGTTTTGTTGATGTTTTGTTACTGCTACTGCTGCTGCTACCGCTATCACACTTAAGTCGCGCTCTGCGTGACGTCACATTATGCCGCCTGCAGTGAACTGAACGGGATAACCTGGTAGCTTTGTCATAGTGGCGTCCATACCGTTTTAGTAAAAGCGTCGGGGGGCACGACGCACACGACGTCGCGCTGCACACATTCCGCACTCCCGATGGGGTGTTGCGTCTCTCATCTTCGGTTTCGTCCGATGTATACCATACACACGCTTCGCATACACGCGTCAAGCAGGGCCGTATCTTCAAAAAGCGAAAGCGGCCGGAGAGACATTTCGACAATCCGACGTTCACGTGCAGCTTTTATGGCGCGTGGACGTCGTAAAAGCTTGAAATGAATTCCAGGACATTTGCACATATATCTTTATATACGAATAATACTTTTCGGTGGAGGTGGCCGGGAATTACAAATTATTTTTGTGACGTAGTTATAGTTTTAGATTAGACTCAATTAGATGATCCTAAAACAAACAAATTTAATTGTTTGAGAAGCTGCGACCATTCTAGGAATTCAACAGATGTACTCCAAGAACCTTTACGTGTGGTGCAATTGCAATACTTTTCATAAAGATTTACAACGCTAAATCTTTATGCCAAAAAAAATGTACTTGTCAAAAAAATGCACTTGCAAAAAATGTGAAGTTAGTCAGTATAATATTCTTCTATACAAGTTAGTACGCCTTAGATATTAAATAATTTCCAATATTGCTCTTAAAAAAAAACTTTATACTGCGTATGGATCTCAGATCCGATTGCAATTTATTAAAAATTTGTATGCAACTGTAATGTTTACAAATAATTTTGTATTGTGACGTGGTATACTAAGGTTTCTAGCTCCACGGGTCGCGTATTAAGATTGTACTGATCATTTGATGCAAAAAAAATTCTGTATTCCGTTCCGTATATACTCGGTTCCCTAGTGTCCAACGCACAAATCGCTCGCCGACTTTTTTTTGTAATCGCCCGCAAACCTGTTTCAAAAGATTGCTACTACATCTAGATACAGTGAGGCCCTAAAGTCCCCTCCCCTCGCATGCTACCTTTTGAACGACAGAAACTAGCGTTTTAAGAAAAAATAGGTCGATTTGTATTTTTGTGAACTAACTTTCGCCGTTATTCGCAATTTAAACGTATTTACGGTGTTACGAGAAGCGACGTCAACTTTCTTATTTTAAATAGAAACGTCCTACATATTTCTACTTTTTGGAAAGGTAACCAAAAAAGCGAATCCATTGCACCCCATACGTTTTACTTTTAACATAAAAAAATTTGATATGCCGCAATAAAGATATTCTTTTTTTGTTGTTACGCAAAGTTGGCTAGGAAAAAGCGTAAAATTGTTTCTTGTGACGCCAGACTAATCTAAAGAGCTCGTTGCCAAGCAAAGTAATCATAATTGCCAAACTGTAAAATATCAATTCCGAAAGCGTAAATTATTCTTGTTGTTTTGTTACACCCTAATTTACAAATTTCTTAAATCCATATTTAAAATACTTTCATTTCGGGCCAATTCCTCTATTCCAATATATAACGAAACTGAACACCTGCAAAGGATGGCATCACCGCGTCTACAAGGCGTAATATTTGTGTGTATATGTTTTAGCTAAACTCATTCCCCTAATTTGTCCTATGTTTTGATCTTTACTATTTAATAAAACCATTAATATTAATCCTTTCAAAATTCTACACTGCCAATAATCTTTATTTTGAACTCTACTTGCCTATGATAACAAATTTGGGTTGCATTTGTAATCTAATGAGATATTTAGTAATTAACTGTTTAGGAACCAATCATTCCCGTTTCTTTCAATTCTTTAAGCCCTGTAGCTTCTTTGTTTATCAAAGAACATAAATGATACTTTGTCAACAAATAGTATTACTTCCGATTTACATTTTGGTATTAGTTAAATTAGATTACATCCGTAGCTAATTGTTGTAATTAGCAATTATCCAGTTCGATACAGGCACAAATACGTCCTTTTACACCGATCTCGCATTCGACCAATTGCTTCCGCATTGGTCGAATACGTGTCGCGATCCGATTGGCTTCCCGTAAAATGCATAAGTAGAGGCGTTCTGACGCGAGGCGAGAGAGTATTAAGAAATAGTCACGAGATCGAAGTTACACATTGGTTGGCAGTAGCAGTTAGTGTGGCCCTAAGTGGTCAAATGTGTTCGAAACCTGGTTTCCTCTGAGGTACCACCATTTGTCGTTGTACATAATCCTACTGGGGATATATGGTGCCCGAGGTCCCGTTTTCCCAACGACTTTTGTTTTGCGTTTACACTTGTCGTATTGAGTCGTACGGAGCATCGCATAAGTTGCGGATCTTAAGCCTTGGTTTCTCCACCTGGATTGTGTCTGCCCGCTGGTTATCAACCACCGTTTCCGCGATCTGCGAGCCCGGCGCCCGGCTTTTCAACTTCGCCGCCGCTAGACCACCGTTTCCTCGATCTGCGAGACCGGCGCCCGCCATTTTAACTTCACCGCCGCTAGACCACCAGTACCGCCGTATCTTGCGGACATACCTCCCTCTACGTGTCTCTCTGAACCCAGTCTTATGTAAGTTAATTTAAGATATATTATGTAACGTGGCGAATCACAATTAACATTTCATTTTAATTGAGCTGTTCGGTGCATTTAATAGTCATTCTTTTGGTTAATTATGATTCGTACTTAAGATTTAAGAACTGCGCTTAACGCCATTACTACTGCCCGTTCTAGAAACTTGTAAATCTAATTATTAACTTTGTTGTCAAGATTAGAATTAATCTTTAAATATTTCCTTTGACGCTTTTATTAATTTGTTTAACTTTGTTAATATTTATAGTAAATGTGTTGACCCCGAGAAACTAGTCTTTTTTTGTCTATCTTTTTCTTTAATAGTGCTCTTTCATTCAATATACAGTGTGTTCAAATATTTGCTACGTTTTGAATTTTCTTTTGTATTCTCCTTTCTTCCTTTCCCTCGAAAACACTGACTGGTTTTCAACGGAAGTATCGATCATCAGCGAGGCGGCTAAGCTAAACAAGACAGTCAGTGGCATCCTATTAACATCAGAATTCTGGCCAAAGAATTCGAATACCGGGCCGTCGTCTCAACGAAGAAATACAAAGAACCTTCGACTTCAGCAACAAAAGTAAATTCTAAACGCCGTTGTATTATTATTTCATTCCTTGACTCCTCTCCTTCTAACACTACGTAAATAGCTAAAGTTGAGCACTATAATATATCGTTCTTAATTTAATTATTCTTTAATTAAATTTATCTTGCTCTTCATCATTATTATTTCTTTTTTTAATCGTAACAATTTGGCTTAACAGTTTATTGTTATTATATCTTGCATTTGTCATACGTTCCTTCTTCGTTCTCGTTATTATTTCCTCTCATTTTAACTTGTTTTGTTAATTGTTGTTATTTCTTTACTTTATCGAACTTTATTGCAATTAATTAATTATGGCAAGTTTGCTTAAATATGTTAGTTTTTGATAGACAATATGTCTGTTTTTTGGGCTTTTTGTGTTGTTACTTTTATGATGGCTTCGGTACGAACCATGCAAAATTGCTGGGTCAGTTTTAATACTCTGTAAATCTTGCAACAATTATCACCTTATTTGCTATGGTTGCGCAACAAATTGTACAGTAATTTAAATCATACTATCTTCTGTTAAAGCAGTTCGCTCTGTAAATTTTATACTATCTATCCTGACTTAGCGCAAAGTTCAAATATTTCCCGCTATACTAGGGCAGCGTTTGTTATCTTCCAATTAGTGCTAACTGTTGCTAAATTCACCGAATATTAAAATTAGATACTTGATGTTTATGCGGAGGTCAACAACACACAAAACTGAAATAGAAGCACATTTCCTATCAAAAGCTAACAAATTTAAACAAACCTACCAGAACTAATTAATTACAATAAAGTTCAACAAAGTAAAGCAGAAACAGCAATTAACAAAATAAGTTAAAACGACATAAAATAATAACGAGCACAAAGAACGAAGGAATGACAAATCCAGGCTATAATAACAGATAACAAGAGTGATTTACGCTTTTGGAATTGAGATTTAACAGTTTGGCAATTGTTATGATTACTTTGTTTAGCAACTAACTCTTCAGTCTGGCATCATAAGAAACAATTTGGCGCTTTTTCCTAGCCAACTTTGAGTAACAACAAAAAGATTACCGAAACATTTATTGCTGCATGTCGTCATACTTCCTAAATTAAAGTATAATATATGTGATATCGTTGGATTTGTCTTTCAATTGCCTTTCCAAAGACGGAAGAATATACTTGGTGTTCTAGTTAAAATAAGAAAGTTGACGTCACTTCCTGTGAGACCGGAAATACGATTGAACTGCCGATAACTGCAAAAGATAGTTCACAAAAAAAGGAAATCGATCCATTTTTTCTAAAAAAACGCTAGCTTCTTTCGTTCAAAAGTGAGCATGGTGGTGGGACACTTTAGGAACGCACTGTATATACTTTTCCTAAGTATACGAATCGCAAACAGTGATGATGCTACTTTTTTACAAAGCTTGCCAATGTGAGGCTCCCAAGATAAATGTTTGTCGACTATACATCCCAAAAACTTAGTACTGGCGATTCTGGCACAGACATCACATTTGGACGAATCAACACTGACAAGTCACATTTTTTATGACAATCCAATGTAAATAGGTTTGTCTTTGCTGTATTCAAAGTAAGAGAATTGTCCTGAGTTTTCCCAGGATAATTCAGGAAAACCCCTAGCTGTAGTGGTATCATCGGCAAATTGACAAATGCCATCAACATTAAAGTTTAGTAAACTTCTACTTTGCAAGTTCAACTTTTATTTTATAAATTAATTTTGGAAAATTCTGTATATAATTTTTGAACACCACTGTATATTTTTCATTAATGAGACCGATTGAAGTTGTATAACGATATGTCTTAACGAATGTTTTACTTGAACGCGGCACGTACAAGGCCACAGTACGTCATAAGCAAAAAGGGCAACGTCACGGTCAAAAATTGTATATAAACCCTCCAGATTCACATTTCGACAGACTCTTGCGTGGCAAATCGGGGATTGCGCAATCTGCAATAGGCTAAGCAATAGTTTCACCTCTACGTGACAAGTCGGCGTCACGCAGACTACAACAGGCTGAGTAGAGTCATGGAAATATCCTTTGGGTAGTCGAATTTTCGCCGACAACCTTGGAATGTTTTCTAAGTCCGAGAAATATCCTGGAGGCAGTCAGCTTCGGCCGACAACTCTGGAATATTTTTTCCAATCACACCCGTAGCAACAGCTATCAGCATTCCTCCGCGAGAAAGACCGTCGTTTAAATTATTTAACTCCGTAATTAACTTATACCAAGACCCGTTGCAAACACTTGATATCTTTTGATTTAGGGAATCTAAGACCATACACGAACTGTTGCCAATACCCGTAACAGATGTTTGACTATTTGAGATAGTAAGTAGTCTAAGCAGACACATATCGTTCCACTACTTGATATCTTTTACTGAGAAAACATCTTTTCTATTAAACATTGTAAATAGTCGCTACCGAACTATAGTTTTATTTTGATTTAATTTGTATGTTACGTTTGTTCGTTTTTAAAGTTATTTCGTCAAAAACGTTTAATCGCTAACACTTGTAAACAAAAATTTGTAAATATCCCTTACTTCTTTTGATTCCGACACTGAATTTTGGGCATAAGCAGCTAACCCCGGTTGACGTTAAATGGGCACCATGCTCGATACCGCCGCATAAACACCTCACCGTCATGAAAACCGTAAACATTGTAATTAAACAACACTCACGTGTGTTAGGTTTTGAAATAATCCAAGTAACTTTGACAGTTTTTAAAATTACATTAATACTATTGGCGACTATTGGCGATGTGTCAACTAACTTGTTGAGCCCGCAAGTATATTCACCCATAAGCGTTTGGCATTTTACAGAACATTTAAAAAACGTTTTATTTTCATCCTCGTTCATAAGCATAAAATATGACAGATAGAGGGAATTTTAAGGAGAACTGTTTATTCACAATTTGGTGAATTTTGCCGAAATAGAAACAACTACCCGTTGTTTAATTTTTTTATCCAGCCTCACCCATATTCAAAATTGAAATATTATCCACTGCCACTACACAAAACCTCTCATATCAATAACATATCTACTTTACATTAAAAATTCAAGGATGCTTGCATAAAACATGCCTTCCAGTACCTACATATATAGCTATTTCCCTTCAGAAAAAGGAGAATTTCTCAATTTCGACGTTACAGCAGTGTGCACATCGCTCTCTGTGTGTACGTATATAGATTCCTCGCGGTCGACACACGGCATCAACACAGGAGGGAACATTCTAATCGACCACGAGAAGGAGATAGTATCGAAATACCGACGCCACCGCCGCTATCCTTGATACCATTCAATAAGCTCCGGTCTATTTGAATATTCAATCCTCCCGTCTCTCTAGCGGAAAGCGCGTGTAACGTGAAATTGAAGCCCGCAGGGTCGAGCGATGAACGGGTAGGATCTTTTTTGCCCGACTATCTACTACCGCACTTGTCATACGCCACGTTGTACCTGCGAATATCCCGGAATTGAATCAGAGCCGGGCCTAGGGAGCTAATCCTATACGGCTGACGCTAGCACGCATTCGGATTAGAAGGACGGCAAAATTTGCGAAGCTATTGTGTAGAAATTTTGTGCGAACAAAACCGATCGATGCACGGGGAATTGACTTGGGAATTTATGTGAATTTAAGATAAGGTTAGTAGTAAATTTTGCAAGTGATTCATTTCCGCGATCATTAACAGTTAATTACCAAGCATTATTCACTGGTATTAACTCTAAACCCACCTGTTACTTTGGGGAACGAAATTAAATGAATTTGTTATTGGCAAGGATATTTAGCGGTTTTAGGACATTGTTTAGCAATGTATTTAGCTACTAACAATTTAATCTACTAGCCGCATTCGACTACAGTCGTTTGCAATTTTAAACGGCGCGACTTTGATATACGCTTTTTATGTTACGAAATGCATTGCAATAAAAGGGCACATAATATAATAAAAAAGTACGTTCATGTAACAATGTTTTTACCAAAATGAGCCCAACGAACGAATTGAAGATTCTAATAAATGGCTGTTTATTGTATCGATGAACATATGTATACTTTCGTATATACACTATATACAATAAACGGGTTTATTGATATAAAGAATACATTTATCAGTGTCTAGCGCAAAATCCCTAAAGTTCGTTTTGCTTCTCACAAAGTAAGTTAGTAAAGACTGTTTATTATATTGATAAACAGGCGTCAGCATTAATCGGAATTCAAACGCTTTCGATTTCTTTAAACAGAACCTATATTTTTTGATATTGCAATTTCCTTGTAAAATTACCTTCAAAATGGTACCAATATTATAATTTAAATCATTTATATGTTCATTATTACTTACTCGTACTGCTTTAATCTGGTTGTTAATTATATCGTTTTCTTGCTCTTATTTTTTGCTAACTCTCATTAGCACTAGAACCGCCGGGAATTCCTCATACGTTGAACTGCCCCCCCCCCCCCCCCGGTCAAATTCACCGGTGATTAAACTCAATTTTGTTTTGTGTGACTGTTTTTATTAGTTAATAAAATTTGTTTGTATAAAAGTGTATATTTATTCACAAAATATAAAAATAGCTTCTAACTTAACTTTGGTGTTTTAAATATCGTTACAATTTTTGCAATAAGTTACTTTAAATCCACATTTTCCACATATGTTCTTGTTACAGTTCTTACATCTATAGCAAGTCTTATTTTCACATTTCTTTTCTTGACATGTACGTCTTTTGGAAGATTGCTTATCTGTCTTTGATCCAGCCTGTAAGTTCTTTTTGCATTTTTGATTCGATGTTCCCTCCTGAGGGTCTTCTTCGTTGTTATTGGATTGTTGGGAGAGTTCTTCTGCCAATTGCAGCATGAAGTCGCGACGTTTTATTTTTTTCCAGTGATGTCTTTGTATACAGCAAACGCATTGATTGCAGCAAGATCCAATACATTATAAAAAACATGGACAGACCATCTTCTTGAGGGTGCCTTCAAGCTGTATTTCCGGGCCATTTGATCTATTACGTCAACGCCATATTTTGTGCTATTATAGTACAAAGCTGCTTCTGGCTTTTTCTTTGTACTAGCATCAATCGAAACTGTTGGATGTTGCGTACTTAGAAGGAGAACATTTTTGTTTATTTTGGTTTGATACACTGTCAAAGTACAAACATTCTCTTTACTTCGGGAATTTATTTTCTCGACCTGTTCACAGTTCCAACAATTGTGGTGTTTAGTTTTGATAATTTCTTTGCAAGTTCCAAACTAGTAAGAAAATTGTCCGTTCAGCGTCAACAGCAAGCCAAAATTTAGTGCCAAACTTACCCGGATTATTGGACAAATATTGTGTAAAGCGAAATCTTGCTTTTGTATCAAAAAGTTCCGTAGTTCCTTTTTTTCTCAAAAAACTATTTGATCCGAAATTTTGTCTTCATTATTTTACATCTTGGAGCACTCAAACTCCTTGAAACGTTTCTATTGCATGTTTCCCGATACTGGAGACATGATAAAATTTACTAACGGCAAAATGTCTTTGACTAGCAAAACTCCGAGCTCCAGCCAATCTCATTAAATGAAAAACAGATTAAATGCAGGATGCTGTAATAAAAGCTTAATAAAAAAATATAAGAAACCCAAAGTTAAAAAAAGGCGAACGATATTAAAACATATTTTCATACTTATTTACATTGAGCTACATTTTCTGCCTTGTATCGAGGGGCAAGCTGTAGTTCACCAGCATTTAATCCTCGCTGCAGTAAACGTTTTAGCGTTATTATTAAAACCAACGGGCCTACATGTTTTATTATTGTTAATTACAATGCAGTAAACGTGAAGCAGTATTTTTTAGAGGGCACAGGAAACCGCAATCGCGATATATCAAGAACAGCGAGTATAAAAATGAACTGTAAAATATGACTGCGGCTATAATTAGAAAGCAGGGTCTTGCAAAGGAGCTTATGTGGGGAAAAGCACGAATAAATTCTGTAATTTTTACTAAAAAAAATGTATTATGATGCTGCAAAAAGCTGTAAAGCAGGTTGAAACACATAACGCAACATTATGGAATACGGTAGTTTTAAAATATGAAAATTAAAACGAATTATATGAATGTTTATGCGCTGATATTTTTTGTTTTAATAACGAGAGGATAATTAGGAATAAAAAAATGTTCGATTAGGTTATGTATAGACTTATTCAGTTGAAATAATATTGCCAAGATAGCTTTAGTAATAAGTGGAAGCTTTTCACAAGTGTTTAAGGAGTAAAACTTTCTGGGAAAGCCGCTAGAGGTAGTATACCATGCTGCAATGTAAGTTCTATACCTAACTACGAGGGTAAGTCGAAAATTACTTACACTTTTAGTTCTAAAACTGTATTAAACAAAGATAGGTGTACAACAGATACATTATTTTTCGATATAGTCTCTACCTTTAACAATGCACTTGGTCCAGCGAGCCACAAGCTTCCGTATGCCTTCCTGGTAGAAGGTTTTCGGTTGGTCGTGAAGCCACCGCATCCCGAACGTATGTGTCTGAGGGAAATCGAGGACCTCTCAAAGCTTGCTTCAGCGGTCCAAAGGGATGAAAGTCTGAGGGAGTGAGATCAGGGCTGTAGGGAGGGTATTCCAGGGTCTCATTGTCCAACCTGTTGATAGTTTCTATGGTGTTATGGGCCGTGTGCAGACGGGCGTTGTCTTGCAACAACAGAACTTTCTTTGAGAGTAGACCACGGCGTTTGTTTCGAATTGCTGGTTTCAGCTTATTCGCCAACAAATCACTGTACCTCGCATTATTTATGGTGGTCCCCCTGTCCAAGTAGTCGTCCAGTATAGGGCCTTTTTCGTCCCAAAACAAGGTTAGCATCACCTTCCCAGCCGATGGCGAGGTCTTGAATTTTTTCGTGCTAGGGGATCCTGGGTGTTTCCATTCCACACTCTGGCGTTTCGATTCGGGCTCGTAGTGATGAACCCACGTTTCATCAACGGTCACTAAGAATAGTGACCGTTGAAGCAGAAGCCTAAAAATGCGTCGCCTTCCGCGTTGAAGCGATCCAGTAAGCGTTGGCAGATATCCAAACGTTTGGTTTTGTTTTCTGCGGTAAGCATTCGTGGTACCCATCGCGCACACACTTTACGAAATTTGAGTTCATCGTGGATAATTTGATAGGCAGAACTGTCACTGATATTTAAAGAAGATGCAACCGCACCTATGGTAACTCGCCCACTTGCTGTAACCATCTCTCGAGCTTGCTGAATGTTGTCGTCGGTGGTCGAGGTTGACGGCCGTCCAGCTCCCTCTTTTTGTGTTACGCTCGTGCGGCTACTTTGAAACATTTCGATCCACAAAAAACACTTTTACGAGATAAAGCACTGTCCCCGTATTGTATGGTGAATTTCAGCACCTTTCACACCCTCTGACCATAAAAATCGGATCACTGCTCGTTGTTCCTCTTTGATGCAAACTAATAGCGTAGCTGACATGCTTATGTTGTTGTAGCTAGCAGACAAATGACGCGATCGTGATTAAATTCCGTACACATGACTACAGAGGCGCCAACTCAACGCATGTGCAAGCGACCGCCACTACGATAACTTTCAAAGTTTGTTATGGCGAAAGTGTAGATAATATTTGACTTACCCTCGTATTTTGATTATGTTAATGTCTATGTTTGACGATATCGATATGGTGAAATCGTTAAAGTCATTACAAACCTAATAATGTTGTTAATGGAATTATTTGGAATATGGCGGGAATTGCACAATGCGCCCTCTAATACAATTTTACATTACTTGAGACAGATATATATGTATCCATTTCTCTCATAAGCGGTATCTAGATTTGCAATGAGAGGCGCCATGTGGGGGTAGTGTGTGATCAGTGTATAAATTATTTTGTCTATCTCTGTGAGCTTTTGTCTATGAAGAGTTAACTTTCCATCCCTTTTTGATATTATCATTAGAGAAAGATGATTAGATTTATAGAATGTCTTTGGTTGTAATAGCGTGCGTGATAAAATAGACAAAGATGTTTGAAGTGTGAAGCAAGCGAACCTTTAAAAATTAATTGAATAATAATGGTGATTATAGGGACTATCAATTATATTTGAGGTTACGTAAAATGCATCTTTACGTGTTTAGAAACCCCATTTATTTCCCTCGTATATTTCAAAGGATCTATCAAGACCCGAAACTATCATCAAAGCATCCTTCGCAAACCGCACATCTGCCCATCGCCATCTAAATTCTTATTTCAAATATTTCCTTTATTCCTTCACACTTCTTTCCCTCTCAAATACTTCTTTTTGTCCATTCGTTTCTTGCCGGCAGTCTGTCCTCATCTACTTTTACAACCTTTCACTGGCAGGAAGCAGGCGAAGCTCGCAGCTTCCGCCTATCGCTCGTCCTGCGAAACGGAAGATTTGTTCCAATTCAGTCCCACCGGACTTCCCTTACAACTTGTTGTGCCGGATCGAAATCGAAAAAGCGCTAGTCGTTCGTAGACGCCGCGAAGCGAAGGGGAGAAAAGGCGCGCTTTATAATAGAGGTATATTGCTATCGTCATCGCGGCGGATGGAGGAAGATGGATTTGCGAGTGGTGTATACATACGTAGGCGAAAAAATCGTTTCGACTGGAAGATTGTTTGATGAAAGATGTAAGATTATTTCCGGGTGGTATACACAGAAATGTGCTGCGTATGTGAGAACGTCTGCAATATTCAGAAGATATGGGAATCGATTGATTTACGTTTTGGAACTTTCTAGCCTTTAGACGTCGAAATATCGTATGTGAAGATATCAACTTTGATAAAAAATATAGGTTAACGAAAATGACAAGCGACTGCAAAGAATTACGAGTTGCCAGTTTGTTTTCTTTTAGCTCATACTACGTAATTACACAGAAAAAATGATTTAAAAATAATTCCAATAGCATTGTAGGTCAATTTTTGTCTTGCAACTCTATTACTCCTTCTCGAGGATTAATGTGAATGACGGTACTTTTAAAGTCAATTCTGATCTGGCCTCGATTATGGTTAAATCTGCCCATCACTTTCTACTTACTAATCCGGGAAAATCTTCCGTCCTGGATTTTGGCCGTAAACTGGGATTGATTTTGAATATTAGATCGCGTTTTAGGGAGCATATATTTTTTCTTCTTAAAAAAGCATTTTGTATTCTGAAGCTGTTATATGGATATAAAGATTGTTTTGACCTAAAATTGAGGACGATATTGTGCGAGTCACTTATTCTCTCTCAGCTTAATTTTTGTCTATCTATTTATTATCATTGCATTAACAGTGTTGAAAGGTATATATGGTATTCCTCGATTTAATGATGTCTCGCCTACCCGTAAATGGGCTAACCGGATGACATTTCACGCAGAGCAAACCATCTTTCAACAATTTTTTATTATAAAATGGTTTATAGTAAGAAACCGGGGTATCTACATCAGAAATTGGTTTTTAGAACAAATGTGCATGCAATCTAAAGGGTTCCTAACGCTTTCCAACACATCACCTCAAAATGTTCAAGAGACTCTTTTCTTACAATGTTGCTCGTTTGTCCAACGCCATCCCTGGGGCGTTGCACGTATTGTCCCCCATAACACTGGCCCGTTGATTGCGTGGGCGATGTAATAATTAAAATTTCGGACTGTGTTTTTTTTACTTCTTTTTTTGGTGATCGTACGCTGACTTACATAATTTAATTCTTAGTTGGCTATGGAATTTATTTTTCTGTTGTTTTTCTGCTTTTCACTCAGTGTAAGTGTTAAATGTTATACATTGTGATATTCAAGAGGAAGAACAGCAGTTTGCTTTGCAAGTGGCTGATTTTGAACATTTTGGCTCTGCTCAGTGTATTGTATAAGTTTATGTATTTCCTTACGGAGTGAATTTATTTTAAGAAAAACCTCTACGCCAACTATATTAAAAAAATTTAAAAAAAAACTGCTTTTAAAATACACAAATAAACACGAAAACGTATTCTAAACAAACGAGCAACCATCTTAGTATGATCCTAGTTAATTTTACATCCCTGTTCTCTCGTTCTTACGAAAATTGGTAAGTTGGCGTTGATGGCTCTTCTTAAAATAATTTCACTGTACCTATTTATATGTATATATGCACTACCGGTCATTGAAGTTAGGACAGCTAGTGAATTGTTGCAAACGTAAACAAATACGGGAATAATGCAAAAGAAAATAAAAATTTATTGTTAAAAATAAAAACAACAGATAAGAAAAAGAAATAACATAAAAAAACAAAAGATCCTCATTAAAATATTAGGCTAATCTTTTGCACATCGAAATAGCCTCCTTTGACTTGTAGTACTCTCCGGGCCATTCGTGGCATACGTTCTGTTAGTTTGGTTAGAATTTCACCAGAAATGTTGTTCTACTCTGTTTGGAGAAGTCGCTACAGGTGTTCCTTAGCAGTTGGACAGGTTTTTCGTATTCGTCTGTCGAGTTCATCCCACAGTAATTCTATGGGGTTCAAATTCGGACTCTATGGAGGCCAGGGCGCAATTTGCAGAACGTTCTCTTCTGCTTGCTTTACAGGTTCGTGCTGTATATTTGATGTCGTTATCAAACGCAAACACGAAGTTCTTTCCAATTAACCGCAAACCGGATGTCATTGCGTTCTCTCCTAGTATTCGCCTATAATTTTCTTTGCGCATAATACCGTCGATTTTTACTATATCTTCGGTCCCAGCACTGCTAAAACAACCCAAAACCATCACTGAACCACCACCGTATTTCACTGTGGGAACGAAGCAATCGTGCAACATCCCTTGTTCTTTCGTTCGTCTCACGAAAGCTCTGCCCTTCTGACTAAACACTTCGAACTTGGATTCGTCAGTCCAAAGAATATTTTTCCAATTTTCTTCCGCCAAATCCTATAATTTTTGTCCCACTCTAGTCGTTTTTGGCGGTTTTGCGTCAGTAAAGACTGGCGTTTAATTATAGTTACAAAAATCGGTCGCTCGTGTCCCCTGTCGATTTCTGGCGCCGTCGATCGCGGGTTTCGTTTGCTTGGCACTGTAACGCATCGATCTTCCCCATGCGTTGCCATTCTTGACTAACCTGCGCAATTACGGTGGTTTGGTACCGGGGAATAGTATAATGCATAGTTGATTTTGTAATTTGACATTTTTCCGCGGTCACACGCACGGAATATCCTTCCTCGTGTAATGTTAGCCAATCGCTTTTCTACAATTATAGGCTTTCCTTTCGGTATTTTTAAATATTACTTCCGTCTACAGTGCAACCCAACATCCGTATTGAAATTGGTTTACTAACAACTTCACAGGGAGTATGATAAGAATTACTCCGTATTATAATCGGAGACACGCAGGTAAAATTTCACGATCCTCTAGACCCATTCCCTCTTTTGTAAGCACATTTATAGGCCATTCATTAATTATCGTTTTTAATGATTTTATTACCTGTTATTAGAATAAATTGAAATTTCTCCCTCCAAAATTTAATCTAATGAGGATTTCCGTCTTAAATACTTTATCCCCACTTCGTTGTAGAAGTTTTTACATTAACACTGAGGGTATTGAATATTGAAAAAATTCAATCTTTGAAATTCTAATAGTTGTCCTAACTTCAATGGCCGGTAGTGTATATTGTTATACATACTATGCCAATAAACCCCACCAATAAATTCACGTAATTCTAGGAGGCGGGATACACAGCCTCCTAGAATTACATGAATTTATTAAACAGTGCATTTTGCATTACGATATTTAAAAATGACGATAATTCACGAAATGTGATCTAATTCCTAACACTTGAATAAAAAGAATATGCTTGAGTGTATTATTTTGATATAAGTGTGCTGTTTTCATATTTAATAAACATAACGAAGATTAAAACAAGTTTATTCTTAAATTAATTTTACCTAAAATTCTTAATTATGTTGTTCAAAACTTCGAACAAATCGCCGAGGGTACAATGGATTAAAGGGGAATTTTAAATTCGCCTTTGCGGGGCGCGTCATCTTCAAGAACACGTTTTAATTTATTAAAACGGCATATTCTTCCATTAGCAGATCAGACACAGCGCAATTAATTTGAGCTGCGGGAAACGATCCAAGTTGCTTCCATTTTTTGGTCGTTTTGTCGAAAATCTGATGATGAAGTACGACGTACACATACACACAGAGAGAGAATGGCCTCGCTTTCTATCTTCCCTCAAAGCGCATTAAACACTTTGTTCGCCGCGAGGAATATTTAAAAAAATATTTATCGTTCAAGGTCTGCATATTTCTAATTAAAATTCATTTCGTCTTTCCTTCTAAATTAATTTCGAAATCGTATCTCAATCAATATTGCTTTCAAGAGAAAGTTTACTATGTTTTTGTGGAAAATACAAAATTACACGTATTTTTCAGGTAGCAACAAGTTCCATAAGCGAAATGTAGTGATTACATGTTTCACTGGCTTTTATTGCAGCGAAACTCATGAAAAAAAGTCGAAGTTTTCTATTGTTTTCGACGTTCCAAATGATTTTTATCGGAAAAATACGTTGGGGTGCATATTCGAGGGTCGAAAATGTTTGCCTGCTAATATTCCGTTAATGTTACACCCTGGGTAATGGACAGGTGACAGTGAGATACAATTCAGAATACCGATAGTGTGCAGCAGTAATACAATCGGGGGGGAATGATGGATAACGTCGATAAAATTTGAATGATGAAACGGACACATCAGTATTCAGAAAAAAGTATTGGTATAAATTATAAAAACAGGAGATTTTGACATTGATCCAGTGTACATTTGGAAATAAGTTTTAATAAAATGACTGATTTGAATAAAACGATTGAATAAACATTATAGCCAATCTCTTACAATTAATATGAACCAGGACAATTAAAAATAACGCATTTTAGTATTCGCACAAATTGTTTACTAGCAAAACTAAAACGTTTGAGGTAACCTAATACACCACTGATTTCTTTAATTTTACCCTAATGGTTGGAGCTTCTTTACATCTGATTCTGCTGCTCGTTTTCCTTTCGACCTTCGAACGAACGTTTTTCTGTTGGAACCGAAGACTTCAAATTTGGACTGATCGGTCTGTAAAACATGTTTCCACTCATCAACTGTCCAATGTTTACCCTCTCTACCCCACTCAACCGTTTTATTTTATATTGCCTGCGCAAGAGTGGTCTAAGCAACGCGATTCGACCAAATAAACCATCCTTTCTTAATCTTCTTTTCACCTTTTCGCGGTGGCTAAACTAACTCGTTCATCTTGCTCAATATTTATTTCAGCCGTTATTTCGGGTGCAGTTTTTCGTCTATTCCGTTCACTCGTCATAATTATTCGACGACCTTCCGCCAGTGTTGTCACTTTCCGTCGTCCTGTTCGTCTTCTATTTAATTATGTACCAGCCTCATGATATTTTTTAAGATGAATAAGAAAACTATTTCCTCTCTGGGCAGAGGTGGCGCTTTATTGGAGCAAACACTAGTAATGAAAATACACACTTACATACGTGGCAGAAATGATACGTGGCTGTACAGTTCAATAACTTTTATAGTTAATAACTAAGGAGTAATTTCCGAAAAACTTAAAACAACTTCAGGGGTACATTTCACCCCTTGAAATGGATTTCTAGCCGAAACGGGAAACTGCTTTTTATATACCTCTACGAAGTTCATATACTCAGCAAATTTCATTCAAATAGGTAAGTCCAGTTTGAGAATATCTTCTTGTTAATCCATCTGAAAAGACATTCGTTTCAAACTTTGATTCAATTAATATTCTGATTGGAACTAGTCACAATTTGTATAACTACATTACTAAAATATCTGTATCTCACTAGTATAGGTAAATGAATTTGGGTTATTAACTCAAATTTTCCAAAAATTTCGTGCAGTTTTAAATAAAAATCTCGATTTACAAAAGGTTCGGTCTATTACAGAAAATAAAGAGTACACAGAAGTCGTAAAGGAATATCTGAATTACGCAAATCCTACTTCGCTAGATGTAGAACGATTATTTTCGAAATACACGAAAATGTTTTCAGACCAACGTCAAAGGCCAAGTGAATCGACAATGGAAGCGTTGCTTATGTTGCAGTTTTACGAGGCTTACCGGGGTAGTAGTATTTTGTCGCAGTGGCATCCAGACGTCAATAAAAGGTAAGAATATATTATTTTTTAATAATACTGTATCTCACGTACCTACTTTTGCTCGATACGTCTGTGACATTGCACTCGTTTTTCGAACTTTAATCGTCACTCTAACACCCCTTCTCATTTGCAAGCAATCAATTTCTCCGACGTTTTTTTGTGTTGCAATTTCAGTTCGAAGAAAAGCGTATAACAAACCAGATGAAATATTTGCGTGCATTGTATTACAAGTATTGATTTATCAATGTATTCACTAGAAATATTGCATGTTTAAATTTGATCTTCCGCATATGCATACGGGGTCTTGTAAAGCCGATCTGTAACATGATCTAAATATGAATAATGGCTCTGTAAATATTTATATTTTGTGTAACGTTGGATTTCTTCAATGATCATTAAGAATTTATTTCTTTGTATGAGCGTAATTTGAATGGAAACTAATTTATGTTGATGCTACAATGTCATGTAATAGCGTTTGTAAATTACGTATGTATTAAATGTGTTGTTAAGATAATACTTAATGTGCAACATCTGGAAATATCGAATATGTTACTCACTTCTGTATATTTATCTTTTAAATAAGCTGTAGGAAACAGCGTTAGTATCCTTGATATTATACCTTCGATACGTGTACCGTTTGCTTTCATAGATAAAACTTATCTAAAAAATATTTTTATATAATTTGCCATAAGAGATTAAAACTATTTTTCAAAATTTGCCTAAATGACTCATGGAAACTAAAGCGGTGAATGATCCCAGTTAATCGTTTTTACAACAGTATATTCAATATAAACCCCAGCACCTCAATCAGTGACTCTAAAAACATCATTCTCTAACGTATTTAGCGGTTAGAACGATTGTTGGTGTTAATCAACTAACATCTTGCCGAAGTTTCTCTATGAGTTTAAAAATGTTAACACTGTTTGAATTGTACATATTAAAAGCCAGTTGCTACATTCATAATGAAAATGATAAAATAAGCGGAGAAAACAATAGCCAAGATACGTGATCTCAAAATACATCTCACGAAGCATAATTTGCAGTTATTAGCAGATTGTACACATATTCCAGGTATAAAAATTTACAGTACACTTCCGAATGATTGGAAAACGCTTAGTGTTAGGAAATTCAAAAAAACATTGAAGTTCTGGGTATTAACCAAATGTTTCTACTTGTTAGAAGAGTTCTTCAACGACAGATACATCTTTATACATATGTTGCAGCTCACTGTGTTCTTGTGCCTCAGTTGCTCGCGCTACCTGGACTTATATTCATATGTTTCTTATTTTCAATTTGAAGTGTGAATTAAGAAAAATGTTAGGATCGTCATATTTTTATTTTCTTCTTAGTGTATACTGTTTTTTGTACTCTCTGACTTGTTTCATATCTATTGTGAACTGTGAAATGAAGCTCTATTATTATTATTATTATTATTATTATTATTATTATTATTATTTTAAATTTGTGATTTTAGGGAATTGTATACATATTACCCCAATTTAACATAAAGGACTCAATATTAATATCTAATAAAAACAAAATAGGATCAAGAATAGACCTTTGAGGTACACCTTCTTCATGCAGGAAAACTTCAATCAACAACTCATGAAATGACTTTGGATTTTGAACTATTATAAAGTAAAAAAAAATCGAGCAGCGTATATTTTTTATTTAGTCAAAAGTATACTATATCGAACCCAATACAATGAAAAGCCCTTGGTTAAATCTATCAACATGGCCACAAAAAGCCTACAATATGTTAAAAATAATGTGAAGTGTTATTTATTTAATAAATTTCTACAATGGAACGGTAAGCTATGCTATTGATTTGACAAAATTATCTTTTAAAATAAAATGTTCATTATGCTATGTGCCTTTAGTGGATAAAAAACGATCTTCTGTAGCCACTTTTACTATACCTCGATCATCTCTTACAGTCGTTTTGCGTTTGCCGGCACAATATGATCTAACACTACTTGTACTAGGAATATTCTTCTTAATTAATTTCGCGATTCTCAGAACAGTTTGATGTAATACACCTTCTTTTTGTGCAACTTCACGTTGAGAAAACTCTCCCGTGTCTAGAAGAGTAGAAATTCGTGCTTTTTTCTCTGTGGTTATATCCTTTTTCTTTCCCATTATGATAATAATTGACTGCGAAAATAGACGTACACAAAGAACTCTTTGAAATATGTATAATTTCTTTGGAAAATCGGTAAAAGTACTGTTTTTATTTATATTTGCAATGATACTAACGATCTAATGAACGACACAATTCAAATTAAACGTAATTATTGTACGTACGAATGGCATTTCAATAAGAAGCTGCATTGGCAGTATGCCAAAAAGGATTGGGGGAGTAATAAAATTATACTTACTTGTATGTTATATGTAATTATACAATAATATTGCCAATTAAAAAAAAACCGTTGGTATTTTTTTTTAATTGTACCCCAAAATTATATTTTTAAGTGGTCCTTATTCGATGGTCAGGGACTGTATTTTATTGAAATATGAAAACTTTCTTAAATTACTTAAATTTCTTAAATTTTCTTTCGACCACGCTCTAGGGGACTCGCTGTCTTGTTTTTTTTTTTGTTTATTATTGCATTAAATTCATTATTATATTTTTAAAAGATTTAATAATAGCGCCTTTCTTTCTAAAGTGATGAACGTGGAAATAAATAAAACATATGCTAGTAATGTAAGCGATTTTATTAATAAAAAATATTAAATACATTCTTATATACTTATATAAAAATATATAGCACCTTGAAATTTGACATTTTACCTCTCCTAGAATACAAAAATATGTCATCGATGCTTGCTGTTCACCTTTGCTTTCTGTAAAACAAAAATCTTCTCATTTTATTACTTATAAAATGCAATAGTGGACGGATAAGGTTGAGTTTAATAGAACATTGGAAAATACAAAAAAATAATAATAATAAAGCCTTTTCAACCACCACCAAGAAAGACGAAGCATCCCTTCAAAAATGAAGAATGTATGCATATGCATGTGTAGGAATAGGAAAAAGTTGTATATATGTGCGAGAACAAAAATAAAATCGAGATAACACAAAAAATACATTGAACCCAATTTTACAGTTTTCCACATCGTAGGTTTACGTAAATACGTGGATAAGTGGAAAATCGGGTGTCACTCAAGTTTAAAGCCCTCTTTTTGCATGTAAAACATAAGATTTACCATACTTATATAAACTAAATATTAAAGAAGATATCAGTATGTGACCATCAACCAATGTTTTAGAATATAGCTTTTGTTTAATAACACGTTATTTTTCTTGTTATCACAGCATTCTAGTTACTAGTAAAAACATATTTATAAAACTGTATTTCTTCAATAAAATATAAAAATGTTACATTTAAGTAAAATTATGGGTTATTTCTTTTAAAAGAAAACAAAACTTATTTTGTAATATTAATCGCTTAATCGTATAAAATGGCGAAATTTAAGTGACATCTATTAAAATTCCATATAATTAACATGTACTAAGGGCTTCATCTAGCGATGAAATCGTATTTTTTACTTTCAGGGATATTGCACAACATCGAAAGAATCAGGCCTGCTCTAGATTTTACATATCTTAAATTCCAGCACTTATTTTACTAAAATCAACGTGATATACACATTTTGATAGATGTCGCTAGTATTGTCTTTTAATACCTATATAGAGCTATAATCACCTTACAAAATCATTTAATAATATTCTGGTAAACTTAACTTGGCAGTAATTAAAAAAAAAATTAAAAGTAGTTTATTGTAGGAATTATTTAAAGCTAGCTTCACTATCATTATCTGCAAACCAATTCTTCGGCGGCGGTCTGAACGTACTGGTATTGCTCGAAGCTTTAGCTCTGTACTCTTCAGTAATCATTTGGGTACCCCTTGGTCCTTGGCTAACTCTTGAAGTGCTACTTTGCCACATAGAACTGTGTTCAGCTCCACCTCGAGGCATATGCAAAGGTTGTATCTTGGTACTTCTCTGAGATTTTGGAGTACCTTCTGGAGTGGTATATTCGCTAGCCGTATCGTATCTAGACGGCGCTATCCATCTCTCAGTGAATTCGCTAGCTGATCTTGCTAGACTAGGTTGACTTAGAGATCGTGCTAAGGAAGGATGATGAGATCCTTTATATTCGCTATCTTGATCTTCCTCGTAATATCGTGGATAGTAACTAGATGCTTCTGATTGGTTATCAATATGGTCGGGTCGTCCAAAATCGACTATCATTTCTGACATTGATCGGAGGTCAGCTTCGCTTCTATAACTTGATCGTGATGATTTTCTCGTTCTCAGGGGCACATTCGGGTGCACGACTGGGTCTGCTGTTAATGTCTTTATAGAGCTTCCGCCATCAGAATCATATTCGTAAAGCGTTGGTAAACTACTTCTGCGGCTTCTTGTATCCCAGTCATTCTTTTTGCGATAACGTTTAGGTCTTTCCGGTGCTAATATACGGATGATTACATCCCATTTGGGAGGTTCGAATAATTTTTCGTATCGACTATCGTATCGTACGCGCTCAAAATCTTCTCTAACTACAGCTTCGGTTAAAAGAGTCTTCAAAGTTGATTCGGTGGTAATAATCTGCCTCCATTTCATCCTATCAGCATGTGTTAATTGCGCATTAAATGTTTCAGCGCTCTCTATAACAGGACCATCGTCATGTTCCGTTGGTTGTAACACACGAATCAAGACATTCCAATTAGGAACTTTAGGATTTTCAAGGGGGATATTGTAAGTGCTCAAGAAGGTTTCGCGATCAATCTGGTGATGGTGTTGGCTGCTGTACTGTCCAATACTTCCCACCAGTTCTGGTGAATTCAACGGTAACTTATTATCGTCAATTACATTCGGTGGTGGTACATTAATTTGAGCTCGCTCCATCTTAGGCGTTAAGGTCAAGCCAGAAGCCGAAGATATATCTGAGAAGTTCTCCCAATCGGGTGGCTGTGGTATCTCCGCAGGGTAATGCTTGATGGTGACATCCCATTGTATATCCTCAACAGGTTTGGGTTTCGTGTGGTACTCAGTGATCAACCTCTTATGCCTTTCGATATCTTCGATAGTTCGCTTTTCAGTAATAGTTCTCAAAAAGACATCGTCGACAACGTGAGATGTTATTTCAGGTTTGTGTATTGCAGCTATCGGTGGTTCAAGAGATTCAGGTTGTTCGCTATCTATGATATACTGTTGTTTGGGGATGATTGGAGGAGGTGGTGGTGGCGTTGGTGCTACGAATCTGTGATGGGAATCGTCGATAACTTCAGTCATCGAGTGCGTGTCTGTCATTTCAGTATTTAATGATGCTATAGATCTAGCGGGAGCAACTCTTTGCGGCATCTCCTCGTGATATTCCTGCTGCCTTCTCAAGATCTTATTGTAAGTAGGAGGTACTTGAACGTGCTTAGGCGGTGGGTGCAATTCTGGAACGTAAGTGAATTGAGTTCTTTCAATTGGTGGAGGACTTTCTATCGATCTAACGCTTTCTTCTCGTTGCTCAACTATGGTTGATAAATTCCTATCTAATCGGCTAACTGAGCTTTCAGTATCGGACATGGTTAAGCTTGGAGGGGATGGTGGAGGTTTCTTGACGCGAATTTGCACGTCGAATTTAGGTTGCTCTTTAGCCGCCGTCATGGCCGCAGCTAATCTAGGCGTTTCTCTTTGCATATGGTCCTCGTGGACATCACCGTAGCCTTCGCTATAATAGCTTCCGTCTGGTATATATCCAGCGTTCTCGTAGCTTCCTGCTGATGGTATGGAGTGCTCGTCCTCAGGCTCCGATGGCGATTCCGAAGGATAATCTGAAGGAAGAGTATCGCTTATTAATGGACCGTCACTTCCAGAGCTGCTTCCTGTTGCTGTTACAGGAGCATGGGCACGAGGTATTTTAACACCTTCAAACATTGATAGGTTGCCTGTTAATATAATTAATATAGAGTTAGTATGACATGGTTAGTCGCATGTATACGGTGGTGTTAACGAATCGCTGTGTTCGTTTCTGTGGTGCTTACCGAGTGAGGAAGACATCTTCGTGATGTCGGATTCAGTGCCGATCGAGGAGAACGGATGCTGGCGTATAACGGTCATGTTGCGTCTGCGTAGGCAGTAGTGGGAGCAGCCAAGGCCTAAAAGTAGTAAGGACAGGAAAAGGATGCCGCAGATTATGAGGAGAATTTGGAAACCGCCTAGGGGTGGCGCTACAGGTGCAGCAGTCGGCAAAATTTGTCTGAAAAGAAATAATAGAAGAAAGACAATTAATGAAAACGTATAATATTAAAGTAATTTGGCTTAAGAAATGAAAAATATCAATTCACAGATAAAGCTTACGTATATATAATTATGGCAACAACTGATTAACGTTTGCATAGATGTGTGGGAATATTCTTTAGTGATTATTAGTGTTGTGCTTGTAGAACAATATATTTACAATATATACATTTAATATGTGGGCAACCTTTTTCTAACACAAATATTGGATGAAAAATATGACAAGAAATATGATAGTTAAAACTAATAAAAAAATGGTATAGTTACTCTCATAACTTGTAGTCTCTTGACGCTGACTTTTGATACCCTCGTCGCTGTTATTAGATGGCTGTTAAGATTGGTGGATGGTGAGATGATAGTAGCAAATAACAGTAGCAGTGACAATAATGTTTTCGAATGGGTTGAACTGTTTTAAGAGACCATGTTTATTAATAAAGGTTTTACCTTTGTAAAAACTTTTTTCTATTTTTGTTGCTCAAAATGTATAAGTATACAGGCTGCAGAAATAGTACGTCAGTCTTTTATTTCTCGGGCTGTACGCTAGATAGCAATTTGATATTTTTGGTGTGTCATATAATGTTAATTGCGCATCTTTACAAAATTTATTCCGATGTACTGGGTGTTTTATTAAAAAGAAAATGGCACAGTAAAATCCACTTTTTAAAAGGCACAGCCTGTATATTTTTACATTATTAAAGATCCCTAACTACACTCCAATCATTCCCAGATTATGAAAGTAACCTGTTTTGTGATTTTCGAGTTACAAATGTTTCTGTTAAAAACTTTAAAAATCACATATCCCAAACAAACGCATTCCTGCGTCGAAACGCTTTCAAATTTAGTAATAACATTTGTTGTGTGGATTGGCTGAGATGTGACGATGTCAGTAAATTGTTTTTATCACCGGATGTACAGCGTGGTTATCAGGGAAGTATTGACTTTACCAAATTCAAAATGATTTGTCTCGATTTTGTTAAACGGAACACCATGAATATTATGACCATCAGCTACATTCTCACTCCTTTTATTGGAAGAAAATTGTCTTACAAGGTGTTCATAAAACTCTTAGTGGAGAATGTATCAAAATCAAATATCAGCCGAAACAGTCCGTAGACGTCTTCATGAAGCAGGCTTAAAATACAGACGTCCGACAAAGAAGCTATGACCAATATCTAAAATGAAAGTGATACGATTTCAATGGACTAAAGAATATAAAAAATATACCGTTGAAGATCGGGGAAAGGTAAGTTTCAATTATCATCTGTATTTTTGGTAAAAAAATTATCCTCATAGATCGCTTAATGGTTTCCTAGATTATTTATAGCGACGAATCATGGATAAAAGTTCCAACGGAGAGAAACCAATTTGTTCGTCGACGTCCTTCATAGCGTTATAAAGAAGCATGTACGATCAAATCTATTAAACACCCCTCATTTCTAATGATTTGGTCGTGTATTACGACAGAAGGGCCGGGACCAGTGTACTTCGTTAACGGAACAGTGGAACAAAAACAATATAAAAAAGTTTTAAAAAGCTATTTAATACCTTATATTGGATCCGACTCAAGGACCATATACTTTTATGCAAGACAATGCACCGTATCATAAGGCAAAAAGTGTAATGCGATACCTTGAATCTAAAAATCTGCGTGTACTACCTTGGCGAGGCAATTCACCAGACATAAACCCAATTGAAAATGTGTGGAATGTCTTGAAAAACATCGTAAGTACCCGAAACTCAACTACAAAGGGAGAATTACAACAACATATTAAAGATGTATGGCATAATAGCGACGAAATTAAAAAAAAACAATAAAAAGCTGCATTGGCAGTATGCCAAAAAGGATTGAGGAAATAATAAAACACAGAGGAGGAACAAGCAAATATTAGTAAATATATGTTCAAATTATACTTACTTGCACGTTATATGTAATTAAATAATAATACTGCCAACATTACCAACTGTTTTTTTTTTATTTTACCCCAACATGATAACACTTTTAAGTGATCGTAATTCGGTGGCCAGGAACTGTACATCTAAAAGCTCACATACATTCATCCATTTGTCAAAAAATGCAAATATGGATTTCTACCCATATTTGGGCAACATAGTTGATTTTTCAAACAAACCTTCAAATTAAACTGGGAATTCAAACATGCAATAATATATGGAGTAACAAAGTTGACAGCTACTCCCGGTACAACCGGAAGTCTCAGATGATTGAAAATGTTTTAGTCCAATAGTATATGTAGGCTTTAGTATATTACCAAGTTTTCAGAGTTCTCCAATGAGTATTCTTTCATACATCGATCGATGCAGTTCCTCGTGAGACATCCTATATAGAACTAGTTTGGGGAGAACTGGAAAATTTATATTTTATCAAACTAAATCGTAACCCATCGACTGACTTTAAAGAAAATTACAGCTTCAATCAACAGCAGGTACGCTTCCAACACAAAGCGCCTAACGAACCTCTTCCCTAACTCAAATTCGGATGAAAATCCTTAAAAAAGTAAATATATACATCTATATACAAACGAACTACATATGTACAACATGTATATGTAGATACATGTTCCAGATTATATGCCATCATGTTTAAAATTATCCATCCCTTCAGTGAATATTCCATTTACGTAGAAGATATTTTGAAAGGTACACATGAATGTTACAACGCAACAGCTGGCGTTTTCATTTGGACCTGTAGGCGCTTTTCGCCTGGTGCTCACTGCGATAAATGTTTTAACGAATCAACTCGCCGACACCGGAATTAGAAAATCCGACCGATCTGACGAGAAAGGTTTCCGGGCTACCTTCTCCAAATACTTCGCGCTTTTCGTCCTTTTTCCGGAACCGGAGACGATTTTAGCTGAAATACTCCGCGTTATTCGCATTAAGGTCTATACGACGGTTCAAAATAAATAATCTGGCATTTCTAAAACAATCTTTCTGTCATCTTTAGAGTAAACAAGAGGATTATAAGAATATTTATATCAGGCGTTTATGAATTGGTGGAAAAGTGATAGTCTTTGTAAAATTTTTATGTGAAAATTGTAATACTAAATTGTTGCACATTGCTTCCCGTGAACCATTTAAAAGAAACATACATTTGGCAACAATGAATCGTAGATTCTATGATGAAATGGGCATAATTGATATAGATGGGTATTTTAAGGTCAGTTTTGCCGTATAATGGTGCCATATGCATTTTTGATGAAAATCAGTCTATGGAGAAATGCTGAAACGTACTCTCAGAACGCAAAAACATCTATAGAAAGATTTTTTTCTGTTCCAAGTATGATGTTTAAACATTCGAAATTTCACCAATTTTAAAATCTACTATACTCAAAATATGGACCAGCAACGAGGAATTCTTCTTAAGGTTACCTTGATTTGAAAAACAATATCACTATTGAAAGTTAGCTTAAATTTCACAACTGATAGAGGTTGCCAAAACATTAATTCAAATCAGTCTTTCTTATTCATGATGATATACTATAAGCTGAAGACTTACTGCATTTAGGGTGCTTCTTTATATTTTAGCCAACAGCTCTTTGAGTTAACATTAGCCCGACAACAAATTTTAGATCACTATTTTGTTGCTTCGTGTTTCCTAAAACGTTTGAATCTGATACCAAAGTATAGAATAAGCAAGGACAGTTTGAAATTTATTAAATTAGGTTGCGTATTTTTGTAAGAAATATTCCTTACATTTTTTTAACCAAAATATTGATGGAATCACTCACGGCGAAAGCAATGTGAGAAAACATAAGCCAACAGACATGTTTCTACCTACCCGGCGTGCTTGTCTACCTCATTTGTCTCTCGGCTTATATCACAATCATTCCAAACAACACGCAAAATATCTTCTGGCGCCATCTAGTGCCAAGAGACCTGCCGCATAGGCCGCGTAGGCAAAGACATATCCGTTGGCTAGTGTTTCCTCTTTCTCTTACATTGCATTTGCGGTTGAGTGATTCCATCAATACCATAAGGATCTACATTAGCATTATTTTGGTTAATGTTTCTAGCCATTTTTTTATGTATTTTTTCTATTAATAAAAATTAGTTTTGATTTCAAACATGTAATTCAGTTATTTAATTTCTGTATAATTTTTTTACAGCAGCTGTAGCACTAAACACGCAACCCAGTAATGCCTCTCTCTAAAATATACTTTTCTAGCTTTCTAGCTTCGCATCCTTCCTTTCTTTCTGAAACATACTGCATATGAGACTGTTATTTACAAAGTCCGCTGTATGTTCTGGCGGGAAACCATGGAGGAATCAGGAAACGCGATCGACCTTACCAAATCTAAAATTTCAAAGCAATTTACAAAAGAACAAATTAGTTTCCATATAGCCAGTTTTATGTAAATTTAATAGCTGATTTACTGTTGAACAAAGAGAGTTCTGCAAAGGACTTTAGTTTCACACTAAAGAATGTGTTTCAAAGAACTATAAATTTCACTTATATATATCAAAAAGTGATTTCTTTGCACAACTGCTTTTGCTTTTCAGGTACTACTAAAAGATAATCTTGGTTAAATAAACATATGTATGGTTTGTAATATACAGGTGTCCCAAACTTCTGGAATTGTAAAATTGCACCAATTATCTAAACAGTACGAGGCTAATAACAGCGATAACGTACTAGACGCGTACCTTCCAAAAATATTTCCGTATATACAGGGTGATCAACAAGTAGCGAACGAAACCCCTACTTTGTTATATGAAATGGAGCTCCCTCTATACTATTACGTTTTTAGCTTCTCCATCTAGAAATAAATCAATTTAATCTGGATTTCGTATGCCTGTTTCTAATAGATTTCGAGATATTTATAATTTTCTCTGCAATCACCTACATGTAGATATACAGTGTGTCCATTTAGTGCGTAGACGGACGATAATTCCCTTCCTGAGCAATTTAGAGAATAGACTTTCAAATAAAAAATATTCGGAGATAGATGCTGCACAATATAAAATTATATACAAGTATACAGAGTGTTCCGTTTCCGCTGCGCACGATACAAATTCAATTTATTACATGGAATAGCCTATATATTATTACGAATTCAACTCAATTCTCTTCAATTCATAACAACATTCATCAATATTCCCTATACCTGTCTATCTTACTTTTTGAGATAATTGACATAATTTGAGATTTTTGTGAAATGCCGTTTCTTTAACGGCCGATATCTTAAACACGTTACGCGCTAGGGTTAAAATTCAAATTTTATTCGATTGAGTATTTCTTTCAGTTTCAATATTGAACAGCCTGTATATTTCGAAAATATTCTAATACCATGTCTAGTGAAAGCCAAATGAGCAACTTAATTTCGCCAGCAATTGCGTTAAAATGCACCTGTATTCCTAATTTTTCAAGGAAATGGATATTTCTACATTTAGAGTTTGGAAAACAAAATTAGAGATATCTAGAGATCTGCTAGAAATAGACATACGAAACCTATATAACGTTGGTTTATTTCTAGATGAAGAAACAAAAAATGTAATAAAATGCAGGATGTTCTATTTAAAATAAAAGAGTATGTTCTTGGTTCTCCAGTTATCAATCACCCAGAAATTCCAAAAATATTTTTGAAGGATAGATTATGGTGTCTACTGCATTATCTGAGCAGTTTCTGTTACATTATCTGGGAGTTGTAATAATTTCGGGCCCAGAAACATCTATTAAAACTGTTTATTACAATTTCAAGGCAACTATTTCTTATACTTTCCACTTTAAAACCACCTTTTTAGTGGATTGAATAATCCCTTGAAATGGCATACCTCCAACAATAAGATAAAGATGAAATAAAGTCAATAACCTAATGTATTTAAGGATGTATGAACATGCGTATGCATCATATATTTACACCTATGCAAGACGACCAGTAATCAACGCAAACAAAGATATTTATTTTTGTTATAAATAAAAAACAAAACTATTTTTCAAGGGAACAACTTCTAAAAACTCTTAGCAAGTCAGCATTTTATTAAGTCATTACCACACGATCTGCTGTATAACAATCTTTGTTTTCTGTTTTCAAGATGAATAAACGAACTAATTGACTATTACTTAATCGGAATTGCATTAATGTTTGGTGTACAAACATTTACAAAATCTGAAGATGAAAATGTTTATTAGAATTGTAAGACAATTATTTACTGTGCTTTGTATATATGTAAATCCAATTTTGTTACTTTCTGCATTAAGATTAAGTAGCGATTCAATATAGCATATCGCTAACAATAAGCTTAAATACAGAAAGAGAATTCTATAACTGTAATTGAAAGCTCAATCCAAAATTGGGGCAATGATATCCTCCGTTCTAGCATGAAGTGGAAAATGTATGTTATTTTTACAATATTTTTCATTGGACAAATAATTACCATTGAATGGTCAATACTTAAAAAGACAAAGTATACTATTCAACACAAAAAATATTCCCAAACCATCTGTGCGTTCATCCTATACAGTTCAGTTGTTAAGGCAACCTAACTCATCATTACGTATTTTGTTCGACAGAGACAGTCAACAACTTGACGTATATTTGTGTATACATGTTTACATATACCATACATCTATCTGTATAAGATAAGACGAATAATCTATACTATCTATAGCAACATTAACTTACGGCAAACCTGGTAGTGGATCTGGGGGTGGTGCGATTGGAGGTGGATAACGGCAAACAATGGTTATGATTTCATCGCCGTCCATTTCCAGACCCGGATGAAACCTCACGACTATGTTGTTGGTGAAAACACGTAGAGGATCCTAAAATTAGATACATGAGAAATTAGGGCACATGGCTAGTCTAGATTTAGATTTAAGCTGTTTATATTAAATTGTATCTTGAGGAATGTAAATATTGACAAATCGTATTTGAGGACAGTCCAGTTATTTCTGATGACTAAAGTCTCTTTAAATTTGGCTCCATATTCAGAAATAAGTTACAATATCGTGTAAGTGGTAGGTATAATTGATTACCGTGTTGGTGATTATGGATTTATTAAAAAAGTATTCCTTATAAAAGTTTTTGCTTTTAACATAAATTCCTTAATATTGTAGAAAACACTTGTTTCTGTAATTTTTACAGCAATACTTTTCCGAGTTTTATTAATACATATTGTGCTACAATGTAATTTTCCCTTTCCGTTGATAACTGTAAGGTCATATTGAGAAAAATTCTTTTCAATAATAATAATTAGTGTTGGGCGATTATGAATGATATAATCGAGATATATCCATTATACCCGAATAATCGATCATTCGATTATGGTTCAGAAATCATTCATTATTCCTTTCGACTACGCAGGAGCACACAAACGGATTACGATTCGAGATCTGTATTCGAAACTTCGAGGTTTCGAGTTTCGAAATAATTCACTCGTCGCTCGGATTCTGCCAAATAATCGTGGAAAATAATCGAAATCGTTAGTAAATTCCGAATGATCATTCGATTATTTTAAACGATTATTTGGATTCATTCGATTATTGAAATGTATCGATTATGCCCAACACTAATAACAATAATAGTAATAATAATAATGAAAATTCGCGGGGCTACGTTATACAATTAAAAGCAATGAGTGGGAGGGCCGGCGCGCGGCGTCCTACGGTTTTCCACATGGGCGCCGTTTGCTTGCCTTCCCCGTGAGGACCCCGGAGAGCGGGTGCAGACCCTGCGTCTGTAGTCGTTTGCTGGAGGAAAAAGAAATAATGATAATAATAATCATGATGAATATTTAAAGGATACATTTTGAACCACTTGGGCTAAGAGCGAAACAAAATAAAGGAATTAGCCAAATACAAACGATTCCAGCACATCAAGCATAGCATTTTGTTTGTGAAGTTTTTTGTTTTTCCTCATTACACTTGTCAAATTTATTAAAAACTATGGCACCAAATTCAAACTACTTTCTGCTATATAATAAAAATCAGTCTATAGATTTAATATTGAATTTTAAACAAATATTAAATGCTCTCACTTGTCTGGTTCCGCATCCTTTCAACGGCAACTCCAATTTGTAACTCAACGCTCCTTTTCCGGTAACCTTACAGGCTGAGTTCCTGTCAAAATCCGCGTACGCAATCCCGTAAAAATTGTCGTTGAATTTCAGTTCAACTTGCATAGATCCCGACGCACAATTCAGAGCCGCCTTCGTACGATTTAGGAAAATGACAGGACTCAGATCGTCTAACTGGGTTACTTTCCCGTCCAAGGTTGCTTGCTCCGGTAGTCCATCGCCGGCGTATTCGATATTGTTCGCTTGGTTCGCATAATTCGATTGGGAAGATACGGAGGCAGTTAAAACCGCGATAAAGAAAAGAAGATGTAGGTGCAGAGACATCTGAAAAATAAAAGAAAAAAAATATAGAAATGTGTATCGAGATAATTTATTTAGATAAATAAAACTATGGGGGTGAGATCAATTTTCTAGATTGAAGTACAATACCAGTATTTTGATCATAAACCTTCATAAACCTGTTACAAAAAGTTGTTAAAGTGAAGAGCAATGAATTTCTTTATGGTGTACAAAAGATCGTAAAAGACATCACTTTGCTAGAAAATTTTAGCAAAACCTTTGTTAGTGGAAACGCCACCCTTCTTGCCTATGATAACAACAAATTTGAATTACATTCTTAATCTAATGAGATATTTAATAATTAACTGTTTAAAAAACAAATCGTTACCATTTCTTTCAACACTTTATGCCCCGTAGCTTCGTTGTTTATCAATGGACCTAAACGAAATTTTATCAACATACAGTATCAATTCCGCTCTACATAATGGCATCAGTTAAATTAATTTTCATCCGTAGCTAATTGTTGTAATTAGCGCCTACTCCGTTTGGTAAACGTGTAAATACTTCGCTAAACACCGATCTCGCATTCGTCATAATATCTTTGCTTCCGCATTGGCCATTAACATCTCGCGACCCCATTGGATCCTGTAAAATACATAAATAGAGGCGTTCTGACGCCAGGGATTATTATTAAGAATTATAGTCACGAGTACGAAGTTACAAATTAGTTGGCAGAAGTTTTAGTGCGGCCATAAGTGGCCAAATGTGTTAGAAACCTGGTTTCCTCTGGAGTACCAGAATTTGTCGTCTGACATAGCCCTACTGGGGGATATATGGTTTCCGAGGTCCTGTTTTCCCGACGACTTTTTGGTTTGAGTCTACATTTGTCGTATCGAGTCGTATGGAATATTGCACAAGTTGCGGATTTTAAGCCTGGGTTTCTCCACCTGGATCGTGTCTGCCCGCTGTTTGCCAAGCACTGTTTCCTCGATCTGGGAGCCCGGCGCCCGTCCTTTCAAATTCGCCGCCGCTAGAACACCTGTACCACCGTGTCTTGTTGACAAACCTCCTCCCTCTGCGTGTCTCAACGAACCCAGTTTTTTATGTAAGTTAATTTAAGATATTTATGTAACCCGAAGAATTATAATTAACACCGTTATTTTGATTCAGCTATTTGGTGCATTTAAGGGTCATTCTTTTGGTTAATTACAATTCGTATTTAAGATTTAAGAATTGTGCTTCACACCATTACTACTGCCCATTCTAGAAAAGTTTCTAGAATGAGCAGTAATAATGGCGTGAATGAATTAAATCTACAAGTGTAGGTTTGATTATTAACTTTGTTGTTTAAATTAAAATTAGCATTTGTTTATTTCTTTGGCGCATCCATTCATCTTTTTGTAAAATTGTCAATATTCTAGAAAAGCTCTTGAAAAGTGCTCTCTCTCTAAATATACGGTTTGTTCAAATATTTGATAACTTATTTTGCTACATGTTTTGAATTTCTTTCGTACAATCCTTTCTTGCTATCCCCTGAAAACTCTGGATGGTTTCCATGGGAAATCAACAACAAGCGAAACGACGAAGCAAAATATATTTATCATCCAGTCGCGTCCCAGGAACATCGTAATTTTACCCGAGAATTTTATACCGGGTCGTCGTCTCGGTGAAGAAACATACAAAGAACGTTCACGACTTCAGTAACAAAAATAAATAAATTTTAAATGCCGTTGTATTATTAAACTCCTTGGATCCTCTCCTTCTAACATCTACATTTAAATAGCAAAGCTATATAATTTTAATTAATTTTGTTAATATGTAAAACTTATCTGTGTTAATTGACCTTTTTTTTGTACAATAAATCTTATTGTAAAGTTACGGTTTTGTATTTGTCTCATGCTTGCTAGTCATAAATAAGTTATAGATCCAAAATTCTTTCTTCCTTTTTTTTAACTGTAACACAGTTCCTAAGAAAATTTCTGAATATTTAGGATTACAAGACTGTATAGAATTAGACGGAGTGGAGTAATGATGGTTGTTGATGCGGGTGGTGATATTTTAACTTGGAAACGTGCAGGGGGATGGAAATCAACAACAATTGCAGAGAGCTACGTGGATGACTCAATTAATAACAAGATTCATTTTTTTGATTCGAGGTTGGCAATACTCATGTTTGTAAATCTGGTTTCTGGTTAGCTTCAGCTATAACTTCATAGTCTACTTGACAAGTTGTTTGTATAATTTTATTGTGAGAAATTTACGTGTGTTACTGACATTTTATAGAATAAAATCAACTGTGCTGCGATTTACTCCGAGTTAGTCAGACTAAATTCAATTTATTCTTTTTTATGTGCGGACAAAGTTACCTCAATTGGTGGGAAACTTTGTTTAGTTTTTAAAAATAAAAAAATATATCATAGGTAGTTCCTATGGTCAAAAATGTTAAGAGATGAATAAATAAGACTCCTAAAATGATATCAATCTTATAAGGAACATAAAATTTATAAGAGCAGTCATAATGTTTAGAAAAATCTTCCAAAACAGGGCAAAGTATCTCCATTCTACGGTAGCAGTGCAGTTCATGATTCAATAGACTAACTTCCACATTACAAACGGATGTTTGAATGTCATAATCGACCTTACATTTTTGCTGGCCTTACAAAGTAACTGTATGTCTACAATGCATTTGACAATACACTTCAAGAAATAAGAGAATATCAGTATAACAAATCATTCAAAATTGAGGAGATTTCTCCGAAACAAAAGATTCTTCGATTTCTTTGACAGTTTTTATTTATACACCTAAGTAAATTTAAACCGACATGGGAGTAATACGTAGGTGTAGGGACTCGATTATCTAAAGTGCATGGCGCTTTTAAAATCAACTTCAAGCAACGATAATAAATTATAGCAAGAATAGACGGGTTAAGATAGCACATATGGGCAGAAGAATACCATAGAAAAGAACGGAACAAAAATATCGGCGTTAAGATTTACAACGGAACCAGTAAGCGAACGCAACAAATCACCGTAAGGACTGACGAAGGCCGCGGCTGTCTTGTTATTGGAGAAAACACAGGGTGATCTTACAGTACGAATAATAACTAGGCGCATAAGGGATTCAATCTCACAAATGGAATTTCTATAATTATGTATCCCAGTTACAAGGAAAGCAAACAATATTACCCATTTGATAAATGATATCTTCTTTTATGACCAGTTTATGGCGCTTTGACTAAGTTAAATGAGTGAAGTGATGTCGATTGAAAATTAAAGATGGAATACTTCTACGGAAATTGGCAAAGAGCATATAGCGTTGAATGAAATACAGCCCCTGGCCATCGAATTAGGACCACTATTATGATTTTGGGGTAAAACTAAAAAAAAAACAGTTAGTAATGTTGGCAATATTATTATTTAATTACATATAACATGCAAGTAGGTATAACTTGAACATATATTTACTAATATTTCCTTGTTCCTCCTCTGCGTCTTATTATTTCCTCGATCCTTTTTAGCATACTGCCAAGGAAGCTTTTTATTGTTTTTTTAAATTTCGTCGCTATTATGCCATACTTCTTCAATATATTGTTGCAATTCCTCCTTTGTAATTGAGTTTCATGTACTTACGATGTTTTTCAAGACATTCCACACATTTTTAATTGGCTTTATGTCTGGTGGATTACCCGGTCAAGGTAGTACACGCGATTTTTAGATTCAAGGTATCCCATTTCACTCTTTGCCTTATGACACGGTGCATTGTCTTGCGTGAAGGTATATAGGTCCTTGAGTCGGATCCAATGAATCAATATAAGGTATTAAATGGTTTAGTAAAACTTTTTTATATTGTTTTTGCTCCATTGTTCCGTTAACGAAATATAGTGGTACCGGTCCGTATGTCGTAATACACGACCAAACCATTAGATATGAGGGGTGTTTAATAGATTTGATCGTACATACTTCTTTATAACGCTCTGAAGAACGTCGTCGAACAAATTGGCTTCTCTCCGTTAGTACTTCTAACCGTGATTCGTCGCTATAAATAATCTAGGAAAAAGTAAAAAAATTGACCAAAAATACAGATGATAAATCAAATTTACCTTTCCCCAATCTTCAACTGTATTCTTTAACCCATTGAAATCGTGTCACTTTTATTTTAGATGTTAATCTTGGCTTCTTCGCCGGAAGTCTGCATTTCAAGACTGTTACATGAAGACGTTCACGGACTGTTCGGGCTGATATTTGTATACCTTCTTCACTAAGAATTTTATTAATACCTTTAGTGGATAAAAAACGATGTTCTGTAGCCACTTTTACTATACGACGATCATCTCTTACAATAGTTTTGTACTAGGAATATTCTCCTTAATTAATTTCGCGATTCTCTGAACAATTTGATGTGATACACCCTCTTTTTGTGCAACTTCACGTTCAGAGAACTCTCCGGTCTCTAAAAGAGCAGAAATTCGTGCTTTTCTTTCTGTGGTTATATCCCTTTTCTTTCCCATTATGATAATAATTGACCGCGAAAATAGACGCACACAAATAAAATTAAAACACTTTGAAGTATAAGTTCTTTGGAAAATCTATAAAAATACTGTTTTTATTTATATTTGTAATGATGCTAACGAACTAATGAACGACACAATTCTAATTAAACATAATTATTGTACGTTCGAATGGCAAGAGGCGAGATTTATAGCAGGTGGATAATCGGTTTATTGCACCCCTAAGCATTATCTGTGGCAAACGGTATTACTCAATCAATAATTATGCTTTTATAGGTTTTCGAAATTAAAATTATATTTAATCAATATTCTTATAAATTTTATATTTCTCAAGTGGTCCTATTTTCATGCCCAATGACTGTAATTCCAGCGGAAGAATCTTGTACTTTTTGTGGTGTTTGGATGTTGATTGTTTGGAAAGAAGATGAAGAGAGCCTGAAGATGTGAGAAGCAAACTCAGGAGAAAAGCAGTGAAAGTCAACATTGACAAAATAAAAGTAATAAGGCAAGAAAAGCCTGTTATAAACTAATTGTAAGTAGAAGCACAGATATGTGGAAATATTGATAAATTGAGATAAAAATACAGAAGTATACTTTAAGAAGAAAGTAAACAGCAAAACCGATACAACATTGTTCAAAACAGTATTCAAAGTAATATTAACACTTAAAGTGCCGTTGTAGGTCGCAATCCATCAATTCTAAACATTCTAATTTGTCTTACTGGATGTGGTGGGTCAGCGTTTAGCATCAGAGCTGGTTTCGTTTAACACGTTTGCTGCCCATGACGCTTATAAGCGTTCAGCTGTATTATGCGCATGTGATCCCCGCTTATAAGCGTTTCTTGAAATTTTACCAGAAAAGCAACTTTATTTCAGCTACTTTTTATATATCTACCTTGCAAATATCGTTTTGCTATAAAAAAAAAGGCATCGGCACTGGGGATGCTTGCGCAAATTTTATGGGCAGCGAACGTGTTAATTGTGTGTAATTCAATAATCTATCAGATGAATGCAAACTATACGGAGATGGTTTTTTAAACATTTTATCAACATTGTAGGTTAGTTGGCCTACAGGTGGTGCACATATGCAGCCCACTAGGATCTGTTAATTTCGTTTTTCTTTTGATCATTGAAAATACAGAAATTCTTGTAAGGAAACATTTATTTTTGACATTGTAGACGAGTTCAAATATTAAAGTATTTTCTATGGAAGCATTTTGCCTTTACATGGAAACCAGGATGTAAAATACATGCCATTGATATCCTTTTTGAGAACAATCTAAAGTATATCTTTGAACCACTCTATCGAAGAAGGTATTAGCTAATTTATCGGAACTTAGATGATGTAGAGAGGTTTTTCTAGGGAAAAAAGGTAAAACAAACAACATTTTTGGTAGACATTTTATAACCTAGAGGTTTTGATAGCAATAGGTGCGGTAATAATAACGGCTCGGTGGTCTAGTGGTAAGAGGGCCAGCGCTTGACTGGGCAAAGCTAGACGCTGTGTGTTCGAGTCTCGCTAAGATTAAAATTTTCATAGTGGGTCCGGTACACTCCCTAGTCACCATTCGCAGTTGGGGGGCAATTAACTCCGCTTCACCCTTTACGGCGAGGGAGGTGATAGTAACAAAGCCATGGAACACTTTACACACTCAAGGCTCCTGAGGTATTATGACAAGCTTTAAAAAAGCTTATACACCCCGTTGGGCCGTACCACACCACAAAAAAAGATCAAAACAGTAATTCATCTTTTGCCTTTTAATATATTACTAAACAATAATCTAAATAAAACTAATAAGTTCTTTGCAAAGGTATGGAAATTAGTTCAAACTCGTCTGCTACAATGCTTTCATTACTTAACAATAAATAATACATTGTCTAAAAATAAATCTATTAACTTAGGCGGTAGTGGTTATTTTTTTTTCTCCACCTTTCTTAGTCACACACACTAGCAAAAGGTAGTCAAAGCTAAATAACAAGTCACAGCGACCGTTCTTTTTTGCTTATCCAAAACCGCATAATTACCGCAGTTATTAATAACAGTACTTTCCTCAGTAGGTTACGTCAGTAACCCGCCGTTGTCTGCTTGCTCATCTCACGGGTCCGGCGGCAGCCCGACGAAAATTAATTCTAACAGTATCCAATCGGTCCGGGGGCCGCTTTCAAGCCATAAGGCATTAGTGCGGATAGATTATGGACCGGATCGATATGTGCGTTAAGGACGCTTAATTACGATTATTTTTAGACGATTAACTCTCCGAGTCTCATCTTTAGACGAAGAGGATACATATATTAGTAAACGAAGCCGTTTTATTTACAAGCTAATATTGATACCATGACTAACAAGTTATTGATTAATCAATTGGAAAGAAGAGCGAGTTATTTGCGTATTAATGTTTGCAGATTCTTTCAAATGTATATAAATTAAGAAGTTTTACGGTGTACAAAAAAAAATGTTTTTTCATATTTTAATAAAAGACGTTGGAGTTCAAAAAACTTCTAGCTTACCACATATTCGAGAAATCTATTGTCTCACTGTATACACATTTTATGGCAGGATGCTTAAGCATCTCTAGTGTCCTGCAATACAACTTTGGTTCAAAAATGTACAGTCGATCAAAATACTAATGTCTTCCACGTTCGATAACTATTATTACGTAAAAAATATATGAAAAGTCGGTGTTATTGGCGCCATGTAGTATGACGTTCAGCCAAGTCCGGCAAGCTGGCAACATCTAAGCCGTTCTGATTTCTTTTTCGGTTTCTGGTGAGGTTTCTTTTTTTTATTACACATAGGTGCAACTTTAAAAAGAAAATTGCCAATGCATTAGTGACGTAGTAGGCAACCAGTTATATGTTTACGATTCCACGAACCTGAAACCATGGCCTTCTAGCAAAACCCAGCGCTGTCAGCGCTATTACTTTCGTAACAGATCTATTTTAATGCAAATAAAATAACGATTTTGCAAATTCCCCACTTTTACTTCAAGGGATCTACTATAATTTATCTTTTTTGTACGGAAAAATTAACTTTCCGGCATACAAGAACCTTTTTAAATATATTACGAAACTATTCAAATTTATTACGAAAGTATAGTGGAATCTGGTACGGAAATTATATTTATATTGGAGACATGGAGCAAAACAAAGATATGAAGAGTTTATTAATAACATAACCATTAATAAAGAAAGTGCAAAATTTCAGCTTTGAATAAAGAAAGTATTTTATTCTACCCATTAATTAAGACAAACGAAGCAAGGTACAAAGGTGAAATCTAATTTCACAGCAAGTTTTCAAAGTGTCCTGATGGAATGATGTCCCGTAACAGATCCAGAAATTTTGCTGCGGTATAATTACCGTCAATTAAAAATGAGTCTATCACTTATTATTCTAATGTAAACATTGACTTTTTGGGAATATTGTGTTCAGGTCAGGTTTTGAGCATAAGAATTTGTACGGAACCAACAACTAATGGATAAATGAAAATGAAAGTTAGTATTTTTCGATGGATAAATGTAAGATACAAGCCGAAAGTCCTGAAAGTTGACCCCACCATTTACGGTAAATGTATTCATCATAGCTACATCAATAAAAAGTATTTTATTCAAAATTTCTAGGTTGTTATTTGACATATTAAACATTGTTTCGCAAAAATCTCTTCTTTTTACTTTATCTTCCTCGGAAAGCTCTTGATAATTTGATATTTTGTATGACTTATAATTGAATTCTTTCGGGATTTTGTACAACGAACTATACAATATTTCAAAATGTCTGGCTTTTCTACATTTTCTACATAACATAAAATATTCAGTTTCATGTGTTCTGTTAAAACGTGACTGGTTATATTTCTTTTTTTGTAGGAACTTAGGATACAAGAATTTGCCTTGAATTTGTTTAAAATATTGCGAATATTTTTCGTATAAGGTGAGGATTATTCTTCTGGTACCAGGTGATTATTGACACCTTTTCATCTTTATTGTACCTGGTCATGATTTCAATAATTTTTGCTATTATTCAATAAAATTGGTTTAATTTAAGATTGGAGTATGAATAAAAACTCAGAATAAATTAATAAAGAAATATTTGTCATAAAAAAATTATTTTCTCCCTCCATACCAACCTGATTATTTAAAAAACAATAAGTTATAGGTAAATCGGTTACGGGGCATTGACAATGTTCCTTTTAAAATTACACATAGGAAAAATGTATGTGTAATAAAGAAAAAAGAACCTAATAGAGCCTCTGGCCCTCTCTTCTTGTCCCCGGCGTTTTGTAAGATAGATCTGTCTCCAGCCAACGATAATTCAGGAGAAACAATAATATTCCCCGTCTTGGCCCTATTTTCTGCAGGTCCTAAATGTTCGTTTTTAATGTTACTTCTTCCTACAAACAAGGAGAAAATATCTTTTTTGTCTATTAAATATCACTTGGTACAAGTTGTCAAGTCCGGTAGGAAATATTCATATTTTACGGTTATCGATACTTACTATTGTCAAACCGTTAGAAGTTAGATCGCAAACAAAAATGTTAAAATTGCAACAATATAAAATATTGTCTACATGGGACGTGTATCGTAAGAGGCCGTGTTTTATATTTAACAAATACTATTGGGAACAAAAGAGCGAAGAGATGCAAATACAATCTGTCCTTTTTAGTTCGAGTCACCTTTGAGAGAAGACGTATTTGGCTAAGTGATTAATTTTCAAAGCAAATTCAAGTATTGTAGTGTTTGAGATACGCTAGTTGAAAAGGGAAGACATTAGTTTCTTGTGACACCGGGCATTTGTCTGCTTTAAGTGGCTCTAAAATGTAAAAAACATATGAACACATGATTTTTCAGTATGGCAGTTATGTTTTATTCAAATGTTGGACGTAAAGAAGGATAAAACGTCGATAGTATTTATTAAAATTTATACTGCATGCATTACATTCTCTTCGTAAGCAATTTTCTCTTGTTAACTAATTTTTTGACTAATTTTTAAGATGTCGGCATTGAATGAGAATACAGTTAATGCTTAAAAGCTTAAAAATAGAAGATTTTGAGCACACACCGGTTGTGAACGGTGATTCAAAATTATAGACGAGTGAGTCTAAAGATGTTGTAAAATTTAATTAATTCACACGATGTGTTTTATGGATTCATATAGAATTAATCTCACAAAAGAAGTTGGTGTCTACTAAAAGATTTAAGTCTATTAGAAATGTAGGTAGTGCGGTTTCAATTGCTTTTTTTTTTCTTATAAACAAACATCTATTATTCGGTTATGAATAGAAATAGGAGAACATTTCTATTTACGCTTGTAAGTAGTGAATGAAATAATGCTTAATGTGAGAAGAAAAATTGGGATAAGTGTAGATAGTGTTCTTCTAATTCTAGTATATTAAAATATGAAATATCCATTACTTTGCGTAATCATGTGGTTTAATGTGAGGTTGACGACTAAAATTTAAAAAAGAGTTAACTCTTCAATTTCAACGAATATTTCGCTTTATTTTAAAGCTTTATCAGGATCATAAATGAGTTAAAAGTAGATAGCCAAACTTCCGAATTTGGGACAGATGTCAATACAACGTATTCCATGCTAAGTTGATGAATAAATCAAAATTTTGGTAGTCATCCCGATATTAAACCACGCGTTCGTTCTTAACAACTCCTTGGCGCTTTAATATCAGGGATATCCATAAGTAATAAATTATTTTCTGACACTACGTTGTGTTTTGTCTTGTTTCAACAGGGAAAGCATTAAAACACTTTTTGTGAGTTTCGTACCTAACCTAAACTGTAATCATAATATTGCATGATTAAAAAAACATTTTTTATTGCTGTGTTTAAAATGATAGATTTTCAATCATCCGAAGAGCATATTTGTTATTGTATGATGTTTAATTTTCATGCCGGAATGAATGTAACAGTTGTAACTAAGAATATTCGTGATGTTTTAAAAGTAAATAAATGTCAACGTTGATTCAGACAATTTGCATCAGATGATTTTGATCTCTCTGATAGACCCCGTAGTGGAAGGACATCTCAACGAAATTGGTAAGGTCTCCAGACAAGGTAAATGGGTTCCACACCAACTGTCGAACGAGAACAACGTCGCACAATCTGCAGTTCACTGTTAACTAGACTAAGAAATGATGGAGATGAAAAGTGGATTCTTTATTCCAATCCATATCGCTCCAGACAATGGCTCTCTGTAAATCAACCACCACACGCACAAGCACAGTTCCAATACCCCAAGGCTCGTTAACGCTGAAAAGAGCCCTACCGTGCATTTGGTGGGATTCCAACGGCGTAATTTTTTATTAAATTTTACAACCAGGTGAAGCGATTACTGCTGACGTTTATTGTCGACAACTGCAAAGATTAAATGTTGAATTGTTCAAAAAGAGACCTGCTCTGGTTAACAGAAAGACCATGTTGCTTCAACATGATAATGCAAAACCTCACGCAGCAAGAGTGACTCAAGAAAAAATCAGGCAGTTCGATTGGGAAGTCTTATCTCACTCCCCGTATTCACCAGATATCGCGCCATCCGATTATCATTTATTCAAATCCCTAGATCATACACTAAGAAATAAAAATTTTCGATCAATTGATGATGTTCGAATTGAACACTATTTTCCATCCCAGCCAGCGCAGTTCTACAAAAGCGGAATTGAAAATTTGCAGAAAAGATGGCAAAGTGTCTTAGATAAGGATGGCGATTATATCTTAGATTGAAAACTTAAAATTTGTATCGTATTGTAAAATAATTGATTGCTTATGGGTACCCTTGATATTTATTACCAGGTTTTGATCACATCAACTGGTAACACCCTATATTAGTCTATTTGAACTCGCTGTTAGAATTTAAGAATACCTTATCAAGAAATATGCTTCAAAAATCTTAATCTGCCACCCCTTCAATATTGACATAATTTACGTATATCTATAATATTCTACAAGAATTATAACACCCACACTTAAACGATTTAACATCAATATCATCTTTCGCTTTATCGTAATACAATACAATATTTTTATATCTCTGACATTTACGTTCTAAAAAAAAAGAAGAACGAATGCTTAAAATATTCCGTGGGTATTTTAAAACCACCGGCGAAATCGAAAGCGTTATTTCACCTCCACTGAACTGAATTGAGGTCATCCATCTTGCCCGGTAACAACTTTCATTTTCTTACTGCACATGGACACCATGGTTAATACATTTATTTGTCGATATCCAGCCGCTAAAAATAAAAGTACAATGTGACGAAAAAAATGCGAACGGGTTCATTTCCATCAAATTTAAAACATTCTCATAATATAACACCAGTTAGAACAGAAGAAATACAAATAACTGTACTGGCTTATGTTGGATTGCATCCACATATTTCAGTTACAACTGTGGCAGAAGATATGGGAATAAGTAGATTAACAATACAGAGGATACTAAAGTTTCACAAATATTATCCTTCTAAAATTCAGTTGCTACAAGCATTATGGCCTACAGATTTTGAACGGAGACTAAGATGATTCATTGCTATAATGCAAGCAATGTTAAACGATGATTTCACGGTTACCGATAAGATTTTGTGGACTGACGAAGCACGATTTCATAACAATGGGATGGTAAATCGCCATAACTGTCATTACTGGGCTCCAGAAAATCCTCATTGGATGTGTGAAACTCATTTTCAGGTAATATTGGGTGTCAACGTTTGGTGCAGATTATTTAATGGACGTACCATTGGTCCATACATCTTTGGCGGGGAAACGTTATTTACATTTTTTTCCCGAGTTAATGGAAGATATTCCATTAGCAGAGCGCAATAATTTGAGGTAGCAACAGGATGGCACTCCGCCTCATAACTCGCAGTTGGTTGTAGAGTATTTAAATAACATATATCCCAATAGATGGATTGGTACTAACGATCTTATTCAATGGCCAGCTCGCTATGTTCTGCAACTTCCAGGGAATTAATTGGTCGACTTGAAGTGTGTGTTGCGTCGAATGGTGGTCATTTTGAACAATATCTGTAAGCGATTAGTTTTATGAATTATTAATGTATTTAATGTTTATTTAACTTTTTGGAACATTTTCTTGATTATTTATTATTGATATGATCATTCTGTAGTAAATATTTGAATGCAATCTCCGTTCATACCATTGTATTCCAAAGTCTCCGTACCTCAGTCTTAAAGTTAAAAAGATGAAGGGTGCAATTTAAAAGAATTGGTTTGGGGGAGGTTTCTTAGAGAGTGGTTTACTAGAGGTAGTTTTAAAACATATATCTTTTGGGATTCTGCAAACCATTTTCGACGATCCCTGTTCGATCTTATACCTCTACAAATAAGGAAGATATCGCTTGTAACATTGAATCTGGGACACCCGGTATAATGTTTCTTTTTAACAAAATAAACGTTTTTCTATTACACTTACGTCTAATATATTCCAATACAGAGAGATCCAGAAAGATTGTCATGGTGGAAAACTTTGTTCCGCGATGTTTAACACAAAATTAGATTCTAATTAGTGAAGTGAAGTTAGCCTTATAGGGAACTTACTGAAATGCTTGTTTTATTATGACAGATTTGTACAAATTCGTCCACAGTTGCCCGCTACTTGTTTCAATAAATCCGAAAAGTTCATTTAAAAATAGTTTTATTAATGCTATTTAGGAAAAGATAGAAAATATAATTTACCAAGTTATTCTTAAAGATTTGATTTTCAAAATTAATGTGCATTTTCCAATTTTCATTCTTTCACGCTTATTTTTTTTATGCGAATTCTACATAAAAACAAAGCAGTGACTTTATAGTAATCTACTTAAGAACGACCCCGATATTGTTGAAGAGATCAACGTTATTTACTGTTAAAATTGCAAAAACTATATTTTATGTATGTAATAAATGTAGTATTTACTAATTTTATATATTATTGTTAATAATAATAATAATAATAATAATAATATTTATTAATTCCGAGCACTACATACAATAGATAGGAATAAGTCAGAAGTTTAAGTAAATAAACAATATAAATATACATATAACCCTTAACTAGCAAACGCCAGTGTACACAATAATGTATTAGGGAAGTGATGAGGGAGACAGAGTACACAGTATTCTGACATTTACCAGTCTATTTAAGAGAAGTCAAAAATTCGTTTATATTATAGAAGACATCAGAAGTGAGTAATTTTTTCAGCCTCAATTTAAATTCATTATTCGGAACAATAGTCTTAAGTTCAGGTGGGAGTAAATTATATATTCGACTACCAGCATATATAGGAGATTTCTTGAATGCCTCGCGATTATGTCTGCTTAAGGATAAATCATTTTTGGATCGTGTATCATAATTATGATAATCGCAGTTAAGTATGTAGTTATGTCTGTTAGCATGTGTATGAGTTAATAACTTTAATAGATAAATAGAGCAGACAGTGAGGATTTTATTCGTTTTAAAGGTTTCGCGGCAGGAGCAAGGAAGAGAAAAGATCAAACGCAGTATTCTTTTCTGACAAATAAATATACGATTCCAATGGGTAACTTGTCCCCAGATAACGATATTATATGCAATTGCCGAGTATACAAACGTATAGTAAACATTCAACAGTGTATTAGTATCTGCATTATTTTTAAGTGAATTAATAACATTAAAGGATTTATTTAGTTTACTACATACCATATTAATATGGTCATCCCACTGTAAGTTGCTATCAATTTTTACGCCCAGGCAATCCACAACGGATTTCATCGAGATCGTATGGCCATTGTGCGAAAGGTTAAGAACTAAGGGCAATCCTCTCATACTTTTAAACTGTATACATGCAGTTTTAGAAAAATTGATTATTAAATTATTCCCTTTGCACCATTTTGAGAAATCATACAAAGTGGTAAGTGTCTTTAGCGTTAGCGTATTCTGGTCTTTCTCGGAAATCACGATGGACGTGTCGTCTGCATACATAGAAACTCGACCAAACGAAATATGTTCCGGCAGATCATTGACAAACAACAAAAAAATTAACGGCGCTAGTATACTACCCTGGGGAGTCCCGTAATTTAGGTTGAAGCTATTAGAGACAATATTATTAACCTTAACAGACATACTTCTGTTGTTTAGAAAGGAAATAATCCAATCATTAAGACTACCCCTAATACCCATCCTATGCAGCTTCGCAGAGACGAAGTTCCTATTGACCACATCGAATGCTCCGGTTAGATTGAACAGTAGTGCCAAAACGTATTAATTACTATCGATTTTTTCAGCGACATGCTGTATTAGTTCATTGCACGCGGTTTCAGTGGATCGACCCTCGCGGAAGCCGAATTGTCTATCGGTTAATATATTGTTTATATTCAAAAATGATATAATTTTTTTGTAAAAAATCTTTTCAAAAATTTTAGAGAATACGCTTAACATCGAGATGGGTCTATAATTCTCAATGCCCGTAGGATCTCCCTTCTTAAATATAGGAACAACAACAGCGGATTTTAAGATTTCTGGAAACTTACCCAGTCGAAATGGAGACATTGAATAAAGTTGACAGGGGCCGCGCGATAATTCCAGCAACCCTCTTGATGAAAGTAATAGAAACATCGTCTGGACCGGTGGACTTATTATTAGAAAATTCGATAATTACTCTAAATACCTCATCAACAGTCACTGGACTACAGTACATTGAGTTGCCAATACTCCGTTTACCCATCGTGCAGTTTTTAGATAATGATGATCCAAATTGATCAACTAGTTTACGTTCGGCAATGGTAGAGAGGTACTCACCAAAAGCATTCGCTATTTTCATGAACAGTAATAGACTGCCATCGACAGAATCTCCTGAGCCGTTTTTGTAGTGCTACCTTATAGCTGGTTAAACACTTCCAAGAATTTTCGTTGCATTGGTTGACCTTAGTGATCTAGTACTGAAATAGATACCTTTCGAATTTGATTCGTCTGAATATTTCCTTTCATACTTTTGACATATGATGATATTAGTGATCCTTTCGCGTCATATTCCTAGCCAATTTAGTTTTTAAGTTCCTCAAGTTTGTGCAGAAGTTCGCAGAAGTACAAGGTTACGCTTGTTTCCTGGTCATTCGATCAGTTGTTGTTGACTAGGAAAAGCAATGTATAACACCAATCAAAATTATGAAAAATGTTTCAAAAAGTCTTGATCGATATCTTGTCTAACATACTCATTGAAATTGAGTCAAACAGAAAAACAAATCATGAGATATTCTTTTCGTGAGCATCTATGTGAGCATCTCGGAAAAGTTACAACTAAGATTGTCCGTAGTCAAGCAGTCTGCAAAGTCGCAGTAGATCATTGACCAAGTGGTCAACAATCCCGGATCCAATTTAAACAATCGACGGAGTCCCGGCAAGATTCGTGACAAGTAGTCAAGCAAAGAAGAACTGGACATGGCTATTTTTCCTACTCCTGTGGTCTTTCAAAATGAGGACATAAAAAGTAAGAGTCAAAATGTCGTCAGTACTCTGTCGCCCGCAGAATCACTTCCCTATCAACATTTAAATCACCAACAAAATAACAAATCTAAAATAATCCAGAGCTCTGGTCAGTATTAAATCTAATAGCTTGACGAATGTTTTAAAGTCACCATTCGGCGGTCTGTATATGTTAATTAGACATAAAATATCCTTACAACTAATTGCTGAACACTCAAGAATGGTCTCAACAGATATATTAATAAAACATTGAATCGGTTTAAAGAGAGAACATATACTATTATGTACATATATTGCAGAACCACCATGTATACAATTTGATCGAGAATAATAACTGAGAAGATTAAATTCCTTAATATATGTATATGTTATTTATTATTACATATGTTATTGTTAGATGGCAGAACTTTGTTAATGCACCGTTTTTCGAGTACATTGAAGCTGTTTTTCCTTTTCTAGTTAATATACATACTATGCATATTTAAACGACATAAGTCGCTTAAAATTTTCTGTGACAGCCAAGTTGCGAGGTCAGACCTGGAGGCAACCTCTAGACTGGTAGCTGACTGCAGAAACAATCTTAGTATTCGAGATAGAAATAATAAAGTTGCTCTTATCTGAACACTAGAACACATGACATTGATAACAAGGAGATGACTGATGCCCTTGCTTGAACGGGAGCCCAGTACGCTTCACTGGCTCCAGAACCGTTGGTTGATATGTCTTTTAATAATGCCAAAACGCATGTTACCCACCGGGGCGAGCAAGAAGTTTTCCGAACTTGGAGTGACTGCATAGGTTTATCTCATGTAAGGGCATTTATGTTACCCAGCCGAGACATTGCCAAGAAGTTTATAGAACTTGACAGGAAGCTTGTCAGGAGCCATACTGAGTGGACATCCGGTGAGACTCAATGCAAAAGGGGTACCCTGGAACGGTACACGGACGGATCGAGAAGAGAAGGTGTTGGAACAGGTATAGGCATTAGTGGTCCTAACTACCACCTAAAAATGACTACAGGACTCCACACCAACATATATCAAGCAGAGATTTCTGTTTTAAACTTGTGCGCCATGAAGAACCTCGAGAAAAGGATACTAGGCGCAACTATAAATATATGCAGCGACAGTCAAGCAGTTCTAAAGGCCATTAAGGCCTACACATACGAATCTGCTCTGATACACGGATGTGTACACAATCTAAGGCAACTGGGACGCAATAATCACATTACTTTGCGGTGGATCCCAAGCCACCAACGGATAGAAAGAAATGAAAAGATAGATAAGTTGGCCAAAGAAGCAGCGAACATGCCTTTCATTGGTCCTACCCCCTTCTGTGGTCTCCAAAAAAGTCACATAAAACAAGCAATTAAGGCATGGGAGGACAATCAAAAGACCTCGTACTGGGAAAATGTTCCAGGATAAAAACGGGCGAAAGCACTCATATCAGGCTCGCCAAAGACAAAAATAGCGCTACCGTTCAGCAAAAGGGACTTTAGATTACTGGCAAGATTTCTGGCAGACCATGTAGTCCTAAAATATCACTTACTTAAACTAGGAAAAGCTGAAGATCAAATCTGTCATCTATGCCAAGAAGATCTGTAGACGGCAGAACACATCCTATGTAAATGTGTTGCCATTAGTCGCACACGACACCACCATTTCAGTAAGCCATTTCTTGCGCTTACTGAACTGAAGGAAGCAGATCCTAGAGTAGTACTAAGATTTATTAAAAGCCTCCAACTATTCTAACACACATATGTAAGGGCATTTTGTTACAGTAGATCTATTAAGGAAGTGATTAAAGGCATCTGCGCCATGGTCCGACTATAATAGTATAATAATATATAATATAATCCTGTAAGGTCACTAACTGCAATCCTTGCCCGCCATGCTCGACTAAGGAAATACCTACACCGAATGGGGTGTAAGAGGAAGAGTGCTGTCGGTATCTGTACGTAGTCTGCTACTGTCCTGGCATCTGCAGAATCAAATTTTCTCTGTTTAGTGGGGCTGTTGTAATGTCTGAGAATCTGAGAAAAACTTCGGTGGGTGAACTTTTGGAATTCGCTAGAAGGATAGAACTGCTCGGCGAACTTTAAAATATTATTGCCGGGTTACAATAGACCTTTTCAGTCGGTGTAGGTGAGTGGACTAATCTTCCCACTCGGCGCTACCATCGTAATTGTAAGTATGTACTACCAGAAGCAATTCTGAATCAAGGCTAAGTTCTAGCAAGATTAAAAACACTGCATCACTATTTCGATTTAAAATTTAATATCACCAAGAACGTACCAGAAGTCAATGATTGTAATTAGTTTAATTGGTTTTGTTTTGATTTAGGGAAATTAATTGATTAAATTTTACGGTCTGTCGGTTCTGGAGTGTCCCTAGATACTCTTTCGACAATTTCAATACAAAGTAACACCAAATATTACGTTTTGCAAGAATTAGATTTGAAAAGAGGAAACCAACCTCAAATTGCAACGTTTCGATATAAACCCTATGTTAATATTTTACATCCACGAACCCAGCGCATTTTTAAATTTCCAAACTTGACTCCCACTTCGTAATTAAAATTGAATTTAAGCACTAGAAACTTAGATTCACACGACGCTTGGGCAAACACAGTGATAATGCAAGAGTAGTTTTAACTAAACTTGACTCCTTTGTTCGCGATAGCGATTGTTTGAATACGGCCAATCAGGATGAACCTTTCGAATTACAATTTGATATTTAATTTCTATTAACCTTCGTTAATCTAAAAATAGAATAATGCATGCCATTCAGGGACGCAACTGAAAGACTCTCTGATACTCTATGACGACTTTTCACATTAGTGACAACCGTACAGCATTGACTTTTCCTGACGACAAATTCTTAACCAGAAATATATAATTTACGATACTATGACAGAGAGACGACTGAATTTATATTGTAAATTGTTGTAGGAAAATATCCCTTTAAAATTGAAGATTTAAGATATGAAGAAAATGGACAAAAAACATTACAACTGTAAGTCTACGCTGCGAATGCTTGATCACAACGCAGAATAAGTTAACCAGTTCACCAGAAAATGTTATCACAACAGCCTTATCACTATACACATTGCTGATCTATCGTGTTTTTGCCTAAATACGATAAAATGTGATTAAAGTTGTGGGAGATAGGGAAGACTAAACAAACGTGTCTTAAAATCCAGAGAAAAAACAAGTTAGATTTCATTACCTGTACATTCTTCGGATTCTATCAGAAACAAATCTAATAGGAAATTACTCAAGCAATTCAGAAATATTTCCTAAAGGAAGTGGTCAGTAAAAGTAGTTACACTGCCCGTATATCTCTACCAAAACTTCAACAAAAATCAGAAGCGGACATTAGTAGTATGTTTGCAAATTACTCTTTCAACTAGCATCTTCCATATCCTCATACAAAAATATTCCTTCCTATCAAGAATTTAATGCAACAGGTAATTATAATTCTCCGATTTATGAATCGTATCGCTTACGCTGCGGTGCGAAAGATTAAAATCTTCAACGAAAACCAAAGAAAAAAGAGACTCATCTCGATTTTAGAGCTTGACTGGCGACGCTTGAGGCTGCCGCTGGTTCGTTATACACACAAACCTACGTCAACGTGAAAAAAGGTCCTTGATGTTTTATGTTCGCAAGAAAATGAAATAGTTATGGTCGTTTAGACATCCCGTTAACCTTGGTTTGTCTTTCGCTATTCTCTAGCGTAAAATAGTCGATCGAGTGCATATATGAGACAACGCCAGACGCGTTCCTCTTCTGCCTTTTTTGTTCGCCGTATTAAAACGCAAGACAATGCCTCCTTTATGTTTGCCTTGCTTTACCGACATGTTGGTCGTAGATAATAAGACTTCTGCTAAAACGCTAAAGTGTCATAGGTGAAAATTTGCAAGCTGTAGATGGCAGAAATGATGTTAATATTCATAAAGGAAATGCATTTTTATTTATTTCAAACGAATTTTTAGCATTCGTCCATTACGATCTGGCACATGCTGTAGGTAGTATAGTTTCTTGACTAGTTGCCTTTTGGTGGTGAACATTAAACTCTACGGCGATATTCGGAGTGGCAACATGTCGATTTCTTAAGCAGAACACTCTTCCCTGTATATTGTTATTCTCAGCCTTCCGCTCCATCTTCCAAAGTTAATCAGTTTCTTCCATTCTTTTAACAATTTTCCGCGCGCGATATTCGAAAATGTTTATTTATTCAGTGCGATTCATTTTGAGGACGATGGTGTACATAAGGAATTATAGTTGATGCAATATCTTACACGTTAAAAATAGCGTATAGCATGTTCCTAACTGATACAAATTATTGATTTACAAAAACAATGCACGTAGGTTACGTGAACTCTTGAAGCATAAGTACGGTATCTTGGCATATGATGCTGAAAAGATTGTTTAGTAATTCGGAAAGATTTTTTTCTTCTTATAGCTCCATTTTTAAACCTAGCATACGTCTTTTCTTTGTTTTCTATTATGTTGTAGGATTATAATTGGGTACGTGAGCAAAAGTTGTTCCATTTCATCGGTAACATTTATATTAATCATTTCATCTCTTTTTCCCTCTAGGGTTAGTAAATCCAGTATTAATTCATCTTTCACGACGAAGGGTATGCCACAGATAAAAAATATATTAAAACTTGTTGGCACAAAGTTAAGAAAGCAGGAGAGGAACTTCTTTAATAGGTTAAATTCACTTTTGAAGCTGCTATGTTGTCTAGAGCAGAACGAACCCAGGAAATTCGGGCATGCGATAGTTTTGAGTATATTTGGCTATATTTTCCATCCACACCTTACGCGCCATTTTTTCACCCTGAATAGAATAATTGTTTAATTTTGATAATGTGCCGGGTAGCCAAATAAGAATGGCAGCTGGCTCAGAAACTAGTAATCACAGAGCTTTCGGGTAAAATCTTTTTTAATAAACATGGCCAAAAGCAAACACTGAAAATGATTTTGAAGTTTGTAAGATGACCAGAAGATGGCGTAACGGTCACGAGTAAGTATATAATTAAAGCTTTCATCGTGTTTTGTTTAACTAAGAGTTATCGAAAATATATGCATTTTATTCCTAATCCAATTCCCTTTCTTTTGCGTTGAACACATTTTGTCGCATCTTCTAAAGTAAAGTAATGGGGAGACCTCAATTGCTTTTTAAAATAAATGTTGGTTTCTCCAGTTAGACTTAGCCGATTTTAACCATCTTGGCCTTGTTTAAAAGAGCTTTATTTGATCTATCAAATGCAGTTTTGGTCTATTTGTTATGAATTGTACCCTCACCGTTAGACGGCGTTATCTGTCTTTATAACAAATTAAGCGGTTTTTCACAAAAATTTTAAATAGAGCGATATGTTTCTTTCCATGCGGAAAAAGTAGGGAATTAAAAACTCAAGACGTTGGTGAAAACCGTATCTCGATATCTTTTCTCTAACCGGAGATATTAACGAAAAAATATAAATATTTGTTGCATCTGGACGACCCGGTTTTGCCGATTGCCTAGTATTTTTTTAAATTTCTAAATATAACCATATTAGTAAAAATAAAAAAAATATACCCTATTTCAAAGGTAATTATTTATTTTAATGCCTCATCAATATACTCGATCTCATACTTCTAACGATTTCAACTTGAAATAAACAATAAAAATTTGATTAGCCCACCATGCGAATTTCGAAAAGCAATATTATTATTTAATTAACACTGTGATGCCCCTGATGACGTAAATGAATTATCAGTAACTTCCTAGATGTTCGAACTGTCTTCCATCATTTTCTATGCATGATTCTATTCTCTGTCAAGTGGACAAAACAACTGTCTCGACTTCTGGCTCTAAAATGCTTCAAATTACATTTTTTATTTGAAGAATCATGTCTTCTCTTGTAATGGACCTAGTAGCAAAGACGAGGTTCTTTATTCTTCCCTACAAACAAAAATCTAAGCAAGTTAAGTCCGGAGACCTAGCTGGCCATAGAAATACACTCCTTCAACCTATCCACCTGCTAGTTTAAGCATTACCTAAAAAGTCCTGAACACTTGCCGCAAAATGCGCCGGGCGCCATGCCCGGCTGAAAAAAGCATCTGATGGAGAATTGCCAGCGGCACATCTTCTAAAAGAAATGACAATACGTCTCTTAGAAAATTTAGGTAAACGTATCCAGTAAGGGCTTAATTAAATATAAAACATCCAATAATTTGTCTACCTAGAATTCCGCACCAAACGTATATGAACCAGTGACCTTGGTACTGGACTTCCTGCATCCAGTGTGGATTTGTTTATGATTAGTAATACATGCTATGGAGATTTACACATCCATCACTATTAAAGATGGTCTCGTCTGTCCACAAAATCCGCGATAGTATTTCTCGATCGTATGGTGTCGTCTGTCAATAAACTGCACTGCATATGTGTATACCCTGGAGGCGACAGTTGAATTTCTGATATATTCCAAATAAACCCCTATCGTGTCAAATGCTTCATTTGTAAGACGCATATTTTGATCATTAAAAAGGCGAAAAAAGAAAATTAAAAGCACTAACAAAACGGTCTAAACGAAGACATAAGCCTTTTAACGTTGTCACATAACATGTAATTTTTCCTTATTCTGCATCTTTTATTATTCAAAGCCTACTCATTTTTCAGAATTCCCTTACTAGGTTAGCCAAATTTTCATTGTTTATTTTAAGTTGAAATCGCTAAAACAACAAATATTTAGAAATTTCAATAAAAAAGCAGTAGGTCGGCAAAACCGTGTCGTCTAAGTGCAACAAATATTTACATTTTTTCGTTAATATCTCCGGTTAGAGAAAAGATATCGAGATGCGACATCTTGAATTTTTAATTCCCTACTTTTCCGCGTGAAAAGATACATATCGTTCTATTTACAATTTTTGCGAAAAGCCGCTTCATTTGTTATAAAGTCAGATAACGCCCTCTAGTGGTAAGGGTACAATTCATAAAAAGTAGACCGAAACTGCATTTCATAGATCAAATAAAGTTCTTTTAAACGAAGCCAAGATTGTTAAAATCGGCTAAGTCTCCCCACCACTTTACTTTAGAAGATACGACAAAATGTGTTGAATGCAAAAGAAAGGGAATTGGATTGGGAATAAAATGCATATATTTTCGATAACTCTTAATTAGACAAAACACGATGAAAACTTTAATTTTATATGGTACTTAGTTGTGACCGTTTCGCCATCTTCTGGTCATCTTACAAACTTCAAAATCATTTGCAGTGTTTTCTTTCGGCACGTTTAATAAAAGAGACTTTGCCCGAAAGTTCTGTGATTACTAGTTTCTGAGATATAGCCGGCTACCATTCATATTTGGCCACCCGGTACATACATTGTGTTTTATTTAAAGCTAACAAGTTAATGAGAACTTCCGTTTCAACTGGAAACAACAGGTGCATGAAAGTATTTTAGTTAGATAAATCTCATTAACATTTGTAACCACTAAATCAGCTGGTTTTCCCTATGTTTATCCCTCCATATATTGACAATTGTAATTTCTAGCAAGACATATGTACTTGTTATGTGTAGAATAACTAACCAATTTATGTGCACTTTAAACCACCTTTATCCAAAATACAATTCCTTTGATGAATCCCATTACACTTATCAACATCAAACCAATTTTGCACGTCAAACTATAACACTAATGAGAAATTTCAAGCGACTTTGGATAGAACATTTGGAAGGGAGGAACAGCTGATGGACATCTACGGTAATAACAACTCAGAGATATTAAACGTCTAAGAAAACATCAAGCGTCAAGGATCAGATGGAATCTTGCCATTAAGAAAGTCGTTGGAAGTACATGTTCTATTGTACGGGGAGGTATAGAAGGTTGAATTGGCCATAAAGAAAGAAAAGAAACTAAAAGGAAATTATATTCACTCGTAAATAAAATAGCAGTAACCTTCGTGTTTTGTCATATGAACTGTAAGCCGATTCGTTTTAGTAAATGCGTAAAGTATACACTCTCTGGCACTAAAATTGCTTCATATTTAGAACACATGGATATTTTGTTAACATTTTCAAGAAAACTTTCCAAGAATAAGGTTTTCAAATCCAGAGCACTATGTCGAGGCCTTCGTGGTCACTCTCTCATCAATTTTCAATGACGAATCGTGTAAAGGAATGCATTGAGTAGTCAAATTCTTTTTCCTGCTAATTCGTTTTATGTCACTTTTTATAGGATTTTGAACTATTTTCGAAAATTATAACAACTTTCTGTAACAAATTTCTAGGTGATGCATTTCCATTTGCAGACAGTGTATTCAAAAAATAAAAGAAAATAATTGACTAAGTACCAGCTATTGGCATAAGTACTAATTTATTTGTTTTTTAATCTATCGCCAAAATTCCATCTTGGCACGATAATCAACCTTTTACATTGTTAAATAATGTCTTAACAACCAGCAATTTAATAAGCAATTCCGTTGGCAGATATAACATCGAAATACCTACACAACCGCCCAAACGCTGGATAAAAAAATTGTCCCACCGATCTCTACATGCATGTACGAGTGTGCTTGCGTATTCTCAAGGATAGCAACTGTTACTTTCTTCGATATCCTGATTTCTCGCTTTGTGTTCTTTGAAGCTTGTGTTTGTGTGCGTAGGATTTATTTATATATAACTATTTTTGCTCTTGCATACACAGCTATATGTGTAAATGCCCAGTTTCGAATATACGTGTACGTTATATGTATTCGTGTGTGGGTATGTTCGTTGCGGTCGATTGACAAAGCTCAATCTTTTATTCAATTATCGCAACCTTGTATCTATCATTCATCGCACGATACGCGCTATTGCGTTTGGAAAAGTTCATAACTGTAATTGCCGTGTAAATTGCGAACAATAGATACATAATATAATATGCGTGATATGGTATGCATTTATTATCATTTTTATATAATTGCAAATCTAAGTTCGTTGGCTGGTGATTAAGCAATTAAGAGAGACATGATTAATAAAGCTATGATTGACACGCAAAGTATTCATTCTAGATGTTCACAATTCAATGATTTATCTTTTTATGTCTCATTGCTTTACAGTCTTTGATACATTTGAAAAACTGGAACACTATAGGATTGAGTTTTATTTTTATCTGTTTCTTTTTTATCGTTTCAGAGATCTCGTATTGTTACTGTGGATAACATGTAGAGCAGAAGTTGGATATCTAAGGATTGGTAATCCGCAAGGCTCTACCGTAGGACCTATTTTTTTGAATGAACATTTTTAATAAACCACAGTGCATATATACATACATACATCACAGTTAATTTGACAAGCTCGACCAAATCTCTTGGTGTACCATTAAGCGCACTCTTAAATTTGCATTCCCACATTGTGACGAACCGTTAACTATCCGCACTAATTTAAAGACTTCTAGGCTGAAAGAAAAGAGTATAAAATTATAACAATCATCTTTCCTAACAAATCTTAAAATTACCTTGCAATTTTATTCAATTTCTATTTTATAAGTTCAACTTTTAAACTCTAAATTCATTTTGGAAAACCCTATATATTATTTTTGAATACCAGTGTGTATTTTTCATTAATCAGACCGATTGAAGTTATGTAACGATATGCCTTATAGAATGTTTTACTTGTACGCGTCACGTACAAGGCCACAGTACGTCATAAGCAAAAACTGCAACGTCATGATCAAAAATTGTGTATACACCCTCCAGATTTACATTTTAGCAGATTCAGATGGCAAATCGGCGATGACGCTGACTACAACAAGCTAAGCATGGTCTAGGAAATATGCTTCGGACAGACGGATTTCTCGCCAGCAACCGAGGAATATTTTCTAAGTTCAGGAAGTATCCCTTGGGTAGTCGGATTCCTCGCCGGCAACCAAGGAATAGTTCAGTCATACTCGTAGCGACAGCCACCAGCTGTTCAGTAGATTCCGCCGCAAAGACTGCCGTTTAGATTATTCAAGTCCGTAATCCGCGCAATCACTTATTTTTTTTACTTGAAGAATCTAAGACCGAAAATGCGTTTTACTCGGAACAAGCAACTGACCGTTGCATATGATAAGTAGTTTAAGCAGACCTATACCATTACACTATCTGATATATTTTCTTGAGAAATTATCTTTTCTGTTAGTTAATGTAAATAGATACAATCGAAGTAGAATTTTATGTTATTTTGATTTAACTTGTATATTACGTTTGTTCTTTTCTAAAGTTATTTTGTCAAGGACGTTTGACCGCATTTGTAAATAAAACTTTGTAAATCTTACTGACCTCTTTTCATTCCGACACTGAATTCTGGACACCAAAAGCACCCCGGTTAACGATAAATCGACAATCTATGTAAAAATTTTTCAGTCAGTAGAGAGAATGTCCAAATGACCCTACGTTTCGTTACTGGTTCGGTGATTGAGATTTGGGTACTAGTATAAGTAGAGATTATTTTTTCATAAATGGGCTGTCAGCGCATTCTGGGATCTAATGCATAAATGAGCTTATAACCAGCACTTCAAAATCAATATTTAAATTTTATAATTCGTATATTTTACGTGCATTGTGATTTGTTCAACAATTTTTAAAAATGTTTACCTGGTGAGCTATTTGTTAAGGTTTATACAAAAAACAACTTGTAAAAAGCTTGTGTCCATGCACTTGTAGTTGTAACCTATGAACTTTTAGCATCAGCGTAATAAGAAGCAATACCAAAACTTTTCCTCCATTTGTTTAAAGATATACTATTTCTTCAACTGGTATGTCATTGTGTAATATATAGTCTTTTTATTTGAAATCTAATGTCCTTTTGTACTTCTAGAGTGGACACCAAGCAAATATTATATAAAATTTATTCACTCAGCTCCTCCACCAACGTCATCAATGTTACTCTTGCTTCCGTTTTATAGACTATACCTAGTGCTTGTGTCATTTCGTTAATTACTTGTACGATTACCACGTAAGAAAATTCTAAGCATTTCACCATCTCTAAATTAGTTTAATTTTAGTGAATACTTTGTGTGTAGAAAGTAGATCGGTACAAGTTGAAAAGTTAGTTACAAATACTATTTAATCTTACTATTTTAACCCAATCTTTACTATTTAAATCAAGTTTAAAACATAATTTCCCTCGCAGATATATTAAAGCCTATTCCAACTACATGAGATAGTAGGCTTTCTATATTTTGGTATTTCTACTCTCTAGAATGATTCCTTTATTTCATTTCCAGACTACAAATATTTCCGATACTTAACATGTCGAAAAAGTTTTGCAATAAGAAGTAACTGTATGCCTTTCATATTCCATTTCGGCTATCTATTCAGAAACGTAAAAAGTACTCGAAGTGAAACCGAACTACAAAAAAGAACTAACGTTCCTTTTCTGCCGATATAATCTTCAAGCAGTATAGAAGAGAGAGGAAATTAATTAAAATTATCAAGATTAAAGTTAATCCAGACGCAGATCCAATTATATTGTGCCAACATAATAAAACTTTCCCTGAAAAATATAGATTCTAATTAAGAATTAATTTACATAAGTCAATTTCAAGATTTCGTATCTTTTAAATCGCAGAAAGGCCTCTACTTTAGTAATTTTCCGCTTCTCGTCCAAAATAGTTATATTGTAAGCGAATTGGATAACTTCTTTGAAAGAAAAATATGTACGTAAGCTACAATACGCATACTATTACAAAATTCGTATTCTTTAATTAGATTATGCTAAGTTTAAGAAAACCAATTATTAAAGTATTTCTGGAAAATCGTTTCCATTCAAAATTTAAACTCGAATCAATTTCACAATCAACACCCTCTACCAACCTCGCAATGTTCTATAAAGGTGGTGAACACATGTTTCTCCAAGGAAACAGTTTGCGGGATCAATTGTTAAGTTCTATGGATGTTCCAAATGCAAGCTATAGAAGATGAAACATTAGGCCTTATTCCAATTTATATTAATTTGTGAGATATTGATTTAAACTGATCTTGATAACACAAGATAGACATTGTGGTTAAGATAATAGAGACTGCTGGTTGCTGAGAAGGCATGGTTCTAACTATATTTTGTCTCAAATTGAGGAAAAATGATTTAAATTCTTCTACATTGTTTCTTGGTTATTTGGCAGCTTGTAAGTTAAAAAAAAGCGAGTTCATTTCTGATCAAAGTCGTCGAATGGCGAGTAGAAAGGCAGGTCCCTCTAGTTTGATGCGTTCTCCGGCCAAGAAGACATTCTCGTGTCAGACATTTATTTCTGGATAAGATCAAGAAGTTTTCCTTTCTTAAACGAGACATAGGTGAACGAAGGATACATAAAAGAGAAAGTGTGCTTTTATTGGAGGTTATTAAACCAGCCTCAAAAATCCAAATGATGCCCGTGGAAATGAAGAGGGCTTATTATACTCCATATCGGTCAGGGCATAGGTTTCCTTGAAATATGGATCATTGCTGTTTGATGATAACAATGCCACTGACTATCATGAGGAGATGAATAGTGTTATCTTTGAGGAATGGTTTGAGAACATATTACGTAGGTTACATCACAAATCTGTAGTTGTGATGGACAACGCATCATACCATTCACGAAAAGGAAGAAAAGATTCCAATCCCCTAGCTGGAAAAAGTGTGACGTTCAGAAATAGCTACGATCAAAAAATATTTCTTTCAGTATGGATATGATTCATTCCCAATTGCTGCACTTAGTACACTTTAACAAAAATAGATTTACTAGTTATGTTGTCGATGAAATGGCAACGAAAGTAGAAAAAAATTTTTAAGGCTATCACTATACCATTGTGAATTAAGTTGGTACCTAAAGTAAGAATTAAAAGTGTATTATAAATAAAATTAGAGATATAATGGAGTATTTGGTAGAATATATGATATAATGTACAGAGTGCAGTAACTGAGTGCATGTGGTTTTATAGTCGAGAGATTCGAGTATGTAATCCTGTTTATCATCATACTTTTTTTTTAATTTGCAAATGAAATATAAAATGAATATTGAATTTTCACCCTGTTTTTACTTTTTTGCAATGAATAATACTAGTAAAATGAACAAAATTGTCGCATGAATATTTAAAGTAACCTCTTCTAACGTAATGCTATGTATATGACATGCGCAGAAATCCATGGTGTATAAGCAGTACTGCGCAATGAGTTGTTTTGCGTATGTTATGTACCAACCTGGTACATTCTATTTAATGCTGACTATAGAGAACCTCTCTATAGTCAGCATTAAAGACTGTTTCCAGTATGACTTATATTGAAGCAGTCTTAAAGTCCACAGTAGTTCTTTTTCCTTCAGAGAGTATCCCAGCCAATTCTTCCACAGAATAATGCGCAACCACACATATCCTGAGATCTTTAAGCTTTCTTGAAGAAATGTTGTATCAATAATCTTTCAAGATACTATTGAGTAGCTCTAAATTCTTACGTACAAATATTTTGTAAAAGTACTACTATATACAGATTTATATTGAATAAATCTGTAAAATTTGATTCGTTTATTTTCATTTCTTCTGGGTGCTGCAATTTCAATGAACAGTAGCGTAGTTTGAGTTTTCATATTGTTTCAGTTTAACATACACTTCTACTTCATTCATATCAATGCATTTATTATTAATTACTTTTTTATTATAATACACCATACTCATTAACATTTAATATAAAACTAGACGTTATTTAAACATCGATTTGTCCCACCCGCTTTTCAATTTGCCGCAGTAATGCATATTTCATTACTTCATAAATGCTTTCGACGACTCGACTCTACAACTAAAGCCATTAAAATACTTAAGAACTGTGGAAGGACTAAGAGCATATATTGCAGTACAAGTACTATATTAAGAAAATCTATCAATCGATATATTCTGACACAAGGAAAAATTTCTCGAATTCTATTTCTATTCTTTTTTTCTAAGCCTTCATCACTTCAGAACACAATCACCGAGTTCCGATGAGGTCCTAATGGAATTACCACTCTTGCCGAAATGGAGATAATTTTAATTCTTATTATTATGATTTACTGTTGTCTGAATCTTTTTTTCTCCTTTTTTCTATTCTTATAATAGATAGTATTTTATAGAGCAAATATTGATACAAGTCCAAAAGGAAGTTGAAATGTGAAAGTACTTTTAGTAAAACACAAAATCGAATGAAAGGAATAAACAAAATAGGCACGTTTCTTCAAAAGGAAGGAGTACAATACCCAATTGCTAATAAAAGGTTATTATGGCCTACCTAAGGTTACATCTTTCAGTGATAAGACGTGACATATACAGATGCAGTTGTTCAACAAAAGCACATTTTCAAGTATTTTGAATTAGTATTCTTTTTATTATGTTCGATTACAGTAAAAATATCAAATAGTCTTTCAAACATTTTTTTTTTGATTATTAAATCTATCTTTAAATCAGTTAAAATTGACTGTATTTTAACAGTTTTCAGCTCATCAGTTAGAATTGGTATTCTTCACTGCTATTATGAATCTGTTAGAACTTTAATTAAAAATATAGGAAAATCTAGGACAAGAATTAATTTGCTCATTCAGCTAATGGTCTCTTAGAAAGTAAATCATCAAATGTTGAAGAACACAAATGACTGTTAAACAACAACTGAGCCTCCAACATGGCTAATATTTTCAAACATACATATCTTTCAACGTATGCTCAATTATATTACCGGAATATTCTTGACGAGCAACGCCATATTCATGTTGAGGAAAGACGTCACTAGACTTTGTTCATATGAAAGCACAAGTTCTTTAGTAAAGTCTCTCTACATGAAAAATTACTTTTCCTCTAGTATCTAGTATTTTTTTTAAATAAATGCTATAAAGATTCCACATGACTACTTCCTCCAGATCGACAATATGATGGCATAAACGTTAACGATAATATTGCAAAATATTAAGTGCCTATCCGTAGAGGCAACAATCTGTAATTAAATCTTGAAAATTCGTTTCCACCATGTATCGCCTTTTTAAACGCATACCGTAGGCATAGATGCCACAACCACAGCCTCGCATCCATGAAGGAATGCATGTAGTATACTAGAAAACGGGTTTCTACGCCGGCCGAGATTTATTGTTTCGAAAAGAAGAAGAAGAAGGTGTTGTCATCCATCGCAGTATAACGCGACCTCACCGGCGAATTTTTTCGCCTGATAGCGGTAACACGTTTTCAAGATAAGCTATCCGCCGTTCTTGGCCGCGGCTGCTGCCAAGAAGCGCATCGTGATAGCGATCGTTGCCAGAGCACACCGAGAGCAGAGAGAACGCCCAGCATCTCGAAACTAATGCGATAATTATAAGAAATTTGCTTCACACAGGCCGTAACAAATCTTTTAAGTTTTCATTAGCGATATAATGCCCGGTATGAACTCCACGGCTAGCTGTTAGTCGGAAGAAACCTCTAGAGTCCCGGCAGAATAATCAGTGTTGCTCCGCTAATCTAATTACTGTTTATTATAGGTATTATCGGGCGTATTCTAATTACGCTTCTCCGGGTCTATGCGAAATGAAGCCTTTGAAGTTGGATTAGCGCGGCCGTTTGTGTTCCTCTGATAGAGCGTTAACACGTTAAAATGGAAGCAAAAAGGAAGAAAGGAAAACAGCTTGTTTCCTCGGTAAAACAATGCAATAAAGACTACTTTGAGAAGTGGATGCTTCATCAAGCATTAGTTATTTTCAAACACCTTTGAAATTTACACCAATTTACTTGTGCCAAACCATTTTACAGATCTCTGTAGAAGGTGAGATGGTTTTTAAACTTGTTTCCGTGTGTACGTAAATCAATTAAATGCAAAATTTTTGGACTGTTATGTATTTATTTGGGAGCACTAGTTCTATACACGGATGATTTGGAATACGATAGCAAAATGTTTCTATTGGCCTCCATTTTGTTGTAATAAACTAACCTCATTGCAAAATCAATAACAATTTTTGAATTTGAATTTAATATTTGAGAAATAAGTCCTACTTGGTTTCTAACTTATTTCTTGCCCTTCTCAATCTTTTCTCCTAGGTTATTTGTGATTTGCTTCGTTTGTGTTTCGAAATTATACTGTCCAATAGTTTTCTTTTTAATTACGTTCTTATAAACTAAGAAGTCATGAGATGGTACCACACTAAAGGCAGCACTGCAAATGGCTACTTATTTGAACATCTATTATAGTAATAGATTCAACTGAATTTTTGCACATATAAATACGATTCACTTTGACATAAAATTCCCTCAATGTTTTCGTTTTGGAATTTGAATTTACAAGTTTATGTATTTATTACGCACTTACTATTATTTACACATTTCATATATTGGATACTTGGAAATGCAAAAATTTAATCTAGTTATAGGCTATAGGTAGAACGCTAAATAATTACTTTGAAATTATACGGCGATATAGTCTTTTTGGCAACGCGTTACGATTATTAATTGTATAATTACATGTATAGTTAACTGGTTCTCGTATTATTGTAATTGTACATTTGATCTTTGTCTGTCTGGTTTGCCAATAAACTGTATTATTATTATTATTATTATTTTATAATAAGAGATTCTATTTAGTTTTGGAATTCATCATTTTTCCTTTTAAATTAAGAACGTTTTCTTTGTTTCATACACGACAACATTACACTTAAATATTTATTTGGAAACAATCAACTATTAAAGTCTATCAACAGGATAAAAATCAAATAAGAAGTATCTCAAACACGTATGCTAGGCGACTGACTTGCGACTGTATGGAATTGTCTAAGGACACTGAGGAGTGAAGAGGGCATTCCTAGCACAAGCGCCAACAATATTCGCTATATGCATGGAACCAGCGTTTATAAATGAATCCTTGCCTACCCTAATATAGATCTTTCGTAGATGAAAACGTGATAATAATGCTTACTCGATACAGCAATTTGTATACAACACAACAATACAGACAGGATAACATTGCTCCAGAAGAAATAGAGATTTTCCTTGGCGTGTTGATTCTAAACGGGTGCAATGGTTTGCCTCATTGATGTATTGGGAAAATAATGCAGATGGCCATAATTCATTAGTGTCCAATACTATTTCTCGAAGTCACTTCGAATATATTATGGCCAATTTCCATTGTTGTAACAATGACAAATTTGCAAAAATGAAATGCTGTTCTCTATGATAAATGACAAGTTTGTGGATAATGCACTATACTCTGATCATCACACCGTCGATGATGGTTATTTCGGTAGGCACCCGTGCAAACAATTTATAAAGGGCAAACCGATTAGATACAGGTTCAAATCCTAGATTGGTGCTACTGACAAAGGATAGACGGTATGGTTTGAACCAAACCAAGAATCCACCATTAAAATAATAGACGAATATAAAGAATTGGGATTAGATCCATGGATAATTTTAGAATATTCAGAAGTTCCTCTTTCACGGGAAAAATTTTGTTACCATTTATTTTGTGTTATGTTTAGTGCGTTTGATGTGTAATGTCCTTACATTCACCTGTTTTTATATGTATTTACGTTGTAAATAAAATATATCTTTGAACATATACAATAATATCGTATTTTTTCGGTTTATGTAGGCTTCCACCAGTAAGAAAACACAAAGAAATAAAAAAATATTTCGCGAAAGAAAAATTGAGCATATTTGCGCCAAAGAAGAAATAACATGCTATAAATTAAAAAACAACGAAATGAAAAAGAAATTCCAACAGAAATTAAATGAACGGTTCAGAGAAATTAACAGAAGTATACATACAACAACGGAAACTAGATGGCAATATTTTAGACGGATAATTCTTACAACAGTGGCACAAAAAGAATCTCAAATGTATATCCAAAGGAAAGTATACACGTTGCGACACAGATCGGCTGTACATACAACATGAAGAAAACAGCACAGTCTGACAACAACGCATTCATTGATTATATTCGCCAGCACACAGAGCCAGGGCGGATGCGAGGAGATACAGCAGTTGCTTCTAACATTTCAGGGTATACGCAACGCTCACGTGAAGCAGGAGACAATGGTACTTTATACGACCGACGAATTAATTTTTCTTTTCTTTTATTTCATCAGAATATTTTTCATCTTATTTAGAATTACTTTTTGGTTTCGTATACGCCTCCTAGCAGCAACAACATAAATATGAGAACTCATTTTCAACATAATTTGCGAATACATAATACATAAATTCCCTAATCGTTGTCTTCCCCAACGAAGTTATGCGTACTGCCTCTGTTAACGCACTGTAGGCATACGCTGTTGGATGAGACGAGCGTAACCGTAGTAGTGGGGGATGCGGACGCGGAGTCACAATCGCCACGATGCACATACGTACATAGTATTCCACAGTTACAATTGAATGCCCGTATGTACAGCTGCTCAGTGTCGCAACGTGTATGATGGACAACAGAAATTCAATGAAGAGCTAAAGAAAAGAAAAACAAATGAAAAAATGCTTGTGATCGAAAACAGGAAACGACTTCCAAGAGTACAAAATTGCTCGTAGTGAAGTAAAACACCTGACAAATAGAGCTAAAAATCAGTCTAAAATATAGGTGGCTGTAAGTTCGATTTTAACACAATAGTACACATCTTTGATATTAGAGCATAATTTTAGAGCCTGTTCCAATTTATATTAAAATTTCAAACTTTTATTACACCCCGAATTATTTTAGTATTTTACTTCAATTTTTTGTGGGACTAATACCTATTAACTGTGATAACGAAAGTGTAAGGAGATACGCTGTACATTTTAGTCAAAATTATTATTCCCATGTTATATAACAACATTGTCTGTTAATAAAATTTCCAACCAAGCAAAGAGATAATTAAATGTCAAAGTCGAATACACAAAAAACTACAGCAGCCAACAGGAGGCCAGTAAGTTAGCGATTTATTAAGCGACACCCATTCTATATTTATAGCTCTACGAACCGCATTTATCAAATACTAGACTTATGTAATCTCATAGATCATGTCAAGTTAAACAACTTCAGTTCGCGAAGCATACACAAAAGGAAGCAACAAAAAATTGCCCCGCTGTTGTACATAATTACATTATCTTTATTTATTCGCTGCCACAATAATATCATGCAAATATATCTGGGCACCGTTTCTTGGAACAACACCATCATATTCACTTTTCATACGGCCATTATCGCAAGGAAAGCATTTAAATTCACCCACATATTATCGTGTAACCTGTCCTCCTCACTCGTTCGGCCAAAAACTACCGATCTCCGTAGGCGTTGTCCCTGAGTCATTGAACACCGGGTGCCCCGCAAGAAACCAGTTACTAATATGGCGATACCACGTCGGCCAGGCACTGTCCGTGAGCCCGAAATTAAGAAACACTTTACTGTTATTACAATACTTGTATATATATCGCGATATTTTAATCTCTCATGACTTTCGATTCTTGTTCTGGTTCTTTGTTCTTGGCGTGGTTCTCTTTTTTTGGGCCGGTCCACTTGTCGAATTAATTCGGTCTTGTTTGTCGACGAATTATCTTCGTTTTTGCTTTGCGCAATCTTTTCTTAGGGATATTTTTAGACTTGAGGATTGATGAGCTGATCCTGATTTAGTATTTAATACAATGCTGGTTTCATACATCAGTGGGAAATATCAGGTAATCAAGTAAGTTTGTGCGGTCTTCGGTGACAATTGTTTAATTCATATATTAAAATAATTTAAAATGGCAAAGAATAAAACTATAATACAAGGTTGTTTACTCTATGAGTACAAACTCGGCACCAAAGCTGGAGCATCGGTGCGAAAAACATGTACCGCATTCGGAGATAATGCTGTAAGTGATCGATCAGCATAGAGGTGACCGATGAAGCACGCTCTGGAAGACCGAAGATCTTTAACAACGAGGATATTCAACAAGTTATGGAGGCAAATTCCAGTACAACGTGCTTAGAGATTGCAGAAAGGTTCAATGTGAGCGATAAGACCATTCGTTTGCACCTTCACCAGCTAGGAAAGACGTGGAACTTAAGCAAATGAGTCCTACATGAATTGTCAGATGATAACAAATTCAGCCGTTCTATCATTTGTTCGGCAAACATTTCACGCAACCTTTCCTTGACCGGTTATTAACTTGCGACGAAAAGTGGATATTGTACTCAAATTCTAAGCGTTTGTATCATTGGTTGTCGCCAACTGATTCAACACCACACATTCCCAAGGTTCCCTTGCACCCAAAAGAGATTTTATTGTGTGTTTGGTGGATAGCAGCCGGAATTATCCATTATGAGTTCTTGGAAATAGGTCAACCCATCACTGCTAACGATATGATCAATCAGACCGCCGAGTGAAGATTAGAAAGGTTGCTAATATGGTAAACATCTCAACTGAACCGGTGCAAAACATCCATCACAAATAATTGAGCATGAAAAAGCTATCGGCGAGATGGGTACCGCGTCTGCTGACGATCAAAAGCTGAATTGCGTGATAACTTCAAAGCAATTTTTGAACATGTTTAATCATTACGAGTAAGTTTCTGAGGCGTTATCTGAGTGTAAATGACACATGGATACATCACTACACGCCCAAAATCAAAGGTCAGTCAGCAAAATGGGCTTTTTCACAGCGAATGTGCACCAAAGAAGACGAAGACGATTCCATCAGCTGGAAAAGTTATGATGATCTTTTGGGATTCGCAAGGAATACCCTTAATTGATTATTTGGAGAAGAAACTGATTTATTGGACCGATTCGACGTTGAGCTAAAGAGTTTCCTCTTTAGCTCAGGGTCACCGCGTTAGGTAGGCGCCACCTACCGAAGAAAGAAGTCTCTACCATCATGATAACGCCCCGACCCACTCAGCGGCAACTGCGACAGCAAAACTACTCCAGTTACGTAGGGATGCGCCATTGAGCATACCGCGCGACGATCGGCGGCCCTCGTCTTCATTGGGCGGGCCTAAATGTACAGTCTGACGTGCCGAGAATCTTTTACTAAATATGTCGAGTGTATACGTATGCAGTCAGTCCCTGATTAGTTTTACGCTATCGTTGCATAACAATTTTTAATGTATGCAATGTTATTTCTAGATAATGTTTGCTAATGAGCTTCGTACTACAGGCTATAGATAAAATTAAATTTAGATAACATAATTCATTAATAACAAATATATGCTCTACATACGTTGAAAACTGATTTTCTTATTTTACTTCAACAAGCGTTTGATGAGTTAGGTACTACAATCAATAATTCATTTAGAATGCTTTATAAAACGAAACCAACATTAAAGGCGAAAATCAAATTGATATGTTGTAAAAAGAAAGGATAGTAAATTATCATTACGGTCAAAAATACAACAAAGAGTTGTGCAAAGGACAATTGAAATATGTAATGCATAAAATTGGTATGTACTACACATTTTTGTCTGTAACACAGACAAATTAAATGATAAAGCAAAATAAACGGCACGGACTGCTGTAAATGTTATACCTTTTATAACAATTTATCAAAGACCTGCTTAATCATTAATTTACTTATTCCTTTCCCAGGCTCTTATGTCGTTATTTCATTTATTTTTGTATATTACGTTTTCTTTTGATTTCATACAATGTAGTATACAAAAACAAACAAAATAAATGTTTAATTCTACTCATTATAATGTAGTAATTAAAAAATATTTAGAAATAGACCGTGCAGATATAATAAATAATAATAATAAACCCATTTATTTCAGATACAAATACAACAAAGTAAATGTTCGAAACAAGTCATGGAGAAAAAAGGACATAATACTTAAAACTAAAATTTTTAAATGAATTAATTAACTATTTGACAGAAAGTCGTTTAGATTATAACAATTTATCTCTAGCAAATAACATTTCAGATTTTTTTTAAATAGATGAAAATTGTTAACACTTTTTATATTAGGTGGTACACTATTATAAAATTTAAAACCAATAAAATAAGGACTCTTTTGATAGTCTTTCTGTGAGGAGGAGGTAAAAGGTAGTCATTCGTACGAGTATGGTATTCATGAGTGTAATTATATCGGGAGAATTCGTCCCTGTATTTGAAAACAAATAGGAGTGTTTTATAAACAAACAGATAGTAAACCGTGAAGATGGAGTTACGTTTAGAAATGTTCTTACACGACTCTCTATAGCCCAAACCAATGATTGTTCTAAGAGTCCGTTTTTGAATTTTAAAAACTCTATCAATGTCAGATGACATGCCCCAATTGAATATACTGTAACGCATGCAAGCTACAAAATTAGCATAAATAAATGTTTTTAAGGTATCGACATTGAAGCAGGTTACTTTCAATGGTCTCAGAACAAAACAGAGAGCGTTTTACATAAATGATCTGTATGTAGGGATCAATTTAAATTTTCATGGATTATTAAGCCTAAGATTTTCGTTGATGATTCAACATTCCATGTATCGCCGTTCACATTTACTTGCGAAATTAATTTATTTTTATTGTGAAAGTAAAGAAACTTGGTTTTGTCTTTATTAATAAGAAATCTGTTGGTTGTCATCCACGCACAAACATTAGAAAATATGATTTGTACCTTACACAGCAACTCGGCTATATTGGAAGAATTTACAAGAATGCTTACATCATCAGCATAAAGGACTATTTCTTGTGCCTAGCGTAAATTTAAAGGTAAATCATTTACATATACTAAGAAAAGTGTGGGGCCTAAAACAGACCCTTAAGGCACTCCACTGTCAGTATCGAGAAAAGACGATTGGGCGTCATCTATTTTTGTACTTTGTTTTCTATTTGAGAGAAATGAGTTAAACCAAGCTAAGGAAACCCCACTAACACCATAATACTGCAATTTATGTAGTAAAATTTTATGATTGACAAGATCAAAAGCTTTTGACAAATCTATAAAGATTCCCATACAATATATATTACCGTCTATATTACCATAAATATGTTTTAAGAAATTGTGAAAGAGCTGTATTAGTAGATTTGTTTGGACAGAATCCATGCTTATTAGGACATAGTAAATCGAAGGACATTAAATATTGAATAAGTTTTTGATTCATAATGGTTTCGTAAATTTTAGAGAATGTAAATAACAGACTTATAAGACGATAATTTGAAAAATCATTTGGGTTTCTTTTTTTATAATTGTAATTACTTAAACAGGCTAAAATAATTAAGACGGGCCAAACGGTCCTAAATTTCCTACCGGGCAGGCCTTGTGCCGAGGTAATGAACGCAACGGGCGGGACGGACAGGTACACTCCATACTGTAACGAGGCCCCGGGCGGGGCGAGCCGTGAAAAATAGGCCCGTGCAGTGCTTTAGTCCCATCAGCCATATTCGCCAGATTTGGCCCTGCGTCTTCTTTCTTTTTCCAAACTTGAAAAAATGGGTTGGCGAAAAGCGGTTCACATGAAGGGTTTGCAAGCCTTGAAAATTCGAGGTCTCACATATTTGCATAACTGTAGTAAATGTTAGGTATTTATTTACCTGCAAGAAAATATCTAGCTTATTTTGCATGTAATAGTCAAAATAAAGTTAGGTAATGGAACATGGCAACTATAAGAAGATAAAACACATGCCTTATGATATGTTTATAGTAATTAATTCAGGAATTCCCACACCTTCTGCAATCACCATAACCTTGATCCTTAGATCCAAGTTTATAGCATAATATAACGTAATAAAACATATGCGCTTGCATTAAATAATATTATAAATTATACGTGAATTCCTCTCTTCGACCGTAATATATAATTGCAATGCACTTTCGAAAGTAAAAGCTGCAAATTAACACGCCGAACATTATTATTATTACATACATCTACAACATGTAACCTCCTTTTGCAGTCGGCCATATGTTCATTTCGAGTTTAATTTATGGAGGTATACACGAACAACATAATGATTGCGTAATTGAACGCGACTATATCATTGGAATTAATTATCGCCGTGACGTACCGAATTATTCCTTAATGTGAACGTAATAATTTGAATTATGTGTAGCGAAATGGTTTCCGAAATGGTTAGAAGTGATTGGCATAGGTGTTGCAATAGAATATAATAGAAGATTAATATTTCGGGACGGTAATAGCAAAATTAGAAAAAGGTACATTAACAGAATTCCATGTTTCATATCCTTAAACAATTTGAATGATTTTTATTGTAGAAGCTCATTGAATAACTTATGTAAACTGTACCTGAGGTGCAGTCTGAGTGACTAATTTTGTCAAGGTTAAAATTTTCATTTAGTAGTAGAGTAAAATGTGAAATTCTTTTTATTATAATATAATATCGTTTATTGATCCAAAGTGTCAAATTACAATAGAATCAGTTAAAATAAAAGACGAAGAAAACTAAACTAAAGCTATCCATAAATAAACAAACCCAAACTTAAAACTAAGGAAAACAATAAAAGCGTTAAAATAACAGTAAACCCCAATTAAAGGGACTAAATTAGAATTCTAAGAATAGATAATAAAATTAAAGGTATATAACTAGAGCCCGGTAACTGGAGAGCAATCGCAGCGGCGGTGTAACTGTACGACACGACAAATCATCACTCAGTTCAGTTTACCATTGGATAGTGGATAGGGCGTGTTCATTTTATTGATATAGACGTAGTTATTATTTAGTGTAGTGCGTTTTGATTTTATTGATACAGACGCAGTTATTAATTGTAGTTTGACATGTTGAAGGCTAAAAAACGACCCTTTCAAGACATAGTAAATAAGTTTATTTCTGACTTTCCCGATTTGTTTTACAACAGGAATAAGATAGTTTGTAAAGTGTGCAAAATACATTTGATGTCAAATAAGAAGTGGAACTGTACAAGACACGTAAATTCCGCACAGCATAGAAAACGAAAATTGGACATGCCACCGAGAAGTGCATTTTTTTTATGTAATTCTTATGTTGATAAACTGTAATTTGCCACTAGGCGTACTCGATAAACAATCGTTTAAGGACGTTTGGTACAAATACAATCCTGAGTTGCGGTTGCCAACGGAGAAAACGCCACGTAAACACGTTGCATTTGTACGCGATGACGTGGAAAAGAAAATGAAACGCATATTGAAAAAACAGTTTCTTTGGTTATGTGTTGACGAGACAACAGACTGTAAAAAAAATCAATTGTAAATATTATGGTACGCATACTAGACCCTAGTAAACCTACCTTACCACTGTTACTAGCTAGCCGAAGGCTACAAGAGTGTACTGCTGCAGCAATTACGAAGATTGTACTTAGTACGTTGGAAAAATTTCAACCTTCACAAGATAAAGTGTTGATGTTTATGAGCGATCGCGCAGCGATAATGCGTTCGGTAGGCCGTTCTCTTCTTGAACATGGTTGCAAGTGTTTACATGTTACGTGTAAAGTGCATGCTTTACATCTTGTGGCAGAAACCATTCGACAATGCTCTCCCGAGGTAGATGCATTAATAGCAAGCACAAAAAAAGTATTTTTGAAATCTCGCCTACGGTCATTTCACACAGAGTGTCCTGGTATTCGTCAACCACCGGAGCCAATTCTTACACGTTGGGGAACATGGTTGCAGGCAGCTTTTTATTATGGTGAACATTTTAAAATAGTAAAAGCTGTTGTTGGACAATTCAATCCTGACGAAGCTGCAGCTATTAAGGAGACCCGGTCGAAATTTCAAGATATTTCCGTTGAAACAAATTTAAAAAATATTCATAGCTACCATAAAAGATTAGCTGACGCAATAGATCAATTACAAAATAGATCGTTATCATTATTGGAGTCTCTGCAAGTTATGGACGGAGTGCATACACAGCTACTGACTATACATGACGCAAAATATAATCGCGTTTTAGAAAAGTTCAAGAGTGTGCTACAGAAAGATCCCGATTTTAGCACACTAAAACAAATTTGTGATGGTGTATCGAATAATTCACTGACTAAGTGCAAAGAGTATTTTAATCATGCATGCATAACATCGGTAGATGTTGAACGCTCTTTTTCAAAATATAAACTCATTTTCTCACCACGGCGAACATCGCTCACCGAGACAACTGTGGAAACACATCTAATGGTGTCAACTTTTTGCCACTCTTATCCATATGATGTTAATTCTGGTAATGGTGCTTGTAGTTTTATTGTTCCGTAGCCAAGGCTGCTTAAAAGGGTGTGTGTTTCACTACTTTTCACATATTATAATTATATATTAGTTCTGTTATTTTTTTTCTATTTTCTTACTATTGTTTTTGTATACTAGGCAGGTACGGCTATGGCACGGCTCCCTGTTACCAGGCTCTATATATAACTTGTAATAAACAAGAGCAAATTGAAATAATTCATCGATGGTGCAATAATATTAGGAATTAGAAATTTCTAAAAGTTATTGTTTCCCCTAAAATGAAATTAGAATTTGTTATAAAGTTTTCTACATAAATATTGGAAACCCCTAGCATAAACATCTAATTGATGCGTTGGTAAGTAGAAATCATTAAAGTGACGAGTCTCATATACATCGACGATTTTATTTTTTAAGCATTGATCTTTATTCTTATGTAGAGTTTATTTCAAATTATAAGAATATAACTGTAGACTTACAAGGCCTTTAATACTTTTATTGCACCTTCTGTGACGATAATAACATGGCAATGCATATTGAATCTAAGGGCCGTATTGACTATAAATTACGGCCCTATAAGATAATTATATGTTTATGTATATATATTTTACAAACAGTATAAATTTACATAGTGAGCAATTCGATGTTACAAGTAATTAAAGAATTTACATATTAAATGAGATTTAAATGTAAAAACAGGTAGTTACGCATATCGCAAATCATAATTCCATTTCTATTCAATTCACTTAAATTTTGTCATTACGGTCCTCAGCAGTTTGTTTGCGTATTCAGGTAGTTATTACCGCAGGTGGTGCAATAACAGCATTTAAGCCGTTCAAAGTTATATTCTTATAATTTGAAATAAACTATACGTAGGAGAGAGTTTTCAAAATATAAAGGGATGATACAGTTAAGAAATTGTGTAAGATAAGGACACGTTTACATGAATCTCTCAGCTTTATGTCACTAATGGGACCAATTTGCTTTTGAGCTATAAAAGCTCTTTTAGCTGCAGAAGATGTTCCCCAAAGAAGAACTCCATAATGAAGCCGAGTTTGAATTTCAGAATAATACACAGAAATAAAGGTTTCCAAAGACAAACTAGATTTTAAGAAAGGGAAAAGATAAGCTTTTTGATTCAACTGATTCATAAGATAACACTGAGCAATAATGTGTTTACACTAGAAACGTAAATAACCAATTTTGACTAATTTTATCGTGCTAAACTAGAAAATGATAAAAAGTCTACATTGGTTACAGTTTTCGAGATACAGAAATATGCTTTTTCGTAATTTTATTTGTAACAAGTGCTACAAAGATCATGTAGACTTAGCAGACAATTAATCAACATGTTTTTTTCATTAACAGTCATTAATATTATTGGAGTAATATCACAGCTGTCAAAAGTCTGTTGTAAATAATTCCTAAATTCAATTTTTAAATTTACGGTGTTCAGTGTTATAGCAGTGGTCTCACAGTTGCTAAAAGACTGTTTCAGTTGCCTTGTAGGGTTAAGGAAGGGTATTCACTGTTGAAAAACATGCGCAAATGTAAAAACAAAAGTGACTATTTCTACTGTTTGTGGTAAATTTACGTTCGCTAAACAGAGACGTTACTTAGCTTTTCCAACCCAAAGAGCATGAATTGTATTTCGGCATAAAAGTCAAAAATTAAGACAAAGTTTGGGTGCCGCATATATGTTGAAAGACGTACACCTTCAAACTCCAAAGGTAAGGGTTGAAAATCGTGCAATGAACTTTGCTGCTCCTATATTATGGAAGGAGCGCAGACATTATACAAGCGACTGCTGTGTCTGACACCACTGATGTTAAAATGACATCAAACAAGAGGAAGCCGGTTTCCTATCCCACTTTATCTTCGGTAGTACGTCCTGTACCACATTCAGTGGATTTCCTCATTCTAAAACCTCAACAGAAATGCTATTAAGAAAAATACGATGATTCGAAAGTGGAAAACGTTTCCCAAACTTCTGCAGAGGGACCTGACCCTGATTATGATTGCAATGCTCAAGAGAACCACATTTAATTACTCAAGCGGAATTTTGCGTAAGTTTAGTGGATAACAAGTCGAAATATTTTGCGTATTTTAATGACAAAGAGAGAAGACCAAAGCTTAAAGCACATATTTTAGTGTTTAAAGAAGGTCTAATTGTACTTTAAAACGTCAGCAATAGATCATATTTATTTTCTCAAATCCTAATTTTGGTCGTCTAATGAATGTACCCGTTTCACGTAATGTTTAAAGTTTATGGTATTAATTTTGAAAACGCAGAGTGACAGAGGTGTGCGTTCAAACTCAAAGCTCTGCCATTCTTTGTTTGTAATACGGTTTAATTGCAGTTTACTTTAAAGTTCGTTCAATAAATGAGGATATATCACGTAATTGTCATGCCATATAGTCTCCGTTGCTAGGTAATATACTGCGGAAACTATAATACCTTCTGCCGCCTATATTTACTGCATATAATGTCGCACTTCAAACTGCAATAATATATCCGTCTTTCTTTATCGATATAAGCCTAATATATCTCATTTTAGAGTTTGAAAATACGTAGAATGAAACGCTTGCAATCTCACATACCTAAAGTGAAGATTAAGACCAAAGTGACCATTTTACGCACAACGTAGTTTTCTTCGCATATGACACCGTCATCATCTTCATTTGTGCCAGCGCTAAACTACAAACTGGTTCATAGCGTTATCCGTTATTATGAGATTTATCAAAGCGGCTTAAAATATCGACTTTTCGTAAGAGGTTCATATCGTATAAGTAACGCGGGGCTCAGCGAGGTAAATATATTAGCATACATCAAAAATCGAAGTAATAACAGCGCACCGTAGGCTTTAAATCTCATTACCATCGCCCCGCATCTAACACGCTTGAATTATTCAAAGGAGTCTTGCGCAAGCAAGAACAAGAAAACGTCGCTGTCCGGTCGCGTAGAGTATGGTGTTCTTGCTGTTGTTGTTCATGATCGCATAGCCGATCCTCCTCCTTCTTCTTCTCCTTTAGCTTAGGAGCGTTTTTTAAAGGTCGTGATCGCCTACGCGAATACCTCCTAGCTTTAGATGGAGAGGCACTAGTAATTATCTTATGCAATCCAAACATCCATATGAAAACCACGTTTGTAGCAGTCTGCGTGTAATAGTTGAATGTAGATTAGAAGGCTGATGTCTAAGGGAAAGTGGTACATCGCGTATCTGTGTTATAGTGAAGCTCTAATTAGATCCGCTAAAGGTAATCCTCTGTTAGAGAGAAATAAAATTAATTCTTCTGAATTGCTTGCAGCATCTTTACAATTGGCTTTATTTAGTGGAAAGGTTTCTAAATTATTTTATTAGCAAATCTTAATGTTTGCTTGCGAATTCTGAGTTAGGACAAAGATACAAAACAATGAAGTACAAGCAGTCGAAATGAATTATTTCAGAAAGTGTCATGAGGATGCGTAGATTAAGAACAACGAAGACGAAAACAAGGAAGGGCTCAGAAATACAGCCAACACTTGATTTAATCGAAAGAAGACTACTAGGCTGAAAACCACAAAAAAATAGTAACTTTCCAATTAATATGTTTTTGGATTCCGTCGTTGAATTATAAAAATCCCCGATTTCTTTGGAATTTTCGCCATAATTAATTATTTGAAAAAATCTCGTCCCGCTAAGGAATCGAACCTGTTTGCCGAACGGGCGCGCTAACCACTACACTACGAGAAACTTATACCAGGGACGTTCACTTTTTAATACCTAGCTGTTATTTTATCTGCACATATATCATAATATTTCGTCAGACACTTTTTTTAATAGTAACTTCTAATTCAAAACTAAGAAACTTATTGTTAATCATACCAGATGAAAATTGACACAGTGTGACGTTTTGTGCGTGGTAACGGCCCTACGGGGTATATAAGCTTTAGAGCTTGTCATAAGAAATGTCGTTTATAATTTGTATACCTAACATTTTTCGAAAATATGTAAAAAATTGAATGAGACGTTATTAAAACCTGCATTAGCCAATAATAAATTACAAACCGCCACATTAATAAATTACCGCAGTGTTATTTAATCTTGTTAATAGCAGTTCTCTTGACATTTCGCCTGGCAAATGAGATATTTGTAATAAAATTCTTCTCTCCATATCGTCTGACATTCTACGTTTTATTTTCGGAAAAAATCGAAAATATTTTAAAGATACTGTCTTTTGCTTTAAGCTTTGATAAATTTGATTACCTTTTCATAAGATTAAAATAAATTATTTTATACTTGTATTTTATAAGATGATGTATGTAATTAATTTTTAAAATCATTATTGCTTTTAAGAAAAACTTAAGTGTGTATGTTTTTATCACCTTTTTTTTTTGTAAATGCTCGTCGGCTATTTGAATAAATAATCGAACAGGAAGAAACCAAGCACCAAGAAGTTATCACGCAATTTATTATTCAAAAATCTCGTACCTACAACCTACAATTCACTTTGAGCTATTACGCAAGTCGATTCGCTATTGTGATCACGTACCCGGGTTTTGTTTTCATAGAAGAGCCGTCGGACAAGTCGTATAGAGACGCGATCTAGTGGTAGTGGTATAGTAGTAAAGCGCGCATCGGAGAAAACTGAAGGAATCAAAAGAAGAAGAAACAAAGGACAAGAGACGCAAGACAAAGAAATTACGGTACGCTTTGTACGGACATGAAACAAACGCATACCTTTACGTTAGTAGACGTACATACATCGGTAGGTGCAACATACGGAATGAGAAATCAATGTTTCCTGCACCCATTAGGTGACTTACCTCGTGTAGTAACTCGCTCGATATTGGTAAAAGAAGACAATGCAGGAGTTATTTCACCGGAGGCGGACGCATGTTCCTAGTTCTCCCGGACACCGTACAGATGGCGCTCTGTAACAATAGAGAAAATGTCAATTTATCGTATGTATCGGAGAATGTGGGTTTCTTCTTAATATCAAGGAGGAATGAAAGGTGTATAACGGAGATGTGGTCGAAAACTTGTTCTCGTAAAAAATATACATAGCTGTTATGTTACCGTTGACATTTATGTTGCGAAATGAAGAGAAACAATTTACAAACTTGAGAACGTAGTTAAATACAATCGTCTTAACTCGAAGCAAATCTGTTATTCAGTTACTTATTAATTTTGTGCACGTATAGCTGTATATCGTAATTTCAAGCTTGATATATTGCTTTGATTACTTTGTAATAGTACAAAATCGTCTGGCATGCAATTTCTGGAGGCAAATGTTTAATATGTCTTTATTGACGACTAAACAATAGACTTATACATCTATTTTTGCAAAAAATTTCAAATATCTACCTCTTAGATGATTAACAAAAAATAAAAATGGGGCCCCATTAATAAAATACGTTTCGTTTAATAGTAAGATCGTAAGGATGATGGGCGATTTTACTGCTTTGTGTATATGACTAAATGTACAAGCGCATTATAATATTACTTCGAATTTGGAACGAGTTTTAAAAATAACCTCACTTTAAAAAAATAAACAACAAAATGAAATATGCATAAATTTGTTTCCGTATGTGCTGAATGTGCTGATTCGCTGGTACAAGTGCATCATCTACAGATATCGATTTGTCGAGATCAAACTTCAAAAGAAGATCTCAAAGATAGCTGCACAACATTTGAATATTTTATTTGATTATTACCCGGTGGGTCCTGCCTACCCTGCTTCTCCTGACGCTGCAAGCTACATAACAGGAACAACATGTCAGCATTTAGAAAATATTAAGGTAGCTCTTGTTCTTGAAATAGTTATGTTGTGCAGGCACATATCAGTTAAAAATAAGTTATTTTGGGACGAAAAAATAAGTGTTCTTTATAAATCGATGGTTATAAGTTAATAATTATCAAAATCTATGAAACAGTGTTAGAAAATATGTAATAAACCAAAAATTAAATTCAAACTTGAAAACATAAATTTGATAATCTTAAATTATACAATGAGGTCCTAAAAGGAGATAGTAGAAAGACAAATCCAACGACGTCACGTATGTTATACTTTAACTTAGTATTTACCACAATATGTAACAATAAATGCTTTGATAATCTGTTGGCTAAGAGAAAGTGCCAAATTGTCCTATGTAGCGACAGGTTCATCCAAACAGGTCATTGCCAGGCGATATCATCAGGTTTATATGTCCATCATATGGGATAGAACACGCCTGCGAAATTTTAAATTCTGACTTTACTAGACTCGCAGAATTTCAAAATCCGTTGAAATTAGCTGGCATGCTCTTTACTGGTAGAAATATTAGAATTATTAATAATGTTAAAATGAAAATTTGCGATGTTGAGATTGGGGTAGTGGATGAATCAAAAAACCTGGGGTTCATTGATGGTCGATAATAAATTGAACTTCAACGCGCACATCTCTAAATGTGTTCGTGGTTACGGTGGTTTAAAATGAATTTATCCACATCGGATGACTCTTAACAAAACAATAACATCTTTCCTGTGTGAATCTTGGGTTCTATCATAAGTAAATTATGGCGATGTCATTTATTGCCCTTGTCAAAGGCAAAAAGATGCGCATCGTGTCAGAAAATTGTAAAATTATAATTATAATAGAATCTCTCATAAATCGAAGAAAGTTTGTTGGCTTAATATGGAACAGTGAAAATACTTACACAGTGCGTGTCTGTTTCACAATATCGTATTGATCGACGCCCCTACCTATCTTTACAATAAAACACATTTAGAACTGATGTTCACAATTTGAATTCGTGGTTTAGAGGTTTGCTGGCTCCACCATCTCACAAACCGCGTCATTCAGAAGGTCCTTCAGCAATAATATTGTAAACATTTACAATTCACTACTTTTCTCATCAAAAATGATGTCACATGCTTTATTTAAATCTGGTTTAAGGAGACATTTGCTTCGACTGATGTGACCTATGCATTTGCGTGCCCTTTCACTTATTTTTTGCATTAACCTTACTAATTTACTTATTGACTTGTGTACGTGTGTAGCTATTAGTTGTCGAGTTTTGACTTTTAGTTCATGGTTAAGTATAAACAGCACTAGTTGAACTTCGCCATTTGGAACGTTTATTATTCCTAAATGTCTGTATTGCTTTATTGTCCCTCACACTACCTACTTACTTATTTATTTTTATTTTTCTTTTTTTCTGTAGATAGATAGATAGATGTTTTCCGGCACCAGTGATGTTGGAATTTACAATAGTATACAACATAATAATAGTAATAATAATAATAGTAATAATAATAATAGTAATAATAATAATAGTAATAATAATAATAGTAATAATAATAATAGTAATAGAATAATAATTTAATATAACAATAATGTGACACCACACGGGAAATGTATTTAGTACAGTCATGACGAAACACTCACATACTTCACTATACCGGACATACGGAGGCTGCGTGCATATCAAAAAACTCCTGAATCGTGTAAAAGCACTTGTTTTTTAAAAATGCTTTTAGGCGAGACCTGACCCGCGCGACGGAGCCCTGCCTCAACTCGGCGGGAAGAGAATTATATATACGCGTACCCATGCAAATGTATGCCGGATTACGGGTAGGATAATTATGTGTATCTATGTTTGTTTATAGGCTTTTGAAATTTTTATATATATATGCAGCAGCTTCTAATATAAAAAGATTGCAGACTGTTAGGACCCCCAACCCAACGAAGGAGTTGAAGTTAACCCTTCAATTATCCGTATTGCTTCCTTTTGTAAAAGTAAAATTATTTTTACATTTTTGTTTGAGCCCCAAAACAACAATCTATAGCTTAGATGAGAATTTAGATGAGAATTTAAATGAGAAAAGTAGATAATATATTATATAATCACAATAATTGAGATTCTGTCAATTCTCAATTCTAAAGAGGTCAACTGTTACTATTATTTATTAAATTTTAATATTCGGTGCATCTCATAAAGCTACTATGGAGGCGGGTTTAATGACCACTAGCCATCTCGTTGTATATCAACCCTTTCCTGCACTGTCAGTAATCTCTGGTAGGAAACTATGAAACATTTCGCATTATCGCTTTATCTTGTGCACCATAGAGGTCTCAGAGTTTTAGATATTCCGTTGACATATTTTTATTTGAGATACGTCTTACTTCTCTATACGGAGCTAGAAATAACTGACACTTTGGAATTTTAATAACAAATCGACAAATAAATGTTTTTTTACTACATCCATCAATTATCAACGTCATTAGAGGGCTCTTAAACGGAACAATCTTTCAACGACCCTGGTTTATTCGATGGATATTCCCCAAACCCAGATTTTTTCCGATCTTTGAAAAACTTGATTATCCCGTCATGCTTACTGGAAGTACGAGGTAAGCGCCATAAAATCTCGGCCTGATATAAAAAAATAGACTTGGCAAAATATAATAATTTTTATTTATTAATATAATCTCCCCTAACTTCAATACATTTATTACAACGATCAATTAATAATTCTTGTAAAAATAGTAGTAAGTTTTCCCTCAAAATGTTGTATTACAGCTGCGTGCAACTCGCTACCGTCCTTAAAACGAGGTTCCATCCATTACTTTTTGGATAGAGGATCATAATACAGAACCATTATTTCATCTCCTGTGACAATGGACTCCAAAATCGGTTTTGGGTCGTCTCCGCGTTTAAAAATGAGCGCGTACATTCGACCCGACATTCGCATTGGAGAGCAGAAAGAAGATGCGGTACCCATCTTGCACTAATGTTGTTTATAGCCAAATGGTTTTGAAGAATTCGACGAATACTTGATTCATAAAGTTAGACAACACGGCTAATTCCTTCACTTTCAAACGGCGATGTGTTAATATCATTTCTTCGCTAATTGAAATGTTTTGAGGCGTTATCAGTTCAATTAGCCGACCGGGCCGCTCATCATCTCCAAAGGATTCTTGCCCCAAACCGAAACATTTTGCCCACTTGTTTACAGTGAAATGTGAAGGAGATAAATCACCATAAACGCCGTCTAAATATTGTTTAATGTGATCAAGCGTATGCCCTTCTTTTGTTAACTCAATTTTTGTTACCTGAGACATTTTCATGCACTAGTCACGTTTGACTAGCTACTAAAAACTACTACTCTTCGTGCCACTATGACGCAAGGGAATTTAAACACGCTCGAACCTGTATAAGCCTGTCAGCTCGAGAATTTATGGCGTCTACCTAGGTTAGATTAAACTCTTTTGTCATACATTGAAAGACTCTTTCGCTCTGTTTAAGGGTTGAAAATTAATTTCGATGCGTAGAAGAGGAAGAGACAGAGAGGACCTGCCAACTGACATTTTATTAGACAAGCGAATGACCTTACAGTGGGGTGGAGGACGTTTGAAAAACTCCGGATTACTAGTAATTATGTCAACCTAAAGATTAACATGTCTGAAATTTATGGCTTTATAACATTGTATTCTTTAAGTATTTTTTGAAACAGTCATCGCGGTTAACAAAATGTCAAGTACAGAATAAAAAACGACAACTTTCCTACAATCGACAACAGTTACAGCAAGTTGTAACCTTGACTAAAATCCATATAATCACAGGTAAATGCCTGTTTTATTGCCTGATCATACAGGAACCTTTGTACAAATTCAAACATTAGTCCTTTGTTAAAAGCGGGTCAAACGCTTTCAAATTTCGATTAATTTTTAGCTAGTTATCTACAACATATAATCGTGAACTTGCTATTTTACTTTATACACCAACACTATACTCGTAGAAGATAATTCATTTAAAAGGACTGATTATTAGTGCAATTAAAGTTAATAACAACCATCATTGGCAACGAATAATTAAAAACGCAAAACCATATCTAATTAACAGAATTTTATAAACATCCAGCATTATTACATGTTGTTTATAAAACGTTTATAAAAGATCAAAACCAATTAACCTCTAAATAGACTGATAGTTTTGCGAACAGATAACAAATCAGCTATTTCGAAATATTAACCTATTATTTTACTTCTAAATATACAGGTTTTGTAAAGCGAATGCGTACATCAAAAAATAGCGAGTCACCCACTCCTTCTCAGCGATTGGAGATCAGAAGTCAATTGCGCCGTCGCGCCCTTTCCTGCTCGCGCCTAAGTATGTATGCTCTCACTTGCTCGGCATTACGCCTACATTTTTTGCTGTACGTATTCGCTTTACAAGACCTGTATACGCACTGGCTTGTATTATGAAAAAGCTAATTAAATAACTGTTATTATCAACTGATGTCCTCAATTCTTTGTATTTATCGGAAACTTCAATCTCTTGTATGGAATAATAGTAAAAAAAATTCTTTAAAAAGTTCCTGCAGCATACTCTCGAGATAAGTTCTAATTAGAATACCTTTGCTTAATAAGGCCTTTAAAACACCATATCTTAGGTAATGCGAAAAATATGCACTTGAAATAACATAAATTTATTATCTTTCGAAGTCTGTCTTCCTGTATTACTCAAACACCTGTTTATTTATTGTGAATTAGCAGTTAAATAAACTGTTTAACACCCACCATAACGAAAGGATGCATCTACAATAATTCGACTTATATAAACCTATGATTAATGTCATCTAATTGACTGCAAACATCATACGTACATCACTTAAAAAATTATGCATCCTTGAGTATCTGTTTGTTTCAAGTGTATTTTTAGGCGAGGTAATCACGTTACCTGTTATAATGTTTACCAATCTAACGGATCTGAAACCTTCAGTTTTAATTTATGCTTACCATAAAAAAACTTGTAATTTTTTTATTTTGTGTGTACTAAAAAGAATTTATTTTACGTTAGACATAAGATTATTTACCGTAACCAATAATACAAGCAGTGCTTTCAAATTTATCAATCAATCTTTTATAAGAAAAGCAGCATGAACCCAATCGTGAGTTGTTTGTTATAAATTTTCATATACCTTTAGTTAAATCACTGGCAAATTTGTAATAACAGTGCAGAAGATCAACTCTATTCAGTAATTCAAATCATTTGAAGAAAAATAAAAAAAATCAACAAAAATAAAACATCTTCCGTGTGTCTATTTTTACGTTACATGTTATCATTCGTAATGTCATTTAGAGCTTTTCAATCCTTACCGAAAATGTAAAAAAATAATTTATAAAATGTTGGACTTACTAATTGAAATGTGGGAAGCAAGAGGGGATAATAAAATATTTATTGTATGTGTGATGGTGGCCCAACGGATTGTCATAGCCACGGGAGTCTTTAATTTATAAATTGTAAACAATATTTTTAAAAACATTTTTGTCTATATACAATTGTAGAAACTTAAGCAAAATTTGGTCGTAGGCTTCCGCGGTTGTCAATAACACCATACTTTTAGTTTCCGGGTTGAAACCGCATCGTTGTCGTAGCTTCTGCCAACGTTTCGGCCACACTCTTATGGGACATCTTCAGGGCTGTTACTGCACATTGACTGGGGACTATTCATTCTGGAGGGGTTTTATATAGGGCTTGTTTTGGGTCAATGTAGCGGAATGGCGCTTACTAGGAGGTTTGGTCAGTTGATGTAAGAGATTTAAATTGTTAAAATGTTTGAAGATCTCTATAGATTCACGGATTTTTCTACTATAATAGCGAGGCTTGCGAAACAAGATGCGGGTAAAGTTAAATTGGATTTGGTGGCCAGTTTACAGTCAACGCTTAGCCAGCGCGGACCCGGCTACTCGCAGCAATCGCGTACAGCGCTCGTGCTCAGTAACACGAATGCTGATCGATCGCTTTATTTCAGCGATTGTAGACACTACCGCGCGAATATGGAATCTGATAGACACCAGGGTCTTCCAGATGATAACGGTCTTTGATGAGAAAATAGTCTAAGAGCTTGAAATTGGCTTTGAAGATGGTTTTTATATTGTTCCTGAAGAGAATCTTGCGGTAGATACGGTTGCTTACGGAAACTAGGGTTAGATGAGGGGGCTTGGTGTACCAGTTAATGATAGTTCAGTTCTTGAGGAAGCGAATTGGGTTCAGATATGAAAATGGTCTTTTGGATAAGAGAATTGATAACACCATATTTTTAGGCTGGATGATTGTATAAGAAGCCATTGAGATATCTACCCATATGCGGGGGTTTTCAGTAAATGAAATGTCCCAGCGCGCCGTCAGGACGTCAGTGTACGAGAACATCTAGGAAAGGAAAGCAGCCGTCCGATTCGACCTCCACGGTGATGTCCGTATGGAATCATGTTAGGAACTTCAGAAACCGCAGGAAATCGTTTAAAGATTCGTGATCATGAAGGCAGATGGCAAAGGTGTCATCAGCGTACCTGTACCAATACTTTGAATTGAAGTTGTAAGATGATAGGCCTTGTTGCTATGACAACGACGTGGTTCCAACCCGTAGACCAAGGGTTCGGTGTTAAGCTGAATTGTTTTAATTAGTAACACAATTAACAATTAAATAAAATTCCTAATGTTCCCAATTCCAATAATACAAAAATAATTCAACGCGTGGTCTGCACAACCACAATGCGCCAAATCTTGACACCCATGACGGTAATCATATTTCTCCTTTCATATTTTGACAGTATAGATACCGGTTGCCAACCAAAACTGATTTAATGGGTATGTATTTAACAGAAAAGAATGTTGTGGTGGAGACGTCAGGTGGTAATGTATACCGTGTGATATATACTGAAATGTTTTTATCTCAGGTAAATTGTTCAAAAATTGGAATTTTCTAATTTAATTAACTTTTTAAATGTATGTTACAGTGGGATTCGGGAGTATTCTTTCACACTCTTTCAGTAAATTTTAATGAATTTTGATATCAAATAAATGGAAATTAACTAAAATGCAAACTAAGCTTGATTTTTTCGTAGATGTCATACGAACTCTATGTTCCTTTTGACATTCACAGGAAACCTGCCTATCCTAGCCTCGAACCTTCTCTTCTACCTTGAATTTATTCTCTAATTTCGATATCGGATACTTTTAACTCGATGAAAGCTTTTAACTCGATGAATTCATTGGCGTCCCTTTTCTCCTTTTTTTTAATCGCGATGGCGATTGTTTCTATCCGCAGCAAATTTTGATGATTTCTGTCTAAACGTAATATTGTCATGAACTTCGATGAATAATGTTATTTTTAGAAGTAGCATGAGAGAATCAATGTAGTGACACTACTAGATGACTCAAACTAGACGACCCTATGCTCCAAAACACAACTGACAACATAATTATGACAAAATTCACTGACGTTCTACTTAATAACTGTATGATAGATATTTAATTTACGAAACCCTGCTAGAAATACGTCTGAAATGATCCTGTTGTTTGTTGTAGGAGAATGTTACATTAAATTTGAGGATTTACGAAATGAGGAGAATTAAAAAAGGAGTAGTTTCACCTCCGATTCGTCAAGGTCGTTATTGGCTGGAGTTAAATAAACTATTTAGTACACCCACTCCAAGGCCAGTCGGCCTGAGGGGAAATTGTGGTTTCCGAAAAATAACTTTTGTCCGCCAGAGGGAATTTCTTATCTATCAGGTGGCTATACTGAATACCCTATACGTTTTAGAGTGACAGCTGGGCTTTCCGTTGAGAATATTTAACATAACAATACCTTTGAAGTGTTCTTTTCTGTGTTAGATACGTATGCTGCTACAGCTATTAAATCGAGTTTACTTGACAACCGGTATCGTGTCTAATTATCTTCATCAAAAGAAGAATTTCATTTTTCCCTCTGGCGCTTTCCATGACTTTGTTCTTGTTTGCTTGATAGTCAAATACACGACAAGGTATGCCTTTTGCATAAATATACGATAAGATATATTTAGCACGCCAGAGAAAAAATTTCATCAACTTAAAAGTTAAATTAATTCTCTCCTGCAATTGTTTAAAGTAATAAAATTAGACGCGACAAAGCATTCATCTGTGCAAATATTATTGAAACTATGACCTTATCGCCAATTTAAACATTGTGCGTATTTAGTTTCAATCATCGAATCACTTTAACTACGAAGGTACATTCTTTTGTATTTACTCAGTACACATACTCGCCTCGGAACAACATCCACTCCATGCGAGCTCTTCAGAGTAGAAAATTTCACGGCGAGATGGGTTCTGTGTAAATATTAGCGCAAGTTCCTGCAAAAACTACGTCATTTCCGGCGTTACCTAATAAGTCACACTCGTGAATAAAATTTGCGGTAATGTAATGTTGAATCATGTCACTAAAAGAACGAGGCGATGTGTGTATTGTTGATGTTCTACAATCTACAGGATGATTCGCGTATTGCGCGTGTTATTTTTCAATTAACAATTTTCACATAGATACGAAAGGACGTTTTATAAGATTATAAAATTATTTAGACAGAAAGCTATCTATTTATAGAATGCGCTAACAAGAAAGCAATGGCTATTAACGGTATAAAGGCAACTTTCCCATAAATACGATTGTTTATCGAAGCAGCAAATAATTAATTGGCATGAATATAACGAGCATATTGTTTAACACAGAAATGCATCTAATTTACCTTTTATTATGTGCGTTTTCCATAAATTATTTCTAAATTTATGAATGGAGTATTGTAAAACATATTCTACTAGTGTATGTCTATGTAAATTTCAAATTCAAGGTAATGTTGAAAACAAGATATGCTCACTCTGTACTCTATTAAAGAGAAATTTTAAAATTAATATGGTATTTGTCATGTATGATGTGAATATTGTCTTCCTGAATATAAATTGCAGTGTAAAAGGCTGTTGTTCAGGATCGTATTTTAGTAAAAAATGGTTTCAATATTTATTTACTTTACATACAGGGTGTGTGGTAACTTGTCACTTGCTTAAACTAGAGACAGATAAGGCATACAATGGTTATCAAAGGCAAGTGGAAACGAATATTAAAGCTAACCCTAGGGCATTCTGGTCATTTGTTAGTACTCGTAGGACAACTTCAAGAATTCCTAGGCATATGTTTTAAAACGACAAACAATTAACTCAACCTCAAGACATCGATAATAGTTTTACGCATCACTCTTCTATTGCATTTAGTGCTACCACTTTAGCCCCACGAACTATAAATATTAACTGTCCCTCTTTTGGTGTTTTTATGTCACTGAAGATGGTGCTAAAAAGTGCTTCAAGGCTTAAGAATGATATAACATCTGGTGATGATAACATACCTAGTTTTCTAGTACGTCAGTGTGCCTGTGTATTTGCATATCCGCTGAAGATGCTATACAATTTAATCATTAAAAAATCGACATTTTCGGCAATTTGGAAAACTAGTAAAATAGTGCTAGTATCTAAGGGTGGTGATCGAGCTAATATTGTGAACTACAGACATTTTAGCGAACTTTGCCAATGTATTTGAACATTATCTTATATAACAATATTTACTTTAATGTTAAGCCATATTTGTCAATCCATCAACATGGGTTTATGTCGGGCAGATCCACTCTAACCACCTTAGCAAATATCATCCAGTATACGAGGTGTGTTAGAAAATTAATGAGACTGAGTTTTTATTTACCAAAATTTTTATTTTTTTCAGGTAACAATATTATCCCCTTCAAAGTAGGTCCCTTGGGCAGCTATACACCGGCGGAGTGGTTATTCCCAGTATTAAATTAATTTTACAAGACGACCAAAAGTGCTCCTAACTGTATCTAACCAAAAACCTTCATAAGTCAGTTATTTTAAACCGAACACGTGTACATTCTGCAGATATCTAACTTATCTGAAACAGTCTAGGAGTTATTTGATTTTTCCTGTATTTTACGCAGGTTTTGGAAGTTGACTGTGGAACGTATTTCAATATTTTTAAAAATAAACATAAACAACGATAAACGCAAATTAACTTACTTACTAATATTTATGTCAAAGAAAGTATGTGTCATAGCAAACTATAATAAATAAATAAATAAATAAATAAATGTTTATTGTCTAGTTGACCAATTCGGTATAAGACAAGTCAAAAAAAAAGCAGCAATAGTAATAGTACAAAAGCCAAAAAAACACAAAAACAAAACAAAGCAATACAATCTGTCACTATGTATGTAAGTGCAATACAAAAAAAGAAATACTATTACACAAAAAACATCAATATATCTAAAGGTTGTTAAAATATTCATCCAAATTGTAAAACACATTATCTAACAAGAAAGCTTTGAGTCTATTCTTGAACGCTGAAAGATTATTTATATCCTTAATATCGTTAGGTAAAGCATTGTACATCTTTATGCCCATATATTGGAGTGACCTCTCATAAGTTGTTAAGTGGTGTTGGGGAATACTAAAGTTGTCTTTATTGAATGAGCTATGCGTTATAAAAGTACTTATATTACTCTTAACAAAGACGAGTTTTCAAAAATGTATAAGGATGTAAGAGTTAAAATACCTAGATATTTAAATAACTCTGCAGGAAGTACGCCTACTAGCTCCTACTGTTTCTTACTGCCATCTTTTGAAGTACGAATATTCTTGTGCTATAAGGAGAAGCTCCCCAAAATATTAATCCGTACATAATTCTGGATTCACGATAGTAGGAAATAACATTTCTACCAACAAGATTTTTTAAACGGTAAAGAGAATAACATATAGACGGTAGCTTCGTTTCCAAGTACTTAACGTGCATTTCCCCATTAAGGCTATTTTCTATAAAAAGACCTAAAAACTTGACGTTTTGTACTTGTTTAATCGATTTATTGTCAATTTGAAGTAAATAACTTTCGTTGAACTTATTAATTCTTGGCATAAAGCAAATAAACGTAGTTTTATTTTTATTAAGATGCAATCCGTTATTTGTAAACCAAGCGGAACAGTTAATCAAGTTTATTTGCAAATTTTCCATTAATTCCTGTTTGCTTGTTTTGCTACAAATACAAGTACTATCATCTGCATATAGAACAAGATCAGAGGAAAGCAAAACTGTGGGCAAATCATTAATAAATATAATGAACAAAAGCGGTCCCAACACCGAACCTTGTGCTACACCTCTTTTTAATTCCAGTCTGTTTGAAAATTCTCCATGTATATCTACTACTTGAGCTCGACTGGAAAGATAGGACTTGAACCAATTATAAATATTACCACGGATACCACAATAGTATAATTTGTGCAGTAATAGCGAATGATCAATCAAATCGAAAGCTTTACTTAGATCCATAAAGAGCCCAGCACATCTGTCACCTTCATTTAAACCGTCATACTGTCGCGAATAAACGCTTTGCTTTCACTTTTAGAAAAGACGCTAACTGGACTTCCGCTGCTTTGCGTTTATCGTCTATGTTTTCTGTATTGTAATCATTTTTCGATCGATGACCGGTGTCGTCGAGCTGACTGAGCGTCTGGACAATTGCCGTGTAAGATTATGATCTCTCGGTCAATTCGAAGACATCGAACTTTGATACTGCCGATTAAGCACCGGAAGGATAGTTAGTAGAAGGGATTGGATAGGTTATAAATATAGGTTAATTGGTAAGGATAAGGGATTGGGGGCAGAGTCTCTGAAAAGAGCTCTGCAGTAACTTCTTGTTTTTTTTTGTAAATAAAGAGTGAAAAGTGAAGTGCTTGTTTTCTTTTGGAATATACGTACCTCTCCAGTTCCCCTTTCTAAGAGGTAGGTGAATTTCGTGCGTAGTATTGGTGCGAGTATCTACCCCGAGCTACCCCTATCACGGTGGTCCGTGACAATACAGAATATTAAGAAACTGTGTAATCGCGGTTTTCGTAGATTTATAATACTTTTACTGTTATAATACTTTTACTGTTGAGTTTTATGGACAAATCAGTTCTTAGTGCAGCTCTAATTGACTTTATCAAGTAGGCTGTGCAATATTAGAAACAATTTGAGTATTCTCATAATAATTATCACATTTTCCCATATCCGAATTTTAAGATTTCGATTGCGACTGTTGAACATTCAGTCAAATAATTCTGCCTTTCTATTTGATTGAAATTACCGGATTTTTACTTCTCACTGGATTTAGCAACTAAAATGTAATTACGTGAATCATTTGCATACTCCAGTAAGGAATTAAGCTCAAAATGTATTCCTGCATGCTATTAAAAGTTTTCAAACACACAACTGTAGCCCAAGTACTCCTTCGATACATTGTACTTATTCCCTCTTAGTAGTCTAGTTACTAATTACATGGACTTGTGTATGCCATGTCAATTTCCGCCGCTGACTTTTTACCAACGTGTAAATATAACAACTTACCTATAAATCCATATTTGTAATGCCATTAAGTATTTCGTAACCAACAAATGGAGATAAGATTGTGTGCTGTCTATGCACGTGTATATGAACTGCTTCTTATGTAACTGTAGTTAAAATATACTTAAAAATAGAGTCACTGATAGGCAGGCCAGTTATTTCACGCGTCATTAATAATTAGGAACACGGTATATTCTAGTATTAGCGGTCACATTGTATTGTAATATTATATTATCATGTAATTACATCTTAGAAGTATAGTTTATCGTTTAATAGTGGAGAATAGATGATCAATTAAGAATAGCCAATCGGTTTTGTAATTCCTTGTATAACGTGCGCGCAGGGAAATGGTTTCCTGCATCGAGAAAATAGATTTTCTTGCAAAAATCCGTCTTTATTCAAGAAAATATTTTTATTTCAAGATTATAAAAATGTTCTATTGAGGACAAGGATATTCAATAAAGGAAAAATTACAATAATGGAAAAAAAGTTAATAATTAAAGTTAGGGGCAAGTGAATGAACTAATGAACTTTCTCTTTTATATGTTTATATGCAGTGTAACAAAATTATTTCTTTAAAAATGTAATTAAATAGGGATTATTTTTCTGTAGTTTAATAATTAATGAGTTAATATTTATGTTTATTTGTCCCTTTTATTATTTATTATATATTTAAAGAACTATAGTTAAACTAGTACACGTGGTACATTAAAAAGGAAAAAACATATTACATTAACCAGTATCTTTTGAAAATGTTTATAAAACGTTGTACATTAAAGGTAATATTATTGTATGGGTAAAGTATGCATCTGTATTCCGGTTTCTGTCGCTATTATCTAGGACGGCATGACTATATCTCCTGCAAGTAAGTGGCACCAGAACATATTTCAGTGCTCTTTTTGAAGATCAGCGGCATAAACTGAGAGATGAACAACAATGTGGGCAGGAACAAAAAGTGTTAGTGCTTTTCTCTTCTCACATTGTTTTTGCCGGTAGTGATTCCATCAATGAGCTATTTATATTAGCATTGTCTTGATTATTGAATCTAGGCACTTTTTGCATGTGTGCTTCTACCTTAAGTTCACCTTTGTTTGAACATTATTCTGTAGATAACCCCTCCACCTTAGCCATTTTAACATCACAAGCAATGAGAATAATTTACTGGATTATGTACGGATATGTCGTACTGTTTTGAACAATGTAACTGCAATTAATAATGCAGATGTAAACAATATGCATTTCATGAATTCTAAGCAAATAAATACTTTATTTTAAGAAAATTGAATTATTGCTTTATGAACAATACCTAAACGCTTTTTGGAATTAAGAAAACTATTTACTATCCTTGAGAAAATATTGCTTTGTGTTATAACGGCCAATTATTTATACTAAGAATCGCTTTTTTTTTCAAATTTTCTGCAAGATTTTCTGGAATCAAGTCAACAAATGTCTTAAACAAAGAAATACAATTATTTCATTACAAGTATATACTTCTCTTAAGAGGACAAAAAAAACGCTAAGAAGATATTTCTTTTGATTTAAAACAGTTATTGTCTTGCGGATAATTGAAACGATAATTGTTTTGAATTCAGACGGAGAATCTTGATACAAGTAAACGTTTCTCTGCGTGCGCAATATACTTTTGGTAAGGATGAGTACCTAAGTACTAATTAGGAGTTCCAGACTCCTAAATTAATCACACTTTTTCAAGTGTTAAGAATAATGAGATCTACTGACTAATTCAATCCGTCTTCATTTCCGTTATTGATATCCGACTACGAAGAAAAGATAGCAACTACAGGTGCCAAAAGGAGATTGGTGACAAAAAGCACATTTTCCTTCACCAAGACAACGCCAGCTCTCACACAGCACATCGAACAGTCTATTTTATTTAAAGTAGAATAACATTGAATTAATGATTTATTGTCCGTATTCGCCTGACTTATCACCTAATGACTTCTTCATGTTTCCTTTTGTTAAAAATAAAGTGCGTGGTGAGCGTCTTTCAACACCGTAAGAGGCCATTGAAGCATTTAAAAAGCATGTTTCTGAGATAGCCTCTTCAGAGTGGAATAAATGTTTCGACAACTAGTTTCTTCGAATGCAAAAGTGTTTAAAACTTAAAGGCGAATATTTTGAGAAACAATAAAGTGTTGTTTTTTTTATAAAACATCTGTTTTTCTTTTCTTTTTCCCGAAATTTTTAGGGTTCCTCTCGTACACTGACAAAAGTGTTGGTCCGGATACCTGTCAACGAAGACAATGGGGCAAGTAGCTTTTAGGGCATCGCAATAAGTATCCCATGACAAAGTATATTCAATTATAATTCCTAGAAACTTGAACTGATTGCACCCGCTCAACTGGTGCCCTGCAAGTGGAAACGAAACATCTATTGATTTTTGTCTGGTGTGAAATATCATAAACTTTGTTTTTTCTAAATTAAGAGATAGCTTATTCACGTTGAACCAATCCAGGAGAGTAATCAAAAGCTGTTGAAGTTAAGACTAGTGTCGACAAGGATAGAAGTATTATCCGCGTGGAGTGTCATATACCGTGTGGAAATCGTCGATTCGATCGGGTACGTACAATATTTATATGAGCACTTGTTTTATAGTTAATCCATCGCACTCGAAAGAATAAAAAAAATCAACCTTGGCGCTAATAAGCTAGGATTCCCAATTTCAATGAACAAGCAACTCTATTCACCCGAAATAAATAACTTATAAATACAAAAATTAACAATGCCTTTTAGAATTTAAGAAAAGCTCTAATTCAATGACTGGCCCCAATACCGACTCTTGTATTACGCCGCTAACTACTGGAAGATATTCAGAATTGAATGGTTTGACCACGCCACTAGAACTAGTGTGCTTAATCTGCACAAACTGTGTCCTTCCTTGAAAGTAGGATGAAAACTAATTCCCCGCCTTCCCTTTTACACCGTAAGATTCTAATTTAGGTACTAAAATATTGTGCTAAACGCAGTCAAGGACCTTACGTAAGTAGCAAAAAATTGCAATTGGTGCAAATGTTTTTCAAGACTTCACTATAAAAATGAAGCAGCCCTTCCTGAAACCATGCCTGGTTGTTTGAGAATAGTTCGTATGTTCTTAAAAAAGTATTCAATCGGTCCAAGATGCAGTATTCAATTATTTTCGGAATAGCAGATGTTAACGCTGCCAATTTGTGCCGTACACTGTCTAAAGCCTAATATAATGTATAGGGAATAATTCGTTTCTTTGTTATGCTATTTATTTATTGAAATGAATTTAAATACATCAAATATTTTCTAATTAATTAATCATGCTAATTTTATATCTGCTGTACGTTATGGTGTAATTCACTGGGGTTGTTCTCCATACGCATACCGTGTTTTTCTCATGCAAAAACGAGCTCTTCGTATAATGTTCAATTTAGGACCCTTGGAATCTTGTAAAAGTATTTTTAGTAAAAATAACTTCCTAACATTTTATGGAATATATATATATGTAGTCTTATGCTTTGTGTATAAATATTATAATTCATTCAGTAAGAATAATGTTTCTCACAATTTTAATACGAGACAAGAACATTATCTTTTTGCGTCTAAGCATTCAACAGCAATTTTCCAGAAAAGTCTCGAATACAGGGGTTGCCTTCTATACAATAAACTGCCTATAAGCATAAGATCCATTAATTCATTTCATTTGTTTAAAAAACATACTAAAGAATACTTACTACAGCGCAATTGCTACAGTCTAGACGACTATGTTAACTAGTTTGTATGTTGTGTTTTCTTGGTTGACTTGTTTCTTCGTGTTGTGTATTATGTATGTGCATTGTATGGAACATTACAGAAATAAATGTGCTTATTATTATTATTATTATTAATTACCTACGTACAAGCATTAGCTTCTCTAAATTATTTTTTTTATTTATTTACGAATCCATTTAACTTATTTGAATATTGCATAGTAGTATAGAAACATTGTGAAACTTTCTGTACGAAACGAGTAACATTATTATTATTATTACTATTACATTATTATAAATGTCAGAGAGCACCATCAACTAAAACCAATTAAATAAAACTTTACTAATTTTGTTGATAATAATATGACAGGACAGATCTTATGCTTTTTAAAAGGACTTTCTTTGATGAATCAACTAATTCAATGTTTTTGTTGTAAACATTATAAAGCTGTGATATTTTATTAATTAGAGACAAAATATTCAAGTCTGCGTACATCGGAATACCTGGTTTAGTGCTATAGTAGGAGGCATGCAGCCAAAAAAAGGATAATAACTTACTATTATCAAAGTCATTATTAAAAGCTTTGCATGAAACATACAGTGCAATGACTTCTCGCCGAAGTTTGAGCGGAGGTACGCAAAATTCCTGCCCGATCAAACTATATGATTCAAAAAGAAGAATCTGCTTGTGTTTTTTGAAATATAAATACTTTAAGAATCTGTTCTGAACCCCCTCAATTAAATCAATGTATCCTTTTATAGGGAAACAATACCAAGGAAGCGAAGTTTAATTATGAGCATACTGAAACGTTATACAATAAAACCATTGACCTTATGTTTGTGAAGTCCGACGTGTTACACCAAATAAACCTCAAACACTTAAAAGCTTCGTTAGTTACTACCCGCAAATCTTCATTAAAGTAAAACAATGATTCGAAAACAACGCCTATATCTCTAATCGAGTATCTAGGGAGTAAGGGTAGAGCCGTTACCCCCGGTATAACAAAGTCTAACTGCTCTGACCTCAGTAGGCTATGACGTACATTCGTTTAGGTAAACGATCTGCCATATTTATCGTCTTGACATTTATACGTTTAGACCGTCTCTTGCGCATTGAGTTGGTTTATCCAAATTATATTGGTTTTATTAAAAAAAAAATACCGCGTAGTGGTATTTCCGTATTTTGCTGGTGATACCTCAATGTTTTTCTAATGTTGTATAAGTGATAAAACCTTTCTGAAACGAAAAAGGTGTTCGGGCAGTCTATTTTTTAGTATTTGGCGTCGGGTTTCCCACAATGTATACTAGGGTTTGTTAGTTAGCTTTGAAAAAAGGTACCATTTATTTTTAATAGCTAAGATTCAAGGACCGGGTGAAACTATAACTTAAATTAAAAAAAATTAGGCTTAAAAAAGATCTATTCAAACTAAATTCCCTTTAACTGTCCGGTATTTGAAAAAAACCCGAAGATTTTATTGTTCAAAATATTTTCATATTCTTACGTTTGTTTAAAAAATTTTTTTTTCACACGAAGAGTGTTTTTAAATGTGTATAATAAAAGTTCTGTTTTAAATACAATATCTTTAAATTTTTTCACCGAACAAGCCATTTGGATACTGATATATGTAAAAATGTCATATTTCCGTAGTGAACGTATTGCAACAATTATAATTTGTTCCAAATCCCTGCTTAAAATTCTGGGGGAAAAAGTAATATAGTTTGATAAAACACCACAAAATGGGGAAATTAAAGACCCTATTAAAATCGCTTGTCTGTAAATTTTCTGATAAAATTTCCCCTAAAATTTTCAAGAAAAATTGCAATTACTATATCATTTCAACCTTTTTTTTCGTCCAAATTTACATGTACAATTACAAAAAATAATAATTATGGTTTAAAATATCACGACAAATCATCTTTCTAAAAGGGGTGCTCCGTTATTGTTTGGTTTTTCTTTGAAGCTTCTTTTTTTTCCAAAATAAAATCGAATGGGTGCAAGACGACTCAGTTCGACTGGCCCTTCTTTAAACCGGAAGTCTTTAAAAACAAAACAAAATACAAAAAACAATTGTAAAAGGTAAGCGTTTTTCCTGATAACCCCCAAATCATAAAATTTTTTTTTTTTAGTTAATTCCACTAATTTTTTAAAAGTTTAGTAAGGCTTTTTAAATTTGATTCCAAAATAAAGATTATTCAATAACCCAAAACTCCCGTAATCCGAAATAGATTAAATTTCTTTTAAATTTTCAATCATCACAAAAAAACAACGCGAATAGTTCCCGGCAGTCACGAGAGAAAGAGTACGGGCTCAAACTGCTCCCCTGGAAATTGCAGGTGTAACCATAGAAGGTTCAGAAAAAATCCTTTTTCCAAAAATAAATCTAGACATTATTCTTTAAAATCCTTAGAGATGGGAAAGAGTTTTCTCACAAGGCATAAAATTCTAATTATATGTAACCAAAAATTCCCCAAAATATTTGATTCTTTGGGAAATATTGGCTATATCACCACTAATATCATTTAGAGAAAAAAATGTTTATGTCCTGGTGTTAAAAACAGTGATAACAATTTTTTAAATTTATCTTCTCCTTTTTTTAAAATTTTCTGAATATATGATTTTATAAACTTTGTTTCCTTTTAAGTTACAAAGTGCTTTTTGAGTGGCAATGTTTTTTTTATATTTTTCAGCTAAAATACTTAAAACCCTAAGGAAATATTCAAGTGGCCTTTTAAAGGGAAGCGTTTCTTTAAATTCACAACGACTTCCCTTTTCTTTAAATTTCTGTCAGAGGGAAAAAACGTTTCGTATTTTTTTACTTTTTTATAACCCGGAAACCTACATCCCCGGGGAGCATCATACAATATTTTATTTAAAGGAAAAGTAAAACTTATATGGAAATATTGTTTGCGCAAAAAACCCCTTTAAGGGTGCGTTGACCATTGCAAGTTAACCTTTCCTTTCCTTTCAACGTTCTTCACCGGTCGATTCGTTCGGTAGTCACTTTTAAATCATCACCAGATTAGCTTCGAGCCGAAAGCATGTGACGGTGCAATGTAAACAATTACACCCGTCGCCAAAATTTAAATTTGAAGTGAACCTCAACTATCTCGCATTGAAAACGTACGACCCCCGAACCGCGGGTAAGGGCGTAAGTCACCCTTGCTTTGTATTAAAGGACACAGCATGGTCGACCATCGTCTGAATTCATTATAACAAATACCTGTGCTTTGTCACTTTTCGAATCACTAAAAACCCTAGTCGTTTTTCGTTTAGTTTAAACAGTTAAAAGAAAACGAAAACGTTTATTCAATACTTTCTTTGTTTTCCTCAAATAAAATACTATAGTATGTATATGGTAAGGAATGCTGTTATGTCGCCCTTAGCTTGATTGTATTACAAGGGAATATTGATTTTGTGTAATAAGAAATAAAATGAGATTTGGAAGATTATTATTATTATCACAGCTACTAGAAATTTATATACTAGTTCTTTTAAAGAGTGTTTTCAAAACCACTAAGAAAAACGAAAAATGCGACAAAATGCCTTTGAAACGGTTTTCCCCATATTACTTTTTTTATTTTGTATTTTTATGACCAAAAAAAAAATTTTTTTTTACTCCGTTTTTTTTTACGCTATTGGAACGTCTAACTTGATTGGCCCTTGACATTGTTTAAATTTCCCAAAGGTTTTCACTGAAATTATATTTGTTTGTAGATATTGCATTTTGACAATTTTGACGATATTGAATGAAATATAAATAGACCTATACTCGGTTTGCCCAAAAAATGCAGTAGAAACCCCAAAGGGACTCAAAACGTCATGTCCGTCATACCCCCAATAACGCATCCCTTGGTTGATGGGGCGGGGTCGTCTACAATAGGCAAATTGTCATGTTTTTGGGAAATACGCTTGCTTTTAAAAAAGGAATATGACTGTTTTTATTACATAACCCGAAAATTCCCTTTAAACTCTTTACTCTAGCTACTGTACGAGGGTCGCGCTAAATTTTGGAAAAAAACTACAAGTCTTTTTACGAAAATGATTTTATTTTGTTCAAAATAATCTCCTCCTGCTAAATGCACTTTTGTAACCGAAGTTTCCACAACGTAAAAGCGTGAACCCTCATCTTTTGGGAAATGCTCTAAAAAAATAAATAAATTTGCTTCTCTATCTCACCCTCCGTGGGAAAACGTCGCCACGAAAAATGTTTCTTTAGGTTGAAGAAAAACCAGAACCACGGGCCCAAAATTAGGCAAATAGGGGGGATGTTCAATGACTTTTCCTTATTTTCACGAAAAAATTCAACTGTCTGCTGTGCACTGTGTGACGATGCATTGCGTGATGCACTTAACCCCGAATTTTTGGCTGACTCAAGTCAATTTTACTACTTAAAGGGTGTATTTAGAAATGCAGTGTTTGCCCTCTAACTTCTCTACTTTTTGGCATCTCAAATATATAGCGTTCCCCCGTAAAGAAAAAAGGCGTAATGTTATGGGAATTTGAAAAACAATACCTGGAAATTGCTTGTTGGGTACCAGAAATTAACGTGACCTATCGCATTCATTACTTGGTTCCGCGATGCTGTTCATTCAAAATATAATGTACTACTTTATTTCATTTGTTTTTTAAAATTTTCCTAATTTCCCCTCATTTCTTATATTAAACATGCTGTTGCATACTTCAAATACAATGGCCAAAATAAAAAAACTATAAGCATAAAGGCACTCCCTTTCAGTAAAAGATTTGGAAGAATTGCCACATGCGCCATAACCCTTTCCAATTCTTTGAAAGGGTAGTAAGACAGAGAATAAAATCTCAATGACAATTTTGTCAAAAATATCCCAAAAATTGAACGTCCAGCATCTTTCCATAAATTTTTTTCCCAGAGTTTCCGAGATGTTCCCTTTTAAATTTGAAATCGTATATAATCGAAAGAAATTATGATTCTATGTTATAGCCGGGGAATGCAAAGCAGTCTTCAATGATTTAAAAAAACTTTTTTCCCCAATTTATCTCGTGATAATTGAAATTTATTCTAAAAGAAAAGAATTTTTTCCCCAAAAAATTGTCACGCCAAAATTTTATTATTTTTTTTTTTTTTTAAATTTATTTTCAATAATTAAAGGAAAAAAATGCTTTACCCAGAAGGAGAAACACTTGTTAAATTCGCAAAATTTTTCTAAATCGTTAAAATCCCCGCTCATGCTACCGAAAATTCAAACGAGCAAATTCCAAAAAAAGCCGTGTTTCATCAGAAAAGAATAAAATACTTTTTAACATTGCGAACGGATTCTAAGAACACGGCGCAAAAAAAGAAATATATTCGTACTTCATTACCTTTAAAATCTATTTCCTTTCTAAAAACAACAGCGCAACGCGACGTGTGCAATTACTTTTATGATGCGATCTAATCTGATCCCTGTTTTTTTCTGTCTTTAACAAGCTAAAATTTCATATTGTATTGTAAAACCCGACTTCGCTTTTCCTTTTTAACAAAATAGCCCCCTTTTTGGCCTTTTGAGAGGCATTAAAAGGCCGCATGACGGAATGGAAGACCTTGCAACGGGGAAATCAAACCATCACTTTTATTATGAGTGGTATTGAAAGTCGTCGGTTGTGTTGTCAAGTAAAACGATTTCCTGTTTGTTCGGGTTTTGACCCAGGGGAATACTCCGGGGATCTGCTTGCTCGAACAACCAAAACTACGCTAAAAGTAACAGTTTTTAAAAAAGATTAATGCCTGCCACATACAAATTACATTCCCCAACAAATTTTTACCCTTTTTTTCCTCCGCAGTAGTATTTGAATGCTTTACAATTTAAAAGGGGCTTGGCAATTTGCCACTTGAAACGCGTAAAAAATGTCGTTAAAAATACAATAAATTGAGATTTTTAGGGTTAAGAGTAAAAGTTAATTCATATTAAATAAAATAGAAGCAAATTTTAACCAAATACAATTTTTATATAATTTAAATTTTTATTAACTCTTGCAAACATAAAAATTTTCTATTTCCATTGTAATAATGTTAAACAAGGGAAAAGAAAATTGGGTTTAAAATTACGAAATATTTCTTTTAAAAATTATGTAATCTTTTACATGAAAAAAGTGTCTTTATCTAGCCCCCTATGAAATGTCAATTTTAAATGATTTTTGATGTCCATTTTCATAATTGTTTTTTTCTTTTTACGTAACTGAATACAATGAAAGTAAATTTACCTCTATCCAATAAAAACTTCCTCTCTAAAAAAATTTTAAAGTTTTTCTTGTAAAGATCACCGTGAAAATCCGCAATTTTCGCTTTAAATGCTCTAATATGATATATTTTTAGATGTCAATTTTTTTTTGACATTTGATTCTGCCTTCAAAATTGAATGGGTACACCGTATTGGAAGCTTACAGCTTTTCATTGTTTCAAATTTTCGCTAACAGAACCTTCTCACAAAAATTTTTAACTCCCCTTTTATTAACTAACACCAAGAAGCGTATTTTATTCACAAAATATAAAAAAAACTTCAACTTACTTTTTGGGATTTTAAATCGTTACAATTTTTGCAAAAAAGTTTACTTTTAAATCCACATTTTTTTTTTCCCCATATGTTCTTGTTACGGTTCTTTTCATCTATCGCAAATTTTTACACATTTCTTTTTTTCCTTTCGTCTTTTGCGAGATTGCTTTTCTGTCTTTGATCCAGCCTGTAAATCCTTGTTGCATTTTTGATTCGATGTGCCCTCTTAGGGTCTTTTTTCGTTGTTTTGGTTTTTTGCAAGTTTTTCTCCAATTGCAAAATGAAATCACGACGTGTTTTTTTTTTTCCATGATGTCTTTGTATACGCAAACGCATTGATTGCAGTAAGATCCAAAATATTTTAAAAAACTGGTGACCATCTTCTTTAGGGGGCCCTTTAGCGTATTTTTCGGTCCTTTATCTACTACTCAACGCCATATTTTGTGCTATTATAGTATAAAATTGTTTCCCGGCTTTTTCTTTGTACTAGCATCAAAGGAACTTTTGGGTGTTGTGTACTTTGGAGAAAATTGTTTTTTTATTTTGGCTTGATCACTGTCAAAGTGCAAACATTTTTTTTTACTTTTAAAAAAAACAGTTTCATATAAAAAACCTTTGCCTTTTTTTATTCTTTGGGATTTTCTTTTCTCGAAACCCGTTCACGTTCCAACAATTGTGGTGTTTGTTTTGCTAATTTTTTTGCTAGATTAATGCCAAACTTACTCATTTTTTTGGACAATATTCGTAAAACGACTCTTTCTTTTGTAGGAAAAAGCTGTTCGTCTATTGTTTTTGTTTTCATACTTCAGAAAAAAAGCAAACTTTTTCATTTTTCCTCTTTCTTCCTTGTAACTTTTAGATCGAATCTGAGGTACGCATGATTTCTCTAAAATTTTTTTCTAGAAATCGCTTGACTAAAAAACGATTTCCCCCCCTTTTAGACCACAAGGAAACTAATTCAATGACTGGAAACCTGAGCACCACGTCGTATAGAACGGCAATAAAAAAATCCTAGACCCTAAAATAATTGCCAGTCCCTTTTTTCTAGTTGTCTTCTGCTTCAGCTTCGGGGCATTTTTTTTATGTGTCTCAGCTTAGAGTCATCGATAAATAATCTCCAGAAAATACTCACATTTTCTGCATTTACTTTTTGCTTTGCGTAGCCTGTTGCCCTGGAAATCCTTTTTCTTTGGTTTCTTTTGCTGGCGATTAACGAACAGACGTTTTCACTTCCCGTTTTAAACACCTAGAACTAAAAACTATCACTGGGAACCGTTCGCATAAAATTGTCTTGGGGCAAATCATCACTATTTTGCCTCCTCAGAAAGAATTTCGTTTTTCACTGCCTATACTAACTGATTTTGAATCTTTTCGGGAATTTTTTTGCTGGGGGGGAAGTTTTTCCCTTTTTTTCAAATACCTTTAAAAATTTTGCACCGAGAGGGGCCCTTTTCTGGACCACAACTGTTCTCTAACTAAACAGGACAATGCCTTTCAAGTACTACCGATCTTTTTAAATTTCCAAAATGCAGGTTCAACTTGCAAATATTTTTACCATGTGCCAAATTAATCTGCGCATGTGCCACACTAAAAAAAGCAGAGCGAAGCAGTTCTTTGTCGGGGCAAGGCTAACATTCGAAACAACTACGAGCAAATGCTAACAATGGACAAGCTCTGACGGGTTTATGCATTTATTGGTTTCTTTTATATGTAAAAAATTTTGAAATTATGTATGTATTTACTGCGGTACATGCCTAAATTTGAGTCCCTTTCAAATGTTGCAACCAAAAAAAAAATTGAGAAATAAGTTTGTCAGAACATTTTTTTTTGCGTACCGGTCAATTTGTCCGGGGGCCCTTTTGGTAAAATTTCCCAGAACGCCGCTTAGAGTTCTACAAAATATTCCAAATTTTGTGAAGCATTGCCAAAATAAAAATTTTGGAAAAATCACTGATTTCAAATCACTCAAAAATAATTCCTTGAAAAAAAAACCCGGGCAAAATTGACCGGTGCAGCTGTTCTGTGTTAAAGGCTTAACATTACATCGGGGGGGGGAAATTTTAACGCAATAGATCCCTTTTACTAAAATTTATTTTTCATAAAAAAAAAAACAAAATAAAATACCCGTAAAATTTTCATTTCGACAACATAGTTTATTCACAAAGTTAGGAAAAACAAACAAAAAAAAAAAAATAATTATTTTTATTTAGTATTGTTATGTTAGTTTGTTTCATTTTGACTGTTTTTTACGTGTTTTTTTAAAAACCCCATTTTTCTCAAAAAAAGTTGGTATTACCAAGAAAAACTTCGCTTTTTATTTACTAACAAGGGTTGATATTCACAAGATCGCTGAGTTATGCGTTTAAATTAAAAAAGTTTATAAAGCTTCATGTAGTTTATCATAAAAAATAAAGAGATAGTGCTGGGAACAAACTACTTTTAATTATTTAAAATTTTTTTTGCAAAAGAAACGGGTTCAAACACTGCAAAGCATTTCAATCCCTTATGTTGACAGTGGCAGTAAGTAAACTTCGAATCACAATTCGTTTGCAAAAACTTTTTCAATTTTTAAAGAAAATAGGGTTTGTTTGAGAAAAATACAAAACCCCTGAAAGTTCTTTTTTTATTAAAACTTTAAATTATCTCTGGGGCTTCTTCATATTCGAGATGCAGTATCCCCTAAAGCCTAAAGGGGTTTTTCTATCTGGGAGTTCATTAAACGGTACTAGTCATTTAAAATCCAGCACAAACGATGAAAAAAGTATCCTGTTTTAACACTTCATGTAAAGAAAAATTCAATTGAAACTGGGCTTTCGCTCTCTTTTTTTGTATAAAACTTATTTACCCTTACAGACATTATTGTGAACTTATTCTAACTGCTGGTGCAATAAGCAAAAACCAAACACGGTAGAAGTTTTTTTTCATCACCAACGTAATTTAAAGCCTAAAAAAATAATTTACATAACACATAACTAGAGACGGGATTTTAGGACGTAAAAAACGCTAAAAAGGGCCCCTTTTTTTGGGCCTTAAAAAACCCTGTGTTTAGGAAAAAACTGTGATTTAAAGGGTGTTAGCAAATACTTAAAAAAAACGGTAAACATTTAAAAAACATTTTATTTTAAAAAAACTGAATAAAGACGATATTTTTAAAGTAATTTTAGGTACATTTCAGCCATAAAAAGAAATAAAACAACAAATTTTAAATAACAACTAAAAAATGTTGGTTCATTTGGTTTAAATAATAAATAAATTAATTAATCGCCTGTAAAAATGTCCCCCAAATTTCGCGTTTCGTAGCACCAAAATGCTTTTCCCCCGTTGTCGTTATAAATTTTTTCGGTCGGAAAAAAGCAGGTTGTACAAGAAATGAACTTCTACTCACACGAGGTTGTAGGCAAAACTTAAAATGACCCCTCAGCTGTGATGAGCGGGAACTTCAAATGCTTCGCCCCTGAGCGCTCAGCAAACTCTTTAAAAAACCCTTTTGAAAACCTGGATTTTTCGAAATCACTTGGGTTAAAATTTGACAAAATTATTTTGCCAAATTTTTCCCGGGGCATTCTTGAAGCTGTTTCGGGTTATTAATTACTGCAACAGAATCGTGAGGAAGGGCCCAATGTTTTTTAATCTTTTGATTTTTCAATGAAAATTTTTTAATGGCTTGATGTATAAAAAATCGTTTTTTTACATTTTGTTGGAAAAATATTCTGCGCTTTCCAATACTTAGCTGATCTTTGTCAAAAGATTTACAACCCAAAAAATAAGCGTTAAAAAAACAACTTATTTTTAAAAAATTTTTTTAAAAAAGTCTTACTGATTTTTTGCTTCGAAATTATAGATAAAAAAACCCCCCCCTCTACCATTCCCCAAAGTGTTAAGACAGGTTCGGGAGGCAAAGGGGGATCTGGCAATTTTCTTTATACCGCCACACGCAGTGGAGCTTTTAAAAAAATCTCTTGGTATTTGAAAATTAACCATTAACATTTCATATTATTTCTTAACATTCCCACCAAATTGGTCCATGTGCAAAACTGTTAAAAGATTAAGATTTTTTATAAAAAAAATTTTAATTTTTTACCACATTTGAGCTATAAGCGCACCATCCGTGACTAAAAAACTTGACTTTTTTTTGTACTTTAAATTTCCCCGTTTTGGCCACAAAATACTAAAAACGAGAGTTGCCTTTAAATTAAATATCTAGTATTAAATTTACAATTTATTAAAATAATTTTTTTTTCATAATATATCTTACCTAAAACTTGGTTCACGAATCTTTCCCTTGTATTGCAATTTGTTCTTTCAAATTGCTTTGTAGCCAGTAAATACGATTTTCGGTTTTCAGAAAAAAAACTTACCCACAACATATTTGCCATAATACGACCTTTTAATTCAGTCGTCTCATCTTAGATACCAAATATAGTTGTTCCAACTTCTTCGCGAAAATATTAATGTCTTAAAAAAATTTAAAAAAAATAAGGTGTAAACAAAATCTTAATGACACTCAAGTATGAAAAAACATTTTTAAATTATTATTTATTATATTAAATTTCCTCATTGTAAAAATTTGTTACATATGTTGTTCTTAAAGTTTTTTGCTTGCCACTTTTTGTTGCAGTATTTTTGGGAAAATTTCGCAGTTTTGAATAGTTTAATCTGTCCGAGGGAAAATTTGCAGACATAAAAAGTCGCATAAAATTTGATTAAAAACGTCGATTTTTCTTGAATTTTTGGTGCTATTAACTTTTTTCCCCAACGGTTTCCTAAATTTTCCCTGATTCCCGGAGCAGTGCATGTTTCTCTAAATGTTTTTCTTTTTGCAAGTTAACTAAATTATATTTTTTTTTTTAAGCAGTTAGGAAAAACAAAAATCTTTCCATTTTTTTTCCCACGCTTTACAAAACAACTCTTCACTCAGCACTAGAGGGTTTGGTAAACGTTTTTTGTTTTTTACACAATGTTGGCTAGAAAGGGTTAAATTATTTTTTGTGACGCCCGACTGATCTAAAAAGGGCTCCTTGCTAAGCAAAAAACCATAACAATTGGGAAATTGTCAAATCTCAATTCCCCAAAACGAGTTATTTATTTTGTTACTATATCCTGCATTTTCTCGCCGTTCCTTCTCTGTTCTCATTATTATTTTCTCTCATTTTACCTTGTTTTGTTAATTTTTGCTTTTTCTTTATTTTATCGAAATTTATTGCAAATTTAAATTTAATTAGACAGGTTCTTTAAAATTTCTTAGTTTTTGATAGCAAGTCCCGTTTTTAGGTTTTTTGTGTTTTCATTTATAATGGCTTCAGCAAAAATAAATTTCGCTTTTGGGTTGAAATTTTTACAGTTTGGCAAATTTTCATGATTACTGAATTCTTTGATCATTCTGGCGTCACAAAACAACTTGGGGTTCTTTCTTATCCTACTTTTTGTAACAAACAAAACAGGTTTTTCCTAAACCTTTTTTGCTGCTATCGTCGTATTTCTTAGTTAAAGTATAACAATGCGATATCGTTGGTTCGCCTTTCGATTACCTTTCCAAAAACGGAAAAATATATAGGATATTCCGTTTAAAATGAGAAAGTTGACGTCATTTCCGGTGACACCGGAAATACAATTGAACTGGCGATAACGGCAAAAGTTAGTTCATAAAAAATGAAAATCGTTCTATTTTTTCTAGAAACGCTAGCTTCTGTCGTTCAAGATACATAATTTTAAGTTGCGCATCATTTACTCCTAAATATTTTTTGTTTCAAAAGCTCTAAATGTTCAGCAAAGGAGCTATTATCAGCGTACGCACTAGGTGGATACGCGGTATGTTTTTCGAATACCAATGAAAATTACCCTCAGTGCAAAAATATCAATGAGGTTCCTAATGAAAATTATCAGTGAAAATTCATAATAAAAATCATCAATACAATTTCAGAATAAAAACTGCCGATGAAAACTTCTAATAAAAACCATACTAATAACAATTACCTATGCAAAGTCAGAATGAAAATCACCAGTGACATTTCCTTACGCCTGTACTTTTCAATGGAAAATTCACTTACCCGTATAAATTTTAACGCGATTATGAAAATTCAGCTACGGAAATGTGGTATTTGTGTTGCCATGCTTTCGTGCATATTTCTCTCTATTAGTAAAAATCATAATGGTAAGAAACAAAAATTATAAATAAGCATAACTGAAACTGTCAAAAAGAAATTTATTTTCCATACCCTACTGTATAAGAAATCGGTTTACTTCGATACATACAGCGATTGCTACCTGAAAACCAAAGTCTACTAAATTAAAGATTTTTTAAAACTCCTTAAAATTTGAATTAATCATGAGGATACTATCAAAAGGATTATGTATGATATCATTGAAAAGAGAAAAAGATTCTCTATCGGATAGGCAATAAAAAAGTATGGCGTCCCATTTGAAATACGAAAGTTAACGCAATTTCCGGTCACCCCGGAAATGATACCTCGTTGATAATATAATAATAATATAGGAAAATTTTAAAATCCATGATACGTGGAAAAAAATTAAATCGATACCTTTTTAAGAAGAAAGATATTGTACAGGAACAGGTACGCTGAATCACCCGGTGTACCCAAGTCTATATGGAATTCAAAAATATACACATATGTATACCTAAGTATTTATATATATCTAATTTCTTTTTACCTTAGAAAAGTTCATAAAATTTTCTCTAAATCAATCGCTAAATAATAAACTATAATTAGAGACAGTCTATGTCTACGTATAGCTAAGAGACGACAATAATACCATAAAAATAACTTTCTAAATATTTTCACATGCGTTGTATCACGTTGTAAAATACCTACATGACGACCGTTTCCAAACCACGAGCATGGTATATTATTCTTCCCACATCCGAGGAACGTTGTAATAATACATTTAGTCGTGATCTCATCTGAACACCGCTATATGCAATGTATTATAGTAGCAGCAACGTGGAGACATCAACGATAGAATAAGTGAGCAACCTCTTATACGAACGATGAAAACAAATGAAGCAGCATTCAAAATAACGCCATATAAACGGGAGAGCAAAAGTAATAAAGAAGAATTTATCACCTTTGTTTCAATCTTTCAGTCTCTCAGTAACTTGATGTGCATTATACGCAATACCTATAATATATGATGATATAAAGGCGTCGTAAAAGCTGGAAAGCAGGAAATCACCGTTGTAAACAAGACATTAAGTTTATCACTGTTTAATTACACAGCATAATATTCTATAGCAAACCTCATCTAAAATCACTTTTATTGTGCCGTGGTTAAACAGTTAATGAAATAACTGTTAATAACGTTGGTAATTGTGCCTGTAATTTTAAATATAATGGGAATTAATATTTTTTGCGCATTTTTGCACATTGTTATTGCGAAATAAAGATATTTCAGAATAACTGCAATCAAAAAAAAACGCAAATAGATAACGCAAATAGATAATAAACCTGAGTTTATTCAAAAACCCGGGCAAAAACAATTACACGGCGGACATCAATTTTTTAGGTTATTTCTTATAATGTTGTTTTTTAATCAATTTCCTCTATAACCTATCTGTCATATTATGCATATTCCTAATACACATATATGGTATTAAAAAGATACAATAAATTATTATTTAATTTCCTGGTGGGCATATTTTGTTTATTTAAACATACCAATGTTCACAAAGTTTATACAAATACATTGTTTCTTGCTATCACAATTTGTTTATGTTCTGATTTACCTCAATAAGAAACATTAAACGATAAATTTATACAAAAATAAGTGTGGTTACATTTGTACCCCACATGATATTTAGTGTACCTATGTTTATGAAGTTTAATAAGCTGCATTGCAACTTTAATGAACTTTATTACAATTATGTTACCATTTAACATTTGGCAGGTGCCTTTTAATATATATTGTTATACCTCTTATTAAAAAGTCTGGCCGTCTCAAGATAATGAAAGGTATAATAAATTGTATTAACAGGTATTATATTTCTGGTACTTGATTATCCATTTCTTAACTGTCCCTTTCCTTCTATGATATTCATCATTTGAACAAACTCAAAATCCGATCATTTCCTCGTTATTTAAGCTATTCTCGAAAGAAAGGATTATGCGACCTTAGCATTTGTAACAAACTCTACTTTCACGGAAGCTTTCAGTCCTTTGTAGGTAGATGCATAAATAAGGTACCGTAGGTATGCACATCTTAATTTTTGTTGGTAATGGACATTGTGATAAATGTCATATATCTGCTGCTAATTGGTAAAATATTGTGTGAAATATCTGCGAGCGCCATCTTGTAACTGTTGAAATTTCATTTAATGGAACATTTACAAATATTTAATTCAGGTTTAATATTAGTTGCGCCATCTATGTTCTATTGGCTTAAGTTCTTATTAATATATTTTCTAAATAATTTAATATTGTTATTTACCATCTATTTTTATCTTTTAGGTCATTATTTACTCTTATTTCTTTTTTCTGCGATAATTCTGCTTCATTATTGGCTTTGGTTTGAATCATTCTTCGTTCTTCGGGTATAGTTTTGGTTTTGGCAGTTTCCGGCCTTTTAGTCATAAGTAGGGTAGTATATGTTGGGATGATAAGCGTACGGTGTCCGCTTGCTAGAAGCTTCCTTTAAAGTTTGTGATTTTTGAGTAAACAGGGGCGCTGCGAGGCACTCCTGCGACCGCGAACAGACATAGCAGTCTGGAATATTCTAGAATTAACATTTCGAAACGGCTTCGAAGCTAATGGAACTTTCTAGAACATCTAGACTAGACCGTTCTCGTAGCTTTTAGACCTTTCTAGAAAGATATGGAACATTTTCGAAGCACATAGAATACTCCAGAAAAGTATGGAACTTTCGTGAAGTTTATAGAACTTTCCAGTAGACTTGTATAGCATACTATCGGACATTGTCGAAGTTTCGCGAAAGTCCTAAGTAGGTTGGGCGGCTAGTATAGATAGGGCGCCACTTCGGTGAACCAATGCAGTCCCTAATAACAATCGAAGAGTAAACATCTGAGAAGAAAAGTAAATGGTTTTAAGACACCCACTACTTGAGGAGAGTCCGCTTTGTTCCAGTGTATCGCTTGGTGTTTTCATAAAGTCGTAGGAAAATGGAAAAATTTTTGTTAAATAGTCGACAGTCCAAGTGAGAGTGACCAAGCATTGACAAGTGGGAGGGTGGCAAAGAAACGAAAATATCGTAAATACGATGATAGCTATTTGAATGTTGGCTTTACTTCAGTAGAAATAAACAATGAAGAGAGATTGCAGTATGTGCTCTGTTTAAAAGTTATAGCTAAAGCGACATCTCGAGACCAATCACTCTAACATAGTTGAAAAATCTCGCGAATTCCTTAGTAACAAGTTGCAAGATTTACAAAAGCAACAAAGTGTGTTCACTAAACAAGCAGTACCAAGCAACGTACTGCTAGCATCTTTTAAGATCGCATACAAAGTGGCGGAATGCAAAAAAGTCTTGAGCCTTTGCGCAAGACTTATTTGAGATGCTTGACAAGTTTATAACAGAAAATGATTTGGATTGGGAAAGTGCATCGATACGTATACTGATGGGGCTCAATCAATGTCTGGTCGCTATGGAGGATTGCAGGCGCTTATTCGCAGCAAAGTACCGCATGCTATGTGGACCCATTGCGTCATCCATAGGGAAGCACTTGCATCAATGTCGATGAGCTCTCAATCGAATTTCGTATTAGAACGTGTCGTAGACTGGCTGATTTGCAAAATACTTTGAGGAAGACAATCTCGAGAAATTTGCGTGGATCTATGATCCTTTTAGTGTTCAAGCTATACCACAATTCACTGCACAGGAAGAAGATAGTCTAATTAAATTTATGTCATTGTACACATATTTTGAAGGGCACCTGGACAAAATACTAAACCTGTAAGTGCGCGGCGGACTGATAAAATTTGGGAAACCCTGGAATAAGGTGTTGAAACAAAAGATGGGATTGACTCACAAAATTCTGTTTAAATTTAATCAATGCGACCGGTGAGAATTATTTATATGTGATATACAGTGATGAGAAAAAATTAATAGTGCAAAATGTGTGCAGTAAAAATAAGAAAAGGGTTAACTATAAATTTTTAAAGAAAAAAAAAAAACAATAGCAAAACTTTGCAAGAGTAAATTATTTTTCATTGCTTCGTTTTCTCAACCATCTACTTCATACAAATTAATTTAGCTTTACTTCTACATTATCTTCGTTATCTGCATGGTGAGAAGAAACATTTTATTGTATCATGCTGGTATATTCGATTCTCCTAACGTTTTTATAGAAATACCAAACGATTTCAGTTCTCTATCCCGTGACTAGAGATAGTAACCGTTCAAGAGCAATAAAAACTAGAAGAACTGATGACGATAACCGTATAATACACTTCCTCGTTTTGCTCTTCGCGCAATGGTCAGCCGCACTTTTATACACTTTAATACCGACTCTTGGCAGACGGGCAGCACGCAGGCAGCTGGAGCAGCCAACGGATAGTCATTTAAATAAATCAAGTAAATGCTAGACATTCTCTTCGTGTAAGTACAGTTAGTAATTACTGCTCGTGCTACGTCTGAGTTTCGTTCTGTTTTTCAGCATCCTCTCCGCGAATAAAAGCAGCAAAGTTATATGTTACACGTGAAAGGTAAGCAGCTAAAATGTACAAAGGAATTTTGTTATTATCTGGTTGAATTTATATTATTATAAAGAGCACCAACAGGAGAACGTGGTACTTGCGCACTAAAGTAATGTTTTAAGGCTGATATTTACGCATTTGTAAAGTAAAGTTCACACAGCGGTGTAAGGCAGAATTAATGATTGGTGTATGGCGAAACTATACACAGGTTAAATTATGGCGCTACCACGGCGTTGTATAAATACAACCAACCAATCACAGTGAAGGTGGCGGTTCCGGCGGTCAATTTGCATACATACTTTTAAGGTTATGATATTCTCTTGATTATTTTTGAACTTTTCATTTTCCTGTAATAAAATAGCACTTATATCAGATACCAGTGGATTCTGAAACTAGAGTGGTCACAGAAGCTCATGAAGAAAATGTAAAAATATTTGATGTAATTATATATATTGAAATGTTTTTATCTCAGAGAGAATTGTTAAAAATTTGAATTTTTACAATTTAATTAGATTTTTAACTCTTTGTGAGATTCGGGAGTATTCTTTGATACTCTTTTGGCAATTATTTATGTATTTTCAAGTCAATAAATGTCAATTAATGAATGTTAAAATTGAAAAATTAACTAACCTTAAATTTTATGAAGCTGCCTTATAAACACTATGTTTCCTATGACGTTTGCAGGAAGTTTTCCTTTCTAACCTTGAACCTCTCTTCTATTTTGTATTTACTTTCTAATTTATCTATCGAACACTTTAAATTGAGACCGCAGCCAAAACACTAGTAACTCGATGAAAGTCTAACAAGGATTGATTCATTTATTCACGTCCTTACACTCCTTTATTTTAATCGCGATAGCGATTGCTTCTTTCAACAGCAAATTTTGATGATTTCTATCCAAATATAAATTTTATGATGAATTTCGATGAATGAAGTTATTTATAGAAACAGCACGAGAGAATGAATGTGGTGACGCTACCAGATGACTGAAATTAAGCAACCCTAAAAACCCACTGATAAATATGACGAATTTTACTACCAAAAACTAAGATACCTTAACGGGACATATTTAATATACGAAATAATATTAAAAATACATTTGAATGTACCCTGTTGTTTGTTTTAGGAGAATTTTACATTAATTTTGAAGAGTTGTGAAATTAAGAGAATGTGAAATTAGAAGAATAAAAAGGAGAGTGGTTTTGTCTTTGTTCCACTACGATCGTCGTTATCTGGACTTATATATTTTCTTTTAGGTCAACACTCCAAGGCCAGTCGGCCTAACGGGAAAAATTGTGGCTTTCGAAAATAGCTTTTTCTTCGAAAAAGGGAAATTCATTACTATCGGGTGGCTATCCTGAATACCCTATACGTCTAAGACTGACAGCTGATTTCCGATGTAAATATTCCACAGAACAATATTTACATAGCAATAATCCAACTACAAGTGACATGGGATTGTAATCTGCAAAACCTTGGGCTCAACTATAGGAAATGTAAGCTCAAAATAGCTCTCAAAGCCGAGACTTCAGAAGACTCCAACAAGTGTTCCTGGTGACTTAAACATTTCATTCAACTATGTGACATTGTTATCTCCTGAATTAGCATCGATTGTAAAGTTTCACGCAGGACACAAAGATGCAACGTTAGGTATTTGTTTTAAATCTATATTTCTTGGGACCAAAGATATATGAATATGTAATCAAAGTACTACATTTGCCAAATATGACGAGATTAAGACGAATGATTGTTTCAAATGGCGTATACAACTTTATATATTCATCTATATAAAGAGGAAGGTCGAGCAGGTATATTGTGTATAGTTGAAATGAGGCTAATTTGTTTTGCATTAGTAAAGATGGAATCGTAGTGTTTCATAAGATAGAAGTATACGATATTAGCCTTAAAAATTTGCTGTGGTGCTTTTTATAAAAGCATCCATATAAATTGGAAACAACTTGAATGGGATATGTTTTCGAAACATAACGCTTGCTCTGGAAAAAGATTTAGAGGTGTTAGACAGCACAATTAATGCCTTATATGGTATTAATGTATACTCAGAGCTTTGGTGACTTTCTAATCTACCATGTATAACTTGTTAGTGAAATATTTATTAAAATTCTTCATACGATTTAGAATTTTCTATGGATTCAAATTTAGTAAGAGAGAGTTAGCGTTCCAACAGAAAAGGATGCGAAGATTGCTACTTCAAGATATTTATAATTTTTGATTTGTTTCAAATATATGGTTTGTAGAATTATTTTCTTTTTTCCAAATAAATACAATATATATTTAGTTATCTGATATAAAATAATTCCAATCATATTTGTACATGATACTAGCCTTAGTATGTAGATACATACATCTTATGCGTTCTACAAAGGAACTGTATTAAAGTATATGGAGATGTAGGAATAACAATTGAATTTATAAACAATGTAATAGGTCTATAGAAACATTTGCTAATAATATCATTTAAGAAAGAATAAAATGTTATACACTCACAGACAAAAATATTGCATATATTATTTTAGGTCTTTATTATTTTTTTCTTTAAAACTTTTGTGATTTCTATTGCTAAATCTTTTATACTGGAGTGTTCTACGTATTATGCAATTTGTTACAGAAAAAAAGAAAATTTTAATATAAACTTTTATGAGTGAATAAGAGGTAACGATAAAACGTTATAAATTGGCGTAATGTGCCTGAACCAAAGAATGACATTTCCAGGGCTTTAATGTACAAATGTGTAGTTTCGGTTACCGAGATGCCTCATTTAAGTGTCATAAATTGTATTAAAATTGTTCGTTTGGCTAATGAAGGGTACACACAAGAAGATATTGCACGGAGATTAAATATCCATCAATCGACTGTCTCTCGTATAGTAAGACGACACAATGAGACTGGAGAATACAAAAGGCGGCGTGGTCAGGGACGTAAAAGATGTACAACGCCAAGAAATGACCAATATTTCAGACTTCAGTCTTTACGAAATCGCGCACTTACAGCACCGCATCTTAGAAATGAATTATTGAATACAAAACAAGTCAACGTATCTGTGAAAACAGTAGTAAGGAGACTTAAGGAGGTGGGCTTATATCCAAAACGTCCTGCCAGAGTTCCTCGACTTCTCCCACGTCACAAAATTCGACCCCTACAATTTTCAAGAGCTCAAGTTAATTGGAATGAACATCAATGGGGAAAGATTCTTTTTACAGACGAAACAATAATACAATTATGGAAGCCTGATGGACGTAGTCGTGTATACAGAAGATTAGGAGAACGTTTCGCAGAATGTAATCTTGCACAAAATCTTAGCTTTGGTGGCGGTTCCATTATGTTATGGGCCGGCATTAGTTGGGAGAGTCGCACGGAACTCATTGATGTAAATTTAAGAATGAATGCTGACTGGTACATACACAACATCCTTGAAGAACCTGTTTTACCTTATGCCGGCTTTATTGGCTACGATAATTTTATGCTAATGCATGATAATGCCCGAGCCAATGCCGCAAGGACAGTGATCCAGTACGTTGAGGATGTCGGGGTTGCGGCGCTTCAGTGGCCAGCAAATAGTCCCGACGCAAATCCCATAGAACATCTATGGGACATTCTAAAAAGAAATATACGAGCACGAAATCCAGCTTCTAACTCAACTGCAGAATTAAGAATTGCTGCACAGGAAGAATGGAATCGAATTCCTCAAGAAATTATCAAAGATCTTTTGCGCAGCATGCCTAGGAGGATGCAGGATATCGTTAGAGCAAGAGGAGGAAGTACTAAGTATTAAAGTGTTATTATGTTGCGTTGCTATTATGTTTATGGGTAATTAAAGTTGCTTTTTTCAATTAAACGTTTTTGGCCAAAAACAAGTTGTTTTAATAATTCCTCCACGAATTTGCTAGAAATTCTCCATATGTAATTTATTTGATTATCAATAACGTAAAACACTCCAGTGTACAAGATTTAGCAACAAAAATCACAAAAGTTTTAAAGAGAAAAACAATAAAGGCCGAAAATAAAATATGCAATATTTTTGTCTGTGAGTGTAATTCTTTGACATCTTTGACATAGCATTACTCTTTTTTGATAAACATTAGACGTTTCTATTGTAACTTCCATTTGTACTTTTACGATGAAGATATATAGAATAACATTTATATTTCTTTCTGTGTTAATATGCTATGAAACAAAAATCATATTAATAATGTTTTCTTTACATCGTTGTTATTTATGTAGCTTGGTTTAATTTTCTTTGATTTTTTTCGCTATTCGTTCCTCCATCACAGATTCATAGGCTCATGTATCCACGCATACAAGTTTATAATTTGCATCGCACACTAAATAAAATACTAAAAGTTTTCTTATAATTGTAATATAAAGAGTCAGAATTGTTAGGTTGTTTTACATGAATATGCATACCTTCTATGGCACCGATGCATTTAAGAGACTGTCAATTATTCAAGAAACCATTACCATCTGTACCACAACACTGACAGGCTATAGTACAGTCCACAGCGCTTCAAATGTTTCCCGAAATATTTGACGGACCGTTGATTTGCTTTTACTATTTTCAATAAATCAACATTCATTGTTGATTTATTTAAGAATTTATTGTCTCTTTTGGATGTGGATGGGACGTACCAGCCAATGCCTTCTCTCTTTTTACATTTATTTTTAAATTTGTTCGTCATGATTATTGTAGAAACTGCCAATAAACACAGTACATAACCTATACTTTTTGTCATGCCATCCGTTACAAAAGAAATTATTAACAGATAAATTAAGGTTATGATATGACAAAGTAATTCGAGATGTGAGTTTTCATTATGTCGGGGAATTATTTTAAGAATTACGGCAGAGTATTGCAAATAATTTCGCGCTAATCCTAACGATAATTTCACGCTACCCTATGTGTATAGAAGCTATAATTTCACCAAGATTCTAATGTAATACTCGAAATTCAAGCTTTCCAGTTGGATCCGAAAGATATTGCAAATTCTTAGTTGTCTTCCAACAGATTCCATTTAAAATATAAAATCAGATTTGAAAACACAAAAAAATTAAGGAAATTGCATGAATATAAGTCTCATATAAAAAATTTCTCCTAAAGCTGTCCATTTGAAAGACATATTTCATGGAAGCAGACTGAAAATTCCTATTTTCATTATTGAAGGGGACATTTAATTTCTGCTACGGATATAAACCCGAGTGGTTATCTCTTAATCTACAGGAATAAATTCAAGGTTTTTTTGTCCGTTAGTTCCCTTTTAAGAGATTTACAACTTAAAATAGAACAGTTTCGAATATCTTAAAAGGTGAGGATCTAATTAACGCCCAGTGTCTAATTTAATCCCATCTGAAGGACAGACGTGAAGCACTCTGACTGTGAAATTTGTTCTCTCTGGACATTCAATTACAAAATTAAATTCCCTTTCGTTCTGTATTCATTCAAATGTACATAATATTGTATGGGGATAAAGAAGACGTCTAAGATATTTGGGTAAACTCTGTATGGAAATTTCTCGGACTATTTTAGTATTAGCAGACTGCCATTTTAAATATCCTGTGTAATTATTACAAAAACAATATTTGTTTTATTTGCATAGCATCGTAATTATTCTGGTAGATTAAATTTACGCACACAGCTGAATTACAAGGCAAAATATATGAGTTAAATAACAGAACTTTCACTTTACACTTCGTGATATAGCACCATATGGTTTTGAAATATAAATGTAATGATATTACGTTAGCATGTATTTGAGGTTACTGTAACTTTGTAAGTATACCACAAGAACACTTTTTATTTTCTGTATTTCTTACATCAAAATTAATACCTTTCAAAATGTTATTATTTAAAATCTGTACGCAAGAATTACTATAAGACAACAACATAAAGCCTGACAAGTTTTTAAAAATGAATGATGGCTTCAAAGTTCATAAATTAATATGTAGTAATATAGTCTATAGCAGTGGTCGCCAACCTTTTCAATGTGTTGAGCTACTTTGACAACTTTGGAACAAACAGTGAGCTACCTAGTCGTAAGCGACATAAGCCAACCTAAATGAAATAATGCACAGTAATATTTAGAGTAACCTAAATTTGCGGACTCGCATAGGCGTCGGTATTACGGGTTAATATAAGAATACGAAAAATTCATAAATAAACTAAACCGGTTGAGAAGCAGGCATGTAGTGTCGACCTTGAATATAAATCATGTTAAACCGCGCTGAGAGAGATTTCGTTTTAGTACCGGTTGAGCTGTTGCAGAGATTAGTCGAACGGTCAAGGTTATGTACTTACGTGTCGCTTTTGAAAATATAGCTGGTGTTTTTTGTGTGTTGTAGTATTATACCAGTACATAATTAGTGTATCGTTTCATATAGAACTAATATTTACATACCTAAGAAAACAATGCCTCGTAATAGATTTGCTACTAATGTACATGAGTATGTGTCACTTTTTCCCCATTTAAAATACGACGGTAGTGCAGTTTTTTGCTTAATATGCAATGTTCGTTTGGCTGCATTGGACAGAACTGATTGCCAGAGGCATGTCAATGGTATTAAGCATATGAGAAATGCAAGAACTGAAATACCTTATACACTATTCCTCATACATTTATTAATTATGTTTACCTCTTGTAATCTTCCGTTGTCGTTGGTCAGAAAAGCAGCTTTCAAATCGCTTTGGCGACAATACGTTCCGAAGTACCCATTACCCGCACAAACACAATTACAGAATCATTTGCCGCGAATGAAAGAGATGCTAGAAATTGTGTGTAAACGTGATTTGTGTTCCAAAAAAATATGGATTACCGTGGATGAGACGACCGATATAAAGAAAAACAGTATTGTGAATGTAATAGCTCGCGTTTTATCTAGCGAGAACACAGCATCTCTATATTTGTTAGCTTGTAAACGTGTTCAACAATATACCGCGGAAAATATTCAAAAAGTGATAATGAACGCTTTGAAAAAATTTAAAATTTCCCAAGATCAAGTTGTGATGATTGTGACAGATAGTGCAGCAACGATGTTAAGTGTTGGGCGATCCTTAAAACATATATTTCCTAACCTAATACATATAACCTGCGTGTTGAATGCTTTGCATTTTGTTGGTGAAGTTGTTCGACAACGTTACGGAAACGTTGATCGGATGATTGGAAGTACTAAAGCAGTGTTTCGTAAATCTCCTAAACGTTTAAAAGAATTTCGTAAATTTTGTCCAGGTATTCCAGAACCTTCTGAACCAATTTTAACGCGATGGGGTACTTGGCTAACAGCAGTTTCTTACTATTTGATCCATTTTCAATAAATTCAATCACTTATAATGCGATTTAATCGGAATGAATCCAAAGCAATTAGAGAAAGTCAAAGAGAATTTCAAATTCCTCAACTTTTAGAAGATTTAACAACAATATGTACTAATTATACAGTATTACTAGATGCCATCAGAAAACTACAATGTAGTGAATTGACATTGCAGGAATCATTAGACATAGTGGAGAGTGTAAAAAATAAATTACACACATTAAATGATACGCCAGGATTATGCGCTAGTCAAAAGTTGGCAGATGTTTTAAGGAAAAATCCCGATTTTAAACTTTAGAGGCCGTTTATAATAAGTGAAAGAATAATGAACTTTAAGTGATTTTGAAAAACAGTTTTCTACATGCAAATGTAACTTCCTTAGATGTGGAGCGATCGTTTTCTATGTATAAGAATATTTTTTCTTGTCGACGCACAAGGTTTAAAGAAGTACCTGTGGAAACATATGCAATGATGCAAATTTACAGTAGTTCACATCCTGATGCCTTTAATTTGTTAAATAATTAGCAAGTAAGTTTATTTATGACTTTTTCGTATTCTTATATTAACCCGTAATACCGACGCCTATGCGAGTCCGCAAGTTTTGGTTACTCTAGTTATATTCTTCATACATGTATTTATTTTACTAATACATTTACTAGTACAAATAAACTAATAACTAATACATACTACATAACTAAATCTATACCTACCAATCGTAGGTGTTTGAAAAATAAACAAAATTTGTATGCAGTCACAATAGCATGTCACATACGATTGTATAAAAGTGAATAAAAATAACAAAAAAGTAACGAACTTTTTTAAACAAAAACATGTGCAGATAAAAAATGCATGTTCAATGAGAAGGCTGACACTCAGACTCGTCGATATTTTTTTTAATGTTTGCACTATAGTTTGATACAGCCATTCGAATACAATTATCCAAATGTTCATCTCTAAGTCGATTGCGGTATTTGTTCTTAATTAACTTCATATTGGAGAAAGAAGATTCACACAAATAGGTTGAACTAAATAACGCTTTCACTTTCAAGGCAACACGACATAGAACTGAATATTTGTCTTTGCTTACTAAAGGCCAGATACATTTTGTATTTGAGACTAACGATTTTAAAGCTAACTCATTTTGAAACGCAATCACTTCCATTTCTGTTGCAGCGATGTCTTCGCCAAAGTTTTTTTAACGGAATCTAACGAAATGGTTTATTAATTTACCTAACACTAATTTTCTTCAACGTCTTGAGAATTTTCTTGCATTGGAGCCTAATTTCAGTTTATCTGTGTCTTGGTATTTTATCCATGAAAGCTAGTGATAAGGTCAGAGGCAAAACCATTTATATTTTCACTTAATCCTCCTCATAATTGTCGATTAGTGCCCGCTTGGAAAGAGAAACGAAAATATTTTTAAAACAATATCCCAACATTTTGATTAGTAGAGCAGACAAAGATACTATCACAGTGGTTTTGAAAAAAGGATCATATATTGACAAATCTATGGAACTCCTCTCTGTCTCTGAAATACACTGTCATATATATGAGCATATCTTTCTTTTCAATATTCACTATCCATTCAAACTCCTTAAGGGTACGAAACGCTTGTCATATACCGCCATTTTTACGTTACATGTTTCGAAACGCGATACATACGTTTTGCGAATGTGTACGCGGCTTGAGAATAAAAGCTCTAAAGCGCTAGCGAATCTTTTCTAGCAATTACAATAATTTCCGATATCGAACGACCACTAGGAATTACCACCTAGAGCACTTGAAGCGCGGACTTGGAAACTAACACAGTTATATTTCTCCTCAGGTATCTGTAATCACAGTAATTGGCCGTATAGTGGATATCTAGGCGACGATTTATTTTCGACATTATAGCGAAAATCCGACGAAAAGAACCGAGTTCAAATAAGGAGTATCGCTTGCTACAATTTGCATCGAGAATGCGCGCATTTCTTGTTTGTACAACGATACGAGCAAGCTTCTGAAGACGAATCGTATGGTATGGGATAGTTCAGATACTTTCGATTGTTATTGTACGGACATATATACAATGCATATATCTTCGCTTTTCAAATGATCTTTCTACATCGAAGTCGTTGTGTTGGAAGAGAAAAATTGCTTCGACTACGTTAAGATTATCTATAATACCAGCGCCAGCATCTACATTTTCAACAGCAAACTATGAGTAATGACCGAACAAGCGGGAAAAAAAGACGAATTTGAATTATTGCTCAAACGGGTACATTGTTGCGAGTTACCTTCTATATGTCTTCTGCTTCTTATAATTAATTTATGACATGGTTTCAGGTTATATATGGCGTAGTTGCGAGCAAGATGAAAGCGCTAACAACATGCCACGGCGTTTAGAAGCATATGCCTCGGAGCGTCTCGAATCTAAGGATCCTCTCTTTTTTTTCTGCTTTAAGTATAATTGCGTTTACATGTACAGTTTTATGAGGATCGATTATTTATAAATGTATGTTATGAGGTAATGGTAAAAGGTATTTTACGACCTTGTTAAGTGAAAAAAAAGATCAAGACTCTATAGCTAATAGAAAGAAAACATCATAAATTTCCTTTGATCAAGGTGCAAGGTAGGTTAATACAATTAATTGTTGTTATTAATGTATCCTCCAGCCAAGTTCCTGGGGCTAACATTAGACGAAACATTAAGTTGGGCAGCCCACATCGACGCTTTGGTATCGAGGCTGCCATCGGCTCTATACGTTCTCAGACGAATAAAGAAGATAGCAACACAAAGTTTTGCTTATTTTGCAATTTTCCACTCCCTATTGAGTTATGGGATCCTGTTTTGGGGATCCACAACAGAAGCAAACAAAGTGTTTACCCCATAGAAGAAAGCTACGCAATATAGGGTATAATGAATCCTGTAGAGGAGGAGGATGAACATAACCACAATTACACTACTCGAAATCATAACAATTTCAAAGCGCCGCACCACCGACTGACTTGCACTCAAAAATCCGTTAGCTATTGTGGTCCAAAGTTATATAACTTACTACCACCTGAGGTAAAAATATTGCAATTAAAGCCTTTTAAAAACAAAATAAAACGTAAGCTAATGGGGGGCGAATACTACACAGTTCAGGAGTGCATATCCCAGGGAGCAGACATTCCATTTTAATCTATTTTAGAATTTATTATTTTAACGTGTTTGTTTGCCTTATGTATGTGACTGTATTATATGTCTAGGCTGACATAGGCTGTACAGAACTTCCTTTACCCCCGCTAGTCGCTATGGAGTGGTTAGAATCATTTTTGAAGAATAGAAAACAATATGTTAGCATTTCCAACTGTAGTAGTAGCAGAGTTACAAACCATAGTACTCATAGCAACTTACACTAATACGGTGTTCCAAGGTTCAATATTAGTCCTATTCTTTTCTACTTTTATAATGATCTTCCTCTTAACATAACAGATAACTTTATCACTCTTTACGCTGATGAATGCCTTGGTGGCATCTGATACGAAACGGCCAACCTATCAATTAAATGCAATTCTATGTTGGATAGGATTCATAATGGTTTTAGATAACCAAACTCGTTGTCAACAACGCTAAGAGCGCATATATTAGATTTCACCTCTTACAGTTACATCCAAACTCACGATTTTACTTAGACTTAAAGCTAAACGATGAACAATTAGCAAGGGCAAGTCAATAAAAGTTTTAGGTATAGTTTGACGAGATACTTTAACTGAAAGTTCACCTGCAAAAAACCTTCCTGGTCAAAGATTAATCTCTTTGCTACCTCTTCCGAACGCCTGAAGAATATTACTAACAACGCACAGCTGCTAAGCATTTATCACGCGTATATAGCAAGTAGACTGACCTATGTTATGTTAGCTTTTTGGGAAACTCAACATGGCAATATATTTTTATAAGCCGAAGAAGATTATCCGTTGTATTGCTGGGATTAAACCTACAGATTCTTGTAGAATCTTTTGTTAGCTATGATATCCTGACATTACCGCTGTTATTCATTCAAGAATAGCGATGTATGTTCATATAAATAGGCAGAATTATAGATCACATCGAGATTTCACGATATCAAACAGATTCAGGAGGATCTCCTCCACTCCAAAATCCGGTTGACTATGTATCAGCAGTGCCCAAATTCAGCTATTAAGATAATCATAGCTTCCTTCACACTGGAAGAATTCAATTTATCTAAATTAACAGCAAGTCCAACATATGTTGCGTAGCAACGTCTTTTTCGATACAGAGTTTTGACAGTAATGTTACTTGATTTTAATATATCTTATTCTGTTGATGCTTTACGTGTAGACGCTCCGCCCAACTACTTTTAGTATATTGCTTTTGGCATTGTACGCTTACTTAATGTATTTTTTCAGTGTTATTACTGTTGTATTTGTGTTTGTATTGTGTGTGTCTTTGAACCATTTCCTATACTTTTTGTAAGTCGTTGGAAATAAATTGTTTTTTTTTTTAGTAACCAGATAGGGAACATGGCTGCAGGCATGTTCATTTTACTGCAAAAATGTAAATGCCATTGCAGATGTACTAGAAAATTTAACCAAAGCATAAAAAATGTAGTGATGTATTACAAGATCAATCCTTATAATAGTAATTTGGAATTTATTACATTAATTTGTTACACAATATTATAAAATATTTGCAAACTCGAACAATAAAATTGGAAAGTGGGATAAACACTTTAAATGACAGATTAAATAAAGTTAAAAGTAAAAATAAGTTTGGCAATCGTTTAAGCGAAAAAGTAGATTCAGTCTTTAACCGCAATCCAGATTTGACTATATTAAAAATTATTAGCAATAAAAACTTTGAACATGCTGATAAAAAGATATCGCAACATTATACCTTACTTTCAATATACACCTCTTACTAGTTACAACTTGGAAAGAAGCTTTTCAATATTTAAAAATGTAAGCGAACAAATTTTACCGAAGAGAATTTAGAGAAAGTTCTACTAATTAACGTGTACAAAGAGTTACTTTGAACTTCATTAAGTTCTTAGGCCCTGTATTAAATATACCGGGTGTCCCGTGAGGTAAGGTACAAACTTTCACGACGTGTTCCTCAGGTAAATTCGAGTCGAGAATGTCTATATGAACACGGTCCGTAAATGCATCCTTATCGAGATATGACGGTTTTAATTGTAGAAGGTCGTGCTATATTTTGTTACTTATTTTGACAGATCGGTTGTGTTAGTTTAATCAAACTCCGCATTTAAGTAAACACGGTTAATTTCAAGCTTATTGTCATGTTTATTTTTACAAATGAAGAATACGCAGATATGCTGTTAGTCTATGGATACTGCAACTGCAGCGGTAAGGCATCAGTGAGGGAATACCGCCATCGGTATCCGAATCGAAGGATACCTGCTAGTAGAGTATTCGAGAGAATTTTCGCACATCTTAGAGCAACGGAATCATTTCCAAATGATAAGATAACACGTCCATCAGCAGCTGACCATGATTTGATACTGGATAGTGCTGAAAGAGCCCTATCAACTAGTGTCCGCAGAATATCAGCTCGCACTGGTGCTAGTCGAATGACTGTATGGAGAACAATGCATAACTTTGTTTGTGCCCGTTCCATCTGCAACCAAGCTTTGCTGCCCACTGATCCAGGTTCTCGTATACAGTTCTGTAATTGGCTCAACGCACATTGTATTCTGGTTAATAACATTTTGTTCACCGATGAGTGTACATTTACTCGAGACGGCGTCAATAATTTGAGGAATTCCCATTCTTGGCAGCTTGAAAATCCACATGCAACCTACGAACGGAATTTCCGACACCGTTCTTCAGCTAATGTTTGGTGCGGTTTGTTAGGGGATCAATTAGTTGGCCCTTTCGTGTTTGACGGTCGTTTGATATCTCCAATTTATCTTCAATTCTTACGAGAAGAACTGCCAGTGTTGTTGGAGGATATTCCCCTTCAAATAAGACAACAGATGTGGGTACAACATGACGGTGCTCCGCCGCACTATGATAGAAATGTTATTAGGTATTTAAATACCCCCTTTCCTGGACGTTGGATTGGACGGGGTGACCCAGTTTCTTGGTCACCCCGCTCAACCGACTTAAATCCCTTGGATTATTACTTATGGGGACACATGAAGACGTTGGTATATGCGAAGGAATCACGTACTAGGGATCAACTGCTTTGTAAAATTATTGCAGTTGCTACTGACATAAGAAATAACCGTCATGTTATTCGGAGAAGGATCAATGATATTTATGAACGGAGTAGACTGTGCTTGCAGTACGAAGGTGGACATTTTGAACAATTCTTGTGAACGATTCGTGTCATGTTTATTTTTTTTTTTGTTAAATAAAAGAGATTTTCCAACGATGTTTTCGTTCTTGCTCCTTTAACACTACTACAATTAAAAGCATCATATCTCAATAAGGATGCATTTGCGGACCGTGTTGATATAGACATTTTCGACTCGTATTTACGTGAGGAACACGTCGTAAAAGTTTGTACTTTATCTCACGGAACACCCGATATATATAAAAGAAACATACGTTGCTATTATTACTTAATATTGATCTTGTATTGTAAATTACGTAAATATAATTCTTTTTTTCTAAATTCTTTAAAAAGAAACTTCTGCGCGCTACTGATGAGTTGAGTTTTATAAGCGCATCCACCGGGTCGAGTAGAACAAGTTGATATTGGTAGTGCTGTCGCGTGATTTATTTGTACGCAGTGAGTGGGTTACCGTCTCGACGCGTCGTGCATTACTCAGGGGACAGCGTCGATCCGCACTTTAGTGATTATAATACTTTATGTATGCCGATGACACCGTATTACTGTCGACCCATGTAAACCTTGAGAATGCAGTTATTAATATGTAAGAAGACTTTGTAGGGTTTCAATGTTGAGCTCATGATTAGCCCTTAAGCATAAACTGCAAAAAGACTAAGATCATGTTAATTTCGTCATGGCACCTACAAAACAATGTTACGCTCAAAATCATATACCACACGCACGATTATTTGCGCAAATCACCGACTATTAAAAATATAATATGTGTCTGTAGCGGTGAGCTTTGGCAGTTTAGCGAATTTGTTGTCCCTGGTAGCCGCAGTTCTTTGTTGTCGTTTTTTCTATTGGTTTGTTTTGTAGTTTTATACAGTAGTTTAGTACCTATACATGTATTGGATTGATAGCAAGATTCAGTTCTGCAGGCTCCTGGGGCCACATGTCTCCGGTCAGCTCTGCGCCGGCTACATCTCACGAAAAAAAAACTTTTATGACTTCCTTAAATCAAAATTCAACTTGTAGCGGCAATTTAATAGAAATATAAAATTGTCTTATTTATGTAATCAAGTTCCATGCGTTCAATAATTAATACATCAACCTACTGGAGTAGCTATCATTTCAATTACATCTAAGCAAAAAATAAAAGAAACAACTATAATTAGAACTTCCTCCATAATTTATAGAAAACATAAAAATGATCTTATTATGAATCAAGTTCATGCTTACAATACTTATCTATACCACTTGCTATCAATTCAACAACTAAGCAAAAAATAAAACAGAACACTATACTTAGAATCTCATAATTTTGGCAGCAACCTTCAACCAAGACATTATGCAATGCTATTATGCAGACTCCCTTACTTTCGCATTTGTCATCACCATAAAGAAATAACGTCTATTACGTAATTTTAATTGTGGAAAGGTCAGTTTGACTTTTCCGTATATCCGTCTTTGACGTAATGAGTTTAACAATTTCCACATCTTCGAAGTAATTTGGACTTCATCGTGGAAGAAAAAATATCTTGCTGAATTAATTAATTCCAGGAAGTAGTAAAACGTACTTACAATTATTGCTATTTTACAATGATTGCGCGGCAAAATAAACTAGTATATTAGCATTACTCATTAAAAATGACAATACAACTAAAATAGGAAAGAATAATCAAACAAAGACAACTAAATCTATTCACATACATCATAATAATATAACCACAGCAAGAGCTACATCTTCGTATAAGCCAGTATATACCAATTTAATATTTTAAAGAATACTTCAGTAAAAGTAATTTCGTTTTTTTTTCTGCTGTGAATAGCGTCGCGTTTATATAATTGAAACGCTGCTTCACGGGAAATTCTCGCTTCAATTAATAGGATCAAAATGGTTCTTTATCATTAACGCTGGCCACGAGCGGTACCGCGCATCGGCGTAGAATCAGTTCGGACCGAGAGGAACAGTAGTATTACTTCGTCTGCGGAGCAGTACGGACATTTTCGCTGCCGGTCATTTGCGCAATTGTTTATCTGTCCTAGAAAAATTATGATTTCGTCAGCAAAACGACCGCGGACGGACAAACTTCGAAAATTTATTGCAGAAATTCCAGACTTAATATATGAAGGTGCTAAAATTAAATGTGTAATCTGTAAAATCCCGTTAATGTGTTGGTCCAGACAACATTGTCTACGACACGTAAATAGTGAAAAGCATGTCTCAAAAAGAAATTCCGCACGAGACAATGAAAAATTTATATTTAATTTATGCGTTACGTTTATCGCATGTAATATACCGTTTAATTTACTAGACAAGGAACCATTTATCTGCTTTTGGAATAACTATTCGGAGTGCAAATTACCAAGTCGAACATCGTTACGAAGAATTGTGCCATCTGCGCGCGAACATATTGAACAAAAAATAAAATCGGAGTTGAAAGATCAAAAATTGTGGTTATGTGTCGACGAAACAACAGATCGGAAGAAACATTCTGTTCTTAATGTAATGGCACGCAAATTGGAACCTCATCAATCGGCACCTTCAATTCTATTAGTCTCCAAACGAATACAACAGTGTACTGCCGAAGTAATTTCAAAGTTAGTGTTAAATACATTGGACAAGTTTGAACTTTCAACAAACCAACTCTTGATGTTAGTGAGTGATGGTGCTGCAAACATGCTTTCTGTAGGCCGGTCTCTTAAAAAGCATTCTGCTAATTTGTTCCACATTACGTGTAAAATTCATGCTCTCAATCTTGTGGCGGTAGTATCAGAAAATGTTATCCTGAGGTAGACGCTTTAATAGCGCATACCAAAGCAGTATTTGTCAAATCACCGAAACGTATTCGCGAATTTCACAGACTGTGCCCCCGTATACCAGAGCCACCAGAACCTATTCTAACTGGTTGGGGAACATGGTTGCAGGCCGCGTTTTATTATCATAAATACTTTGACAATATTAAGAACGTGGTTTTATAATTCGATACAAAGGAAGCTGCCGCTATCCAGAAAAGCCAGTCGAAATTTCAAGATAGTCAGGTTAAAATGGATTTAAAAATCATTCACGACAATTACTTCGGGCTAGCAGATGCAATAGAAAAATTACAAAATCCTTCGGTGCCGTTAGAAGAATCTCTACAAACAGTGCAACATGCTCACGCGCAGCTATGCGCGATTGAAGACGCAAAAAATGTTTCTGTTCTAGAAAAATTTTTGAAAGTGTTTTTGAGAAAAATTCTGATTTTGGCACATTAAGACACATTTGTGAAGGTGCGTCAACAGAATTGTTAAGTTATTTGAATGATTATTTTACTTACGCAAATATTACGTCACTAGATGTAGAACGTTCGTTCTCTGCATATAAACGCATTTTTTCCTCATGCCGTATTAGTTTTGCCGAAACAACAGTTGAAACATATCTAATGTTGCAGATATTTAACAGACATTATTCACTTTGTGATTTCACGGAGGACTCTTAAAATGGTAAGTGTTTGAGCACGTGTTATTTAATTTTTATTTAAAAGATGAGCGAAATTATTTGCGGCAGCAAACATCTCTATTAGCAGAATAACTCTAGTGGAACGGGAGGCCTGGTCGACTCTACGCTACTGCGCGGTACCGCTCGTGGCCGGCTTTATTTATCCTTTCAAACTGCTTGCCTACCTTATGTTCCGATGTTAGGAATTAAAAGCGACATCAGCTCCCGGGAATGGTATTACCGGGGGGTTATATAGCGACCAACTCATTTATACCAAGACATGGCCTTACTCGCTATGCTACAATATAAATAAATGTAAGTGTGCCATTATGTTAAAGAAATTAAAATTCATTCTACTTGTTATGTGGTGCATTGTCCTTATTTCAAAGAAATATATTGAAACAAATGACGTAACAGAGTAAAAAATGAGGCAAATATATAAAGTATATTTAGTTGCGTTGTTTTATAAAGTAGAAGAAGCGAAAATCTACTCTCAACAAAGAAACAAATTAAATTCTATAGTTGAATATATGGCTAGAAGAAATAGGGAAACTAAATATGGAGGTAAACACTAGCAAAAGTAAAATAATGACCATAAATGAAAATAACAAGGCAATAGGAAAAAAGACACTCGCATATAAAAACCAAAAATTTAAAGAAGTACCGGCTATTGAATACTTAGGAACAATAATCACAAATGACGGAAAAGCAGACATAGAAGTCGCTAATAGAGTTATGAAAACAAACCATATATATTGCCAACTAAACAAGACTATATTCAGTAAGAAAGAAATTGAAAAAAAGGTAAAACTAAACATACACATGGGCCGAATGCAATATTAAGAAGCTGAGTATATAGATAGCACGGAGGCAACTACAGTGACGTTACCAAGTGGGTAGTGTGGGCGAAGCGGCGATAAATATAATCACAAATATCAGTTCGCTTACAGACTCCGGCATAACGTCGAATGATCTGTTTGAAGCTCGTTTCATTCTTATGCTTTCTCCTAATTCCCTGTAATATTCTATACATTAATACACTTACAATGTCTGTTTATACAAAAGAGGAACGCATAAGCATTATTAAGTAGTACGAGGGATGATCGTAAAATAAGGTTCCCATATTTTTAAAAAATAGACAGCATTCTTTATTTCCTTAACATTACACATCGTTTTAAAGATAAAAAACTTAAACTATTTTTCGACATAATCGCCATTGCTATCCAAGCATTTTTGCAGACGGTGCTCCAACTTCTGTATCCCCATGTCGTAAAATTCCGCCGACAGTCAAAATCTTTTCAATTGTGGTGTTGGAAATCTCAGGAATCCGAAGAGCGAGTTAGCGAATGGTAACCCTCCGATCCTCAAGCAGTATGCTCCCGACCTTTTCAACGATTTCCTCTGAAACTGATGGTCTTCCGCTCCGCTCTTCATTGTGAATTTCCGTCCGACCTCCAGTGAATTCCCTACACCATTTGCGGACGTGTTAAGCAGCTATACACTTTTTTCTATAAACATGGGTTAATTGACGATGAATGTCTATAGGTGAAATCCCTTTCGCGTTTAAAAAACGTATCACAGCGCGAATTTCGCACCTGGCGATAGCGGCGATTGGGAGTTCCATTTCGGACAGCTGCTTAGGCAACACTGAGCGGCGTAGCGAGACGGGAGTGGTACGTATATAGAGTGAGAGAACTGCTGCACACGCCAATGTTGTCGGATTTCGCCTAACACGTCTTATTGCTGCTGTAGGGCTTTGGGAACCTTATTTTATGATCATCCCTCGTACTATTCGTCTAAGAGCACAGTTAGAAGTTATTGGGTGTTTTATCTTTTTTTACCCTAATCAACCAGTTCCTGTTAATCAAACAATTTTAAATACTGTTCGTAAATTTGAAAAAGCAGGTTGTATTACTAATTGCTCAAAATGTAACAATAGGAATCGACAGGAACGGCCACCTACTGAGGAAAGGATGGAAAAGGAGGTCAAAGATGTGCTTTTGTGGAAGCTAACGAACCGTGTTCGAGCCGCCAAATTTCGGAAATCGTGAACATTTCAAAGACAAAGGAGAAATACATGTAAATGCTTTCAATTGAAAAAAAGTCAAAACATTTTCTCAGAGGATTTAGTAAGATGTGTAGAATTTTGTGAGAGTATGAAATGTGATAGAAACGAAATTTTTTTGGAAAATATTTTGTTCACGGGCGGAACGTAATTTCCACTTCATAGTCACCACATGCCGTTAGGTACTGATTTAAAGAAAATAAACACCTAACTATAGCCACAAATCCTAGAAAGCTGAACGCCTGGGCAGGTATTCTAGGTGATCGCATTATAGGACGAACGAAAGGTACCTGCAACTTCTTCAAAATGACGTTATTCTTAGTGTGCGTAACATAACTGGTAGTTTGGAAGACATCAGCATGAAAGGCCTCAAACATTGGATGAGCTGCGCATCAAAATTGAGCATCCCATAGCATTCCAGCCGCAATTCTAGCTAATGTGCACAGAGAATTTTATGACAGGCTAGGTTATTGCGTATTGCAAAGTGAGGGGATCTTCGAATCCACTATTAAATAATTTCATTTCTTCTATATTTCCTTTCAAAATTTTCTGTTTTTTTTTATTCTTAGAATTAATAATAATAATAATAAAAATATATGGTTTATTTCCAAGATCCTTTGCTATAACTCAACACTAAAATAAATAAAAAAAAAATCTAAACAAGTAAATACATATAATTACAGCAGAGCATTGGAAAATGGAAAATCACAAGATGTGGTTTGGTTCATGAGAGTACTCACTCACCATTCTTCCACTAAACCTTGAAGATAAAATGCTATAACAGAAAAGACATGCCTATAGTTAAACTTAAATCTAAAAATTCTGTGTATGCAGGAGTAAATAAGTTTTAATGCATGCATCTCAAGGGCTCGTGCATTTAGTGTTGTTTTGAGAGCAGCACATAGAATAATCTAGATTTAAAACACTTAATTTACAGTCTAATTTTTCTTGACATTCCCGTTATTAAATTATTTTGAGTTTTACACTATTTCGAATTGATTCTTATGATTATGATTGAGAATTTCAAGTTTATTTTCTCTTATGGTTCCCTTTACTCAATGACTTTTTAATTTTTTTTTACTTATACCTTATTTAGAATTGATATATCTTATTTGTTTATTAAATTTCAAGCTTGGTTTTATTTTTTTTTATTAGAATTCGTTTTATTTTATGAAAAATTAATAGGAGTATATTGATATTTCTGGAATATGAAACATGTTCACCTGTATTTCCTAAATAGTTGGGTACATTAATAAAATAATAACATCTACTTCACACATTATTTGGATTATGAGCGACAACGACGCATCTTCAATGAAATGCTAGCTTCCCAGCCAATGTGTATACACGTTGGCCCAGGTCTCACCGGGGTGCGAGATATATTGTCCGTAGCGTGATCTGGCATCCTTGCATTCATCACCGTCGGCCAGCCTCGCCGCGCGCAACTGTCGTAGCTCTGAGATGCCTGTCTGACGCAATCTTTGTTTGTCTGTGCGCTCGTAAGGTTCTAACAAATGATCGTGGATTCTGAATACACTAAGTTAGTTTTACAATCGCAGAGAAGATACAGGTCATTAAATGGTATTTTGCCGGAAATTCCTACCAAAGCACGGCCGATCTATTTGCCGTAGAGTACGTGGATCGTCCTATCCCTTCGCATTAGACGATTGAAAGGATCGTCAATACGTTTGGAAAACTTGGCTGCGTGGTTGGGAATTGTCGTAAATGCTAACAAATAAACGAACAGCCTTAAATGCCTCTAATGCATCCCAAGCGGGAGAAGAGGGAAGTGAGGGTTTGTTCGTTAGTTGAAATGGACGAACCTTGCTCAAGCCGGCAAATTGTAGACGAGAAGTACTGTGAAACGTATTTTGAAACGCAACAAATATAATAGTTACAAAGTTCAAAATTGCCAGGAGATTTTCCCCCTTAATAAAGTAACATTGTTAGAATTTCAATTTATTTTGTGTAATTATCGAATTTATTTTTCTTTAGTTTAATTTTATAATAATCGTTGTTTATTTTCCTACCTAGAATTACTTTTTCGTTCTCCTTACATCGCATAGCAGCAACAAAATGAATATAAGAAAATGTACTATCTAACATAATCTGAGAATACAGAAAAATTACGCAGTAATCCTGTATTAACACATTTTGTCAAAAGGCGTTGAATTATAATATTACGTAATTAAGCGGACATGCGTGTTTGTAATATGCGCGCGTACCGCTGCTCGCTTTATGATACACTGCGACTGGATAGGATCTCTCAGTAAGACTCGAATGCGTTGTTGCTATTCACAAAAGCAATCCCTCGTTCGTATCTGGACCAACATGTATCTACGTTATGTACACTCTTACTCATTGAAATGCTAGCTTCCCGGCCTATTACTCGGCCAATGTGTATATAACACAGTAGTGGCACCAACAAGTACTATACGGGAGCGAAAAGTGGACAGTATAACAGAAATATAAATCGAAATTTGTAACTGCAGAGGTAAGATATCTAAGAAAAATTGAGGGAAAGACAAAACTAGATCACATAAGGAACGAAGTAATTGGAGGAAACTTGAAGATAGCCGATAACACGAAAAATCAAAAACAAAATTGAAAAAATATACAATTCGTTGCGAAGTTTATGCCACTGATTAACAGTTGGGGGAAAGTTTAGCTTTAGAAACAGTTTTAGCCAAAGATTAAACTGGACGTCCCCAATGCGCACCTTACACTGCCAATTTAAATTTGGCGAAGAAAGAAGTTATGGCCTTCTAAAATATAAAAGGTTTCAATCAATTCATAAATTTTTACAACAAATTTAAGTCGCTACATAATCCCCTGATTGTACATACCATCCAACCCACGTAACACGACTGCCCTTAACGCTTGTTTCGTAACGGCATACTGCTGCCTTCCGGTTCTAACTGAACCGCCGGTGCGTACCGAAACAGGTCAAAGTCACGCCATATTCGGCGGTTCCCCCGAAGCAATTATTCAACCCCGAAAGTTTACGGTACGCGCTCCCATTACGTAATCTACCTGTTTGAATCGACGAGCTGCGTGTAGGGCTGGGGAAGTGTTACGTCAACGAAACGGTTGTGTAACTGCAGCCAAGGTCGGTTCTATGTGATATCTATCTGTTTTTATACCTGCATATTATAAGACAGGAGCACGCAACGGTGAATACTTAGATTCACAATAAGAATTTATCAGGTGCAATGTAATAAAGTGGTATTAAACTGTAACCTTTACTGTTTCAATATAGAAGCATGTTAGAGAACATTTCCGAAATGCATAAATACCCTGGTAAGCACATACATGGATAAATACAATCAAAATTTCGTTCTTGCTATTCTTTGAATGTCGATTATCGAGATATAATTGATGCCGCTCTTAGGTGTTCTTGCATTAAAATTCTACACATATAATGATGGATTTAAAGGCTAGGATGGTTCTTATAGGAGAAATATAAATTGTATTTGCATACCTAGAACCTGGACGCGGTATTAAGTACGAGGGCAAGTCAAATATTATCTACACTTTCGCCATAACAAGCTTTGAAGGTTATCGTAGTGGCGGCCTCTTGCGCATGCGCTGAGTTAGTGCCTCTGTGGTCATGTGTGCGGAATTTAATCACGATCGCGCCATTTGTCTGCTAGCTACAACAACATAAGCATGTTAGCTCCGCTATTAGTTTGCACCAAAGAGGAACAAGCAGTGATTCAATTTTTGTAGTCAGAGGGTGTGAAAGGTGGTCAAATTCACCGGAGACTTTTGTCACAATACGGGAACAGTGCTTTATCTCGTAAAAGCGTTTCTTTGTGGATCGAAATGTTTCAAAGTGGCCGCACGAGTGTAACACAAAATGAGTGAGCTGGACGGCCGTCAACCTCGACCACCGACGACAACATTCAGCAAGCTCGAGAGATGGTTACAGCAAATGGGCGAGTTACCATAGACTTTCATCTCTTTGGACCGCTCAAGGAAGCTTTGAGAGGTCGTCGATTTGCCTCAGACACAGACGTTCGGGATGCGGTGCAAAAGTGGCTTCACGACCAACCGAAAACCTTCTACCAGGAAGACATACGGAAGCTTATGGCTCGCTGGACCAAGTGCATTGCTAAAGGTGGAGACTATATCGAAAAATAATGTATCTGTTGTACACCTATCTTTGTTTAACACAGTTGTAGAACTAAAAGAGTAAGTAATTTTTGACTTACCCTCGTAGTTTAAATAGGATATCAGCTCTGAATAATCTATTTTATAGTGAATTAATTTATTCACAAATATTGAACTGGATAAGCAACATTTTGTTTGATGAGATTCTACTTGAGACTTGTGAAACAACTCTCCATAATCCATACCTGTAGATGGATACAGCCCCGCTTCTTCAAAAGAAAGATATTTAAGGAACTTTCTTCCTACTTTTCAATTGCCAACTTGTGGAGTCCGTAGTAAGGATTCCATACCAAGTTTGCATATTCCAATAATTCCGAGCGAGCATTCTATAGACATTTTCCCGTGAAAATGTGAAATGCTGACGAGTTCCGAATTCCACAGAGTCTTGAAAAAGGTATTCGGATATTTTGCCCCCTTTTAGTTCTCATCAAGATAAACAAAATGTATTGGTAAACCTACGAGGTAGGCGCCATAAATTTTCGAAGAGCAGCAGTTTTTAGTAGCCAGCCATATAACGTGACTAGTGCATGAAAATGTCGCACATAACGAAAATTGATGATCAAAAATCACATTAAAGAACGTTTAGACGGCGTTTATGGTAATTTATCTCCTTCATATTCCATAGCAAAAAAAAGTATCAAAAATGTTTCCGTTTGGGGCAAGAATCCCTTGATGATGAGCGCTGTTTGAAAGTGAAGGAATTAGCACTGATGTCTAACATTTCTGAAACAAGTATTTGCCGAATTCTCCATAACCATTTGGGTATGAATAAGATTAGTGCAAGATGGGTATCGTATCTTCTTTCTGGTCTCCAACGTGAACACCGGGTCGAATGTGCGCGCACGTTGTTAAACGTGAGTGGAGACGACCCGAAACCGATTTTGGAGTCCATTGTCACAGGAGATGAAACAATGGTTCTTATTTATTTTCTTGTATAAAGAAAGATCTTAGGGGATGTCGTTTTAAGGACAATAGTGAGTTACAAGCAGCTGTAATACAACATTTTGATGGAAAAACTTTACAAGGGTATAGAATATTAATTTATCGTTGTAATAGATGCATCGAAGTTAGGGGAGATTATATTGAAAAATAGAAATTGTTATATTTTACCAAGTTTGTTGTTTCTGTATCAGTCGTTTCCGAGATACAAATAATTTCAGTATTGTTTGTAAATAAAGCAGTTAAATCATTAAATGTTAATTTAATAGGAAAACATACATAAAAAATTAACAACGCAACAAGTGCAACAATTCATACAAAGGAATCTCGCACTCCTTCGAAGATTTCTGGAGATTGGCAAATTATCTCACATGCGTTTTGTATTCGTCGCTGGAGATCCCCTATGTTATTTACTAGTGCGGAATAAACTAACGGCTTTAAGTAACCCCAAGCAAAAAATTCTAGAGTATTACAATCAGATCATCTAGCAGTTGGACTGCTCCGTTCCACCCATCTACCATTAAGTTCATTATTAAAGAAAATTACAAACAATGTGCGCGAAATATACAGGCGCCCTATCATGCATGAATCACATCCTGAAGAGGTAGATCTTCTAATAATATTGGCAAATTTTCACCAGTTAAACGATTAGGAAGAAATACTGGTCCTATCAATCGATCGCTTAGTATACCAAGTCAAATATTTACAGAACACCTATACTGACTCCTTGATTCTACAACAGCGTGAGAATTTTCGTCCGCCCAAACGTAACTGTTATGAAAATTAATAATGCAGAAAAGATCGGATTTTCCGCAGGTTTCTGCATCATTTGACAAAATACCTTTCGCAAAACGTAGTCAAGAGCGGTAAGTACTTGCACTCGTTGAAGGTGATACAGTTTTTGCTGGTACAAAACCCTCCAAACTAGAGCAGCACTGATATTTACTGCAATAAATCTCCTTCTAACACCAATACTTAGATTTTCTTCAACCCTTCTTAAAACACCCTCTTCTACTGCAGGAGTACAAACAGATCGATCGACCGGCATCGTGATAAATTGCTTTAAAGGAACCCACCTACGATAGACGTTGATGCATTTTTGTCACAAAGCAAATTACGGTTGGCTAAGTTTCCGCGTAAAGGCGACGTTTTTCATAAGCGTTACCACTAGCAGCACCATACATCTGCCACTTCTGCATTCGTGAATCTATTCATGCTTAACTTTCTAGAATACAAATACACCTGCAACATACGCGAGATTGACATGTCGTTTACGGTAAATAACGAAAAATAAAAGGTAGCAATACATATTTATTTTACGTGTTTAACGTGATCCAAACCCTAGTTATGCTTTTTCTTGAAAAAATGTAAAATCAATTCTCCGAAATGACTTGTTTTAGGACGTAGGTCTACTTAAGACATTTTTGTTTATCTCGATGAGAATTATAAGTGGGCAAAACATCCGAACACTTTTTTTTAACCTAGTCTTTTTAAAGCAGCGAGTATTGTACAATTTCTGCATTCCAAAAAGATTGTGCTAGAGTCAAAGTCATACACCTAAATCCTGAGTTGGTTGTGTTCGTGTAAGTACTGTGTTATTCAGTTACTGTTACTGCACCACTGTTCTACATTGCTAATTTGTATTTGTAAGAACACACAATCATCTGGAAAATTATACATCTTTAAATTATCGGCAAGCATTACTTGATTACATTGAATTGTCTTAAATAAAATGAAAGTGAAGGGCTTTTAGAACCTTGTTGTACTCTAGATGTCGTAAGGTAGTCACGCGAATTATAGCCGTTGTAGTGCACGCGTATATGTACTTGTACGCTTATTTTGCAGGCACACTGACAGAAATTACAGTATTTGATTACTAAATCCATAAAGGTTGCAATGTAGTAAGGTGTATTAAATTATTGATGTATGCAAATCAATAACTGTGGGACATTTTTCAACCAAACCATGCAGAGAAGGCGATAACAAATTTTTAACAACCATTAATGCAGGCAGTAAAGCATTCTAAAAAATGACTAATAACCAATTAAGAAACCACAATAAGAAAATCATAATAAACATTTCTAACGAGATCACATAAACTCGGAAAATATTTGACATTCCAGTAAAATTTTCGTAATCTTGTTTTTTTAATTTTAAAGAGATTGTAAACCGCCATTGTATTCAAAAGTAGAAGTATGTTTTCTTACAAAGTGATCAAATAATATCGAATTTCTGCTTTATTTGTCAAGACATCTTCATGATTTGCTCTATATCCCTAGGAGGTTCGACCATAAAGGTTTTTCTAAAAAAGAAACAATTTTAATTTTACATCTATCATACTCGTATGATTCTAAAACCATTTACACACAATTATCGTTTATTTGCCATAACAACAATTATGTTACTGCAACTGTTATTTCAAAAGAATGATATGAAATTATACTGACACTGGTTAACCGTCGTGTTCATAAAATCTATTTCCTGTTCAAAATATATTTACTTAAGATATCATAACAATGATATTTCTTTTTAGCATCTAATCATGTTTTCAAGAAAGCAGTAAAGATTCTCCCGTGATTCACATTCCACGCAAAACAATAGACGTAAAATGCCATTACCATACTCAGGACTTTCGTCCAAATACCGAATAGGTCTGTGTACACCATTTTATCTGACCTAAAAATCTGTGCCATTGTTTCAAGTTAAATGTTAATGTCTCGGAGGCCTAGTTTTTAATATTCACTTGAAGAAGATAAAAACACGCTATAAAGGCGGTCTTTTTAACTAATACAATTATATACACATAGTAGACGCCATAAATTCTCGGCATGATATAGAAAAAATAAACTTGGTAAAATATAACAATTTTTATTTTCCAATATAATTTTCCCTAACTTCAATACATTTACTACAACGATCAATTAATAATTCTATACCCTCGTAAAAAGAATCTAGTTTTTTCGTCAGATTGTTGTATTACAGCTTTCTGGGACGAGGTTCATCGGGTCGCCGCCATTCCATCGATTCCTTTTTGGATAGAGGATCATAATAGAACCATTATTTCATTTCCTGTGACAATGGACACCAAAATCGGTTTCGGGTCGTCCACACACATGTTTAAAGACGGGCGCGCACATTCAACCCAATGCGACGTTCACGTTGGAGAGCAGGGCAAATACTTGTTTCAGAAGTGTTAGACATCATTACTAATTTCTTCACTTTCAAACGGCGATCTGCTAATACCATTTCTTCGGTAATTGAAATGTTTTGAAGCATTATCAGTTCAATTGGCCGACCATGGTTCATTATCTTCAAGGGATTCTTGCCCCAAACGGAAACATTTTGCTCACTTTTGTATAGCGGAATACGAAGGAGATTAATCACCATAAACGCCGTCTAAACGTTGATTAATATGATTAAGCGCATGCCATTCTTTTTTTTTTTAATTTAATAACGGCACGGTACACAATTTTCGTTACATGAGACATTATTACTCTTCGAGCCGTAATATATATAGAATAGGCCTCGTATTCGTGCAACTATGACGCAACGGGGTTTGAACAAGCTCGAACCTGTACATATAAGCCAGTCAGACCGATAATTTATGACGCCTACCTCGTATATATACATACCGAGTCATATTTTATGCCCATTAAATATTTCAAATAAACAATCACTTATGACTGTTAACCAAACACTTTACACTGTTATAGCCTCAGGACACACACAACTGCTTCTTTAAATGTCGATTAATGCTACCCAAAACAAGTTATTTAAACAGATATTCTCATTAATTTAAAAAGTTCAACTGTTTGCCAATATTTCACGTACCGTTAAATCTATCAATACATAATTTAATAAAGTAATTATTCTGGACCGTTCTTGGAAGAGCAAAATCTTACTTCAAAAGAATAACTAGAGCTGAACCGTATTAATCAACAGGAACACGATTTTCTAGGTTCTAGATCTCTAGGTATTTTCCGGTTTAATGGTTAGATAGATAAAATAGACAAAAGACCCAGAGCTAGCTATATTTTGAGTAAAACCTTTTTAAAAGCCGGGTTTTAAGTTATTACTTAACAGCGTTGATCAGTTTCTTGGTTACTAACATTGAGCTTTTCATAATTACATTCCAATTAAATTAGTAATACATGACGTATCTACACAGTTAAAAATCTTGTCGTGTAATCTTCATGTAAGTGCATGGGCAAAAGTATTTAGTGTAGAATAGTGCAAAATCAAGTGCACTTCTTAGCGTAAAATACGAGGGTAAGTAAATATTATCTACACTTTCGCCATAACAAGTTTTGAAGGTTATCGTAGTGGCGGCCGCTTGCGCATGCGTTGAGTTGGCGCCTCTGTGGACATGTGTGCGGAATTTAATCACGATCGCGTCATTTGTCTGCTGGCTACAATAGCATAGGTATGTCAGCTCCGCTATTAGTTTGCACCAAAGAACAACAAGCAGTCATCCAATTTTGTGGTCAGAGGGTGTGAAAGGTGCTGAAATTCACCGGAGACCTTTGTCACAATACGAGGACAGTGCTTTATCTCGTAAAAGCGCTTTTTTGTGGATCGAAATGTTTCAAAGTGGCCGTACGAACGTAACACAAAACGAGGGAACATTTTGATCCACAAAAAAACGCTTTTACGAGATAAAGCACTGTTTCCGTATGGTGACAAAAGTCTCCGGGGAATTTCAGCACCTTTCACACCTTCTGACCACAAAAAACGGATCACTGCTCGTTTTAATAATCTGTACTTAGTTTTTCTTACTTTTGGTAATACCCGCACGTATAGCACTTTCCTTACTGCACACTTTTTTATCTTAGATTTCTTTGCTGTCTTCAATTCGCTAATTATGTTGAACAACATTTAGATGCCCGCAATCTCGACTTGTATGTTTTTCTATTTTCTTTTTTTTTATTTTTACTTTGTTGTATATTGTACGCATCAATAAAGATATATTATTATTATTATTATTATCATTATTATTATTATTGTTATTATTATTGTTATTATTATTGTTATTATTATTATCATTATCATCATTATTATCATTGTTATTATTATTATTATTATTATTATTATTATCATTATTATTATTATTGTTATTATTATTATCATTATCATCATTATTATCATTGTTATTATTATTATTATTACTATTATTATTATTATTTTTTTTTTTTTTTACCTCCACCCCAACACCTGGCCCAGCAAACGACTACAGACACAGGGTCTGCACCCGCTCCCCGGGGTCCTCACGCGGAAAGCGAGCAAACGGCACCCATGCGGAAAACCGCAGGAACGCCGCCCGCCAGCCCCCCCCACACACACTGCTGTTAATTGACTCTTAATTGTCTAACGTATCCCCGTGAAGTTTCGCCGAACCGGTGCCGGTGTCTGTGGTAACTCGGCGCAGCTCGCGAATACGCCTCATCACCGAAGGTTCTCCACCTGCTTCGTCAGTAACGATCAGCGAGTGGTTAGTCTAGCCCTGGATGGTGTATGGCTAGCTTCATGGGCCCGCAGGACCCGGAGAGACCCAAGTATGACCTGCTTCTGGAGCTGACAGGTAAGTATGTGCAGGTTTGTTTTCTTGAGTATTTTAATTTTCTTTAGGTGTTCCAATATCGTGGTATGGATTCCGCCCAAGGAGCCGATAATAATAGGTATGAAATGGATTTGGAAGCCCTCGTAAATAAGTCGCAGTTGGTATAACAGATCCAAATACTTCTCTCTCTTTTCCGTCTCCTTTTCAGTTACTCTGGTGTCGCACGGGCAGGACATCTCGACAACGTACATATCCTTCTCCTTATAATCCAGGATTACCATATCTGGCTGGCTTATTAGCGGACACTCTCGCTGTAGTGTGAAACGGAAAATTCCAAAATATCTTGCAGCTCTCGTTGGAAACCGTTGCAGACAGGTCTAACTTTTGAAACGGCGGCAATAACTGCTGGTCAATGCCATAGAGATGACGTAATCGAAAGTATAGAACTTTTAGGGCCATGTCATGGCGAGATATATATAAGTTTGGAGCATATTTCGGGCATGCTGATAGTAAGTGCATTATGGTTTCCTCTGTTGTTTTACATGCTCTACAGCGAATGTCATCCAGATGTAAACCGAGGACGTTGCGTTGATAAGCCAGTGTGTGGAATACGCCGTCCTGGACCGCCACTATATAACCCTCAGTCTCCGAATATAGCGATGGAGACTGGAGGAAAGAGAATGTCAGGGCTTCTGATAACTGATGGTCTTTTAGATGTTTGAAGTATAAGCCATGCAAAGCCTTTTGTATATGGTCCTTGAGAAGTGCATCTGCGTAGTGATGTTGGAGTTTGTTCCGCACCTCCTTTGGAGTTATTATTACTATTATTATTATTATTATTATTATTACTATTACTATTATTAATATGCGTTATATACGAAAGTATAAACGGAGAGCTTAATCTAATCATACAAATGGCTATCTCATCGCAACAGGGTAAAAAAAGATTTAATTTTGTTAATTATGTCACAAATTGTATTGATACTTCCGGGAAAAAAGAAAAATCAGTCAAATGTACTACCTACAAAATGTAAGGGAGGCTTAACAGATGGATTAATGAGAAGAATACTATCAATACGATGTTCGGCAGGTTAAAACACCCTACCGGAAGTTGGAATATCTCTGGAAAAAATATCTCCGCAAAATTCTTGTGGGATTGACTAATGATGAAAGTAATCGATACCTAGAACTGCGAGGTGATAACGATAAATATCAATAAAATTAATTTGAACCGGATCATCTAAAAGTGCAACTATTTCCGATTGATTTTTCTATAAACCACTCTGTAAATGACCAAAATGTTCCCATATAGTAACTTTATCTTCTACAAGATATAAATTCAAAATAACCTATTTTTTTGGATTTTAAATGTACGGTTAGTTTCTTCACACTATTGGAATAAAATAAACATTGAGTTTGTATTCAGTGGTTCAAGAACCAAACTTACTACTAGATATGCTTTTGCTAATAAATCTAGATGTACAACACCAATAACAACGTTAACCACACTCCTGTCTCATTGTTTCGTCATTCATTGTTTCGTCTCAACCGATCCAACTAACTCTAAAGCTGATAAAAGAATAAGAAATAAATATCATATCAAGAATTTGAAATTAAGCAATCGTAAATTTAACAAAATAATTTTTAGGGCTAAATTAAAGTGAAGGAAAAACAAATAGTTAATACAATAAGACTTTGTAAGAGAGTCCTTAACAGAGCAGCGGTGCATACTGTCTTCCCGATGCGATAGAGATAGCCGTCAGTCCCTTCTCTAGTAATAATTCCAATCACTCACCTGTTTTTGTTCTTCTGTACTTTTCCTAAGCTTTATCACGTTTAAAAATCTTTAGATTTTCAGTCACGAGATGTACCTTTGTTGGAAATTATATATACCACGGCAACAGTTTCTACAACGTATGTAAGCTGCCTACCTGCAAAAGCAAAATTTGTTTGTCATAATAACATAGATACTTTAATTACAGTTAATTTTACTATAGCGGTAGGCATAGTGTGTATGAATATGTTGTTGTTAAGATCTATGTGAGCTAACGGTGCGCTTCTGTACCACGTTAATTGCAACCACTTGCGTTATATAGAAGCATATCTGAATTACAGTGGAGAATACGACAGTTATGTTCATTTTCCGTAGAAAAAAAAACAAAAGGATGCCAATTAAAATTTCTAACAAGTAAGTAAATAGCAATTAGGTTCAAGTTATGATTAAAAATACAATGTACACCTAGATGAATAAAAAATTCAATACCAAATTCTATTTTTTTCTTCAAAATAATTCCTATAAGTTCATAAAATATAACTTTCCAACTACGTACTATTGACGTATTTCGACCAGTACAAAATAAATAGTAACGCACACAAAAAACTAGCACGCCTCTCTCGTAGCTCTACGAAATGGAGAAAAATTTACGAAAAAAATATACCAAAGTAACGATTTACAGACGGTAAAACGGTTTCAAATGATCACGAATTACTATATATAATGAACGTTGTTATTGGTGGAATTACAGTTCCTTTCGTCCTTGGCGCTCTTTTTAAATCGTTTATTTGCTCATTTTTTCCAGCACTGCCTACTCGTCGAGCGGTAAAACAACGCAACCTTGATAATTTGCCGAGCGTATGCAATTCGACGTGCTATTTACTTGTTTGCTTAAAATCTCAATTGAAATATGTCGTCCGAACGTGATTCTTTAGGATTACGTCAGACAACTTATACAGGAAAACGTTATGTTTATTTATTGTAATCCAATCGATTAAAAAAAGCATAACTTTTAAAGCAGAAGAACTATAACTCTGAGATATGAATATACATATTTATTACAGTTATTATCACACAATTTTCATGTAAGAGAACCAGTTTTCGAAACGTTTCGTTCATATTTCTGAAGGAATGTTATTTACTTTATTTTTAGCTAACAACTTCATTAAGCGAAGTAAAACGCATTTCTTGGAATTTACCTTAAGCATACGAAAACAAAAAGAAGTCACTGGATGTCTAGTTTAATTTGTAGATTGGATGATCCATTAAATTTGTTCGTTGAGATGTTTATCTAATGATATTATAACCTTCGTTTCTTATTAAATAAAATAGTGGGTAAATAAATGTTTTCTTTTCGAATATGTAAAAAATAGAACTGTTTTCGTTCAATGGTAGTATAGTTTCATGTAAAATAAGATCTGCAATAATATTTGAGTTGTTATTAAGCCGGGCACAATCGGTCTTCGCAACAGAATCGGATCAGTCGCATGGACCGTGGATTATAAATATTGTATGTGTGACTCACATCCGACAGACGTGATAGTTTGAAATCAATACCCCAGTGTAAAAAATAAAAGCTGACGGAATAAAAATGTTTGGTAGATAAAGCAAACATATGCACACGTTAGAGTATTTTTATTGTCCTCATTTATTTATTTTTGTTTGAAAACGGCATTTGTTATGTATGTATTTAATGTAATAACTAGACCGGGCATAGAGAGCTTCGCGCCAAGTTAGAAGTGAGGGTGCCGCGCTCACGACGCGAAATATGCATGCAGATGAATCGTCACGGGCTACCCCAGTGAAAAAAACTATTGATTTATTGCAACAGCTTCTCATCAACTCTTCGCAGTGTTAATCGTAATTATAGAGATAAATATATGTATGTAAGTATGTTTATCATTATTTTGATCGGGCCATGGCGCAAATGCCTTTAATCACTGCGACCCTATTGTAACAGAATGCCCTTATGTGTGTTAGAATAGTTGGAGGCTTTTAATAAACCTTAGTACTACTCTAGGATCTGTTTCCTTTAGTTCAGTAAGTGCAAAAAATGGCCTACTGAAGAAAGGGATACGAGGTGCAACTATTAATATATTCAGTGACAATCAGGCAGTTCTAAAGGTTATTAAGGCCTACACAAACAAATCTGCTCTGATACACGAATGTGTACACAATCTATGGCAATTGGGACGCAATAACCACGTTACTTTGCGGTGGGTCCCAAGTCACCAAGGGACAGAAGGAAATGAAAAGGCAGACAAGCCGGCCAAGGAAGCAGCGGACATGCCTTTCATTGATCCTAATCCCTTCTGTGGTCTTCAAACGAGCCACAAGCAATTAAAACATGGAAGGACAATCAAAAGGCTTCGTACTGGAATAATGTTCTAGGACAAAAACAGGCGCAAGCACTCATATCAAGCTCGCCAAAAACAGCAAAAATAGCGCTATCGTTCAGCAAAGGAGATCTTAGATCACTGGCAGGATTTCTGACGGGCCACGTAGCCCTAAAATATCACCTATTTAAACTAGGAAAAGCTGAAGATCAAATCTGCCATCTATGTCAAGAAGATCTGGAGACGACAGGACACATGCTATGTGAATGTGTTGCCATTAGTCACACACGACACCAACATTCGAGGTTCTTTATGGCGCACAGGTTTAAAGCAGAAATTTGAAATATGGTGGTGTGGGGTCCTGTAGGCATTTTTTGGTGGAAGTTAGGACCACTAATGCCTATATCTGTTCCGACACCTTCTACTCTCGAGCCGCCCATGTACCATTCCAGGGTACCCCTTTTGCGTTGAGCCTCACCGGATGCCCAGTCAGTACGGCTTTCAATGATCACCTTATAAGGTTGATCAAAATTGTATTGCACAGGGATCGTGTCTTTTGCAATACACATCAGATAATTTATGTTGGGATCTTCAAGGATTTTGAGATCGTTCTACTAAAAGTGAGGGCACTCGATATAGCCTGCTTCTGAATATGGATGTGAAGCGGCATTATTCCCAACAGGACTTCTAGAGCTGTTGTGGGACAGGTACACATCACTCCTGTAATGTCGAGACATGCAACATGGGTCTCGTTATTACTGCATAGGACCAGAAGATCATATGAGGCTTAATACCTCACCCTTCAGCACTCACTAGTGATGCCGTAATGGCTTTTTTCTGTAAGTTGGAGATGTGAGAGTTCCATGTTAGTTTTTTGTCAAACGTAACTCCCAAATATTTAACTTTTGTCGCTGAAGCTAATGGTCTTCCCTTCAATGGAGGGTGATTTAAGACAGACTTTTCGTCTGCTTGTAAGAGAAACGATTGTAATCTTTTGCGGGTTTAAGAACAGGCTATGATTTTGATACCACTTATAGGTGTCATTGAGAGCCCTTTGCATAACTTGCGGTATGATATTCTCATATTTTCCGAGAATCATGATTACCAGGTCATCAGCGTACCCTTACACCCGATATCCGTTAGAAGTTAAGTTCTGTAGGAGATCATCTACAACAAGACACCAGAGTAGAGGTGACAGGACCCCTCCCAGGGGGGAACCTCTGTTAGCTCTAATTGTTGTCGTTTCATCCCAACGGAGCGCTTATTCGTCGACCTTGCAGCATGGCTTCGATCCATTTTGTAGACGACGGGTGAAAACCTTTAGCAGAAGTTGTTCTCTCAATGCACTCGAAGGAGGTGTTGTCAGAAGCACCCTCTACGTCCAAGAATGCTCAGAGAGCTATTTATTTTGCCATAAATGACGCTTCCAATTTGCTTGTGATAACGCAAGGAAAATAAACGACCGTTGGATAATAAAATCACTAAATTTATCAGTGAATTTCCCGATTTGAACTACAATGGAACTAAAGTATCGTGCAATTTGCAAAATACCATTAATGTGCTGTAACAAAGGCGACTATAAAAGACATATAAATAGTGTACAGCACAAAAATGAGAAAAATAGCGTGCCACCTAAACCCAATTTAAATTGGATTTACCTTTGATGTTGTTTGCGGTCTACCGCTTCCCTTACTTGATAAAGAACCGTTCCGACAGTTTTGGCCTACATACAATCCCGAGTGGAACCTACCATCACGGACAGCGTTACTGCAAGAGCTACTAAGTGTACGTAAAGATATCGAAAATAGGATCAAAGCAGAATTAAACGATAAACAGCTATGGCTATGTCTTGATGAGACGACAGACTGTAAAAAAAATCTATTCTGAATATTATAGTACGAGTACTAGATCCCGCTAAATCGAAATTTGCAATCTTATTAGCTAGCAAAAGAATCAATTACGGGCGTAGTGCTCGATACGTTACAATAATTTCAAGTGTCAACTAGTCAACTGTTGATATTTATGAGCGATGGAGCAGCGACAATGTGTAGTGTAGGCCGTTCTCTTAAAGAAAATTGTGAGGAACTCTTACATGTTACGTGTAAAGTTCATGCTTTACATCGTGTGGCACAAACTATTCGAGAATGTTATCCGGAGGTGGATGCATTAATAGCAAATACAAAAAAAGTGTTTCTCAAACCTTCCAAACGGATTCGAGCATTTCACAGGCTTTGTCCAGGTATTCGCGAACCATCACAGCCGATTCTTATGCGTTGGGAAGCATGGTTGCAAGCGGCTTTTTATTATTCTTAACATTTCCACGAAGCCATCACAAAATCAGCTATGAGTTCACTAGGCTTCAACATCCATGACTGCAAGTCTTGCAATAATACTTTAAGAAGGTACTTTAGGAAGTCTTTTATTTACATTGGTCTGGAATATGCATCTTTAGTATAGTATCCCTTTACCAGACGAGAAGGAATGAAGTGGTTTGATAGAAAATTCGCTAAATTCTTGTGGTTTAGACAAGATCATATTTGTCCACCTAGAAATTTTGAACATTCGTTATTATTGTCCCAATTTAATTTAACATCTTGACAATTTAGAAAAATAAATTTCAGCATTGTATACTTGTACGAAATTCATCATAATAACGTCGACTGTCCTGCTTTATTTCAGTTTCTTGACTTCTCGATTCCACAATTCAATTCCCGCCAATTCGATGCATTTACTTGCCCTTTGCTAGAACCAACATCTTGCTAAAATCACCTGTATACACAATGACATAACTACAAAGAAATCTGTGCATAAATAGATGTTAACATTCGTTTATGTATGATCTTGATTTTATGTTTTGTCTGCGCCCAAAACCGCGAAGATAGCTAACGGCATGATCTCAGGTCGATGGATACTCATGAAAAACGTTTGCAAATTTCCGGTTCAAAGGAAATAAACGGACTCATTCCGTCATCTCCACATCCTCTAACAACGTCCTCTGAAGGTTAATGTAATAGCTACTAAAATCTCAACACAAAGAGCAGTTTGCTGTTTTGAATCATTAAAAGAACGATGAAAAGGGGTATTTAGATTATAGAATCAAACAAACTTCCTTTACATAAGATGAAAGATAAATACCTTGACAATATTTAAATGTATAATTTGCAAATAACAGATGATATTCTTTAAATATTTGTGCAAAGTAATGTTCAACATGAAACGCTGTTTATAATTCATGGAGGTCACAACACTTAGCTTTTTGATGTGTACAGAGAATGTTAGAAAAGACAAACAGACCCGCGTCAAAGGTATAATGTAGAAGGCATGTGTGACATATGACTACACATTACACATATGTGAAATACAGAAATTATATTCAAGCAAATGCCCTTTTATGAAAGATAACTGATAACAAAGAATATTTGTAGGTAGCAGCCTGGGTCGCTACATTTGCAGATACGTATATTTCGAACTTTACGAAGCAGACACCGTAATGTAATGGTTTCAATGATTGAATAGACAATGGTGAGTAAACAGGAGGTGACACGACAACGGAAATTGGCATTGTTTGATTGTTGAACTGTTAGAAAATCCTTTTTTTTTCTTAGAAACGCAAGTCCAGTCGTTTTATTCATTAAATATAAGAAGCAGAAAATTACACAGGTCTAATACTGAATTTATTCAACAATATTTTAGGGGAGGGATGTGACGGTATGAATTATTTTTATTATTATCATTATTATTAAGAAATAAAACTAAATTCATAAACGAAGTGAGCTCATGTACCGTGTCATATATAAAGTCCGCTTCATGTGGTAAAACTTTCTATTAGTCAATTATAAGCAAAATTTGGCTTTCCCATGTATTTTTGCTTAAAAAAATATCTTAAATCACATGCATGTGATTTTTTAACCGCCAAATTTGGCGTTTTCCTTAAGAAAATTATAAAATATACCTAACATAATGTTTCAAATTTTTGTAAAATTTCAAAAGACAAAAATTAGGCCTTCACTTTAGGGGAACTTTAATTTTTTTAATTTTTTTTTTATTAATTCCGTACTTAATTCTAATTACACTAAATCTGTATAAAATTATTTCTTTATTCAAAAGTTATTCAAATGTATTTTTATTCCTAAATATTTTTACATATGTACATAACTTTATCATAAAAAAACTCTAATGAAACCACATAAATTCGATGCAAAGTTAATTTAGTTTGTATAAATAACTACAAAACATATATTATTGTGATTTTTATTCAGTAATTTGAGATGTATGTTGAATTATAAAAAAATATTAACAAAAAATGCCTTTGCTAGAATTTAAGTGCATTTTAAACAGCATCTGAACCTGTTTAAAAAAAAATGATATGAAATTAAGGCTGTACCAACAATAAGTGTTCAATATTAGAAAATGTTGAAAAATAGAAAACAAGCAATTTTTTCTTTGATATTTTACCAAAATTTGAAAAATAATAGCTGCAATTTTCTAATTTTCTGAAGAATATGTCAAATTTGGCTGTTAAAAAGTAATGTGATTATTCATTCATATGATTTAACACAATATTTTAATCAAAAATAAGTGGCAAATCCAAAATTTATCTATTTTAGTCAATAAAAAAAATTTCTCTATGCATTGGACTTTGTGGCACTTGATCAAATAAATTATTTATGCACATAATTATCGCCCAAAAATTTTATGTAATTCACTTCTGTATATAAAAAATAAGTCTTATTTAATAATGAAAAAAGAAACTACACTAAACGTGACAATGATTCCTGTAATTCTAAAAATCTAAATTTAATGACATTAAATGAATTGAAAACTTTAGGAATCCTTGGAAAACTGACCGAATTGATGATGTCTCTAAATAACTCCAAAGCGAAGGTACGTTTCTCTCTATAAAGCGTTTAAAATAAATACAGGAATGGAACAAGGAGACACTTTCTCCAACATTTTTCAACTTGGTTCCAAAAAGTATAATAAGAAGAGCAAAAATGCGAAACTCCTAAGTAATGATCTGGCAATTGTAGCGAAGAGAAAAGAGAAACTAGTAAAAACAATAGAAAAATTACACGCAGAAGCAAAGAAAACCGATTTAGAGGTAAATGAAGAGAAAACTAAATATATGAGGGTAGGGAAAATATCGACCATCTAACATTGCAAAATGACAGATACTAGAAAACAAGTACCTTTAACTACTTAGGAGTGGCAATAGGACAAGGGGGGAAAGAAAGGATTACCAAAAAAAAACCAAGCGTATGGAAGAAACAATGCACTACTCAAAAACGGGAAAATAAGTAAGAAAACAAATCTATACATTGGAAACCAACGCAATGACAAAAAAGAAAGAAACGGAACTGAAAATTCCTGAAAGGAAAATGATAAGAACGATCTTCGAACCAAAGATAACTGTAGACAGACATAGAAGAACAAGTACGAACACGGGAATAGAACCAGAACTGGAAGGAAAGAAGATAGACGCATAAAAGCAAAACGATGTAAATGAATGAAACATGTGATGGGAGAATTAGTATAAAGAAAAACGAACCGGCCCCCACTAGAACCAAGGACCAGAGGAATAGCGAAAAAGAGGTGGGAAGGCGATGTGGAGGATGACATACTGACAATTAACATAATAGACTAAAGGACAAAGATCAGAAACAGAAAAGAATGGAAGAAAATTACAAATACAGCTAGGAAACACCCAAAGCTCCAGACAAAGATAAGTAATCCAGCTTATAAAATAGAACCAAGAAATCGTTACAAAATGTCTGCCATAATCCAAAAGGATTGCACGGCGGTGGTGATGATAATGAAACGAATCAGAGAAGAATATTTAAAAATATACATGTACTTATATTATCTTTATTTCTACTATAAATTGTAAAAATTGTGTTAAATGTTAAATTGTAAAAGAAGGCTTCACTCGAAAATTCGAAATTATTAATCACTTATGCGTTCAATCATGATTCACATATAAACCAATAAAATCATACCGCTTAGTACATGATATTCGTTCTCTTCTTAGAATGAGGCGTGTCTGACAATTCCATACACGCGTAATTATTTTACATCTAAACAAACCGCATTTATAGAATGCCATTTCAAATTTAAACAAGTCTACGTTTCACTTCTGTAACAAACATCATAACTACCTAGAGATTTCTAAAGCAATCGTCAACCAAATAACGAAAAAAAAAACGTTTTAGAAATTCGATTTTAACAAATTTCCCTTTTTAAATACTATGTAGCTCGTATCAACGTCGTGTTATGTTATAGTAAACTGTCGTTAGAAAGTGTTTTTCTTCTATATTAGATTTAAGCAGCATCGCTTCGTTGCTTGTAAAGCTCTAGAGAGCAACAATAAAAACAATAACAGCAATTTCTTTCCATTATAACGGATACAGCGTTATACGAAGAACTTATTAAAATAGATTCCGTTTTGTGATTTATACAAAAGAACTATGATTGATGTAGGAATGTTTACAAGATCATAAAATAATGTATTAACTTTAATACCTACTATCTGTAGTTGCAGCTGTGCTATTCCGATAAGAATTTGTTATACAAGGTTTTAAAAGAAAATGTGTTTTTATTTGTTGCTGTAAGAATATTTCTAATTAATCTGTCGCACCCAAAAAAACAATGAAACAACATTAGCACTAATAAGCTATAATTCCCTGATTTAATAAGTAAGCAACTCTCTCCATTCGAGATAAATAATTTTATAAACACCAGAATTAATAAGAACGATACTTCGTTGAATTATCACTTCTATTAATCCTTCCTTTTGATGACTCTCGTACATCTAAGTAATAAAAAAACTATATGCGACAGTTAGTACAGCATTTAACTATAGCATTCGAGTCGTGTCCAAACAGTTGATTGAATTTTTTCATAGAGAGACTTATGATCAGTCGACAATATAATTTTCCTGACTTGAATTAATTCTCTTGCTCTATATTGTTACTCAACTATGTCAAATTACTTCGGAATGTTAGAAATTCACTTTATTTTTCGAGATTTCAAACAGGAATACTATTTTCTTCATATTTTAGGCAATAGTTCCAGTCTTACACCTGGAACTCACATGCTTTAAATAGAGAATGGATATCATTTTAATATAAACAAAGCTAAAAAGTGTAAATTTTACTATGATAGACATTTTCAGAAGTTCAAAAGGCATTTCTACAAATTGTGTAATTTTATTTGTACGCATTCTACAGACGATTTCTACAATGGAAGGCAAAAGTTTTACTCGCGTTCTTAAAGATCTTTATTGAATGTTTGCCTTTTAATTCAATATTTATTACTATCAGAATGTGAACAATGGCTTTCCGTAATAGACATGTTAACAAAAGTTATAGCCACACTTGATGCCTTTGTAATAAACTTCTAATGAGCAGAAAATATAGACAGGAGTAATTTCGTATTTTTGGCTGCTTCTGAGTGTGGTCTGTTAGTAGTCGAGTGTTCGAATTCCGGTCGGGATTAGTAGCAGACATGGTTTATGACGATGGGTAAAATAACAAATCCATGGAATACTTTAAACACACGATATGCATAGTCGAAGCTACTACGGTTGTAACAGGCAATTTAGCGTATAACTCCGTTGGTCCGCACACTATATCAAATAAAAAATGCTTCACGGAAATCTGGATGGAAAAAATTTGCTACCAGTACAGAAATTATAAGTTCTTAGAAGTATCTACTTCTCTCAAAAAGATTTTGTATTAGCAATTGTGCATTCGTACACAATTGCTATTTATATATACGAGGGTTGGATAAAAAGTAGTGGCAACACATCGATGGATCTGAAATGTCTTTATTATCATAGGTACAGACACTTACATTCCCTCGTCAGCCCACTTCTGTCGATGTCCCGCAACGATCGCCCTATAGCACGGATAAGCTCCCCTGTTGAAGTGAATTCCTCGTAGTGGTTCTTTCCAGGCGAAGAGATCAAAGTCACACCGACTCATATTCGGTGAGTATGGCGGATGTCCCAGTACCACCTACCGCCATCGTCGCAGGAGATCCATGACAGCGTTCGTACTATGACACCGTGCATTGTCATGGAGGATGATTGAATTCGAAGGCAACAAGTGGTGTCGCTTTCTCCTGAGTGCCGGACGCAGATGGTGTCTCAGGAATTCACAGTAGAGCGTTGTGCAGTACCATCCGTGAATGTTATGAATGTTGCAATAATGAACATTACCTTCAGATGATACAGCGCTGTACGCACCTTATGTGGACGTGACAAACTAGGACGTCTGCATTCTCTGGATTGTCGTTTCAAACATGGTTCGTAGATCCGAGCCCACGTTTCATCCATTGTGACGATCCGTTCGATGAAACCGTCACCTTACCTTTGGTATCGGTTCAAAAGGTCCTGTGCAAATGCATAACGATGCTAACGTTGCACTTCGGAAAACGTATGAGGTACCCATCGCGCTGCAATCTTCCGATATCCAAGGGTGTCGTGCAGAATGTGAAGCACAGTTTTGTGGCATTTGCCTACCACTGCGGCTAACTCCCGCGAAGTCCATCGCCGATCAGCTTACACCAAACCAGCGGCGAGATGAATTGTTTGGTTGTCAACATGGGGTCGTCCGGAACGATGTTGTTCCTGAGTGACATCCCTTCTTTCACAAAACATTTTCACCCATCGTGCCACTGTACGATATGGCAATGCAGCATTGCCACATGCATTCCACAGGCCCTGATAACAGTGTTGCGCATTATGACCTAGTGCAACTACGATTTTTATCCAACAGCGTTGTTTCTGCTTTGTAAACATATTGTTCGGGCGCTTTCTCTTTCGCTCCGCACTTCAAGTCACCTCACAATACTACTGAGTCACATTCGCCTGTCACCGCTCACAGCAAGCGATTGGTTACTTCACCACACTCTATTAGTATTTTTTCTATAGACTACTATGCTTCGTCGCCAGTTCTGTTATCCTTCTCCATTCTTCTCTGTTCTTAACTTTCTGGCTCCATCCTGTTATTCCCATTAACTTTATGTCCTTAATAACCTGATCCTCCCGCCTCAATTTCGGTCTCCCTCTTGGTCGGTTTGCTACTGGTTCCTATTTTGCAATTTTCTTAGCTATTGCTTATTCCGATTTTCTGTTTATATGTCCAAACCACTTCAGACGTCTCGCTTTTATCACTTTGAGTATATCATCTCCCTCCATTATTTGCTTTACTTTGTGGTTCATTAATTGTATGTTTATACCTCGATTGTTCTTCTTCGAGCCCTATGCACTTTCTATTATTTTTCTCTCGAAGGTTCTTAGTTGTTTTTCCTCCCTCTCTGTCAAACACATTGTTTCCGCCGCATTTCTCACTACCGATCTTACTACAACTTTATATAGTTTTATTTCTATTTTCTTGCTTATTCTCTTGCTTCTCATAATGGATTTTACTTTACTAAAGACAGTGAATCCGACTTGTATTCTTTGCGTCGTTTCCTCTCCAGTCTGATTTTTGCTGTTTATTATGACCTCCAGATATTTGAAGTTTCTGACCTCTCCGAATTTGCTGTTTATTTAAATTCATTTGAGAAGAAGTAATGGCTGGCAATTGGTTTAGGGTGTTCCATTAGCCGCTCTTTCATTGAATATTATTTTATTATCCGCGATATGAATAGCAGGACTAACACGGACAAGACTCTACCGTTTTAGATGTGTAAAATAATATTATTTAATACAATATACTGCATTATACATCCCTTCCACTTCCACAAATGCTTTAGAACTTTCGTGGAAATGTTGGACAACTTGAGTTTAGTGGTCTTACAAAATTAAGATTAACACCATTGTTAATTTATTGAAAATTCGGTCTATCTATCAGTAATTTTGCCTCTTTGACTGGAAAACCAGACAGATTGAGAAAGATCAAATGTAACCTTGTCTGTGAAATCAGGGAATATAATTTACTTTTTAGGTATTGTCGTGAAAGAGGAAGCACTCTGTTTGACTTAATCCCAATCTGTTTTGATTCTTTTCAAAAGATGGTCCAACGCTTCAATCCAGAAAACTTCAGTTACTTTTTGAAGGGGATACAAAACTTAAATCACTGGTTGCGCCAGCGTATTTCGCCAATCTCAAATTAGCATGCAACGCCAAATGCAACAACAGGGAGAAAGTTGCCAACAAGTTGCCAACAACTTTCTCTCTTGCAAACGAAACTTTGGCAGATCGATGTAATTTCATGGGCACAAATGTGTAGCACTGGACAATGGCTGCAGTCACACGTTAGAACAACTTTATTGGATTCAAAAATGTACGATGCATTCAAAAAATTAGATAATACCAGGTATGAGAAATATGATACCTTCTAGTATAGTTTATATTACCTTTCATTATCTAGGGACAGCCAGATTTTTTTAACAAGAGGTATAACAATTTATTCCAATGTTACAATTTACAACATCGGACTTAGCTGTCATTACCGTTACGTATAATGCATTCAGTCCAGTCAATGATGATCTTCGGGAAACGGCTAAATAACTTGTCTCCTGTCAATTTTCTTCATATCCTAAACCTTCACATTTAATGAAACATTTTCCTACTGTATAAATTCAGTTGTATCTCTGTCATTATTTCACAAAATAAATACTACCGTTGGTAAAATTTTATATTCGAAAAATGCTTGTAGTATCATATATCTGAAATCGAAATGGAGAACCTTCATGACAGTTTATCTTCAAAATTTATTATCAAATTGTAATTCGAAAAGTATATCCTAATTGGTGATGATTAAACAATCGCTATCGCGAGCAAAGGAATCAAGGGACGCTACAATTTTCTCGGTTTAGTTCAAATATCCGTTGTATCTACACGTATTCGCCTAGGTGTTTTGTGAATGTAGGTTTCCTGTAGTTAAATTCAACGCTAATTACGAAGCGAGAGTCCAATTTGATTATTTAAAAATACGCGTGATTTTGGAGAACGCGTAATCACAGAGTGTAGATTTGAAACATTACAATTTGAGGTTAGTTTTCTCCTTTCAAATTTAATTCTTGTAAAACGTGAACAGTCGATATTAATTTGTATTTAAACTGCCAAAAGAGTGTTTATGGGACACTTCCGGACCTACAGAATAATCAATTTATCTCCTGGTTTATAACATTACAATATACTGCACGTAACAGATATTAAAAGGTAGCATAATTGCAATAAAGCTTATTAAAATTACAGTAAAGCTTATTGACATGATGATTAAACTTATTAACCTCACGCTGATTACCTATTTCTTTGAGCGATAGCTATTCAAACATTTGCTACTGATTTACAATAAAGAAGAAAGCATTTTTTACGGAACGTATTCACATAGAAAATGAATCCAAAAGTCAGGAAAAGAATATGTCATTTAAACAGAGCAACACCACTCCTAGAACTTTTTGAAAGTACTACGTAGGTGCAGACTAGAATGGACTTAGCACGTCCACAAATAATTCATTGTAGGTATCGCGTCGTCATTATTATTAAACGAAACGAAAGCAATATAGAACTGTTATTATATGCGCGGTGCAGTAAATCATCGAAGAGTTAAGTTATGGGCTATCATTACGTACGAGATACGTGTATGTGCTGTAATGAAAGAGTTGTTGGGTACTTGCTAGTTAGCGATTGCAAAACCATGTAAGCGAGAGTTCAGTAATAGCGATTTTCAATAAAGCGATGTTCGACCGTCCGATGAGTAGTCATGTAAAAGTGAAATGATTTTTTGTATGTAGATACGGACGCAAGTACTATATGTACTCTGAGCTCGACGCTACGCTGAGACTAAATTGAATTGAAATATGTGTGTATGTGATGGGTATAAATTCGACATGTTGCAGCTACGGGAAAAACGATGACACGATGCAACATTACAGTAAACCACAAAATCCTACTCGTTTGAAGATAAATAGAAAGATGGCAGAACATTTTATGTTGTACATTCTATAAGAAAGGAATTTGTTGTTAAGATATTTACTTATTAGATCACTAACAAAAGAACAGAGCAATTTACACTCAGCACACCCGACATTCTTAAAGTTTTCTACAACTGTTGACACGATTTGCACATCATGGTGTATAAAAACTTTCGTAATAAATTCATTTATGACACTTAAACAAAAATTTTTGAAATTAGTTAACTAATTTTGCGGTCTGAAGGTCCGGGAGTGTCTTAGGAACACACTTTCAGAGGTGGCCCATCAGGTACGCCGGACTTAATTTTAAAATGAAACATAGTAAATTATTATTTAATTGGGAAATTTTTATTGATTTATAAAGTAGACATGTTGAGATTAATTATGGTATATGATGTCGGCCAAATAGCCGCCGCGGCTGTACCCTGACCATTTTGATCAAATTTTCGAAGACTTTTTCCAAGTCAGTTTGCTCAATAGACCTTGAACTTTACAAAACCACAAAGAAAAAAATCGCATGGCGTCAAGTCGCAAAATCTGGGTGGCTAATTAACGTTCGCATTTCTGGAAATTACACTACCAGGAAGACGTTATCTTAACAAATCGATAGTTTCTCTTGCTGTATGACATGTGGCACCATCCTGTTGAAACCACATTCCTTTGAGGTCCGTATCGTACAATTAATCACACAAAAAAATCGATATCATGCCATTATATCGTACTCCATTTATAATTAAAGCTTGTCCAAACTCATCCTCAAAAAAAAACGGTCCCATTACACCTCCAGCCCATAATCTGCACCAAACAATGGCTCTTTATGGGTGCATCGGTTTTTCAAGTATAGCACGAGGATTTGCATTGCCCCAAATCCGATAATTCTGTTTATTATATTAACAAAACCATCCAAATGAAAATGAGCTTCATCGTTAAAGATGATGTTTTAAAAAAAAATTGTCATTCACCGTTTGGTTTTCCATCACCCAATTAGTGAATTGTCTCCATTGCAAATGGTCTCGTGGCTTGAGCTCCTAAATTAATTGAACTTTATAAGGATGGAGGTGAAGGTCTTTAGTGCAAACTGGTTCTGCTAATGTTCAAATGTTGAGAACGATGACGTGTTGATGTTCCTGGATTCTCATCGATACCCTTATTGACGACCACAATGTTTTCTGCCGATCGCACAGGACGAGGACGCGGTAGAATTTGTTTGTCCATAACCGAACCAGTTTCCTCAAATTTTTTAATTAATCTTCGAACAGTGATAAATCTGATTTCTAATTTCTGCCTGAATCTTATTTTTAGTGTTCCGTAAAAAAATATTTTAATAATTATTTTATTTAAATGCAATATTTGGATATATGTATAATGCTCTTTCAAAGCTTGCTTTACAACAATAGCGGCTGGTGGCAAAGTAAATAGGAATTCAAGCACAGAGCCTCGATTTCCTCGTGTATTTCCTTTGCACGCTGCAATGTACTCGATATGCAACGGAAATACATGAGGCAATAGAAGCTTTGTAATTGAACTCCCATTTACATCACCTCCAGCCACTACTGCTTTACAATAACTTTTTAAATTGGTTGCCATGATAAACTCTTCAGTTAACTGTATATGTCTTTTGGCATCATATAATAATGATAATACAAGATTATAACGGAGGATAAAAATTAAATTTAAATTGCAGACACCTTACTATGTAAATACAAAAGAAAACATTATTGCACACAATTTCAAAAACACTGCAACATTGTCAGCAATAATAATTAACATTAACAAAGAGCTGCTACAATTGTCTTCTAGCAATATCGTCAATTTCATTTAGAGAATTATAATTTATATCGCAGAACTGTGAAATTGCATTAAAATTTCGGGCCATAGCCAATAGTGAAGAATGACGCGTTGTACTAGTTATAGGTGTTGAGACATAAAATCTTGGGGTTGAACTTGGAGTAAATCTACTATCTGTACATTCACCTATGACAGCAGGTAAGTAGAATCAATTTTGTTATTCATAATGTTGTATAAAAGCTTTATGCTATTAAGTTGACTACGCTTTTGTAGTGACTGTTTCGAAAAAATTATGATCCGCGTCACGAGGAGGATACGACCCTTCAGTTTTAAAATACAAATATTTGAGAAATTTACGCTGGATCTTCTCAAACAGCGGCTATATGAGATTGAAGTTGGGAATACTACATCACACTAACTCGCGCAAATTTGATTCTGACGTAGGTATTAAACGTTTGACGGTGTCAACTTGAAATTAGCGAGAATTTGGTATAACAAAACCCAGTTTCATAGTTGACGAAAGAACATGGCCTAAAGGTAAGGGAAAGTTCAAAATCAACTCCTAGATCCTTTATCAAAAAATATGGATTGAGTAGGACGCTATAAAGGACACAAGCATAGTGCAGGGTATTCGTCTTGATAGAATATTATACCGCATTACACTTAGAAGCATTCATTTTAAGTTTATTATTAACGCACCACAGAGAAATCTCTCTAGTCTAATTTTGTAATTAACGGCAATCATCGACTCCGCTAATTTCACAGAATATTTATAGATCATCTGCGAAAATACACTTCGCAATACATTCAAGCAAGTCGTTGATAAAAAAAATAAAGAGCAAAGGACCTAGGTTTCACTCTTGTGGTACTGTGTTACAGTATATCGAACAGATGAAAATCCATTGTAGAAGACGCATTGCATTCGCGACTTTCGTATAAGAGTGTAAGATTGCAAAGAAATCTAACTTCTCAATTAAAATAGTATGATTTATTCTATCAAATCAGAGATCAATATAGACTGTATTCACTTGACCACGATTGACGATCCGTTACTGTTCAATGCAGTTAAGGCCAGCCCTTGTTATAGTTTTATTATGTAAAGGAAATGGGACATTGAAATGTGACAGATATTACAGTAACATTACAAAAATCTCCTCTATAATTTATAAACAATAACCTGGACGGGAATAAAAGTTATTAGCACATTCATTACTTGCAGATTGTTATTTTATATCATGTGCGAGGCCTGTACTATACATATTACGGCTCGAAGGGTAGTAGTTTTAATAGCCAGCCAGAGAACATGACTAGTGGATGAAAATGTCATATTTCACTGTAAAAGTGGGTAAAATGTTTCCGTTTGGGGCAAGAATCCCTTGAAGACAATGAGTGACCCGGTCGGCAAGTATTCGCCAAATTCTCCGTGACCATTTGGATACGAATAAGATTAGTGCAAGAAGGGGACCGCATCTTCTTTCTGCTCGCCAACGTGAATGTCGGGTCGAATGTGTGCGCTCGTTTTTAAACATGTGTGGAGACGACCGGAAACCGATTTTGGAGTCCATTGTCACAGGAGATGAAATAATAGTTATGATCTTCTACCCAAAGAGTAATCGATGGAATAGCGGCGACCCGATGAACCTCGTCCCAGAAAGGCGAAAGTCATTCAATCAATGAAAAAGGTGATGGCCACAATATTCCGGTATTCTGAGGGTATTCTGCTCATTGACTTTAAAGAACCCAATACAACAGTTAACAGCACATACTAGGCGTCTTTGTTGCATGAATTGAGGGACAATATTCGTGCAAAACGTCGAGAAAAATTGACAAAAGGTGTTCGATTATTGTACGACAATGCACTCGTCCTACTGCCGCGATTACATCGATTGACATCTCGACATAACGCTTCAAGAATTGAAACATTCACCGTATAGTCCGGATATAGCTCCAAGTGATTATTATTTATTTTCTCGTTTAAAGAAAGGCCTTAGGGGACGTCGTTTTAAGGACGATAGTGAGTTGCAAGTAGCTGTAATACAGCATTTTGAGGGAAAAACTTTAGATTATTTTTACAAGGGTATAGGATTATTAATTGATCGTTATAATAAATGTATTGAAGTTAGGGGAGATTATATTGAAAAATGAAAATTGTTGTATTTTACCAAGAGAATTTATGGCTCCTACTTCGTAACAGTAATCTTGATGCCCTATCCAAGCGCAACAGTTTTATTTAGTCCTTAATCTTCCAATTAGGCGACTAATGTACTTAGAAAGAAAAGTTAGAATGAGCTAGGGTGCTGAACCAAGTAAAAATACTGGTAAACAAATCTTGAATTTAGTAAAACAAAATTAAAATACTTATTGATTATATCTTTATTTGCAATAATAAGTAGCTATCTACTGATTTATCAATCTTCAATGGGCGCACGAAATTCCTTCCTTGAATTTCGATACATGTGCACAGCTGTTTTGCAATTTTCTTAGCGCACTAATTGTTGCTCTCCGGAATGCTTGCGTTATTCCTAACTTCAAACAATAATCATATCTAATAACACTTTCTTATGTCATTCATTTTGTAAGTAACTACTTAGATTTAAGATTTCGAATCAGCGGTTAAGAACAGCAATATTAGTATGTTTTGTTTATTGTTGTCATGGTAACCAAACAATACTAATACCAGAAACCACTTGGATGCAATGTGCAAATGCAGGAGTCGCGTTTAACTGCAAATGTCTCTTTTACGTTCAATGCTAGACAAATGCATTAGTATACAAAAATATAAATTTCCTATAGGATGGGATACAGCGAAAATACAAGGTAACCAAATAAGTTCGTGCGGTTTCTCATGGCAAAATAGATATTTATTAAGAGACAATAATACATTATTATTCATCGAAGCAATTACCATCACAATCAATGACCGTTTGCCAACGTGACACCAATTTTTGTATGCCGAGATTATGGAACTCTATTGATTTTGAATCAAAGAATTGACGGACTACATTTATTACATCAACTCGAGTTTGGAACTGCTACTGCCTCATACAGTTGTCAAGAGACAAAAGAAAGTGATAATCACTTGTCGAAATGTCAGAGGAATAAAGAGGATGTGGTAATGTTTTTCAGCCAAGTTCAGGAATTTTTTCCCGAGTAACTTTTGCGGCATGACGTCTGGTGTTGTTTTGTAAGAATAGCACTTTCTTTCGATTGATCAAAGACGGCTGTTTCTGGATGAGTGCTACATGTACCCGCTGAAGCTGTTCATAACACAAGCTAGCACTGATGGTTTGATCCGTTTCCAAAAGCTCATAATGTATAATTTCGGTTGCTACCCACCAAACACACAATAAAACCTTTTTTGGGTGTACACAAACCACGCGAACCTATTTGATTGATATATGCTACCATTTAAGAAAATTAAATTTTTTGGTGTTTGAATTTGGCAAAGTTTGGTGTTCAATACTGAACAGCCTGTATATTTCGAAGGTGTTTTAATATCATGTTTAAATAGAGCTAACTATGCAATTTAATTCCATTAAAATTTACGGTAACACGTGTTTGCATTCCGGAATCTTTTAAGAAATTATATAAAAAAATAAAAATTGTTATATTTTACCAAGTTTATTTTTTCTATATCAGGCCGAGAATTTATAACGCCTACTTCATATTTTATAATGATACTTAAGGGGCTCATTTAATTCAAATTGTTCGTATTCTACTACTGATGTTCTAGTCGAAGAATTACTATTTACTTTAACACTACTGAGGCATCCTGCTGGTTACTAAAACATTCAACAGTTCGCAATACGTTGGACCCTGTTAGAATACATCCAAACTTATATCAGTTATGCATTAGAATTTTTTGTTTGTGATGTATGATTTCGCAAAAGTAAAGTCTTGATGACAATTGTCGATACATCTATCCTCATATTACGTATTAAATTGTACAGCCGCGTACATGTAACGAACAAAAAAAAAATCAAAATTGAATATTATCCGATTCGATATTCCACATTAGCGTGTCAGTATTGTACAAAGAATACTTTACGAATTACTAATCAAGGTAAATCGCTTAATTTGCATTCTAGAATCGTGCTCGAACAGCAATACTACTTTGCAAAACGTCTCGCGCAGAATAAGATATTTTTTTAAAAAGCAACTAAATAAAGAAAAAGCCATAAAAAGGACTATATGTACAGCATATTTGCATTTTTAATATCTTAAGGTGTTCAACGTCGACGTGAGTTTTCTTTATTATTATTGGGACAGAACGTGTTTCAGCAATTTTTAGTCGTTTTAACGAAATCTCTGAGATCATAGCTTTAAATAAGTTCTCTGTCGCATAAATATGTAATTTGTAACGCTTTATTTTTGATGGGATATAATTGTTTATTTATATTTAAGTTTCTTAGGTTTACCAAATAAGATCTAATCTTCTATTCAGACAAAACAAAAAAGTTCTTTCGAATACCTAATTAATTTGCATGGTACATACAGCGCCAACTTCGCAAACAATTCTCCGCAAACTTTTAATTCAATTGTTTTCCTTTACGTCTTTGCGAATGCGCTCAACGCCAATACGCGACAACGGTAGCCAGGAACGGCATTAGAAGTTCAAGAACCTACCTTCAAACTCGGTGAAGATCAGCCGTCCTTTTTCCAATCGAGCTTTTCGTTTTCTTTTAATCGATTGATATCGACGAGCGGACAGATAATGAACCAGGATATTGGCTTATCCAGGAGGAATTTAATATACGAAAAAGGCAGATGCGATAAAACTCCCGCACTCGAAAGCGAAGTGAAATTTTTTCGGAAATCGGACGAACAAACGAATCGAAACACTTTCGAACTAAGTACTAACTATACTAAGAAGGGAACTAAACGAGAACTACGCGCGTTCGCTGCTATCCATCCATACTACTACTTCTCTATTGCTCAACACCGTGTCTAGATTCTCGTTTGTCGATTGTCGTCTCCCTAGACTACGACGACTCTCTGATGTTTGCGGCTAGGCTGCCGTCGATCTAAACCGTCGTCCTCTCTTACATTCAGAGTACCGTGGAACGCGAATGCTTACGTCACACTCTAACTCTCACATACTATGGTAAGGTAGGTACAACAATAATAACAGCAACAGAAAATCATACAGGTGGGGTTTCCATATAAACTCCTTATGTAAACGAGTGGGTCTTAAGAGATTGGACAAGCACACGTTTAAGTGTATGTAGGTGCGTACAGCTTTATGTGAACGTTGAAAAACATCTTAAATTTAATAACGGTATGCGCTGTTTATAAGCATGACAGAACATACCGTTTTTAATTCTAATTGATTCAATCATTACACCTCTATCTAGGTACGTCATAACAATCTACAAGGTTTTCTGAAGGGATTTTCTGAAAGTAATAAGAGGTGTACCATTACAATTACAATGTAAAGCCGGGTGGGTAGTTCAGCCCACCCATCTACATCGACCGACAAGGTCTATTGTAGGCCGGCAATATAAATTTAGAGTTCACCGAGTAAACCTATCCCTCTAGCGAATTCCAGAAGTTCGTTCGGTGAAGTTTTTCTCAGACAGGCGTTACAAAAGCCTCGCCAAACACTGCCAACAACCCCTCTTTCAAATGACCCATCAACTGCCAAATTTTTAAAATTAGTTTTGTTTTTTTTTAAATAGGTTGTTTTTAGCTTACAAATGCAGAATATAATAGTTTTAATTAGGGATGGGAAATTCGAACCCTCAAATCCTCGAATCCCTCGAGTCTTGAAAAAGATTCTAGATTCGAAAACTCGAATCTTAGCGTTTTTTTTTTTTAATTCGAATCCTTCGAACTCTAAAAAGCGGTTAAACATTTTAAATCCAAACTTTAGAAAGATCAGTTTTATTGTAATCCAATAGAAGCGTTCATTAAAAATCAGGGGCGTGACAGTTATGTTATGATAGTTACCTAAAATGTAGAAATCTAATTTCAAGGTATCAATAAATACTGTTGTGAGGGCCTAAAGTGCCCCATGTGACGTATGACAAATGCAGGATATAATAACAATAAACAACAAGAATAATTTACGCTTTTGGAACTGAGATTTGACAGTTTGGCAATTGTTATGATTACTTTGCTTAGCAACGAGCTCTTAGATCAGTCTTGTGTCACAAGAAACAATTTGGCGCTCTTTTCTAGCAAACTTTGCTTAACAACGAAAACAGATTACCAAAACCTTTATTGTTGCATATCGTTATATTTCAGCGACCTAAGATAACTCTTTTTCCTTTTGTCTATATACCTTTTTTTTCCTTTTCTCTTCTTTTTACGTATACATTTATTCATAGGGATATGCCTTCTTCTCTATCATTTTTTTTTAATATTGTATAATTAATAATTATTGTTTATCTTTATATATTTATGCATATGTATACTCGGTAGGTTTAAGTAACAATTGTACTTTCAATAAATTGTAGATTATCCTGTAATTAGCAACATCCGCCGCTGTTGGATAATAAACTAATATTATTATCATTTCTTATGTTAACGTATAACATATGTGGTATCGTTAGATTCACGTCTCGATTACCTTTCCAAAAACGTAAAAATATACAGGGTGCTCTATTTAAAAAAAGAAAGTTGACGTCAAATACAACTGAAATTCTGATTGCGGTAAAAGTTAGCTTACAAGAAATAGAAATCGACCTATTTTTTCTAAAAACGCTAGCTTCTGTCGTTCAACAGTTAGCATGGGGAGAGGGCGACATTTTCGGCCCTCACTGTATTTATAAAACATAAACTCTAGATTTTGAATAGAAATGGACATACACTGTGCAACCTACGGATGCAGCAAAGCTATACCAATCAACACATCCCCCATACTGAGAAGAGTATTCAGATCTCTTAGGAAGTGGCAAAGACAAGATTTAAGAAACATTCATCTTCAGGTTTTCGGGGTCGTTGATGACGAATCTGAAGTCAGAATTACAAAATTCAAAATGGCGATTTCAATATGGTGGTCGAAATAAAGACAATGTTAAAATTTAGAAATCAAAAAATTACTCAAGCTGTAAATGTATAAAAAATTCAATGAGAATAAGTAAAGCGAGATGATGATGAATATATTCTGATATTTATGAGTTTATTTTTACTATACGCCTAGTGTGACGGAACACGGAGCATGACCCGTTTTAGGGTACGTATTCGGTACAAGAGAAAACGACTTCTCTGAGAGGAAAAAAGATATTCAAGCGATTCAAAGTGGATTTTGAAGGCAGAGTAGTAGTTTCAGATACCATAACGAGTTTTGTGAAGAAAAAGTACCTCGTGATGTAACACAACCTCAAATATAGGAAAAAATCGTGTTTTTTGCACTTTTAGGTTAGGATATCTCGAAAACTTGACGTGATAAAGCAATTCTGAGGTCGGATTCGGATTCAGCGCATCAAAAGCCTCCGGAAAAGTATAGCCTGGTTTCTGGTTTAAAATTTTGTCGGTCTGTGTTATTTTTGTTGTTTAATTTGTTATTAATAAAAAATAACTGTAGCAGTTACAATAAAAGCAAAATGTATTTTTTGAAGTTTCACAGCAAGCAGGGCAATTCATTAAGTACAATTTTTTTGAGAAATCAAAAATAAAAGCTTTGCCCTTCGTAACTCAATCCGGGGACATAACACAAAGGATACAAAATGTGGACACAGTGCGAATGTGCCATCTATCAGGTAGCAGCTCGATTATACACTGTATCCAAAAAGATTCTAACAGTCCTCGAAAGATAAATTCAACGATATAGCATTTAATGGGCTTATCTGTTAAAATGACTCAAATTTTAAGGAAGAGCACAAGAACACAATCAAAATAAGAAACACCTAACAATTGGACAAATACTACTTTATGAGATATTCAAAATGTCAGCCATTATTCGTTAGACACCAGTCAAGCCCGTCCATAAATTTCCGTAAAATGCCTATTGTCAAACTATCCCATCGAATTTCACGTGTCTGATTTCTAATCTGAGCTTTTAAATGTTAAGTAATAAGCGGCCTATTTTTATAAATTTTATACTTTAAATCACTCCAAAAAAATAAGCTGTGGGGATCTGGTGTGCCATTTAATTTCGCCCCTCCTTCCTATCCACTGATTTGGAAACATTTGGTTCAAAAATTGACGTAGTTCTAAACCAAAGTGCGCGGAAGCGCCATCCTATTGAAACCAGATGGTTAAAGATTTTCTAATTATGGAATAATATGTTCGTGTAATAACTCCAAATAACATACGGACGTAAGGCTTCCATTAACAAAAAATGCTCCAATAATATTACGGCCTACAATACCCACCACAACATTAATTTTTTCTGGTCTTTCCGTGTGTTCTTCGGTCATCCATCAAGTATTAACTGCAGACCTATATCTACAGTTCTGCCTATTGACGGTGCCGTTAAGCCTAAAGATAGTTTCATCAGAAAAAAATATTATGGGCAAAATCAGGGTTAGCATCGCACTTGTCCATGAAAATATCATAAAACTCTATCAGTTCTTGAACTGTGTGAATCTTGGCGAATCTTTTCGCTTTGAAATAAATTTGGAACTAACTGATAACACATGCCGTGGTCTAGAACAAACTGTTAAAGTGAACAATTTGGATTGTCTTGATGTGGATAGGTCAATTAGGATATTCAGAGTCTTATCACCACCAGTAGCTATTTTTGATCTGGCTAATCTGCGTCTGTCTTTCGCACTTCCTGTTTCGTTGCAATTTTTTAGTGGTTTGCTTACACAAGACTGATTTATTGCGAGCCGATTAGGATAGATTTGATTGAATAAATCACATACTTCCTACTGTGTGCTCTTGTGGTCGCCATATCCAACCATCATTAAAATCTTAACTTTTCCTCTTTCAGTTAGTGCTACCATCCTAAATCTTATTGTTTATTTGTCAGCCACTAATACCTAGCAGATTCCAAAAGTAATTTCTAAGCTTTCTATTCTCATTGATATAACTTGAGCGGGTACTTTTTAAATTTCGCGGATGATTCAAATTGGTAGTTCCGGTAATAAATGATATATACGCCAATTTCTTAACGTAATACAGACAAATATATCTTTTATTGTCGGAACTACCAACTTAAATCATCCCCGAAATTTAAAAAGTGCCCGCTCAAAATATAACAAACTTTAGTTTTTTTAACACAAATCTATCATTTTTACAAATAAACCCACTCAATCCTATACTGTTGAATTTTTCTACCACAGGACTATTAGAGTCTTGAAAAATACCCAGGTTGTTCCATTTCAAATAAAGAAGTTGGTATTTTGTTACCCTGTATAGTTACAGAAACACAGTTTTGCACCTCCAAGATACAACGTTTTAAACTACATCGACTTACATATTTTCAAAGGGAAACATTTAGTAGTTTTTTAAATTATGTATTGCTACGACGACGGCACTTATACATAACTGGAATTCACAACACAAAATATAAGAAATATCGAAACTATTAATATGGAATGAAAAAATCTGTTTTTACCTATTCATTCCTAGTTGCTAGTAAATTTATTAATAAATTTCAGGTAAACTAGTTTATTATTGACATTTGATAAAAGTTCAAAGAACCCACTAGACGCATACAGGACTTCTGTTGGTCCTCTTGCGAAGAAAATAGAACTATCGCTTCAGCAAATCTTGGATATCAAAACCAGGAAAAGGTTGGATTAAGTACAGTGCGTAGTTCCATGATAATATTTACGAACTGCATTACTGCAATTCAAGAAGTTCCTATTTGAATTAGAATCAATAAAAACCTAGCTGAAGTAGCGTAGACTTGTATGCTTGACCTGTGAGGAATATAGGTCCAGTTGCTGTCACATTTTGAAGAATTACTTTAAATCTGACAGTATTTTTTTCCCAAGCACCTAGCTAAGTATAGCATACATTTCAGGGTACATTTTGGCGGAGAAGTTTTTTTTATTTGACATGCATAATTTTGATCCACAGATCCAGTCATGAGAAACAGTAGTAAACGAATTCAATGTTTCGCATTAGCCAACATATTAGTGAGTTCTGAATCTTACGTAGATATATAACAAACTCAATTTGAACGTGAAATTAACATACAATAGAGAGAAAATCTAATTATATCTTTTACAATGCAAATTCTAGATTGTGACTACCAATTTCAATACAAGGAACGTTTTGAAAATACAATGGATTAATACTTTTAAGAGATTAACTTGGATAGATATTTAAAAAGCTTTATTATTTTTTGATCTTCTTGTTAACTACCACCAAAAAGTCTAGATTTTATCCTTTTATGCCTGCTTGCTAATACTTAACTTACGTCAGTAAAACACTGTGAATCCATTACTCTATCTATGCTCACTTAGCACATACACGGTCTCCATTTGCCTAACTCTGTTTAACTGTAGGCAGGTACACTACCGCTCGTAGGTATTTGGGCACCTCAAATTTCAGGGTAAATCATTAAATATTTGAATGGAAATATTAAAATATGTATTTGGTATTTAAGTATGCACAAATATACAACTTTAACAATTAAGATTATTTATTTGACCTAAATTTTAGATTCGTCTATGGGACCCCCTTAATGATTGCATCGCATAATCCCGACATTCTTGCAATTAATTTTAACAGTCCGGGCTTTGAGGTGGCCATTTGATGTTAGTGTCCCTTCCTCTTCCAACTGTCCTAAATATTGCTTGCATAATTTTGAAGTGTGTTTCGGGTCATTATCTTGTTGGAGTACAAAATTCTGACCCATAATTCTTACACCAGAGGTTATTGCATTTTCCTCTAAGATGCGTTTGTATTGCTCTTTTCTCATTATGCCTCGAATTTTTACGAGATTTCCTACTGATGTACCAACAACAAAGAAAAAAACACATCATTACCGAATCACCGCCGTGTTTGACAGCAAAAAACTCTGCATTGCTCGAGTGCACGGTCACCCACAGATCTTACAAACACTCGTCTTCGCGAACCGAAAATCTCGAATTTGGATTCGTCGGCCCACAATACCTTGCTCCAATCTTCTACCGTCCAATTTCGATGTTCACGTGCCCATTGTAACCTCTTTTTTCTTATTAACTTGGCGAAGCAGGGATTTTTGCATCGCAATGCGTCCGTGAAGGTCGGCTTTTTGCAGATGGCGTTTAACCGTGAACACGCTAGTCGGCTTCGGAAGTACAGTATTGACTTCTGTGGCGATTTCTGGAGCTATTTTTCTTCTATTTCGCTTGCTGGACACCACAATTGCAATATCCTGAGCTGATATTGTCGCCCTTGGTATACCGCTTCTTACAATATTTAGAAAACTGCCACTTTCACTGCATTTTTTGATGTTATAATCAACAGTAAATAGATTAGTTATGTTGTACTACTATCGGAACACTCGTTTCAACACTAATTTCTTTCCTTTTCGGCATGTTTTGAAATTTTAAACCAAATTATAAGCACTATTCGTTAAGAGATGTTGTCGCTACTAACATGGAATAATAACTGACCGTAATTCAACCCAACAGAAATTTTGCGGCGATTCCAGACACAATTATAAATTTTTGTATCCGCTATTTAGAATTTAGAGGTTTTACTGTATTTGATTCGTTTTCTTTTCAACAGCATTGTATACTCGTGAACTCTAAACGCAGAAAATATACTCCGGACTAACGTGGGCGAGCCTTTTTCCCGCACATTTGACGCTAGCTGCGTTTCAAACCGCTACCACTACCATTTGCGGCGTTCAGGTTTTTTGTTTTTTGTTATTTTTTCCCGTTCCATTTTTCTCTTCTTCATAAATGCGCGGGCTGTGTTTGCGTTGGACACGGTGCCAGCGAACTCGTAGAAAAATAATTTATGCGAAAGGAGGGACTATAATTATGGAATAATAAAGCCAATAATATCCATCAGTTTCCGGTATGAAAATGGAAGAAAAATAGAAAGTGTTTTGTATTTTTCGGCGCTGATTCGGCAAACTTTACGATGGACACAAACAATGACAGTTTACCTGTGTTGGAAATAACCAAAGTGAAAGGGAAGTAAGCACCATAAAGGATCAAGTTTATTTAGAGAGAAATACAGATCCAGATCAAAAATTAAAATTTATTTTTTATAGCCGTAAATGTTTTAATGGATTTTAAATAATGATAAATGCTCAAACAAATAGTATACAAAAGCAGCGAACCTTAGTAATAGTAGGTTTAAATTTAAGTAGATTGAGATATTACTTTTTAGTAATAAATGGGCTTTCTAGACAACATTTGATTGACAGATTGCACTGAAAAATAAAATGTTATCCTTTGTTTGTTAAATAAGACTGAAAAACTGATTCCTGTGGTGTTGCTTATTACTGTTCTCTTCCGTAGTAAGCGACACTTTTTTTTGACAGTTCTTCGCTATTCTCTTTTCAACTTTCTAAATTCCACTAGTAGTGAGTCAGCATATTTAACAATAATAATAATAAACGACTTTTATTTCCACAACATATACACAAAAATATAGAAATGTGATAGTGATATGTGTTACATTTAATGCACAAGTATATAACAAAAAAAAAGAGAAATAAGATGTAGGTGTCATAAATCCTCGGCCTGACAGGCTTATGGAGGTTCGAGCGTGTTCAAACTCTATTGCGTCATATTTGCACATGTGCGATACCTACACTATATATATTACGGCTCGAAGAGTAGTACTTTTTAGTAGCCAGCCAGATAACGTGACTGGTGCATGAAAATGTGTCTGGTAATGAATATTGAGTACCGCGCGATAATTAAATTTTTAACAAATACGCCCAATCACATTAAACAACCTTTAGACGGCGTTTATGGTGATTTATCTCCTTCATATTCCACTGTAACAAAGTGGGCAGAATGTTTCCGTTTTGGACAAAAATCCCTTGAAGATGATGAGCGCCCCCATTGGCCAATTGAACTGATAACGCCTCAAAACATTTCAATTATTAAAGAAATGGTATTAGCAGATCACCGTTTGAAAGTGAAGGAATTAGCACTGATGTCCAACATTTCTGAAACAAGTATTCGCCGAATTCTCCATGGCCATTTGGGTATGAATAAGGTTAACACAAGATGGGTACCGTATTCTCTTTCTGCTCTCCAACGTGAACGTCGAGTCGAATGTGCGCCTTCGTTTTTAAACATGTATGGAGACGACCCAAAATCGATTTTGGAGTCCGCTGTCACAGGAGATGAAACAATGGTCCTATATTATGATCCTGTATCCAAAAGGGAATCGATGGAAAGGCGATGACCCGATTATCCTCTTCCCAGAAAGGCGAAAGTCGTTCAATCAACGAAAAAGGTGATAGCCACAATATTCTGGGATTGTGAGAGTATTTTACTCATTGGCTTTAAAGAGCGCAATGCAGCAGTCGACAGCATCTTGCGTATTTGTTGCATAAATTGAGAGAAAATATTCGTGCAAATCGTCCAGAAAAATTGACAACCGTATACTATTTTCTCATTTAAAGAAAGACCTTAGGGGACGTCGTTTTAAGGACGATAGTAAGTTGCAAGCAGCTGTAATACAACATTTTGAAGTAAAAACTTTAGATCACTTTTACAAAAAATTGTTATATGTTATCAAGTTTAATTTTTCCACATCAGGCGGAGAATTTACGGCGCCTACCTCGTAACATGTAACACATCAAAGGGGGAGATAAATACAGGAAATTAGGCGGAGTTCGGGCTACCGCCAAAGCGGTATCTGCTCTTCCACTCAACCATTTATTAAATTAACTGAAACAAACTTAAAATCTAAAAGAGAAAATAGTTATATAACGGAAACGCTGAAGTTAAAGAATAGATACAAAAAAACAATGCTTAGATAGTAAATCAGCTAACATATCTTACTGCCAAATCATTGTTTAGTGAAAATTAAGGAAAATTGAGGTATTTCTTTTTGAAGACTGTTATAGATGTGCACGCCTTAATATTACTAGGTACAAAATTATATACAAAGGTAATTTGGTAAGTAAATCTTTCTTAAATAATTCAAGTGTATGTATTGGTGGAGTTAAAGTACCCTTGAATCTAATGTTGATATTGTGCACATCTGTTCTGAACTTAATTTTGTTGTAAAGGTATGGTGGTTGGTGGGTGATGGAACAATGTAGCTGAATGCAAACGTCTTCTATTTTTCATATTCAACGACTTTAAGCCTTCTGATTTGTGAGTGTTAAGGTCCATCTTTCCAAACAACCTCCTTGTTGCAACATTAGGTGCATTTATTTATTTTTAAGTGAGATGTCGCTCACCGACAAAATGTTAAATCAACTATCTTTCCATTCACTTACTATAATATTACGTAAAGCGATAAATTATGAAAGATCAGAAATGTGTTGAAGAAAAGGCAACATGTTTTAATATCTACCATTGGTACAGATTTTAGGGTGCCTAAAATCTGTTCCATCTGTTGTACGAGGGGCACACTTTATGTTTCTGAATACAGAATAAGAACAAAAAAATATAACAACAAACAATATTTATTCTTTTTCAAAGTACTCTCCTTTACATTTAACGCACTTCGACATCCTCTCAAACCATTCTGTGAAACAGGTAGCCCAGGTTTCCTTGGACACTGCACTAACATGCTCTTCAAATGCATTAACAGTTTCCTGTGGTCTTAAAAAATGAATTCCATGTAATTTCTTCTTAATAGTTGGAAAGAGGAAGAAATTACACGGAGCTAAATCCGGACTATAAGCTGGATGTGACATTAATTTTATCCTAGCAGAGCAAAGAAACTCCGTTGTCAACTTGGCAGAGTGTGCAGGAAGGTTGTCATGGTGTAACACAATTTGTTTTCTCTGAACTTTTGACAACAATGTTGGCAAGCAAATAGTGGTATAACACTCTGCATTAACTGTTTTCTTATTTTCTAGAAGAACAGCAAATGTAACCAGTACGGCTTTTTGTGGGTCGCATTTCATTTTGAAACATCCATTGGGTAGATTGCTGCTTTGTTAATGGATCATAGCAGTAGATCCACGTTTCATCACCTGCAACGATGTTATAAACGGCCTTAGACGTACCTTCATGATAATGTTCAAGGTTTTCTAGGCACCAGTCGACCCTTGCTTTTTTTTGATCAGCTGTTAAACAATGTGGTATCCAACGACAACACCCTTTTTTCACATTTAAATGTGTGTGAAGAATTGTCTGAATTGCAGTCATTCCAATGCCAAGAGTTACCCGAATTTTACTGTAGGTCACCCGACGATCTTCTTCAATCATGCGACGAACGGCATAAATGTGACTTGACGTTGCTGAAACAGTATGACCTTCACGGTTTTCATCCTCAAGAGATGATCTTCCCCGTTGGAATTCTTTGAACCAGTTAAACACGGTCGTCCGACTTGGGGCTCCTCCAGGCAATGCATTCCGCAAACGAGCAAATGATTCATTAAAGGTTAAACCTGAACGAAAATCATACAAAATCATTGCACGAAAACGTTCTCGGGTCACTTCCATTTCACACTGACCGTTTAATTTTGTAAGCTTTTTGCAAAAAAAGATATCGAATTCAAATAATCTGTGACTTATTCACAAACACTTGCTACGTTAAACTAACCTCAAATTTTTTGACAATTACTGTCAATGTTGTCATATTCCCAAATATATAGTGCGCTCCTCGTATATACGTATGTATGTGAAATAATTGAATAATTCTGAGTCTGTTTAAATACCTGCATGATTATTTATCTGGAACAATAGCTTCAACCCTGCTTCATTTAAATGCAGTTCACTCATCTTTGTGATTATGATTCATTATTTTTTCTTGACTTATTAAACGTGCCATTTTTCTCATTTTTGTACTATACACTATTTATATGTCTTCTACAGTCGCCTTTGTTCCAGCACATTAAAGGTATTTTGCTACAGTTGAAATTCGGAAATTCGCTGATAAATTTTCTGATTTTATTAGTCAACGGTCGTTTATTTTCCTTGCGTACGTTGGACATACTTACATACATATATTTATTTCTATAATTACGACTAACGCTACGAAGGATTGATGAGAAACTGTTGCAATAAATCAATAATTTCATTCGCTGAGATAGCCCGTGTCGATTCTTCTGCATACATACATCGCATAGTCGGCGCGGCAACCTCGCTTCTAACCTGGCGCGAAGCTCTCTGTGCCCAACCTAGTTATAATTAATAAAAGTTTATGTGTAGGTACATGTCTCTTTTCTTCCCATAAGCAACCACTTTACCTAAACAAAAGACTATCTTACCAGTTAAATTACTATACGAGCAATTCAACTAGCTCTAGCCATTACCGTACACATAAAAGCATTCCTTCAACACCAGCTATTTATATTCTTCTAAAGTGCGCAGCTTTAATGCCGACTTAATATGTAACATAAACAAGCGGCATTTATACCTGTATATGCTCACATTCGTGCATATATATACACCATACACATGTTTGCTTATTCAAGCATTCTAACTGTAAATCGAAATTTCACGGTTTCAAGACCCGATCACCAATTCCGATTCAAATCTGCCCTATCCATATGATCAAGTTTGGAATCGACGAATAGAAGCATGCATGCAGGTGTTGATCGTAAAGCAAAACACTTTCCGTCTTCCCATGTCGTTTTGAGATTTCATTCTTGTGATTCTCTCGAGAGTTTTGAAAAGCGATTGCATAATGCTCGTGAATAGGACCTAATTGAAGTACCTTTTTTTTGATAGATGTATATGCAAGAAATAGATGAAATAGTGTGTTGTGTATAACAATGTACAGTTTCAAAACAAGAATAATACAAGAAGTCAAACAAAACAAAATTTATTTATAAGTTCATTAGGAAAGCAAATACCTCATTAAATGTAATCTAATACGAGAATAGTATGATGAATACCTGTGTTAAGAAAGACAACGCAATTATTTTGCATTTAGTAAATTTATTTCTCGACATAATCTCCTTGTAGCTCTATATACTCAATCCAGCAATGTTCCAACTTTATGAACCCATCTATGCCGGAATTTCTTTTTTTTAATTTTGAGTTAAAATAAGGTTTTTCTAAGTGGAATAGACATTTTAAATATACTTTAGTACATATGTATATTTTAATTTTGCTTTAAAAAAAAATGATATTTGAAGGTGTTCTTTTTTAAGGTGATAAGTAACAAAACATTCCACATGTAAAGCAACCTTACACTTTTCACACTGTTTTTGCACTTCTTTGTGACATTGTCCACAACGCGTTTGTTTTCCTTGTTTGGCAAGGTAATGTTCACTATTGTCAAAACTTTGTTTCGACGTTCTCCAATGAAGAAGGGCGACCCCTTTTTCTGCAAACTCTATTTTTTGCAAGAAGTGTTGTAGTAATTTGTCTTCTGAATAATAGTTGATCCACTGTGCCTCCTTGACGTCGGTGAAGATGCCACGCATTTTGAACGCAGAAATACCACTTTTTGCCTCTAATCGCAGTTCGATAGTAACTTATATTTTCATGGCAGCGATCTATTCCCCCCATAAAACAAATGTAACTAAAAATACTGTAAGGTTGATCGACCATGGTTCTCGTATTTTTTTATTTTCAAGATACCTTGTGCAGTAGCTGAATTGTCAAATTGTTGACAATATTATTGTCGCTCCATTTGACAATCATACATTTATTTTCAATTGAACGAAAATCATATGTGCCCCTAGGTTTTTACATCTGGACTTTATTTACGGTATCACATCTTCCTAAACGATTTTCTCTTATTGTCCTCGTTACCTTGATATTTTTTTCCAAGTTCCTCTATTATTGTCGTAAAAAAATTATCGCAAAAGATGTGGTACGACAATTTTTCTATATTTTCGAGAATGCTACAATATTGTAGCACTACAGATGGCCCTAGACCAAACACTTCGTGCAAATAAGAAATTTGGGTTTTAGCCCCCTGGTATGGTTCTACCCAAACACAGTACCCTTTGCAGCTCTCCTCGGAAATTGCTCCCATCCACATTTTGAAACCATATCTGATGGGTTTGCCTTTGATAAATTGTTTGCAACCATGTCTACCAAAATATGGGACCATCGATTCGTCGACACTATGTGTTTCACATTTGGGTGCAAACAATTGAAAATGTTTATTTATTTTTTCAAAAAGGGGACGGACTTTTGCAAAGCGATCATCTGGCACTAAATTGTGCAGATTTGATAATATAAACTCAAATCGGTCTCTCGATATCGCATTTGCAATGAGATCATTATGGGTATCCTCATTATGCTCCCAGTACATTCTTCTCCGCAGAACAGGAACATATCCACGCAATAGCAAAACGCCAAAAAATGCCCTCATTTCAGAAGCGGTGATATTTGAAGGTTTATTCTTTTTTGCAACGTACATGCTGCTGTAATGAACAAACGTATCAGTTACTTCATTAGTAAGGAGCTGCGAAAAGAGTTCCATTGGTGAGAAGTTGGCGTTAGTAGTATAAAATTGAGGCCGCTCTGAAAATACTACGTCTAATTCTTTCTTGTTCCAAGAATATTTCTTTCTTGAGGCGAGCTGAGGCGTAGACAACGGGATGTTGTCTTCTTCATAATCGTTTTGCTTTTACACTTTAAAAATTAAAGTTTCTTCTTCTTCTCTCATTGTTCCCCCATTATGCAAAATTACTTATAAAAGCTAACATATTAATGATATATTTTTTTAAACAGATTTCTTTTATCGCCGAGAATACTTTCATAATTCGTTAAAAAACAGGCGTGATCAAAGTATCCCCATTCCCAGTATATATATCTTTGATAACGCAGTCTTTAATTTTATACTCAAAAACTGCTGGATCCTTTTTACTTTATATTATGGAAATACGTATAACAATAAATCCCGACATAGCGTGTTTTTTTTTATATTTTTATCTTCAACGACAAAAAAGTTATTCAATTTTAAAGACAAAAATAATCAAAGGATCCTCATTCTACGGTAATTTGTCTTTCTCTTTCTTCTTGACTTTAGAACTTATCGCTCTACTTACAAGATCTCAAAACAGATTTTCACACCAATGTTTGTATGAAATGCATTCCTTTCACATTATTTAAGAGAATGTATGTTCAAAATAAGAACATCCTATCTTAAGACCATGGACTGTGTGTATAAATATTACACCTGAAAATGATGTTATGGTAAATTTTGGTAAAAATCAGACAATACGAAGAATTGGGGATGAGCAGGCAAACTGCAAATCTACTCTACCTGGAAAAATTTGTGTAAATATTGAATTATATGATAAAGTCGTCACTCTTTATCCATTACTACCCACTACAATCCATTGTCAATTGAAGTCTTTTGCTATCCCTTATCAGCTTGAAGAAATGAAATCAGTTCTACCAATATTGTTCACAATCTAATGAAAGATATTTGTAGAGAATCCAAATTTAGGAAACAGTATTCGAAAAACGTTCTTCGAATCATTCTTTTTTTGTAGTAACCACAAAAACTTCGTTTAAGTAACATTTATGTTACAATCCCAACTATTGGATTTCAAATAAATTGGCATTATTCCTTTCTATGGCCACTCAAGATACTATACGACGTTTAAAATACAGAAAGTGTGAGAAACACAGAGCAATAACCTAACAAACAAGATAAAACGTTTGGTAACATCTCTAATAAATTAAACTTACTTGGTGGTCTACGCCTCTGCACAAACGAAGTGATTGATGTAAATCGCCAATAGCTAGTCTGCCGGCCTTTATTAGTCAATAACCGTCTTACATAAGCGATCTCGACGTTCTAAAAAAGATAATACGTTTTAAGATCTCATTCACTTCGAATCGGTGTCTAAGTTTAGTTATTCCGTCAAAGAGATCCGCTCAATAAGTTCGGCGGCGACGTTTTTTCCTCGAAAGTAAATAGCTTTTGTTAGAATTAATGTTTTTCCCAGCGTAAAACTCCTATTGTGAGCATATCTATTATGTAATCTAAGTAAAGTAGATCGAAGTTATTTAAGGACTTGAATGCTATATATCGACGTGAATGCATCGTGTAAGAACTTCTGGGCATTGAGGACCTTAAATGTAGCTTTGTCGTTTTAAATTGTCTGCTTTGTGTGTTACTTTACGTCTAAATTGCTCTATTCTGGATTTGAATAACTTCAAATAAAAACCATGTTAGCTGAAAATGTTAGATGGTAATTCTTACAAATTAGCGCTACTATTAGATAGCAGATAAAACAAAAGTACTTGGCGTAAGATATTAAAGGAAAAATCTTGAATAATAATACGGGGGTGTACAAATTAATTCCCGGGAAATATTTGTTTACGCCACTGGACACAAATGGAATACCTGTACTGTTGGAAGCCGCTCCTCAAGCCCCATATAACTTAATCTCCTTCTCGCGTACGCTTGCATAAAAAAATTATCTGCTAACAACAACTTTGACAGACTGCGCAATTTTCTAGCTGCAACGTAGCAATTTCCTCCATTGCTTCAACATCTTCCACAATTATTGCTGAATATCCTCCATCTTTATCCATTATGTTCAATTGTTCTTCTGTGGAAGCTTCTATTTCATTTTCTAAGCTTTTTTTTCACACGAAATCTTCGGGGTCATTTCTCAAAGTTCCTTCTTCCACAGAAGCTTCTGTTTCATTTCCAAAAGTTTCTTCTTCCGCGGAAGCTTCTGTTTCATTTCCCCAAACTTGCAACTGCTCTTCCGTTGTTATAGTGGTAATCACGTGGGGTGGGAGATCAGTAGGCTTTAAACCAAATTTCGGCTCACTGCCGAAAACTGCTTTATAAGGAGTTCGGCCCATAACTCTATGCAGTAAATTATTCTTTTGCCACTGAGCGAAGTAACATCCGGTTGACCAATTAGTAGATTTGTTGTCAACCATCCAAGACCTTAGAATGTGCTCCACGTCTTGATTACAACGTTCAACGCTCCCTTGGCTCTGAAGATGGCGTGGTCTTTCATGAACGATGAGTTATTCCGGACACAAGATTTTTAATTCTTTTACTATCCTGTTTGCTGACGTGAGTCTGTAAACAGGATAGTAGAATTGTCATTGGGAGGGGCTTCAAATTGCAAAAATATCTTCATCAATTCTTCAGCGATAATTACAGCATGCTTAGGACGCAAAAGTCACACATGTACTTAATGGTATGATCTTGGTAGCTCAAGAGCCATTCAAATTCTCCGCCAGGTACAGACTGAAAGTCAACTAAATCGACTTTACCTCTTGACATAAAATGTTGGGATGTAATTGGTTTCACTACGATTTTTCATACAGCTTTACTCTCTTTAACTTGACACGTTTTACATGCTTTTAAAAACAATTTTACGCATGGCCGTGGAATGACAAATTTCTGTCGAACTACGCTGATCATCTTATCCCTGGATCCATGGCCACAACTAACGTGAATGTCTAGTAGTCTTTGAAATATTTCTTCTTCTGGAACGAGGTGCTGATAACGTGCTTTTGTTCGCTTATCTCCACGACATCGTACGTTTGCAATAAGTAATATTCCTTTTTACTTTTCTTTCTGTTAGTTTCTTTAGCGCGTGTAATTTCTCTGGCCATCTATAAAGCAGTTTTGGAAATCAGTTTTAACAATAATTACAGAAACAGCAATGGACCCAGTCACAATGACTTTGAGCCTGTCCAGAAGAGAATATATTTAATCTTAGCAAATTGAAAACACAAAGTATGTGTTTTTGGATCGGGAAGTGGAGATCGAATGAACAACAGAGAAGAAATCTTTGAACCTGATGAAATCTAACCACTTCCGAACCAGATCCAAATAACTTTTGTCTTGCGTTGGAAGGACGAGAGAAATTCTCAGTGAAACTTTAGTTACGCATACGGTAATCTATAAACATAATTGTGGAGAAGAATTTAAGTTTCGCTTTGCATACCTTTTGCTGGAGTGGGTAAACTGCAGCTGGCATCCCCATAAGTATGCACCTAGAATATTTTCTGGAGTGGGTAAACTGTAGTTGGTATTCCTATGAGTATAAACCTACAAAATTTAATGGAGTGGGTAAACTGCAGATGGTATCCCTATGAGTATAGACCTAGAAAAATTGCTGGGGTGGGTAAACTGCAGCTGGTATTCCTATGAGTAGACTTAGAAAATTTGCCGGGATGGGTAAAGTGCAGCTGATATCCCTATGAGTATGAACGTAAAAAATTAGCTGGGGTGGGTAAACTGCAGGTGGTATCCCTGTGATTATAGATCTAGAAAATTTGCTGGGGTGGGTAAACTGCAGCTGGTATCCCTATGTGTGTGGTCAAAAATTGTTTCTCACCCAAACCCTTGAGGTTAGGGTTTTTCAGCTAGTTGTAGATCATAACCTCAGAAGCAAATCAAATCAGCACCACACCTACCTCTTCCAATTGACTCATGGTATGCGGACGCTTGTTAGACTTTTCTTCCTAGTAACGGTTGTAGTGCTCCTTAAATAATTCTTCACTACTCCGTTCATGCCTTTCTTCCATGGTATGTATCGCTTTTAGTTCGTTTCGGTAGATATCTACTCCACAAGCAGAAACACAATCTATCGATTGGAATCGTTTATGTTGGGCGTTTCGTGAAACTTCGATGGCAAATAGTGTTCAAAGATGTAATACACAATATGACTAAGCTGTATAGTCGGATATTTCATGATAAGCTTTGTCAGAAGGTGAAATCGTAAGCGTTTACACGATACACCGACGTTTCAGGAACTATCTACAATTTTCATGACATGACGAGTTTCATCATGTGACTACGACATATACAAGTATCACAATACGTTTACGTAACATACATTAGTGCATTAAAAAGAAAAGAGAAAACTGAGTTAGAAAGTACGCGTGAAAAAGAAAGGGAGAGGAAAAAGAGAGAACGCCAAGAAACAAATTGCGATATCGATGAGTGACAGAAATTTGAATCGCCGCAGGCTTAAATAAAATAAGTCAATATCATTTATAGTATTGCTGTGTAAAAGAGTCGATCTGTAAAGAGGGGAATTCAATTCAATATTAGTTCCTTGAATTTCGCTGTAAAATGTACCTGATGCTCTAGAATTGCATCTCGGAACAGTAAAACTCAAGCACGCTAGCAGGTTAGGACTATTAAGTAAATTATTTACAAATTTATAAAGAAGTGCAGAGGACATACGAGGCTCGTCCGCAAACTAGTAACCGGTCGCGCCGTGTGGAGCAGCAGTTACGCGGCGAGCCGCCGAATGGTTTTGTCGTGACCCAGTGATCTGTCAGCTGTCAGCGTACCAGATTTGGTTGAGTTATCTACAATAATATCGCGTCAGTGTGAGTTTGAAATGTTTAAGACACTCGACAATACCGCCAGTTGTGAAGTGCGGTCTGTAATAAGATTCCTGAATGCCAGAAATGTGAACCACGTTTTCCACAGATTTCACGCACCATAACGCATGAAATCGTCAAAGATCATCTGCATTACAAAAAAAATTGTGCAAGGTGGGTGCCGCGCATGCTTTCAGAGGAACACAAAAACAAGCGTATGGGTGCGGCCTTGAATGTTTTGGAGCGTTACGCAAATGAAGGTGATGCATTCTTGTCACACATTGTTACGGGCGATGAAACATGGGTTGCTTACTCAACGCCCGAAAGCAAACACCAGTCCATGGGATGGCATCAGTCTCATTCACCGACCAAACCCAAAAAGTTCAAGACAGCTGAGTCGACTCGCAAACTCATGTCAACCGTCTTTTGGGACAGACATGGTCTCTTGCGTTTGGACTTCATGCCTCGAGGGGCCTCTATTAATGCGGAAGCATACTGTGCCACACTACAGAAGTTGCGGCGGGCAATTCAAAATCGGCGGCGGTGCCTGTTGTCGTCGCGCATTGTGTTCCTGCACGACAATGCCCGTCCCCATATTGCTGCAACAACACGCCAATTGCTCCAACAGCTTCCCTGGGAAGTCTTCGATCACCCACCCTACAGCCCAGATCTAGCACCGTCGGATTACCACCTTTTTACAAAATTGAAAGATTTTCTAGGCGGAAAACACTTCCGCAGCGATGACGCCCTCAAAGCAGCGGTCACTACATTTCTCGCCACACTACCGGTAGAGGATTACGACGTCGGCATAAAAAAACTCATCCCACGATACGACAAGTGTCTTAATTTACGAGGTGATTATATAGAAAAGTAATGTATAGTACATGTATATGTATAATAAAAAGTTTGTTCAGATATCTCTATTGGTTGTAATTTAATTGGCAAATGGGTACTAGTTTCCGGGTGAGCCTCCTAGAAAACAAAGATCATAATCATTTTTTTTTAAGTTGATTACGTTATTAATACAAAGACGATAATTTTAATTCGTTTAGTTTAGAAAATATTTTTAAAATTGTTTAATTTTCCAAATACCATAATCTTCATGAAAATAGTTATTCAAGTCATTATTATTAACCAGCGAAGAATGAATCTTACAAAAACACACTTACTGACAATAAGTACTACCTATTTCCTTAAAATAATAGCAATGAGCATCAATTTAAAACAATGACATTTTAATTTTCCGCCGGAATAATAAAGAAATGAACATTAAGGAGATAAAAACAAAAAATAGCAGTATGAGATATGTTCGGTAAAAGTTCTCGTTGGTAATAAAAATATTCACGAACTTGTCCTGTCAAGAGTCGAATACGTTCAACTTGAATGTCATTTCTAATTATGATTATTGAGGTATTTAACTGTAGATTTGCATATTTTGGAAATAAAATTTAGTCAAATGGTAACCAGTTTGGGAGTATGTTTAAGTTGACAACAAGAAAAGAAAACGTTTAAAACTGGTCGGCCAAGGTATTTGTGAGCCATGTACGGTTTTTTAAATGATTATTATAAGTTGGTAGAAATATAAAAAAAGGAATAAAAGTGAATTATTTACATCATTAGCTTTTAATCTATGAATGCATTTAATCATATCTTTAATAAGACCATTTAACCAATGAAGGCTTTATACAAGTCTATAATTTTTCATGTTTATCTCTTATATACTTTAACATATTACTTTAATATATTCTCCTTCTTTTATTGCATCATCATACCTTGGCATTGCAATCGTCGACACTTACCTTCTCCTCATCCTTTAGCTAACACTTTACGGTCACGTTTTATATCAAACGCGAGGTGACTAAACCTAACAGCTTGTCAAACTAGTATTCAAAACAGCTACACACGCACATCATTAAAAGAATTACTACATGACGAAATATAAGATATTTCGTAAGGTCTGATTAAAATAATCACGCTATATACAAAAGCTTATATAACGATTAGAAGCTGTATTGGGAACAAATTATTTGCTTTACATAAATAGATTAGAGGTTAATAATAAATGCAATCATAAACATAATAAATTATTACTTATACGGATGGATAACTCAAATGGTCATGCCTGTATGTGCGTGAAAGTTATAATAGCCACGGTGCAGCAGAAAACAAGGTTGGTAGGTGTTGCTGATGTTATCGTATTGAGCTTGAAAATGAGAGGTACATACAACATGTATATATCGAAAGTGTTTTATTTCTTTAATCGGATTGTGATTAAATAAATATCAGATATAAGATATTTGATAAACTTTAATAGCTTATAAAAGTTTTTCTGTGTCGGCAATTCATAAATAACCGCATTTACGTTTCCAAATTATTGTAGCAATTCTGCGTTGACTACATTGAATAACCGACATAATTGACATAACTAAATTGATTTTGTTAAAGGAAATTTGCTTGGGGATTTTGTACATCCAACGATATTTTGTTTGAATTGATATATTTTAGCGAATATCGAATCAATCGTTATTTGTTTGACTCAACTAAATAGGTTTTTAGTGTTTTAATAGTTTAAGGTGTGTGCTTAATTCTATATGTGTAACATTTCATTTAACTATTGACTCCTGTTCTTATTACCTAAATTAAGTTGAGCTAACAAAATGATAAACTTTCTTTGTCAATAAATGGAATTAAATTATTGATCAATAATGATAGGTATTACTTATGTGCGGTGCTACACAGAAGCGTCAAGCGTAGTACAACACATAAATGATATCGGGCATAATATTAAATTAGAAAACCTAAACTTGATTAAAAACGTGATTTCGTCGCTTGAACTGGACGCCTGTGAGACTATTTACATAAATAGGAATGCAAACCTAATAAATAAAGAGAACGGACCTTTACACTTTTCCTGTGTTTTCGATTTATTACGGTAAAGAGGTCTTTGATTTATGGTTGTGCTAAAACTAGAGACGTCGATCCTTTCGTATATTCCGCATATGTCCAGTGTTTAGTTGGGGGTATAGGCGGAAAGAACACAAATTTGATGGACAGAAAGGACATACCTAACCGTTGTCTCACTCGACTTTTATTTTTATTAGGGTGGGATGGCCACATATTTTGCGTTGCGTGGTGACAAGACCCTTTTCCGCCTTTCCTCCTTATTTTAACTTGCTTTTTAGTCTAAGGGGCAAAAGTAGGTACTTGTATATATTTTTTCTTAAAAAGATTTAGTATATGTTCTCTCACATCAATCGGTACGCGGCTAAAGATGAGGACCCACGTGTCTTCGAAACGGCCTTTCGGAGCTAATTAATAATTTGTGCGGTGCGAAGTGTACCGAGAATATTGTTATTTGCTAAATCATTGATACTATTCCATTAAATTCTCTAGACTAAAAACTAATTTCAGCCATGAACTTCACAGAAATTGTAGAAAAGTTATTGTATTTTTGGAAGGAGAAGGTGGTCAAGAGAAGTATTTCAAGAAATATAAAGGTATGTTACGGGGAAACTGTGTATTTGGAAAATGTTCACATTTTGCAACTGAAGTGCACAAGTTGGCGAGGAAGTATACAATAAAGCTAACTGAAGAACACATTCTGCTTTAAATACAAATGCAGATATTACCGGCAAGGATTAGTGAGAGTGTCTGCAATTAATTTATGCGATTTACAGTTTGAAATTGAAAGAATTTAACCTATTTAACCCATAGTCAGTACTGGGATATGTTTACTTATTGAAAATTTCCTAATTAAAAAGAGCTTAAATGTATATATGTCTATTGCACATAAAAATTCATCTTTCGTTGTTAAAAGCTCCACTTGCAAGTATATCTCGATTTTGCTACAATTGCAGCCTTAATTACGTGTTATAGATCAAGTAAGATAAAAACTGCTCTTACACATTTCTCATCATCAGGTAGTTGATTGACGTCAGAAAATGTTTTTGGCGCATAGAAAATTCGTTTCCAAAGTACTTTTCCCACTGCTGACATCATTACTGCCCTAATTGGAGGGACCAATGTTCGATTTAGGGGTTATTTACCTTGGTTACCCTCGACAGCAGGATGTAGTGGAATTGTACATCCCTAGGGATGTAAAGTAATAATACATTCATACAGCAATAGACGTCAATACATAACGTAAATTGATAACTTTGACAATTATGTGAGAGTGCTGATTTTTTCGAAATTTTGACCGGCAGTACGGAAAATATAATATGACACTCGGGCCGTAAGTGCAGTTTTGCAAAAACGCATTTGCATCCCTGTGACATAAATAACTATTGTTTGAGAATTCAATTTTTCGTGGCCAGTTCATATACCCTGCTGCGTATAAACTGTAATGTTTTAAAACAGGCAAATTATTAAAAAAAACAATTTTTTGTAAATTAGTTAAATAATTAGATGAACTGGGGGTTCGGGAGTGTTCTTACACACTCTTTCGGTAATTTAAAACGATTTTTTATATCAGTAAATAGAAATTAACGAAAGACTGAAAAATGCAAACTAACCTGGATTTTCAAGACAATGTCATATAAACTTCATGTTTATATGGAATTCACGGGGAACTGCCAATTCTCAAACTCCAACCTTTACTTCAACCTTGAATTTTTACTATGATTTGAATATTATACATTTTTAAACTTGGAACACAGACAAAATACGAGTTGCCTCGATGAAACCTTGACCAAATGTACTCAAATTAATTGGCGTCCCTTCACTCCATTATTTTAATCACGATGGCGATTGTTTTGTACACAGCAAATTTTGATTATGCTTTCCTAATATAATATGACGATGAAACCTCGATGAATAAGCCTATATTCAATGGAATGACAGTAGTGACTCGACTAGATGACTCAAAATATATTATTCTGTGACCTAAAACACAACTGACAACCCAATTATGACAAAACTTACTGACGTTCTACTTAATAACTTTATGACCAGTATTTAATTTACGAAATCATGCTCGAAATACCTCTAAATTTACCCTGTTTGTTATAGGAAGGTGTTCCATTGATTTTCCGAGATTCTCGAAATGGAGTAATCTTACAGAAGAGTAGTTTCATCCCCGTTACCCCACATTTGTCGTTGGCTGGAGTTAATTAAATTATTTAATATCCCCGCTCCGTAAACCGGAGGCTCGAGGGGGAAAGGAGGCTTCCGAAAAAGAACTAATATTCGCCTGAGGAAATTTCACATCGACCGAGTGGCCATACTGAATACAATATACGAGCTTGAATGACAGCTGCGTTCGGCGATATAAATATACACCACTACAAGACATAGCAATTATTACCAGCACATTTAAATTGTCATATGCCATTTGTGTTATACCATAGCCTTTGTTTTAGATAGAAGTTTTCAAATACTCACAAATATTTTAACTCACCACCTTGTTTGTCGGCAACCAATTCTTTTGCATCTCTTTCATTTCAATACCTTTTTTGTATTGCCACCTTTTCTAAAGCCAAATTATGTTATTTAAATGAATTCCCTTTTATTTTCAGTTTGTATGGAAGGTGTCCCGAATATGGCAAACTATCTTTTAGCTTTTAATGGTGCCAATATCATGAACTTGATTGGGCAGCTTGATAATTTAAGACAAACTTATAGCCTCCATGTAAGCTTGAACAAAGCGTTGATATTGGGATTAGATTTACAACCAAACTTTTCTTGTTTACTTTTATTCTTTCTCGTGCAAGCTTCACACAAACTTAAGTGAAGCATTGTTGCCTTAATTGTAACATCTTTATGATTGTTGTTAATTTTTTCATCATTTTGTTGCGTTTACCATGGCTGGAACTTAAATGGGCATTATGTATAATTTCCAATACTTCTCTACACTTACAAGGTATTTAATGCTATTCTGCTCATTTGTAAGACACATTAATTTCTACTCTTTTCCAATAATGATAAAATCAAGACGACCCGCGGATGCTGTACTTCTTATCTGACATACTTTTTTTGATTTTTGCCTTCATACATTAACGATGTGATTATTTCATTGAATTGATTTGTCTCAGCTTGGCATCAATTTTGAATGAACTATGAGATTTCAGAAATCCTTCTCCTTAAAAAATACAGTAGAATCTCGAAACCGTGAACAATGAAAAACCGAGAATTTTCACAGCATCGAGTAAATCGGAAATAATTAAATATGTGTTTACATCATTTATTCAACTCAACTCAAAAAGGGTTAAAAATAATTTGATATTTTTGTTTTTAACAAGTTATGTAAGAACTCGTTTTAAAGTAAGAAAACCTTCTGTGCTTAATCCGTTATTTTCTGCCCATTGCAAAATCAAACCTAGTGCTTTAATGGCATCTGAATGCGACACTGTTCCATTCATCTGAACAATTTGAGCATCTAGTGGTTCTTGATCATTGTTGTTATCTTCGTCTTCTTCGGTATTGTTGCCTTGGGTTGGGGTATGTTTATTCTATTCCTGAACATCAATTTTAGAAAACTCTATATATTTTAAGTAATGGGAAACGTTTATAAAAAAATCTAGAATAGTTTCTCTATCAGCATGAATAGTATGAATCAAACATGGCAACGACTTCGATGACTATCCTGTAAACGCTAGTTGATATAACAAAAACCGATGGTTTGCCGAAAACTCCAAGAAATCCTCAATCGAATAAAATTTAATCCACTTATCTAACGCGTAAGACGTTTAAGATATCGGCCGTTAAAGAAACGGGGGGATTTCACAAAAATTTCAAATTATCTCAATTATCTGAAAAACTAAGGTAAATTGAAGAGGAGCATCCAGAAAGGTAATAACATACAAGTGTTTCATTTAAAAGACTAAACTTGTATCCTGCACAGCTGAAACTGACGCCTGTGTACTTGGACATAATCTTCTGTTATGCAGGACTTGTCTCTGAATATTGTTTTATTGAAAACTTTTCCTCTAAATTTCTTAGGAAAGGAATTATCCTCCCACGCACTAGGTGGTCAGCATTGGCATGGTCCCTTCTCAATAATTAATCTTATGAATGCCACTGTAAATTACTTATTAAATACTACAGTCTCTTTAAAGTTTGTTCAAAACATTTCTCATCACCAGACAAATAATCTAGTTCTCAGCAATTTCGAGACCAAGATTAACTTCTTAAGAAGTCTGTTTTAGTTCTTCAGTACTCTGCGGTAGCAATAGCAAGATAATCATCTAAATTGGACTGCCATTGCTCTAAGAAAGTCAAAAAATTAAACCCAAAAAGATCTGCTTTACTTGTAATATATAACACTAAGCTTAAAGCGGATAAGCTTCCGTTACACTAACTTTGACAGTAAAAAGAAAAAAATACCAATGGAAAGTCCAACACCTAAAGTTCCTTCTGTTTCAGAAATAAGTAATAGGTATATGTATGTGCATTGGAATTCAGTAATTTAATCTATAAAATCAAGAAATGATCTCAAGAACAACCTTGGATTTATTAAACACAAGCAAGGTCTTTTATGAAATCTACAAAGCAAATTGCAATTTATTTGCATTCGCTTTAAATTCTTTAGAATAAATATAAGAACTTAACACATTGCATATGAAATAATACCGCATTACAAACTAATGATGTCAGTTGGAGATAAGGTAGGGACCTACCTTGATTTATTTTATAAAATCCTACTATTTTTGCCGCTAAAATACTGAATTCTTTCCGTCAGATAGTCAATTATAAATGCCCGTGTGTTATGCTGGTTGCAGATATTTCAAGACCCTTCTAAATAGCATTTTACCTATTTACTTTGAAAGCTTATCTAAAATAATTCCTGCAGTAACCAACATCGACTGCAGCAGATTTCTTCCACAAGATATGTAAAAAGATATAGGGAAACTATATAAAGATTGCGGATAAGTTTATCCACTAAACGATGCCTAGCTTCGTATTTTCGAAACCCTTTGTTCTAGTACAAATAACGTAACTGGATGCATGATAAAAGAATTGAGCTGACGTCTAAACATGCTACACCCTAAAGCGCATTAGAGGTAATGCATCCAGGAGAAATATCTTTTCTGTGGTATATTGTGATACACAATAAAGGACTGAGAAAGGATATTTTATTTGTAGGGTATACTACCGTCTGCCAATGATTGTATGAAGAAAAAAATAACAAAGATTAAATATTTTAGCATTTGCTACAATATTTTTTGTCTGCATTTGTCTCTGTGCAAAAATCAAGAACACCAAATAAAAAATTGAACTTTATTTTTAAACAAATTCTTACACATTTACAATAACGACTTACAAAAGGAAAAAAGTCGGAAAAAACTAAATCAAACAATAACTTTGGTAAGAAAAGAACACATGTAAGGCGTTGTTGTTCCCACATCACCCTTTAAGACTAAAAAAACTACGGTTCCTGTATACCAGTTCTAAAGCCCGGGGTATACTCCATTAATTGCACCCTCAATTTGGTCGCCAATTCGTGTATGACATCCCTGAAGATGATCGAATCGATATTCTCCCCCAGCATACAGAACAAGAACCAGTCACCCATCTTGCCCTTCTTCACTATAAGGTCCAGATCCTCCTTCCTAATCAGCCTGAATCTGAATCTCAGCCAATACATCCGCATTCGCGGCGATAAAATGATTATCACCCTGTATATGAGGGTGCCGGCAGTAAGAAAAGCGAGAACGATAAACCAGAACCACAGGAACACGTAGATCTTCTCGTTGAAAACGTTCAAAGGCAAGATACAGATGGCGTCGTGTCGCTCGATTTCACCAGAGACGCCGTATTTGTAGAATGTGCATTTGGTCATTCTCGGGAAGATCTGGATCATGGGATCAACCCTGTCTTCTTGGTCGCTGTCCATGAATTGGATTACATCTATGCCGAAAGTTAGAAAAGCTCCATCAAAGAATCTATTCATCAGGAACATTTGCCCTGAAAATTAAAAAAGAATTTACTTGCGAAAAATTGATTATATTTTATAGGACATATATCTTCAATTGGAGATTGTACGTAATGAGATAAATCAAGTACAGTAATGAACTAGTAAAGGTTCCCAGACGAGGTGTTGACTGATTTATCATAAAATATACAGGACGCGTGAAGTCGATCTTCCAGATAATTTTATTTGATGATTTTTTTCCAAACTAACAACAATACAAGTTGTAAATTTAATTGCAAATAACATAAAAGAACGAAGAATTGTATAAAAACAAAAAACCAGAAGTCAGAGGAATTTACGCCAAAAGAAAGTTTAGACCAAGAAGAAGATCTAAGTGCAAAACTTTGCAACATGGTTAATGTAGGGCATAGGAATGTGGCGATGAACATCTCGGAATGCGTTTTTCCTGATGACCTGATTATATAGGCCAAAATGTAAAGAAGGAAATCAAATATTTAGGATAAAAAGCCATGCGATGAAGACATTCATACGGAAAGAAAAATAAAGTGAAGAAAAGAAAACTACCTATACATAAAACTAGTTTTATACCAGTATTAATATAAAAAACGCCCGATACAGACATCATAGATGTGCATTAGTAAGACAATCTAAAATTATCTTGATGTATAGAGACCGAACCAAAAAAGTGATATAGCAAAGTTATACTTCTTCAAATGGAACACGATTGTGTTAAAATTGATATTTTTCATACCTGATTACCGCGAATCAGAATGACAAGTCGAAAATACAAATTATCTTACAAATGATTACATTTAAGTATAGAGAATGTTTTGCGTAATTATTGCAAAATGTCATCAGCAGTGCAAAGTTTAAAAAAATATACAGAATGTCCGATTTAAAACATCAATGAAAACGTCACGCGAATAATGAAACCTTTAGAACGTTATCAGAGATGACATATGATCAAGACGTTGTCTTCTTCTAAGTGAAAATATACTATAAGTCAATTAACAGCCAAAGTTGAAAGCAAAATATCAAATACGCAAACTGTAGTTAATTTCTACAGAGCAGTGCAAAAACCATTTTTCGCAAAATCTCGGTAGAAGTGATCCTGTATAAAGTGATCCTACATGCTCCACAGGAAACTAATTGTATACTGAATAAAGGTGTTCTCGCACTATTGTCTCACTTGGCAGATGTTAAAACTGAGTCTTATCAAATAAAATGGCTACAAAGGAATCGAAATCCGATATCTAAGAGCCACAGTGAGTATTACGAGTACAAGAAGTGATAGAACCATCAATAAAAATGTGAGAAAGGAAAACAATTTACATGGTTCGGACATAGAACACGAATGAAAGAGCGAGAGCAGGTGAAGAAAATATGGCAAACGAAAATAAAACAAGGAAGATCAAGAAGTAGGCCAAGGAAAACCTGGAATGATAAGGTTGCATAAAACTTAAAGCAACGCAGACTAAAGTAGAAAATTGAATAGAAGTGGAAAATTGTAAAAAAAATAAAATAAAACGGAATGGGCTGCACTTATCTATAGTTAAATTTTAACACCTTCGAGTAGAAGACTATCAATTATACATACATACGAGTACGATACGGGAACTACCCGTTTTCGGAGACATATGGCACTTTGTATCGAAAGCCGCATTACCGACTGGGAGTACTATTCTTTAGTCGTACCGTAACTGGACTGGTTTTGCTGTCACGTTATCGTGATGATAGAGAACTTTTTCTTCGCGCCTTTTATCTCAGTTTAGCATTGAATCGGTCCAATAAATCAGCAAAGTATTGTGCTGTGATCGTTCTTCCCTTTTCCAAATAATGAATTAAGATTATGCCTTACGAATCCCAAAAAAACTTTACCGGCTGATGGAATCGTCTTGCTTTCTTTGGTGCACGTTCGCCAGGAAATTGCCATTTTGACGACTGACCTTCGATTTCTGGCGTGTAGTGATGTATCCATGTCTCATCTATAGTCACTTAACGCTGCAGAAACTCACTCGTATTGCGCTTTAACATGTCCAAATATTGCTTTGAATTTATCATGCGATTCCGTTTTTGATCAACCGTCAGCACCATCTCGCCGATAGCTTTCTCATACTAAATTTTTCGTGAGATGTTTATCATATTAGCGATCTCTCTAATCTTCACTTGACGGTCTACCAACACGATATCATGAACTTTATTGATCACATCGTCCGTAGTCATCTCAATGAGGCGACCTGGCCGCTCCTCATCAAAGACGAATGTTCAGCCATGCCTAATTTTATTAAACCGGCATCTAGTGGTAGTCTTGGGAAGTGGATGGTCTTTATAAACGACATGCAACTTCTCTTTGAATTTTGTATACGTTTTTCCATCAAAAAAAAATTGTTCTTTTTTTATGCTTTCACAAATACATAAACTTCATTACTTTCAATAGTTCTCAAAACAAAGTGTTGTTTTGAGGCTTCATAAATTTCTCCGGTAGTTTGACAGACGTCGACTAAAGAGTAGTAGTCACAGTCGGTAATGCAGTTTTTGACACAAAGTGCCATTTGTCTCCAAACTTCTCATACCATCCTCGCAGATTGAAGAGTGCATCCAAAAACGCAAAATTACACAGGAACACCCAGTATACTTCAACATAATTTTATTTTGTGCAGATTTTATCTCTGAATTTTTAACTCTTTGAATAAACAATGGTAAAAATGTATTTGTTTATGTTGTTGAATTCATTTACCTACTTTTAACATAAATTGATGTTAGTCCTTACCCGTTGATGTAGACAATACTATTATTTTTATTACTAATAATATCACTGATTCCTCAATATTTTACCTATAACATTTACAAGGGATAAGGCCTCGCATATAATATACTTGTACGCCCACCAATTATGATACTGGAAGTTTTCGCACAGATAATCCAACATTAGTCTTTTTTTCAATTTTTTCTCGGTCTCCGAGCAGATTCCAATGTCTAGGTCCATCATTAGGGCGTGTATCTTGCCACCCTCCCATGATTTCCATAGCCAACGTGGCGTGTAGAATAGTAAGGCCTGAAACAATATTTTCAACGTTAAAATAGGAAAACAATATAGAATATTTCAAGGTCTAATATTAGCAAAAAGTCCTATAGGTATTATTAATGGCTAAAATGTCAGAACAAATAAATTTTTGATACTATTTGTGGGGACAACTATTATTCTACAGTGAAAAATAACGGTGGAGATAACGTTTGAAACGCATGTATAAGTATGTTAAATTAGTTTATTTGTTTGTTCTGGCACTTGTTCTAACATCATTCCACTATAAGAGAATGACTAATATGTTAATCGTCGTTAAGCATTTTGTTTAGCTTGAAGGCATTTTTATTTTCGAATAAAGTCATAATATTATAAATACTGGCCATAATAAATAAGCGATTGTCGATTTTTTTATATAAATACCCACTTTCTTTCGTGTAGAACTTTTCGCTATGATTACGTATGTGTCGGAAATTAAATTGAATTTATGTTTAAATATTAGCTATATAGATCCCGTTACCCTAAAAGACGATACATATAAAATTTCAAGGTTAATACAACTTATTGAGTGATTATTATTTGATTGAATCAGCTTAAAAAACCATATTCCCAACTGGTCTAACTTAGAATCAACGCATGCTCGCCGAGGCAAATGTAAATTACTTGCCTCATCTCTAACCTGGGATATCTTTTCACCAATCCAAGAAGACCTACTTACAATTGAGGAACACTACGTGAAGTGAAAAGTCACAGGCCTGACAAGGAAAAATTTTTTACCGTAAAAACGTTTTCATTCTCCGGTATAGTCTCCATCTAGAGTAATACACTTAACCCAGCGGTCCTCCAATATTTTTATGCCCTTTGAAAAAAACGATTTATCGAGGTCTGCAAAATAGACCTCTGTTTCGGCGATGACCACAACATTCGACGTGAATTTCTTTCCCTGGAGGAATCTTTTCAAGTTTGGAAACAAATAATAATCTGAAGAGGCCAGATCTGGAGAATACGGAGGACGGTGGACCAATTCGTAGCGCAATTAATCCAATTTGACCGTCACTTTCACCTATGAATGTGCCGGTGCGTTGTCGTGATGGAACAGCACTTTCATCCTTGCCATGTGCAGCCATTTTTTCTTGATTTCGTAGTTCAAACAATCCAGTAAAGCAACGTAGTAGTCGCCCGTGATGGTTCTTCCCTTATCCAAATAATTAATGTAAATTTTTCCGTGAGCATCCCAAAAAATGCTGGCCATAACCTTCTTCGAACGACTGCTACCCGCTTCCAACCAACAACAAGACTAATTGTAGCGTAGTCTGTTCCGCGCCATCTAAGCAGCCAATAATGGGATTTAGGTGTGCACTGAGCAACAAGAAACAGTTCGATATGATCCAAATTTCCTGTCCAAAGTGATTAAAGGTGATGAATCGTGCGTCTATGGTTCCTTGAAAGAAAGCGGCAATCGTTACAGTGGAAGGCGCCATCCTCTCCAAAGCCGCAAAAATCCCGCCAAATTCTTAGCAACATCATGCCGATGCTGATAGTTTTTTTCGATATTCGAAGAATTGTGCATAAGAAATTTATTCCACCTGGTGTGACTGTTAATGGGAAGTTTTACTACGAAGTTTTGAGGAAACTGAGGGATTTCTGTCGACGCAAACGGCTCGAGTTGTGGAAGAACAAAGACTGGTTGCTTCACCATGATAACCCGCTCGCACACGCCTCGTTCGTTGTGAAGGAATTCCTGTCAAAAACAACATGACAACGAGCCGCCATCCATCCTACTCTCATGAAGTAGCCCCTTGCGACATCTAAATCTTCCTTAAAATGAAAATCGAGTCAAAACTTCATCACCCTTTCAATTACGAAGTTTTGACTTTATTGAAGGTATCTAAGTGGAATCGTAACTGGGTCTTGAACATCCTACAGCATTCCAACTTCCAGGAGTACTTCAAAAAATGAAAAAATTGTTGAGATCGTTGCATACATGTTGAAGGTGTTTACGTTGAAGGTAACAGCGGAAATTAGGGTGTAAGATAAGTTTTTCACATGGAGATTCTCGGAAATTTCCGGTAGAACCTCGTATGCATTCGTTTAAAACACCGATATATTTGAACGTAAACATAATACGTCACACCTTTGTGGACAGTTTGTTTAAAGAGACTTCTAAACACTTTCAGTCCAATATAAATTCCTAATTTCTGAGGTATAAATTCACGGCCAACATCAAAGACACCTCTCGTATCCAGGACGGACGGATTCTATCTTCGGAAGCACAGTATAGATGCGAAAACTTTGACACATAATACTCACAATCGGGGCAAAATAAACCGCAAGTCGTAAGAAAAAGTATCTTTTTCCACTAAGGCCTAATAAACCTTGGCCCACATACATTTTTAACCACTTTAAATGACCACGAAAAAAACTCACACGTTTACTTGAAAATCGAGCATTTATTTTTGCCATTTTAATTAGTTTTACGACCATTATTCTGATCGTCAAGTTTTTTCATGTTAGGCGTTTATAAAAATAGATATCTGCACATTGAGAAAAATTCCATCATTCTACTATTATAAACCGCAGAATCCGCAATAAAACTGAATTCAACAATCGGTAGCTTGTAATAAAGATGATTGATTACACTTCTCGACAATAGTTATATATTTCCAAAAATAAATGAGGTGATAATAGCAATACCTTTTGTGAACCATTACAATTACATACGAATCAAATTGTATTAGGAAATTTTTCTTGGTCAAAATATGTTGATGATTCTATTCCCACCAATAGATTGGATGAAAAATTGTTCGTTTGAATTTTCTTAATTAACTTTCTCAATGAGTATGCATACATCTCATTTAAAGCAATTACTTATGTCAGAAATTAAAAAAGATATCTAAATTTTACAAGAGGCAACTGTTAGAATATAAACACTGCTTTAGTTTGCGGTGTTCTAATTGAAAATAATCCCGAAATATGCTGCATGTGAAATACCGTTAAAATCTAGTACAGATTCTATGTTTAAAGATTCTGTAACCCTGAAGATACTTGAAATTTATAAAAGTAAATGATACAGGTGTCAATGGAGCTTTATTTCATTATAAACTTCAGCTTTTCATTTACTCCATAGGTGCTGATGTCCCTTGCTAGCTTCAAGATAATCCCAAATGGGCTAGATGGGGCCCAAGTGGATCAATCTAACGTTCAATAATTATAGAAGAGACCAAAGACCGAAAAATAACTACAGAATAATATAATAACAAATACATATATGTTGAAGAATCTAGAAAGAAAAATATATAGAAGACTAAAACCACGATAATAGGAAACACAGAAAGGAAACGCAATATAAAGCTTGAAAAAAAAGTTTAGAACAGACCAAAAGTTCCAAATACCTGGAAGTAGTAACCAACAGCGAAAAAAATTTGGTAGATGAAATAAATGAAAAGGTAGTGAAACCGGGCAGACTATTCAATAGCATCAAAATAATTTTCCTGGGGAAAAAAGAAATCCCCACTACGATAAAAACAGAAATTGTCAAAACAGTCATGAAGCCAATATTAACTTGGAAGCGAAACGTGAACAATAAACAAGAGACAAAGAAGCATTATACTATCGAAATGAGGTTCCTTGCGAAAAATAGAAGGGAAGACAAAAACCGATAAAGCTCGAAACGAAGTATTCAGAAAGAATCTAAATATTTCCTCCTTAGAAGTATCAATAGAACAAGCACAGCTCAGGCGGGTAGGGCATATAATGAGGATGGGGAAGGAAAGATTAGTAAGAAAGCAGGTATTTGCATCAGGAAAGGGGAAGATTTAAAAACTTCTGGTAGGATGAACTCCGCACAGCTGCTGAAAAAAGAATGATAAAATGGAAGAACGTGGGGAAGCTTGCAGGAGACAGAAAGAGATGGAAGGAGATGTGGAGAAAGCCGGTTCCAACATAGCTTTACACCGAAAGGAAGAAAAATGAAATAAGTTAGCAAAGTAAATCTGCGATTTGATAAGATTTTCTGGTTGGATATATACGAGGTAGGCTCCATAAATTCTCAGCCTGGTGCACTTGGTAAAATATAACAATTTTTATTTGTCAATATTATCTTCACTAACTCCAATACATTTATTACAACGGTCAATTAATAATTATTATTCTATATCCTTGCAAAAATAATCTAAAGTCTTTCCCTCAAAATGTTATATTACAGCTGCTTACAACACTCTATCGTCCTTAAAACGATATACCATCAATTCCTCTTTATATAGAGGATCTTAACGCAGAACCATTGTTTCATCTCCAGTGACAATGGACTCCAAAATAGGTTTCAGGTCGTCGGCATACATGTTTAAAGACGAGGGCGCACATTCAACCCGAGGCTCACGTTGGAGAGCAGAAATAAGGTGCGGTGCCCATCTTGCACTAATCTTATTCGGCAAAAACTTGCTTCAGAAATGTTAGACATCACTGCTAATTCCTTCACTTTCAAACGACGATCTACTAATACAATTTCTTCAATAATTTAAATGTTTTGAGGCGTTATCAGTTCAATTGGCCGACCTGGGCGCTCAGGGGCTTATCTTCAAGGGATTCTTGCTCCACACAGAAACATTTTGCCCACTTTTTTACAGTGGAATATGAAGGAGATAAATCACCATAAACGCTGACCAAACGTTGTTTAATGTGATTAGGCGTATGCCCTTCTTTGGTTAAGAATTTAATGACCGCGCGGTACTCCCGAGACATTTTTATGCACTAGTCACGTTGTCTCACTGGCTACTAAAAACTACTACTCTTCGAGCCGTAATGTATATGACGCAATGGAATTTGAACAGGCTCGAGCCTGTATCAGCCGAGAATTTACGACACCTACCTCGTATATGACATCATCATTTTCCTCCTTATTAGAGTATTGACGTAGCACTTTGCTTGTAAGTTAATTAAACTCTAATCCTGCAAGCTCAATATTAAATTTGCTTTTAATGAATGTTGGCTAGTGATAATTATAAACTTTGTATTATCATATCTGTGTTTCACTTTGTTCTCTATTGATTGACATTGTTTTGTAACCCAAAATTTAATCTAATTAAAAATTAGGAAAGATTTTTATATAAGTATAGATACCAAAAAATCCTGTTATGTTACGAGGTAGCATCTGTTCACCCCGAAACGGACCCTCCGCTATCTAACTTCCATAACTTTGTTGATAACAACGCAATACTTTACGGCTTCATTATACTTTAAAACATAAAAAGTGATAACGTTATCACCTTTCATTGCTCCAATTTTACAGTTCGGGACCACTCAAAGCAGAGATAAAACGAAAGAAAGGTTCGACTTAAAAAATTCTCCGGTTAAAAGGTCGAATTACACGTAAAAGCTGCGATATTCGATATTTCGGGTCGCAAAACGTAAATGTTTAGGAAACAATAAAATTTTTTCCGACACTAAAACCTGTGTCTTACGCATTTGATAATGATTTATCGCTTTCGACGATGTAATATGTGCGAATCTGGTATTTGTGTATGAATCTGTATAAAGGCTTCAAAGTTAAAAGGAGGCAATGAAAAATTTACTGCAAACACTAACTGTTGTTCGCTGAAAATGTGCGATGTCGAGGTTAACGTCTCTTGGTTGTCATCTTAGCAAGCGAAAATACTTTATGTGTACGGCAAATAAAAAAGAACCAAGAGCTGGAAGAACAGCAACAACCTTTAACGTTACATATTCTTAGTTACGTCTACATTGAACAACATCAAAGATTAATCTCGGTTCAGAATGTATTATTTCTGAATGTTACAATATTCATTTCATGTTTGATTATCGGAATAAACTTTTTTTAATTGAATATATCGGTCTTTCATTGTAGTCAGATTGAAATAATACTCAATATTGCTCAATGTCTAGTTCCTCTTTATTCCCATTATACACAGCTAGACCTTCTTGATTCGTCTTGCATAACTATATCTTTATACGTGTGGTAACGACTGCAGATAATACTCAAATTTCTGGTCACCCTTCAAACATTGACTCTGATCATGCTCAAATTACGAGTTAGGCGCCATAAATTCTTGACCTGACAAGCTTATACAGGTTCGAGCGTTTTCAAACTCCGTTGCATCACAGATGCACATGTGCGAAGCTTACAGCATATACATGACGGCTCGAAGAGTGGTAGTTTTTAGTTTCCAGCCAGACAACGTGACTAGTGCATGAAAATGCCTCAGGTAATGAAAATTGAGCACCGCGCTGTCATTACATTTTTAACAAAAGAAGAGCATACGCCTAATCACATTAAACAACGTTTAGACAGGATTTATGGTGATTTATCTCCTTTATATTCCACTGTAAAAAAGTGAGCAAAATGTTTCCGTTTGGGCCAAGAATCCCTTGAAGATGATGAGACATGAGACAATTCAAAACATTTTAATTATTGAAGAAATTGTGTTTGCAGGTCACAGTTTGAGAGTAAAAGAATTAGCAGTGATGTCTAACATTTCTGAAACAAGTATTCGCCGAATTCTCCATAACCATCAGGATATGAATAAGATTAGTGCAAGATAGGTACCGCATCTTCCTTCTGCTCTCCAAAGTGAACGTCGGGTGCGCTCGTTTTTAAGCATCTGTGGAGACGATCCGAAACCGATTTTGGAGTCCATTGTCACAGGAGATGAAACAATGGTTCTGTATCATGATCCTCTATCCAAAAAGGAATCGATGGGACGTCGTTTTAAGGATGATCGTGAGTTGCAAGCAGCTGTAATACAACATTTTGAGGGAAAAACTTTAGATTATTTTTACAAGGGTATGGCATTATTAATTGATCATTGCAATAAATGTATTGAAGTTAGGGGAGATTATATTGAAAAATGAAAATTGTTGTATTTTACCAACTTAGAGAGAATTTATAGCGCCTACTTCGTAACAGTAATCTTGATACTCTATCCAAGCGCAACAGTTTTATTTAGTCCTTAATCCTCCAAATAGGCGACTAATATACTTAGAAAGAAAAGTTAGAATGAGCTAGGGTGCTGAACCAAGTAAAAGTACTGGTAAACAAATCTTGAATTTAATAAAACAAAATTAAAATACTTATTTATTATATCTTTATTTACAATAATAAATAACTATCTACTGATTTATCAATCTTCAATGGGCGCACGAAATTCCTTCCTTGGATTTCGATACATGTGCACAACTGTTTGTAAAAGCTGTTTCGCAATTTTCTTAGCACACTAATTGTTGCTCTCCGGAATGCTTGCGTTATTCCTAACTTCAAACAAAAATCATATCTATTAACACTTTTTTATGTCATTCATTTTGTAAGTAACTACTTAGATTTAAGATTTCGAATCAACGGTTAAGAACAGCAATATTGGCATGTTTCGTTTATTGTTGTCATGGTAACCAAACAATACTAATACCAGAAACCACTTGGATGCAATGTGCAAATGCAAGAGTCGCGTTTAACTGCAAATGTCTCTTTTACGTTCAATGCTAGACAAATGCATTAGTATACAAAAATATAAATTTCCTATGGAGTGGGATACAGCGGAAATACAAGGTAACCAAATAAGTTCGTGCGGTTTCTCATGGTAAAATAGATATTTATTAAGAGACAATAATACATTATTATTCATCGAAGTAATTACCATAACAATCAATGACCTTTTGTCAACGTGACACCAATTTTTGTATGCCGGGATTGTGGAACTCTATGGATTTTGAATCAAAGAATTGACGGACTGCAATTATTGCATTAACTCGAGTTTGGAAGTGCTACTGCCTCATACAATTGTCAAGAGACAAAAGAAAGTGATAATCACTTGTCGAAATGTCAATAAAGAGGATGCAGTATTGTTTTTCAGCCAAGTTTAGGAATTTCTTCCCGAGTCACTTTTGCGGCGTGACGTCTGGCGTTGTCTTGTAAGAATAGCACTTTCTATCGATTGATCGAAGAAGGCTGTTTCTAGATGAGTACTACATGTACACGCTGAAGCTGTTCATAACACAAGCAGTGATGGTTTGATCCGTTTCCAAAAGCTCATAATGGATAATTTCGGTTGCTGTCCACCAAACACAGAATAAAACCTTTTTTGGGTTTTAACCTATTTGATTGATATATGCTGCTATTTAAGAAAATTACATTTTTTGGTGTTTGAATTTGGCAAAGTTTGGTGTTCAATACTGAACAGCCTGTATATTTCGAAGATGTTTTAATATCAAGTTTAAATAGAGCTAACTATGCAATTTAATTCCATTAAAATTTACGATAACATGTGTTTGCATTCCGGAATCTTTTAAGGAGGTAGATATACAGGGTCCGGCAAAAAAATTCCCGTATTTGAAGAAACCGCTGTATGAGTTGTAGTGGGGGTATTGATGTGGAGGGGGTAAAGTGAAGGTGAAAGTGGTGTACGTGCCATTTTCAGTGTGCGTAATGGCTTGGCTCGGCGAGCATCGTGCGTTTGTTGAGGAGGAATTTATTCGTAGCGGTGGTTCTGTGATTACTACGCAGCGAGCGTTTCGGATTCGATTCCAACTTGGCCGACATGATCGTGTTCCTGATAGGAAAACTATCAAAGTTTGGGTGTCAAACTTTAGACAATCAGGTTTAGCACTGAAAAGAAAACCTACTGGCCGACTTCGGACTGCAACAACGCCGGAAAATGTGGCGCGTGTGAATCGTTACTGTCACATGAGAGAGACCTTCCTCCGACCTGGGTTAAACCAGTTTGTTGTAGACCATGAAGATCAAGAAGTCTGGTTCCAGCAAGACGGAGCCACAGCTCACACGTCTCGGTGTTCTCTGGAAATATTGAGGGAGTTGTTTCCTGAACGTCTTGTCCCTTTGCGAGGAGACATCGCCTGGCCCCCAAGGTCGCCTGATTTATCACCTTCTGATTTTTTTCTTTGGGGTCACTTAAAGGCTCAAGTGTACAAACATCGTCCCACAACTCTGCAAGCACTTAAGCAGGCAATCACCCAGGAACTGGCAGTCATTCCAAGAGCAATGGCACGAAGAACTATGGACAACTTCCGGGAAAGACTTCGTCAATGTGTCAACAATGGAGGACTTCATTTACCAGATATAATTTTTAAAACCAAATAATGTAAAATGGCATAGTATTCATTGTTCACAAATAAAAGTATTTTTCCTGAATCTTTCTTAGTTTCTTTGTAACTACCTTTTAAAATTAGGGAGCTTTTTTTGCCGGACCCTGTATCTACAATTAGGTGACTGAAAACAAAATTATAAATATTTCGAAATCTGCTAGAAATACGAGGTGTAATCAAAAAATACGGTGAATAATTTTATTACGAACAAAGTAATAAGCTTACATCAAATTTGAATTAATCTTCCTCAAAGTACTCTCATTGGCTAGCGGTGCACTTATCCCAACGTTGATTCCATGATTGGAAGCATTTCTGGAAGGCTTCTGTCAGAAGGGCCTTCAACTGCTTCGTCGTGGCTCTCTCAATTTCGGGAATGGTGTCAAAACGTTTTCCTTAGCGGTTAGCACGGTTTTTATTTTTGGGAGGAGCCAGAAGTCGCATGGTACTAAATCCTATGTTTTTGAAGTAGATGAAAGTCCCAACCGTTGCTTGTCTTCAACCGACTCATTTTCACTGTTAAATCGCTCATACCACTTGTCACACAGTCTTCAGAGTCACCACATTATCGCCATACACTGATTTTAAGATTTCATGAGCTTCTTCGGCACTTTTTTGCAACTTAAAACAAAATTTAATGTTAACGTGTTGTTTGAAATCCATGATGCGTGACAGACACGATAAACACAACCTCACTCTTTCGGCCCTGCAAGCGAACTGACAAGTGGAACTTGTTCAAACTTGAAACTGACTATCTTAAAGGATCAGACTATCGAATTTATTACTTCAAATAAATGTAGCATCAGCAGTTCCTGCTATAAAAATTCATTCACCGTATTTTTTGGTCACACCTCGTAGACATATGAAATCTATATTACGTTGATTTATTTCTAGATGGAGAAACCAAAAATGTAAAGGGTGTTCTATAAAAACAAAGTGGGTCCTAAGTTCGCTACTTATTGATCACCTTGTATATCCAAAAATATTTTTGAGAGATACCTTACGGTGTCCATTATATTTGAAAATGTTGACCTTCTACCATTTGCAGAATTCTACAATTCCAGTATATTGAGATACGCTGTATAAATGGTTGAGCTCTACATTAAGGAAAGGATGATTACATATACTACACAGCGCTCCTAAGAAGGAACCCTAATGTAATAATTTAACTCATACCTTTAGTCTAATTTCATGTAAATACCTTATTTATATTTATTTATCCTAAATCCAGGTATTTGATTGGGACAATCAAAATCAGGAACTTTACCATAAAGATTTCCCTTTTGGTTTTATGCACAGACCTTTCTATTTCACAGATCCTTCCTCGAACACTTTCAGAGTGAACTGTACCGTTCCGTAACACAGACTAATTCTATTAGCCCAGTGAATTATTCCACCTTTCCGATAGATGTTCGATACCCGCCTTTAAATCCGACTGGCATTTTCTTTTCGTCGCTACAGTAAGCGGCGGAAAAATTACGTGGATGCAATGAAAACACGATTTATTTGGATGTTTGGGACACCTTGAATAAACATTTTCGATAATATTTACACTAAAATAATTCCAAACCGAATTTTTAGCACGTTATACGTAGCGAATCTGTGTGTATGTATATGAATCTATATGTTGTGCGGAGTGGGAGAGCGCGCCCACTATTAAGAAAATACTAACAAGCGGCTTTAGATACATACATTCTAACCATTGACCTACATTTAACGATTTGACAAGACGCGTAAATATGAAAATCGGCTTTCAGTGATTTATATTTATGTTATCACTAAAAGATACATGGCTCATTAATATCTCGTATAATCGATGGGTTTTATACGCGAACTGTCATAATGTTTAGGTCGCGTGCAATATTAATTTTTTGTGGGAATTGTTACCTCAGATTAAGTGAAATGGAAACAGATTTTCCTGCAAATACTTAACGATCTTTCGAACTTATAAATTACTGAATAAGGTAGGTGACCGTCAAATATACGTATTTTTCCCCAGCAGTGCTGGCACATAATGTAGAAACGAGAAGGTAAGAGAATAATTACTGATCCGCGTCTGTCTACTCAGAAAGCCAAGCAATACTATAGACGCTAGGCTTTGCATGGGCGAAGTCGAAATTAGCCTGGGATTACATGAACCCTTTAAGTAAACTGAATGATCATGCAAAGATGATCTTGGTTTGGATACCAGGCCATAAAGACCACCAATAAAATGCCAAATCAGCTGAACTAGCCCGAATAAACTAACTTAGTTGGAGACGGAAACTCGTAGCCATGTATAGACATCGGATGCACTACAGTTAAAGGAGCTACTAAATAATGGAAAGAAGGAAATGCTGAAGACTGATGAAAAGTATTGCTGATCAGATGCTGGTCAATGCAAAACGAATAAATTTACAACCAACTTGCTAAGGCGGGATTGAAGCCCTCCAAAGCAGTAGGCATGCCGATAGGACATTGAATTCTCAAGAAACATGTGACAGAGGAGGCAGCTCGTAGAGCCTAATAAGCACAAAAAAAGTTCATGTCCGGTGTTACTGCACAGGACAATCAAGAATGCGGCTCTCAGAATCGGTCTTACAATATCCAACAGCCGAAAGCTGAAGATCGCTCACAAGGTTATTAGGTTTGATGAAAACAAGGTAAAGGAAAATTGGAAGAAGAGATAAAGGAAAAAAGATAGCAGGAGGAAGACTGTTTAACAGCATTAAAAATACTTTTCTGGGGAATAAAGAGATTCCAAAGAATATTAGAACTCAGATATTTAAGAAGGTAGCAACGCCAATACTTTTATTTGGAGGAGAAACGTGGACAATGACCGAGAGACAGAAAAGAAAGATAACAGCTACAGAAATGAGGTTTATTAGGAAAATAGAAGGTAAAACAAGAATGGACAAGATTAGAAACGTAGCGCTCAGAGAAAACTTGAAGCTAAGACCCATAGTAAAAAAAATGAGGAAGCACAACTGAGATGGTATGGACACGAAGAAAGAATGTCCGAGCAAAGAATGGTTAAACAAGTGTTTGAAGCCTAGGTAAGCAAGAAAAGGACAAGAGGCCGCCCCAGGCGAACATGGTTGGAGCACATAAGAAGTGCGATCACCAAAAGAGGAGTACCCTGGAAGAGGGCAAGGCAGGCCACACAGGGGAAGCTCAACTCCATGCGCCTTACATTTCTAAAGAGGTCGAGAGGCATGAGGATTAAGTAAGTAAGTACTAGGAACCAGGGTCATCCATGTGGAAACACTTTCGTTATAAAACGAAAGTGTTTCCACATGGAAGACCCCGATTCTTGTGTTTCAACACGTTCCTTGCATCAAAGCTGAGATGTCTTTGCTGGTTTCCATAGTAGCGTTACCTTACATGCCAAAAGCCATAGTCACCATGTACATTCATTTAATTCTCGTATAAAGTCCCATTGCTCTTCGGGAATCAAAAATTGCGTAACACGCACATGATTACAGTAGCGTTTTAATACAGTTTCCCAATTTTCTCAACCGTAATTCGCAATTCCTCTAAATTAAAATTCATCATGAAGACTTAACTACTAAGATAATTACAAAAAGCACAGATAGATAGAAATTTTCTCTGATAGCCAGGCTGCACCGCGAGCTCTTGAATTCTTCCTCCAGACTTGTAGCTGACTGCAGAAATAATATTAATATTTTGGGTAGGAACAACAAGGTGGCTCTTATCTGGACAGCAGATAGCAATGAGGCGGCCGATGCCCTTGCCAGGAAAGGAGCCGAGCACACTTCGCTGGGTCCAGAACCTCCGGTTGGCATTTCTTTTAACACTGCCAAAACGCATGTTACCCATTGATCCGAACAAGAAGTAATTCGAACCTGGGGTAATTCCACCGATCTGTCTCATGCGAGGGTATTTATGCTGCCCAGCAGAGACAGAGCCAGGAAGTTTAGAGCACTTGACAGGAAGTCTAGAGGAATGGAACTCGCTCAAGGGGAGGAGTGCCGTCTGTGTTTGGAAGAGAAGGAAACAGTTGTGCACATTTTCTGCCACTGTCTTGCCCTCTGCAGAATCAGATTTTCTCTGTTTTACGGGTTTTTTATAGCACCTCAGAAATTTCGCTGAGCGAATTTCTGGAATTCACCATTTCCGCCCAACAATAGACCTTGTTGGTCGATATAAACGTATGGATTGAGCCATCCAGCTGGGCTTACATTGTAATTGTAATTGTAAATTGTAAGAAGCTACATGGTGAGAATTTTATGTATTGCAACGCAACTTTCGTAGCTGTCTAGTTTTTTTTTTACCAGAAATGTTATTGATATACCTTATTTGTTTTTGTTCTAGCTTAGTTACCTCACACAAATTTAAATGAATTCCCCCGTGTTTTCCTATTGCGAAACTTCTATAAATGTGTTTCTTTATTCGCCGCGGCAGTAGTATTCATTTATTCAATAGCACTGCATTCTATGAATAGTTTTAAAGAAGTTTTTAAATAACCTACCAGAAGTTTAAGAAGAACCAGCGAGTGGCTGGCGTGCTTCACGTGCCTAAATGATGTTTTGATAGAGCTCTGGCAATTAATACGATGATAACTTGATGCGTGCTGCGCTAGTAGAATAAATACACTCCAAAAATTACGTCCACCAATTTAAGTTGACTTATTTACCATTCCCGAAATGGTGTTCTGAAATCCCTAGACTTATAATCTCGACCACATCCGAAGCATGTCTTTTGAATATTCTTAGAGTTCGGTAATTACAGAAATAGAATCGACGCTGAATTAACCGTGCTCCAGTTGAAGATCGACTACAGAGATCCTCATTTACGTCCTCGTTGCTGACATCTTTGTAATCAAAGGGATTAAACGCAGTGCCGCTCCGATTTCAAAACGAGGCAAGATCATTTCAATTTCGGTAAGTGACGAGACCCTTTGTTTGTTTACCATACTTGATCGTTCACTTGGCTTCCATTCGTATGGAATTTTTCCAAGACAACAAGACGAGAACTATTAAGAGTCCAATTTAAAGTATCACGTGGGCGTTGTATTTTATTTGTTTCAGAAAATAAAAGAGACATCTTTCAGTAGGTAGGTTTGTCATAAAATTGTAGGCTGTAGATAGAGTTAACGTAATCAACTCGTATATAGACCAAGAAAGAAGAAACCGTGCATTAAAAGGATTTTCAGAGTAAACTGTAGACAAATTCTGAGACGTTTTTCTTATATTTTTGACAAATATTCGTTTTGTTATAATTTCTATAGAATGGTCATTAAAGGACGCTTTTTGTAGAATTATAAGTGTAGCTAATTTTATTACAAATTGACGGTTTCAATTATGTGCACAAGTAAGCCAGAGCAACAGGGGCGCCGCGATGCACTCCTGCAAACGCGGGCAGACATAGCGGTCCGGAGCATTCTAGAATGAACATTTCGAAACGGCTTCGAAGCTAATGGAACTTTCTAGAACATTTAGACTAGATCGTTCCCGTAGCTTATAGAACCTTCTAGAAAGATATGGAACATTCTCGAAACACATAGAATATTCCAAAAAAGTATGGAACTTTCGTGAAGTTTATAAAACTTTCTAGTAGACTTATACAGCATACTATCGGACATTGTCGAAATTTCGCGAAAGTTCTAAGTAAGTAGGGCGGCTAGTATAAATACGGCACCGCTTCGGTGAAACAGTTCAGTTCCTAAACAACAATCGAGGTGTAAACGTCTGAGAAGAAAAGTAAACGGGTTTAAGGCGCCCGCTACCAGAGAAGCGCTCGCTTTGTTTCAGTGTGTCGCTTTGTGTTTTCGTAAAGTCGTAGGAAAATGGAAAGATTTTCATTAAATAAGCAAGACGGTAGTTGAAGTAAGAGCGATCGCCAAGTGGTAGGGTAGCAAAGAAACAGAAATATCGTAAATACGATGATAGCTATTTAAATTTTGGCTTTACTTCAGTAGAAGTAAACAATGAAGAGAGACCACAGTGTGTGCTCTGTTTAAAAGCTCTAGACACGAATCACTCTAACGTGGTTGAAAAATCTTGCGAATTCTTTAGTAGCAAGTTGCAAGATTTACAAAAGCAAAAAAGGGTGTTTACTAAACAAGCCTCAGTACCAAGCAATGCACTGTTAGCATCTTTTAGGCTCGCATACAGGGTGACGAAGTGTAAAAAACTTCACCCCATCGCAGAAGACATTCTACCGGCTGCTTTTGACGCAGCTAATATTATGCTGAGAGAATCGTCGGGAAAATTAATTTCAAAGGTACCTTTGTCCAACAACACTATTAGTCGAAGACTCCATCATATAACTCTAAATTTAAACGATCTGCAATTTGATGAGGCTACTGACAGTAATAAAGTAGTTGTTTCGCAAGATTTGCTGTCCCTTTTCAAGGAACACTTCTCAAAAATCACTGACAGGTTTGCAAAGTACTTTGAGGAAGACAATGTCGAGAAATTTGCGTAGATCCAAGATCGTTTCCATGCTCAACCTAAACCAGAATTCACTTCGCAGGAAGAAGATAATCTAATTGAACTTAGCCTGAAAACAAAATTTGCTTCTTGCGATTTAGTGGCGCTTTGAATATCAATCAAAAATGAATGTCCAACTCTGAGTTCAACAGCTGCAATGATCCTCAATCCCTTTGCGACAACCTATTTATGCGAAGCCGGATTTTCACATAAATTTCGCTAAGAAGAAAAATGAAAATGGTGGAGAGAGGGGAGTGTATACCGCTTTTGAACGGAAATAATCGTTGCGTGTACTACGTTCAAACTTCCAGGCGTTTGAGGGTCGCCTAACGTGTCAAACTCTATTTTATCAACATAATTGCATTTCTTTCTGTCAAAGGTTGTTTCATGTTTACAATAGATGTCGCTACATTATCTTTTCCAATATGCCTTAAAATTTATAATTGCTTTTAATGGCATATTTAATGTTTGGTTAATTTACTTTTGGTAATTTCAATTATAAAGGCAGATTATTGAACAACTTTTATCACGTTTTTCTTTCTCTTCGTCTTTCTTTTGGTTCCTTCTTTGTACCTAAATTTACCTAAGTTCATTGCAATGGTATGCGCGATATTCGTTGATTCGTAATTAATCCCGCCCTCTTTCTGGTGCCGACTGTCAATCTAGAAGGAATGTTTCACCGACAATCTTCTTATAGCTTCTTGCCTCTACTCAATGTAGGATTTAAAGATTCTCGTTATCATTGTAGTACTGAGTGCTGTGAATTGTTGTTGTATTTCGTCCTTTTTGTATTTATTACCGACACTGTCGGATGTATTAGCTTGCACGGCGGTAACCATCTTTTATTTGAAGAATCATCTGCAAGTGAACCTTCCATTCGTTTGAGGTAATCAATTATTTTGATCATATTTTATTAGACCTATGCTTATAGACCGTTATTTCCACATTTTAGGGTTTTCCATTTGAGTTTAGGCTAAAACATAGCCAAGTTCTTGGGTAGTCTTGCCGCGTGTGTAGCAGGTATCCTTGCTTCCCACCAACTAGGGACAGGACCGGCGTCGAACACTTGCCACTCAACCCTAGATAAGTAGACAACTCCCTTAATTTTACTTATCAATATTTTTCTTCACTTTTTTTCTAAATTTTAATCGGCGTATTTTAATTTATTTTAGTTATTCAATTTCCACTATCGATACAGTTTAGTTTTTTTCATTCTTTATTAGAAATTCATTTCTTTAATTTGTGGCCACCAACGTCGATCCTTTCACCTAAATTTTGTTCGTAGTATTTTCGTATATTTTCACTTAAAGAAGTTGTAGGAGTACTTCTCTTTCCCTACCCCCTCCACCTCACGTTCCCGTTTTTCCCGGCTCGTTTTCCTTTAAGTCAAACAGGTGACACATATTTTGCTGGTAATGAACTCGGCCCTATTCATTTGCTAGCGGGTATTTAGCAGGAAAACTACGAGCTCAAGTAGGTCTACAATTTCTTTGATTGTTGTTTTTGGAGCGTTCCCACCACTTCCCTTTTCCCCTCTATTTCTCTTGCGCTACAAGTTGTCCGATTGAGCTGAAGTTTTGCAGAGCCCGCCTTTTTTTCATTAAAAAAGCGGCAAAATGTTAACTTTCAGAAAATTGTATACAGCTAAGGGCTAGGCTCGTGTACCTTTGTCGCTTTTTTTCAGAAGTTGCTAAATAATCTTCCCGGTAAAGAATAAAATGTAAATATACACATGAAAAAGTGCAACGCCACCTTGCGTTAAGCAGCCCATGAGCTGTTCGATAGGTGGTGCGCATCTGCATTCCGGTTTGCCTTCGCTACTTTCTAAGCGACATGATTATATCGCTTGGCACCATGTGGCGACAAGAAATATTTCAGTGCTGTTATAGGAGATTAGTGGCATAAACTGAGAGGTGAACGCATTGTAAGCAGCGGAGGGTAGCGCTCGAAACCACGCTGATGACGCCGGGTAGGCAGAAACATGTCCATGTATTAGTGCCATTTTCTCTGGTTACATTGTTTTTGCCGGGAGTGATTCCACCAATACCATGTGCTATATTAGCATTAATTTTTGGTTAAAATATAAATATTTCATTTTGTTTAACATTTTAAGTTACTTAAAGGTTAAATGTGTAAAATTGCCAATGTAGGTTCTTTATTATCTCATATTCTCCAAGCACGGAAGTCGTTTAATTAATTAGTATTCGGCCACAGTGCCCGTCCATCGTATTAGAACCACTTAAAAATATTATGATTTTGGAGTAAAATTGGAAAAACATTTATTTAATTATTTAAACATGCAAGTAAGTATAATTTGAACATATATTTATTAATATTGTTCCTCCTCTGTGTTTTATTATTTCTTCAATCCTTTTTGGCATACTACCAATGCAGCTTTTTGTTGTTTTTTTTTTTAATTTCTCCAATACGTTGTTATCCTTTGTAGTTGAGTTTCGTATGCTTACAATGTTTTTCAAGATATTACACACATTTTCAATTACATCTCAAAGAGTTTTAATTTTATTTGTCTGCGTCTGTTTTCGCGATCAATTATTATCATAATGGGAAATAAGAAGGATATAACCATAGAGAAAAAAGCACGAATTCTGCTCTTCTAGAAACAGTTACACAAAAAGAGGGTGTATCACATGAAACTGTTCTGAGAATCGCGAAATTAATTAAGGAGAATATTCCTAGTACAAGTAGTGGCAGAACATACTGCGCCGGCAAACGCAAAACAACTGTAAAAGATGATCATCGTATGGTAAAAGTGGTTGCAGAACATCGTTTTTTATCAACTAAAGGCGTTCATCAAATTTTAGTGGAGAAGGTATACAAACATCAGCCCGAACAGTCCGCAGACGTCTTCGTGAAGCAGGCTTAAAATGCGGACGTCCGGCAAAGAAGCCAAGACTAACATCTAAAATGAAAATGACACGATTTCAAAGGGCTAAAGACTAAAAAATATACAGTTGAAGATTGGGGATATGTAAGTTTCATTTATCATCTGTATTTTTGGTCAAATTCATCCTCATAGTTCGCTTAATGGTTCTCTGCATTTTTTACTTTCTCCTAGATTATTTCTAGCCACGAATCACGGCTAGAAGTGCTAACGGAGAGAAGCCAATTTGTTCGTCGACGTCCTTCAGAGCGTTATAAAGAAGCACGTACGATCAAATCTATTAAATACCCGCCATCTCTAATGGTATGATCGTGTATTACGACAGAAAGACCGGGATCGCTATATTTCATTAACGGAACAATGGAACAAGAACAATATAAAAAAGTTTTACAAAACTATTTAATACCTTATATTGGTTCATTGAATCCGACTCAAGGACCGTATTCTTTCATGCACCGTGCCATAAGGTAAAATGTGTAATGCGATATGTTGAATCTAAAAATCTGCGTGTACCACTTTGGCCAGGCAATTCACCAGACATAAACCCAATTAAAAATGTGTAATGTCTTTAAAAACATCGTAAGCACACGAAACTCAGCTACAAAGGAAGAATTATAACAACATATTGAAGATGTACGGCATAATAGCGACGAAATTAAAAAAAAAAACAATAAAAAGCTGCGTTGGCAGTATGCCAAAAAGGATTGAGGAAATGACAAAACACAGAGGAAGAACAATCAAATATTAGTAAACATATGTTCAAACTATACTTACTTGCATGTTATATGTAATTAAATAACAATATTGCCAATATTACCAACTGTTTTTTAAAATTTTACCCCAAAATCATATTTTTAAGTAGTCCTAATTCTATATGATTCATATTTTAGGCGCTAACTAACCCTATAGTACGGAGTAGATTTAGCGACCTAAATAAAAAAAGTGAGTAAGTAAAATTAATCAACCGTACAACATAATTAGCGTACAAAAAATAACATCAACAGCCTTAAATCCTATACACTTGCCGCGCACAGATAAATTAGCGACGAAGAACATTAAGAAACTTTATTAATGTTTCGGTCTAAATCGTAAATATATTAACACGTTCATTGTAACTTACAAAAGGTGGCAACACGTTTCGTGCACAGCTACTACTTACATGACGCGCACGCCAAAAGCAAATGTTCCATTGCCATCTTCGACCGACGTTTCGGTTCGCGTTAGCGTCGCGTCGCATCCGATAAACACGGCAAATGAATTATTTCCCGATTTTTATAAGAATTACGCGCTCCATTCTCTAATACACACGTTTGGTAATGCAAAAAGGAACGCGGCCGCTAGCATACCGAAAATAAACCGTTGTAACATCTAAAAAAAGCTAGCCGGCAGTTTAAAATAAACGACCACATGTCAATTATATAGATGGGCTGCTTCATCCGTTAGATATTTAGCTCTCCTATGTATATGTATGCATATACATATACAAATATCGTATACACGCGGTAGGTTCATTAATAAAAATATATTTCCTCCCTATTCGAAGTGTTGTATAGGCCTATCTACTGACGCTGACTGTATTAGCGAAATTGACTTGATGTATTTGTTTTCATACAGAAAAATCGCTCGGGTCCGTTTCGTTAGGAGACCATTTCCGGTGCAGTTCTAAGACTGTGTGTATTTAAGAAGATTTATGAATAATATTCGGACAATTCAAGAGAAAGCCTGCTTATTTTTGTTACCGCCTTAGTAATTCTAATATGAAGAACACTTTAACGATCCGATGACGGTTCGCTATATTTTGATGGGAAATTTTCATTAGAAGCATGTCTGTGGATTAGGATCCTCTGATTTTGGTTTTAATTCAGTCATATGCGTAAAATGGGCAATAAAGATGGTTTTGTTATTGACAACGAGAGGTCGAAATCAACTTATTAGAGACCGATTCTATAAAATTTTTACGACTCGACTGACATTATCTGGACGACTTCTATTTTATGTCGTTTGTGGCCGTTGAATTAAAAAATCAGATTATTTTTGATAATTTATTGCAGTTTGTTAATTTTTTGTGTCGTAATGGCCGGTTTTATTAACGTTTTAACCTTTAAGTACTATCATGGCACCTAAGAGGCACCAGGTCTTTTACAAATTGTAATATCTTTCACAAAATTTGATTTATGTCAGTTTACCTAATATGTATTCCTCGAATGGTGTTTCTAAAACCTATGTAACATGAGTCCAGATATTGCATGCATTGAAATGTAAACAAAAGATAATTTATGACCCTGCACTCGGTGATGTCTGAAAGGCGCCGTGTCAGTAGTTACGTTTGTTTTTTTTGAGCTTTCATTATGCATAACCGGTGTGTTTGTGAGTGATTTATAGTACAGTATTTAAAAATATCTATGCCCATTGAATATTGAATTAGTAGTTCGTTGAGCCTTAACGCGTACAGTTGACATTATGGGTAGTAAACGTGGATTATGTGATGAAGAAATAGCGAAATTGTTTGAAAGTGACGATTTTGGGATAGAATTTGATAACGAAAACATCTGTCCCGAAAGCGACTTAGGTTCAGATCATGAAAGTGTATTTAGTCATGATAGTGATTCAGTCATTGAAGATGATGATAGCAACACGGAAAAGTTATCTAATGTTACAGATTTTTACTTAGATATGTAAGCTGTTATGGTTTATAATTTCATAGGTAAAAATACAACTTCAAAGTGGAATAAAGTACCCCCTCCAACATCACGAACACGAAAAAGTAATATCGTTATTCATCTTCCTGGTTGCGAAGGTCGTGCGAAGAATGTAAAAGAAATTTCCACTATATTCGCGCTATTCCTTGACGATTGGGTAATTGGAATATTGGTGGAAAATACAAATAAATACATTGAGTTGAAAGTAAGACCCAACTTTCAAAGAGCTAGCTGTGCAAATTCCGTGACACACAATGAAATAAAAGCTTTCATAGTACTGCTCATTGTCGCCGGTGTACTCATTCGAATTTCAAAGACTTATTTTCTGATAATGATTTATCCAGTCAATTTTTTTATACAACAATGAGTTATGAAAGATTCTTATTTATACTTCGTTGTATTAGATTTGATGACATTATTACACGTAATGAACGTCTTCAAATAGATAAATTTGCCCTAATACGGGATTTATTCGAGAATATTGTTTCTAAATGCATTGAGTATTTTTCGCCCTCTGAATTCGTTACCATTGATGAACAATTGGTGACATTTCGTGGTAACTGCTCAGCTAGAAGGACCTTATAAAGTCAGTAACTCGACAGAGGAAATTGTCGTTCGATTGATCCAACCTATCGATAAGACTGGCAGAAATGTGACAATCAATAACTAGTACACAAGTGTATCCTTACCAGAGCGCTTATTGTCGGACCATAATTTAACATTAGTAGGAACAATACAGAAAAATAAAAGAGAAATTCCAGCAGTGTTTCTTCCCAACAAGAATAGAACTGTAAAAAGTACACTGTTTGGATTTTCAAAAAATGCAACGTTGATTTCTTATGTACCAAAAAAATCTAAGACAGTTCTTCTGCTCTCCACAATGCACCATAATGCAAACATTGACCAAGATACCAGAGAAGAAACAAAACCGGAAATTTTGACATTTTATAATACAACTAAGGGTGGAGTGGACGCAACAGATAAACTCTCGTTATATAACGATAGTCGTTTTATAACGGCAAAGTTACTTTAGGGTGTAGAAGTAATTGTTTGGATTGGAAACGTGACTGAGGCATCCTAGTGGTACCTATCACAAAGAGTGATGGAACCAGCTTACTCTCTTTAACTATGGAGGTGTAATTTGTTCCGCGCACAATTCAGGAAACTACTTATATCATCTCCATCTTCCACCCCAGCACATAATTATAATTATAATAGGATCACATACTGCACTGCATCCAGTCTTCTCCAGGCCTCGATTTACAAAATTTTCTGGAGTAGCAGATGCAAATAATATATATATATATATATATCATTTTCGTATAGATTTAGTGTTTACTGTTGCCCCATTGTACAATACAGTTTCGGAATATTTCGATTTACATTTCTTGATATATTTTCTATTGCATGTCTTGGAAATTAAAGGAAAAATAACGAATGGAATTGCAGATCAATGCAATCGATTCTACGAGTCCGATTCTATTTACAGACAGCTCCCTTGAAAAACATGCTGTTATATGTTCTCAAATTTAAAATTCATTTTCGATTTTTACTGAAATTTTATGAAAAAATGTTCTGTCAAAGAAATCGTTGATATCTTAAAAATTCCTAAATACTAATGCTACAGTTCTATGCTAATTCTCTATAATATAATACACTTTCGACGTCATCCAGACGTCAATAGGGAAAGGTAAGCACATATCAATAAGTTTTATTTCCTACTGCCTTCCTACTATTGCACTCAACTCAACCAGTATACAGGTTATTCAAAGTTACCGGGCCGCTATTGCCAATTTTGTTATTATTTTACGATGTTGGTTAAATTACCAAAGATGTAGTGATTTTTCCGCTGATCACAATGGTGCTGAGGAAGAAACAATTGCACATCGCATTTCAGTGCTAACTTGAACTGTTTATATCTTTTAAGTTGAACAGCCTGTATATTTTTCAATTATTCCATATGAAATGAATCGGCGTAAAATATCCTTATAGTACTATAGCCTTAAAATGAAAAACAAAAGACATACGATGAAATTTATAATGGACAATTAAATCTTATTGGTTTAAACTAAAAGCATTGGTACCATATGAGGACCTAGATCACGAACACAACGCCCCAAACGCATTTCACAGATTGACTTTACTATCATGTTGGCGAAAAGGGCTCAAAAGAATTACTTAGAGCATTAGTATCTGACGTAGTTTTATTCTCAAAGCATTGAGTCCCCAGAAGCATACCATTTTCCTGTGAAATAATAGCCTCTGTTTTCATTTTCAATATTATTTTTTCCTAATTATACTTAAGGATCAAGCACAAATTTTTACTAAAACACTAAATACCTCTAACCTCATAACTCATAACATAACTAGTCAAAAATAAAGCTCACGTAGTAATGTTTATTTAATTTTCGCTTTTAGTGTAGTATAGTAGCAACAAAGTTATCTTAAACTCAATCTAAGAATGCTTCTAACATCATGTTATGTTATGCTTAGCCGTAATTGTGTTATAAAGTGTTCCATATGATTCCGAATCGTACGATAAATCAAATATGTTTAACTGAAATCTACAATAAAACCGTGACACGTTACGCAAGACAAAAGCGCCACAAACGCCGATCGTATTTGTTATTTTGCGTCATAAATATAAAGTACTACTCGAAACACGTTGAAAGAAATGTGTTTTGTATCGAATATTCTTATTGGTAGGCACTTAAACTTTCAAAAATATTTGTACGCGCATAAAAACGAAAAAAGATGCAAACACATAAAACTTCTGTCGAAATGCCATTTCTTCACATTTATTGCCCTTCTTTATATCGTTGTCGGTTTATAGAGATAATACATCCCAATTATGCAAGCTTCAATTTCAAAGCAAAGTAGCAACGTTAAAATAATACTCGAGGACTTTGGTAGGATTTAAAATTTAAGTAACTTAATGAGATGCAAATGAGAGAGAGATATGTCATTATATTTGTTAAGGATAACGGCAGCTAATCCAATTCTTTTCATCAAGCGAAAGTACCAATTCAAGACTTTTGTTTTCATTTTCAGTAAAGGCGGTGGACGGAATGAGAATATTGTGAAATAGAAACAACTCTATATCATGGAAATGATGAACAATCTTAAAAAGAAAACATTTTACTATTGGTAATATGCAGGCCGTTCCAACAGAAACTGCAGCTATGGATATTTGAAGAAATACGTTTTGAAAAAATCTGATTATTTGATAAATTACTAACACTAGTGGGGCCCCTTCACTTAAATTATTTTAACACGTTTATGGATTTCGAAAATCACATACTACAATATTATACAGTTTAAGGTTATATTGAATCGAACTGATTCTCATTCAAGAGTGAAATTTCCCATCAACCAATTCCATTGTTCGTTAGAAAATTTACTATTAATTTTCCTTCATAACTTATTTTATACATTTCATTTTTGATTTTCTTTTACATTGTATCATGCAGCTCCAAAGGGAATTATTGCAATATAAATAAAAAAGGGCATTCAGCCAATAAATTATAATCTTGCAACCGCGACTGACGATTCAAAACTTTGAAACAGATCCTTGAAATTTTTGAAGAACTTAATAAAAAGCAAAAAAAAAAGTTTCTTAATCATAGAACCAAATAATAAACAATAAAATTTTATAATAAGCACAGAAAACCATGTATGAATTTTCAGTTTTGATAATCAAATGTTAACACCACTTCCAGAATGAAAATTATTAGGAATTATAGCATAGCAATCTAACTCGACAGAATCAGATTGATGACACTTGTGGTAAGTTTCGAAGAACTTCATATGTGATCCATAAACTTAAAATAATACTAACTTCAAGGGTACGTCTGAATGCGTACTGTGCATGTACACCACCGCTCATAAGTATTTGGGCACCTCAAATTTCAGGGTAAATCATTAAATATTTAAATGAGAATATTCGTCCGTGAAGGTCGTTTTACAGACGACGTTTAACCGTGGACACGCTAATCGACTTCGGAAGTAGAGTATTGATTTCTGCGGCGATTTCTGGATCTGTTTTTCTTCCATTTCGCTTGCTAGATACGACTGCAATATCTTGAGCTGATATTGTCGCCCTTCTACCACTTCTTACTTTATTTAGAAAACTGCTACTTTCACTGTCTTTTTTGATGTTATAATCAACAGTAGAAGGATTTAAATGTAATTTGCTAGCAATTTGACGGTTACTTATGCCTAAGTCATGTTGTGCTGCTATCAGATCACGCGTTTCAACACTAATGTATTTCCTTTTCGGCATGTTTTAAAATTTTAAGTGAAATTATAGACACTACTCGTTAAGAGATGTTGTCGTTAGTAAGATGGAATAACAACTGACCGTAATTTAAAAATATTGCTTCAAGTGGCTTTATTATAGCTTCATGATTCATAGTAAAATTACCAACTGTTACATTTTTCCTGGAATTTTAAGAAATACGTTCTTTGTTGACGCTACTACCTGCGCTTTTATGACGGTATTGCCTCTCATACAGATAAAAGAAGTAAATAAATCGATATTATTTGATGAATTTAATTGAATCTTACTGATTATTAGCATTTTATTCAATAATGCTGGAGTGTATTTCCTAAATACATTCTTTGTATACAAAAATCTAAAATCCAAGGAAGCCCAAATACTAATGAGCGGTAGTGTACACCGGTCAGCAACCAAAACTGGTTTAATAACCATATATTTAACAGCGAAAATAAGTAACTCGAATCGCCTTACGGTGGGCGAAACATCCATAGTACAGCTTTCTCCCGCTAGAGAAGCGTAAAGCCAGTGCGCCAAGCGGCGTTGCTTGGGAAGATTGTGTTTGGCATCTGTGATTTTTTTCGTGGGAGCTGTTTCGCCTGTACCTCGCTTTTGATCACTACTCAAAAGTGCTTGCTTTACTCAAGACATCACCAAAAGCCTCTTTCAATATTCGATCAGCTACAGCTTTCTCGAGCTTAAAACAGAATTTGACGCAAATCCGTTGCTCCTTTGTGTCAGCCATTTGGAAATACGCAAAACCATAAGAACACGTTGCAACAGAAACAGTAGCAACTGGAAGATGCACCTAGCGGGCAGATCTCATAGTGCTTTTGGTTTGGGCGGGATATTCAAATTCTCGAATATTTTGGGTGCACCGTCAACCATTGGAGAAATATTTTGTAAATAGAAATGCATTTCCCATGTTGCAGCTTAAAAATAAAATGTTACTCAACAAATCATAATTTTTAAATAATTTATTTACCAATGAAAGTGACAATTATGTATATTGTTTGTGAAACATGGAACCAAAATTAAGACAAAAAGCGTCTCCTCATAAATTAGCCGGCAACGAGAAAAATATTAATACGCCGTGACAAATACGCTAGAGGTTCTCAGTAGAACATGCCGAACCGTAAATAAACCGCTGTTTTTTTAGGTCTCGTGTTCTTACTGTTTACAGCTCATTACAGTGGTAAGTGAGGAAGGCGAATTATTAACATTTACAAACAATAATAGCTAATACAAAGTAAAACCGGCGGTAAGAGTCCAAATTTCCTCTGTGTGCTTTAGCGATTTATGAAAACAAATTTCGCATAAATCTTCCCATCATAAAAATAAATCTGTCGGGAAACACTAAGCAGAAATCGATGAAGTTGATTGAGATGCCTTTTTTCTAATGACTCACCCGTAATTATTTTCGCGTACGCTTTCCTGTTCATTGAACGTGAAAAATTAATGGAATTAACGGGTTTACACGCTCTCGCCTGAAATCGGAACGGAAATCACCTTGATTTTTCATCACATATATCACTAAGAAAAACAACAACTAAATCAAAGTATGTATATAACAAATGCGACAAGGTGTTGATAGAAATAAAACTCAAACACATTCGAAAGCTTCATGGAAAAGTCTAGTGATAAAAATTCTTATCAAGGGAAATCACAATTGAACAAACTTTCCAATAGAAGAAAAAATGTAATGCTGCAGTAATAATTGTGTTAGGATCTAAAACAGCCTGTTGTCAGCGTTCCCAGATAACAATGACCAATTATTCCAAACGGTTCCAAATTCTTTACACAGCGCCACCTATGGATCTATTCATAAATAAATTATCTGTAAAAAACACACAACTAATTGTGTAGCTTCTGAAGATGGTATAAACTACAAAACTAAAGATAAGGTATGAGGTACTGTAAATTAATGACCTAGTTGAAAGTTGTCACGTTTTAAATTTCTAGTGCATCAAACATTGAAAGCAGGCGAAGCAAAATGAAAGATAATAATTCAGAGACTTCTGAAGGGTTTTTAGCAATTACAATGAAGGAAGTGTAGGCATAAGGGCGGGGAGTTGCACGGTGCATGTCGACGGGAATTAATCAGTAATAGTCTGGCCGCTGTTATTAGAGGACCTACTCTAGACTCCAGCCATGCGTTATACCCCCAGTTTATTTCCGTGATTGATTACCCTTCACTCTCTCGATCTTTTGTTCCTTTGTTATCTTTGATTTGCTTTGTTTTTATCTTGTAGTTACTAGTAAATGGTTGCTTATGATTTGTAAGTGCGTAAGGTTGCATAGGGAAACTGACTGCGAATGGAAAGCTCGAGCCTAAAGATAGCTGTCCACCTAAGAATAATTCTGGAGAATCACTTTCGATAGCTGCTGTGAAAAACTTTTAGAAACATATCCATTTTAGAATAACTTTTACGAATATAAACTCTCAACTATTCTTGGGGAGATAACAGAGAATGCTACGAGAGTTTATAGTGGATTCGGTGTCGGAAGAAATTAATTAATCTTTAAACTTAGACAAGAAAATCTGTTTGCAAATGTTATGAGAATAACTGTTGATTTTGAAAAATCGATTTTGGAAAATTTGCTCCCTTGTAAACAAGTAAGGTACTATAACGAAAGACTTACAGCAACATCTGGTAAGCAATATCAGTACCAGTTTTGTGAATATTTTATATATGCTGTGTGTTTCAGGAGATTCAATTCAAAAGATATGCAAATTTTACTTACTTGTTTAGAATAGCTAAGTGAATATTAACTTGATTATCTCGGAGGCGCGTTGGATCTTAAACACCCACTGTCTTGTCCTCAGGTTGGCGGTCCCTACATAACAGGTCTCTACCTGCTATTAGCCCCATCCCAAAAAAATACTTCTTTAGCCGGCAATGTCCAGTCAGAACCCCAACAAGCACACGACGGAACCTTCTGGACAGTCTCAGCTATCTTATTGCTCTTCTCTTGTTCATATAAGTCAAAGTGACTTTAGAGTCACGACAAAAATTAGCTTCATCCCATCTCTTCGAGAAGTTGTTGTGGGTGATAGTTCTGATCCTTTCATAAAACGCAGACTCGAGCGATAGAATGAAATATTCTCACAAAAAGTGAATTTCGATTCCAATGCAAGCGCTAGCACTACCATAGAGAAAATTCAGAATGAAATTGATAATTTGAACGAAAGAAATAATAATTGCATTTCTGATGTTATACAAAACTTAAGAAGACGATATCAGTTGTGCGTAGACAACAACGAAGGTCACTTCCTTTAAATTTAAGCAGTGGATAAGTTTTAGTCAAATACGCTTGTGTTTGCATCTATTTCCCAGTGTCTATATCTTTTACGTTTTTTAGTGAAATGAGTCGCTAATTATTTAAGTTAGTCTTATATAATACCAGGCACGTCCAGAAAATAAATTCCGTTTGGTAATAAAAAGAAAACGAGTGCCGATACAAAAAAACTATTTATTGCAAAAAAACTACATACTTTAAACAACCTTTCTACATAGCTCCCACCACTTTGTAGGCACTTGTCATAGCGTGGCACAGCTCTTTGAGCTCTTCATAGTTGAAGTTTTGACCAGCAAGGAACGTTTTCAGGTACGAAAAAAGGTGGAAGTCGCTGGGGGCGAGGTATTTTATTTTATTTTTTATTTTTTATATTTATTTCGAAGTATACAAAGGTATACAAGAAAAGTCAACAAAACCACATAATTTTAATTATTCCAATATTCGTTTAACGAATACGGTTCTAAATTAACTAAATATTCAAACAATCTGCTGTTCAATATTCTTAAATTGTTGCTAGTTTTGATGAACAGTGGTAGTTTGTTATATAAACGTAGACTAGAATAATACACATTCCTTTCTGTTAATGTTAACCTATGTATTGGGTACTGATAAAAGTCATCTTTTAAACGAGTATTATGTACGTGATTGTATTTAGAATCATTGTTATTCATTTTATTTTGAAACAAAAAAATTATGCAATTGTAAATATATACTCCATAAAAGGTTAGTAAATTATGCTGTTTAAAAACGGTTTTTAGACTGTCTCTACTTGATAAACCGAAAATAACTCTAAGGACTTTCTTCTGAGCTAGAAAAACTCTATATACTTCTGGAGATTGACCCCAGAAAATGATACCATAACTCATGCGTGAGTAAAATACACCATAATAAACCGCGAACAGATCCGGAGTATTAAGTATCTTTTTTAAAGTTTTAAATCCAAAGGTTATCGAATTAAGTTGTTTACTGATGTTATCCGTGTGCACTGACCACTTCAAAAATTCGTCAATATATAGACCTAAGAATTTGATTGAACTGGTTATAGCAATTTTCCTACCGCCCAGTTCAATACAAGAAGGCCTTGGTATTGCTGCAGAAGTTCGAAAAACCATGCAAGATGTTTTGGTTAGATTCAAAGCTAAGTTTGTTGTTAAGAAACCAGTTATCAAGTGCACAAAAATAACTATTACATTCTCTATTCAATTCAGAATAGTCACTTCCTCGAACCAGTAAATTGGTATCATCTGCATAGTTTACAATGATATGTTCAGATCGTTGCACAACATTACTTATATCATTTGCATACAGATTAAATAATATAGGGCCAAGAACACTTCCCTGTGGTAATCCTTTTTTAAGAGGAAGAATTTGTGATCGTGAAGATTTGCCATTCTTTGTAAGTTCAACCAATTGCATTCTGTTGTTAAGGTACGAATGCATGAGATCACTCGCAACCCCACGAATGCCGTACATATCAAGTTTGGTAAGCAGTATAGAGTGATCCACATTGTCAAATGCTCTGCTTAAGTCCAAACATATACCACATGCTAATTCGCGGTCTTCGAGTATTGACAGAACCTCATCGGTATACTGAAAAATAGCAGTTTCAACTGATTTTCCTTTTGTGAAGCCGTGCTGGAAATTGTTAAGTAAATTATGTTTTTTAAAGAAACAGAGAAGCCTATCAAAAATTAAATATTCAAAAATTTTAGCAAAACTACTTAGCAAAGAAATAGGTCTGTAGTTACTTAATTCATTAATATCACCTTTCTTATATATAGGTTTAACTACTGCCACCTTAAGTTGCTGTGGGAAAGTTCCAATTGTAAAACAAGAGTTTATTAAATGACATAAAGGGTAAGAAATATGTTCAATACATGATTTTACTATACAAGTCGGGATCCCATCAATACCCGCAGACCGCTTATTTTTCATGTTTTTGACGCACGAAAGAATTTCTAGCTCCGTTACAGGCGCGAGGAATATCGATGTTTTATTGTTAATTATATTGATAGTAGAGAAGTTGTTTGCCTTTTGTAAAGATTCTTGTAGAATGAAATGCATATTGAAATTATTTGCTAGAAACTCAGCATCTTGATGATCAGGCAAAACTACGCCTTTTTCAGATTTTAATTTCGAATTTACAATGTTCCACATTTCTTTTGTTTTATTTTGAGACTGTAGAATTTTGTTACCATAATAATCTCTTTGCCTATTTTGTATATTTGCACGATGTACCTTTTGAAAATAAATATACAGAGGCTTATAATCCGGGTTGTTCATAGATAATATTTGGTACAAAATAACATTATTTTTAGATCGTAAGATTTCAGGTGTATTATTCCAGCTATTTCTACGAATCTTAACCTTACGAATAGGGAAACACTCATTAAATATTCGAACAAAGGTTGAAAGAAAGGTGTTAAGGTCTGTGCGGAGGGTGGTCAAACTGGATCCAGCCAAAGTCCTGTAAGAGTTGTTATGTCTTGTTCGCAGTGCGAGGTCGGTTATTGCCATGAATCAAAACAATACCGTTTGTGAACGTTCCTCGGCGCTTACTCTGTATTGCACGACGCAGTTTCCTAAGCGTCTCACAGTAAGCATTGGCATTGATTGTTTCACCTCGAGGTAAAAAATGCACCAGTAGAATGCCGTGTCTGTCCCAAAAGACTGTGCACATGATTTCTCGAGCTTAGAAAATCATCACCATCTTTGTCGTAACGTATCAAAAAATCAAGTGCACTGCTTTAACGCAGTTTTTTGTGTTGCTCTGTAAGAGTTTTCGGCACCCAACATGCGCACAGTTTTCGAAAATTCAGTTTTTCAGAAACAATTTCATGAAGAAGTGCTCTGGAAATTTACGGAAATTTCATAGAAAGATCAGATATTGTAATCTTACGTTTTTTCTTTACCAGTTCTTCAACTGCACGAACCAATTCTTCATTATCCAAATTTAAAGGCCCACTTCGTTCATTATCGTATCCTTGATCAGGTCCTTCAATGAACTGTCGGACCCATCTCCTTATCATTGAATCACTCATCGCATTTTCTCCGTAAACCTAGCAAATTTGTCGATGAATGTCGACTACTTTAGTGTTCTTCGCATTCAGAAAACGAATTACAGATCTAATCTCACAAGCGGCAGGATTTTCAATCAACTTCGCCATTTTAACCAAGCACTATAAACAGTAAACAGTAAACAGCGATCTCCAAATGACGTCATCTCCTTGTACTTAACTCAAAGTAACTACCACGCATGCGCTGAACTGCGATTGCAGCGTTGCCGCGGTAATAAATACAAACGGAACTTATTTCCTGGACGTGCCTCGTATTATATATTTGGAATTAGAGGACGAAGGGGTAGCCAAAAATAACAAATATGCAGGGTGTCCCGTTGGAAAACGCAAATATATTTTTTTGTTGGGTGGGCCCTCTACACTCAGTAAAGATAGACTACAACTTTTATTTAAAACTTTATCTGTTATAGTGACGGAAACAACTAGTGGTCAAAACAAAATAAGACACCCGGTACATACCAGAAAAACAGTGGCAATGTTTAACAAAAAACTCGAAATGTAATCCTTTATAAAACAGTACTTACTCATGCTCAACGTTAACAAGTTACTCTCAGATTTGCAAATCTTTTTATTAACGTAGAAATGATTGAGGAATTTCCTTGCAAAGGCAAACAATGTCTTAAAATGTTTTTAACGCTAATATTTACTTAAACAAACTGCAAGCTTTGTGAATATGCCAACGATAATTACAGAAGATGAATATAATGTAATCAGCTATGTATAATCGTATAATACGAGAGTGTATCAAATATAAACTGTACTCGTTTTTTTTTAAAATCTAACTTTATTTAACTAGACTTACAAATATACATATATTATTTTTCTACATCCTCTCCTGCCCAAGGAATATATTTTTCCCATCAGATTGGGAGCTTTTTTATTCCATCATCGTTAAGACTCTTTGGACGTTCTAGTAGCCATTGGAGCACAAACGCTTCCACCTCATCGTTGCCATCAAAACGTTGGCCTCCAAGCGCTTCTTTCAGGGGTCTAAAAAGATGGAAGTCACAAGGTGACAAGTCTGGACTATAGGGTGGATGTTCCAGCGTTTCCCATCCTAATGCATCCACTTTTTGCATCGTGGCGTCAGCCACATGAGGTCTGACGTTGTCATGCAGAAGAATAACCCTTCTGGCCGATTGCTTCTTCCTTTTCCTTCGAAATGACAATTTCGCGGCATTCAGTACTTCGCAATAATATTGCGCATTAATTGTGCGTCAATCGTGGAGAAACTCAACGTGAAAAGCACCTTGCCGACCAAAAAGAAACTGTTGCCATTACCTTCACCACGTTCTCGACTTTTTCACGCTCTCCAGAAATTTTTTTATGCCATGCAAACACACGAGTTCTTGACAGGGTGTTGTCCTCGAACTGTGTTTTTAATCGCCGCAAAATTTCGGTTGAGTTCACCCCTTCCTTGGCCAAAAACTTGATGATAATCCGCTGCTCCGCGGAGACATGCATTTCTTTCTCGCTCATGGTTTCTTTTGATACTAAATGGACCTGAGAGAGTTGCGGTCGGTTCTCCGCTCTCCCTAACGGTGCAGGCTACCTGCGCATCAACCCCTTCCAGGTCTAGCAGCCCTCAGGAATTTTTAAAAAAATCAGTCCCGTTTATATTTGATACACCCTCGTAGTAAGAGCAGAATTTAGTTTAACAAAAATACATATTTCGAATAAAACTGAGACATGTTAACCTCACGTCCAAAACTAAGATGAGATTCGCAATCAAACGCCGTAACGCAATAATACGTAAATTTACAACATGCAGAAACAAATCTGAAGCGTTATTCCGTCAAAGCCACTAAATACAAGTATAGAAGCTATGATCTCCGACTCTTACGTGCCCGAAATACAAATCCGGCGAAATATTTTAAATTTAGCCACGCAAACCGTTTCAATGCTGTAATCTTAGACTCGCATATGTTTTCAGTACCACACAGGCTACGCGTACGTATACATACATACACTAAAACAAACACAAATATACGTCCCTACATACAGACGCCGATTCAGCTGTTCAGAAACCGGGCCGCTCGAAAAGGATTACTACTTACTTTGCTGTAAATCGGCTCCGAACTCGTATTCCTTTCAGGAGTTCAATGTTCCTTACAATCGCGCGCTAACGTAAACTTTGTTCTTTATGTTAATGACTGTTGCTGCTCTCTCCCTGACCATTGATTTCTGTTTAGAAACGATCCGATACGTACGAGCCAATTACATAAATACGTACGCAAAATTATACGTAACGTTTTCGAAATTTAGTTGGTTATTTGAACACGCATAAATTTGAAAATCAGCTACATGCTATGTATACATAATATAACAATGGCGCTTCACAATGACAGAAATTGATGATCATAGTTGCTATAACGTAACATCATTTTTAGTATGTCACAGAGCGTTTTGTAGCAAAATCAAGAGTTAGTTAAACGACATATCCTCAGTAAATTGTAAGAGAACCACCATCCTCCGGTGTACTGATGGAGCTCGATCAATGTCTGGTTGCTATGGAGGATCGCAGGCGCTTATTCGCAGCAAAGCACCGCATACTATGCGCCAGGTACTTTGCCGAACCCGACATTTTGCTAAAAGTAGCGTATTTGTGCGATGTATTTGACAAGCTGAATGCCTTCAATCTATCTCTGTAAAGCAATAACATGCACATTTTGAAACTTTTGGAGATGGTTGTGAATATTGTTTCCCTGAATTGCGCAAATACGTGGGCTGTAATAAAGTCGTTGTTTCACAAGGCTCGCTGTCCCTTTTCAAGGAACATCTCTCAAAACGCACCGACTGGTTTGCAAAATACTTTGAGGAAGACAATGTCGAGAAATTTACGTGGATCCAAGATCCTTTCCGTGCTCAAGCTCCACCAGAATTCACTTCGCAGGAAGAAGGGAGTCTAATTCAACTCTCTTACGACAACAGCCTGAAATCAAAATTTGCTTCTTCCGATTTAGTGGAGTTTTGAATATCAAACAAAAATGAACTCTGAGTTGAAAAGCTGTTAGGATCTTCATTCCCTTTACGATAACCTATTTTTGCAAATATCGCTCAAAAATCGATGTGGGGCGAGAAATGAGAGTGGCAGTGTCAAACCTAATTCTGCGTTTTGAAAGAATGCATGGCAATCAGCAAGCTTACCCGTCACATTAACTTGTCGTTAAAGTTTTTCACCATTTATTTAATATTTTTTTGTATTTTCATATTTTAGTTTGTTGGTTCTTGTGATTCAATTTTAATAAATGTGAGCTCCACATTGTGAGATTTATCTTATGAGCTGCTTTCATTTATGTGTCCGATTTATATCATTATACACATGTATTTCGAAAAGCGCGCCGGGACAAAATACTAAACCTGTAAGTATGCCGCGGACTGATAAAGTTTGGGAACCCCTGATCTATGTAGTAAACTAATTTATGTGAGGCAATGCTCAAATGACGAACATCGTTGGCAAGAGAAGCCAAACTGTAATTACCATTGATGACAACATCTGCGGGTTCATACACAGTTTCAGAATACTTACAAAAGAATTACAAATTGATTCATCATCAGTAGCCGTCTCAATGTCAAAACTGATAATAGTTGGTAAGGTGTTTGTTTTTTTTCTTTCTAAATATAAACTTCCAAAATTGCTTAGCGTCTTGCTTAATTGCGTTCCCCGTAGAAGTAATATATTGTCTGAAATCCAATCTTATAATGAATTTAGCATGTTTTCTTGGTAAAGAAAAAGTTAGATAATTCAAACTTTTAATGGTTATAATTCAAATATTGCCGTCTCATGTATTTCTATATCGGAAGGATAAAGTTCTACCAATGTAAGTATTTGTTTCCATGCATTTATAAATATCCTAGAATAATACATAAAACTACCAAAATTATGACATTTTTCATTACTTCTTAACAATATTGTCAATTCTATAGAAGAGTATTTTATAGTAGGGTTCATTTTTGCAATAACATATTTTTTGTATTAATTCAACACAGATTTAATGTTAACTTCGCATTTCTTCATATTGCTTCGAAGATCTTAGGAGTTCTAGGGCAACCAACAGGAACTTTTGAAGGGCGTCCCAAGATATATATTCTTTTGAGATTATAAGAATATATGTTACTTTTTAACTATAGAATATATGCTCACATCGATCAAACGAAGTATGCATGTGTTTTTTAAACAATAACTACTGAAATGTGTTTCTTAGGGTAAATTTATGAAAAAATTGAATTTTTTAAATTAATTTAAATTTCTAAATTTTTTGCGAGATCGGGAATATTCCTAAATACCCTTTGAGCAATTTTATTGTAATTTTTTTTATTAAATTGATAGAAGCCAACGAATTTTAGAATAAACAATACAAACCAACCTTAATTTTTTTATGCAGCTGTCATCTAAAGCCTTTGTTTCCAATGACATTTACAGGAATCTGCCTGCTCTAACCTCGAACATTTCCGTCTTTGAAATTATACTTCAATTTCACTATCCAACACTTCCAATTGAGACCATAGTCAAAACACTAGGTAACGTAACGAAAGTCTAACCAGAATTGATGAATTTTCTGGCGTCCCTCTACTACTTTATTCAATCGCGATAGCGATTGTTTCATTCCATAGCAAGTTTTGATTACTTTTGTCCAAATATAAATTTTATGATGCATTTCGACGAAGAGAAGTTATTTATGTGAGAATTAATGCGGTGGCGCTACCGAATGACTGAAATTAGACGACTCTGTGCTTAAAAGAACCACTGACAACACAAATATGGCAACATAAATATGACGAACTTTACTGACGATTCACTTAATAATAGATTTCATTTACGAAATGATGTTTGAAATACGTTTGAATATACCCTGTTGTCTGTTTTAGAAGAATTTTTCATTAATTTTGACGATTTACAAATGGAGAAATTGCACAAGAGATGAAGTTTCATCTACGTTACCCTAAGATCGTCGTTATCTGGACTTATATTTTATATTTAACGTCCGGACTCCAAGGCCGGTCGGCCTGGGGGGAAATTGTGACTGTCGAAGTGAGCTTTCTCTCCGCTAGAGGGACTTTTCGTTAATATCGAGTGGCTATCCTGAATATCCTATTCGTTCTAGATTGACAGCAAAATTTCGATGTAAACATTAAATTTTACACTACCAAGAAGCTTTATTTTCAATCATCAATTCTCTCTTCGATTGATAAAGGCTTATATATTAAAGTTACCCTAAGCATACATAAAATTGATAAGAAAATTACTGGAAAAGAAGCAACATAGGCTACATAGGAGCATGGCATTGTACATTTTATTGTAGAAAGGGTGACGGGCCAACGAGGTGTAATAACCACAGGCGCCTTTTTAGTGTGTAAGTGATGTGTGTAAAAAGTTCCTTTGCTTTGTTACTATCACTCCCTCGCTGTAAAGGATAGAGCGTAGTTAATTGAGATAATTTTGGAAAAAGTGAGAAATAACTCCAAAATAATTTCACCCTGTTTGGCAGTACTTACAATATCGAAATATTGCAAATAATCATTACCCCGAAATTCTAACGAAAATAACATTTCATGCAAATTCGCTATTCCAATAGAATTTTTTAGAAAACAAAATTTACAATTTAGGTTCCTGAGAACGTACATACGCTTTTAACTAAGTAAAGAACAAATTTAATAGATTATTTCATGACGAAAGTAGTAACACTTGGCAGCCTAATATAGAAACCGCAGAAATTCTCAATAGCCACTTCAACACGTCTAAATTTGAAATATGGCTACTGTACCAAATACATGTCTGGTACCTATTCAGTATAATTTATAAGTATCTATTTCGTGGTATTCTATAATAAAAGGCATTCATTCATTTCTCGATGTGTATGTGCCAATAAGTTTAGCAGCTTGTTCAAGCTGTTAATTTTGACGTCAAGAGCTACCGGAAAACATTTTTAATGGAATAAGTTATTTATAGTTCTGTTGCTTTTAGAAATAATGCATACAAAACTGTCTACAAAATTATCAAATGCAATTACCCCAAACATTTTATATACACTTTGAATTATTATACGAAATATCGAAGTGCACCCATCTTAATGCAGTTTCAATTATTTTTAGTGGTATTAAATTAAATTTAAAAAACATTTTGCCGAGAAAAGATGCACAGTTTTCACCACAGGAAATAGCAATTACTGTAGCAAGCTCCTAAGATGTTTGTAAATATGTAAGTACTATAAAGTTAGCAATACGAAAATAACCGAAAGTTACAGCACTACCTATTTTAAACCTGACACTTTCTTAACTTTGCAACCTGCTGCAATGCTTTAAAGAGGGCAACCCCGTCCCAAAAATTATAAATATACCATCTGACTCATTCACCGTATTTATTTCTCCTAAGAAAAAAAAAACAAAGAAGATAAACCTGTATGATATATTATTTCGATATACCTTCAGCTAGACATGGCGCCAGACTTCAGACTTCAAATTCGTATCTAATATACTAAGAGTTAATAAAAATTATTCAAACGTTGACAGTTACTAGGCATTAGAGTAAATTGTGTTAGCTTAGTCTAGGTCGTCTGGATCTAGACCTATCGTCCCAGACAAGATTCGAAAATCTTGTCACTAATCTTTCTTTCTTTTAATTTTCATCCCACATGTTGGCATCGTAAAATAAAAGTAGGTGAAAACGATGATGACTGTAAATTATATTTGTCATGGATCGGAAAATTTTTTTATTTTTATTTTGTTGGCGCCACTGGTTATAATTTATTTTGGAAAACATTGAATGAGAAATTGATGTTTTGGGAGTGTTGCAATAACATTTATTTTGATAAATTATTGCATGTTTATGTGTTTTTTTTAATCAACGAGGTTTTGATATATAGAGTTAGTCATCTGGAGCAAATGTTGGTGAGCAACGGATTTTTCATTTTAAAAACTTCATTGAGCAGTGTACGATTTAGCCAAATACGTGATTTACACCACAGCATAATGAACTAAACTGAAAAATTGTTTAGCGTGCCTTCATTCGTTTGTTCAAGTGGTTTCTCAATCCAATTTTCTAGTGCTTAAATTCTATTTTAAATACGAAGTGAAGTTTGGTAATTTAAAAATACGCGGCTGGAGTACGCGAGTATAATGCGTAAGCAAGCAAACGTCACAATTTGAGGTTTGTCTTTCGCTTTTCAAATTAATAACCGTAAAACTTCATTATTTAGTCTTTATTTTTAATTTAAGCTGCCGAAACGGTAATTAATTTAGAAAAACAAAATGTCTGTCATTCATAACATTATAAATTTTGGCGCAAAATGTTGAAGCAATTTAAATCGTTCAAAATCTTTAAATAAGCAAACAAAAAGCAAGGTAGGTTGTAAGATGCCAAGAAACACGAGGCACATCCAGGAAATAAGTTCCGTTTGTATTTATTGCCGCGGCAACGCTGCAATCGCAGTTCGGCGCATGCGCAGTAGTTGCTCTGAGTTAAGAAGAAGGAAATGACGGCATTTCGAGATCCCTGTTTGTTGTTTACAGTTTATAGTGCTTGGTTAGAATGGCTAAGTTGATTGGAAATCCCGCCCCTTATGAGATTAGATCTGTAATTCGTTTTCCGAATGCGAAGAACACTAAAGCAGTCGACATCCATCGACAAATTTGCGAGGTTTACGGCGAAAATGCGATGAGTGATTCAATGATAGGGAGATGGGTCCAACAGTTCAATGAAGGACGTGATCAAGCGCACGCTAACGAACGAAGTGGGCGCCCAAGTTTAGTTAGTGAAGAATTGGTCCGTGCAGTTGAAGAAGTCGTAAAGGAAAACCGTAAGATTACAATATCTGATCTCTCTACGAAATTCCGAAAATTTCAAGAGCAGTTCTTCATGAAATTGTTTCTGAAAAACAGAATTTTCGAAAACAGTGTGCTCGTTGGTTGTCGAATACTCTTACAGCAACATAAAAAACAGCGTCAAGGCAGTGCACTTGATTTTTTGGCACGTTACAGCAAAGATGGTGATGATTTTCTAAGCAAGATAGTGACCGGAGATGAGACTTGGGTCGCTTATCAAACCACTGAATTGAAACGTCGCCAGGAAAGACTACAGCCAAGCAAATCTTGACACCTCGAAAAATCATGTGCGCAGTCTTTTGGGACAGACACGGCATTCTACTAGTGCATTTTTTACCGCGACATGAAACAATCAATGCAAATGTTTACTATAAGACACTTAGGAAACTGCGTCACACAATACAGAATAAGTGCCGAGGAATGCTCGCAAATGGTATGGTTTTGATTCATGACAATGCCCGACCTCACACTGCGAACAACAACAACTCTTATAGGACTTTGGCTGAACCAAGCTTGACCACCCTCCGTATAGCCTTGACCTCGCCTATAACGACTTCCAACTCCTTTTTCACCTGAAAACGTTCCTTGGTGGTCGGCAATTCAACAACGATGAAGAGCTCAAAGAACAGGGTTGGCAACACAGGCGGCAACGTTTTATGAGGAAGGCATACAAAAACTTGTGCACGCTATGACAAGTGTCTACAAAATGGTGGGAACTATGTAGAAAGATTAAAGTTTAAAGTTTGTAATTTTTTTTTGGAATAAATAGTTTTTCTGTATCTGTTTTTTTTTTATCACCAACGAAACTTAGTTTCTGGACGTGCCTCGTAGAACGTAGCTAACAGCGGCGATGCTGCTGATATTAGGAAAGAATTTAGGTATATTACGAAATCAGTTGAGGACAAATTTCTCTCTCATATAAGATTACAGTACATTTCGCCCTACAGCATGATTGGATGATTTAGATATTTATAGGAAATCAACTTTCAGTGACACATCCCAATAATTACAGAATTGCAACCTTGCAGCATGATCACCTTAGTGAAGACTTTGAGCAGGTTGAACATGAAAGGAATGTAAATGATTTTGTTTGAACAACTTCCAGGTGGCTGTGTCTTTAATCTGAAATTGGATTGCAAAACACCTCGTACTTATGTCGGAATTCTCTTCTACCATATCTAGAATATTTGCTCAAGTTCTACATCCAAGCTGCGTTCCCTTTCAGAAACAACCGTTGCACTTGGAAACATTCATCCTGTTTCTCCAGCAGTTGCAAATACATTTTGAAACACTTTTCCACTTGGAATTCTTCCCGGAAAGCGACGTCGATATTCATCAACTGCATTAGTTGCGTTACCGTTGTTAATATCCATACACCGGCATACTCCCTATGACTTTAATGTATGTGGCATTGTTTACTTCTATTCACTAAAAAAAATTATGTCAACTAAGCTTAAACTACTAAAAAAGCGTCAAACTATATTGTCAAACGTTAAGTAACTATTATTTCAATGCTCTAATGATAAAAAAATAAAAATTAAAGTATTCCTATAACGGTTGAAAATCTGATTTAAACATATTGCATTATTTTACTTATTTCGACCTTCCGAATATACCCTCCAAGTACCTCCCTGTATCCCTGAAACACCTTGTATATTAGAAACTGACCATATACGTACAATTGTTTTACATAAGATAAATCAAAACCATAAAACAAACATCCGAGAAGTCTACTTTATAAAAAAAAAAGTTTACTATTGAATCCGAGAAATATTCTAAATAAACAGATGTAATATACTCTCGCTTAATAAATCTTTCGATTGTTAAGAGGGTTCTTTTCCTTAAAACTAAATTAGGTATACCGTTTCTTCGCTTGTAATTGTCATATTATGACACTGCACTGTATGTATACTTGCTATAAAGTACTTTAATTCTAGTTTTAAATCTCCTGGTGACACCGTAGCGTGAAATGTGCATAGCGTATTAATAAAATATTATGAAAACATTTCCAAGTGAATTTTTCTTTGATTGAGAATAAGTGATTTCTGGGAATACTAAATTAAAAATTTCCTTCGATTAAATTTACCCCTGATGAGAAAGCAGACAACAGGATTCCTTTCCTCAATATGTTAGTAATAGGAAATAGAAATAAGTTAGAAGTAGACGTATATAGTAAACATACTAGTAATAAAACATTCATGTTATGGGATTCTAAGTACTCAGGAGAACCTATTGCAAATAATAGAAAGTTGTTTTTATAATTTGTCTTTTATTTAAGTCTAGAATCTGCCTTTTGCATTTATTTAGATTTTTGTTTACTGTTAATTCCTATACACCTAATAAAACTTCTTTTAAGAAGTTATTGCTTAGTGTGTTGGCTACATTCAATATTAACTCAAGTATCAGTTTGAATGTAAGACAAATACCTACCGCAAATGCAAGACAAATATAACTGTCCGAAAACACAAGCAAATATAATGGAATATCATGCAAATATATTAGGAATATTTGTTACTAAGTAAAACTAGTATTATAATGCAAATACGTCTTTTCATTTTATTCCTCCAAGATAAAAAAAATATAGTATAGTAATCTAGGAGAGATGGCAACTACGATAAACCTATACATTACTTTTACAGGCAGAAAGAACAAAGATTAGTTAAATAAATCTAACAAACAGCATCTGTTTAGAATCAGTTTGTATCAACTTCTACTTCAAATATATCTTAATAAAAGCCTAATTCTAGTACAAAAGGAAGTCCATTTGACAATTTCCTTACGGCATCGCGTCAAACTACCTTTGCTCTTCTGCAAACTTAAACAGTACATCAAGAATAAGTTAAACGGAACTTTTTGTTTAACTAACACAATGTAAATAAGTTCACTTTCGTTTGGAACGTACTATTGCCTCTAAAAATAATCTCATGCGTAAACAATTTGTTTAAAATCGTTGCCACTTTTTTGTCTTTTCCCAATAACACATTATTTGGCACTACTTTGTAAAGCTCCTTGTTAGTGTTCGCTAATTGAGAAGCATGTCCTTGGAAAATAAGTCTACAAAAGAAAATGCGTAGTCTACTGTAACAGCGGCTGGCATAATAGTCCAGTGAATTACAATAGATTTTATATAGCAACATTGCTTTATTAGTACGAACAGTTCCTGGAAGTTTTCATCATGTATTTGAGTTTATTGAGCAGGTAAAGACGTTTTCTGTTTCCGTGTCATTTTTGAAGTTGTGTATTGCTAAATAATTCTGGTAAATGTAGGTGAAAAACAGAATTTCTTAATTTTATCTATCACCAATAGTTTGTGTTATTGTTGAAATTACAAAGGAAAAATGAAGGAACGTACGTATTGTAAAAAATGAAAACACCTTACTATGTATTTTATCACTTTATTAATTGTAACTATAACGTCACTGCAGTATCAACACTAAATTGTGTCTTTATAAAACATGATACAAGCGTATGAAAAGATACCAAACATAACGTGCCTATTTATACAAGAAATATAATCTTAAGATAATATAACAATTATAGGTAAAGGGGACGAAGGGGAATATATCAAATCTATCTGATTATTAAGTACAAGTTTGAGATTAGTTTTATTACATTTGAAAATCTCTAATGATTCTAACAAATTTAAACCAAAACCTTTGTCTGTAATGTGTAGGATATTTACATCCTGTAGGTCTGGAAATTTGTGTCCTGATTCTAGAATATGATTTGCGAAAGTCGAATCTGTTTTTTGGAGGTTAAATGAGAGATGCTCTTTATATCTAGTTTTAAAAGAGCGGCCAGTTTGACCTATGTATAGGGCATCACAGTCTGGGCAAATTAGCTTATAGACACCGGATTTATCCCAAATATTGATTCTGTCTTTAACGTTAAACAGTAGATGTGAAATCTTTGGTTGTGCTCTAAAACTGACCGCAAGATTGAATTTAGTTAAAACATTGGCAATTTTTTTCCGAAATTTCTCCAAAATATGTAATTGAGACAAATCTTTTGTTGTTATTATCTTTCGTGTACAGGTAGATGCTACGATATGCTATTTGTAGTAATTTTTTATTAACTAATTTATCTATGGTATTTAGGGGGAACCCGTTGTTGTGCGCTATGTTTTTTATAATTGCTAGCTCTGAATTCATATCTTGCTCTGTGAGGGGTAATGTCAAGGCTCTGTGAATCATAGAATGATATGCTGCGAGTTTGTGTGACATGGGGCTGTTAAAATGATAGGGAATCGTGGTGTCTGTAAACGTTGGTTTTCTATAAATATTAAATTTTATTTTTTTGTTATCCCCGTGGAATAACGTTAAATCCAAGAAGTTAATATTTTTATTATTTTCTATTTCGACCGTGAATTTAATCTTAAGGTTTATGCTATTGATCATTTCCAGGAAGCAGTCTAATTGTCTTTTTGTACCAGTGAAGTATGCTATGATATCGCCATGTATCTATGCCAAAAAAGTATGTGTTTTTAAGTTAGTGGGCTGGCCATTACCTTTTCTTCCAAGTGGGACATGAAAATATCTGCTAACAATGGACTCAACGGGGAGCCCGTTGCTAGTCCGGTTTTTTTAGTATAAAATTTATTAATATACTGACAATAGTTTTGATAAAGCCATAGTTCGAAGGCTGAAACTAATTCGTTTTTGATAATACAGTTAACATGGGATTTATCCAGAATCTCTGTCAGGAGGGTTACCACTACATCTGGCGGGATATTTGAACACATATTGGATATGTCGAACGACACTGACATGGAACCTAAAGGGATTGATACATTATTTAGTTTCTGTAGTATTCTGAGTATTTGGCCTGGAAATTAGTAAGATTTCTGAAAGTGAAGTCAATTTTCGTACTTAACTTATGAGTGAGGCTATTGATAAATGATACTACTGGGCGGATAGGGGCATTTTCTTTGTGATTTTTTATAAGGCCATAAAGTTTGGGAGGCGCGGGTTCATATTAATTTTTCAATTTTTCAATTCATTTATTGAAACGTACGTATTGTTTTCGAAACAACTTAAAATTTAAGAGGTTCAACTATCGTGAGGAAACTGAGCGTGCCAAAAATTAAATGATACGCATAAGTTTACCATTACGATAAAGTATTGACAAGAATTACATATATTCATAAGATGATGAAAGAGCTACTTATGGCAATGTTCTTCGTAAAATTTTGGCAATCTGTGAAGTAGAATATCGAAAGCTGATTTTTTGTATTTGTGAAAAATAAAGGAATCATTTCGAATGTAGTTATTTATATAGGTGGGAGGGATTCTTGTAAATGAAAACATCTAATGTATTATTTTTGATCGAAATTAGTGTATCCAATGCAAACTGTCCCATTTTTCAACTCATACGTCAATTTTAATGTCAGACATTGGTTCTTAAGAGTCGCCATGAAGTTTTCGATGTCAGAAGCAGTGGCGGCGACATAAATGGGAGATCAAGGAGAAGGTTTCGATTCCCAAATTACCCACTGCTGTGCTGTACGTTTGTTTACATTTTTTTAACTAAATATGAAACTATTATAAGGTAGAAGAAGACAATTTAATAATGGAACCAAATGTAAAGGAAATGAGGAAACAATAACAAACCTGAGGAAAGTGTAATAATGGCGGAAATGCTGAAAACAGAACAAGAGCAGCTACTGAATAAGCTACATGCTCTAATTTGAAGCATATGGGAAAAAATGTCAGAGGAGCTGGTAAAGGCAATAGGCAATCCCATAGGCTACTGTAGACAACCAGTTTCATAGGAATAGTTGCAGTTATTTCTGTTTACCTCGTTAAATATGCATTATGGTCCATCTTTGTCAGCAGGCCATGTGGCATTTTAAAATGGCGCCACCGCCCGGGATGATGCGTTCAAGTTCGTTCACGATCGTACTATATCGTTGAGTTGACGTTTATCCGATATTTTGTATCGCCATTGCTGGTTTGGTGCTTGCATCAATTTAAGTTAACCTTTAGCTTTCTCCTTAAAACGTATTTTTAGCGTTCAACGTTCAAATATACTCAGTGACATAGAAATTGCAACAGCTAGAAGGGATTGGAATTTCCGGGTGAAATTTGGTAGGAATATTCACTTATGTAAAAGTAATAAATGATCAAAATTTGGGAGGAAAATCTTTATTAGTTAAACAAAATTTTATAATAATTGTTAATAATGTGCGGGGCCGCCTCTCTGATTTACGCATTCATTTACACGCCGTGACATTGATTGAATAAGGTGGTTTATCTCGTCTTGGGGTATTGCTTCCCATGCAAGTTGCACCTCATGTCTCAAAGCCTCCAATGTCAAAGGAGGACGCTGCAAGTTTTGCAACTTTCTACCCATTATGTCCCATACATGTTCGATGGAAGAAACATATGGAGATCTTGGAGGCCCGGGCAAAAGATTAATCAGGGCCTGTTCAAAGAAGTTCAAGGAAAACCTTGCTACATGAGGACGTGCATTATCTTACTGGAATAATGGATCTTCGAGCCCTTGTAAGTATGGCAGAATATGTGTTCCAACCACCTCCGCAATGTACCGTTGTGCTGTCATATTGCTTCGAATAAACACCAAGGGAGACCTGCTGCCATAAGAAATCGCACCCCAAACCAGAACACCCACAGTGCGGTGTACGTGCTTCTCAACGGTAAATCGAAGATTCCGTCGTTCACCCCGTCTTCTTCTGACTCTGTGACGACCGTCGTGCATGCCTAAACAAAATCTTGATTCGTCACTAAACACAACACGACCCCATTCAAGATTCCAATGAGATCTTTCATTGCACCATTGTAACCGTTGCTGATAATGTTCCGCAGTCAAAGGAAGCACAAGTTGCGGACCATATGATGTTAATCGCATCAATTTCGTTCATTGTCATCCCGTCGTGATTACCATAGCGCCCGATTTTTACACAAATTATTAAATGATAGGATCGACTGTATGCAGCTGGTCTCCCACATAGGATTCAACGTACCTCGAATAGCATCTCGTTATGCTCCAACCTTACTATGCCGACACCGAGGACCAATCTTCGTTTGCGGTCGCCAATCTATCACATGATCAGGAACGCTGAGAAGATATTTAGTGATATTTTCACCGGAGAGTTGGCGCCATGATACACGAAACATAATAGTTTTTTGTATAGTTATGTCATGTTTTTAAACGAATATGTATTGTGTTCACAACGTGTATATTTGTCCTGTAATTGGGTTTACCTGTTGGACAATAAACATTATTATTATTATTATTATTATTATTATTATTATTATTATTATTATTATTATTATTATTATTATTATTAACCCAAAACTTCGAATTTCTTCTAAGTGTTACATGGCGATCTTCTTCACCAAACCATTGGTCACCAATTGCCCGAGTAGAGGAAAATCGGTCTCTAAATGCCAGTTGTCTTAAGCGACGATCTTGACGCTCATTCGTTCTTCTTGAAGCCCCGGTTTCTCTTCTACGACGTTCCTGACCATCTTAAAAACGATGCACGATACACCCGCATTACAGTAGACCGATTTCGATTTACACGGTTAGCAATTTCCCCAAATGAAAAACCAATTTCGCGCAAACCAATAATTCGGCCTCTGTCGAATTCGCTTAATTGTTTGCTTGGCTTGTTTGTTTCGCTTAATTAACTGAACCGCAGTTCAATGAGAACAACAACACAAATCGAGAAAGTTATTAAAAACACCGCAAAAAAACATTCAATATCAGTGCTGAGAGAGAGAGAGGTTATTGCTTCACTGAGAGGATTCAAATTTCTATAATTTATTACTATTACATAGGTGAATATTCCTACCAAATTTCATCCGGAAATTCCAACCCCTTCTAGCTGTTGCAATTTCTATATCACTGAGTATATAAAACGATAATTTACATTTTCCGCCCATAATTTCAAATTATAAATAATTTAAATTTGCCGCCAATCTCAGGTACCCAGCATACAGAGCATCTGAAAATGCCACACACGGTGCTGTGGGTATTACTACGAGTAATCTACGGAGGAAAATGACAGGTAGAAGATGGAAGAGAAAATCTAATAATGAGTTCGAAGAGCTTTATGGACTTATACATGAATGAAAAACTTATTTAATCTTTACTAAATGTCAAAACAGTATATTCTTGTAACCAAGTATTACGAATTAGACTACCTTTTATGAATTCCCTCGGTAATTATGAAATCTATATTTTTTTCTTGGAATTTTCCAACGTATTTATTTGCTGAAAAAAAAACGCCCACGGCGAGGAATTGACTATCTTACAATTCCCCGCCGTGGACAATTTGTTCAGTAATTAATTACGAAAATTCCAAGAAAAAATTGTAGGTACCTTTTGTGAATTTTCGCTACTTTATTAACAATAAAATTGGTCCAATATTCTAACGAAAATTTCTTTTTAACAACTACACAGCTTCCTACAATTTCCTGAATTCTCAATACAAAATGATACCTACAACGTTGTTGCAATTATATTTAAAGGATTTTTTCTGTCCAGTAAACTGAAACATTTTTCACTACACATAAATTTTTATTTTTGGAAAGTGATAGAAAAATTATGATTAACCAAGACTACACAGTTTCGACACTGCTATCAGGCCTATAAATCCGAATGGCCGTATGCAGAAGATATTACTCCAAATTGTAAACAACAACCAAAATGTATCACAACCTTGCCGTCGATAAAATGGGCCGAAAATAACTCCACCGACTGGCAATATTTCATCGTCAAAACTACCAACTACATCATAGACACGTTCGAGAGCGTGTGTTCCTCATGCCTTTCAATCTAATGTCTTTGCGCTAGTTTATTTCTGTATATCGGATAGACGTAGCGTCCAATTTTGGCTTTTCTATGGGCGTCCGTCAGCGGATTGGCGTTATTATGATTTATATAGAACAATTCGGTGCGACCCGTTGCGCTTTGCACATAGAGAAAACGATTTATGACGGTGCCCTGGTGTTTCTTGACTTTTTTGGCGCGCCGCCAGGATCGGTGGTGCAATGACCGTCAAAGTTTTGTCACTGTTTCGCTGTTTTTTTTTCTCCTTTACGCGTCGGCGAAAAGAAAAATACGGCCGATATTCTGGTTTAGTGTAAACTTTCCGATATGTAACAGGAATCAAGACTGGATACTGCATGGGAAACTGGAAAAGTTATCTTTAATTACACTCCACAATTCCATTTAATACATCTTTGACAGTTAGTTTGCTGTATTTATTTCGCGCAATCGAATGGATGCATAGAAACAGCTTTAAAAATTGCGAAAAATCTTTTAAAGAAGAACGAATATTATGTACTTTCGTTTTATCGTTCGACTCCTCTTGAGTGTGGATTTAATTCTGCAGAACTTTTTTTTCTAACAATTTTATTGTTACATGGCTGACTAACTTACAGTGGAGGCAATAGAAAAATTACAAAATCCTTCGGTGTCGTTAGTGGAATCTCTGCAAATAGTGCAACATATTCACGCACAGCTATGCGCAGTAGAAGACGCAAAAAATTTTTGTGTTCTAGAAAGGTTTGAAAGTGCTTTAGAGAAAGATTCTGATTTTGGCACATTAAGACAAATTTGTGAAGGTGCGTCAACAGAACCGTTAAGTTGTTCCAAAGGTTATTTTAATTACGCAAATGTAACGTCACTAGATGTAGAACGTTCGTCTTCTGCATATAAACATACCTTTTCCTCACGCCGCGCTCGGTTTGGCGAAACAACTGTGGAAACATATCTATAATGTTGCAGATATTTAACAGACATTATTCACTTTATGATTTCACGGAAGACTCTTAAGACGGTAAGTGTTTGAGCACGTACTATATTTTATTTCTGACCATTTATTTTGTGTAAACTTTTATACGCCCGCCACTGACTCTTGGCGCAAATTGAGCAAGTTTAATAATCACTCTTTTTGTGTACTCGGTATTTTTATTCCGCCTGAATAGAAACATTCCGATGCAATATTGCAGATTTTTTAATTACTTTACATATGTACGTTTGATGTACAATATCCTCCTTTATCCGAATACAGGAATTACGTATTTATACAAATTGATAGGTCACATGTAATCGCTAACTGTCTCGATATAAAAAAGAAATAATAAATCTATCCAGACTGTACGGAAATCGAAGCCATTCATACAAGGTTTAGATATAATTTGGGGCAACGTTCGACATAAATTCGCTAGAATTTCAAATAAATATTTGTCAGAATTTTGACACAGGGCTTACCTGCAGAAGAAGAAATTTGTTCCCTTTTACTTGTAACCTTGGCTTTTTTCGAAATTAGAGATCGGATAAGCATTTCTCTATAATTATTCTTTATAGTTATATTTAATTAAGTTCTAAACTATGTCAGATACGAGACACGACATTTCAACTATAATCTCAATTATAACTTATAAGACGTTAGAAGATAAAAAAGCGCTTTATTTGAATTGACTATATGTTTGTATTTTTAAACTAGCGTTTGTTTATTTTACTTTTGCCAGTTTAATTTTACCAGCCTTAACCCAATTCCTATACATTTTAACATGATATATTTTCGCGTAAAAATTATAGATACATTTTACTAGCTTAATATGTTTATATATTTAAAAATAATTCCGTCTGAATATATGTATGTATGTAATTCCGCGGATAAAATCGCCAACATTAAGGAAAAAATTATTAGATACTTATTAAAGTGTTAATCTCTAGTTTTGTAAATGCGATAGTTTGTATATGAAATACGAGACCCTTGTTAAAGGCTATTCAAAGCGAATATGTTTACACTTCGATTATAATCGCTGTGAAAATTTCTTCCTATATTCTTTTCATAATTTGTAAATAAATGTGATTACAAATAGATGGTGGGACCAAATTAGATGGAGTTAAATAAAGATCAAACAATTAAAATGAAGCTGTGGACACATTTAATTCAATCTCAGCTAACCTACAAATTGTAAACTTGCTATTAAACATATACAACTAAAGCTATTTCTGCAACAAGAAAGATTCGTATTTATCCTAATATGAACAAAATGAACAATAAATATATATCCATTATAACTAAAATACAGCTCCCAAAAGTACTATAAAAGTTCTGTCAAAGTTTACCTCTACACATCTGTTACAATTAACCCGACGTTCTTTAGCATATAACGCAGAAACCTAGCTACTGCGCATACAGAAAGAGACTTACTTAAATCAATTTTGGATACAAATAGTCAGAAAGAAACACTTGTTTTCATCTCAATAACTTTTTTAGTTGTAGTAGAATAGAAATCTTAAAAAGCTTATCCTAGAAAGTCACATTTTGTTCGAATAAATTTGAAAAGGTGTGAAGTGTGTGTTCTGTTTGTCCTGGTGTCCGTTCGGGTGGCTAGGAAATTATGTATGTAGCTAATGATTTCCAGTCGAGGCCAATAATAATAATAATAATAAATTTGAAAAAACGAAACAAATTTTTCATGTCATTTTTGAGATTGCAATAGCAATTCAAAGAAACTGCGAAAAAGAAATTCTTCTTTTGAAAAATTGCGGGTCACTAACAACGTGTGTGTCTTTCATTAGCATGAATTATTGCTTGACACCACCGAAACATATCTTCTTGGGGTATATCCCCTCATTCTTCGTTTAGGACAGTTGTTAGCTTTTGGGAAGTCTAAGGTGGGACTAGGCGCCTACGAATACGTCTGTTTAACAAATCTCAAAGATGTTCAATTGGGTTCATATTGGGACTTAATGAAGGCCAATCCATGGTTTGAATCTCGTGGTACTGAAGGAAGTCCTTAATGATGGCCACGATATAAGACCTAGCGTTATCTAGCACTGACACAAAATTTCGTCATCAAGACTAATTCTACCCCACACCATCACAGACCCATCACTAAATTTTTCGATGTGTTTTAGGCTAGCTGCAAAGTTAAACGAAATTATGACTCATCTGTGAAGAGTATTGGCCTCGATTGTTGAAGTTGCCATGCTCACGAGCGAAATCTAAACGACGCCTTATCTGGTTCGGAGTTAAAATAGGTTTTCGCAGGGGTCCTCTTTATCTCAGGTTTGCAAATCAAGAAGCAGGTTAACGTTACAAGGAGTATGGAAGATAGTATTGTGTTAAGAGTTAAGTATAATGAACTTTCTAAGCCGTATAGTATTTTGACCGATGTAGTTGTATCATCTTTACTGTCAAACTGTGAGAAACTTTGAGAAACAGTAATACATTAGTTGTACACAATAGTTGGAAACAGTACAAAGGATAAAGATAACAAAATAGTTAGTGGAAAATTTTAAGAGGATAAATATAAATATAAACTCAGAAATAAAAAAATAAGGAATTTAAAACGACATAAAGGTCCAAACGGACCAAACCCCACGAGTGTATTGTACAAGTGAAAATAATGTAAAAAAACCTCCTACATTCTAATCCGATTTTCATTTGTCTTCAAGTTATTGCGTAATTACAAATAAACAAAATTTCTTACATTAACATTTCTTTTATCATAGCATTCTTTTAATAAATCTTCAAAAATGCCGCCATTGACCTCTAAACATTTTATGCTTCGTCTACGAAGGGCGCCTGTTGCTCTCCTGATTGCTTCAGGTCTTTATTTAATATCGGCTGCAGTATTCCTAATACGTCGAATTAGTACATCCCAAGTGTCGACTTTTACCGTGTAAACTTTTTTGATTCAGGTCATATGTGATAAGAAGCGAAAAAAACATTTAATGTCGAACGTATCTGACTTTTTGTATGTACTACCTATGGGTAGTTAATGCAACGATATTTTTATTTTATTTAAGACGTATTAACTGGAAAACAAGGGAAAATTTGAACCATTTACAAAATCGGAAGAGAACATATAAGTTTTTTACGTGTGGAATACACTATTGGAATTTGGTCCGTTCGTTCCGACTCACCCTCTATATATCTTGTACAATATAGCTACTTGATTTACAAGCTATTTTCAGGTCAAGCAATGCATGAAAACAACTTGAACAGAAAACTAATTAAAGGTTCTCAAATGTATTATCTACGATTATGCTGGAATTTAAATTTTGATTTCAAAGATTAATCATTTGTCAGCATTAAATAGTTTCTTTTCCAATACAAAGTTTAAGATACAAATAGCTTCACATTAAAAATTAAAAGAAATGACAGTTTTCCAGAATTATTTAATTCCAAACAGTTGTATAAATCTTCTAATGGTCTTAATATTTTTTGGATTTTTCAGTAATATTACATAGTAGAACGGTAACTGAGAAGTCTTTTGGATGAAACCTTGTAGCGGTATATAAGATCGAGATACGTTATACTGACACGAGATGAATTTTGTGGTAGATGGTATAATATGGTATGCTTAAATTAGAAAACAATACACAACAATAGAAACATAAATAATAGAAAGTGTAGTATTTATTTATGTTTAACTATTACTAACCAAAAAATTAATGCTAATATAGCTCATGGTATTGGTGGAATAATTTCCGGCAAAAAACGTCGCTATTCTCTAGACGGTATGTCTATGTTTCTCGACGCTAGGTGGCGTGGGGAGATATATCGTGATTCTGCTCGTGGAGAATGGCAACATATACTCAAGAGGTGAAACACAATAGCGAGGGAGAAGAACACGTACGGAACCGCGCTGATGACGCCAGGTAGGCAGAAACATCTTCATAGATTTACGCTGCCTCTTTTCCCTCGCTTTGTTTTTTGCCGGAAATGATTCCACCAATACTATGAGCTATATTAGCATTAATTTTTTGGTTATTGTTACTAGGCAATCTTTTCATGTGTATTTTAACTGTTATTGTTTGCATTGAAGTCGCCTCCTATATCACAAGATTATAATATCGTACATGAATCTGTTTCATGGAATTGTGACGGCTGACTCTTGGACAGTAGTCCTTGAGCTTTGGTCTATGAGAATCCAAGAGGCATAGTTTAATTTAGTATTCCTTGTATGTATGTTTACTATTCCTTACTCTTTTATTGTTAATTTAAAGTTAATTTCTGACCCCACTGGACTTTTTCCTGTGAGGTTATTTGAAGTCCAAGGTTTATCAAGAACGACCTTTCCGCAATCAAGATCTTCTTGATGGGGCATCAATACCCGAACGCTTCATAATAACGCTATTAGTGATGTTTCGCGGAGAACCATTATATGCATGGAAAGCTACGGACGACACACTGAAATCGGATAGCTGATTTAACGTAATTTAATGTATTTCTGTGCATTTTTTCTTGTAAATGTTGAAAGATAAACCGTTTTCTCCACAAAACTACCACTCATTCCTTCATAAGTTTGAATACTATCAAATAACCGAATCCTTTAAAGGTTCCAATTTGAAATATGACTCTTCTTAAGGTGTAATTTCTAGAATAGTTTCCATTCATGTCAAAAATACGTGAATTTTTCACGTAAATTTCAGTAACTTTTGATAACAACTCAAAACACCTCAGGGGTGCCACTAATTTCCGTTTTTTATTAGTTATGTTAACTACAAACTCTTTACGCAGATTAGATGCAAATGTGGAGTAGATAAAAGGTGATCCAGAAAAAAATGCATTTCTTTATTTTTGAGATAGGAGGCTGTCATAACTGCTAATTCTAGACAATGTTTCTTAATAACGTTTTCTCTTATTTTGAAAAATAAGAGTACTTTACTCTTGAGCATATTTCAATTTTAAATGCCCATCCCTGTATACGGTAGAAGATAAATTAAGTTTAATGGGTGTCAAGATGATTTTAAAAGGCATTCAAACATTCAGCATTAATACAATGTTATAAAAGTCCATTACAAGAAAAAATCCCATATGGTGCATACCTTTTGACACACGATGTATAAGGCATTCCATTAAAAATAACAAATTAGGTGCTTACCTTGATGCTTATCGATTACCCTGTGCATACAAAAATATTTTCGAAAGGCACTTTATGATGGCTATTATGTAAATTTTAACTTCCAAATAGAAAAATTCAATTTGAGCATCTCGTATTAGTAATCAAACAATTACTTACTTTACTCGTCTCGTATAGAATCCATTATAGCTTCCCTAAACACATTGCTGAATAGGAATCCACCTAATTATTGTAAAACCATAACTATCTCTACTTATGAACATAACCGTTTTCGCTAATAATAACGTTAACGATCCAAATTACTTCAGGATATTAGAACGATCGACGTATAATGTTATGTTATGTGCAGCGTTTGCGTGCGGTAAACGCGGAAGTTTAAGTATTAACTAAAAATTTATACACGCACTAATCCGCCGGGAGAATACGACACATGATCAAGTTAAAACATCCCATAAGCGCGATGGTATTGACTTACGTTCCTTATCTTCGCCCATAAATGTCAATTTTAACATTAATAAAACATTGAAAGTTTTACGAGATAAATCACCGCATTTATAATAAACATAAGTATCTATAAATACGTCCAGGTTATACTACAGACTATGTACACGTAATGTAATTAACCGTAATCCAGCTAAATTTAGCCTGCACCTATTGGAAGGACCAGTTGTAATATGTGCTAAGCAGGTAAAATTCCATTGAACTTGTAGCAAGATGAATTTGGCAATTGGAGCTTTGAAAATTTTTCAAGGTGGAATCGCATTTCTTGATGTAATTGTTGTTATATTGTATTCTGTATGGCTTTAATTTTCTGTTTCTTTTATTTGGCCGAGGGTAACATAGTATATGTTAATAAAAACAATGATTCAATATTCGAGCAATGATCCAAGCTGAAATTTGAATTAGTAAAAAAAAGTGTAATACCTTTTTGATGGCGAAAATGATGTATCAATCAAAGGGATGACCGTTTTCTGAAATAATCCGCTCTTAGAAACCGAAGAATCACTAGTAATGTGTTAAAAAATGAGCTATCAGCGGTTTATAATATTGTAATATCGTCTCAAACGATCAGAAAACGTTTAAATGAAGCTGAATTAAGAAGCAGGAGACCGGCAAAAAAAGAAACCATTACTTACCAGAGAGCACAAAGATTGCGTTTTACCAAAAATCATCAACAATGGTCTGTTAATGATTGTAAAAAGGATGTATTCTCTAACAAAACGTGGGTTAGCTTAAAATCTCCTCATGGACGTGAAAGTGCCTAGCGAAGGGAAGGAGAGAGATCTGCAAGTTGCAACATTTCTCCAAGGATCACGTTCGGTGCTCATACAGAATTGGTCCCTATACGTGTGAGGTCTATGAATGCGGATTATTATCTGAAAAACATCGTACTTGGACACGTTATGCCATTTGCTCCTTTTGTGCGTCGTAATTTTCTATTCATGCAAGGCAATGCGCGTCCCAACGTGACTGGACAGCTTATTGACTACCTGCATGCTGTTGATATTCCGTTAATTGAAAAGACAGTCCCGACTTCATCCCCAGCGAGCATTTATAGGGCCATCTTAAAAGAAAGATCCGAGATCGTAAACTCTCACCTGCCAACCACAATCAACTAGTGGATGCAGTAATTGAACAATGTGAGAATATTCCCCAGGATACCATTGAAAATTTAATCGCTAGCATGCTAAGGTGTATGAATGCGGTAATTAGGAGTAGAGAGGAACTATGAGGTACTTTACGTCACTTTGGATCTATGAATTCTATTGCTTTCGATTTTTTAAATGTTTTTCATTTTGATTTTCGTTTTCATATCTTACTCATTTTCAACAAAACAAGTATTTAATGGTTTAAAATCAGATCATGTTCCGCTGATTTCTTTCTCAAATTAATGAAATTATTTAAGTTTAACAAAGTGGTGCCTTAATTTTGTCCAGGAGCTTATTAGAGAATACCAAACTATTTCAAAGTATGGGGATAAGCCGGATAGACAGATAGGTGGCGCCGTTTCACACTATCTTTATGTCTGTTTAATTGAAATCGTGTCGGTTATTGCCATAGACGCCGATCTACAACGAATTGCCTTTCCAAAATTTAAGTAGCGATTTTTACAGATTTTGACGTGCTATTTACGGGGAAAATAGTGAAAAAATTCCATCACATTAGGATTTTTCGGCATTTTGATTTCTACGTTTTCGCTATATTTTCTATGTATGGTATGCGAGTTTCAGAGCGATGTATGCCTAGTTAAACTTATTACAATTACCTAAAACTGAATTTAATATGTTTTAATGGCGCAATTAAACCGAATTTACTTAATAAATATTAATATCTCACTACAATCATTAAGTAATAGCTAAATCGGTTCAAAATTAATGTCAGTATAATTTTGAAAATTGGGCTCGTCTCAGAGCTTTTGTTACATTTGTGATAAGCATTTATTGTTAAATCGACAGAATAACGTTACGGACTTTGTATGAAAAGTATACAACGTGTACTTCGATATCAATATTGATAACTTGGACAAAACTTGGACTCCGAATAAAATGTGTTTAACGTACGTTTCAGATCTTCGCAAATGAGCAAAAGGCAAAGAGAATACTTTTAAAATAGCCAAGCCCATAGCATACCTTCAATGCAAGATATGATTATCTCTTTTATATCTTCATCGTTCTCCCATACATCATTTATATTCTTCATTAATATTTCCTTTGTAGGATTTTCTCTTTCATATACCTTACTTTTTAGTCGATTCCATACGTTCTCGATAGGATTGAGGTCCGGTGAATTTCCGGGCCAACGTAAAAGGGGTATGTGATTGTCTTCAATGAATTCCTTAACCTTTTTTGCCACATGGCAAGGAGCATTATCTTGCATAAATATACCCCCTGTCGGTATGCGACGTCCTGGCTTAAAATACGGTAATAACGTGTTTTTTAACACATTTATGTACTGCTCTTGACGCATTGTACCTTCTACAAAAGACAAAGGGCCAGGTCCGTCTCCTCTAATCACTCCCCAAATCATTACCTGCGGAGGGTGTTTTGCAGTTTGAACAACCGTGGACTCTGTGAGACGTTCGCCAGGTCGTCTACGCACAAATTGTGCTCGGTGCACTAACACACAGAGCGAGCACTCGTCAGTAAAGAAAACCTATTAAATAATGCAAACATTAATTCAGTAAAAATCATGTTGTTAAGTTATTCACCTTTTCCCAATTTTCGTCTGTGAAATGTCGATATTCTCTTGCAAAGTTGAGACGAGCAGATTTCATGTTTTCTGTTAAACGAGGCTTTTTTACAGGTCTTCGGCCCATTAGGCGACAGTTCTGCTCGAGATCTCTATTCTTCTCTCTTGTAATTTTTTTTGAATCATTTTAATTGTAGCAAATCTATTGCTCAAAGCCTGATGAACAATTTCACGGTCAGATCTCTTCGAAGTTTTTCTTTTCCGACCGCACTTTGCCCGTCTTTGTGTGATGTGCTAGCTCCTTCGTTTAAGTTTCTAACTAAACGCGATACACGAGAAGGAAATACTTTCTGTAATTTTGCAATTTCTCATTGTGAATGTTTGTTTGATTGTAGAAGAGCTTGTAAAGCGGCTTTTTGTTCACTTGTTAAATCTTTCCCGGGCATTTTCTACAAAAAAACCCCAAATATTTCAATTTTTTTCAAATTCCAAATAATTAATTATTAAGAGAGAGATAGAAAAAAATTACCTTTGCAAAACGATATACAACACAATCTAACGATACTCCACAACTTAGCTTCTATACGGTTATGACGAAATATTATAAAAAATATCGATGCATTCTCTAAACTATGAACTCGCTAAATGTAAGTTAATAACTGAAATATTTATATATACGTACTTTACTCTTCTAAATATCATTTTTCTGGTATTTTTGTTTATTGACACAATAATCTAGTCCCCCTATAAACGATCGGATTCAAAGCAAAAGAATATCACTATAATAGGATGGGAATTTCCAGGTAAAAGAGTTGATTTATGACATGTTTCAAGTAATATGGTCAGGGACTCTACTGTACGGTTATCGTTTCAATACGTCTGATCTAACGAAGTCTGTAAATATCCTCAAAGAACTCACGAGATACATAGATTTTGGATGAATAGTTGACCATCCAGAAGTTGTTGGCAATTCAACGACTTCACCCTGGTTGACGGTTTGTAAAAGTTATTTTGATTGCCTATTTTGAAGTACTTGGCCGAGGTTCTGAATCATCGCTGATCCAATACTATCCAGATATCTAGCAGAGGATTAAGTTAAAAAGTAAACATAATTTCAAAGCACCAAATTCTGTATTTCGTTTCTATTCCAGGAATTTTTAGCCAGTTGCTGCGATTTCCATCACAAGTACTTCATTTTATCTACGTTAACCAATATTAAGTAAGAGTAAACCTTACTCTTTGTAAAGTTCGAATTCAGAAAATAATGTTTATTATATCCTGTTAATATACTGTCTGTTAGTCAACACTCAATCTTTGAAACAAAAGAAAGAGAAAATTCTATCTCAACACTAGCAAATCGTCAAAATTAGTGCCAATTTCTAGCATGCACGGCCTTCGCAGTTCGCCATATTAAATTTATCATAAAATTTTTCGCTTTCGGCAATGGCAATCTATTATAGAACAAAAAGAATAAACACAAAAGATCAAAAGGCACGTACAGAACAAAATGAATGGAAATTTATGAAACATAAGCTTATTTTCAACGTTCACATAACAATGACTTGTTTACTACCACTTTCCGCGAAAAAAATCAAATTTAAAAATTAGTAATTCGCCAGGACCATTTCCTTATATTCTTTTTTCCGCGTCACAATTTTATTAAGTAGCAATTAAATTCAACAGTTAAACGAGCCACTTCGACGATACAATACTCTATTATAAATATTTACAGAATTAAAGTCGAAAACTTTAACAGCGACGCGACCACCTAACCGTATTATTCGTATCTGACATTTTATGTTTAGTACATCGAATTGTAGCAAGCAAGGTATATATACAATATTTGAATATTTCCTATGTATTTTGTAATTTCTCGAAGTTCAAAAGCCTAGTCGCTTTGATATCGTCGACTTCTGAATCGCCATATTATAATTTAGCTTCTAGCAATTTTCCGCCTTAATAACCGAGAGAACAGAGTCTGCATGCCCCTAAAATTAAATTGGATGAACAATGAGTTATTATTAGGTTACTTGCGTCTGGGGACAGTTTAATGAGGCTTTTATACGTAATAATATTTATAGTTTATGCAAAAATAATTATTTTATGAATGTCTAAATATATTTCTTTCGAAATATAACGCACCCACTATACCAGACTATACCAAGAGGTAACTTTGATCAAATTTATGGAGGTACTAGAATTTTATTGCTCCGAATAATGTGAGACGCTTTTTTCAAAGAAAAATAAATAGAAAGTAACTCATTTCCTTAATTTCGCAAGCGTAAACCAAATGAAAAAAGGTATTGTGTAAATTGTAAGATTGAAAATGAGTTCGAGAGGTATAGTAGGGTATTTAAAATCGGCTAGAAGGAGTTAACCACATTTTTGTGAGGCTTCAGACATCATACCGCAGTAGAAAGTTCCATAATGCAGTAGCCACTAAAATAAAAGGCCGCTATTGCAAAATTTGTCCGCTATAAAAGTGCATAAAGACAAGGGCGTTTTCTTTTTTCTAGTTTTCTTTATGTTCTTATAAACTAGAAAGTCGCTAAATGGTACTACATATGTTAGTGGTAGTACTGCAAATGATTACTTATTTTATAACTGACTTGACAATCTAAAATTTTAGTATTTTGCATTGTTTTAAACATAAAAACTGAATTCTAACATAGGGTATCACGTCACATTTTCAAAATAATATTTTTATCTGTTTTCACTAAGATTAACGTAAAATGTAAAATTAAAAAAGTATTGTAACAAGTTCAAGCATGTTCGCGGCTATTCCGTGAAGGGCAGTGGCAACTACAAAGGATACGACGTCACGCATTCCAGAGAGAAGTAGAGAATTCTAATAAATTAGTCATCGGGGAATATATTAAAATGGAAACTTCTGGAATCCATACGTGCAAATATAAAAGTTGCGGCCGGCGGAGTGATTCATTTATTGTTTAGTTGTTGACGCGGTCTGGCAAGAGATAAACGAAATGTCATTGAGTTGGCACTTAGTTAAGAAAGTTTGAAGCAGTATTCCACAAGTTGTGTTGCGTGTGATTTTCAAGACTGGAAAACCGTGCAAGAGGCTGTAAAAATTCTCCCGATAGTTTTTGTTATGTTTGTGGATTATATGTTACAAAATCGCAAAAGAAGCCTTTAAGTGAATTACTTCAAAGATGTTATGAACACTATTTTGGCTTCAAAATTAAAAATCAAGACAAAAAATGGGTACCACACATATGCTGCATTTCGTGTTATGTCAAATTAATTATTCTGAAGTCTTGTCAGAAAGGCCGATGATTTGGCGTGAACCAACAAATCACGTCACAAACTGTTACTTCTGTCTTGTAAATATAATTGCTTGAAGGTGGCAAATGAGAAATCAATTTCAAATGCAATTCAGCCAGTTTAACAATTGCCATTGAGGACTAACGAGTTGGTACATCCTCGTAAAACAACACTTTTATCTTTACCAAATATAGTTTTTTTTTCTTTAATCCAGCCTAAAATTGGGTCATAAATTGCAAATCCTAAAAAATCCATCCAACGGTGGATCCATTTTTACTAATAGCATCAAATCCTAAAAAGTTCGTGAAAGACATTGAATACAAGTTTAGGGAAGATATGACTTCATACATCTCAAGCACAGTGTGCCCCAATCTTCTGTAATTGTAAAATTGCACCTATTGTGTAAACAGTAGGAAGTTAAAATTTTCTGATGACATACTACACCTCATAAAGTATAAGTTTGTTCGTTTGTCTTGCTCGCGTTAGTTCTAGAGTGTGATAGAATTATGATCACGTGATCGTTTTGATTGCTCAGAACTACTCTAAATGGGTACAAACGAACAGTACATATAGGTATTTGTATAGTATACATAACCTAAAAGATTGAGAATAGTGGCAATTGACAATCACGATAGTATTAAAAAATCCGCATTATTTATTAATTGTTGTATTTCACTTTCAATTATTATAACGGATGTTATTTTGTATGAATAGGAAGCAAAGTTGGGTTAGGCAAACAATGTAATGACAGCTGCAGTGAACTACACAAACTTACTCCACCTCCTGAGGAGGTGTCAGTTTGTGCAGTTCAAAACTGTCGGAAGCTGCCCAACATATACACACGAACATCGGAGTGCCAGTTTTTCTTACAAACGAACGCGCAATTTAGAAATTCGAGCTACTCCGTATTGCACTAATTGACAAACAAACAAACCTTATATTTCAAAAATGTATCCATATATACAGGGCGATCGATAAGTAGCGAACCAGGTACCTAATTTGCTATTTTAAATGGAACGCCCTCTATATTATTACGTCTTCGGTTTCCCCAACTAGGAATAAACCAATTTATGGGCTTTATATGCCTATTTCTAACAGATTTCGAGATATTTATTAATCTATACTCAATCGTCTAAATTTAAAAATACCTATTTGCTTAGAAGAATCCGAAATGCAAATACATTTGTGCGTAAAATTTTATGAGATTAAATTGTATGCTTGCCCCTATCTAGACAATGTATTAGAACGCCCTCCAAATATATGGGATGTTCAGTATTGAACAGCAAACTTTGTCAAATTCAAACACCAGAAACGTATTTTTTTTAAATAGCACAATACTCTTTTTCTGTATCCAACGTATGGCAAATTTCTATCAAATGTTTCTATATGATGATGTGTCAAACATTGAAAGTAAATGGGATGTTTACAGTTAAACGCGAGTCCTGCATTTGGATATTGTATCCAAGTGGTTTCTGGGGTTAGTATTGTTTGGTTACCATGACAATAGTAAACAAAACATACTGACATTGACGTGTTTGAACTATTGATTCAAAATGTTTACTCTCAAATCCTCCTCTTCAGTACAACAAAATGGTATTACTAATAGTTATATGCAGCACCAGTTTTTTATCCTAGCTAAAATCACGAACAATATTTGATAAATAACGCAAAATTTATCTTTTTCATGCTTTAAATTGATAGAATTTCAGATAACTGTGTAAGGAAATCAAAATTCAATCATATTATTATTAAGCAATAGGTACATAACATTTTGACAAACAACAGCTAGCAAAACATGTTTAAGTACCATTGTTCTGAGATACATACATACAATAAAATAAATAAAATGTATTAAGGTAAGTAGATATATTTAGCCGCAGGAAGCCAAACTTTGACGACGTTTCAAATAGGACATAAAACGTTTTTGCCGTCCATTAATTTGGTACTATTTCATCCAATGCTATTTTCATTTGTAACATTCAAATAATGAGTGAAGTAGCATGCGAGTAACATTTAATTACATACCTTGTATACACCCAAAATACATTAGTACACTGCTTTGTTTCGTAAACAAGCAAACTTATTTACTACTCGAAGCACTGTAATTGAGAAGGCATATCTTTATCTAGACATGCAGCTTGTTCCTTGCTTGATAGTTGTAAGAAACCCAATTATAGTTTCGGGGGCAAATAGAGCACAATAGTTTCCACGTATTGCCAGCTTAATTTTTGTTGTGCTTTACTAAATTTTCTAATTTCCTTATGCAGCTACAGATGTTAGCTAGTTATTAAAATTTAAATTAAAATTTGTCAAGGGTATGAAAGAGCGATTTGGCAAAGTCCATTTATTCTTCAAACAAAAATTAAGCTATAATTTGACATAAAAACGTATATAGTAGTTACCACCGCTTCACCTTTGTGTCACAAGGGACATAAATGCAGTTGCGGTCGAAGATATTTACAGACCGAGGCGCAGCCGAGACCTGCAGTACATCCGAAGCTATCTGGCCTATGAATCTAGTTATAAGATTGTGAACATCTGTCCAGAATCTTATTTAAAGATACGGGGGAGATTTAGAGGAAAGTATTTGATAATACAAAATTAAACAACCTCCCATCTTAAGCCAATCAACAGTTTCCAATTTATGCGATATATCTTCAAATTTCTTCAAACCATATATTTATGTAACTTATTGTTAGACAAAAGTTTTGAACTTTTTGATTTCTATTTTTAATTAAACAAACAAAAGCAGGGTGATACAAGGCTGTGTAGTAGAACAATTGTGATAAAACAAAGCCTCACATAACGAGACGAGCAAGAGGTACCATAGAACACATAGCACCCTACCGCTATGGGAGAATTCAATCGTCAAATGTAGTACAACATATATTAATTAAGAATGTAACATCACCACGAAAATTAAATGGTTATGAAACCATTTATGTGAAAAAAAAAATAAATCTGTTAAACCAATAAGTTTATAAGGGAACCCTGGCAACTTGAAAATTTAAATTTCCTTGGTATGAGAACAACACACTTTTTTAACGGCTAAATCGCATGATTTCGGGGTACATCCGTCTCCAAAAATTTGCACGTATACTACATAGTCACATGAATGATGCAAAACATTTTTAGAAAAAATATATATATATAACGGGGCACGACCCGGCAGCCCCCATTTCTATTATAATTTCTTTTTTCTATTTCTTACAAAAAATCGCCTTTAAGTAGAAAACGTGGTACAGTACCTGATTAAATTACTTGAAACACTCAATATTTTGTAGTTTCTTCCTAATAAAATATAAACTATACATGTATTATATTTTTTATTTATAAAATAAATTGTAAGAGTATGTAACATATGCAAATATTAAATAAGTAATTAATATTTAGTCCATAACCTATGATTTTTAACAACACCCTTAATTCTTCGGGGCATACTTTCAATGCAAGATATGATTGTCTCTTTTATATCTTCATCGTTCTCCTTTACATCCTTTATATTCTTCATTAATATTTCCTTCGTAGGGTTTTCTCTTTTATATACCTTACTTTTTAGTCGATTCCATACGTTCTCGATGGGATTGAGGTCCGGCGAATTTTCGGGCTAACGTAAAAGAGGTATGTGATTGTCTTCAAAGAATTTCTTAACCCTTTTTTCCAGATGGCAAGGAGCATTATCTTGCATAAATATATGCCTTGTCGGTATGCGACGTCCTGACTTAAAATACGGTAATAACGTGTTTTTTAACACATTTATGTACTGCTCTTGAAGCATTGTACCTTCTACAAAATACAAAGGGCCGGGTCCGTCTCCACTAATCACTCCCCAAATCATTACCTGCGGAGGGTGTTTTACAGTTCGAAGAACCGTGGACTCTGTGAGACGTTCGCCAGGTCGTCTACGAACAAATTGTGCTCGCTGCACTAACACACAAAGCGAGTACTCGTCACTAAAGAAAACCTATTAAATAATGCGTACATTAATTCAGTAAAAATCATGTTGTTAAGTTATTCACCTTTTTCCAATTCTCGTCTGTGAAATGTCGATATTCTCTTGCAAAGTTGAGACGAGCAGATTTCATTTTTTCTGTTAAACACGGCTTTTTTACAGGTCTTCGGCCCATTAGGCGATTTTCGCGCAATCGGCGCCTGACAGTTCTGCCCGAAACCTTTATTCCTCTTTCTTGTAAATTTTTTTGAATCATTTTAATTGTAGCAAATCTATTGCTCAAACCCTGATGAACAATTTCGTAGGCAGATCTCTTCGAAGTTTTTCTTTTCCGACCGCACCTTGCCCGTCTTTGTGTCGATGTGCTAGCTCCTTCGTGTAAGTTTCTAGCTAAACGCGATATAGAAGAAGGGGATACTTTCTGTAATTTTGCAATTCCTTGTTGCGAATGTTTGTTTGATTGTAGAAGAGTTTGTATGGCGGCTTTTTGTTCACTTGTTAAATCTTTCCCGGGCATTTTCTACAAAAAACCCCAAATATTTCAATTTTTTTCAAATTCCAAATAATTAATTATTAAGAAAGAGATAGACAAAACACTTAACGATACTCCACAACTTAGCTTCTATACGGTTATGACAAGATATTTTAAAAAATATCAATGCATTCTCTAAACTGTGAACTCGCTAAATGTAAGTTGATAACTGAAATATTTATATATACGTACTTTACTCTTCTAAATATCATTTCTCTGGTATTTTTATTTATTGATACAATAATGTAGTCCCCCTATAAACGATCAGATTCAAAGCAAAAGAATATCACTATAATAGGATGGGAATTTCCAGGTAAAAGGGTTGATTTATGACATGTTCCAGGTAATATGGCCAGGAACTGTAATATAGACAGCCAAACATTAAATGTATTAAAAAATAGTAAAGCTTTACTGCACCAGCGTTACCTCTACGTTTTTGAAGATAATTTTTTTAATTTTTTAAAACAATTTTTGAACGTGGTTCATCTGGGAATATTTTATTGTTTTCTAAGGTATAATACCATTATTAATTTTGTGTTAAGTAATCTGTTCACTATAATAATAATAATTTAATAAAATGATTTAACATACCCTCTCAAAGTCAATACACTCCATAAAAAACGAATCCGCAACAATAACAACCTATTTTATACGAAAGAACTGGGTCAATTTTGAGCTAATTATGGTACGAAGTTTTACAAATATTATGGTATTACGAGTGTTAAACAGTAAAGGGTCAGAAAACCGTTCAAGGTGTACAATCTTTGCACTCTACAACACATAGTTACACAATTTTACCAGGGATTTCTGTAAACGGACGGCTACTTACGACAGTGGGAATCTATGGCATTTGAAAAAAAAAGGCATTTTTTACAATAACAGTAATTAAAAATGTAACTAGGGCTGTTTTTGTAAGAACTCCTTCAATTGTTCCGAATTAGTAAAATATTTTGCGTGGTGCATAGTGTGCCAATGCTAGCCCACAGTTCTCGCTATTGTTATTAAAAGTATTTTGCTCAGTATTTTGCTTTCTATCAAGTGATGCTTAAACATACATGGTATTCCATTAAAATATATGAGTAATCGACGTTAGCTTGGAAATGCGATGCCTAATTGTTTTTATTTACACTATATTGGTAATTTGACCAACACCACATCGTAGTATTAATGAGTTAGCCAATAGCTCACCGATAACTTTAAGCAGCCTGTATTACTTCTAATGCAAATCTCACAGACATGTTATGAATACTTTATTCATTCAACAGCCAATGAATATGTTCGTTAACAATAATTTGGTGCAGATAACTTATTTCAAGATATTAAATTGTTAAAACGACCAATAGTAATAACTAAAGATGTTAATAACTTACCTGAAAAAACAAACAGAAGCAAACCCACTGATAATACCTATACAACTTCTTATCGTTCTCGTCCTTGGCAGTTTCAACACCTGGATAGGGCACCTCGATGCCCACCTTCTTGTAGAAGGCACTGCGTACCGTGTAAGTGGAATGGATCCAGCAGTATGTGTTCAACACGTCCTCGGGAATGTCTTTCGTGTGAACGCAATCGATCGGATTGCCGACGTACTGTCTGGTCGTCACGATCAGGCTGAACGCGATCAAGATCATAACCGTTATCGAATAGTGTAGTCGGAACACTGGCGAATCGATATGGATGTGGGTGACCTTTATTAAATTTTTCAGCCCACGAAAAATGTCCAACATCGCGACTGAAATTTAACAGATCAGCATCTGCCAGCCGCCCCCGCTATCAGCCCTCGTCCATACTTTTGGTGTTTAATGAAAGCCTTTTCTGTTGAGATAAGACGTTAAACAAAATTAGATCAGACAGGTGAAGGAAATTACGGTATAGTAATAGGGAATCTGGTAACGAAACTATTGGTAAATGGATTCATGTACATGCGTTGAAATTTTTCTATTGAACAAGATCCTTTTCTGTTTCGTACGAGTTTCATAAAAATTATGCAGATATTCGTGAATACATGCAGATATACAAGAAAAATGCCCTTCCAATTTGATTACTACGTATGAGGAGCATATGCATAAAGCTCAATAAGTCCACTTTATGAACAAAATGGATTATGAATGAAAAAATTGACCTTGTTAAATGATCTATGTAGAACTTAACATGTCCATTAAATCTCCACGTCCCCTTGTATTAATAATATCTTTTGTAGAGTGTTATAGTATAAAGATTACAAAATCCACAAAATGTATCAATGAATCCCAAGCACATCGAGCTTTTCAGTCAAATCTAAGTATGTCAACGTGGGTATTTTATTTCTTCTACAAAAAACGATATAACTTGGCAAAGCTTAACAAAGGTTATCTTAATAACAATAATAGTATGGTTTATTTACTTCTGCAACAGAAATTACAATAGATGAGTAGTAATAAGTAATATCTCAAGTACAGCTTGCAGAGAAAATCAAAGGGCTGAATTCAAAACACAGTGATACTGGTTTTGTTCTTCCAGCCAGCCCTTAACGGAATAAGAATATGAATGAAAGGAAAGTACGTGCCCAATGCTAACTTAAAGCTAGGTTCTCTCGCTCTTGCACCAAGCCAAGTAACTACATATAAATTCTGCAACGAAGCAAATGAACAGCACACACTGCAAAGCTACATTACAGAAACAGAGATATAGCCGCGACAGAGCTCACTGCTGACTGATGAGCGAAAACGATCGCATCCATAACTTGAATTTAAGGAGTGTGTAACCCTTAAAATTTAGAAGTATTATAGGAAAAGGATCGTTGGAATGACGAGCTTTTGTGAATAGGGGTGGTGATAAAATTTCAATGCCGCAATCCCAAGTGATGCACGTCAGTTCGAAAGCTTAATTTGTTATATAAGTATGTAAGTGTAAGAGGTAACGATATTAAAATAGAACAATCCCGCCTGCAAACGTAATCTATTCCCCATGTTCAACCAATTCAAGTCTATCAATTTATGTGTTACGTGTTCGAACTTGCGAATACCAAATATAAAGCGAATACATGAGTTTTGAACCCGTTGTAGTTTGCGTAACATATCCTGAGTTAAACATGGGCCAAGCACTGAAGAACAATAATTAAATTGCGACAAAACTAGAGACTCACATACCTCGGTTTTTATTTTATAAGACAAATAATGACGGTGGGGATATATTAATTTTAAAGTGTAATAAGCATTTTTGACATATTTTAAAATTTGAGTATTAAGTCTAAAGTTACGATCAACTACTAGACCCAGATTCCTAGCTTCGTCGATTACGGGCAGCGGGACACCATTAATATAGAAAGCTTGGTGGTATTAAAAAGCAAGCGGTAACTGTTTTTGTCACAGAAAACCTGAACGGTGGATTGTAAAGAATTCAAGATCAACGAATGTTGTTGAGCTAGCTGAAATATCGAGTAATGCCTATACTTTATTAGAAAGGCTGAATGTATGATAAAGCTGAATGTCGTCAGCATACATAGAGATCTTACAGGTTTTCACCGACGTTGGCGAGAAGATGGTATCAATAATGAAAAGCAGAGGGCCTAATATAGAGCCCCGGGGAACGCCATGCACCGCAGGAACGGACTCAGAGACGCCGCCAGGTAATCTAAGGGATTGAGTCTTGTTGAAAAGATAACTATTAAAACATTGGATAGCATCCGATGATAGTCCTATATAGTTTAAGATAGATAGAAGAATGTTATGGTCCAAAGTATCAAAAGCCTTATTGAAGCCTTACCTTTGTCGCGGGCGGCAATTAAGTCGTCGGTTACATTTAATAAGCAGGTCGTACAACTATGTCCAGAACGAAATCCGGATTGAATCTCTGGTAAAATATTATTTACATCTAAATGAGTTCGAAGTTGTTAAGTTAATGACTTTTTCTAAAACCACGACAAGGCCGGCAACAAGCTGATAGGCCGCAAGTCTGAGAAATGCTGGGGATTAGATTTTTTTGGAATAGGGATGACTATAGCTCGTTTTCAGGATGCAGGAAAGGTGTTTGATAAAATACAAGAATTTATAATATTATTGATATGAGGCAAGATATAGGGGAAACAGAGTTTTATTCATTGCAGAGAAAGCTTATCGCAACTATAAGCATTACTCTTGAGTTCATTAATGTACTTACATATTGTCGGAATATCAACAGTAGTAAATGAGAAGTTAGATATATTGCTGTTGAGTTTGGATTATAAATAGAAGTTAGTTATATCAGAAGCACCATATTGAATTGCGGGCAACGAGTGAATAAAAAAATTGTTACTAGCGTCAGCGTCATTTAAGTGCTTAGGTAACATAGAGTAACTGTGTTTAATATTTAAAGCCTTTAATTCTCTCCATTTGGTTTTTTGACTGCACGATTGAAATTTATTCTGGAAATAGGCCTTCTTCTCATGTTTAATTGACCTATCGGTAAAGAGGTTACATAAGGAGATTTGTAAAAAGATAACAAGATCAGTAAAAAGGAGTTGTTAAGTCAATGCGTGATAAGTTTCATTTAAAGTTTGCATCTCGAAGACTCATCATCAGCCCAATAGTATCAGTTAGTCAAGGTTTTAACCCACCGGAAAACCGAGAGGTTACAAAAGGAGCATATTTGTTAAACAAGTATAACAACGATTCAGTTAAAAAGGAGACTTTGTCATTAACGTCAATGCGTTGATATAAAAGATTTCAATTTAAAGTTTGCAATTCTTGATAGAATAATTGCTAATTAAAATTTCTAAATGAACGAGTTACAAGCGACGGTCGACGGGTAGGTCTAGTAATTTTTAATTGACAACGAACTGCTTCATGATCAGAGAAATCGACACTAGAGACCGCCATATCTGAAATCACATTTTCGTTGGATGACACTAATACATCTAATAGAAAGACAGCCCTGAGTTATATGAGTAGGAATGGCTACAAATTGTGTCAACTGGAGAGTATGAAGGTATAAAACGTTAGGATTACTATATCTAAGTAAGTCAATATTTAGATCGCCCGCAAACATGAGAAGTAGAACAAAGCGGACAGAACTGCTCAAGTTCATCACAAAAGTATTTATAGTCTTCTTACTCTTCATAATAATGGACTAATAACAAACTAACGGGTGTTGCAAAAGTAGTTGGACATCTTTTAACATTCTTTATACTTTAATCAAAAACTATTAGAAAATATGCGATGGTTTAATCTTAAAACTAGAACTTTTGTTTACAATTGTCATTAGGTTAAAATGGCAAAAGGCCAACTTTCTTCAATTTTTCTCAGTTTAGATGGAACCTTTTGAATCATGGCTTGGAAGTAATCTGGACTAATTTGCTTGAGCTTATTGCTAATTCTACGTGCTAATTGATTCGCGTTTTCTGCGGTCCAACCCTTCTCATAAACAAGTCGACTAAGTTCTGTCCAAAAATCTTCGATAGGACGTGCCTTTGGAATATTTGGAGGATTCATTTCTTTAAGGACGAAAGCGATGTTATTTTCTGTTAACCATGTGGTAACAGTTTTCGCATAATGCGAACTCGCTAAGTCTGGCCAAAAGAGAATATCATCTCCTTGGTGAAATCTTTCAATAAATCGCTTCAGTTTTGGTAGACATTCTATCCTATACACTTCAGCATTTATTGCTGAATCACGCACACTTCTTATGAGAGGACTTGAAACACCGGCTTTTGAAATAGCAATCCAAACTAAAATTTTTGGCTCAAATTTTGCTTTACCTGCGAATCTAACTTCGTCAGGAGCAGAGTTTTTATTTTTTGTGTAAAATCCAGCATTTCCAGCGATGTTAGTGTTACCAAAGGTAAAATATTTCTCATCAACACTTTTTGTGCAACTTTTAGACTGGTCCTCATCTTCCTACATCGAACCGGAATAATTTCCATTTGTTTATCCGCATAGTTTGGTGCTTTTTGTCTTTTATAATATTTTAAAACTTCTTTTTTCAAATTTTTTGATATACAAGACTGACACTTTAAACTTTGCCGCCATTTGTCGTTGCGATATTCCAATCTTGTTTTCTATCAATTCCATCATTTTTGTAACTTTACCCTTACTTAGCTTTTTCGCTCTGCCTTTTTTTTTCAAGTTAGTAGTAGGTTTGCCATCACAAAAACGTTTTGTGGTGCTATATATGGTGCTCCGGCTAAAATTTTCTTTTGTAAAGTGTCTCACCACTTCCGCCGGGGTCCATCTTCCAAGGGCAGAATAAATACGTTCTCGCAAATTTTCAATAGCAGCAGTTTTCTTTCTTACAATTAACAAATAAACGATTTTCTGTTTAAGAGAAACGTTCGTACAAGACATTGACGTTTGACTCATTTGTCAAAAAAAATTCTACAGCCTACCACGCTAATTTTTCAAATGTCCAGCTACTTTTGCATCAGGCGTTAATCAAACGCCAACTGTCAATCTTAACAAAAAAACATATAGGACGACACAGGTGCACCACCGACCTTGATCACGTTCCAGCCGAAAGTCTATCAAAGGTTATACAGGGTGAGTCGGAAGAAACAGACCAACCCTCAGAAGTGCATTGAACACGTGAAAATATTGTAAAAAAAACTGATATGCTATTATCCGATTTTCATTTGTTTTCAAGTTGTGGCGTAATTACAAATAAACAAATTTCATACATTAACATTTTTTTAATCATAGCGTTCTTTTAATAAATGTTCAAAAATACCGCCATTGACCACAAAACATTTTATGCTTTGTTTACGAAGGGCGCCTGTTGCTCTCCTGATTGCTTCATATCTTTCTTTAATATCGGCTGCAGTATTTCTAATACGTCGAATTAGTGCATCCCGAGTGTCGACTGTTAACTTGTAAACTTAATTTTTGAACCAGCCCCATAAACAATAGTCTAGTGGTGTGAGGAGTGTCTGGAGATCTTGGAGGCAAACCAATAGGACCGCCACAACCAATCCAAAGCTCTGGAGACCTATCGTCCAAATGTTGCTTGACCCGACGAGCGAAATGTGCAGAAGCTACATCATGCTAGTAATACATTTGCATTCTGATGCTTAGACGAACTACCACGCGATTAAAGCTGTCGGGATGACGACCAAAGTTTCAGAAAAAGGTGACTCTCAAATTTCACCAATATTTCGTGTTACGACACAATGAATTGTATTTTTGTGATTTTTACATTTTTATTGAAAACTGTGATTATGTGATTTTACAAAAACATTGAGGTTATGCTGTCTTGTTTTTAGCAACTTGCGAGTTAGTCTCTACATTTCTAACATGACTTCAAATATAGCCTACTTAGAATAAAAAATAAGTACCGTTTTTTTATGGTATTTAGAAGAGCATCCATCCTCTAGTAGTCCTTGTAATTCGTTTTGTAAAAGGTTTAAGTGGTACTCTCCTGTGGGGCGGTTCTCCAAAATGAAAGGGCCAATTAAATGACTATGGATCATATCACACCACATGTTTACCAAAAGCTTGTGCTGAAAATTACTTTCGACTGTTGCGGGTAGATTTTCGTCCTACCATACATGAGACTACCGAGTATTATTAATACCGTCCCGCGTGAATGTCGCTTCATCCGTAAAAATTATGCGCGATACAACACGACGATTATTGTTTATCCATCGACAAAATTCCATACGCTTAACATAATCTTCCAGTTGTAGGTGTTGTATCCGCTGAATATAAGCCTTGTTCGTGAAGTGTGTTTATTACTCTTTTTTGTGGAATACCCAATTGAGTACCAATTCTTCCTGAGCTGATCGTTGCACCTTCTTCTACTAAATCCAGAATATTTTCTACTTCTTCTAAACCTTGTCGAGTAACTCGTTCAGATGTTATGTTAGCACTGGGAAATATTCCGGTCTCGCACAGTTTATTGAAAACTCTAATAAATATGTTTTTACCAAGATTTCTCCGATATGGAAACTCTTGACGATATTCCTCAACAGCAGCTGTGGCATTCCCATTACAAAAACTATAAACAAACACCATATTTGCATATTCTAAATTTTAATAAGTGTATGGCATTTTCTAACAAAATAATGTATAAACTCGAAAATAGACGTTAAATCACTGTCACAATAAACTGACGCTAACACATATCAAAGCAACAAAATTATTCAAATGATTTTGAGCCTCGAAGGATTGATTCAAATATCCGGTACGTCAGATGTGATAAAAAGCGAAAAAGCGAAAAAGCTTTTAATATCGAACATACCTGATTTTTTGTTTTACATGTAAGGATATTTTTATTTTATTTAAGACGTATTAACTCGAAAGCAAGTGAAAATTTGGACCATTTACAAGAACGCTAGTTAAAATTTTTTAATTACGCCATAATTTGCAACCAAATGAAAGTCATATGATTTTTTTTACATTATTTTCACGTGTACAATACACTTCTGAAGTTTGGTCCGCTCCTCCCGACTCACCCTGTGTAACTACTTTAGTTTCAAAGTTTAAAGAACCTATAAATAACAGCCAGAAAATTGACGCAAAAAACATTTCAATGCAATTACCTTACATTTAACAAGCATAAACAGTTTAGAAATCAGGTAATTATGAAATATGCTCCACTATCCAAACTAACTGAAAAGAAACGCATGTAGCTTTGACTACAAAGAGATATTTTAGCCAATTCAGACATGTATAAATAATTCCGTAATAATTAAATATTTACAATATACACTTACATACGACCAAAATGAATATCCCATAAACGAATACTTGAAAAACTCGAAGACGTTGGATATTTATTTAGATTTCGAGGAAAAAAAGAAACTGTTACGCACCCTTTATCGTCACAGCTAACTAATCTCCGAGACACGAGCTATAAACAGATTTTAATTCAGAATTTTTAATTTGAAATTTTATTCATCCAAAAGTATTTACTATAAAAACATGTCTATACGCTTTCTGCTAGTAATATTGATAATAAAATAAAATCAATGTAAATAATTATATAAGCGCTGAATTCTTCTCCAGGAGTAATTTATACCGACGGAACGCTAAGAAGAAAAATAGTCCGGCCAATAAAAAAACGAGACCTTTATTGCTAAAATAAATTTAAAATAGGAGCAACGTATTCTCTCCTTTGTAAAATTTGTTTTGATAATTGCACATTAAGGATCGTAGGCATTTATTGCTTGCTTAACGAGGATATTTTATTTTCATGTAATTTGTTTATTGTTTAACATTTAAATGGGATATACAAATTAAACGGTGTTGGTGGAAAGCTTCCGTGTAATTTTATTTATATATGAAATGTATACACAGACTGTCTCCGGTTTGGATTTATAGCCGAATAGAAGAAAAAATGTTAAATTTTGGAACCAGTGGGTACTGATGGAGTATGTTTTAAATTATACAAACTGAAACCTTAGATAAGATGAATATAATCTAATTCATTTCCGGTACTTATTCTGTTCTTCCAATGTCGTTGATGTAAATACCTTAGAATTAAGAACAAATCATAACCATCTGTTTAATCCATAAGAGCTTCATTTTATTGAAAGACAATCCTTTAAAAGGTTCAAAAACCCATTTTAGTTTTATTTTAGGAAAGAATAGGTCACAATTTAATTGCATTTTATCATTATTATGAGGACTTTGAAGTGGGCTAGAATTAACTTAAACCAGTGCATATTTATTCATTTTCTGAAAAACGCCGAAACATGTCAATTTTATTTTTACAGAAGGCACTAACATATTTTTTCACTTTCCGTTTTATAGGTATGACGTCACCATGTTTCTTGAACTGTAACCGCATTAAAAAAAAATAATTCTCAATTATTTTGCGAGTACACTCGTCATTTTCTTACCGTTTAGGGTATCTTTTGAGAAAAATTAAGATAAAACAAACGGTTTTTATTTTCAACAACTAGGTGAAGAACCCAAACCTCAAGAGTTTGGTAAGGAACAGTTATCGAGTACGCACACAGGGATACCAGCTGCAGTTTACCCACCCCAGTAAATTTTCTAGGTCTATACTCATAAGTAAGGTTCGACAAACGCGGCTACGGCAGAAGCGCCGAGAAGGGATTTAGGTAGATGCGAAGCCAGTGGAGAGTTTAGTCATTCGATAGGCGTGGAAGTGAACGGTCGTTCGATAATTACCGGTTTCTCGGTGCGCGTCTTTTAAAACATGGATCGTCGTAAGCGAGGTTTACCTTTAGCATCGCATGTGAATAAATATATTAGCCGTTTCCCTGGGTTGGAATATACAGGTACTATCATTCAGTGCAAAATTTGCAATATACGGTTGATAGGTCGCGATACATTTCACTGTAGAAGACATATTAAAAGTAAACGTCATGTACTGAATTTAAGCAACAATATTCCGTACTGGGAATTTCTATATGATTTAATTTTTATACTAAGTGTGTGCAACATCCCACAACACCTAGTAGACAATGAACACTTTCGTCTCTTTTGGAATAAATATGTTCCCTCCTGGAAACTACCAACCAATAGACAATTGCGATACAATTTACCACATTTGCAGGGTACAGCAAAAAACTGTATAGTAGATGAGTTGAAAATAAGAAAATTTGCGTAAGTGTGGATGAAACAACTGATACACAGAAACACAGCGTGATTCATGTTGTAGCGCGTCCTTTAAAACGTAATGATCCAACAGCTTCCTTGTTATTAACCAGAAGAATTTAAAAAAGTGATGCTGAAACCATTGTGAAGATAATAAAAGATTCGTTAAGAGAATTTTGTATCACAAGAGCCCAAGTCACAATGTTAGTTACTGATGGAACTGCAACAATGCTGAAAGTTGGTAGGATGTTGAAAATATACTTTCCGACTCTTCTTCGCATAACATGCCTCATACACGCGTATCATCTCGACGCAGAAACCATTCGAAAGAACCAATGGTGAATAATTTAATAGCATCTACCAAAAAAGTGTTTGTGAAATCTCCCAAACATATCCGCGTTTTCAAACAATTGTGTCCGAAACTTCCACTACCACCTCAGCCTGTAATAACTCGATGAGGAACATGGCTCCAGGCAGTATTTTATTGTCATAAATATTTCGCAAATGCAGTTTACCGACCCCAGCAAATTTTCTACGTCTATACTCATAGAGATACCAGCAGCAGCTTACCCACCCTAAGAAACTTTCTGAGTCTATACTCATAGGGATACCAGCTACTGTTTACCCACCCCAGTAAATTTTCTAAGATTAAGGTATCCTTTGAGAAAAATTAACATAAAGCAAACGGTTTTTATTTTCAACAAAAATAATCTCAAAATTTGAAACGAAAATAATAGTAATAACACTTTATAAGGATGGTAGTTTTATTTCTAACTTTTGCAGCTGTATAATGGGGAATATTATGGTTTAATCCTAGTTGCCTAATAGTAATAAATGTTCAACTTGAGGTCTACCTTGTCGAGGTAAATCTTGAATTTTTTCGGAAAGGAAATCATTTTTAGCAAAAATAGTTTTAACAAAACAATTTCAGATGACTAGCACACATATAAATACTTTTGAGTTGAACGTTCAAGGTGTTTTCTAGGAAAAATCATCAAGAAGCATATGGTTTTTTTTACAGAAATAGATTTGTTCTGAAAATAAAAAAAATATTCTAAAGCAAAACAAGAACGAATCTGAACTAAATCACACGAATTAAAGTTTAATCTAGAATTATGTTAAAGTGTCACGTGGAATGTGACAATTGCAGTGAGTTAAATAGAAAGAATCACATTCTACCTAACATTTTGACTTAATCCGAAATTGAATTTTAACTTATGTTGGCGCAACTGACTATAAGTGAATTATTTTAAAGTTTATCTGATACGAGGTTTGTCTTTTTAGTTTTGCAAGTAGCCACCTGTCAAAATTAATTTCAATATTTATTAAACTTGAATCCCATGTTTCATCAAGATACGGCAAGTGATTTAGCCACAGTAAATTTTCAAAACTGATAAGTCGCTCGGAAAAGATTATCTCAACAACAATGTCTTGTCGAGTTGGTTTATGTTTTTGGTAATGAAGCACCACATCAGTCTACAATTTCTCACTGGTATCGCGAATTCCAACGCGAACACACCTGTCTCAACAACGATCCCAAGTTAGGACCACGAAAGACAGCAGTCACTCAAAAAAACATCAAAACTGATCAAAGAAAATCAACATGTAATATATTGCGAGATTGAGACATCTTCAGGCAATTCAAATACTTGAATCCAAAGAGTTCAGCATGGTAAATTGGCTTTGAGAAAGCTAATTTCCCGTTGGATCCCATACCTTTCAACAGAGGAACCAAAGGCGGTTCGTGTTAATTGAAGTCTAAAAACTTTGCCGATTCAACAACGGCAGCTCCAAAAATGTTTACAGTATCGTTAGTGGTGACGAATCATGAATTTATTCCTATGTACCCGAAACCAAACGTCAATACGCTATGTGGGTGCTTCAAGACGAGGAGAAGCCAACAAAAGTTATCCATTCCCAAAGTGTATCGAAGAAAATGATCGCAATTTCAGGTCATTTCAATAGAGTTCCTTTAGAATATCGAAGAACGATTAATGCCGATTTATATGCAACCGTCTGTTTACCAAAAGTGATTGCCGTGCTTCGAAAAGCCAACCCACAACGACGAATCATCTTCCACCACGACAATGCGAATTCACATAGAGCTCAAATTGCGTTTTTAGAGCAGCAAAAGATCGAGTTATTAGATCATTCTTCATAGAGTTCTGACCCAAGTCCCGGCGATTTTTTGCGTTCCCTAGAATCAAGAATAGTCTGCGTGGTCAACGGTTCCAGACCGGATGGAAAAGTGTATCAATCTTTGTAGAGAATGCTTTGAAAAATAATAAAGCACTTTAGGTGAATCTACTGTTTGCCGTATGCAAAACTAAAAAGACAACCTTCGTATTGAAGTTCTATTAAATTAATCACCGCTCCTAAGGCATTTAGTAAAAGAACTATAAAGTTAAATGTTTCAGTCAACTGAAAAGGAGAGAATTAAAGGGTTGATAATGGTTACATACGGTGACAGGCTAAAAACTCACGAAGAAGCTTGCCAATTGTGTAATGAAAACTATTCTAATGGAGCACCTATTTCAAGATCTCTAGTTAGTGAGAGAGTACAAAATTTTGCGGAAACCGAAAGTATGACAAAGTATACCTCAAGACGAAGAAATGAATTGAACGTTTTGCTTGAAGCCCAAGATAACCCATACACAACTTCGATTTTAAATCATAATATTCACCACAATTACAAAAATGATAAAAAAAGAGAAAAGTGCCATCCTTATAAAGTATCACTACTTTCGTTTTAGATATTAAAACTATTCTTGCTAAAAATAAATAAAATAATAATAATAATATAAAATCAAACAATGTAATGTGGAAAATGTTATTGTTTTCGAAAGAATTTTTAAAGTGTTGTGTTTGTTGACATGTCTTATTTTAAGGAAAGTAAAATATATGTTTTTGAAGAAGACAACAAATTGAAACGTTAGAAATTTTATTTTTATTTTTATGAACCCTTGAAAAAAATTGATATTAACAAAGCTGCTAAAATCAAGATTTAATTTTCAAATGAAAAAGAACGTTATAATCATATATTTCTACGCAGAAGGCAAAACTTGTGTTGTACAGAAAAATTGGCGTTGGACACAACAAAAATAAGTTTTTATTCGACATGTGTTTATGGAAGCATATAATACACATCCAAACTTCGGTTAAGTTTGATCAAAATAAATGATTTTGAGTGAGCAATTTTGAAAATGCGGTATTGGGAAGCAAAAAATGAGTTTTGCATAAACGAAAAGGATAGGATTGATTACTTTTACTAATTTAAGTTAATTATTATTTTATTCAATTTAACACAAAGAGAAACGTTCAAGCTGAAGAGAAACTCAGATTGAGATTAACTACTTGATAGTATTAATTTCCTCCTTAAATATTAAACAATAACATAAAAAGGTATTAAAGATTACAGTGAGATTTTTTTAAATAGAACAATCAGAAATAATTCGAATATTGTTTCCAAAAATAAAAACAATCAAAAGTCGAGAAACCCACAGCAGGAGGAAGCGATTAATAATATTCATTGGCATGTTGCAAGTTTGCCAAAATCGACCACTAAGCCATAAACTAGAAACATGTATTCATGTAACAAGCACGCAAATCAATTTCATTCCAAACCTTCACGATCGACCAACTAGCGTAAAATTCAACATTATTAATTGGGCAAATGTTCCTTCTTGTATTTTGTCGCGGCCATTATCCGCGGAAGATCATCACTATAAATATAATTGCATATACATGTTCGCTATACGTTGAAGAGGATGAAGGATCTTGATCCGTGAAATATCAACAGGTACATGTGTAATTCATCATATTTAAATTATTCTCGATAATTTAGCGTCGTTACCAACATTTTCCCAAAAACTAAGCGTGATTGGTTTCTCCTCTTACGTTTTTCCCGAGGTTCCAAAAGATGCTGATGTGGTACGTGGTTATTCGTCAAGATGATGGTGATAAAGCAAGTAATGATGATTTCCCGTAAGGATAAACGATGATAATGATAGGCTTGAAGCACTTATAGTCCTTTGGCATCACGTTTATTGGCGAGTGTTTGCTTCGTAGGTTATCGTACGATATTGAGAGAAGAGAGGATCGGAAACGGTGTAGTATTAAGGTTCGATGCACGTGCTACGCGAGAACACACGGAAAACACATCAACACGCCGCTCGCAGAGCACCGGGACGCTTCTTGGCATCGCGACGCCTATTTTAATACTACTAACTTTCAGTGCTACTGCTACAGACGTCGTGGTATAAACCATGTGCTTCTTGGCACTACAAATTTACGCATATACACACAATAAGTATACATATACAAGAAACACCAACGACAATACCATCTATACCGCGCGTAAGAAAGAGATAAGGCTATACGCTATTAGAACTTATATTTATGAATGCGATGTATGATGTGTGATTTTCCTATACGGTATTGTATTCGTGGAAACGAATCTCTCCCCCGATTTTCGCGGAGTTCTCGTTTTTTCGATTGGTTTTTTTCGGATTGTTTTCGATTCGCGGATTATCTACCTACGTCTACTTCGATTTAAAAGCGAAAAAATCGGAAACAAAAAAGAACATAATCACCGCACTACTTAAAGAAAGCATCGCATCACGTAAAACAGAAAAAAAAAATGCCGTGGTACATCTAACTCACGACTAAGCACACTACTGATGGGCAACGTATCTAGACTATCTAGAGAGTTTGGCGTGTGTGTTGGATTTCGTCCGTGATGCGGCCTGCTGTTGTATATGTGTGCGTATTATTTTTAGCGATTGAGAGAAATTAACCTGAAACAGGGATTTTCAGAATCGGCCGATCGAAGCGAACGATCGCAAAACGCTTAGCGTCCCGGTAATTTGAGGCGTCGTACGCTTACACGACTGGACCGAGAACGTTAAGTGGTAGCAAGAATATTAACCGCGTCTTCCGTAAACGAATTTTGAGATTCATTAAGAAAATATAAAGGGAAATAATTATGTTTATTTCGATCCAGATGAACTGTGTTATTTCTTGCTCATCTTAGTACAACTTCTGCGGTCTCTAGCGGTCACCTCCCAATAGTAGTCACCCCCCTACAGCGGTCAGTTTTCAATTCTCGAAATACTTATATAGCGCATATAGGGCGAAATATTTTTTATATGTAGCTACAAAGTCCAATAATGCATACCTCTGCTTTTCGTCCAGATCACAGTATAGCAGTATGTCTTTTTAAAACGAATATTCTGTACCGGCAGCGATAAGAGTATTCGGGGTGCGATCAAAAATTTTGAGTGAGTAAGAAGAGAGATTAAGATAATTTAGAGTAGTGAGTTAATCACAAGCTGAGAGGAGTAGAGCCTTTGAGGAGTTGACCCGGCCAAAGCTTTTAACGCGGCGAAGAATTAATACATAGAAAAGATGGAGGAAATTATGATTCTAATGAAAAAACATGTAACTGAGATGAAAAATATTATGATAGAAATTAAGGATAAAAAGATAAAAGACCTTAAACAAGGAAATGAGATGATGAAAAATGAAATTGGGGAATTTAAAGCCAGAATCAATCGCCTGGAAGAAAGTAAAAAGAAAAACAATTTGGTCATAACAGGAATCTCAGTAAACGAAGAATATGTGACGAATATGAAGAAGGATATATAAGAATTTATGAAGCAAGAACTTCAAGTTGAAGCGAAAATTAAAATTATTAAAAGACCAGGAAATAGATAAGAAGTAAGATAATCTACATTAACGAGGATCTAGCTAAAGAAGAAAAAGAAATACAATGCATTATACAACAGAAGGCAAAAGTAAAAAGAAATAAAGGGAATAAAACAAAAGTTGGATTCCAGAAAATTATCATAAATAATAAGATATGGAAATGGGATCCCAAAGAAAAAGAGTCAAAAGAAATCATAAATGAAAGAGAAATTCCAAAAAACTAATAGTACAGAATGATAAGGAAAGTACGATGAAAACCACGGCAATGAATATGTATAATTTTGTAAATAGTAACTAGAATATAAAAGCTACAAATTTAAAGAGGACAATACCAAAAGAAAATATCAAGAATTCATAAATAAAAAGCTCCAAGAAACTGCACATACAATAGGGGTAAGTGGAGAAGATTAAAATAATTGTATTAGAAGCCGCTAAAGAGAGCTGCGGAACAGCTAAAATAACAAATGGAAATATGAAAAGAACACGATGGTGAACTGAAAGGATACAGGGCATGACAAGAGAGAAAAAGAAAGCATGGTCAAAATATCTGAGTGCGAAAAAAACTTGAAGATTATGACATACATAAGCGAAGAAGAGTCGATGCGAAGAAAGCAGTTAGAGAAGCAAAAAAAGAATCATGGGAGAAATTTAGTAAGAAAATGAACAATGACTTTAAAGAAAACCAGAAATTATTCTATGGAACTTTAAAACGATTAAGAGCAAGCAAAGAATATACAATGCTAAATATAAAAGACAGGGAAGAGAATGCAATTACTAAGGAAATAAGATAATGGACCGATGGAAACAACACTTTCAAGAATTTGCCAAAGCAGACGAGGTACCTAAAGAATAAGAATTTGTAAATGCACGAGAGATTACATTAGTAACAGAGGGAGAGGTAATGGAAGCAATAGGTAAATTAAAGTTAGGTAAAACTACTGGAAAGGACGAAGTAATATCAGAAATGATAAAATATCTGGAACACCAAGGAACGGAAGAACTCTAATTGTGAATATTGCAGTCGTATAAAAGATTATCCTCGTGGACTGGAAAACAGGAATAATCCTGCCATTTTGTAAAGATGGAAACAAAAGACAATGCAATAATTATAAGGTCATAACACTATCTAGCATCTAGCATACCAGGAAAGATATTAGCAAGAACAATAGAAAAAAGATTGAGAGATAAATTAGAAGAAACACAATATGGATTTGGAAAGGAAATAGGCACTCGCGATCTAATATTCATATTAAGACAACTTAGGAAAAAAATTATTGAAAAAAAAAACAGGAAAGTACATGATGCTATATATATTTGGAAAAGGCATTTGATAAAATAAAAAGAGAAAACATCTGGAACACCTTAAAACAAAGAAGTCTAGATAAGGAAACAATAGAAGTGATAAGAGAAATGTATAGAAATAATATAAATTATGTCTGAACTAATAACCAGGAATCAAAAGGATTCAAAACGGAAATAGGAGTTAAACAAGGATGTGTCCTCAGCCTACTTTTGTTCGCAATAGTAATAGATGATGCTATAAAGAATGCGAAAGAAAGAATGAAAAAATTTAATGTAGGATTTTGGATGTTGAAAGAGATAAGCTTAACAGAACTGATGTATGCGGATGACATAATAATTCTGGCAAGCTCAGAAAAAAACTTGCAGTTTAACCTAAATATTCTTAGTGAAGAGTTAAAAAAAAGTAATATGACAATAAATGGTACCAAAACTAAAAGTATAATAATAAAACAAAGTAAAAAACATGATATATAGTTAAATGGACAAAAAATAGAGCAAGTTAGCTATAAATATTTAGGAACAATTGTAGAAGAAAACGGTAAAATAGATAAAAAAGTAAACGAGGGAATTAGTGAAGGAAAAATATTTAATGCGGTGAAATCAACGTTTTTAGGAAGACAGGAGATCCAAAAGGAAATAAAAACGGAAGTAGTAAAGAAGATAGTTAGACCAGAGTTACTGTATGGTAGTGAATCATGGACAATGACATATTTAAATTCATAAAATATTAAAATTTAACCGAGCACTTGGGGAGTTCGAATTATTTCGGGTTAGAATTCGAATTCTGGCATTTTGATCATTTATATTATTAACCTTTTATGTTAAAAAAAAAGACTCCATTAATGTTATCTTACAGAGGATAATCAAAATTCCGGGTTATTTTAAGTAGTTTACGTTTTGAAACATAATTTGTAAACAATGACACAAAACACATACGAAGCACACTGTATTTGGAAATCAACCAACAAAATCGCTTACGTCATCTGCAACACCTGAATCGATCATCAGAACATCAAAATTTAAAGTATCAAGTTGTTAGATTGGCAGCGCCCAAACAACGGATAAACAAGAAGTTAGATACGAAAAATTCTGACAGTAAACATTTTTCGACTGATCAATTTAGAAATTGCATTTTAAACTAAAATGTTGCTGAAATTATAAACTTAAAGTATTGAAAAACTGTTAAAGTTAACCAGAAACAGTTTCAAGAAATTATCAAGAAAAATTAATTTAAGAAGACGTCCAGAGGAGTTATTACAAGAGGATGTTGAACAGTTACTGCTGAAAAAGAGGAAACTAGGATCCATCCGAAGAGGAACATACACATACACATAGTACACCCACAACATTAACTTGAAGTAATTCTTAAAAAAATTATCATTGTAAGTGAAAAACTTATAATAGTAAACGGAACAGATTATCACTCTATTCAATACTTTTAATCATTTTTTGAAACATCTCAATGTTTACGTTCTTGATGCAAATGATAAAACCAACATTAGCCATAGAAATATGAAAAATATTTTTCTGAACAAGAATCGCACCTAGTCTAACTTAAATTTTATTAATTGCGCTGGTCCAAAACATATTGTAATATTTATGAATTCTTGACGCCATTTGAGAACATTCCAATAATACTATGAACTACATTTCTAATAGCATCACAGATTGTCATTGAATCAAGAGAGCGCTCAAAAGATATCTTTAACGCACTCTAGGATGGACTGAGTTTTTACGTAATTAGCGTACGATGCTCAATGAATATTCATTGTTTTCAATATTGTTTCCATATGGAAAAATAATTTGTCTCTAAGTGGTACACGTTTTACAACGATTTTGAGAAGTTGATATTTAAGAGCACGTTTTTTATTCGATCCACTGCGACGCCAGTTATAAGATATACTTTAATGATTTTTAGGAATGAAACTCCTACTTACAGTATTAATAGATTTTATGGAATTCCCAGTTCATTCACCACACCCCACGTCATACGCCCACTGAATTTTTCGCGACTCTGATTGTTGCAATATTCAAGCCCGCTACATCCTTATCACATCTCAAGTCAATGATATCTCTTCCAGATACAATCCATGGAATTATTTGTGTGCACATTTTACCTGAGTTCTAAATTGTAATAAGAAGATAAAAAATCTTTATTACCGTTTGATAAAATCAAATTTGATTAGGCAGCTGTTGTCATACGTGGCTATAATTTGGTTATAGACGGATAAAAGCACTTAAAATATCACGTTTTATATTTCCTTTTAGATTTAGTTTAAAGATGCTGTATGTAATCTGGTTAAATGTAGTTCACATGTCATTCATTAATAATTTTGAAATTGGCAGTTACAAGATTTATCAAAAATGATAAGTAACAAATAGTGACACGTATTGTGAATATGCAATAATTGTAGGAGTCATAAGATAGTATTTCTCAGTATCTGAATGTAATGCATTCCCGACACTTCATGCTTAATGGATGTAGTAAGTTTTGAAGCAGTCACGACACACGATAAGTAAATTAAAAGATAAACGTCAATCTATGGTAAGTATCATTGTATCCTAAGGTATTCTAGTAAGATCTAGAATAAATATCTAAATCATTGTTCCGCAATCTTTTAGTATTTGCGACCTACTTTTTAATAATAATAATAATAATAATAATAATAATAGTAATAATAATAATAATAATAATAATAATAATAATAATAATAATAATAATAATGCACTTTTACTTGGGTTGCAGCTAGGCTATACTAAGTTTTGCTGTTTTTTGTGTGAATGGGACAGTCAGGCAACGGCACTTCATTACAAAAGACAAGACTGGCCTGTTCGACAATCATTAGAGCCAGGTCAAAAGAATGTACAACATATGCCATTGGTAGACTCCAAAAAGATTTTGTTGCCACCACTGCACATCAAATTGGGCCTAACGAAACACTTTGTTAAGGCACTGAATAGAGATGGACCAGCTTTTCAGTACCTGCGTAAGAAATTCCCAAGGCTAAGTGAAGCCAAAATTAAAGAAAGTATTTTTGTTGGGCCACAGATTCGAAATATTCTGAAAGACGAACATTTTGACAGCACTCTAACGGATATTGAAAAAAATGCTTGGAATGACTTTCGCCTCGTGGTCACTTATTTCTTGGGAAATAAAAAAGCTGACAATTATGTTACTCTTATTGAAAATATTCTATCATCGTATCAAAAAATGGGTTGCAATATGTCTCTAAAGATCCATTTCCTACACTCACACCTGGACTTTCTTCCTGGAAACTGCGGAGCTGTAAGTGATGAGCACAGCGAACGCTTCTATCAGGATATATCAACAATGGAGAAAAGGTACCAGGGAAATTGAAATGCTTCTATGTTTGCCGACTGCTGTTGGACTCTTGTTAGAGATGCTGCAGAAACAATTCACAAAAGAATAGCAAAAAGACAGCGCATTTAGTGACTCTAAAAGTGTAAAAGTATCTATTTTTTATTATTTTGTTAAAAATAAAATAAAAAAACTTGTTCCTGAAAACTACAACTAAGTTTTTAATTTCATTGTCATTTTTGTATTCAGCGCCCCAAAATTAACAAAAAAATGCACTTTTCAAACAAAATACAACAAATAAACTAAAATTTGTTGTGCAGTGTTATTATTATTATTATTATTATTATTATTATTATTATTATTATTATTATTACTATTATTATTATTATCATCCAAGCATGTGTACACATAACACCCAAAATCGCACAATGCAGTCTTCGTGGAGCGCGATGCTGCGGCCGGTCAATGATGTTATATTTCTCCAAGTAATAATCAGCTTGTTATACACGATCTGCCCTATAACTTTAGTAAATATGCTAAGTAAACCAATGGGACGATAATTATCCATTATACTAGGATCACCTTTCTTAAAAGCTGATATTATAATACCTGATAAGTTTATTATATAAGATGAAGGTAGAACAATGAACGGAGACAGGAGCTTTATAATGGATGTCGATATGCAGTTCATTCCAACAGTGTTTATTGCTTTTAAAGAACTTATCGATTGTCGAACCTCAAACTCTTCAACATGCCCCGGAAAGAAACTGTAAACATATATTTCGCGCTTCCGAGTTGATAATCATGAATTTAAATAATTTTTTTTCGATATAGGACTTGAAATAGTACCCTTATAAATACAAAAACCTAAAGAAAATCATAGCCCTTTTTTTTGGTATTTAAATTCCTATTGGAATTTTATAGTCATAAATTCATTGCTTTTGGGAATTAATAAAACGATGCTACAAACATAAGAAATCAAATGCAGGATATTATTCCATGTTAACATAGATATAAATGTTTTCGCGAGCAGCCGGTTTCCTGTATTATATTATGTCTCGACAATATTTACTATGTGTAACGTTAATATCTTGCTATGAATATTAATAAGAGTGTATTTACAAAACGAAATCCTTCTTACTATTCGATGTAACATTAAATCCCATACTTACGAAGATCGAATTGGTTCTGGTTTTCTAAGTAAAGCAAACACACATTTTACCCGATTAAATTTACATGCATTTACAATGTAAAGCAGAATTAAGGAATGAGTTTCAGATGGATAAAGGTGGGGCGCTATGAATTACGATTTACATTGAGCTTTTTGGAGAAAATTGTTCTAAAATTTAAATTGTTTTATCACTTTTTCAAATTTTACTTATTAATTATGATCTTACTTGTAAATTTAAATACGAAATTTATCGGGCATTAAATATTTCATGATGTGTACAATATTTCTTTGCTGCGTTTGTACTAAATGCGTTTATACTACCTCTGTATTCTTGACAAATAAAAGGTTTGTTCGTTTGTCAATTAGTGCAATACGGAGTAGCTCCAATTTCTAAATTGCGCGTTCGTTTATAGAAAAAAACACAATCCGATGTTCGCTTGTATATGTTGGGCAGCTTCCGATAGTTTTAAACTGCACAAACTTTCCATTATTTGCCTAAGTCAGCTTTACTTCATATTCATACAAAATGACATCTGCTGTAAACATTGATAGTGAAATACAACAATTAATAAATAATAAAGATTTTCTAATGCTATCGTGATTGCCAATTGCCACCATTCTCAATCTTTTAGGTTATGTGTACTATATAAATACTAATTTGTACTGTTCGTTTGTACCCATTTAGAGTAGTTCTGAGCAATCAATACGATCACGTGATCATAATCCCATCACACTCTAGAACTAACGCGAGCAAGACAAACGAACAAACCTAAAATGTATGCTATTAGAGCAGAAATATTTAAATATATAGAGGAGCACATACTGTATATTACATTTTTATTCGGCAGTTGAAAGCTACATTTCTCCTTACTAACACGCGGGTTTGTACGACAACGTTTTACAGCAACAAACCTTTACTCAAAAAGTATCAGAAGTGATTTATGACAAAGAACAGATTGACGTTATTTATTTAGACTTTCAAAAACCATTTGATCAAACTGACCATTATGTTCATTTTCAAAAGATAAGATCCTTTCGATTTTCCTAACCTCTCCTACGTCTTCTTGGTTCTTATCTATTATACAGAAAGCATCGCATAATATATCGAAATTATCATCAACGACATTCACAATGTCATAGATTGCGAAAAATGTTTGCTGACGACCTCAAACTATTCTCAACCATAAGATCTCTTCAGAACAACGTTAACAATGTTTTCGCATGGTGTGAGAATAAGCTTTCCCTCAATATCTCTAAATGCACGTCTATGATTTTTACTCGAAAAATGCAGGTAATTGAGTATAACTATTCTGTAAATGGTACTCTAATAGAACATTCTACATCAGTCAAGGATTTGGGCGTCTTGTTTGACCCCGTTCTTTGTTTCTCTGGACACATTTCATAACTAGTACGAGACTGTACTACAAACTATATGGTTTCCATTCACTTCGTACCAGAAGAAACGTCGCTCTTATAAAGTTTTTTATATTCTTTGCTTAACAATAGGATTGACTGCTCTTGGCTTTTAGGCAAACTTAACATTCTTGTTCCTAAACCTAACGATCGATCTACATTCACTTTTTATTGCCGCACTAAGAGGCGGCTTCCAGGACTAACACCTTGGAAATGTCTCCGATACAACTTATTTTAACAGCATTTCAACGTGTGTGATATAAATGCCGATCCACTTATTACTATAGTGAATGCAGCTCTCATATATTTCAATACCATTACATAATTCGTTACTACTTTCCCTGTTCATTTAAATTTAAGTTTTCCAAAAACTAAAATACTGTAATTTGTAATAATTATTTAACTTTGTGTAGTTTAAACTCTTTTGTTTTCTTGAATCATGATCTCATGATACCTTTGAATATCTATTTATGTTGTACTTTCATGTATTTTGCTTGGACAAGTACTTACTGTCATGTGTTCCCTGTAACTGGGTTATCCTGTTGGAAATATACAATTATTATTATTATTTCTTGTTAGCTAAATACGTATAACATATCTCTAACAAAAACTATATTGGTTTTCTTCGACAATAAGCAGTGGTTTATTTTTTAACGATATATATAATAATTCTGTAAATTAAATTTCAAACCACCGTTTTCAAAAACATTAACCTGCATCCAAAAACAAATGTATTTTTATTTGTGCACCAAAAAAGAACACGTATTTCTTGATCCGAAACAAAAATTAAAAAAGTATTTGTCCATCAAATATGTACGTTGGTGTTTCACCCCCCTTCATCGTAAAGGGTGAAGCGCTTTCCCCAACATACAAACAGTGCACCGCGATTGTATCGGATCCACCAGAAAAGCTGCCACCGTTCCTAGCAGGTCTCAAAGGTGGCCCTCTTACCACTGGAATACAACCGTTTAATTGAATATTTATGTATTTTTCGAATTTTGGCTTCGCTTAAAAGAATAATAATTACAATTTCCAGCTTTCCCTTGTATAGTTAGTTATTGGAGTAATTATAAATGGTTCATCTTTTTTCTCTTGTAGAATTTCTCAGCGAAACGCTCCTTTCACTTGACCTGGCTTTTATTGTATTCCTACACTTATGTACTTGTTTGTTTTAGAATCTAAACTACCACCACAATCTTTAATAGTAAATCTTCTCGAATCAACACCAATTTCTACACTTTTCAAGGTTTTCAACAATTTCCTGATAGTTATTCCTTAAATACCTGGCAATAAACCTCCTACAAATTTGGCCGAGAGACGGACGTCATCAACAGACCACTTACTGAGTTTTCTTTTGATGTGTTTCGGGACAATATGTTTGTGCATCTCTCCACATTTTGGAGGTCTAGAAACATAAGTTTCAGCAAGTGCCAACTTTTTACACATGGAGTCACCACAAAACAGAATTATACCTGTAGTTGAAGGGTTAACAAGAACACAAGAAAATAAGGGAAAATATCCAAATCTGACATTATTTTTCTCAGTCTCTACCACAAAACTCCTCGGACCTTTTTCTTTTATGATGTTGAGAACACAGCACTAATTTAAAGTTAGTGACATTATTTATTCAACGGCACCCACGGTTTATTTTACGACAGTTACTAGTGAAATTTCCCACAAAAAGAACACTAATTTTGCACTTTTTCAAGGCTTAGTATGAATAACAGCAAGCTTCCATCAAGAAACTTGGTTCCTTGAAAGAACACGCTAAAATTCTTTCGTTTTCATTCAAAAGAATGCGCTAAAATTATATTTTTCTCTATCGTAAGGATACACTCGATGTACTCTACGATCCCAAATTCTATAATGATCACGTAACAATATTTTGCACTCCGTTAAAGGTTACAATCGCGCAAAAGGTACACAAACAAAGCGTAGCGATAAAAGTAATATATTCCGGGTTCGGGATATTTATGTACGTTGCAAGCCGGCATTTACAATAACGCTATAAACAAAATACTAGTTTAATAGTTTACTTAGAATGCCGTTATAACCTCGAAGGTGTAAACGTTGTTTAAGCATTCGTCCGCTAACAGTTTATTGAAATTCGAATTCACCGATAAGCTTGCATATTTTACAAGCGCATTTCTGTCATTCGCGTGCGTTTCAGCGGTACAATTTAAACAAATACGAGGCCGCCCATTGCACTGCTGTTCGAAGTTTCCCAGTGTTGACTCAATTTTGGCCCTGTAGTCAAATGTTTTCGTGTTTAAACACGATGAAATTACTTTAATGCTAATCAATTTTCTCGCACACACAGAGAAATAATTTGTAAATTTTTATCAACAGTACTATGAATTTTGTATTTCTTAGTCTTTAATAAACCATAAAAGTGTGTTTTGTATATGAATAACTACAAATATCGTCCCTAGTGACTATTTTCAGATTTACTATGCGTTTTAACTTTACACCCTTAACATAAAAAATTCAGCACCAATATTCAGCGGTTGTCAACCAGAACTGATTTTATAGTTACGTATTCAATGATAGTAATAATAGTAATAACAATAATAATAGTAATCGTGTGTATATGTATGAAAGTTCCTAATTAAAGATACCCCCATCACATAAATTATCGAAATTTTTGCAAACAACCTCTACAGAAGTGGGCAGTGATAATTAGTCACACATTCTACGAGGGCAAAAGGGATCGACTAACAGTCAATGAGCCAAGGAAATTAATAATACTAACATGTTATTAATATTACTAATTTCCTCGGCAAAACGTGTGGTTAGTTGTCACTGCTCACTTCTATAGAGGTTGTTTGAAAAAATGTGGACAATTTGTGTGTCAGTAAAAAAAAAGACAGAAACCATAATAATAGGAAAGACACAACAACAAAATATGATACAAACAGATGAAGAGTACCTAGAACAAGTGCGAAAATTTAAATACCTTGTATCAATGATATCAGAGGATTAGTGGTTGAGTCAGGAAATAACAAAAGGGGTAACAGTGGGAGGGAAAACTTACAATGGTTTAAAAGATATATTTCTGGGGAAAAAGGAAACTCCAAAAGACATTAAGGTTCAAATTTTCAAAAAAGTTGTAAGTGTATTAGCATGTTAAACTATCACATCAATTCAATACCTGTATTAGCATTCGGAGCAGAAGTTGGACAATAACGGAAAGAAACCGAGCAAGAATAATAGCGAAACAGATGAGATTCTTAAAAATAACTGAGAACGAAACGAAAAGAAATAGAATTAGGAACACAACCATCAGAAGTAATCTTGAAGTAAAACCCATAGTGGAGGTCAACGAGGAAGCGCAAATAAGTTGGAATGGTTACGTGAAGAGAATGCAAGCTAGTGAGATAACAAGACAAGTTCTAGAAACCAGAGCAAATAAGCAAACAAGAGGAAGACCTAGAAGGGCATCGTTGGAAAATGTAATATCATCAGTAGTAAAGAGAGAAGGAAACAGGAAGAATGCACAGGAGACTACACAGGACAGGAAGAGATGGCGGAAAGTATGCAAGAAGAGCAGAGAAGAAAAGAAAGTTATCAAATCAGAATGCATTGAATTTATAACATAACAGTACGTAAGTTGAGAGAGATAATAGTTTATTTATCGGGGCGGTAACCCGTTTGAATTTTATTTCACATATATATATTAAAAAGTGAAAGTATCTAAAAGATCAAATACAGAGACTAATTAACTAATTATAACAAATACATTCGTGGAAAGAATTTCACTTAGCGGAGTCAATTATAGATTTATTTTCGTCCAAAAATTAAATCCATTTCGAGAACAGCTCCAAATCTATCGCATATGTGTAGTTAATATTTAATAGATAGCTGCTGAATTGCAGCACTTGAGAGAATCTTGATAGCAGCAAATGCTTCGCCACTTCTGAGCCACGTGATGTACAGTTAGAGCGGTATTTACGTCAATACTCAAATACCGAGCGGGTTGTCGATACACATATATCTGTGTTCGTTTGTATGTTAGTATGCATGTAGGTAGCACTGTAGCGTATAAATTAAACAGCTTATTTATCGGGCTGTGCTGTTGAAATTACAGCACTTCACCGCGAATGCTCGACGTAACGTACAAGGTTTTGATATAGAATTTTATTCCTGTGGTTTCTCCACATTTATGTGTGCTAAAATGCTATAAATTCCAGGATTCCTAGTAATATATTCTTAGTTTTGGGTGCACTCAAACAATTAAATTGGTATTAGCAACTATAAAAAATTCGTTGCTTAAAACATTGAAGGTTAGGTTCACAACAGTAAGAAAACGGCGGTGCAAAATTTATGATTTTCAGGTTAGTTTGTGAAACTTTTAAATGCAAATGTTATTTGGTAACTTTCTTCGATTCCACAATTAGTCGAAACAAAACTTAGAAGCTTAAAACCAACGCCTGATGCGCTGAAATAACTAGATAGTAATATTAAAAATATGCAATCATGTTTGGGCTTACATTCAGGTAATACTGGACACACGTTTCAATAGCTAAGCTAGCGTCTTCGGCAATAGAATTGAACTAATAAAGTAAGCTAAAACTAACTTGTTTATACACTTCTAAAGCTATGGTAACGGTCACGTTTAATATAGCAAAAAGTAAACGTTGCAATCTAGAGGTCCTAAACCTGAATTCATTAAAATATTAATATATGTTGGCTTCCGCCGGTGAATTCATTAAAATATGTTTGGTTTTGGAAATTACCATGCCTTCATGACAATTTAATTGTACATTACTGTTTGCGTTTTTAATTAACTTTATCTTAACAACATTGTAATTCTTTTCAAGTAATGTAGGGTGACACTAGATTTGTCAAACCTTCTGAATTTAATATGAGTCAAATGCTCTTTATACTCAACTCTAATTGATATATTTCTTTGATCTCTTTGTTTGCTTACATTCAAGTAATCCTTAATGACGAGAATCGTAAACTAAATTGTGAACCCCATAGTCACATGCTGATTAAATTAAGCCAATCGACAGGGACGAGTTGCGTTGAGAAAACTGCTATTGCTATTACGTGGTAACCAGCAAAAGTATAATAATTCGCTGGTATACATTAAAAAAAAACAAAATTGCTTCAAAAGTGAGAAGACTTGATTTTAGTCAATTGAGATGTCCTGAATTCAGATCTGTTTTTAGTTTTTCTCTATCACGTCAACTTTTTTTTAATTTGCAAGAAAAAATATTCTAAAATTCTTGCTTTTATGCAAATTTATGATGAACTTCCTAGTGTTGATATACACTATACACGTATTTATTTCGGTTCTGTATATACGTACTGTATATGTGCTTTATAAACATTCAGTTCTAATTAATATTTCCCCCCACTTTATCAGCAGTAATATTCACACAATATAAAATATTTACGAGAATGATGTAGGCTTTTAGGATCACGATTAAAAGAAAAGAAGTTACTATCCCCCGGCACAACATTTTCATGGTATAGGCATAGAGAGAAGGAATTCATCCATTTCTTTGTTAAAACAGATAAACTTGTGTACTGAAAAAATGTAGAAGGTTTATTTATGACACTTGTCATATATCTGTGTTGGATTTGTGACAGTTCATGAGTGGAAGAATCTTGCTTCATATGGATATTTACTTCCTCATTGCTTGTTGGAACTCTGTGATTTAAAAGAAACTTTAATTAACCTTAAGCCTGATGTAGATAATTGATTTATCTAAGCATTCCTGTAATTGGTATCCTTAGTGGCAGATAAAGTTATTATTATTATTATTCCTTGACAATGTGTGGGGATTTTAAAATACTGGCGACCCTTCTTGGCCAACAATCCGGTTTCGCTATGTATCCCTGTTTTCTTAGCGAGTGGGATAGCTGAGCACGATCTGAGCACTGGGAAAGAAAACGCTGGCCCCTAAGAACAAATCTTGTACCAGGAGAAAAAAAATGTAATGTCTGAACCCCTGGTTTCTAGAGAAAAAGTTCTGTTGTCCCCTCTTCATATAAAATTTGGACTTATAAAGCAGTTCGTGACAAGCTTAAGTAATAAAAGCAATATTCCTTTATACCTTCAGACAAAATTTCCAAATAGATAAATGAAAGCGAAACTGAAAACCGGTGTTTTTGATGGACCACAAATACGAGAACACATGAAAGACTCAGGTTTCACTTCCTCGATGAATGAACTCGAAGCTTTCGCATGGTCGGCGTTTAAGAGGGTAACCGAAAACTTTCTTGGGAACAATAAAGCTGAAGATTGTAGGAAAATTATTGAGGAAATGTTAGAACATTTCAAAGCCTTGTGTTCTAAAATGAGTATCAAAGTACATTTTCTATATAGCCATATCGAATATTTTCCCAAGAATCTGTGTGCGGTGAGTGAGGAGCAAGGTGAAAAATTCCACCAGGACATCAAAACCATGGAAACAAGATACCAGGGGAATTGGAACGAAACAATGATGGCAGATTACTGCTGGTGCCTAAAATGAGATTCCTCCGGCCGCCATAGAAGAACGTCAAAACGGCAAAAGGTCTCAAGTGTGGTGTAATTACTAGGTAATTTTAAAATTGTCAGTTATAATTACATTGAATTAGTTTATCCTTGTTTATTTATAAAATATATAACCAAATATATATAGATGTTTAAATTCATTATATGTCTCCATATGTGCAGTATTTGTGTAAATTATTACATATTTTATAAAATTAGAAAAAAAGCTGACGTGATAGAGAAAAACTGAAAACAGATCTAAATTCAGGGCATCCCAATTGACTAAAGTCAGTTCTTTTCACTCTTGACGCAAATTTGATGCATACCATTGATTTCATTCCATGGTTACTTTCAAAGTGTAGAAGAAGTCAAAAGACAGTAGAGAAAATATGTATATACATAAATAAGATATGTATGCTAAAATACTTCATTAAAAACCCTTATCACAATACTTCACTCGTACTGGAGGATCAGCAGTAAAACCGAATTATATAATTCAGTTTTACTGCGATTTCCAGGACAGTTCGGAATCCAACATCCACCCCAGAAAGAGCGCATGGTTAGAACAGGTAAGAGTCTCTTCACTACCTTTAACACTGATTGTCTGTGTGTTAGGAGTATTCACGGATTGTAGTAACTTAATTTCTTTAGCGTTTAACTATAGGTCGCGATACTCAAATCAGTCCTGTAGCGCCGTTAAATCATTTTCAAGTTTCCGCGTAATAACAACAAAGAATCTCCGTCTCACTTCTTTCTTCACTTGAATTTTCTCCCTTATTCCTTGTCCGGTGTTTATGACGGCGATAGACTCCTCAATTGTAAACTTTATTAACTGTCTAATTTTATTTGGCATCTTGATACTTTTCAGATCTTTCATTAGTTGTTTTCTCTTCAGTTGAACGAAAGCCTACTTGAAGTCTATAAAGATCATGTGTATTTCCAATATCTGCCTTAGTATGTATATTGCGTCGATCGTCGATCTTCCCTTTCTGAAGCCGTTCTAGAAATCTCCCAGCATATTTTCTCCATACTTCTAGAGTTTTTCTTTTAACATTATTGTTAGTATTTTATGTTACGTTAAGCAGAGAGATGCCTTTATAGTTTCCACAATTTGTCATGTCTTCTTTTTTTGGTATTGGGATTATTAAACCCGTCCTCCAGTCGTGCGACATTTCTTGTTCTCTCCAATCCAAAACTCATATATATATATAATCAAAAACCCCTTTTACCTTGTAGGTGTAGGGGCAATTTTATATCTAATTTTAACCATGCACCAATTTATTCCAGTCCCTTCTATTTCTTGCTATTGATCTTGCCTCATTCCATGTCAGTCCTCTTTTATCCAATATCTTGCCTATCACATTGTTCCAAGCCTCTTTTGGTCTTCGTCGCTTTCTCATTTCCATTGTTTTTGCTTCCCATACTTTTCTGACTTGCCTTTGGCTGTCCAGTCTCTCCAAGTGTCCCCACCAGCTCAGTTGTCTCATCTCAATGAATTCTAAGATAGATCCTACTTCGAGGTCTTCCCTAATTTGGGAACTACTTAATCGGTCTCTTTTTGCCACACCTCAAACTCTTCTCAAATGAGTGACTCATAAATTTTCAAATATTCAAATTCTATTTCAGGTATCTTTCATGTCAATAAAGTTGTAGATAAATTCTTGGCCGTTATTTTGTCAATTGTTTTGTCTATCTTGTCAATTAATATGCAGTGAACACAGTCATGGCTACTTTACATCATAACTGCTATTATCCTGGATTATTAACCAACTGTCATTTGAGGATACCGATCTTCCACACACTTTCATCGTATTTTAAGGCTGCCCCAAATAAAGTTAATGCCCAACATTTTCTTGGCTATTTTTGAATGCCTTGTGCTGCCCAAAAACTTATGCTTAGGATTCTAAAGTTCTTTTAAAACAATTCTTCTTAAAATTCGATTGCGTAATCATATTTGGTTGCATTTTTATCACTTAATACTATTTTGTTGTACTGTTTAGAGAAAACAGACTAGATCTAGCAATTCAATAAAGTAGAAAACAATATTCTCTTATAAATTTCATATGCATTTTCTTAGATATGCGATTGAATTTCATGCTTAAAACTCCAAAATTGAAGGCTTTCATATTGTAAAATAAATGAATCAAATACATGTTATTTTAATTTCATCTAAATGCATTAACCTGAATTTCAGATTACAAAATCGCATTCTAATTTGAACTAATAGGTGATATACGAGAAGACCAATATTGCCTGTTAAAATTAGAATATCGTAAGTAAATTTCAAATCGCAGACACAACAAATATTTTAAATTAATAGTTTGTACTACGCTAAACGTTTACGCCGTTACATTTGTAAGCTTGTAACCTACTTTCGAATATTATACGAATTTTCGACGATTTTACTGCCGCATTTATAGGTGCATTAGACCCGACGATAGCATTCCTTCACCTTCATTGAATAACATAATGACAATTTTCGTTTCAAAGTTGTAGCAAGCCCTCAAATCAATTCTGGGACATATTTATAAATTTAAGCTCTTAAAGCTACCTTACCTGGAAGAACAGCATGAAGGCAACCCATTGGTAGTACCTCACTTGTTTAGTGGTGCTTTTACCAGTTGGTAGGCGTGGTACTGATGAATCAACACCGGGATATGCTACTTGACTTCCGGGTGTTTTCATGAAAGCATCTATTACAGTGTAGGTGGAATGGATCCAACAGTAAGTGTTTAAAACATCCTCTGGTATGTCCCTAAAGAAAATCAGGTATCGATAAGTTATCTAAAATTACTCTCAAGAATTGGGTATTTTGATGTAAGTTAAATCAAGAATGTAAATATCCTTGAGCACTTTTTATCCTTTCTGTCAAGCCATGCCACCCATTAAAGCTAGTATACTAGTTGCTACATGATATAATAAACATTTGTATGTTGGATACGGTCCTGCCAATGAATTTATATTTTAAATGTGCATAAACATATCTAGTGTTTCTTGCAATGGCGCTGTCCATAAGGCCCTGATTTATCGTTTAAAAATTTAATTCCATTTATAGACAAAATTATTCAAATTTACATTACGTAATAATTACGAAAACACAGTTTGAATAACACACGGCTTCCTATTTATTCCATGATCAACATTATGAAATGAATTATATCTTATACCTTATAGTTACAACGTACAATAGGTTGGAATGAAATATTTGGCACGCCATAAAATCGCGGCCCTGGTTGCTATGGCAACGGTACGATGCCGACCAAACAGCCAATCACAGTTTAACCACTGTATATGCATTTAGGACAAGTAACTGTGGTTTTATTTATTATTAACCTTAAAAATGAACGGTATTAGTGTAATTTTAAAAAGTGCCAATCGGCTTCTTCAGGAAGAACAAATTAAAATAAAAGTTTAGTAGGCATTTACCCTAACTAAAATCATAACAAAGAACAGATAAAAGAACCGAAAATAGAACGTTCACACGACATTTTTCAATGGACAGGTAAGAGTTCCGATTAACGGGCAGTGAAAGCTCTTGTTTCGCCAAGTTGAAAGTGAGCCTTCATTTGTTTCAAGGGATTAGTTTAAGGTACCTAAAAATCAATTTAAGAAGTGGTACTTCTAGGTTATGTTTTGAGGTTTATTTCAGTGGTATGGTCATTATTATTGCTAATTATTGTTCCTAAGTATTGGTATTTTGTAACTCTTTCGATTTTAGTATTTCCTATTGTTATCCCGCTATTAATGTCAATCTCTTTGGCTTTTTGTTTTTTGTAGATTCATCTTCAAACCATACTCTTGACTGACTTCATTTATTCGTTCCAACAATGTCTGTAAGTCATTCATATTACGCGTTATTATTACGGTATCGTCAGCAAATCGGAAATTATTAATATTAACTCCATTAACCAGGATTCCTTTTTGTCCGCTTAAAGCTCCTTGGAATATATTCTCGGAGTAGGGATTAAACAAAATAGGCGACAAAACGCATCCTTGTCTTACTCCCCTACAAATCTTAATCTCCTCCAATTCCCATCCATCTGCTACTTACTATTGAGGCGTTTTGGTTCCAGTAAAGGTTTTGAATTATCTGTATATCTTTTGTATGCAAACCTTGCCTTCAGGATCTCTATCATGCGATCATGTTTATCGTAAGGCTTTTATATCTATAAGCCTAACATCACAGATTTGTCAGACTGTTTTAAGTTCATTCCGAATAGACTCGCGTCCCAAGGTTGTTCCGGAAACCAAATTGAGTGTCTGCAATTCCATCTTCTAGTCTTTTATAAACTCGATTGTGGATGATTTTAAGAAACACTTTTAAGATGTATGGCATTAGGTTTATTGTTCTATAGTCTGCAGTTTACGGGGTAATTTTTCTTTGGGAGAGGTATAAATGTTGTTGTTAGCCATTCATTCAGAATTGTATCGTTTGTATATATAATATTGAACAAATTTACTAATAAATGAATATTGTCATCATTAATTAACTTAAGAAACCCGACCGGTGTTCTATCAGAGCCCACTGCTTTATTATCTCTAGATCTTTTGATTTCATACTTAACCTGTTCTGGTATTATAGGTAAGTGAGGGCTTTGTGAGTTCACCTGATCTTGTTCAATCGATTTTCTATCGTCATTAAATAATGTTTTTAAATACCTTTCCCATGTTCTTATTCTTGTTGCTAAGTCTAAAATTACATATCCGTCTGTATCTTTAAGGTAGTTGCTTTTTTTCCTTCTTGTAGAGCCTGTGAGTTCTTTAACTCTTTTATGTATATTAAAATTGTCATGCTTTTTTTCCAACTCTTCAATCTCTACACATTTTTCTTTTATATATTTCTCTTTCGCTGTTATTATTTCTCTTTTTATCCTGTTTTGAATTTCTTTGTACTTATTTCTGTCTTTCCCTTTAAACTTTCTTCTTTCCTCCATTAAAGCAAGAATGTCTTTCGTCATCCACTCTTGTTTGCACTTCTGTATCTCTTCCGTAGTTTCTATTTGGGTCCCTTTGATTAGTGCTGATTTAATAGTACTCCAGCTTTCATTTGCTTCTATCTCTTCTGGAATTGTTACTGCCTGTAACTGTGAACTAATTTTCTCTCTCAACTCATCTCTTGCAGAGCTATACCTAATTTTATTCTGATTTATTTCTGATTAATGTCGTTTTTCTACTATCTTCAGTCTCGCTCTGACTTCTGTAACCCTGGATTGTGATCTGATCCTATATCAGCCCCTGGATAAGTTTTGGTAAAAGTAATGGCAGTTCCTTTATTTATTATAACGAATTCAATTTGGTTGCGGATTATATAATCGCTTGTATGAGCTGGTGATGTCCATGCAGATAACCGTCTCCTTAAGAGCTTGAACCATGTGTTGGATATTATCATTTTTTTAATTTGCCAAAATTCTATAAGCTTTTCACCACGTTCATTTCTTTGGTCAAGACCATAAGAACCTAGAGATTCCTGTACATTGCCCTCCCTGACCTTAGCATTGAAATCTCCCATCAACAGTAACTTCTTGTTTCTTTGTGTGCTTCATTAAACTCTCAAGAATTCTTCGATTTCTGTATCATCAATCGCCACTGGTTTCCTGCAATTGTTTTTATTGTACATTTATTTTGTAACACAGTATCAAACACCTTTAAAGCCTAAACTATGGGCGTGTAATATTTACACAGTTTATGTTTCAAAGGAAAAGGGAAGTACTTCAGACTAAATAAAATAAATCAATATGCTTAAGTCCGATTCCTAACTCTTGCAGAAATATTTAATTGCCCGAACACCATGTTTAATTGATCGCTGATTACTTTTTATGGTAACTGCAGCATTAAAAATGCGATTTAATAGTGCCTCCCTCGTATCCACTTTTGTCGCATAAACTAAAGATTTTATTCACCCCCACAAACAATAACCTAGGGGATTAAGATCTGGTGACCTCGGTGGCCAATTTTTCCAATGATTAGGAAAGCGAATGTTCAAAAAGTCTCTAACATCCACACTAAGACGTGGAGGGGCTCCATCATAGCTGTGTGTCTAGTCTGAAATTAGGTCGCAAGACCCCTCGTATTCAAACATAACAAAAGCAGTTTTAATTCAATAAAATGAAATAAACTTTATGCAGAGTTTGGGGAACACCCGAAATTTCAAATATATCCTTCAAACATTGTAACAACCGATTGATTTTGTTTGTAACCTGATATTAAAAAAAAATTAAGAAAAAAGCAAAACTGCACCATATTTTTGATTGATCACGTAAGCCAACTTATTTATACTTAAAAATAAACGTCTTAATTCTCCAGCTTTCAAACAAAATTTGCAGAATGATTATGCCTCTTCTAGATAGACTATTGACGGCGTAATAGACTAGATTTTTAATTAAGTAGATTAAAATAGATTTCTCAATCATATATAAAAAGTAAACAACTCCAAGTAAGTAGTATAAACATACAGCTTGTATATTTTACTTTGATTTTGTGAACGTTGGTCTATGCAACTGTAAAGTATATATTTACTACACTGTTGCATATTGTAAGCTCTGATTAGTTAGTGAAGCATTTCCGGTTCTTTCTAAAAATACTAAAAAAGACGTCTAAACTTAAGCCAAAACGCACTTCGACTTTTTATAGTTCGTTTCATCTGCTGTATGTGTATAAAAGCTTGAAGTTAATGTCGTGTCATACATCACACCTTATTACAAAGAAATGATTTTAAACGTTCAAACATAAATATCCGTAGGTTGCAATGAATGGTCGTAATTGTTATTTGCGTATACGAAAATGTAAATTTTTAACATTTGCAAATTGAAATAAATTTCAAATTTCGACATTTATCTCACATATTGTTTACACTACTAATTATAAACCTTTTCTATTGTATTTAATGATTTCATTTGGAATATTTTCTTATTTTCTTATTCAGCGTATTCTGTATCTCTATTTGCAATGGTAATTGAAGGGGCAAGTGGATGAAGGAGTTATGTTACAAAAAACTGTTTCTGCGAGAACATCTATGTGCTTAAATGCTATATAATAAATATAACGGTTTTAGTTTTAGTTTTTATTAGAAAATTTTTTGTGTAACATCGGTCTTTTATTTTACATTTGATAATTCCAATACATACAATTATTTAGAAAATATGTCCATAATAAACGTCCGACGTCCGGCTCGATGTCGACTACCGCTCGAGAGGATATTTATATAGGTACATTATTTAAGTTATTTTTTAGGGGAGTTGTAACTATTATCTAGCGGCTTCGATCAGACAGTCGCAGCGCCACGCAGTTGAGTACACCGCAATGGCGGTCGATGATATGTTCACAACAGTCCGAAAGCAACCGTGCTATACCTGTTATTTTCCCAGCGAGATAAAAGTTGCAACCGTTATTGGATCCATAACGGTTATAAAATAACAGATAGTTAAATAAGGACCCATCCCTAATCTATAACTCTACAGATCCATAATTTTAAAGGTCTGTAATGGAATGCACAAAATGCACAAAACGAAACTGTCTCATAAATCTTCATAAATTGTTTCACTAATTTTTAAACACCTGTCTATATATCTATTTGTGTACATTAAATTGATTACATTTATCTAATTGCCTAATTTTTTCGTCTAGAACATAAATGTAAAGGATTATCAAAGAAGCATTTATTAAACATAAAATATCGCGGCATATTTTAACTTCAGGAGCAATTAGTTGTGTTTATCGTTGCTTCTTTGCGTATTTTGCCGGATTGATAAACACCGGTATGCATTCATCTATGTATAGGAACTGTAAACTTATGTACGCTGTACACTAGCGCCAATACTCGACGTTATATATGTACTACATGGTAGCAATTAAATATAAGTGTCTGATTCATTTCCCCGCAAACAATAAATGCTACAATATGATTCATCCGATGTCTGTCTATTGCCATACGACCTAAAGTAAAACCAATACGAAATGAGACGGTTAAATCGGCACGTGCAAATAAACACATATGTATACGTTTTTGTAAACGAACAACAACATACAAACGTATATGTTACAAACATAAAGGTTTCGAAGAGATATAAGCATCCACTTCGTTCGTAGCTTTGGAGATTAGTTTAATGCATCCGTTTTCTAGGACCATCGCTCTAATGTTTATTATTGAAAATATAGGGACTGTTGATCACACAGCACATAGCATAGGATCTAATAACTTTCTCTACTGAAACATTTAGAAGACTAGTCACTAAAATGTAAAAATCTATTATGTGCATTGTATCAATTAGACTGTCTAATTGGCTACTAGCTTGGCATTTCCCTTGGTATTATAGAGTGTTTTATATTAGTTTTAAGTAACCTCTACACAAATCCGCCATCTAAAAGTTATCCATCAAATTTAGTAAGATTTTCCGTTCATAGAGGAATTTTAGAGGTTAGGGATTTTTAGTAAGTGTATATCATCATCATCCTCCCATACATCCTTTATGTTCTTCATTAATATTTCCTTTGTAGGGTTTTCTCTTTCATATACCTTACTTTTTAGTCGATTCCATACGTTCTCGATGGGATTCAGGTCCGGTGAATTTCCGGGCTAACGTAAAAGAGGTATGTGATTGTCTTCAAAGAATTTCTTAACCTTTTTTGCCACACAGCAAGGAGCATTATCTTGCATAAATATACGCCCTGCCGGTATGCGACGTCCTGGCTTAAAATACGGTAATAACGTGTTTTTAACACATTTATGTACTGCTCTTGACGCATTGTACCTTCTACAAAATACAAAGGGCCGGGTCCGTCTCCACTAATCACTCCCCAAATCATTACCTGCGGAGGGTGTTTTACAGTTCGAAGAACCGTGGACTCTGTGAGATGTTCGCCAGGTCGTCTACGAACAAATTATGCTCGCTGCATTAACACACAGAGCGAGCACTCGTCACTATTAAATAATGCAAACATTAATTCAGTAAAAATCATGTTGTTAAGTTATTCACCTTTTTCCAATTCTCGTCTGTGAAAAGTCGATATTCTCTTGCAAAGTTGAGACGAGCAGATTTCATTTTTTCTGTTAAACGTGGCTTTTTTACAGATCTTCGGCCCATTACGCGATTTTCGCGCAATCGGCGCCTGTCAGTTCTGCTCGAAATCTCTATTCCTCTCTCTTGTAATTTTTTTGAATCATTTTAATTGTAGCAAATCTATTGCTCAAAGCCTGATGAACAATTTCACGGTCAGATCTCTTCGAAGATTTTCTTTTCCGACCGCACTTTACTTGTGTCGATGTGCTTGCTCCTTCCTTTAAGTTTCTAGCTAAACGCGATACAGAAGAAGGAGATACTTTCTGTAATTTTGCAATTTCCCGTTGTGAATGTTTGTTTAATTGTAGAAGAGCTTGTATAGCGGCTTTTTGTTCACTTGTCAAATCTTTCCCGGGCATTTTCTACAAAAAACCCCAAATATTTCAATTTTTTACAAATTCCAAATAATTTATTATTAAGAGAGATATAGAATAACAATTTTACCTTTGCGGTAACGATATATCAACACAAAACACTTAACGATACTCCACAACTTAGCTTCTATACGGTTATGACGAAATATTTTAAAAAATATCGATACATTCTCTAAACTATGAACTCGCTAAATGTAAGTTGATAACTGAAATATTTATATATACGTACTTTACTCTTCTAAATATCATTTCTGGGGTATTTTTATTTTTTGATACAATAATCTAGTCCCCCTATAAACGATCGGATTCAAAGCAAAAGAATATCACTATAATAGGATGGGAATTTCCAGGTAAAAGGGTTGATTTATGACATGTTTCAAGTAATATGGCCAGGGACTGTAGTTAAATGCTTATTTTTCACAAGTACGCGAACCTATAAAGGGGATTTACCGAATTCCTAACATATTTATTTCTCCAAATGCAGTGTACGAAGACTTTCGTGACATTCCATTTTGTCCATATTTATTATATTCCATCATAGTTTTAAATAATAATTGCTTTCTTATTGTAATTAGTGTTTTTTAACATTGTTAGAAAAAAATAAAAATACTGCATCATAATGGAATTATTAGATTTGATGTTCTTTAACATTAGGTAGTTGCACGAATACTTTTGTAAGTGGCTGTATCTAAATAAATCGTAAGGAACAAAGAGGAATTGCCTCTTTACTTTTCAATAACATTGAATTTGTTAAAGACACCTTTCGATCCTTTACAAAATTCACAAAGTCTAAATTCTAAATCACACGTAGAAGTAAATTGATTTTAACTCCAAGTCAAGACCAATACTAACAACAGCAATAACAGTTACATTATTAAAAAGTTGTAGCTGACAGGAACTAAATATCACATGAATTAAATCAAATAATAAAAAACAACATAAAGCGGCATTAGCATAAAATAATTTACAAACCTATACGAATGGAAAGTTACCTGGTATGAACACATTCAATAGGATTACCGGCATATTGCCGAGTGGTGACAGCTATCGAGAAAGTAACCAGTAGAATGACGGTAGCGTTGCTGTGAAGTCGAAACACCAAAGAATCAATCGTCACGTGATTCACCTACGAAAACAAACAGAAATCGTCAAAAATTTAGGATCCACTAAAAAAAAGAATTTCCCTAAATATATCTCTCTTGTGAAACAAATTCTAATTGTCTCCCAAGATAGTAATTTATATTCAAGTCGACACATTTTTTTCCTAAATCTGGCATCCGATGCATTAACGAAAATAGAAAAAGCAGCAAGACTTTTCGGCGGCATATATCTGTATATACATTAAGCTACTTCAAAGTGGCGTCTACTAGCGAGCTTGGTTTTAGTAAATAATTTATAAAAACATAACAAACATAAATTTAAAGACTAAAGACTCTACAAATAGGTATGCTATTAGGTATATATATGTAGGTATGTATATGAGTAAGTACATATGTATAGTGAGAGAAGGTACCTTTGTTTTTAGAAATTGAAATAACTTCCAGAATAACGGCATATATACGAATCAAAAGCCATGTGCTCACTTGGATTTTGTACAATGTACTAACAAGCAAATTCTGGGCAAAAGGTAGCTTGCTCCAAAACGGAACGAGGCCTTCATCAGTGAGGATCACATCATGCTAATACTAACATATGATTCACAATCAGCCTCTTTTGTAAGCGCAAATCGCTGTTTAATTTTATTTTTTCCCCATCAAATGCGAGGATAAAGGTAAAGTATACACTATCGGTCGTAAGTACACAAGTTTGATCGTGTATCAACTATAAAATATAAAAAAACGTATACAAAACAAAATTTGCTATCTGTTTTAAACTTTTAATTGGCAGATTCAGTACAGTTATTAACATGCAGTCAAGTAAACTAAGAAAAAGTAAAAAAAATAAAAATGAAACCCATGACCCGCGTGCTCTTTAAATGCAACCGCCGATCACAGTATTATGGAAATAAGAAAAATAATGCATGGTATAGCCGCGGCGCTCCAGGGCGCCGTAGAGAGTAAACAGGGGCGCCGCGAGGCACTTCTGTGAATGCAGGCAAACATAGCGGTCTGCAACATTCTACAGTGAACATTTCGAAACGTGATCGAAGCTAATGGAATTTTCTAGAACATTTAGACTAGATCGTTCCCATAGCTTGTAGAACTTTCTAGAAAGATATGAAGCATTCTCGAAGCACATCAAATATTCCAGAAAAGACATTGCCTAAGTTTCACGAAAGTTCTAAGTAGGTGGGGCGGCCAGTATAAATAGAGCATCACTTCGGCGAACCAATTCAGTTCCTAAGCAACAATTGAAGAGTAAACATGTGAGAATAAAAGCAAACGATTCTAAGACGCCAAAGGAGACTACTAGAGGAGCGCCCGCCTTGTTTCAGTGTGTCGCTTTGTGTTTTCGTAATGTCGTAGGAAAATGGAAAGATTTTTATTAAATAAGCAAATCGACGGTTCAAGTGAGTGATCAAGCATCGGCAAGTGATGGGGTAGCAAAGAGACTGAAATATTCATAAATACGATGATAACTATTTGAATTTTGGCTTTACTACAGTAGAAATAAACAATGAAGAGAGATCGCAGTGTGTGCTCGATTTAAAAGTTCTAGCGACCGAGTGTATGCTCCCAAGTAAGCTAAAGCGACATCTCGAGACTAATCACTCCAACATGGTTGAAAAATCTCGTGAATTCTTTAGTAGCAAGTTGCAAGATTTATGATAGGAAAAAGTGTGTTTACTAAACAAACTCACACCATCGCAGAAGAGCTTATTCTGCTCTTAACATGGTTAATATTATGCTGGGAGAATCAGCGAGAAAGTTAATTTCAAAGGTACCTTTGTCCAACATGACTATTAGTCGAAAAATCCATCATCTAGCTCTGGATTTCAATGATCAGTCAATAGAGAAAATTGAAGGAATGACAACTTGATGAGACTACTGACAGTAACAAAGACCTTGTTTGTTAAATACGCTTCCTGGATAGTAATATTGTCGTTGATGACCTCCTGATTTGCAAAAGCATCATTGGGACCGCAAAGGTTCAAGACTTACTTGAGATGCTTGACAAGTTTATAATAGAAAATGATTTAAATTTGAAAAAGTGCATCTGTATGTGTACTGATGGAGGTGCTTATTCGCAGCAAAGCACCGCATGATATGTGGACCCATTGCACTTGCATCAAAGACGATGAGCTCTCAAGTTAATTTCGTATTAAAACGTAGTAAACTACATAAAAACTAGGCTAGTGAAAACTAGATTTTTTAAAAAGTTATTTAGAAAGCTATGGGAATGGTAGCTGAACACACGGCCCTGCTATACTACTGCAGTTCACGATGGCTTCCACGTGGCAACGTCTTATTCCGTGCATTCAAGCTACGTCAAAAAATTCACGCTTTTCTACAAGGGGAAGGTCATGAAAACTGCAGATACTTTGCCGAACCCGACTTTTTGCTTCAGCACAAATACACTAGCTTCAACTAGTGTATTTGTGCGATATATTTGACCCGCTGAATGTCTTCAGTCTGCCTCTGCAAGGCAACAACATGCATATTTTGAAACTTTTGGAGAAGGTTACGGCGTTTAGGAAAAAGCTGCAGTTGTGAATAAGAAAAATGATTGAGGATGGCGGTCAACATTGTTTTCCTGAATTGCACAAATATGTAGCCTGTAATAAAGTCGTTGTTGCTGTCCCTTTTCAAGGAACACCTCTCAACGCTCACTGACTGGTTTGCAAAATACTTTGAGGGAAACAATGTCGAGAAGTCTGTGTGAATCCAAAATTCTTTTCGTGCTTAAGCTCCATCAGAATTCACTTCGCAGGAAAAAGAGAGTCTAATTGAACCCTCTTGCCACAACAGCCTGAAAACAAAATTTAATTCTTCCGATTTAGTGGAGTTTTGGATATCAATCAAAAATGAATGTCCAACTCTGAGTTCAAAGGCTATAAGGATCCTCATCCCCTTTTGCGACAACCTATTTGTGCGAAGCCGTATTTTCAGCTGTAGCTGTAATAAAAAGCAAATATCGTTCACAACTCGATGTGGAGCGAGAAATGAGAGTGCCAATGAAAAACCTTATTCCACGTTTTGAAGAAATGTGTAGCGATCAGCAATCTCACCCGTCACACTAGCTTACTTGTCGTTGAAGATTTTCGCCATTTATTTCATATTTTTTTTGTATTTTCATATTTTAGTTTGATGGTTCTTGTAATTCAATTTTAATAAATGTGAGCTTCACATTGTGAGGTTTATCTTAAGAGTTATTTTAATTTATGTGCCTGATTTATGTCATTGTACACATATTTTGAAAAAGGCACCAGGACAAAATACTAAACCTGTAAGTGCGCCGCGGACTGATAAAGTTTGGGAACGCCGTTATTAAAAACAAAACAAAAATTAATGTGATGGTTGAAGCTATTTGGCTTCAGCAGATTGTATTTCTTTGTGTAGATCAACCATGTATTTACTTTTTATTTTTTGTATTTTCTGTTCTTGGGTATTTATACCTGTTGAAAATGTAACTGTATTATTATTATTATTAAGTACACTGCATAAGTTATGGTAATCATTTATCAATGAGGGATAGATATGTTTCTGCTGAGGCTTGGCAAAATTATATTAACTATGTAACGAAAGGTACAATTTGTATTTGCCGTTATTACTTTTTGCTGAACGAATCAATATGGCCTGAAAGAATCTGTTATTCATCGGTTATCTAGATTATCTTTGTCTGTGTGATCATCAGCCTCTATTTAAACTTGACATGTAAAAGCTAGCAATATTCTTTTGTTCCTAAAAAACGAAAGCCCTTTCAGAAATAAGAGAAGAGTTTTTCAAGAACTTCTTATTGAGAATGACTTGTAAACAATATCGAAGGAGATTGTTAATAACCTAGCAAGCATAGTTAAGCCAGCGTCACACTATCTTCTTCAAGTTACTAAGAAGAAAAGTAAGGATATCAAAATTTAAATCTAAGCAATATTGTCCTTGGACACCATTAGGAGGGAAAACTATATTAAACATAAAGCAAGATATTAACTTTAAACGCTTCCCTGACTGTCAATGTTTGCCATCGTTTCCCTCTTACATCAATCTGCGACTAATGACAAGCTGGTCTGTTTGAAGAGAAAATAAACCGCATCAAGTTCAAGATGAATATTAATTACTGGAGATGATGATTGACGGAAGCGTGCATTGTGAGAACCGGTTTGAAGATTACCTCGTTAACTTCCGAAGCAGTGAAGTTTCCAACAATCCCTTGAAATTAAGGACATTAAAAAGCGTACTTCTTTCGCTAATTTTAACGTTGAAATTTAATCTCTTCCGCCTGTTTAAACCTTGATAACGATTTTTGATTGCCACGGCAGAGTATTTTTGGGGGTCAAATAGAATGTAAAGTGTACAGAAGTGGAAGACATTTGCTTGCGTATACGTTTCCATCGAATGGAAAAGTAACACAATTGTACAGGAATTATTAACCATTAATTATATTATTACTAGTTATAACAACACTTAGCACCTAATTTACGTAATTCGAAAGCTACAAGGAAACCCTCAATGACTACAGTTACATCTAAACGTTACACACATCTAAACGTTACACATGTAACATAAAATCACGTAATTACTAAATCAGTTTTAGCTACCATAAATGTCTACAGCAGCTTCTATTGCAGTGACTCTCGAAATGTACTCTGCGTGACACTGGCGCTCAATTGAAGACTTGCAAGTTCAAACATAAAATGGAATTCAACACTTTTTGATTTTCATATGAGGTCCAAACAACAAAGGCATTTCAGAATGGAATTTTCTCTCCGCCTACCTAACGTGGACACCAGAACCTAACGTGCACACCAGAATACATTTGCCTATTATCGTAGTAACCAGAAAATTCTTTGTTTAAAAGTGGTTGAGTGATGATATAGCAATGTATCGCAGTGCAGCATAGTTTCTTTGAAGAGTTCCTACATCTAAGCAGGAAAAACAAAAAAATAATAATTTGTCGAGAAAATCCATACTTCTCTTAGCCAGTGCCCCATAATATCTGAATATACATTACCGGCCGTAATTATTTGCCTACCTACATTTTTGCTTGGATTTTAGACATTTATTAATGTATTGTTACTTGGGGGATATAATTATTTACCTACTAGTAATCACATTAAATAATTTCGCAAAGGACTCACTCCTCTAATACTTAATTATCTATTGAATCTCCTTAATCCGACAATTAGCGGTCCAGGTGGGGCCATAAAAAGACCTGAAATTTAATACAATTATCCTCCACTAAAAAATATTTAATGTAAGGCAGGTAGAATTATGAATTTAGGTTTAATAGTTACTGTTCTTTTAAACAGTGAATATCGTTAATAAAATTACCTAAAATTTAGTATTAAAATGCCGAAAACAAAAGAGTTGCCTTTAGAAACCCACACAATGATTGTTGCTTTACATTATCTTGGCTAAAGTAACAGAGATATCCCAAGAAAGCCGATATTAAGTCGTCGAACTGTTGACTATAACGTTAAAAAATATCAAAAGGCTAGCACATTATTAAATAGAAAACGAACAGAACAACGCCAGCGGAAGATCGTGGAATAATTGTGACGAGTAAACGGAATAATTGAAAAACTGCACCTCAAATAACGACTAAAATAAATATTGAGCGTGAAAAATTAGTTAGTTTAACCACCGTGAAAAGAAGGTTAAGAGAGGGTGGTTTATTTGGCCAAATAGAGTTGCGTAAACCACGAGCAAAATAAAATAAAACGGCTGCAGTGGGTTAGAGAGCTTCAACATTGGATAGTTGATGAGCGGAAAAACGTTTTGTAGACCGATGAGTCCAAATTTGAACCCTTCGGTCCCAAGAGAAGAATGGTCGTTGGAAGGTCGAAAGGAGAACGAGCAGCAGAATCATGTGTAGTACCAATAGTCAAGCATGGGGGCGGATCAGTAATGGTTTGGCGCCGCAACTGTAGGAGACTTGGTTAAAATAGATGGAAGAGCGCTACCGGAAAATTTTGGAAACAAATGCTATACTATCTGGAATGAAAATAATCGGTGACTATTTTATATTTCAACATGAAAATGACCCGAAGCACACCTCTAAATTGTGCCGCGAATATTTAGAATCGGTGAAACGCGAAAGCAATATCAAAATAATGAAATAGCCTCCTCAATGCCCAGATGCTAATCCCATAGAGCTTTTGTGGGAGAAACTCAGTAGGCAGGCGAAAATCAATGCTCCAACTTCCAAGGAGTCATAGAAACAACTACAAGTAGCCTGGCTTAAAATATAACTCGTTACTTTGACGAAATTGATAGAGAGAATACCGCAAGTGTGTGCCGCAATTATTTATAGTCGAGGTTGACATTTCGGAGAAAAGAAGGCTTTCTTTTGTATCAAATAAATTTTGTAATTGAATAAAGACTATCAGTTTCTCTGTTTTAAGAGTATTTTATTAAATGCAAAACTACAATTTTTTTTCAGTTAGCACTTCCTTTATTTATGGGTATTTCTGTGGATGGGCAAATAATTATGGCCGGTAGTGTATATACACTCTGAAATGAGTTTGTCGATGGATTTGAAGATTACGTATATTCCCCAAAATGTTGACGCCAATGCTAGATGGCAAAAGTTCCATTAGTCAACGCTGTCCACAAAATCGCCAGATTTAGCACCTCCGGATTTCTTATTGGGGAAATGTTTGAAAACCAAAACCACTTTTTTTTTAAATGAAAATATGTATATAAATATTGCTTTCGAAACATGGGTGATTTGAAATTCTAAAATTCAATTTTAATTGTTGAAAAACTGAACGACAAACTAAAATACTGCTTGATACACAAATACAGCCAATTTAAGCACATTAGTAGATTCTATCAATAACGTCATTATTTGATTTATAAGTGTTTCGTTAAATTCTCTTCTATTTTTTTCTATATGGCAGTTTATTATGACGCAGTTAGTTCTTATGCTTTAAAATCAATATTACTCAAACTTTTTCTGGACGAACGATATTAAAAAATTACATAATTCTAAAGAAAAATAAATAAACTTTCATAATATAAGGAAAAAAGTTGTCATAACATAACAAGTAAACAAGACAGAAAAGATGGATGCGTATCTTTAAACTAGAAAACAATAGGTAATCTTTGTTCAGGACATTTTTGATGTGAAAAATGTTTAACAATTAATTATAAGCTCCGCTCGCTTTTGTTTTGCTATGCTCTGTGTAATGTTTTCTTTTTTCAAAATAAATACTTTTTTATTATACTTGCGTCTGGTACATTCTACTCTAAAAGCAAATGTCCTCGATTATATAGGATGGCGCTACACATTCACGTCGGTTTACATACGAAAAGCGGCATATTTTGGTTAAGAGCTATGTTGGTCCATTGGGAGCAAGTTTTAAAGTTGTTTTAATATATACAAAGTGGCCCAACACCAAAGTTGTGAAAATTTTAATGGAATACCCTGTATATTATTGCATATTTTGATAGTACGAGCTAAATAAAGGCAAGTTACTGTTATGTTTCCTATACCTAACTTAAGCCGTTTTTGAGGCATTTAACTATTATTGAAAATGTAGACCAAAATTTAAGAGGCGCGTATTTAAGCTAAATATTTCTAATTATATTTATTTTTAGTTCAAGCATTAGACTTGATGATAAAATAAAAATTTTCCCTAAAAATTATACAGAGTGGACGAAAGTAAACTTTTGATTTGGACTGACATTAAAGTCAAATATTTTTCTTATATTAAATGGAACACCCTGTATTCATTATCGTATTTAGATTCTAATTTTAACCATTTATAAAATTGTATTAGGATTTCCTATACTTACATCTTATATTTTCTTAGTAATTTGGCATTTTCAATTTCGAATATTCATTTCTTGCCATCTATTTTACGAAAGTAAACTAGCAGTCTAATCCTTCAACCGGTTTTTCTTTCATACTAATTAAAAAGAGACGTAACTATAAATAGCAAATACATACTTTATTGAACAACTACATTAATTTGAATATTTAACGTTAATATGTTGATGCTAATCGTGAAAAAGCGTATGTAGTAGTCTAATACGCCATACTAAGTGAAATCCGCATAAAAATCTTTACTAATACACGAACCAGATTACTAAAATAATTGTGTCCTCTTAGATTCGCGTTTTTGCCCACGATTCTTCCTAGCACAACGCTTATAAGCGGCAACTATGCTAAAAGTTTAACGTAGTAATATTCCCTATATTAAGGTCGATACGTATGGATGTTGTATGTGCTACTAATTCGCAAACTATTATAGGAAGTGTGTGTATGCAACATATACCGTCGAACATGATACACCCGCCAACCTATTCCTCTTGCGTAAAAAATTCCCGTGAGTAAGAGATAGAACGTTCTTAGGGTGGTATTTTCTCCTTTTTAGATTAAATTCGGTGGTAATTTTCTCTGTGACGGATAAAACATTTACCTATTTTAGTGAATTAGCCCATTTAGGACAGTATAACCTTAAAAAAGCGATTAACTCCTATTTTGCATTTCTTTACACCTACTTTCCGATATAATTTAGTTCTATGTTAACAATAAATTTGATAAGAACTTACACTTTCTCAAACAAAACAAAAATTTTCCTGAGAAATTCATATGTTCTGTATTAGCATTGAAGTTTTGCAATTCTCAAACTACAATTAGGAACGGCAAAGAAAATAGGAAAAACCCGAACAATGAAATGCAAGCAGTCTTCACTTCAATACGGTTTAAAATACGAATTTGTATTTTATCGGACTACTTACTTGTGTAAACATGTAGATCCCTCTCCAAATATCCATACCTTGCAAGGTCTCTGTAGGCGATGGGTTTTTCAATCTAGCTGAAAGTGTCGCTTGGTCCTCTAAACTCTCCCTAGGTTTCCTAAAGCTGCCCGGATATTTATGTACTCTGTCGGCGGTTACTCTCCCAAATAAGGAAACAGCACGACCCAATGGATCATCTTTTAGAGTATACATCTGACTATATTTTCTCTTATTTTCAACTCTTTCTTCTAATCTGCATTAATTTCAATTCAACTGCAAAATTAATAACAATGAAGATATTAGTCTAAAGCATATTTTTACTTATATTTACAATATTTTCATTAAAAAAAAATTCTAACCCAATTCTCTAGGTTAATAGCTTTATAAAAACCGTAGCGGGTAACATCTTAAGTAACTTCCTAATAACCACTGAGCTTTTCCATAACAAGCAGGTCAGTTGTAAGCTCTCCCAGTTTAAGTGAAATCGATCGATTATATAGCGTCTTTAACTTAATAAGTGCAAAGAAAATGCAAGTGTTTTAAGGGACAAAGGATAAGAATTAGGTTAATTCATTATTTTTCTTTTTTTTTCAGCTTTACTTTCGTAGATGACTTGATGCCTTAATTTGTTAGATGCAATTAGTTTTATATTGACAATTTAATCTCGTTAGAGATGTTAACTGAAGTTTAATTAATGTTGTTGGCAATAGCGACATAGGTAGTCTTAGAAAGGGAAAAGAACCTTTTTTTCTATACACCTAAGTAATTAGTCCTTTTCCGGTAACATAAACAAATATTTAAATTTTATTCAAGCTAGGAATGGTAATTTCTAGCTTTCCAAATCTTTTACATCAATCAGCTTTTCTTTTACTGTTAAGTAAATTCATTAATTACCGTAGGTATATCAGAAACCTACGGTTATAATGAGTTAGTTATAATGAAACGCATTGAAGTAGTACGATAATACAACCAAAACCATATTAAAAACTGCTAAAACCCCACGAAATTTAATCATTTGGCGATTGTTATAAAAGCCGTAATCATAGTAATGATAATTTCTTTATTGCCCAACAACAAAAACGCCAATTACACACAATAAAAAGTAAAATATAGGAAAGACATTAAACATTCGACAATACAGCAAAAATTCAATTTTTCATTGATATTTGATCTTCGGGAAGATTGCCTATGAACAGCTTGGCACTTGAAGAACTTTGTTCAAGAAGCTTTAACACTAAACCTACCACGACGAGTCAATTGTCCCTTTTTTAACTTGCTGTCATAATTTCTTAGAAATAATAGTATCACATCGGCATTTGACTTTTGAACAAGCCGGATAAGTTTAGCATAAAATTTTGACTAGCACCTGACCTCAGCAACAAATACATTATAAATGGATTTCCATATTTGGGAAAGGACTGCGGAAGGAGCGTCACCACTGATAATTTTTTTATGAGCACATCACTAGCTACAAAATTACCAGAAAAAAACCACTATTGTTGGAACTATCCGCGGAAATATAAGAGAATTACCACAATTCGCCAAGCAGGCGAAAGATGGTATGTCACGCTTCTCAACAAAACTATATAAATCGTCTCATTATACACTAACAGTTTATAAAAGTAAGCCCAATAAAAAGTGCTCCTACTAAGCTCAAAGCGTAAATCTAGAAACAGTGAAAAAACTGATTAGCGTATACCGGCGTAGACATGACAAACCAGATGGCAAGAAAATACTCCGTGAAATCGAAATCGCGAAGATGTCCTTTACAGGTTTTCTTCAATATTCTTGATCTAGCTGGAATAAACGCATGGGTGTTATACAAAGAAGCAACCGGAAACAAAAATTTCTAGGCAACAATTTTTATTCCAATTAGCTGAAGAACTTGCCGAAGATTTTCAACGTGCACAACAGTAAGAACAAGAAGATATACAGGAAACATCAAGAATCTCAATTTCAGTTTCATGTGTGCGAAAAAAGTGCCAAATAAAATATTGCAAAGAAAACAAAACTACAAAAATCTGTTTTAAATGCAAAAAATATGTGTGTGGGAAATGTGCCTTCCGAAACCCTATCATTTGCAAAAAATGCGTTGACAATGAATAAGCCTTCCATATTATATATTTCTAAAGTTAGAATTAAATTGAAAAATATTTAATTTTTCGTTTTCTTATATTTTTGTTTTTTTTAATTGAATAAATAAACAAACGGGAATCGTTATTAGGAAAAAATTGTTTTATTCATACACCAAATTGTACTAAATCGGATATTTTTGCTATACATCGTAAAATGTATAACTTTTTAAAGATGGGTCACTTGACCCGCTTTGCTTCGATGTTAGTGAGTGATGGTGCTGCAAACATGCTTTCTGTAGGCCGGTCTCTTAAGAAGCATTCTGCTAATTTGTTACACATTACGTGTAAAATTCATGCTCTCAATCTTGTGCCGGATAGTATCAGAAAATGTTATCCTGAGGTAGACGCTTTAATAGCGCATACCAAAGCAGTATTTGTCAAATCACCGAAACGTATTCGCGAATTTCACAGACTGTGCCCCCGTATACCAGAGCCACCAGAACCTATCCTAACTCGTTGGGGAACATGGTCGCAGGCCGCGTTTTATTATCATAAATATTTTGACAATATTAAGAACGTGGTTTTACAATTCGATACAAAGGAAGGTGCCGCTATCCAGAAAAGCCAGTCGAAATTTCAAGATAGTCAGGTTAAAATGGATTTAAAAATCATTCACGACAATTACTTCGGGCTAGCAGATGCAATAGAAATATTACAAAATCCTGCGGTGCCGTTAGAAGAATCTCTACAAATAGTGCAACATGTTCACGCACAGCTATGCGCGATTGAAGACGCAAAAAATGTTTCTGTTCTAGAAAAATTTGAAAGTGTTTTTGAGAAAAATTCTAATTTTGGCACATTAAGACACATTTGTGAAGGTGCGTCAACAGAATCGTTAAGTTATTTGAAGATTATTTTACTTACGCAAATATTACGTCACTAGATGTAGAACGTTCGTTCTCTGCATATAAACGCATTTTTTCCTCATGCCGTACTAGTTTTTGCCGAAACAACAGTTGAAACATATCTAATGTTGCAGATATTTAACAGACATTATTCACTTTGTGATTTCACGGAGGGCTCTTAAAATGGTAAGTGTTTGAGCACGTGTTATTTAATTTTTATTTAAAAGATGAGCGAAATTATTTGCGGCAGCAAACATCTCTATTAGCAGAATAACTCTAGTGGAACGCGAGGCCTGGTCGACTCTACGCTACTGCGCGGTACCACTCGTGGCCAACTTTACTCATTACCGCACGCACTGTTAATTGGACTATCCTTGTTCAAGGGCAGTACGACATATCCATACATACTGCAGTAAATTATTCTCTTGCTTGTAACAGAATAATGTTCAAACAAAAGAGAACTTACTGTAGAAGTACACATCAAAAAAGTGCATAGAGACAATAATCAGGGTAATGCGAATAATATACAGCCCGCGTATTGATGGAATCACTACTGCCAAAAAATCAATATGGAAAGAAAAATAAGCACTATTGCTTTTTATTAATATTCGCATTGTTTTTACATCTCTCAGCTGATGCTTATATCTTCAAATACGGCAACTGAAATATTTCCTAGCGCCACGTAGTTGGAGTAGTTATAACCATGCCGTCCTAGATAATGGAAACCGAAATACACTTACCCATACAAAACACAACATTTCATAAACATTTTCAAAAGATACCGGTTAATGTAATATTTTCTTCCTTTTATTAGTATTTGCTTATCTATAGTTTTTTTTTAATATACAGTGCGCGCCAAAAGTATGGAATAATGAAATTTTCTTCTTTGCTGTCAGAATAATCGAAAAACTGTATGATACGTCAAATTGATTTTTTACATTAGAACCAATTTGCGATTATTTTTAATTTTCCAACTCTGTCCGATTTCGGGCAATGACGTCATCGATATATTTTTTTTAATTGCTAACCCCAATTTTTCTTGCATTTTTTGGATAGATTATGGAATTCCAATTTCAGCAATGTATAACATTATGCCCTTCGAACCAATACTTTTTGAGATATTAATGTTTTAAGACCGGAAAAAAAGTCTAGCCACTAGGTTTTTCTCAGTGTATGATTACAATTATTTAATACATTCCTTAAGAAGCTTTAAACATGTTACTTTTATAATAATACAAGTTATTTTAATAACTTTCGCATGTAAATTAAATCCTGAAAGTACACTATACAAATTGCAAAATACAAATTGGATAAATTGTATCTCCAAATGGAAATCATTCTCTCAAAACTCGTCAAATCCAATTTTGGGTCAAAGTATTGTCTAAGTAAAAGTGTGTAAATACTGTAACCAATAAAGACCACTCATGCTTCTTTTCGATTCCTCGATTAAAAACAAAGTACTAATAAAAAACAATCATCCTATTACAGATTTCTCATAATTTGTACCAATAAACAAACAAAAAACGTATTTTCAACCTACAGGAAATGATTCTTAAGCCGAATTATCGCCTGTGTCTGTTACCTGCAGTTATATACTAATCAGGTTATTTTTAGATGTATAATTCTATTTCTATCATGCATTAGGGTGTACCTCGTACAGCAAATACTAGGTACACTACCGGCTATAATTATTTGCCCACCCAAAGAAATACGTGCAGGAAGTGCTAACTGAAAAAGAAATACTAGTTTTGCATTTAATAAAAAAAAAGGTAAATCTTCGTTTCGTCCAAATGTTCACCTCGACTATAATTTAAATTACGGCACACACTTCCGGCATTCTTTCTATCAATTTCGTCAGAGTACCGGGTTCTATGTTCAGCCAGGCTTCTTGTAGTTGTTTCCACAACGATTCCTTGAAGATTTATTTTCACCTGTCTATCGAGTTCCGCCCGCAAAAGCTCTACGGGATTAACATCTGGGCTTTGAGGAGACCATTTCATTATTTTGATACTGCTTTCGCGTTCCACCGATTCTGAATATTTACGGCACAATTTAGAAATGAGTTTCGAATCATTATCATGTTGAAATATAAAATAGTCACCAATTATTCTCATTCCAGATCGTATAGCATTTGTTTCCAAAATTTCCCGGCAACGCTCTTTCCTTAAAATTTCATTTACATTAACCAAATCTCCTACGAATACGGCGCCAAAACAATCCCAAAGCATTACAGATTCACCCCCATGCTTGACTGTAGGTACTACAGATGATTCTGCTGCTCGTTCTCCTTTCGACCTTCGAACGAACGTTCTTCTCTTAAAACGGAAGAATTCAAATTTGGACTCATCGGTCTACAAAACTTTTTTCCACTCATCAACTGTCCAATATTGATGCTATTTGGCCAAGTAAACCGCTCTCTTAGCCTCCTTTTCACGGTGACTAAACTAACTCATTTTTTACGTTCAATACTTATTTCAGCCGTTATTTCATGTGGAGTTTTTCATCTATTCCGTTTACTCGTCATAATTATTCGACGATCTTCCACTGGTGTTGTCGCTTACCGCCGTCCTCCTAGTTTTCTAGTTAATAATGCGCCAGTCTCTTGATATTTTTTAACGTTATAGTCAACAGTTCGGCGACTTAATTTCAATTTTCTTGCCATATCTCTGTTAGTTTGGCCAAGATTATGTAAAGCAACAATCATTGTACAGATTCCTAAAGGCAACTCTCTTGTTTTGAGCATTTTAGTACGAATTTTAGATAATTTTATTAACGATATTCACTGTTTAAAAGAAGAATAACTACTAAATCTAAATTCATAATTCTAGTTTGATTAACTAGGGAATTGTCATATTTACCTGCACTACATTGAATATTTATTAGTGAAGAATACTTATACTACATTTCGGGTCTTTTCATTGCCCTACCCGGACCCCTACTTATCGGGTTAAGGAGATTCAATCGATAACTAAATGTCAGAGGAATCTTTTAATATTTACTTAATACATAATTATTTAATATGATATCTTTCTTTTACTTGTATGTAAATAATTATGCCCTCTACATAACAATAAATGTATAATTTTCTAAAATTCAAGCAAAAATGTAAGTGGGAAAATAATTATGGCCGGTAGTGTACATAGTCTTTGCAACGTTCCAAGTTTATATTTATTTATTCACTGGTTCATAAGCGAAACAAATTTCAGCATTTAGGACGTGATTAACAGATTTAATTAAAGAAAATGAGATTTTTATGTATGAGTAGAGAAAATAAAGTGTATCTTTGGATTTGATCGTTAGATTTTTCTTAACTAGCTAGAGTTAAATTTAAATTAGAATGAGAAAAAGAATAAGAAGAAATAATTGAAACGAATAAAACTGACCTTTATATAAAGCACACATCACATATTTTCAAAAGAATCACTTCATAAATCTCTCTAATCCAGTTTTTTGATTTTTCAATTTTTCCTGCACCAATTGAGAGTTCAGATCAGTTCAGATCCAAACGGCCATCTTCCATGCACTAACGTTTAAGACGAATCTACATAAAAAAGATCCGAAGCAAACCATCACAACCAATAGACGATGGACTAAGGTGATGATGCAAAAAATCGGATTATTTTTATTATTTGATTCTATCTACTACGCTGCTGCCATAAAAATTATCCAGCTTGACAGGAACACAAACATACTCCCTTCTTCCAACGGTCGAATGCGTATATTGTATGGTGTGTCGTGCTGTGGACTATTTCATAAATTTGCCGGCTAGTAAAAATATACAATTAAAATCAAGGAGAAATACATACTTTATATTACTTGGAAGTCGAGCCAAAAAGGTTGGGATTTGTTTATCCGAAAGTCCTTCTAATCGTGTGGTCTCTCCGTGTGTGTTCCCTCGCCGCTAATCTAAGTTCATCTCAGGTTCATTTCTTAGTCATACACAATGATCTCGAACTGGACGTACCCGAACTTCTATGTATAAACTTTGCCTGGGGGGAAATTAGGCAATTTTTGCGAAAGCCTGTGCTTCGTTAAGGATAATTGATGCTTTTAGTATCACTACGAATAACATCTATAATATTGTTTGTAAACAGTGGAAGGTTTATAAAGACTTTGCGGCAAATCTTGGGTAACTCACCTCTGAAGTGTTAAGTTATGAGGAACATGTTTAATTGGTTTGCTGTCGTCGTTACTTTATTCATATCCTAAATTGTTTATTTTTACCTCACTTTGAACGATTCTCCTTGTTTTGGTTTGCCTTTCCTCCAAGAAACTGTTAATATTTCGCGTTTAAGGTAAGAGGAACTTTCAAATCATTAATTCTATATAAAATTTTTGTATTTACAAGGTATGTAATATGAACTTATTTTATAAAAAGATATAATTTACTAAATATCAAAATCAACTTAAAAAAAAACATCGAAGCGATTGTTACACTGGATATTTGGGTTTCATATTTCAAACTGCTCCTAAGTTAACTAATTTACTATAGATTGTTCGTTGGAGTTCAGGTAGGTAGATAATTCTTTTAAATCCTTACGGGCAGCTACAAAATTCTTGCCATTGTTGGTAATTCCCTTCTTGATATAACTCGATTGAATGTCGACAGAAAAGCTTCCTTGGGATAATTTTGTAACCAGTTCCACATGAATGCTATCATTCGTTTTAAATACTGCCTAACTGTTGTAATTTTATTTACTGAAAAATTTATACATATCTAATTCAGAATTAATACTTGTTGCACCATCTGTATTCGATTATCTTAAGTTCTTATCGATATATTTTCTAATTAAGTAAATATTGTTATCTATCATCTATTTTCATTTTTGGGGTTACAATTTATTGTTATTCCTTCTTTTGCGATAATTCTGGTTCATTATTGGCTTTGGTCTGAATCATTCTTTGTTCTTTGGGTATAGTGTTGATTTTGGCAGTTTCCGGCTTTTTAGTCGTATGTAGGTAGTACATGTATGGACGTTGAACGTACTTGGTCGGCTTGGTAGAAGCTTCTTTTAAAATTACAGGAATTTATAATTTTTTAGTATATAGCTTCTACAAGATTGTACATCAGGTTTTGTCTGAATTTTACCCGCCAACCGTTCACTTTAATTATATGCAGTAGTGTCCATGCTTCTTTTTGCCCACTTGCTAGACAAACAGTTACCGGCAAAACTTACTTGTTAGCATCAACATTGTGTCAAAACTGTCCGCGCCATATGCATTTTTCTAATATCTGCACAAATAACAAATTTCCAACAAATTTCAAATTATTTAAAACGAATTAGGGTTGATGGTAGATCTTCTAAATTTGGACCCATATATCGCACATCAATCAAAGTAATGTCCATATCTGTTTGTGCGGATCCATGGAACCGTTACGTACAATATACATAAGGCCTAACAGCTTTGACGTCAGCAGGCTGTGACGTATTTTGATTTAAGCCATATAAACGCGTTCACACACTGAGACCATCTCCGCGTTTTAAATTGGTTTATCCAAATTATATTGGTTTTATTTTAAAAAATATCGTGTAGTGATATTTCCGTGCTTTGTTGGTGATGCGTTTGTGTTGTATAAGCGATAAAACCCTTTTTGAAGCGATAAAAAAGAGGTAACCTAACCTAAGATGACGTCGGTTGTTTTCATACGTTAGGATCGATTATTGCGTTTTGAATTAATTTATCCAAATTATATTGGTTTTATTTTAAAAAAATGCTGTGTAGCGATATTTCCGTACTCTATTGGTCATACCTCTAGTGTTGTAAAAGCGATAAAAACGAGGAAACCCTAACCTAAGATGGTATCAGTTGTTTTGTTGTGAGTGACACTTTGTAAATAAAAGAAGATATTATTATTCTTCAACAACTACAAATTCAAGACCGGTGGAAACTATAACTGTAAGTTTAAAATATCCTAGGCTTAAAAAAGATGCTATTCCAACTCAATTCCCTAAGTGTCCGTTGTATTTGACAAAAAACGTGAAGATGTCATTGTTCAAATAGTTTTATATTCTTACGTTATATTTAACAAAATTATTTTTGAACACGAAGAGTATGTAATAAACCTTCTGTCTTAATACAATATTTTAAATTATATCACCGAACGTAGCCATTTAGGATACTGATATGTAAATGTCATATTCACAGCAGTGAACGTATTGCAACAATTATAATAACTTGTTCTACAAATACCCTACTTAAAAATGATTGTGAGGAAAGTGATGATAGATTAGGTAAAATACTACATAATAGGAAATTTCAAACCCTGCATGTCTGTAAATGTTCTCGTGAAATTGAACAAAATTTCGAATAAAATTGCAATTTCTGTATCATTTCAACCTTAATTTCGTCCAAATACATGTACAATTACAAATAATAATAATTAGTCGATTAAATATCCACCATAAATACATCTTTCACGAAAACAGTGCTCGGTTACGCGTTTGGTTTTGCTTTGAAATGTCATTTTTCCAAAATAGAATCGAATGGGATGCGAAGAAGGGCTCAGTTGACGACTGGCATCCTCTTTAAACCGGAAACCCTTCAAAACAAAAAAAAAGCAAAAAAAAAAACATTCTTTTACCGCTTAGGCTAATATCGTGCATGGCGATACATCGCCTAAACAACATAACGTCATCGAAGAGCTGTGAGGCCTTATATACGGTGGTAACGGTCGAACGCAACCCGATTTCGTACTCCGTCATAACTTCCTCTAAGTATTATATTTTTTTGCAATTTATTCTCGAATTTAGAAATCTACAAATTGCTTTAACTTTAGAATCACCTAATTTAGATGGAGATTCTTTCAAGGGAATCGTCGTAACAAACCTTCCAATACTATTTCGTTCTGTGGTATTAACGAATATTTCTTCACATTTTTTATCTTCAATGGATATCGCAGGTTTGTAGTTTGCCTCTTCAATCTTCCAGAAGTATTCTAATTGAATGTGTAATTGGTATGTTTCCGATAAATTGCAGTGCGTGTTTTCCATCAAGTAACAGCGATTAAATTATCGGCAGCTGATTTCTTAGCTTCTCTTATAAATGATTGAGGTGGAGAATGTTTAGTACTAGTACCTACATACATATATATATCGCCTGTGATTTATATACTGTGAATAAATACTACGTGCAATTTATTAGAAGCGCGGCCTTAAAGATTCGATTAAATATTTACTAGAATGTTTACTGTTTACGTCGGGCTATTGTTTAACCATGTACCACATTCGTTTTTCGCATTTCGTAAATATCCGCTGATACTCCTCCCGCACAATTTAGTCAATTCTATTAAACGTGACATTGACCCATAAATTTTCGTACATATACCTAGTACGCGCAATATCAACCAATACGTGGAGCACGTTATTTATAAATTTCACAGTACCGCTCAGCTCGACTATCTTCTGCACCATCCATACATATATTCTTCGTTCATCTCAGTACTCCGCGCCACTCGTGACTCTTTTAATAAAACGAAATGATTCGCCTCTGTAGAGGCGAGCTATCCCCCAATATTGCTACTTCACGGCGGCGGCAGACCCATCGAAACTTTATTGATATTATTATTAGGCGAGTTTGGCACGTGTTAATACTCGAGAGTGCAAACGATTTAGCTCCACAGTCTGCAGCTGCATTTATCAACGAGGCATTTTAATTCTTCAATCTCATTTGCATAGTAAGAGATACTGTAATCTGAAAATTCAAGAAGTTGTGGTTAATATTCGCATCTAGGTTACGCAAGATTTGAATGGTATATAAACTAATCTTCAATGTTGGAAGATTTTTTGCTTTAGCAAATGAAAACGGTTGATCAGATAGAATTAACGATTATATTGAAAAGTTCTAAAGAAAATTGAAAGATTGGAAAGAAATTGAGTATTATGAAGGCACATAAATAATTTAACTCTTAAATACTGTCTAATGTGTAGAGTAACCAAAACTTGCGGACTCGCATAGGCGTCGGTATTACGGGTTAATATAAGAATACGAAAAATTCATAAATAAACTTACTTGCTAATTATTCAACAAATTAGAGGCATCAGGATTTTGAACTACTGTAAACTTGCATCATTGCATATGTTTTCACAGTTACTTCTTTAAACCTTGTGCGTCGACAAGAAAAAATATTCTTATACATAGAAAACGATCTCTCCACATCTAAGGAAGTTACATTTGCATGTAGAAACTGTTTTTCAAAATCACTTAAAAGTTCACTATTCTTACACTTATTATAAACGACCTCTAAAGTATTAAAATCGGGATTTTTCCTTAAAACATCTGCCAACTTTTGACTAGCGCATAATCCTGGCGTATCATTCAATGTGTATAATTTATTTTTTACACTCTCCACTATGTCTAATGATTCCTGCAATGACAATTCAGTACATTGTCACACTCTTTGACTTTCTCTAATTGCTTTGGATTCATTCCGATTAAATCGCATTATAACTGATTGAATTTGTTGAAAATGGATCAAATAGTAAGAAGCTGCTGTTAGCCAAGTACCCCGTCGCGTTAAAATTGGTTCAGGGCGTTCTGGAATACCTGGACAAAATTTACGAAATTCTTTTAAACGTTTAGGAGATTTACGAAACACTGCTTTAGTACTTCCAATCATCCGATCAACGTTTCCGTAATGTTGTCGAACAACTTCACCAACTAAATGCAAAGCATGCAGCACGCAGGTTATATGTATTAAGTTAGGAAATATATGTTTTAAGGATCGCCCAACACTTAACATCGTTGCTGCACTATCTGTCACAATCATCACAACTTTATCTTGGGCAATTTTAAATTTTTTCAAAGCGTTCATTATCACTTTTTGAATATTTCCCGCGGTACATTGTTGAACACGTTTGCAAGCTAACACATATCGAGATGCTGTGTTCTGGCTAGATAAAACGCGAGCTATTACATTCACAATACTGTTTTTCTTTATATCGGTCGTCTCATCCACGGTAATCCATATTTTTTTGGAACACAAATCACGTTTACACACATTTTCTAGCATTTCTTTCATTCGCGGCAAATGATTCTGTAATTGTGTTTGTGAGGGTAATGGGTACTTTGGAACGTATTGTCGCCAAAACGTTTTAAAAGCTGCTTTTCTCACCAACGACAACGGAAGATTATAAGAGGTAAACATAATTAATAAATGTATGAGGAATAGTGCATAAGGTATTTCAGTTCTTGCATTTCTCATATGCTTAATACCATTGACATGCCTCTGGCAATCAGTTCTGTCCAATGCAGCCAAACGAACATTGCATATTAAGCAAAAAACTGCACTACCGTCATATTTTAAATGGGGAAAAAGTGACACATACTTATGTACATTAGTAGCAAATCTATTACGAGGCATTGTTTTCTTAGGTATGTAAATATTAGTTCAAATATTAGTTCTATATGAAACAATGCACTAATTATGTACTTGGTATAATACTACAACACACAAAAAACACCAGCTATATTTTCAAAAGCGACACGTAAGTACATAACCTCGACCGTTCGACTAATCTCTGCAACAGCTCAACCGGTACTAAAACGAAATCTCTCTCAGCGCGGTTTAACATGATTTATATTCAAGGTCGACACTACATGCCTGCTTCTCTACCGGTTTAGTTTATTTATGAATTTTTCGTATTCTTATATTAACCCGTAATACCGACGCCTATGCGAGTCCGCAAGTTTAAGTTACTCTACTAATGTTATATTCGTTATATTAGAACAGGGGCTTCCAAACTTTCCAGCCTTAGGGCCATACAGATTACTCCAGTAAGTTCCAAGGACCAAAACCGTTTTAATTTTCCTGCCATTATCTATAATTTCTAGAGTAGTCGCCGAGTACGCGCCCTGAGCGAGCATACGCTTGCTAAATTTGCTAGTTCAGTTACCATTGTGTATTGTTGCGACCGTGACTCTTGACGACATCTGGTGGTCAAAAGTGGAAATAGGTAGTAGTAGAACCCTCTATCGCTAACAGATGGCGCCAGTAGTACTTTCGATAGCGCAGTTGGTTCGAGAAAGTTCTGATGTATTCCACTCACTTCGAGATGGCAGTAATTGGAGTATAAAACGGCTGGTGGCGCGACCGCGAGTCAGTCTGCCTAGGGAAGGCGAAGGAAGCGAAACTGTCTGTTGTGAAATAAAGTAGTGCGTAAAGTAGTGTTGTAAATAAAGTAGTGCGTGATTTGACTTGCTGTTTTTGTGTGTGATTTACTAGTATGGAGAAGAAGCGAAAAATAGACAGTGATTGCAGAACATCCAATGATCAATGGAAGTATCAATATTTCGTGATTGAGTCCAGTAATAGGGCGCTATGTTTGATTTGCAATGAAACCATAGCCGTTCTCAAAGAATATAACATTAAACGTCATTATGAAAAAAACATTTTCAAAATTACTCAAAATATACAGGAAGTTTGCGGACAGGAAAATTTGAAGCTTTGAAGCGTGGATTGAAATCGCAGCAATCTTTGTTAATGAAAGTCAACACTGAACAAGAGGCTGCAACTCGTGCCAGCTTTCGTGTGGCTCTTGAAATCGCAAAACGTGGAAAACGATTCACCGATGGAGAAATGATCAAAGAATGCGTAATTGCAGTAGCCGAAGAAATGTGCCCCGAAAAAGTAACTTTACTTAAAACTGTCAGTCTGTCAGCAAACACCGTGGCTCGGAGGGTACAAAACATCGCAGAAAATATATCATCTCAACTGTCTGACAAAAATGGACATCTTGAGTGGTTTTCTTTGGCTTTGGATGAGTCAACGGATGTGTCAGATACTGCTCAGGTGTTGATTTTTATTCGAGGAGTAAATAAAAGCTATGAAGTGTATGAAGAACTTCTTGATATTGATAATATTCACCGCATGACTACTAAGGAAGATATTTTTAAGAGAGTAGAAAATGCCGTTAATAAAAAGAACCTTCGATTGAAAAACTTGAAATTTATTACAACTGATGGAGGCAAAAACATGTGTGATAAAAATAAAGGAGTGTTGCACTTATGTCAAAGGCTATAGAAAATGGTGGTTCAAAACCATTAGAGAGAAAACCAGCTTCTCCCTGATTTATACACTAATATCAAATCGTTCCGGCAGAAAATAATAATGTTTCAATCACAATTACGTAAAAAATGTTTCATACATTTTAAAACATGTGAAATATTCAGCCACATTACTGAGTCTGAGCTTCCCGTCGATTTTGCAATCGAAGCTTTGAATGCTTTGAAGATAAATTTTGATACTCGTTTCTCAGACTTTGATGTCATTGCGAATGAAATTAAGATTTTTCAAAATCCTTTTGATACTGACATTGAAACCCTAGCCCCGGAACTTCAAATGGAAATTATTGATTTACAATGCAGTGATATAAGAACAAATATCAAAACTCATCTTTGTTGGAATTTTATAAGGGTCTTCCACTGGAACAATTCGCTAATGCGCATAAATTTGCTCGTGGGCTGTTTTCTGTTTTTGGTACTACTTACTTGTGTGAGAAAACATTTTCCAAGATGAAGCACACAAAGAATGTTTACAGATCTCAGTTAACCGATGACCATCTTAAATCTCTTTTAATAATTGGTACAAGTAAAATTGGTCCACAACTACAAACTATTGTAAGTGGAAAATCACAATTACATAAATCTCATTAGTATTTTTTACAAGTGGACATTCTAAACTGTGAGTGGGATTCATTTCAATTCTGTGTTTTTTTATCCAACTTATCACAGCAAGAATAACAACAATCAGCCATTAGCTGTCGTGGGCCGGATTGATCACACTGGCGGGCCGGATTTGGCCCGCGGGCCGTAGTTTGGCGACCACTGTATTAGAAAACTGATGCGATCAATGCAGTTATTTAATCATTCGGGGAATTATAAGTATTACCGAGTTGTATCGCATGTTTGGAAGTTAATAGAGCTTATTGTGTTTCACGCTGTTAGTCACGACAGTAATGTGAGGGTGTAAGAACATTTGCGGGCCATTTTAAAGCAGAAAGTACGTACTCGAAAATGTACATCCAAACAAAAGTTAGAAAGAGCGGGGCATAGAGGAATGGAATAAAATATCAGCTTCTACTTGCAAGAAACTTGCTGGTCTACCGAAAAGGATAACTGTTGTAATAAACTCCCAAAGAGGATCAACATGATATTGAATTTTACTTTTTCTTAAATAAAATATTACATTTATACCATCCGTTTCATTTATTTACTGGTGAAAGTTGATATATAAACCATATGGGAGGGTGCCTAATAATTTTGTCCAAGGCTGTAGTTTGTAATTCTAAGCAATTTATCTATTGTCAAAAATGTGATTTTGTAATTTTTACCTATACGAACTCCGAATCTTTCTCCCGGCATAAAATCTAAATCGAATATCTCGAAAACTATTCGTCATATCGAAAAGCGAAAGCCACTTTACAGAACTACTTTATTATGATCCATAAGGATCTGAGATCAAAATTCCAAAATTCGGAAATCTTTGACAACGTACTGAAGCGATGTACCCATTTTTGACTAGCCTGTACATGCTATCTCGAATTTAAATGCGTTAATACTATTTTCTCAGAAAGCAGAACTTCTTATAGAGTCCCTTTTTTTCCCTAAAATTAATAATAAAAAAGGTTTTCATACGCAGCCAACTTAAATAAACACACCGTATGTATCGCTGCATAGACACAACATATTCCAAGATTATATGTATCGTTGGCATTTTTTTGGTTGTAATATTACAACTCTCTAACCAAAATTAAATTTACAGAATATAATATATTATGAATACTAGTATGGATGAGAGCATCTCATTAGAGATACTCTAATCATTGAAATTGTCGAAATTAATAGCTGTACCGACCTCCACAGAAGTGAGCAACTCGTAATACTCCACTTTTCTGTGAGGATAGTAGCTCGACTGATGGCTTGACCCGCCAGAGGTTACCTCCGGCACTATCTTCGTATATATACGACAATTTCTAACACATCTACCAACTTCCATAGAGGTACGCTGATGAGCCGTTAGGCGGCGAAACGCGCGTCCGTACATGGTGGTTATTGGTAGTTGGTTTCATTAGGTTTGCTTCTGCAGCGATTTAAAATCGTTTGAAATCGCATGCGCATTACAAAAATAGTGTTCGTGCAGTTAAAACGCCAAACTCTGACTATTAGTTTGACGTAATTAGGCGTTCGTGTAGATCTCCAAATTAATTTCTAACCGTTTGCTGATAGTTGCTCCAGTTTGAAGATTATCGTCCAGTGATCCATCAGACGCATGCGCATTGTTATATTGTGAAGTGAAAATTTGTGTTTTAGGTTTTTATGTATATGTTCACACTTCACGCGTGTTTTATTCATGTCTGTGGTTTTGTTAGGAATTAACAGTTCCTTTAAGGTTGTAATGAATTTGTAATTCTGTCTAAACATTTCGCGTTTATTTCTGGTTTCGCTTACCTCATTTTGTAATATTTGAATGTAAGATAAATCTATTGCTTTCGTCTGCATATTTGAGTATATTTTCTCTCTTAAGTCTATTAAATACGCTTGTAACTTATACATCGCCTGATAACTGTAAAAAAAGCGTTCGTGCAGTTAAACTGTTAAATCAGTTTGAAATCAGTTTGCGCATGCGTAGATTAAACCAAATTAACCTCTGATCAAACTATCACAAATCGGCTACAGAAACAAACCTATTATTATAGTATATTATGCATTTTTTCATAATTTCTTATGTAATAAGCCGCATATCTAGTTATGTGACACTGCAGCCAAGTATTATTTATTATTTCAGTGTATACACTACATTCATGATGAAAAGAATGGATTCGATAAAATTCTAACAACTTTTCTTTTGATTTTAGCGACCGTAATAGTAACGTTGTTATTTATATGTTTACAGATTTAGATAAACGATTAAATAATAAGTTCCTTGTAAATAGTTTGATCAGATGTAAAAATTAAATAAACAAACACAATAACTTGACTACGGCGGGAAATGTACTCCACAATTTAGAAAAATGGTGGCAAGCATATGCCAAAACTGTTTTAAGTATTTATTAATTAATTTACACACCCAATTAAGTTCAAAGTGTGTTTAACTGAAAAAGAAAGACTAGGCGTTCTTATGGTGATTGGCTTCGAATATCGATTACGTACTCAAGCAAAAGTTGTTAATTTGTTAAGATAAGAAACTTGTCCTGATCGTTCACCAATTAACCGCAAGTAAGATTGAAAACAAATTCAATTCTGACCCCATGGACACGAATCTTTAAACAATTTCCTATCGTTTCTGAATCTCCAACATGGTTCCATATGCTTCACCATAGAGATCGAATCGGACGGTTGCCTTTCTTTCTTAGATATTCTCGTACACCGGTGTCTTAACGCACGGATAGATATCTCAATGGCCTCCCACACCATCATCCAGCCCAAAAATGCGGCGCTATTAATTCTCTTATCCAAACTACCATTAACCGCTACACCAACCCTTCTCCACAGCAACTCCCCTCATCTAATCCTAATTTCCGTAAGCAAGCGTATCTACCCTACATTCATGGTGTCATCGATCGCATCAGCAAGATCCTCTTCAGGAACAACATAAAAACCATCTTCAAACCCAATTCCAAGCTCTCTGACGACTTTCCTATCAAAGACCGCAATAATCTGGAAGCCCCTGGTGTCTACGTGTGGTAATGTGTACATCGGTGAAACAAAGCGAGCACAAGCGTTGTACGTGGTTATTGCGTGTAGCCGGGTCCACTAAGCATAGACTGGAAACTGGCCACCAAATCAAATTTAGCTCTATCCGCATCCTATCTTGCAATCCCTCACTATTATAGTGGAAAAAACCGTGAATCAATAGACATATTCAAGCATCCCAACAATTTAAATCGTAAAGATGGCTATCCTTTACATCGCACGTGAAAGCGGCCATGGAATTATGGCGTCGACGTTGTGAAAATATGTACGACTGCAGGTAGATTACGTCGAGAAGTGACACAAGTTTCATAGTTTTCGTGTGATTAGTTAGTAAGAAAAAAAAAATCGGAGGTGTTATAATTTGAATGCACCTCGTACTTCTCATTTTTTACGTATTTCATATGTATTTTGTTGTTAAATTATCTCTTTGTGTATCCCGTACGTATTCTATTGTTACATTATCTTGTTCACTAAAGTTTATATCTATACATAATCTTAAACTATTAAATATATTAAAAATTATACTTATGTATAATGGCAAACTACATCTTTAACAAGAACTTACATTTTCCTCTATAATGTTCGCATCTGGCGCCCTCTATCAATGAGTATGCCACGCTAAATCCAGCAAAGAACTCCAGCGTTACAGACATCTGTATCTCTCTACAGTTACTACTTCGACCGTAAGATGGAAATGCAGACGTAAAGTTTTGAACTCTGAATTTTCTAATGCCAAGGTTTCGGAAGGCAATATTGATATTCTTTAATCTAACGGTAACGAAACTTGAATGCATTGTTTAATTCAAACGGTTAAAGCCATTGACCTTTTACATCTATTAAATTGGTCAACGCTATTACATAACACACACATATGTATTAGCGTACCTACGTTAGAATGTTGCAGACTCTTAAAGGTGTCGAATTCTTTTAATTTAGTTCTTGTTACATTTCAGAAGCTAATGCAATGACGTCGTTTACACGTAATATTGAATACATTAAACAATGTTTATGATTTTAATTTATTCTTGTTGAAATATGTTAATGTTACGCATTTATTTCCATTTTAAAAAGTAAATATTTTTAAAAAATTTTACATTACAAGTTAATTATTCCAGGTGATATCATCTTAGGTATGTACATAATGTATTTTTTGCACAGCACTAGCCATTTTATATCCGGGTTGATGCAACAAATGATTTAAATTTTTAAAAGTGCTAAAAGCTTTGTAACTGTATAAAGTTTCAATTAATAGACATTTTTTTTACTAACGAATCACAAGTTAACCTTTAGTTATAAAACCAGTACTTACAATGAGAATGGCAACTAAATGTATCAAATGTCAATGTCAATGAAGGTTTTTAATAGCTGATTTATTAATTTTTGCTTGTATAATTCATTGAAGACGTGTACCTACTTAAAGTGAATATTACTTCCAACATATTGCTCGTCATTATATTTATTTTTCAGTAAATGACGATAATTTATAACGCAATAAAACAAGTCATCATTCTATTTAAACTCTTTATTAAACGTAGATATAAAATAAAACATAAAAATGATTATTATAACGTCATTTCAGTTCGATATAAAAGTCTTCTGGATGATTAACTTATTAACTATAAACATAAATGGAATCGAACCGCATGCTCTTTACCTACAATAAAACGTCATGATAAATTTATCATATAAAATTTTCTTTTTTATATAAAAATGTGTACGAAAGTCTATCTAAGGAAAAATGTGAAACTTGTAGTTATTGGCGCTAATTGCAGATCACAGAAAGGTACCGTTGAAAAAGGAAATCGTATGAATCCCCATAGCGTTTACAGTGGAGTAACACTAGAAAGTCAATTTGCTGGTTTCTCCCGTAAACCTATAGAACTACACTATCCTCTGACCAACTCGAATACTTGATTTCTTTTGGAAAGTATAGATATTGATTTACTTTAGTTAAATCATCAATATATACTTTTTTTTTATTTTGTTCTTTACTAATGATTACTAGCATCTGTGTCGATTTTCTTCGCTAATTCGGATATGATTTCTCTATAAATTAAGGGATCCATGTTAGATCCAAGCATCAGCAATATCCACCAATCTCCCAGAGCCACCTTTCTGGTTACGGCTTCGCATATCTCCAGCGGTATGCTTCTGTTCTTCGCGTGTAAGATTCTTGGTCTCAATTTCGGGCAGGCCAAGATAGTGATTCGATAAATGACCAGAACGCTTAAGAGCGTAGCCAAGATCATGAACCAGAACCAGATGAAAATGTACGTCTTTTCATTGACGATATTCAAGGGTAAGATACACATACTGTCATGCTTCTGAATGCTTCCGGATGGACCGTATTTGTGGAACGTGCACTTCGTCACTCTAGGAAAGACGTACACCATAGGATCGACGCGGTCCTCTTGAGGGACTTCTGAATAATCCATAACTTTCCAGCCGTAGGAGAGGAATTCACCGTCGAAGAATTTGTTCATAAGATACAATTGAACTATGATATTAATAAGGCAAAGAGCTTCGCACATCCAGTAGCGTATGACGTAGGTATTATGTCTCTGCAAAGAAAATAATTAATTTAATATTGATTATGTTTATAACGCATTTCAAAAAAAAAGGATTTAGCAAGTTTTACTCCACAGATGACCTACGAATATTTCAGTACAAAACTATTATATATATTGTACATATATACAATATATTAGAAAGGGTTGCAATAAGTAATTACGATATCTTTTAAAGTATGGACGCAGTTAATAGCATATGAATTTTGGCCTTCCTGATTAAGTGCGAGACCTATCAAACTGTACTAATGGCAGGCTCAAAGTAAACAGATCGGAGGTATCTGCAGGTATTAAATTACTATGCAAACTTTCAGACCCTTTCATAGGCACAGAAATCTTTATAGCACCTTTCATTTGAATTATAGGCTTGCTTTTAACAACAATGTAAGTAATATAGCATTTCTTTTAAATTTCCTTTTCATAAGGAAACCTCACTGATTTTAAAAGCTCGCAGGTAGTGTTTTTATTGCTCAAATTCTGGGTTCTAGGAATTATTAATAAACTATTTATAAAGTCAGTATTTTCTTATTTCAAGCCCACATTTAAATAACTATAATTGAAGTTTGTTCTTTTAAAGACACTTGAGTGGGACCTTATTTTAGCCAGTAGGTTAAGCTAAAACCGGGCAAGACTATATGGAGGATAACAGTCCGTAGCAGATGTTTTTGCTATATATCAAATGTGTTTAAATAGAATTGACTGTAGATGCCACTTTTCACGCACAACTTTAAATAAGTGACTTGTACATCTTGTAGTTCTTCATGTAATAGTCAAAAGTTACTAAAAAGTTGTCAGTCTTTCCATTAAAAAAAGATAGTATTATACAGACATGAAAAATATTTTTATGAAAATAATTTTTGATCTGTTTACACTGGAAATAAAAGATTTTCCAATTAGCGCGTCAAAACTTTAATGCCAAAAACAAGATTGCTTTGGAATGTAAATGTGAAATATTGATAACAAATGAATTCAGTATATTGAGTCGAGTTAATGTGGACAGATTGATGATTCAACAGCGCTTAGAAAATTATTCGTATTTACCATCGAAATGCATGTTCGGTTCGCCGAATATTTTGGGCGTTGCGAAAAGTTTATGGTCAACATAATCGACCAACTGAACGATCTCTTCATCGTTTGATTCAAAAGTTTGGACAAACTGGCTCAGTTGCAAATAAGTCAACAATAATGCATTATCGAGGTGCCCGATCGGAGGTCAATATTGCCGCTGTAAAAGATGTTCCGAACCTCTCAATTCCAGGTCGTTTTCAAGAACTCTGCCTTTCTCGGACAACTACGAAGAGGATTTTGCATGCAGATCTCCATCTGAAGGCTTATAAAGTTCAAATCACTCAAGATCTGTAATCAAATGATCGTTTGCGTCGAAGATTCGCAAATAGAGCTCTTGACCTCTAGACCAATAGGTTTGTAAACAAGCATAACTGCAGGATGTGGGCTGATGAAAATTCTAGGTCACCGTTTGATGCGGTTTTTGGGCTCAAGCTGTGATTGAACCATATTTTCTTGAAGACGATGATGGAAATCGTGTTACTGTTAATGATGAGTGATACAGGAATATGCTAACGGGATATCTTTGGCCTGAACTGAGAAATATTGACATAAACAATATTTTCTTTCAACAATACGATCGTCCGACAATTATTTTATTGCAACAGCAGTTTCTTGGACGCGTTATTTCGAAGAACGTTAACGTCAACTGGACACCAAAATCATGCGATCTCACGCCGTTGGACTTTTTTCTATGGAGTCATCTGTGGTTTACAAAAATAAGCCAGAAACAATTCCGTACCTTAAACGGAATATTCAACGCACCATTGGAGATATACCACGTGATATGTGTGAAAGAGTAGTAGCAAATTAGGCCTCCAGAATGCATTTAGTCAGGTGAAGTCCAGGAGGGCATTTAAACGATATTATATTTCGAAAATATAATGACATCGGTTGTTCTTCAAAATAAAATAAAGATTAAAGGATTATCACTTGTAGTTATTATTGTGTCTCATTTGAAAGTTCTAATGCGGTAATTAGAAAACCCGATTGTTTCGACAATTTGCCATTATCAGCCAGAGTCTTATTTAATAGTATACATCAATATATAAATATTTAAGAGAGAATATGTGGTACTTACAGTCGAATATTCGCAAATCCATTACACAGAGGAAAATACAGTTGAATTGAAGACAAAATATTGATGTCACGTATTTTACAGTAAAATTTGTGTCAGCAACAATTTATCTTCAATCCTACTACATTTTTTGTTAGGGCAACTATATATTTTGTTAGATTAAATAAACGTGTTTTAATCCTTAATATAAATTGTTCTTTTAAAAATTACAAGTGTTACTGCCCTAAAATTTGTCTCTACACAGTTCTAAATTGTTAAAGTTGAAAATAAATCATAAAATACTGTGCTTTACTTACCTTTATATGCGTCATCAAATATTCCAAAATGACCTTCTTCTTACTATCTTTCTCAGTCTGATCGCATATTCCTAGATGCAAACCCATTACGAGAGTCCTCATCAGTTTGCCTTCGCTCATATTCCAAATAGCATTTGGAAGATAACACGCCAAACCCTAAAAATGAAACAAACAGAATTCATTTCATTTGAGTTGACTTTCATCGTTTGTGGAGATTAAACGGTAAGCAGTAATTAAACACCATAGTACAGTGGTTCTCAAAGTATATTCCATGGAACCCTAGGCTCCGTTAAAATGTTCCATAAAAGAATTCAGAAATCAAACATAAAATGGAACAAAAAGTTGTTGATTTTCATTTGATGTACAAGCAACAAACGCATTTAAGAAGGAGAAACATGGATTTTTTCTAAACATCCGCCTCCTTAACGCGCACACGAGAATGCATTTGCCCATTACCGCAATAACCAGAAAATTCTTTGATTGGGGTCGGTTGAGGGATACGGTAACAGTGCAATATGTTTTTTTTGAAAGAGTGAGTAGGAAATATATTTGAAAAAGAATTAAATTGTCGAGGCTATACTGCTCTAAGCCAATGCGCCACATCCAAGCGTATAGAAACTTTCTAGTAGGGATAACATCATTTGTCCATGCAGTGGATCAAGGTGTCTTCAACTATTTCAAACGTCACTACTACTTATCTTGCTGAAACCAGAAAATTTGCGATAGAATTTGATGAAATAAAAATTAAATTGATAATAGGTATTAATGGATAACGTTGCCAAATTGGCGGGCATTGTGTATTAAACAATATCTTAGTTTGTCAATAGACTTGAACATTATATTCCTCGAAATGTTTAGCCGGATTCTAAATTTAAATCAATAGTTCCCAGGTAAATGAAGTGGCTGAATTTTTATTAGCAAGCGTAGTCCACGAAACCACCAGATTTAACACCTCTAGACTTCCTTTTGTAGAAACATTTGGAAACCGAAATCAATTTCTCTTCAAAATGAAAATATATAAAAATTGCTTTTAAAACATGGGAGATTTCAAATTTTAGAATTCACCTAAATTGGATTAAATTTCAGTGGCAATTTTGATTAATGTGGTTTAGGGGTCTAACGGCAAACTGAAATAATATTTTATATACAAAGTTCCCAAATTTAAGCATATTATTGGTGGGTGCTGTCAATAAAGTGATTATTACATTTACAAGTTTTTCGTTGAATACCGCTTTATTTTTTCTATCTGATAGTTTATTATGACTTATCTTATGACTCACTTAATTCTTCTGCATTTGCAGATTTATACTTTCAATTCTACTCAAACATTTTATGAATGAATAATATTTAAAAATTACATAATTGCAGAGAAAAATATATCGTCTTTCAAAATGTACGGAAAAAATGTCATAGCAGCTAAACAATTGCAAAGAAGTCCAGAAACTGTTTTTAAACTAGGAAACTTAAATAAATTGCCAAACAACTTTTGTTCGGGACCTTTTTCAAGTGAGCTACTACAAAGTAGCAAAAAAGCAACATTAGACAGGTAATCTTTTCTTGTATCAAAATAAATGCCTTTTTATTACACTTATCCCTAATTTAACGCCCAGTGTATTTTATTCAAATAAACGTTCCTCATTAAACAGGGTGTCTCAGAGACTTTGTCTGATTTTCTGCAATAAATAAAGCCTTTGAATTTTAATGTCAAAATTGACATGTCATATCGCAGTTTTTCTGAATTAAATCATTCTTATATCGCAGTTGGGCGTGGGTTTTGCGCTCGTTATGTTCTTTAACAACATCAATGAAGCACCTAGTACCAATCTAACCAAGTCCTGGATACAGAAATTTAAAACATTGACCGTGTTCGTGGTGCCGTGGCACAAGATTCACGCCAATCAGTGCGAAAACAAGCTTCTGTTTTGTAGTTATACATAGATCTACTGTTTATCGCATCTTCAAAGAAGACTTGAAACCACACCCTTTTAAAACTCAGTTAGTGCAGAGATTAAAGGAAACTGGTTACCCTATACGATTGTCGTTTGCCAACCAAATATTGGAAAGATTTGACGACTTTAATAGAATTTTCTTCTCTGGTGAAGCACATTTTCATCTGCATGGGTACGTCAGCAAGCAAAATCGTCGTTATTGGTTGCAAGGAAATCCCAAGGAGAAACATCAAACAATATTATATAGCCCTAAAGTCACTGTTTGGGCAACATTATCCTCCAGAGGTATAATAGGCCCATACTTTTTTGAAAATAACAACGGACAAAACAGTTACTGTAAATTCTGACAGGAATGCCACAATAATCCGTGAATTTTTTGGCCCTGTCTTCCTAGAATTTCATGATTTTGATGACTAGTGGTGGTTCCAGCAAGATGATGCTACTATCCACACATCAAGTACCACATTACAAGCTGTAAGATAATGGTTTCCGGATAAATTGATATCAAGAAGAGGCGACATCAACTGACCACCAAGAAGCCCGGACTCCGAACGATGTTTTTTTATGGGGCCACCTTAAGAGTCGAGTTTGTAATAGCGCCCCAGCAAATTTGATTCAGCTAAAAAATCATACGCAGGAAGAGATTCTAGCCATTACACCTGACTTACGCACAAGCGTAATGCAGAATCTAAGGCATCGCTTGGAAGCGTGGCAGTGGTAAAATGGGCGACATCTAGATGACATAATTTTCCATACATGAATTTCCAATAAATGTAGTTTTAAATTCTAAATAAAGTTAGTTGAGAAAATTGATGATAGCTGAACAAAATTAGAAAGAAGAGTGTAAAACTCTCTGAGACACCTAGTATATTGAACGTTTCTATTTTATATTCGAGCTTGCATTAGAGGCCCATGATAGGAAATAGAACGTTGCGAATTAGTTAGTAAAAACATTGAATCAAAAAAAAAACATTAAAAGGGTTCCATGTAGAAATGGTGTCGATTAAAATCAAAGAAACAATAAACTTTAAAATTTCCTCGCTTAAGTCTTAATAAAAGATGGAAGATTAACACAAATTATACATCAATTTCCAGAATATCACATCAAGGAAAACGTATACGCAAAATATTTATAATTACTATTCTTACCTGGAAGAATAAAACGAAACAAACCCATTGGTAATAGGTATAATACTTCTGGGCACCCTCGTCACCGAAATCATTTCCTATACCTGGATGAGGAACTTCTTTACCAATCTGAAACAGAGAAAATAAAAATATAGAAAAAGATACAAACGCTTCAGTAATTACATATTCTTTCTTCATCGCATATTTCTAACTCGACGACCTGTTCGCTTCTAAACCTTTGGAAACGTATGCAATGCCAAGGACAGAACAGATCTATATTTAAAGAAGGAAAAAATCTTACGTGTATAACCTATTATTACGAAAATAGCTGGAAACCATTGCCGGACTTCTTTCAGATTTCATTTCAAACTAAGTCTTGCGTCTGCGTTGAAAAAATACTGTATATGATTGTTGCTGTTTTTAAGCTTAATGGATAAGGTAACGAACATTGTTATAGCGTTTTAGAAGAATTAAAGTGAGTTAAAACGAATATGAAGAGAAGAAATCGTGCCTGCGTGATACTATTTAGTTTAGTTGAATGCATGTTCGGCAATTGCTTTCATTGGATGTAATTTGTCTGTGTACAATGGTACATGGAAGTAACATTACAAAATTTTGCTTCTACTACTTGGCACATTCAATTGTTATCTATTTATTTCAACATGTCTTTTTTTTTGAAAGTCAAAAAAAAAGTAATCCATAAAAGTTGGTAGTACCCTAACCAGAACTCTAACATTGGTATTAAAAGTTTACCTTACTATGATTTGATTTGGATTGACTCTAACTTAAGTTACATACATCTGAGTAATATATTTACTCAAAATCTTTAGAACGTATCACTCTTAAAATATTTATCGTGAGCTTGAGACAAACCCTGTGTAATTTAACTATAATAAATAAGTAATTAGGAAATCAACTAATATAAAACATAAAAGAAAACGAAAAAATTCTATCGTTACACATATTAGTCACTATGAGGTAATTGACCGAGGTAGGATATTTTGCTTACGAATGCAACAGTTGAAAATATGATCTCGTGACGTCTGCAGTTAGACAAAGAATACAATATTACTCAGCAGTTTTCAAACCAGCGGCAATACAAATTTAAACTACAGATCAACCAGCGAACTTAAATAATGACAGGCGTAGACGTTTGATTTCAAAAATTAGATAATACGTACGAGGATGGTATGAGAAGTACCCGTGTTTGGAGACAGATGGCGCTTTGTGACAAAATCTGCATCACCGACTGAGTACTACTCTTTGGTGGATGTCCAGTGTTACCATTCGTACGGTAATTACCGTATATGTACGGTATTTTCAACTTAAATACGGTATACGGTCCAAACCTCTACCGTACGCAAATGTACGATAATTTTATCCGTAACATTTTAAATAATTTAATGCTTAAAAATTCGTAGTGGTAAGTAGCAGATAAAATATCTTTTGATCTTTTTGTGTCGCCATCTATTGTACTAAAGCCAAGCAAAAGTAAAATAACTATATCTGCAGATTTCAGCACAGTAAAATCAGTATTTCCATGTATTTCTCCGGCAGCATATTTTGAGAGATATGATTTTTTCCCGAATTAGCATTTTCAAAAGAACTATGTGGAAACAAGGATACCCTATCAATACAATACATATCAATGTTTCGTTTTTTTTGCGTCATTTTATCCGCAAGCTTCTCATTGTGCAAGTGCAATAAAAAAAATATGTCACGTAGAGATTCTACTCCACCCTGTGAAAGTACTTCGACGAAAAAAGAAAAAACTGTTCGTAGACAACAGGTAAATTATTATACAATTTTTCTGAAAAAATATTACAAATGTTAATTTTTCATTAGAAATTCAAAGGTTCATGGATTGATTCAAATCTCGGCTTCGGCCTGTAGCAAGTAATAAATATAGAGGCAAATGTTTTATTTGTAATTATCAAATTACAAGCGAATTGTCAACTATACGAAAGCATCTAAGTTCGGCCAAACACCAGAAGGGAGTAATCACACAGAATGATGAGATAGACATTTTTTAGGGAAAATTATGTGAATACCGGGATGAATCTAAATCTTTAGTTTTCTCAAATTTAGCAAATTATGTTTTGAATATTCTCTCATTCCCCCATTCTAATGCCAAGTGTGAAAAGGTATTCAGCAAAGTAAATGTAATTAAAACAAAGACGAGAAATAAACTTATAACTGGGACCATCAATGGATGTCTTCTCAGCAGCCTGTGTTATTAAAAGTGGAAACCGCAGAAAATTTACTCCTTCATATGATATGCTTTCCAGAATGAATAATTACACTTGCTTACATGTTTCATACTCGAATTCCCAATCCCAATTATTACGCGGGATACTCTTACCTGAACCAATATCTATGCGTACAATATAAAAATTTTCATATTTTATTCTTTGATGTACATACATAAGTTCCAATAAAGTATTAAATATTACAATTGTTTTATTCTGTAAAATAAAATTACCTACAAATTAATTGTAAGGTAATTTCATTTGAAATACGGTAATTTCGCGCCTCGTGTACGGTAATTTGAACGTCAAGGCCTGGCAACACTGCTGTCAAAATTTCGGAGAGATTCATTAAGTAGTGTTGTTTTGCGAACTGTTGAAGGTGAACAAGCTTTCGTATTTGTGGAATCATAGAAATAGAATAATGCCGGTCAGTGATTCGATTTCTTTTTCTTATGGGAAAACGTATGCAGAAATCAAAAAAGAAGTTTATAAGGATCATGCACCTTCGATGACTACCATCAGTTTAATAAATTTAAGCACGGACGATATGATCAATAAAGTTCATGATATTGTGTTAGCAAACCGCCGAAAGAAGATTAAGGAGATTGCTGGTAAACATCACAAATGTACCGGAAAAGTTATGGCGACGATTTGTTGGGATTAGCAAGGCATAATCTTAATTGAGCATTTGGAGGAGGGAAAGACAATCACGGAAGGCCACTATACCGAATTATTGGACCGATTCGATGCTAAACTAAAGCGAAAAAGACCCCACCTAGTGACTACCATAATCGACAATTGCGACAGCAAAACTAGTCCAGTTACGGTACGAATTGGTGTCCTATCTACCATACTCGCCTGATTTGGCCCCCTATAACTTTTTCCTTTTTCCAAACTTGAAAAAATGGCTTGGTGAAAAGCGGTTCACGTCAAATGAAGAGGTCATTGCCGAAACTGAGGCCTGTTTTGCAGAGTTCGACAAACCCTATTATTTAGGTGGCTTAAAAAAGCTGGAACAATGCTGGACTAAGTGTGTAGAGCCGCAAGGAGATTATGTGAGAAATAAATTTACTAAACGCAAAACAATTGCGGTATCTTCCTTAACACAAGTATTTATCGTACCATCCTTGTACGTATTAACAATCAAAACATTAATTACTAAACTGAAAACAGAATTCTTAACGCTTCACTTTAAACAGACAGAACTATCTTAAAAGATTTACCGCTATTCAATACTACACGTATAATAAGAAAAATTCTATAAATTTATAATCTAGTGATAATAAGGTTAAAAAAGAGAGGCTCACAGTATCTCTGTTTGTTGTTAGAAGAATTACTTGCCATAGATCTCAAGAAAAAATACTTTAAAAATAACGGGAAATATGGGGAAAGTACATTAGCTTCTCAATTGTAGAATCAGTGAAACGTTATGTTAGGGATAGCGCAGACGATAGATAGTCGGTGTACAACAATTTTGTTGGTCACAATGTAGAGTACGGTTTAGAATGAGTGTGAACGCACGACCGACAATAGTGTTAGACCGACAAAATAGATCAAACCTGTGTTATTTTTTTCACCGCTCTGACTGTCGACCAGGAACACTTCACCTAAGTTTGAATGCTCCTCGTAGAAGTTTTTCCAGTAGCAATATATCCATGCTTTGCGGTGTGTAGCCCGTGTTAAATCGTTTAAATGTATTTATTTTCATTATTTCACTCGTTGTTGCGTGTCCACAGCCTTGAAAACGAATTTCTTTTTCTGTTTTGATATGCTACGCTTCGTGAATATTCATGTATTTAAATCGATGATTCTCGACGGAAGTCGTATAAAAATGATTCAGTTATGAAGTATTTAAAAAAAAGACAAGATTTAAAATCTTATACTTCGTATAATTTAGTAATGTTTAAATAGAGGAAGTCTATTGGATTGTATGAATACAGGGAAATTGTTCAAAAAAATGGAATTTTTGTAAATTAATTAAATAATTAGATGAACTGGGGATTCGGAAGTGTTCTTACATACTCTTGCGGCAATTTTAAACGAATTTTTATATCAATGAATGGCAATTAACGAAAATTGCAAACTAACTTGGATTTCTAAGTCGATGTCATATAAACTTTATGTTTACATAGGATTCACGGGGAACTACCAATTGTCAAACTCCAACCTTTTCTTCAACCTTGAACTTTTACTATGATTTGAATATTACACACCTTGAAACTTAGAACACTGTCAAAATACGAGATACCTCGATGAAAGCTTGACTAAATGTAGTCAAATTATTTGGGGTCCCTTCACTCCATTATTTTAATCGCGATGGCGATTGTTTTGTATATAGCAAATTTTGATAATACTTTCCTAATATAATATGACGATGAAATCTCGATGAATAAACCTATATTCAATGGAATGACTGTAGTAACTTGACTGGATAACTCAAAATATATTATTCTGTGCCCTGCCTTCCTTATTTAAGAATCGAATTAAATGTTATTATAAAGTATGGCTTATTTATTTTCATTGCTTGTACATAAATAAGAGACTGTTTACCGTGGCGCACAATAATCTGCAATGGCACATATTCATATCTAGTGTAAATGAAAATAGGTTGCTGATAACAGAGTACCAGAATAATATTATGTCATAATTGTGAACCTTATATACTGAATTTAGCTTCCAATAGATCATAAAAAAATCCCATGTTCATTTCATAATTCGTAGGATATACTTCACGAACTAGACGTTCTTTTTAGCCAAATTGATAATGAATTATTTTAAAAGCTTAAAGTTTGCTGACAAATTCTGTCTCTCGCGAATTCTGGACCGTTGAGATTTTATTATTTTGGCGACATCAACTTCATACAAATACATTAAATGTAATTCCCAAACCCCAACCGCAAGTCCAATAGATCACATACTCGAACACTGCGACACTAGAACATTGAAACACTTACCACCCTGACCACCCAAATCTTTTACACATGAACATCGCTGTATACTGACATCATTGTATAGGTAATCGTATATAACTGAGAATTTTTTACGTGAGTAGGTTATGACATTACATTTAGCTACATTCATAGATAAGTTGTTATTTAAACACAAAGTATGAAGTTTGTCAATATTAGCTTGCAGAGAAAGGCAATCAGTTGGTGTCTGTATCTTCGAAAAGAGCTTTAAGTCATCAGCAAACATTAATTTGTTACAATCTAAATAAGAACAAATGTCATTAACAAAGATCAAGAACATAAGAGGACCCCTATTGCTTCCTTGTGCAATTCCGGACGAAGGAGAAAAACTGTCAGATTTATGTCCAAGATAAGTTACATATTGTGTCCTGTTTAGCAAATAGGTTGAAAAAAATGAAACAAGACGTGGTGAAAATCCATTGATGATGAGTTTATGTAACAACAATTGATGATCAATCCGGTCAAATGCCTTTGCAAAAACAGTATAGATAACGTCGACTTGTTTGTTGTCATCCATGCACTCTGATATGAACTGAGTAATTTGTGTAAGATTGGAGATAGTGGAATGTTTACTTAAAAAGCCATGCTGATCTTCAAATATAACGGCCTGAAATTGTGGGTAAATGCAGGAGCATTTCATAAGCTTTACCGAAATTATTTATTATAGCAACAGGTCTATAGTTGCTAATTAATGCAATATCACCTTTTTTATGAACTGGACACAACCTAGCAACCTTCCAACATTCCGGAAAAGTAGATGTGTTCAGCGAGAGATTAAACAGATAATGTAATGGGGTCGCGAGTATGCTGGCACAATCTCTAATCAAAAAAAATTAGAAATGTTGTCGTCACCCATTGTATTCTTGTTCTTCAACTTCCTAAGTGTTTTAACAACTTCCACTTCACTGAAGGATGGTACATCAATCAGTAAACAGTTCGTGCTAACTGTAGATAGAAATAGTTTCCCATTCCATACCCAAACATTCATCGAGAATTCGGCGAATACTTGTTTCAGTAACGTTAGACATCACTGCTAATTCCATTACTTTCAAACGGCGATCTGTTAATACCATTTCTTCAATAATTGAAATGTTTTGAGACGTAATCAGTTCAATTGGTCGACCGCGGCGCTTATCATTTTCAAGGAATTCTTACCCCAAACGGAAACATTTTGTCTACTTTTTTACAATGGAATATGAAGGAGATAAATCACCGTAAACGTCGTCTAAACGTTGTTTAATATGATTGGGCGTATGCCCTTCTTTTGTTAAGAATGTAATGACCGCGCTGTATTCAATTTTCGTGCACTAGTCACGTTGGCTTCTAAGAACTACTACTCTTCGAGCCGTAATATATAGTGTAGGCCTCGCACATATACAATACGCCCGAACCCGTATAAGCCTGTCAGGCCGAAAATTTATAGCTCCTACCTCGTATATTCCTAGAACTCCTATTTTTATTTGTATGTTTGTTTTATTGTAGAATTATCGTGTATCTAGCAATATCTTTTTTTATAGACAATAAACATTACATTACATTACGTATCAAACATTAAAGTGAAATAAGGATTGTTAAAAACCGTTTTTAAGTTATATGCAAGGCCAACATCTTTTATACCTTCAAAATTCAAAAACCTTTCCGATCCTATGTATAAAAGCGTTACGCTTATTTAGTATCTACTTTTTGTTTCACAGGATTTCCCTTTTTGCAGATCTCTTTGCCGCCTATGTGATAAAAACGTTTTATCTTATTTACATTTGCAATAAAACATAATTGTTTGTGGTACTGTAAATATTTTTTTAACAAGTCATTCTTTATAAATGATACGAATAAGTGCACTCTTATCTTAAAGCAAACTAGTTTGAAAAACAGAAAACCACATTCCGAAATGGAAATAAATTATATTAGCAACATTGCGTTTTGAAGAATCAAGTTCACAGTCAAAAGAACAGTTGGCAATAATCTAAATATATTTAAAGATACTTTTTCTCGTATAACAGATATAACTTTTATCATCAATGCTCAAACCGTATGGACATTTTGAAGGGGAACGCACTGGATCAATAACGCTTGCAATAAGGCACCCCTAAAAGATTATTTACCTGCTACAGCCAATCAGTGTTCAGTGACTGTCTCAGGAACAATCAGCCCAACAATGCCAAGGAATATCAAAATGATTTGGTTGGTTTTCCTATAATCTTGCAAAAATAGAATAGAAGCTGAAATTATTTGATAATTTTATCATCACTTTGCAAGTAAATATGTAATTCCCCAAAGAGGTTTTTCCCTTAATTTGAATTATTACAAACCCTAAATAATCTTCTTATAATGAAGATAACATGTATTACGAACACAAAGGAACTAATTTACATATTTAAAATACAATCTCAACGTACGTAAATATATATGTAGTTCCCATTTTAAACTCGTTTCGTATACTGCCATTATAATCTACTCTCCATCAATCAACCACTAACTTTCACTTAATTTCGCAACCAGAAAAATGCGTTCGCTGTCTGATTCAGTCACGTTTGATCTTAAACCAGTATCTGCAAACAAAGGTTCTGTGCACTTTGTTCATAATTTAATTCTAATTACCTATTGTTCAGTTTTCATAATATTTCCCAAAGTGTCAAATTATGAATCTACTTTCTGGAAATTATCACACAGGTAGTCAAAATGAATAATTTTAGTTACATTGTAATTCATTTTTATACATAGTTTAAGTACAGTACTGTGAATATGTTTTCGACTACTACGTGCAGGGATACAATTTCTGTATTTGTACTTTAATGCCTTATTTTTGATGCCTTATTCAGCTGAGTTTCATTTGCAAAATTATTCTCATCTAAAGTTCTAATATGCAGGAAAAACCGTAAATGAACTAAAAATATTTAAAATAGTTTATTACACCATCAAAGTGAAATAGACAAATGAGGTTTTTGAAAATAACTATGGTGTATTAGATGAGATGTGATTCGATGAATAATACAGAAATATGTTCTCTATCTAGTCTCGTAGCGTCGTCCAAAATGGCAATATTGCCGATTCTGCAGATTTTTAATGTAAAAGCGGTAAGTGTAATCAAAGGTTTTAGATTTGATCAAAAACTAAACCTACTAAATTGGCTAAAGTATTACTTACTCGATCACAACAAAATAATAGTATTGCATCAAGCCGGTCAAAGCCCAAGAAAAATTGGTACAAAGTTTAAAAAACCGGGTCAATTTTTTTTTAGGAAGGAAGAACCAGTGGCTGTTAAAAAACTAACTTCGCCTAGAAAACAAGGAAAATTGTTTAGAATATTCACGGGAACATAAAGATTGGAATATACAATCGAAGTAAGGTGGAACTAAATTAGTACTTTTTGCTTCGAAACAAAGACAATGTGTTCAAAGAAAACCAGAAGAAACCCCCACTGTCTTCAGTTAATTATTATGCACGAGGGTGGTTCTGTTGTCGTTTAGGGTTACACAACAGCATTTGACTTCGGTTCTTTAGTCAGGAAAATTTGGAGGGGGATATCATTTGCAGATTCTCAAAAACTTTGGTATATCAGCAAGACGACGTTTAGTTGGTCCAAACGCCATGCTGCAGCAAGATAATGATCTCAAACAGCTAGCAGAATCCTGAAAAATTATTTGGAAGAAAAATTAAAAGACCAATTCATACCGTAATTGGACTAGTTTTGTTGTCGCAATTGCTGATGCGTGGGTCGGGGCGTTATCATGACGGTAACTGTGTGAAGTTACTCACATTATAATTTTGGCAAGAAACAAGTAAAGAAAACCATTATTTTTCATTTATTTGCGTTCGATAACCCCATTTTCACCGTAGGGTAATATCGACCGTGTTACTTGATATTACCCTTAACAGGCTGCGGATATTACCGGTCAGTAGGCTTCCGCAGTCGTCAATAGTACTATACTCTTGATTGAAACCGCGTCGTTGTCGTGGCATTTGCCGACGCGACGTTTCGTCCACCCTCTTATGGGACATCTTCAAGGCTGTTACTGCATACTGACTGTAACATTAAGCCTATTATCTATGCTCTACCAAACGAATTAGGCGAACATTTTCTTTTTATGGACGACAACGCCCGATCTCATCGCGCGTTCATCAAGCGTTCAGGTGACACTTGAAGCAGGGCACATAATAAGATTGGATTGATCAGACAACTCTCTTGATGTGAATCCCATTGAACACATGCGGGATTTGGTTACCTGATCGAATCACAACCATATTGACCCACCCCGAACTGTGGAACAATTAGCAGCAGTAGAGGAATGGAGCAATGTTTTCTCAACAAAAACTCGCTCTCTTTATTTTTTAATTTTCCAAGCACCTCAGTTCATTTGATATACCACTCTAATCAAAAACAGATTTAGAAAATAATCTATTTTTAAAAATATAATATTTCGTTTTGGTAACAAGTAAATATGTTAAATAATACTGGCGGTCTAGAGCTATTGACGTGTGTATAAATTTTCACATTTCCAATATACCTCTAAATACTTTAGTCCTTGTTTAACATACAGTGTCATTCACGACATCATGGATAAAGATCTATTTCTTAAAGATATTTTCAATTTCATAACTCTTTTGATTACATCGGGAACAGATATTAACTTTCTTATTTCAAACTGTACACTTGTATATTATGAATTCTTTGCATAGCTCTCTTAGAAACAAGTTAAATAGTTTAAAAGATTTTATTTCTTGATTTTAACAGCTTTATCGTTAAATATATTGTAGTTAGAGTTAATTAAAACTTATAATTTAATATTAACGTTTCGACAATCTTTATTGTCTTCTTCAGAAATACATGTCCACAACTGTAACAAGTCAAATACATTATCTTAAGTAATACGGTTCTATGTTTGTTTTTTGTTTGATTGAACCTACGATATAACATTGTTAACTAATACAAACTTTAAACTTTAATTATTATTTTTTTAGTAATTAATTTTATTAAATATCTACACATTCTACTCCAAAAATGAAGGTAAAACATGTTTAAACTTCCTATGCTCCTACATTCACTAAGTTCTGAGTCATCTAAAGAAATTTATTAAATCAGTGACTTTTTAAATAACAAGTGCCTGAATTAATAAGGCAGGCTTCGGTTTATTTAAACCAATGATAGATATTATGACTGCGATAGAGTCCAGCAATAAAGATATTTTTAATTTCTGGTTCACAATCGATGAAAACAAAGACCAATTTAAGGAACTTGTAGAGGTTTTAATGAATCATATTCCTGTTTGGCAAAATTGACAAAGTCCAGGAAAATAAAAACAATTTTTTTATGTAGTTCATAGGAATCTCAAAACTGATTTGTATAAGTAATACCAAAAAAGAGATATTGATATTTAGAATGAAATTTGCATCTGCCAATATTTTTAGAAAAAAATTTCCAAAAGTTAATACATTCTAACCCCATGATATGCGACATCATACATTTAAAAGAGAATTCATAATATACAGCGTGTTCTATATGAAGTTGAAAATATTTTTAGGTAATAGATACTTATCCATAGCATTGTTCGCCAAAATTTCTAAGAAATATTTATTATATTTTTATATTACTTTCACAGATACGCCCAAAAGGCATCGTCAAGGATGACCAGGCATATAACAAAAATCTAAATTATGGAACTAAATGATAAAATTTTATCAACTAAATGTGTAATCTATTCACCCACTCTCCTCTATATTAGATGCCCTTGAATACAGCTCATTTGCCACAAATTATGTTATCGTTGTTCCTGTTGTCTTTAATAAATAGTTAATAGGTTATCTTCTTGTAATCAAAAAGACAGACCAACCTGGCTTAGTTGTAAGCTAATTGAACTAAATTCTCTAACATTTTCTATTCAGATTATACTAAAATCGCTAACAACACCTTCCTCTATATTTTGACTGGCCATCTGCCCTTCGAAGTACAGACAGTGTGACCCATACAAATTTCCCAATAATTAAGTAAGAATTATCTCAACCAAGACTAAAACTTTCAATCACAATGACGTCACATTCTAGCAACCAAAACATATGTTATATATAGTTTAATACTGAATCATACCACATCTCAGGCATTCGTGTAGAATGTAGAAATATTGAATACCAATACTAACGGAAATGAGCAAATTTTTCAATAATTAAGCAATATGCAACAGGTGTCTCACATTCCATATGTGTGCTAGTTATTCTTATCTGGCGTGGGTTTTGTATGATATAAAGCTGCCGTGCTTGCATTACTAATTACGCCGGACTTAAAGCTGACCTTACTGCGTGTGCAGACGTTAAATTATTTAATGACTAGTTAATTGAAAACTAACTACAATTTTCAATGTGTGTACATGGGAAGTAACATTGCGAATATGAAATGGAATCTTTTAATGTCTCCGCATGCGAAATTAAATTCCTTGAAGATCGTTAGTTATACGATACTAAAAGAGGATTAGTCATATAATTATGTAATGGCATTGTAATCTTAAGATATGGAAAATGACTGGGTTTCTTATTATGAATTTAATTTGGTATTTATAAGTGATTCTAATTTTAGAAGAGGTGATAATTGATAATAAAGTGTTTTTCATGAATTTCGTAAAGCGTTGCTATTTTTATTTTAATGATACAACAGCATTAAAGATCATGTAGAAGAAATGTTATTACTTAAATAAAATACTAATATTAGTTGTTTAATTGAGTAAAATTAGCATCTATAAATTGTACCGTTTGAGTAATCGTTAAAAAGATTTTGTGGACGCGGTTGGCACAGTACGAATTAAGTTTGTATTGTTATCTAATATAGATAGGCAACTGTTTGCTGAAATTTGACTTGTTTATTGTTGGTTGCTTTTACCGCCTAAATTAAACACCAACATAATATTTATATTCCCGGAAGAGATGGCGTATATCATTTGGTAGGCCATATAATTAATTAGGAAACAAAATTGTTTACATTGGTGTTTATTGTATGTTTTTAGACGTACGAGTTTGTGGTAATTTTCCAAAGATTATCGCCCTACGATTAAAAGAACATACATTTCTAACTGATAATTACTTAATATCCTTTCGCAATAATTCACAAAATTATTACTGTAAAACAAGAATTACAATAAACCATGGAACCTTCCTTTAATATTAATACATAAACATAAAGTGAAATGTAAAACAATGTAAAATATTAACTTAAAATTATTTGAATGATGAATTTTATTTATTTTTATACGACAAAACGGCACCATTGTTGCTGATTACACTGGCCAATGGTGAACTTGTAGCAGATCAAGCTCAACACAATATCAGTGTCAAATGACATCACATACGACGTATAGCTACATATGTGTAATAACATTACTTATAATAACAGTTTTCGCATCTTTCATCGAAGAACATTTGAAGGTATCAATAAACTTGACGCTACTAAATGGAGGTCAATGATTCAGTATATATATCATTTATTTGATTAAGGAAATTGTTAAACTAGAAGTGTGAGCTGCTGCAAAACTATGGCAGATAAGAGAAATAGCACATAGATTTGAATCCAAAATCCAAAATGTTATAGGAATCTTATACCTACTATTTCATTCACATTTAACAAAAAAAATGTGAATTTTGTTGCCCAGTGTTACTACACGCAGAGAAACGCTTACTTGTATCAAAACTGTCCGCCTTACTTCAAGACAATTACTGTTTCATTTATCCGTAATACAGTAACTGTTTTAAATCAAAAAAAATGTTCTTAGCGTTTCTTTCTCCGCTTAAGAGAAGTAGTCACTTGTAATGAAATAATTGTATTTCTTTGGTTAAGACATTTGTTAACTTGATTCAAAAAAATCTTGCAGAAAATTTCAAGAAAGCGATTCTTAGTATTAGTAAAGAGCCGTTACAACACAAAACAATATTTTCTTAAGGATAGTAAATAGTTTCATTTCCAGAATGCGTTTAGATATTGTTCATAAAATAGTTTCACATGCACATTATTAAATACCTTGTTTAAAACAGTACGACATATACATACATAATGAAGCAAATCAGCTTGTGATTTTAAAAAGGCTAAAAGTAGAGGTTATCTACAGAATAACGTTCAAACAAAAGCGAACTTATTGTAGAAGTACACAGGCAAAAAATGCCTAGAAACAATAGCCAAAACAGATAATGCCAATAAATGGAATCGCTACCGGCAAAAACAATATTTGAAGAACAAAAGCGTTAAAGCATCTTACTCTTGGCCATATTGCTCTTACATCTCTCAATTTATGCCATTAATCTTCAAAAACAACAATTAAAATATTTTCTGGCACCACGTAGTGCCAGTAGTTATAGTCGTGCCGTCCTAAAGACAGTATACATGTATTCCCTTTGCGAGAGAATAGCGAATACAGAAACCGAAATATAGATGGCATATTTACCCTTGCAATGATGATATAATCTTTAACGTACGACGTTTCATAGACAATTTTCAAAAGATACCGGTTAATGTAATTTTTTTTTCTTTTTATTACTATTTACCTCGTGTACTAATTTAACTATAGTTTTTTTAAATATATAATAAATAATAATAAAAAAAGGGATAAATAAACTTAAATATTAACTCATTAATTATTAAGCTACATAAAGATAATCTCTATTTAATTACATTGTTAAAGAAATAATTTAATTAAGGTAGGAATAAAAAACAATGTCCAATTTCCCACAAAATTCTATTAAAGATATCAGGCGACCGATTTCGCGTTTTTAGCAACACATCCTCAGGCCAGGTAAGAGAGCATAATACAAGCTATCAAACAATATGAAACAGTGAAAGGAAATCAAAGAATTGACGTTCTCTTTTTTTTTTAATATGAGAATAAGTTGCAATATAAAAACATCTGCACCATAGAATGTAATTCTGGACCTCAGAGCCAAACAGTATTAAGTCCACTTTTTCGAAATTCAGGTTTATGATTGCTCCATTAGTATTTTTTCCGCTCTTTCCAATAGTGATGCGTATTAAGTCCAGTTTCTTTCTGTTTACGAAATAGGTGTAGATTATTGATATTAAGTCACCTGTTAAATAGAGCCAAACAGTATAAAAAGTTTTCGATACTGTTTGGCTCTGGAAGCTATCCAATATTTAGATATTAAGTTCAACTGTGAGGTTAGGTGATTGAACTTATACTGTATTGTTTTAGTGTCATAATATTAAATCACATTATATTGTTCGTGAAGTTAACAGGAAATACTTGATAATTTCATTGTTTTAATATTTAATAAGTGAATAGGATAAACATTATGACATCAAGAGATCAAAACAATGTTAGAATTAGCACTAACACACGCCAAATGTAACGAAATATCTAAAAAACCTGTTATAACCTCACTTTTGACCGAAGAGAAACAGTAATTAAAAAATCACATCAGTTTTACTTTTAGCTTTTGTTGCTGATAACACGCAGGCTAATATTGTAGAAGATGCGGAGATCGTCATGAAAATATATCCAACTACTGATAACATGAAGGATATAGCTTTAGAAAGTTTGAAAATTCCTACAACCAGATGTGGCGGTGCTACAGGGGATGTAATTTCTTTGAATAACGATTTGTGTAATACCATCTTTGTTAGTAATATGTGCCTGTTTCCAATACTGAAGAAATTCTCCCAAATAATATGGACGAGTCTCAGCTAGCAGAAAACTCACTAGAACATTTTGTTCACGTCAATGGAAACGAAAATCAAAATAATAAATTTGGGAAAGCTTCTAAACTTAATATTTTATAAAATATTATTATTAAGAACAATAACGATGGACCTCACTATAAAGCAGTTGAAGTAGATCCAAATAATTTACAACATAAAGAAAACTGTACTGAATCTGAGGATACACCTTATCTACCTGAGGAAAGTAGTAATACAAAAGAACTGGAAGAAGAACAAGTGGAAGGAACTGTAGAATTCCGAGAAACTAAAGGAAAGAAAAGAAAAAGAAATTCTCTGAATTGGAAGAAAAACATTAGGAAGCGAAGCAGAGCTGCTGGTCAAGAATATTGCCAGTCACCAATAAGCTTATTGGAGAAAATTATATGAAACCACCTTGTCGTGATGAATGTAAAAAGCAGTGCAAACAGAACATATCAGTTGAGAGTCGTGCTCTAATTCACTCACAATTTTGGAATGGTAGCATCGAACTTGACCAGAAAAGACAATTTATAGCTAGCTGCATTGAAGAAGTTCCAGTTGCGCGTGTACGTGCTAGAACTGGATCTCGTGCTGGAGAAAGAATAACATCGTTGAAGTATTTTTTTACGTAAATGGTAAGAAGTTTAGTGTGTGTCGTACTTATTTTCTCAACACCTTAAATATATTCCAAACCTCTGTACGTAATGCGTAATTGAAAAGACAAGTTGGTGGAATCGTAATACCTGATCAAAGGGGTAAACCTGAACCTTCAAACAAAATTGCTTCAAATATAAGAAACAATATCAGTGAGCACATACAGAAGTTCCCATGTATAGAATCATATTATTCAAGGAATAAATTCCAGAGGAAGTATTTAGGCAGTCATCTCAACATTTCAACAATGTATCGGTGCTTCTATGAAGAATGTGTAGAAAACCAAATTCCTAAAGAAGATATTCCCAACCAATATATTCATTGCTGAAATTTTCAATTCGGAATTTAATTTATCCTTCAAAGAGCTGGGGAATGATACATGTGATGCATATGTTATTAAAGTCAAAGAGTCTATGTCCCTGGAAGAACGCATGGAATTACAAACTAACTACGACGCACATCTTCTTGAAACAGATAATCTGTATAAACTAAAAAAGCAGGATAAGGAAACTTATAAGACCAAGGCGAACATCAAAATACTCTCGGTGGATTTACAAAAATGCTTACCCACTCCTCTAGTAACGAATGCTCAGAGTTTCTATTCTCTGAAGTTATGGATATTCATTTTCAATTATACCGACTATGATGCGACAGAAAGAATAGGATATTACTTCGCCTGGGATGAATCTATATCCGGACGTGGTGGCAACGAAATGGCTTCACGTATTTTGAAATACATTAATTTATACGTAAAAGAATCACAAAATAGAAATTATCAAATGATTATGTGCTATCTTTCGATTCTTATGCTAAAGACTTCCATAAAATGCATTGAACATAAACACCTTTTACGAGGACATACCCACATGGAAGTGGATACAATTCATGCACGAATAGAAAGACAAAAGAAAGCTGCCCCCCAATTTTCTATAATAACTTCATGGGATTGGCAACAGCTTTTCAAACTTTGTGGCAATAAAATTGAAGTAGCGGAAATAGAAACCATGAACTTTAAGAACTTTACCCATTTGTCTGAAAAATCCGAATCTTCCTTTCATAATAACAAAAAAACTACAAAAAATCAAAACTTTTTCATATCGAAAGTGGTTCATATGAAATTTTTAACAGAAACACCTGGAGTGTTATATTTTAAAACAGATATTAATCAGAAAAATTTTGAATAAGTTAATTTCAATAGAGCAACTAAAAGATTAACACGCACAGAGAAACGTACTGTTAATTCTAAGGAAGTTATTCGCATTGCTAATTTCATGCTGCCGAAACCAATAAGAGAGACACTAAAACCCATTTCGACTAAAAAGTACAATGATTTGCAGAAGTTACTCACATGAGTACCTAAAAGATTCCATGATTATTTTAAAAGTCTTCCACATGGTAACCTCAAGGAGGGCGACTGAGAAATATCTTCATTATACGTTTTTTCTTTAATTATTACTTTTTTATTATTTGTTTGTTTCTCGAACTTTAAGATTGATAGTTTTCGTTTGTAACATTTTGGTGTGATCTTTCATTTATTTTAGAAAATATATATTTTTAATGTCTTAATTTTGCCTTTTGTTACCCTTCTTTAATTAGTTATCATTGAAATTAATTAATTCTGGTTCCACTTTGTGTTGTTCTACTATGGGTGTCAGTGTCAAGTTCCATTTATCTATAAATTCGTAGGAGCTAAACAGTATTAAGTCACAAAATAGAGTATTAAGTCGCAAGATATTAAGTCCATTGGTAGAACCAAACAGTATTAAGTCCCGCAATTAATTTAGAATTATTTTAATGAATTAATGAAGAAGGCAGGTTATTATCAGCTTTAGTTAGCTTTAAAAATCGTAACTAGAAAAGTAATAACCCATGCTCTCCTATTTACAACAACAGTCGGTTTGAAAAATACTATTCTTCAAAATCTTCAAATTGCTATGCTGTAAAATTTTTAAAATGTGACTTGATACTGTTTGGCTTTAAGCTCCAGAATTAGATTTTAGTCGAGTAACTAAATTATTATGTATTAAAATGTATAAACAGACTCTTCCTCCTCCTGTCCCTTCCATTACCAAAAATCTTACTATATAGATTTTGCAAATTATTTGGTGCAATTAGTGCACTTCTACTCAATTCTACTTACAATATATAAGCAGTAGGAAGTGATGTCAAATAGTAAAATTTAAATTTAAAACTGTGTAAACTATGAGACTTCATGAGACAATAAAATTTTGACTGAGTAAAATTCATTGAAATCAAAGTACCTACAAAAGTATAAATAAAATTGTAAAAAGGACACATACACAAGTTAAAAACTGATCTGTTATAATAAAAGTAGATCTAACAAATTGTAATTTTTTTTGTGATATATAATAATCCTTCTTAAATGTTAATAACAAATAATTTCAAGAAAATTATTTTCTTGTATTATACATTTTTATAGTCTTGAAATAAAAATATTTTTTTGAATAAAGACTGATTTTTGCAAGAAAAACTATTTTCTTAATGCAAGAAATCATTTCTCTGCGTGTGGATGTTCGCCGGTATTAAAAATAATTTTCTTTAAATTATGACATCATCTGGTTTAATTTATCAACAAAAGTTTTAGAATATGTATTTTCTTTATATAACTACTGATTCATATTATCAAACATAATTTATCACTATTTTTTTTTATTTATCTGACTGTTCTGTATACAATTTTGTTGCAGTTTCTTAAATTGACAAAATTAATAATTGGGGGGGTACCATTGACTTTGCAATTAAACACTTAAAGCATGTATATTTTTCAACTAAATCGCATTTATATGTAAGTTTCACTGATTCATATATAATATAAGAATTAATTAAGGATATTGAAGCAATGGATGTTCTTATAAAATATTAGTATTAAAGTTTTTAAATGAATTCCAAAGTAAAATTTGCGAAAATGACACAAAGCCACAATGAAAATAGAACTACCAAGAATAACAGAAATAATTTCAACGCATTTATTAGACAAAAAATATTGTTTTCTAGCAAAAGTATCTATGTGTTTATTACAACTAGTGCAATTAATGCATTTTTCCATTCACATAACCGTAATTTAAATAGCCATTTTCCTAGGAATGATAATTTATGGCATGTTACTATAAATTTAACCTTGAATAATAGAACTTCAAATGATGTATTTAAAGAAAGATATTGCCACTATCGAGGTGACCTCATTCGCCATAAATTATAGAAAAGAGAAATGCATATCAATTAGTTTGGAATTGCTACAAAAATGGGGATTATCAGCTGTTTTCTTTATGCAAAATGGATATTAATGTTCTTTTAATTCATCAATTACTGTTGTCAAAAATGTTTATGTCATATCGGCGTAATAGAAATGACGTACACAGCGTATCCCCCACCTCACCCCCATACTACAAACACACCAACGGTTACTACACATTCACGCAAGATACAGTTTCAATTTCAGGTCAAAGGTCAGCTGTTTTACCTGTCTCCTGAATGCTTCCGGCATCGTGAACGTGGAAGATATCCAGCAGTACGTGTTGACCACATGTTTGGGCAATCCATCGACCAAACATTGAATCGGCTGTCCGACGTATTGGGTGGCGGTGATGATGACACTGCAGGCGAATAATAACACCGACGTGAAGAGATTATGCAATCGGAAAATCGCACAGTCGGTCTTGATCTCCTGGTAACGGAAGTAATTCGCAAATCCTCCCAGTAACTTATACATCTTCGGATGGCAAGCGAATCGACGACAATTTCTCCTCTAACCACTTTTAATTTCTATTCTTCCTCAAATTCTGCACATTAACTTATTTCTGGCTTTCTTCATTTTCTCATAAGCTCTCCCTTGTGTTCGCACAGTGACGCAATTATTTCGAGCGCGCAGAACTGAAAACAAATTCGACCTTTTGTTGTTGTTTTACAGTATAACAGAAACTCTCTGTAGAATAGCTCGCTACCGAGTGTTGCCTCTACGGTTTTTAGGGGTCCCCCACTACGAAAAAGCAGTCGATCCGTACCAATAGTGGCCTTCCCGCACTCTATTCGAGCTGTGCGACTATTTTCAATGGACGAAGTCCGATATAATACGTATGTGTGGTGTGTATATGTTGCTCTCTAACGCATCTAAATCATTCTGTGGCACGGTGCACGTCGTATATTGATAGCGATTATAAAACTACGAGGACCATCAGAGTATATGTGCACTTATGCAAGATTATCGTATGTATGCAATGTGCTTATTAAAGCGATGAGAAAAATGAAGTGAATGCGCCTTATGTAGTCGAAAGTGCTCGATCTTCAGCATCTATTTGGATCGGAATTAGATTATCGGTGATTTCAACGATCGAGCAGGTAATTAGGACTCCTAGAAAAATTGGAGATTGATTTTAAACAGCTGATCGTTTTCAAAAAATCCTTTATATTGGTCGGTATAACACTAGGTTTACAAATTATTTTCTTTTGATTACTTCAATATTCCTAACGATTTAACCTGGAATAATCTATTGATTATTTGATTTTTAGATTTTGGGAATATACTCTCGAGAAGTAAATAATAGAGAATACACGCAGATAAATGATTTCTTGCATCAAGAGAATAAATTTTCTTGTAAAAATCAGTCTCTATTCAAGAAAATATTTTTATTTCAAGACATCAAAATGTATAATGTAAGAAAATAATTTTCTCGAAATTTTATTTGGATTAAAGAAATATTTTCTTAAGGTTAGAAAATCAAGAAAATCCAAGACAGAAAAATCTTTCTTCTAAGTAAATCATTTAGTTTTAAGTTAAGAAAAGGAATGAAAAAATGGTCAAGATCTCACAAAGTTCTATTGAGAAATTAGGCGACCGGTTTCGTATTCAAAAGAACACATCAGGATATCCGATAAAAGAAAAAATACAATAATGGAAAAAAACCCTAAAGTTAATAATTAAAATTAGAAGCAAGTGAATGAGCTAATGAAAAAGTTTTTTTTATAGGTTACAGTATAATTAAATTGTTTCTTTAATCATATAATTAAATAAGGATTATTTTTATGTAATTTAGTAATTAATGAGTAGAGTAACCAAAACTTGCGGACTCGCATAGGCGTCGGTATTACGGGTTAATATAAGAATACGAAAAATTCATAAATGAACTTACTTGCTAATTATTCAACAAATTAGAGGCATCAGGATGTGAACTACTGTAAACTTGCATCATTGCATATGTTTCCACAGTTACTTCTTTAAACCTTGTGCGTCAAACAAGAAAAAATATTCTTATACAAGAAAACGATCTCTCCACATCTAAGGAAGTCACATTTGCATGTAGAAACTGTTTTTCAAAATCACTTAAAAGTTCACTATTCTTACACTTATTATAAACGGCCTCTAAAGTATTAAAATCGGGATTTTTCCTTAAAACATCCGCCAACTTTTGACTAGTGCATAATCCTGGCGTATCATTTAATGTATGTAATTTATTTTTTACACTCTCCACTATGTCTAATGATTCCTGCAATGACAATTCAGTACATTGTAGTTTTCTGATGGCATCTAGTAATACTGTATAATTGGTAATATTGTTGTTAAATCTTCTAAATGTTGAGGAATTTGAAATTCTCTTTGACTTTCTCTAATTGCTTTGGATTCATTCCGATTAAATCGCATTATAACTAATTGAATTTGTTGAAAATGGATCAAATAGTATGAAGCTGCTGTTAGCCCCACACATCCATCACCCGTTTGCGTTCGAATATTCAGGGTAATAGAAGTCACGTGGCCATTACCTCTATTACCAGTACCCTACCTTTACCCAGCTTTTCGAACGCACCCTTGTGAGGGCAATGGAAGAACGCTCTCTTCCGGAATTTTTTTTCATAATCATGATAAAATAAGCAATAATTGTTGCATAATAACGACGAACATTTGAAAGTGAACGATTCAAAATGCATAAAAGAGAACATGTTTAATACAAGAAGAAAATTAATGCCAGCGTTACCCAGAAACATAGAAGAGGTATGTACAAACAGCCTTGGCAGTGCTCCAACCCAGAACCAATAGAAATGAAGAATTTGTGTTGGAAAATAATTTTAACGATATAGTAATTTTTAGTACAAAGACGAACTTACAGTGTATGTGTAAAGCTGAAACTTTGTACATAGATGGAACATTTGATTATTGTACCAAATGTTTTACGCAACTTTTCACAATTCATGATTTTTTTAACGGACATTATACTCCGTTAGTTTTTTGTTTATTAACAGGCAAATGCGAACTTACTTACAAACAATGCTTTCAACGTGTCGTACATCACGTCTTAAACCACGGCTTAGAATTAAAACCAAAAAGTGTTGTTGTAGATTTCGAGAAGGCCATACATAATTCAGTTGGACCTGTATGGCCTGGAACCAGAATTGTGGGATGTAGGTTCCATTCGACACAAGCCTGGTGGCGGAAAATTCAACAGCTAGGGTTAACATTAGATTATAAGGACAAAACCTCCGAAATTGGGAAATGGTTGGGTTATTGTTTTGGGCTTTTGTTTCTGGAACCAGAAAACGTTAGTGATACGTTTGTTTTCGAGCTGTGCGCATTTCAACTCCAAGGTGCAAAAGTTTGCAGGTCATCTTATTGATAATGATATATCGGAAGTCGCAGGATTTCCAGCTGAGATATGGGCTGAAAATAGTGCAGCCTTAAATCGTACGACCAACGCATGCGAGTCATTCCATTCTCCACAAATAATTCTTTTTATCACTGCCATCCATTACTATTCATATTTGTTAAAGCTCTATTGAATATTCAAATGCAAGTGTACATTAAAATAAATAGTATAGATGCTCCCTAGAAATATCAAAACGCTCAGTCAAAAAACGTCAAATGTATTTACAACACAATTTGAATTACCAAAATGGTACTATTAATATTTTGCAATTTCTTAAATTAGCTTCGCACTAAATATTATTCTTATATGTATTGATAAATGTATTTGTATGCAATGAAGTTCTTAAACACAATCAATTATTGCTCGGAGTTTCGTACACCATTTATTTGAATAAAACTTTATGATGTGCCGAGATTCGTGCATTTTTAATCTTTCTACCTGTTTTTGTGCCGAGTTTCGAATCGCCCATTTATTAGCATTATCTATCTTGGTTATTATTTCTAAGCACTTTTTTCATGTGTACTTAATCATTAAGTACACTTTTGTTTGAACTCTATTTTGTAGATAACCGCTACTTTAACCTTTCTAAATTACAAGCAATGTGAATAATTTACTGCATTATGTACGGATATGTCGTACTGTTTTAAACAAGGTAAGCGCAATTAATAATATAAATAATATGCATTTCAAGAATTCTAAGTAAAAAATGCTTTATTTTAAGAAAATGAAACTATTGATTTATTAACAATACCTAACGGCTTTCTGGAATTAATAAAACTGTTTACTATGCTTAAGAAAATATTGTTTTGTGTCATAATGGCCATTCAGTTATACTAAGAATCGCTTTCTTCAAATTTTCTGGATGATTTTCTTGAATCAAATTAACAAATCTCTTAAACAAAGAAATACAATTATTTCATTACAAGTATATACTTCTCTTAAGCGGAGAAGTATGTACTTCTCTTAAGCGGAGAAGGAAACGCTAAGAAAATATTTCTTTTGATTTAAAAGAGTTATTTTATTGCGGATAATTGAAGCACTAGTTGTTTTGGATTAAAGCGGACAGCTTTGATACAAGTAAACGTTTCTCTACGTGTAGATAATAAAAGTAAGTTAATCAACTTTACCACCATATTAATAAGCTTTATTGTAGTTTTAATAAGTTTTAACCAAAGGGAGGATGTAATGGTGATTATAGAGATTAATTCGAATATTCAACTAAACGATTCGACAAATTCGATTGTCTTCATCAATGATAAACGCTTCTGATAAAGACAATCAATTTGTTATTTGGAAATTACGACTAGGATATACTTCCTGCCTTAATTTAATAATTTTTATTAAAATGATGCTACCTTTTAGTATTTAATACGTGCATGCTTCTTTGCCTATTTTAACTTTTGACGTACGTCATTGTTTCGTCGTATGAATAAAGATATAATGTATTAACTTGACTATCTTCCTCAAGTACTGCTGCTGAAGAAACAAGGTCGTAGTCGTTACAGTATTCTTAGTCGGTTTCACACTCATCCTTTTATCTTACAAAATCGCTGCAACTGCAACTTGAAGATTGAATCTTTAGCGTCTTTACGTATTAGGAAATGATGTACATATGAGCATGTGTTTGTTCCGTTTCTCCCCGTTTCTCGTTTCAACCATTAATGTTTCAAATTTCTTCACTTTTGAAACCAATGGCCAAAATAGTTGAGATGGCTTTAATGAATCGTTTTAATAAATTACAAATGTTAAATTTAGTTTTACAATTTTTTTTTTAATTTTTATACTCAAATGCTTTGCCATTTGTCCAAATTTTTCTCGATCTGGCTGTTTACTTAAATCGACAAATATTAATAATGATAGCAAGGACTGTGAGGTAGTATGACAAACAACAGAGAGTATCGGCACATTCGGAACAGCTGTTTCAAAGGCTCACTGGGCCCCCATTTTCAACCGGGTTACCGAATAAATCTGATCTCAGATGAGGAGTGTGCCGATACTCTCTGTTGTTTGTCGACAAATATTATTGGGAGCAGCGTACAATTATTGAACCGCCTTTTATTACTCAGGCTGTACGCTAGATAGCAATTTCATATTTTGTGGATGTAATATCAAGTTATTTGTGCATCTTGAGAAAATATATTTCGGTATACTGGGTGTTTTTTAAAAAAGGTGGCAAAGTAAAATTTGCTTTTATAAATGGAACGCCCTATATATTTTCACATTATTAAGGTTCCCTAACTACAGACCATTGATCTGCAGATTATGAAAGTAACCTGTTCTGGAGTTTTCGAGTTGCAACTGTTTCTGTAAAAAAAGGTGAAAAACATATCCCAAGAAAAGTATTACGTCTAAACGCTTTCACATTTAGCAATAAAATTTGTTGTGTGAGTGGGTTGACGATGTCAGTAAATTGTTTTTATCAACGAATGTACAGCGTCGTCATCAGGAAAGTGCAGACTTCGCCAATTTCTAAATGATTTTTCTCGATCTTGTTAAATCAAACACCTGTATGTTATTATATTCTGCATCAATCTATATTATGTTTCCCTATACCTATTTTAGCGGTTTCTACGATAAACCTGAATTCAACTCTTTTTTCTATTTTAAAATAGATTTTAAGTGAATATTAATCAAACAATCTATTGAAAAACAAAAGTGGAAATAAAATATTACCTTACCATGTATTGTTAAAAGTAATACAAAACTTGAAGAAATTAATAAAATATTGTGTAACACTTAATTTAATTTGTGATAATCAAATATAGAGGTGATAATGAAAGAAAGAAAGAAAAACCTAAGGCAATACCTGTTCAAAATGCCTCCCTTCTTGTTGCAAGCAAAATTTGACTCTATGTATGAATTCTCTCTGAACTCGCCTTAATTCTTCAGATGTTATTCTTCGAAAAGCGTTAGTAACTCTCTGCTTAATATGCTCTATTATTTTTGAAGTCTCGGCATGTACAATTTCTTTCACACGTCCCCATAAATAAAACTCAGATGTATTAGGTCGGGAGATCTAGACGGCCATCTTACAGGATCATTCCTTCCCAACCATCTTGTGATACGTGTTATTTAAATAATCTCGTGCAACAATAGAATAGTGCTCCGTCATGCTGCAGCCACATTTCTTTCCGGATTTTAGGAGGGACATTTGCGAATAATCGTAATAGTTCATTTTGTAAGGACTCCAAGTACTTAGATTCATTTAAATTATTGAAAAAAAGTAAGGTCCTGCAACATACTCGTTATTTATGCCTCCTCGAACGTTAACCCTCCAGTGACGTTGCTGCTCCACTTGTCACAAAATTCTAGGATTTTCATCTGCATAATAATGAAAGTTATGCTTATTTACAGATAGATTTTTGTGAAAAGTTGCTTTGTCAGAGAATAACACTTTAAAAATAAAATTGGGATTTTCTTGTAATTTATCATTGGCCCGGTCAAAAAACTGAAAACACTTTTCGAAATCCTGTTCAGTAAGCTCCTGATGTAATTGAATATAGAAAAGATGTAAAAGATTTCTTTAATATTCGCAGAACAGATCGTACACTTACACCTGTTTGTTACTTACATTTCTTCGGATTTTATTTGGATCCTCAGTGACTGACAACACTTAACTCATTTTCTTCATTTCTTGCTCTTTCGCAAGAAATGAAGAAATGCTTTTCTTTCGCATTTCTTGTGAACGACATTTCCCGTTTCAATGAATCTCGTTATTAGTTTTTCAAAAGCTCTCTTCTCTGGATATCCCCTGCCTGGATATCTTTCACTGTAAATTCTACTGGCTAAAAAAGGGTTCCTTTCTGCTTCACCCAGCATGAAAATCATACCTGCCATATCATCTTTAGAATAATTCATTTTTATGTAAAACGAACGCTCTTCAGTGTACTTTTCATACTTTGACAACCTGCCATTTGTTTCATTTCATATTAGCCGCTAACTTGATAACCTTTTAGGTACATTAACTTTATTAACAATTTAGAAATTTTGATTATTCTAGATTATTGTAGAAACCGCTCAAAACGGAAATACGGAAACCTAATATGGATCGATGCAGAATGTAATTCTGCATCTAGTGACAATATACGGCGTATTCCTTTTAACAAAATCGAGAAAAACCATTTTGAAATTAGTAAAGTCATTACTTAAAAACAATTTACTACATCGTCAATCAATCTCAACCAACTTTATTGCTAAATTTGAAAGCGTTTTGACGTAGAAACACTTTCTTTGAAATACGTGATTTTTCAATTTTTTAATAAAAACAGTTGTAACCCGAAAACCATAAAACAGGATAGTTTCATAATCTAGGCATGAATAGAGTGTAGTTAGGGATCTTTAATCATGTAAAATATACAGGGTGTTCCATTTAAAAAAGTAAATTTTATTGTGCCACCTTTTTTATAAAACACCCACTGTTTCGGAATATATTTTCTAAAGAGGTACAATTAATATAATATTACATTCCCAAAAGATCAAATCGCTATCTAGCATACAACCCGAGTAATAAAAGAGGGACGTACTATTGCTGCACCCTGTATTTGTGTGTATTTTGACAACTGTATTAACGAAATAGATTTCTTGAAAATAAAATTCCTTGTTTCTTCACAAAACAAGAGCTTCTTTTTGACAACTTACACCAAATTTAATTTTGAATGCATTGACGTAAGTAATGTTAAACACAATTAAGTAATAATAAGAATTTTGCCAATTATTTTTAATATGCATTATTACTAAATGTTTTTAACATTTGACAACATTTATAGTCAACATGGTTTCCTATGAATTATTTTATTGCACTATGACATTTAAGAATCATGTTGAAAGGAGTCAAAAATACAAACGAAATGTTTGGAAATTTAAAACCAGAAGTTTATGTTTTTATTAAACATACAGACCGCATTGTTCTAAGCTTTGAACTTACATATACACGTACTTATTTATAATGAACAAACAATATCACATTTTTTCTTTAAACGGAATATACCACACGATAATATTCAATAACATACATAGTTTACATAAGGCACGGAGAGATTTGAAATAAATGTATGATGATTGCAAAGGTTATTTGTAATCTCTAAAATTATGTAAACAAAGAGAAGAGCAACCATGCAAATTAAATCTAAATAAAACAACAAAAGCGATAATCAAAATGTTAGGGTAGTGGTTAGGTTTGAAACTGTATACTCTTAACAAGATTAGATCTATTTGGATTAAAATAGACAGTTATAAAACATGCAGAAATAAACCAACTCATTTTTATTAACAGAATACAGTTCACTCTGTGGTTATAAGTTATAAGATAAGTAACAAACATTTCTGCTATCTCCACAATTTGCACAATTTTGGTTCAACGGTAGTGGGGTAAATGCGCAATTTAAGACTGCGTGTATAATATCTAACATGGGCAAATATGCGGTAACAGCCAGAGGCGTGGCGAGCGGATAAAAGTTTACACGTAAAATAGAAGGTAAGAAATAAATTATAAAACGTACTGAAACACGTACCGTTTTAAAAGTCTCCGTGAAATCACAAACTGGGTAACATCTGTTAAATATTTGAATCATTAGATATGTTTCCACAGCTATTTCAGTCAAGTGAGTACGACGTGCGGAATAAATGTTTTTTAATGCCGAAAACGACCGTTCGACATCTAGCGATGTTATATTTGCATATTGAAAATAATCTTTGAAACAACTCAATGCATCTCACACGCACCTTCACAAAATTGTCTTAATATAAGAAAATTGGAGTCTTTCTCTAAAACACTTTCAAATTTTCGTATTACACACCAATTTGTTTCGCCTTCTACAGCGCATAACTGGGCGTGAACATCATTCACAATTTAAACATAATCCACTAGCGACATCAAAACATTTTGTAATTTTTCTATTCCCTCTGCTAGTCCGAAGTAATTGTTATGAATAGTTTGTAAATCTCTTTTAACCTGAGTATCTTGAAATATTTCCTGGCTTTTCTTGATTGCGGCAGCTTCTGTCGGATTGAATTTTAAAACTATCTTCTTTACTTGATCACACTATTTGTTGTAGTAAAACACAGCCTGCAACCATGTTCCCCAACGTATAGCAATCGGCTGTGGTGGTTCAGGTAAATCAGGACACAGTTTGTGAAATTGTCGGGTACGTTTCGGGGACTTTCGAAACACTGCCTTTGTACTAACAATCAATGCATTTACTAGTGGAAAACATGGAGGAATCGTTTGTGCCGATCGGCCCAAAGAACGCATGTTTGCGGCACCATCACTCATAAACATTAAAAGTTGCTTAGTTGAAACTTCAAATTTGTTCAATGAGTTCAACACCACCTTTAAAATCTCATCTGCAGTACAATTTATAACTTTTTTGGAAGCAAGTAAGAAGGAAGATAACGGTCGATGTGGTTCCATTGTGCATACCACTACATTAACCACAGAATGTTTTTGACGATCCGTTGTTTCGTCAACACACAACCAGAGTTTTTAATCTTTCAATTCCGTTTTCATTCTTTTTCTATATGTTCACGAGCAAATGGCACTACATTTCGTATCGATGTCCGACTAGGTAATTTACAGTCCGCATATTTATTCCAGAAGGAGAATAATGCTTCTTTGTCTAGTAAACGAAACGATAGATTACATAAAATAAGAGTAACACATAAATCAAATGTAAATTTTTCTAGGTCTTGTTCCAGAAGAATGCTTTCGATGTGACGTTGACAATGGCTTCTGGACCAACACATTAATGGGATTTTACAAACTGGACATTGAATTTTAGCGCCATCAAAAATTAAGTCCGGCATGTCCACTATAAAGTTTTTAACTGTGTCTGCCATTGGTCGTTTTCGCGACGTACCTAACTGCGACATTTTTAAAGCAAACATAAGCATACAATTACAAAATAAGTTACGACAGCCTACATGTACACAGAACTACTCGCATACAGCATCGATTTAGTACTGACGCTGTGAACGCGTGAAATAAATAATCGCAGAATCCGCACCACATATCTACTATACTGACTGTTACCGCTATTTGCCCATACTACAATATCTAATGAATCAATTACTTTAAGTGTTATTTAATCGTTGTGACGTTGCTGAGAGGAAAAATATTTACATAAATGGTTTGCAAACACCGCCTACTATATAGAAATAGTTCGAAAGGCTAAATTTAGAATATATTGTATATTTGTTCAAGAAAATATGCTGGTGATAAATTTCCAAAGGGTGGTAACCTTTTTACAAACAAATGTATGTATAATCTGCATACTATTGGTATGTACACACACGTGTTACTTGCAGAATAATGAAAATAAACTTTTTGGTTGTATTATTTGCACCTTATCAAAACAAAATCGCACGTTTTTAGTAAAAACGGAGTGATGTGGTTTTATTACTAATAATATAAACAAATTATGCCTTAAAATAACTACAAGTTTCAACTATTCGTTACAATTGTCCCCAAACAAACAAACAAATACCATTCGGATGTCTGCAGTTACTACGTTATTTACATGACTTTTAGATATACTCATGCATACATACAAGGATATAAATATGTACACAAGATGATACACCAGCACATTCCGTCACATGCATGTAAGTCTGCTATACGTGTTTGGAAAAATACTTGCTACATGCTAAAATAACCACTGCTGTCGCCGTCAAACATGTGCACATATTCCATTTACATCACAGCACAGGAAGCTGAAGAAGGCTCTAACGTCATCATGACCAACAAAACATATGAGGTCAATTTGCATTAGATACAGGATGTAGCGAAAGTGTTAGTTACAATTTCAAGAATGTGTCTTACACTGTCGTTTAAATGTCAAATGGGAATTCATGTTAAAAAACTTTATTTCGTTAGAGATAATTGGAATTGTACTTTGTGCATTTGTATCACCAACATTGCTATGAAATTAGTACTTATTAGTGTTTGATAAATCATATCAAAAGTTTGCTTTGAATAGAAATAACCACAAATATCGTTTATCATAACCAATTTTTAATTTACTGTGCGTCTTGGCTTGACACAACGCCAAAGATTCTGCGCTGTCATTTAAGTTTATACCAGTTGTCAACCAAAACTAATTTAATAGCTGTCTAACAGAAAAAAGAATATTGTGTTAGGTGGTATCACCTACCATGTAACGTATACCTATGAAGTGTTCTCTTCACTGTTAGATGCGTATGTAGTGCAATGTTATAAATATCAATAATTTGTTTTTTAAATAAATTAATTAATTTTCAATTGCTGTCGAGAAACGACGAGGAAGGAGAAGAAGAAAACCAGGAGGAGGAAATCACAGAAGAGATAGAACACCTGGGAATGTTAAAAGAGAGGGAATGCTACGAGGCTATAGAAAGGTTAAAAAGGTTAAAAATTGAGGAAAAATGGAGGAAAAAACCTTTACTGAAAAATCAATTGGAGAATATCAGAACGGATTTAGAAGTGGACGATCTGCAATTGATGCAATCCATTCGGTGAACCAAATAATAGAGAAATGTTACGAAAGCAATATTGAAGCTCACATAGCCTTTGTTGACTTTAAACAGGCATTTGACTCATTGAAAAGAGATAAACTAATACAAGACATGAAAGAGATGGGTATACCAAATAAATTGATAGAGCTAACGAAAATGACACTGAGAGACTCAACAGCTGCAACAGAGGGTACAACGCAAGAGTTTGAAATGGATTGTCGGCAACATTATTTAAAGAACCTTCTGGAAAATTCTGGAATTTTCTGATCAATGGCCGAGGAGCTTTCTGGAACCTTCGAGAACCTTCCATTGACCGTTCATGGACCATTCGTGAACCTTCTAGAAACTCTCATCCCCGCTACTGCCATTCCGATTGCACTGAGCAGCAATACATGTATCGCTAAAAAAATCATCGATTTAGTGCAATATATTGGCCAAAAGTGGAAAATTTATGCTGACTTAAAAGTGATGGCTCTTTTAAGAGGTATGTAAACGAGTTATACCAAAAATATGTGCTAAATATGCATGTGGAATACCTGCTTTGCCGGCGACCAATATAACGAACGGAACTGACCTTTACGTGAGGAATTTAGATTGCGACAAAACAACATTATTGAGATGCCACTTGTGCCGATCGAAAACGTATTGTCATCACCGCTCCATATCAAACTAGGAATTGTTAAAAATTTCATAAAAGCATTCAACCCAGAAGGAAATGCATTCAACGAATTGCGTCGTATTTTTCCACGGTTAAGTAGCATAAAAATAAAAAATGTCTGAACCTGAATGTTGATCTATTGAAATTTCATTTTATATTATACTTATTTTACAGGAATATTTAATGGACCGGACATTCGTCGTTTGATTAGAGACAAACAATTTGCTTGTGGCATGGGATTGTGTGAAAGCGGTTATTGAAAATGTTCTCGGCGCACACTAATTGAAGACATGCTCACTGCTTTTCACCGTTTAAATGTTTGAATGTCATCAAAAATTCATTTTTTGCATCCCCATGTAGAAAAATTCGCCGAACAATCACCAAACGAATCCGATGAGCATGGCGAGCGTTTTCATCAAGTGACAAGGCTCGAACATTGGTACAGCGGTAAAAAACTACATGCTCTTTTGGGAGGCATTTGTTGGAATTTACAAGAAGAAGATGACGATACAGAAGAATCAGGGCAATCAGAGGATGAAAAATGAAAAAAATCAAGAAAAATGTTTTTTTTTACAAAAAAAATACGAGTAATCGATTGAATCGATTCAATTTTTTTCAAATAGTTACTATTCGATGTGTATTCGTCGATACGATGTCCATTAGATCAATTTACATCAATTTAAATTCAATAAATGGTCAAAAAATGATAAAAATTACGTTTTTTTGGGGTCTTCGGGTCTAAAATTTTTAAATTGAAGTTGCCCGAAAACCCGAGCTAACTTTTAAAAACGGTTAGCACCATTGGATTCAGCATACTCGAATTAGGTTCACCCTCCGGGTGCCCAGTTTGTTGCAAAAAAGTCTCCAATTCGAGCACAGTGTAATTATTCAAACAATACCGTCATATGTTATCGCTAGAGAGCGGAATTTATGCAATTTGCACATCCCATATTTTTTATATGTCAAGCAAATGCCTCAGTATATATGCGAATAACAATTTTTCGAATTGATTGACGTAGATTAATTATTGCATATTTCGCATATTTTAGTAATTTTTTCATATTTCAGCGATTATTACATATTTTTGCACACTAGAGCATATTCGTGCATTTTTTAGCAAATTTAGAACAAAAATATTTTTTTCTTTGAACTTTATTAGTGTTTTCCTGTAATACAACAAAACTTTTACCAACATTTTATCGGACACGTGTGTATTAGATGCGGAGTCGGCTCTTCTGTCGCTGGACCTCCCCACCGACAAAGAGCCTACTTCGCAAAGAAGCCGCCATTCTTCAGGTGGTGGGCTGTCGCAAATTCACTAGATAAAATTATCATATAATTTTCAACAACCCCCATACCGGCAACTGTCTGATTCATAGGAAGTCTAAGTATTTACCAAAATGTTTCCTATTCATTGTATAACCAGAGGTTGAAGTAGATTGGTGCAGTAGTGCAAAATGCCAAAAGTGAGAACAAGTTTTATTGTTTCGTGAATGTTCCTGAACTTATTCTAACGGATGAAAGAGTTTTCTGCAAAGCATGTGAGAAAACGGTAAGTTTTGTTTTGTGTATAATACACTAGTATTTAGAATTGTACAGCCATATACGATTTTCTTGTAAGTTTTTGGTGATATATTTTTTTTCTTTACAGGTGCCATGTGAACGCAAATTTCGAGTCACTCAACATGTTGCAACTCAAATGCATAAAAGAAACTGTCGGAAACTTCCAGTTTTAAAACTTAGCCAAGTGCCTTTGACACAATCTTTTGCCGTAACCTCAAAACAAAGTGAGCAACAAATATTTAACGCACATTTGTGCAAAACGATGGTTACTGCCAATATACCGCTCAAAAAGCTGCAAAATCCGTGTTTCCGGCAAATTTTAGAAAAGTACTACCAAAAGAGTATTCCGGATGAAAGTTTGCTCAGAAAATGTTACGTAACCGATATTTATTCTGAAACGATCAATAGGATTAGGGAAATAGTTAAAAACGAGTATATATATTTTACCGTTGATGAAACGTCAGATTCCCGTGGCCGCTATATAGCAAATTTATTATTTGGTCATCTAAATAAGAAACAGCCTGGTAGATCGTATTTAATTGCTTGTAAACAATTAGAAAAAACAGACCATCTCGCAATATTAAGATTTGTTAATGAAAATTTCATGAATTCTTTTCTTCCCGATGTTGTTCCCACAGGAAAACTTTTAGTCATGTTGTCCGATGCAGCGGCATATATTATTAAAGCGAGTCAACAGCTTAAACTTTTGTACCCTAATTTAATACACGTTACTTGTTTGGCTCATGGATTAAATAGGGTGGCTGGGGAAATTCGGCAGCAATTTCCAGCAGTAAATACATTAATCAGTAACGTTAAGAAAATGTTCATAAAGTCACCATTGAGAGTTCAGATTTATAGAGAAAAGCTGCCCGATACTCCTTTACCACCTGAACCCGTCATTACCCGATGGGGAACTTGGTTAAATGCCCCAATATTTTATGCAAACCGTTATCTAGAGATCAAAAACATTATTTCAGATGTCTCTACTGACAACTGCAATTCTATTGCAAAATGTCAAGAAATTTTGAAAAACTCTTCTTTGCCTAATGAATTGATATTTATTAAAGCCAATTATGAATTTGTTTCTTTGACAATAATAAAACTTGAAAAAAGAATCGCTGCCACTAACTGAATCAGTTAAATTAATCAATGATTTAGAAAATAGTGTTTCAAATATTCTGGGTAGAATACGAAACTCAATAAGTTAAAAGTTTAAAGAAATAATTTATAAAAATGTAGGATACAAAAGTTTAGCCAAAATCAGTTTGATTTTAACTGGTGAATTAAAAATGGTTGAAACAGAAACAAGTATAGAATTAAGTCATGAGATTATGAATGCATTAAAGCACGCACCAGTAACTTCCGTTGATGTTGAAAGAAGTTTTTCAATATATAAATGCATTCTCACAGATAGGCGACATAATTTTTCATTAGAAAATTTAGAAAAGCATTTAATTGTAAATTGTTTTAATAATAAAAATATGTAGTGTCTAAGTATGTATTTTAGCAAATTTTAAGTGCGTATGTATGATTTTAAAATGTAAGTGGGAATAGTGTAAGAACAATAAACGTTTGTTAAATGCTTCGTTGTGATTATTCCTGTTTTATAACATTTAACAAGAAGTTAATCGGTATCAGAAGCATATATACATAAAACTGTATATTTAGCAAAAATTGTGCATATTTCGAAGAATTTTTCTACATATATATACATAGCTTAACCAAATAATAACTTAACCAAATTGTTTCTCCAAATTAAAGTGATTTTAGTAGCTTGCGGATATAACAATATAATGACTTGATTTTAACTGATTCATCAAACGGAAAATCTAGCCATGAGTAGTCACTTTCCTTTCTTAGTATTGCTTAATATTTATTTGTTCTGAAAACTGGACGACTGTATATCATGTTTCATATCTATATTCCATTGACGACAATACACCATAGAACTTCGTCAAGACTGTAGTAATATACTGTAAACTACTGTCTGGTATTTTAGCGCACTTATATATTTACCTAATCATTTAATTCATTTAGAAACAACCTATTGTTACTGTTCAATTTTAAACTGATAGGTTGCAAAACCTATTGTAGAAATGGTATGCAAATATTTCCATTGACTTGACCTTGAGCTATATTTATGTCATACCAAATTATTACATACACATGTCATATATCGACGTGCTGAATCATTAATAAAACAAAACTATTACGTAGTAGACCGTCTTTTTCCTATTTAAACAACAGTTATTTAACATATCTGTGCTCATAAAATTTGCGGTTGAGGTCTGTAAAACTCTGTAAATGAACACCGGCCACCAAACAACCTGACAATGCACGTATTTCGCAAAAATTCCTAGAAAAATACTTGCTAATCGATGTAAAACAATTGTGTAGTCATGTTAATGCTTTAATCAGGAAATGCCAATGCAAATGACAGAAACTAATGGAACAATTGCAAAATATAATTTTTCGTGTTTGGCTAAATTATATTTGATCCGAAATAAGGTAAATGTTCGGACAAGAGTTAAGAGTAGATATAAGTAGCCCGGGCACAGAGAGCTTCGCGCCAGGTTAGAAGTGAGGTTGCCGCGCCCACCACGCTACGTATGTATGCAAATGAATCAGCACGGGCCACCTCAGCGAATGAAATTATTGATTTATTGCAACAGTTAGTCGTAATTGTACAAACAAATATATGTATGTAAGTATGTCTAACGTACGCAAGGAAAATAAACGACCATTGGCTAATAGTCACTGAATTTATCAGTGTCTTTCCGTATATGAACTAAAGTATTGTGTGAAATTTGTAAAATAGCTTTAATGTGCTGGAACAAAGGCGTCTGTAAAAGACATACAGCACAAAAATGAAAAAGATGGCGTACCACCTCAAACCCAATTTAAGTCGGATTTCCTTTTGATATTTATTGTTTGTGGTCTACTGCTTACTCGATAATGAACCATGTCAACAGTTTTGGCGTACATCCAATTCCGAGTGGAATTTACCATCATGGACAGCATTACCGAAAGAGCTACCAAGTAAACGTAAAGATATCGAAAATAGGGTCATTAAAAGATAAACAGCTGTAGCTATGTCGTGATGAGACGATAGATTGTAAAAAAAAACTATTTTGAATATTATAGTACGAGTACTAGATCCTGCTAAACCGAAATTTGCAATCTTATTAACTAGCAAAAGACCAAAAAAGTGTACTAGCAAAGCAATTACGGCCGTAGATCTCGATACGTTACAACAATGTCAAGTGTCAACTAGTCAATTGTTGATGTTTATGAGCGACGGAGCGGCGACAATGTGTAGTGTAGGCCGTTCTCTTAAAGAAAAGTGCGAAGGTCTTTTACATCTTACCTGTAAAGTTCATGCTTTACATCCTGTGGCACAAATTATTCGAGAATGTTACCCGGAGGTGGATGCATTAATAGCAAACACAACAAAAGTGTTTCTCAAATCTCCCAAATGGATTCGAGCGTTTCACAGGCTTTGTCCCGGTATTTGCGAACCACCACAACCGATTCTTACGCGGTAGGGAATATGGTTGCAAGCGGCTTTTTGTTTTTCAGAACATTTCCAAGAAATAAAATCTGTGATCTTACAATTCGTTCCTAACGAAGCTACAGCTATTAAGGAGAGCCAGAATGGATTTCTAAGTACGTCTGTTGAAACAGATTTAAGAAGTATTAGCAACAATTATAAACTAGACGCAATAGAAAATTTTGCAAAATACTGGGTTGTCGTTAGTAGAATCAGTGCAAATCGTGGACGAAGTTAATACATTGCTACACGGTATAAACGACGCAAAGTTCGACAGTGTTTTAAAAAAAATCGGATTATACGAAATTAAGGCAAATATATGGTGATGCATCTGCAGATTCACTAACTAACTAAGGACTATTATAATAATGCCTGTGTTACTTCCGTAGATGTTGAACGGTCTTTTTCGAAATTTAAGAACATTTTTTCTTCACAGCGAACAACCTTCACCGAGACAAATGTGGAAATATACCTAATGGTGCAAGTTTTTCAACAATCCTATCCACACTGTTAAGAAGATACGTTTATTTATTATATTATTATTTATTGTTACGGTGCAAGTAGAACAAATTTTTGAAGAAACTCCTTATAGAACAAATGCCGTTTTCAAACAAAAAAACACTAATAATGGCAATAAAACTCTTCAACATATACACACATACATACTATACATATATCCGCTTTATTTACCAAACATTTTTATTGCGTCAACTTTTATTTCTGATTCTGTTGCGAAGACCGATTGTACCGATTGCCCGACTTACAATTAGATACATATAAGTAATTTCGGATAAAATCGGCATTCTTTCCAACGTAGACTCTTAATGCTGTGAACATCAGCTAACCAAAATTCGGGATAACGTGACAAATCTTTTCATAACATTGAAGGCTCTATAACAACACTATAAAGAAAGTTACTCCACTTAATGCATTAAACAACTGAATTCGATTCAGAAGAAAGTGAGGTTAATTATAACTACATTTAATTACTGGGTTACTGAATCGTGAGAAAAAACTTTAATGTGAAATGTCAACAGAAAAAAAAACAAAGTAAAATTTCAAAATATTATTAAAACGCATATTGTTTTTATTACAAGCAAGTAATTATGTGTAAATCTATTTATGATTTTAAGCATAAAATGTTTAATTAATTTGGAAGATATGTTTTGGAAACTCATTGTCGGCGGAATGATGCGAGAAAAAAAATATTTTGAGTCTCTCGTTAACATGAACAAACTGCTAGTGTGAACACTCGCTGTTTTATTTTCTTCACGGTATCAAGCATCTTCTGTATTCGAGGACGCAAGTATAAGGATTTTTTTTATATTATTCGTTAAAAAAAAACATTACAGAAGAATAACACACAATTACCCTATCCTGTAGAAATCCACAACTTACTTAATCCTTAACTTTCCGGTGTAAAGCTCTGTTGAAGCCGCCTTTCTTCACATCATCCTCCATTTCTCATTATATAACCATCTGAGTTGTACTTATTCTATTAATCTATATGAGCAATGCTTAGATTCTCTCAAAATGTGTCGTTTCGATCCTGCCTCTTTTTATCTTCCTTTCTATTTTTCGCAGTAACCACATTTCGATACTATTTAACTTGTTTCTTTGTTTCTTGTTTGTTGTTCATGTTTCGCTTCCCTAAATTAATACTGACTTCAAAATTTTTTGGCAAATTCTATTTTTGCCAGTCTCGGGGTACCGGGTTCGAACCCCGGGTCCGTCATTCTCAAAGTAAGGTTTTCCGTAGTTTTCCTTACTCCAAATTTGGCGAATGCTAAGGGTGAACATCTTAAGGCGCTCTACGGGCGCAGGCGTAATAATATCTCATGGCTGGCCGATACCCCCTGCAATTGGCGAAAGCTGTTGGGGGATGTGAAGGCATGAATTATTATTAATTATTATTATTTTATCGTAAAAGGGATTTTTTTCTACGAAATTTGATTTGATGCTATTGAATAGTCTGCCCATTTTCACTATTCTTTTGTTTACCTTCTAAATTTATTTTGGTGTTATTATTGCTCCTAAGTATTCGTTGTTGTTGTTCTATTAATGGGCGAGGCGTCGGGTTACGGAATATACCTTCCACTTCTTCTAGGCATCGATTACTATTATCATTGGCCGACCCTACTAGAATTTTGCCGAATCTAGAAGTGTTCCAACCTTAGGTAGGAGTTTTTAACCTGCCAAATATCGTTTTACTTCCTTATCCAAGAAGAAGGCATACTCCGATTTTTGTCCGTAATTAAAAACCAACCGTCCCAACCGGGATATGAACCCGCGTCGTTCGGATCGAAAAGCATGTATGCTAACCATTCAACCACCGAGACGGTCCCTAGGTATTTGTAACATTTCACTTGTTCTAGATCTTTTTCTTTGTATGGTGCTTCTCCATTGTTTTTTCCATTATCATGGTTTTAGTCTTCTATATCTTAATCTTCATATTTTTCTTTTTAAGATCTTCATTAAATATGTTTATATTGCTTTATAGTTTTTCGGTCTCTCTTATAGTTATCACGTCGTCCACGTAGCATAATTCTGTTGGTTGAAGAGAAGTGGGCCCTGCGTCAGACCTATTTTATTGATGAAAGTTTTTGATGCTTCATTTCTTACCCTTACGTCATTTTCAATATATTATATTAAATAATAACATCCCTTGCTGTATCCTTGTTGTATATAGGTGAAAGAATTCCTATTTGACTGTCGTGTGGGGGGTTTCATTCCTTTCACTGCTTGGTTAAACATACTCAGAAGTTCATCTTGTATCTCACAGCTTTAGTATTTAATCATTTCTACTGTTACTTTGCCGTGAGTTAGTATTTCTCCTAATTTCATTTTCCTCATTGTTTCATTGAATTTTTCCCTTGTTATTTCCTCTTCTTGTGATTGATTTTCTTCTTGTGCCGTCAGTACAATGTGTTCTCTACATTTTCTTTCGTTTTTCCCCGTTTACGTCTAAGTCTACTCAGTTTTTGTTTTATTCCAATAAATCCTTAAATTATTCTCTGCACCTTTCCATAACTTTTGCCTTTTTGTCTTCTTGGTTTTTCTCATTTATTTCAGTGTGTTGTAAAATACTCACTGGTTTTCGTTATAAGTTATAAGTTATAAGTTTTTGTGAGTGTATTAAATTCGTCCATGTTTTTTCTTTACTCGTTTCTATCAGTTCATTTACCTTAATTCTTTTTGTTTTGTTGTTCAAATAAGCCTTCCATGATTTTTTTGTATTTTTTATCCACTACACTGTCCTTTTTGCTGCCTCATTTCCTATTTTTATTATACTATAACTAATTTTTTCTACCTCCTTAGCTCTTGATTTATAATTGACCCATTCTTGTTTCATATTTTGAGTTGGTTCTATTTTCATTACATTACATATTTTTATATATCTACATAACGAATACTAATAGCCATTAATATAATATTTCTAAAAGTACTTACGTTACGATGACGTAATTCTTACAAATGCCATTTTAAAGTCCGTGTATTTCACATTTACTTTAATGCTTTTCAAAATATATGTTTTTAGCATTCCTCCTTGAAAGCAGATTTTCACTATGGTGTTAATAGCCGGCATTTTACTTAAAGTAAGAAAATGTATTCTTAGTAATAAGTTTCGTAAATACTAAGTATTCATTATTACAAAAAAAATCAAGATTGTTTGTACAAAACTAATTGGACGGATCCTGGATCTCCAAATGTATTCAAAAAACAAGTATTCTTTTAAAGCCATTAAAAATTATGTTTGTTTCTAGAAATCCTAATTGTATTGTTCTGTAATATCTTGCTAAAAATATATTCTGCATGTGTCTTCTCCTAAATTTAAAATTGACGTTTTTAAAAAGTATATTATACGATGATATACAATCTAGGTAGTTTAATAATTTTCAAATTCTCTTTGCTTGAATTCTTTACTTCAAAGGTAACATTTTGCTAATGGTATTGTTTTATATCAAAGTTAAAATCTACTTACAACTTCTGAGGAAGTTAGAATCAAACAAATATTTGACTTACAGTTTTTTATAATCCATATAAGTCATTGCTGTTTCGATTGGCTTATTAGCAGCTGCCTTATTAGCAGCAGTTGCAGCTAATCACGTGCAAATAATTTCACTACAACAACCCATATTCTCAATCTCATCAGAAATAGTTTTATGTGCTAATAGTTTATGTGACAATGCCAATTCTCAAAACCTTAAAGAAGACTGTATATCCAAGTTCAGCAGTTTAATATTAATAACAGTAATAGTGGTCGTTTCCTAATACATATAGTGTAAAACTCGTCAGTATATAAGAGTGTATAATGTTGTACAATAGACATAAATAAAAGATGTAGCAGGCCATACCAACAAACAACATAATGCGTCATTTAGATATAATCATTATTCTTTTTGCGAAGAAATCGTAAACTGCTTCATATGCAAATAATTTTTCAAATGGTATTTGATTTTAACATCAAGTAAAGCTTTTATATGTTGCGGCAAGTGGTTATATATTTTTAAGCATTGAAATAAACACGACTTTTGTACTTTAGATAATTGAGTTTTTGGTGGAAGATGATAAGGCAACTCTGTGCCTTTTGATGATAACTATTTCCCAATTCACATTTTCTTCGCAATTATTTTTCGCAAATGTTGCAACACTGCAGATCGTACAATTCCGATCTTGATAGTTGTATCTCCCCTTATAATTACTTGCGAAACTTTTCGTAAAATAAGTAACATTGAATTTAACCCCCAACAATAACTAGTTATTTTCCATCTTTAGTAAACTTTCCCTTGTTTAATTCTGTAGACATCTATTAGCTTAGAATTCGGTAATCCGGTGGAAAAGAAGCAAACATCACACTTAACAGAATAGTTTAAAGACATTCCTTATTAATCTATTGGGAAACTTTAAATAATTGATCACTTTTATTTCATATCGTTCTATTCGAGAACTCCCATTAGGATGCACATAAAAGTCCTTTCTTCGTTAATTTAATTAAGAATTGAATAACAAATGTGGATCCCAGATCAATTAACAACATTTTTAAATTCTTTGAGAACCATTGTAACACATTCTGCTTAGAAAATTACTGTGTCTATATTTTTTTGAATAAATATTTAATAAAGGCGAAAATGGCTTAATTGCAGGTTCGTGGATATTGACCATACGAGATAGGCGCCATAAATTCTCGGACTGATATAAAAAAAATAAACTTGGTAAAATACAACAATTTTTATTTTTCAATGTAATCTCCCCTAACTTCAATACATTTATTACAACGATCAATTAATAATTCTACGCCCTTGAAAAAATAATCTAAAGTTTCTCCCTCAAAATGTTGTATTATAGCTGCTTGCAACTCACTATCGTCGTTAAAACGATGTCCCCTAAGGTCTTTCTTTAAATGAGAAAATAAATAATAATCATTTGGTGCTATGTCCGAACTATGCGGTGGATATTCCAATTCTTGAAAGCCGCATTTACGGATGACAGCTTGTGAAATGGCGGTAGTATGGACGGGTGCATTGTTGTGCAATAATCGAAAACCTTTTGTGAATTTTCATCAACGTTTTGCACGAATATTGTCCCTCAATTTATGCAGCAAAGACGCATAATATGTGACAGTTGTATTCCGTTCTTTAAAGTCAAAGCGTAAAGTACCCTCACAATTCCAGAATATTGTAGCCATCACCTTTTTTGATGATTGAACGACTTTCGCCTTTCTGGGACGAGGTTTATCGGGTCGCCGCTATTCCATCGATTCCTTTTTGAATAATACAGAACCATTGTTTCATCTCCTGTGACAATGGACTCCAAAATCGCTTTCGGGTCGCTTCCGTACAATATGTACGGAAAACGAAGGCGCACATTCGACCCGATAGAGCAGAAAGAGAATGCAGTACCCATCTTGCACTAATCTTATTCATGCTCAAATGGTTATGGAGGATTCGGCGAATATTTGTTTCAGAAATGTTAGACATCACTGCTAGTTCCTTCACTTTCAAACGGCGATCTGCTAATACCATTTCTTCAACAATTGTTCAACAATGTTTTGAAGCGTTGTCAGTTCAATTGACCGACCGGAGCGCTCATCATCTTCAAGGGATTCTTGCCCCAAACGGAAACGTTTTATCCACTTTTCTACCGTGGAATATAAAGGAGATAAATCACAATAAACGGCGTCTAAACGTTTAATGTGATTAGGCATATTCTTTTGTTAAAAATGTAATGACCGCCCGGTACTCAATTCTCGTTATCTGAGATATTTTCATGCACTAGTCACGTTGTCTGGCTGGCTATTAAAAACTACACGCTCGGGCCTGTATAAGCCTGTCAAGCCGAGAATTTACGGTGCCTACCTCGTACTTCTTCACTTGTAGCAGTGTTTGTACATCCACTTTTTCGGTAAATTTCCTCCTGTGCCATTTGTGTTGCAGCTTTTCAAAGTCTTTATAATAAGCTATATTTTTGTGCTTTTAATAAAATGTTCTCATTCGAAACTAAAATAATATACAGGGCGTTTCATTAAAAACTTTCAAATCGGAATTACTACCACTTAAACCGGAAGTTCAATTACGATAAAGATATTCAGACTAAATACGCAACATACTGTATATGTATAATATCTACATACGAAATTTAACGTCGATACTTCTAGAAACTCCAGAGATATTTACTTGGTTCCACACATTTGTCCATTACTGACCTACTACGACAATCATTCCCGTTATAGTTTAACAGTAATGTAGATATTATATTTTCCTAGAGCGCCTAAGACAACGAAGGCTGTATATCAGTATCAATATTTTAACGCAATATCTTAAACGTAGAACGTAATTTTGTATTAGTTATGTTTCTTTGTAGTTCAATAAAATTAGGTACGCTTATTTACCTTATTTGGTAAACACCCTATGTAATGTCTAGAGAACGAACGCTTGCAAATTCAAGGCCAACTGCATGCAAGTACATCTACGGAGCTTTATTGCGGATATAAGGCATTAATGTATCAACGCACTGATACTAGCACGTGTGTATTTGGTAAGGTTAAAATTGCCACTATTACAGCACGCAGGAGCTATTATTATTTATTACTTCTACTGTAGTACGATTTGCAAATTACGCACTCAGAAACTAGACTACGAAATGAGAACAGTAGCTGCAAAAAAACATATAAACATTTAAACCACATATGGCTCTTACGTAAAAGAAATAGAAGGACATTAACTACAGTAATAATAAAAATGCTGACTTGCATACGTAGAAGCTCTTGTACCATTTTTTTTTTCTATAATACGTAGAAAAAAGAAGCATGAGTATGAAAAATATAATAGATATGCTTTGTTATGTTTGTTGTCGTTTAACTGCAGTATGATTTAAAAGTAGGCTATTGTTGTCTCGCTGTGGATTCGATAACCCCGAATGTCTAATCTGATTCGAATGCATGACTTTCGAGTGAACGTGATCTGACATATGCAAAATATTTGACCTCTTTCTCTTTAATGCTCGTTACGTAACGGTACTTTAATGAATATAAGATATTTATGCATGTATAGTTGCCATGTACGACATAAAAGAAACTACCTATAAATCGTTATTAAATTCAGCGTTACGTGTGATAAATTAGTTTAGCACAATACTTGCTAGAATGTCCTTCAGATAGGTTTTAGATTGATGGCTAATGCAACATAAATTGAATGTATTTTATGTCTTAGTACTTACCTATGTGTAGGTAATTACTGTTAGATTTCGTAGATATTGAATTTTTAAAATAAATTATGCTGATAGTACTTAGAAATAGGGAATTTATGATAAAAAACTGAATTTCATCAAACAAAAAGGAATTAATGTTTCTTGCTCGCCATGTCAAAAGCACTGTGTGTTGGTCACAAGCGAATAGCATCGACTTCGTCAGGCATGAAGATTGGCCATCTTATAGTCCCGATCTTAATCTTCTGGTTTATAAAATCTGGAAAGCTCCGAAGGAGAAAGTCTGGGCTGAACGCCATAGAAATCTGGACTCGCTAAAAGCATCTGCTAAAAAGGTAGTGATGCCGATAGAAATTGAAATGGTGCGAAATGCGATTGATGATTGGCCTCGCAGATTAACACGTTGAATTAATTTTTTAATATGTAATTGAGAACACTATATTGGTCTATTTAATCAATAAGGGATTCTTATTTTCTTTTCTGTTTCGTTTAATGTGATGATAAAAGTTGTGACAGAATTTAGTGACTGATTAAGTGTTATTGTAATAAATCTTTTACAACTATTATGGGTTTTTAGTAAGCAACAATGCCTTGTTGTTAACCTTTGAACACATGGACAAGTATTCTAAAAACTAATTTGGGCAAGATAACGTAATTTATCAATAAATTTTATTAGAACATGCAAACATCAGGAGTATGTTAGCCTTTTGCAGCAATGGGATCGCATTTTTTTCTAAGCTATTAAGTTTTATTTACGGACATCAATCAAAACATTACATTTCTTATGGAAAAGAAGTAGTAAGAATCAGCCCTAGATTATTGTGACTTAGTATAGGAAGTACATTATTGTGATTTAGTATAGGAAGGATGCCATTTGGAACCTGAAATATTTCTTAGTCCAATCAAATTTCAGTGAGGTAGATTAGATTACCATTGATGTCAATGGAAATGTCAAAAAATGGAACTTGCATGAGATGGGACACAGGAGTCCTACGTGCCTAAAGAACCGGTCACTCGCACATGAAAGGATCGCAATTTCCTTATACATATTACATTTGGAGCTCATGAACATAATGGGTGTTTAATACATATGGCCAGGTTAAGATTATGACGTCCTTTCCTATTTAGCTTTCAACACATTAACCAATGGTCGGTCAATTGTGGTCAAAGGGTTGTATAACAAACTACAGTGGATATCGATTATAATTACATCTGATATAACGACATATCGGTTTTTACGATGAAATTTAAAAGTCCCGCTTAGAAAGCCAAAGTCTTATACGTGAGTCTTATCGTTTTTAACGACATCGGATATTACAACAAAACTAATATAACGACGAAAAATGGCATAAAATTTGGACCAAATTAACTTTTATAACGACTAACGGATAACATCGCGTAGGCAATGCGGTACTTCCCTAGCAATAACTCCGAGGAAGTACTGAATTCTCAAGAGGAGTTATGAAGTGATTAACTACAATTTGAAGGAACGATTTGTAGCGATTCGTTAAACACCATGTGGCCAAATTTAAGAAACGGATACAAAGACGAAGAAATTTTCAACGCGAATGAAACTAGCTTATTTTTCAGGAATATGCCAGACAAAACGATGAAATTTAAAGGAGAAAATGTACTGGGGGAAAACTTTCTAATGAGAGATTGACTATTATTGCAGCAACAAATATGGCTGGATCTGAAGAAGTAAAACTTGTGGTTATTGGCAAAGCTAAGCGGCCTCGATGTTTTAAAAATGTAAAATCCTTATTTGTTGAATATGAGAATAACCCAAAAGCATGGATGACATCGGCATCCAAATATTCAAAACATAACTATAAAAGTTGTTTTCCTTCCTCCAAATACCACTTCAGGTCTTCAACCAGTGAACCAGGGTGTAAAAAAAGCCTAAAAACACATTTTAGAAAACTTCAAATCATGCAGCTTTTAAAAGATATTGACGAGAAAGGTGTTCCTCAAAGATTGTATATCCTGAAAGCTATTCTTTTAGTTTCTAAAGCTTGGGATCGCGTTTCTCAACGAACAATAATTAATTCTTTTGCACATGCTGGATTTAATTAACATGCAACAGAAAATTCTTTCGATGAAGATGATCTGCCCCCAGCAGAGTGGTTTCGACTACAAAATGATACGGTTGACGATGAGGGAAGCTTACCTTTAGCTGAATGGGTCCTAACTTTACCTGTAGCTAATCTAGCAACGCAAGAGAGTTGGAAAAATTTGTCAATATTGATGAAGAACTCAAAACGGAGGAGCATATGACAGAAGATGAGATTTTGGCAGGGTTAGATCCGAATTTGGAATCGGAAATAAACAACGACGAAGTGGAAATCGACGAAACAACGTAGTTCCAAACACCACTATAAAGGATGCATTTTCATCAATTGAAATAATTCAGCAGTTTTTCATATTTCATCAAAATTTAAAAGGGCTAAACAGATCGTGCGTACTACATTGAAAAATTTGAATAAACCTTTTAGAAAACCTAAAATTACTAAAGCAAACCAAAATGACAGATTTTTTTCTTAAAATTTAATGTACGTATGTATACATATAAATATACGTATATATGAAAAATTATGTATTAAATTGTTTCTAAAATAAGTTAAGGATTTTTTTTGTGATACGTAATACTTTCTAACATAAATAAAATGATTTTTTAACATCTGTGTGTATTTATATGATGTTTGGATATAGCGACCTACGGTTATAACTAGTCTGGGCAAACAGCGGTAACAGTCAGTGCAGTAGATATGTGATGCGGTGTTGGCGATTATTTATTTCACGCGTTCACAGCGTCAGTACTAAGAGTATAGTATACTAACATGTTTTGAAGCAATGCGGCACGGATTAACGTGGTCCATACTTGAAATTTGACTCACCTGGGTTTTATGATAAAACTGAGAAAATAATAGGCACCCTGTATTTTAGATGCCTAACTTCCGTGTCTAACTTGAATAACATTCCAAGAAACTGTTGCAAGTGAATTATGCTTTTTACAATTGAAAACAGGCAGTTCAAGAAGATGGATATAAAGGAAATTGTCAAGACAGAGATTAGGCTTCGTTCCCAAAGAGAAACGCATTATTGTTTATTTAATGCCACATTTCTATTCTTTCCAAAGTAAAACAAATTTCTTTCAATTAAGGAAATAATTATTTAAATTAATATTTCTATATTTTTTATTTGCTTTCTTGATAATTCAACCTTGCATCAACTATTATGACTTATACATATATCAACAACACAAAGATTGTATTTACTTGACCCCTTGACCAGTAAACTAAACTCCTTATCGTTATCGGAAATTTTATGAGCGCTCCGACGAGAAATCATAACAAGCGCGCGCTGTTGTCCATCGACTAAATTCCATCCGTGTCGTCCCTATTCGTTTTTAAAAAACGACCACTAATGGGCACCAAATTGAATCTTATTAACGGACAATGACATTTCCTGTCCGCTAGTAACGATACACATCCTCGAGACCAAGACACCATTTCCATTTCACGAAACGTCAACGTTCCAAATTAACATTACAAGCCCGGTCGGTCTCCTTTTTCTATTAGCAAGTATTACGAGCAACGCTCGCAGACGAAATTCTGTCTCGAAAACGAATCCGAAAAGAAGTCGACCCTAAACATGTTGCATCAGCCGAGTTCTTCGATGCAGATGGTCGGATTCGATCCCCACCATGCCCGTCGTACCACATGCAGCTTTCGCTAGCCTCTGTGCGAGGCGCGAGTCAAGTGGAAAAAGGTTTTGATCAATTACGGGATAGATATTGAGAATGTACTTGTATACAGTGCCGACCAAAAGTATAAACTTCGTTCTCAATAATTGTCATAAAAAATGGAAAAGAAATATCTTTTAATATGCTTCTCGAAAATATTTGTGAAAAAATTTATATTCAATAAGATCAAAGTTTGTTTAATTATTACATTTAATATCATTCATCAAATTTTAACTATAAGTTTTGTATCGGGCTATCCAAAAAGATTCTCTGGAAATACTGACTGCCCCAAGATGATAGCTAAATAATTAAATCCATTAATAAATGCGTAAAGTTAGCAAGTATAAAGAAGAGAACTAGTAAACAAATTGCAATTTTTCACTCTCGTATACATTGACGTTCCAATTACGTTTTATCTTCCGTATTTTCTTGTCTTTTTTACCTGTTATTCTTAAAAAGATCTATTTTCGTAAGTTTAACACAGTTCATTTGTTTATTGCACATACACTAATATGTATTTTATTTTTAACTAGGTAACTTACATTGAATCTTTACATTATCTACCCCTTCTATGCAATGTATGGGCACGCCAATGAAAATAATTTAAATAGAGCGGCACATTTGAAGCTGACAATTTTCCCATGGTAACGGAACAGTCATTTTGGATTGCTCGATATACTTTCCTACTTGTTTGATTTTCAATCTAAATATCTTTCTTGACAGATGAAAATAAATAAAAATAAATCTTTATCCAAATTAAGATAAAAGAATGATAAGCTATAGAAATAACTCAGAAGCTGGGAATAGTTACATAAAGTAGAAGTACTAGTAATTTTTTAGGGTTTACTATTAATATTGATAACATTACCTTTATTACATTCTGGCATGTCATTTGATCAATATCAAAAGCAGTTTCTACACAAATGAATAGAAAAGACATGGGTCATCATCTTCAGCCGCGTACCGTTTGATGTGAGAGAACATATATTAAATATAACGAACCCGTTCTATCCCTACTTTTCAAAAAAATATATACAAGTACCTACTTTCGCCGTTTAGGCTAGAAAGCAAGTTGAAATAAGGAGAAAAGGCGGAAAAGGGCTGTCACCACGAACCGAGACATATGGTCATCCCATCTTAATAAAAATCGAATAAGGCAACGGTTATGTCCTTTCTGTTCGTCAAATTTGTGTTCTTTCCGTCTCTCCCTTAAAAACTAAAGATGCATACGGAACGTACGAGAGGATCGACGTCATTGCTAGCACAACCATAAATCAAATGATCTCTTACCGTAATAAATCAAAAAGACATGAACAGTGTAAAGACCCCTTCTCTTTATTAATTAGGTTCGCATTCTTATTTATGTAAATAGTCTCATAGGCGTCTCGAAGACATGTGAGAGAACATTCACATATCCTCGAAACAGCCTTTCCGAGTTAATTAATAATTTGTGTGATGCGGAGTGCGCCGAGAATATTTGTTTGGCTTATTATTAGTACTATTATTATTATTATTATTATTATTATTATTATTATTATTATTATTATTATTATTATTATTATTATTATTATTATTATTATTATTATTATTATTATTATTATTATATTATTATTATTATTATTATTATTATTATTATATTATTATTATTATTATTATTATTATTATTATATTATATTATTATTATTATTATTATTATTATTATTATTATTATTATTATTATTATTATTATTATTATTATTATTATTATTTATTATTATTATTATTATATTATTATTATTATTATTATTATTATTAATTATTATTATTATTATTATTATTATTATTATTATTATTATTATTATTATTATTATTATTATTATATTATTATTATTATTATTATTATTATATTATTATTATTATTATTATTATTATTATTATTATTATTATTATTATTATTATTATTATTATTATATATTATTATTATATTATTATTATTATTATTATTATTATTATTATTATTATTATTATTATTATTATTATTATTATTATTATTATTTTATTATTATTATTATTATTATTATTATTATTATTATTATTTATTATTATTATTATTATTATTATTATTATTATTATTATTATTATTATTATTATTATTATTATTATTATTATTAATTATTATTATTATTATTATTATTATTATTATTATTATTATTATTATTATTATTATTATTATTATTATTATTATTATTATTATTATTATTATTATTATTATTATTTATTATTATTATTATTATTATTATTATTATTATTATTATTATTATTATTATTATTATTATTATTATTATTATTATTATTATTATATATTATTATTATTATTATTATTATTATTATTATTATTATTATTATTATTATTATTATTATATTATTATTATTATTATTATTATTATTATTATTATTATATTATTATTATTATTATTATTATTATTATTATTATTATTATTATTATTATTATTATTATTATTATTATTATTATTATTATTATTATTATATTATTATTATTATTATTATTATTATTATTATTATTATTATTATTATTATTTTATTATTATTATTTTATTATTATATTATTATTATTATTATTATTATTATTATTATTATTATTATTATTATTATTATTATTATTATTATTATTATTATTATTATTATGTATTATTATTATTATTATTATTATTATTATTATATTATTATTATTATTATTATTATTATTATTATTATTATTATTATTATTATTATTATTATTATTATTATTATTATTATTATTATTATTATTATATTATTATTATTATTATTATTATTATTATTATATTATTATTATTATTATTTTATTATTATTATTATTATTATTATTATTATTATTATTATTATTATTTTATTATTATTATTATTATTATTATTATTATTATTATTATTATTATTATTATTATTATTATTATTATTATTATTATTATTATTATTATTATTATTATTATTATTATTATTATTATTATTATTATTATTATTATTTATTATTATTATTATTATTATTATTATTATTATTATTATTATTATTATTATTATTATTATTATATTATTATTATTATTATATTATTATTATTATATTATTATTATTATTATTATTATTATTATTATTATTATTATTTATTAATTATTATTTATTATTATTATTATTATTATTATTATTATTATTATTATTATTATTATTATTATTATTATTATTATTATTATTATTATTATTATTATTATTATTATATTATTATTATTATTATTATTATTATTATTATTATTATTATTATTTTATTATTATTATTATTATTATTATTATTTTATTATTATTATTATTATTATTATTATTATTATTATTATTATTATTATTATTATTATTATTATTATTTATTATTATTATTATTATTATTATTATTATTATTATTATTATTATTATTATTATTATTATTTATTATTATTATTATTATTATTATTATTATTATTATTATTATTATTATTATTATTATTATTATATTATTATTATTATTATTATTATTATTATTATTTATTATATTATTATTATTATTATTATTATTATTATTATTATTATTATTATTATTATTATTATTATTATTATTATTATTATTATTATTATTATTATTATTATTATTATTATTATTATTATTATTATTATTATTATTATTATTATTATTATTATTATTATTATTATTATTATTATTATTATTATTATTATTATTATTATTATTATTATTTATTATTATTATTATTATTATTATTATTATTATTATTATTATTATTAGCGTAACGAAAAACATTTAGAGCATCCCTGAATAAAAATACCTAAATCCAATTGGTTATAAATTTAACCAATAGGATTTAGGTAGTTAAACGATTAGACTGATTTAAAATTTCGGCATTGACACGCAATCTATTTAATGAATTTTGAATTTAAGAAATATAATTAACGTTTCCGACTGTGAATTTTGTTTTGCGCATTACATTGTTAAAAAAAAACAAAACTGGGTCTTACCTTCATGTGTAAGATAAAGAAAAAATATTAAACTGGGTGAAAAGCGAAGGCCAGCAACACTACTTCGCCTCGCAAACTTGCAACTACAAATGTAAACAACCTCACATTCAAATGTAAGTATACAAAAATAATACATTTTTGAGTAATTATCACATCAATATGTATTTTAACTTTTCTATGGATTTGATTCTCATAGTAAGGTTGCCTAGATTTGCAGTAATAAGTACAAATACATTTGTTAGCAACACCCTACGAATTAACAGTTAATACAAATTTGCACAATACCTAGAAGCAAGCAAACTGCGCCTAAATATTTGATAAACACACCGTATTTCAAATGAAACAGATAATAATTTTGGCAATACCAAGTAAAAAACCACCAACATCAACAATTCTTGGAATGGCACAATGAAACACTACGCAACATTTCACTTCCCTAAATTATTTAGACGAATAGATATTTTCAAAGTATGTCGCAATACCAAGACTTTATAATTCACAAGAATAGTAATTTTGTTTCGTCAGCCATAATCAGTGTCATATATAATATATCGATACGGTGTGTTACTTGCTATAGGTGCAGTAAGACGACATTTATCATATTACATACACAATACCATTAAATATTACTTCTTCTATAACGTTGCTATAGTTGAAGGATTAATTTAAATAACCCTATTATATGGATATGTCACATAGTAATAAAGATTGAATATATGTAAAATATTAACTGCATTCTAGAAATTTTTGCATAAAATGCGTGTTTGACTTTTTAAAAAAATCGGATAGCTATGAATATTTTATACTCCTATATATATTGATTTAATACTTTTGAAAACCTTGACAAATGCTGTTAGACTTCATGAATATTATTAATATAATTTGCATATGACTCTAACTGTACTGTGATCAAGTTAATAGCTGAATATTATTATTATGGAAATACCAATAAGACATAATTGTAATTTTTTAAAACCAAAACTCTATATTCTCTATTGACATTTAAAATGTAATGCATATTGTCACAGACAAGATAGCATAGGAGAATAGATACTTTTGTCTGTGATACTATACAATCAAGTCCTAAAGTAACCCCCGCTCTTGCCAAACTGTCAAATCTCAATTTCAAAAGGGTAAATAATTCTTGTAGTTATATCCCGAATTTTCCATATTTTCGTTCTTTATTCTTATTATCATTTTCCCTTATTTTTACCTGTTTTGTTAACCGTTGTTATTTCTGTACTTTGTCAAACTTTGTATGAATTAGTCAGATATGTTCGTTTAAATTTACTTGTAAGTATTTTGGTAGAGAATACACATCTTTTTGAGGTTTTTTGTTATTATATTTACACTTTTAAGACGGCTTCCGCACGAAATATAGAAAATTGCTGGGTCAATTTTGGTATTCAGTGAATATGGCAACAACGATCACCTTGTTTGCCGTAGTTGCAGAACAAACTGTCTAATAATTTAAGTCTTCTTATCTCCTATCAAAACGCTTCGTAATGTAAATTTTATCCTATTTATCCAACCTTAGAGCAAAGTTCAAATATTTTCAGCTAATTTTTGCTACATTTGCCGAATTTTAAAGATTGTAAGAACAGATTTCCAAAACCTTCACTGCTGCATATCATATTTCTAAAGCTAACGTAATAACATTTGTGATATCGTCAGATTCTTTTTCCCATTATCCTTCCGAAATGTAAAAATAACGGGTGTCACAGATTCAATGTTACAAGCGACATCTTCCTTATTTGTAGAGATATAAGATCGAACAAGGTGTCGTCGAAAATGGTAAACCACCCTCTAAGAAACCTTCCCCAGAATAATCTTTTAAATTGCAACCCTCATCTTTTTGATTTGTATATTGAATTTACCTGATCACTATTATGACAACTATATAAACAAAAAAATTTCATTTAACAATAGCCTGAAGTAACTAAAAACTATCGTTACGAATTTTTAGCGCTCGACAGAAATTACAGCGCGCCTGTTGTCATCGTATACAAATCCTCGGTCTCCTAGGTTCTTTTAATAAAACGACTCACTATGGCACCATTGAATCTTATTACGGACAATAAATTTCCTGTCCGCTAGTAGTTAACATCCTCGGACCAGTACATTCATTTCACGAAACTCAACGTTCATTAACATTACAGCCGTCGGTCTCCTTTTTCTATCCAATATACGAGCAGCTCGCAACGAATTCTGTTATGGAAAACGAATCCTAAAAAGTTCGCCTAAATGTGCAGCAGCAGTCTTCATGCAGATGGTCGATTCGTCCCTACCATGCCGTCTACCACATTGCACTTTCCTAGCCTCTGTACGAGCGCAAGTACAGGAAGAAGTTTGCACAATTACGGTTAGATTGGAATGTACTTGTATAATGCCGACCAAAATATCAAACTTCAGTCCAAAATGTCGCAAAAAGAAAAAATATTTAAATCTTCGAAATATTGTGAAAAAATCATATCAATATGATCAAGTTATTAAAGTTTACATAATATCATTCCATCAATTTTAACTATAGTTGTGTATAGGCATCCAAAAGATTTAACGGAATATGACTTGCCCAAGATGTAATGCTAAATAATTAATCCATATCATAAATTTACAAGTTAGCAATTGTGATAGACAGAGACTGATAACAATTGAATTTCACTCTCGATACTTGGGCTCCAATTAATTGTATCTCCGTTTTCTTGTTTTTTTACTGTTATCTAAAAAGATCTATTTATCGTAGTTACACAGTCATTTGTATTGCACATACATCTATAGGTATTTATTTGACTAAGGCAACGTTACATATAATTTTTACATTACTACCCTTCTATGCAGTAGGGGCACCCATAATATTATACCAGCAGGCACATTGAAGCTGAATTTTCCATGGTACGGAACGTCATTTGGATTGCTCGATATACTTCCGTATTGTTTGATTTTAAATCTAAAATTCTTGACGTATGAACATAAATAAAATAATCTTTTATCCAAATTAAGGAAAAAAGAATGTAACTAATAGAAATAAACTCAAAGAGGAATAGACATAAGTAGAAATACTAGTCAATTTTAGGGTTTGATACTATTAATAGGAACTTACTTATTACATTGCATCATGATCAAACAAAAGCATTTCTACAACAAGAATAGAGAAGACATGGGTCATCTTAGCACGCGTACGTTGATGTGAATGGAACCATACTAAATATAACGAACCGTGCTATCCGAACTTTTCAAAAAGATCATGACAAGTACCTACTTCGCCGTTTAGGCAAAAGCATTGAAAAGGAGAAAAGGCGGAAGTGCTGTCACACGAACCGAGACATGGTCATCCATCTTAATAAAACGAAAGGCAAAGTTATGTCTTCGTCGTCATTGTTTTTCCGTACTACTTAAAATAGATGCTAGAGTACGAGAGGATCGCGTCATTGCTAGCAAACCATAAATCAATGATCTTTAACCTAATAAATACAAAAGACAGAAGCAGTCGTAAGACCCTTCTCTTATTAATTAGGGTTCGCATTACTATTTATTAATCATCTCATACGTCTCGAAGACATGTAGAGAACATTCACGATATCTCGAAACAGCCTTCGAGTTAATATAATTGTGTGATTGCGGAGTGCGCGAAATATCGTTGCCTAATTATTAGAATACTTATTATATATATATTAATTAATTATTTATGTCATTTCAGCATTAGTTTGATCTTATATAATATGATTATTTAGATAATTAGATTATTCATATATAACTTATATTATGATTATATAATTGACTATCATGATAATTAGTGATACTTAATTTCTTAATTAATATGGATTAGTAATGATATTATATCAATATAGTATTATTATTATATATATATAATGACTATTATTAATATATATGATTATATTATTATTATTTGCATTATAATATAGTATTAGTATTATATGAATATACTATTTAAATATATATTAGTAATTATAATAGTAATATGTATTATTATATATATATAATGTATAACATTATATATTATATAATTGAGAATTATTAGTATTATATATAATTATTATTCATATATAATATTATATTGAGTTAATTATTACTTATTATTATTATATAGATATTATATTATTCTATTATCGTATTATATTATATATTGTAATTATAGTATATATGATATATTATATTATATTATTATTATATTATGTCACATCTATTATATCTATATTTTATATTATATTATACTTATAATTATTAAATTATTTTATATAGTATTATTAATATAATTAATTATATTTTCATATAATTATACATTTTATATTCATTATTATTATTATTATTATTGATTATTGATTATATATTGATTATTATATATCTATATTATTATTATTGTATGATTATAATAATTTATAGTTATATTATATAAATATATATTATATATTTTTTATTCTTAGTACTATTAGATAGTATTATTATATATTTGTATTATATAGGTATTTATTATTATTATAATTATTGAGATTATTGATATAATTAAGTTATATTATTATATTAGTTATTATATTATTTTATTATATAATATATTATATGATTATTATGGTTTGGCATTATTGATGAGTAGTATGAGTATTATTATATGTATTATTATTATATTATATTATTATAGCATTGAATTATTATATTATTATGATTATTATACTTAGTCTAGCTGATAATTATTATTAGTATATTATTACTTATTATTATGGATAGTGATTGATATTAGGCATTATATTATTATATATTATATTATAATTATTAGTATAATATATTAGTATTTTGATTAAAGTGAATATGTAGGATTACTATTCTCACTTATTAGATTTATGATATATTAGTTATTTATTAATATTATATGTCTTAGCCTTTATTATATATTATATATTTTACCATTATATGATATGGTCTATAGTTTCATTCAATTGATCTCAGTATTACTATTATATATGATTTTTTTATTATTAGTTTATTTTGATATAATTATGTATATTATTATCGCTATATATTAGATTTTGATTATAATATTCATATTATCTATTTATTATAATCGTTTATTATTATTATTATGATTATCTATATATTTATATATATTATTATTATATTTGATTATATTATGTATATTATTTTCATTATTGTGTTCATTATAGATTATTACTATTATAATATTTATTATTATTATTATTTGTATATATATTTTTATTTTTATTATTATTATATTATTATTTTTATTAATATTTTCTTAACGCTATTTTATTATATGTATTGTGTTTAGATATTTTTATATTATATATATTTTGATTATTAGATTATATTTCTATTATTATCTTTTGATATCTATAATATATACTTATTAAATTATATATTATATTTTAATTAATCTCATACATTTTTTTATATATTGTATCACCATTTCTTTGACTTTATTGATTGGATATATAACTTATTATGATATAAAAGGTTAGTATATATAATAATTTTATTTATCATATAGCTATAATATTAATATATTATATATCTTATATATTCAATCGTATAGTTTATTTTAAAATTATTATGATTCAGATAATTATTCGATTTTGCATAAATTAATTACGTAATTAGTTATTAATACGTATATTGAATAGTAGGTACGATAAAACTTGCTTGAAAAAATCCTTCTAATTTCTTCAATTGTATATTACGATGGGTCTGGTATTAAACATTGCTATTAAAATTCTCGCTTGAACACGCAACATTTTATGGAGAGTAACGATCTAACTCGAGTGATTGTTCCATTACATTTAAAAAACAATGGTCTACTTCGTGTAAAGCTAAGAAAAATATTATGCGTAAACGAAGGCAGCAACTCTTCCATCGAAATTACAAACATTCAACATGTAAACACTCAGTTCAAAGTAAGAATCAAAAAATAATTACTGATTTTTGAGTAAATCCATCAATATTAGTTTAAACTTCTATGTTGATCAAGAAGTCTAGATTTGCGTAATAAGTACAAATAACATTTGTAGCAACGACCGAATTAACAGTTTACAAATTTCACTTTAAACCTCAGAGGCAAGCATTTGCGCCTAATATTTGTAAACACGATTCAATGAAACGATATTTGGTGGAATACCAAGTAAAAACACACATCATCAATTGAATGGCAAGAAACTGACGGCAACATTCACTTCCTAATTTTTAGCGATAATATTTTCAGTTATGTCGCATACAGACTTTAATTCAGCAGAATGTAGAATTTTGTTTGTAGACCATATGCAGTGTCATAATGATATATCGATAGGTGTTTACTTGCTATTGGTGCAGTTAAGAAGAAATTTATCTATACTACCCAATACCGATTAAATATACTTCTTGAAACTTGTATAGTTGAAGGACCTATTTAATAACCCTTACATGGAATATGTCACATAGAATTCCAAGATTGATTGTGTAAATATTAACTGCATTCTAGAATTTTTGCATCAAATGCGTGTTGACTTTTAAAAAATCGATACTATGAAGTATTTTAACTCCTATATATATTGATTAATACGTTTTGAAACTTAATGTGTTAGACTTATGACTATTTTATATAATTGCATAGACTCTAACTGTATTTAGTTATAGCTGATTTTATTATGGATACATAAGACTATTGTATTTTTAAACCAAACTCTTATTCTATGACATTTAATGTATGCATATTTACAGACAGATTGCATAGGATAGATACTTTTTCTGTGATCTACAATCAAGTCTAATCGCTCTGCAAACTCAAAGTCCAATTAAAAGGTAATATTCTGTAGTTTATCGGATTTTCAATTTCGTTCTTTATTCTTATTATCATTTAAAATTGATTTGAGGAAAGTGTCTTAGGGTGGCTTACTAGAGATAGTTTTACAAAGTATATTTTTTTGTTTCTGTAAACCATTTTCAATGACACCTTGCGTGATCTTATATCTCTACACATAAGGAAAATATCGCTTGTAACATTGGATCTGGAACACCCGGTACATAACGTGTTCTGCTTAACATTAGAAAATTGACGACACTTCCGGTGATACAGGAAATGTAGTTGAGTTGCCGATAACACCAATAATTACCTCACGAAAAATATAAATCTACCTAGAAAAGCTAATGCGGGGATGCTTTAGGATCTCACTGTGTACCATACACATACAGGTTAAATAAAATGGAATAAAGTGCAAACAGTAACACATTTAGGTTTGATATGTGGTAGCGTTAAACTGTTTATTATAAATTGTAACCCGCTTTTTGACATATATTTCACTTGTTTTGTGCAACTGGTGTTCGCAGGATGTTGAATCGTCCAACTTCTGGAGGGCCAAAGGCAGCAACTGATAATGATATTGCATTAGACGTTTTCCTTGATATTTTTGATAAACCACTAGACAACTTAGTGCTTATAATCTTTCAGAAACATTAGTAAGAAAAATATTAAAGCGGCCTAAACTATGGCTAATAAAACTGAAATTAATATAATTTCTTCAATTATATTGTTTTTTTTTTTAATGAAGCTATGTTTATCTTAAACGGTTATGTAAATTGGCATAATTGTAGATATTGACATACTAATAATCCACATCTAAGCCTCGAGGTTCATACAGAAAATTCACAGGGTTAATGTATGGTGTAGTATACTAAATGGAAACATCATTGGTCCATTCTTTACCATAATAAAGGAATAAAGGAAATTAAACTCAATCTAGTGAATCCACAACTTGTGCATCTAACCATCTGGTTTCAACAAGATAATGCCTCACCTCAGTTTGGCCAACAAGTTCGTGATTATTTGAATCGCACATTTCCCAAGAAATGGAGTGGACGAAGAGGTCAGATTGAATGGTCTTCTCGGTCCCCAATCATGCCTCACGCAAACAAAGCAGATACTTTAGGACCTCACTGTATATAAATCTCATTTTGTTTTGACTAAAATAATTTTTACTTATAGTTTTCATTTTTCATTCCATAAATATTAAATTAAAGAAACGTTTTCATTTAATAGACAGCATGTCTCCAGATCTGTTGCAAAATGCCCACGTCTGACGTCACCAGCAAAAGGTTAATCAAATTCATGCATTAATCAAGTTATCGCCGTAAACATGACAAATGATAATATCCACCCAACAGTAACATTTCTTCAGTTTTATTTGCTATTTTAATAATGATGATGTGTTTTTCATCACCATTAAGCAATGCGGCTTTTTACAGTAGTGTCTCTTAAGAAATTAACAGCATATGGATCTCATATTTAACGGACCCCTCGTAAATTATAGCTACGTATATATTTATAAGTGCGGCATATTATGTACCATGGTGTTTCTAAATGCCAAAATATACAAACAAGGCACGCATCTTAAGTGGAACATCCTTCTAACAACAAACCGTATTGATAAGGAAAAGGGTTGTAGTAGTTGTATATGAGTTGTAACAGTATATAGCAACACATAAAGAAAATAAACAGTAACTAGTAATATAAACATTATATTATAGAATACGTACAAAGTCTTACTTTTTGTCTTAAGTCCCTCTTAAGCTTCGAATCTGGATTATTTCATAATCTAAGCAGGTCTAGATTGAATTTCCTAATTACATGGTCGATTTAATAACAAGAATATGTCATTCACACTTTAAAGGCCCTCAGTCAATTTCCATTCCTTCGTAATCGAGACCTAAAGGCCATTAAAAAATTACGAAGCCGACGTGATTCTTGAAGCATGACTGCTATCGTTGTGAACGGGTTCTCAAGCGGTTTAAAGCGGTATTAATCAAATTACTAGTTCGATGACTGTCTGTGGTAATGTCACTAGTCGGGAGCTACAAAATCTCCTCATATAAGATGCATATATCTAACACATGCACCTATGTGTATACACATATAAATTTCAATTATAATAAATTGTAAAATTGACCTATCTGACTGTTTCAATTATATACTTAGTTGACGAGTGGTTGACTTCAATCTTGTAAGACAAATTCATGCGGTCTGAAGAACTTTGTTTGTGGCCAGTTAAATTTAATACCATAATAAATACGTTGGTGTTATTTTTTTCTTTTCATAATGTTCCAGTTAATGATTCAGTGTCTTCGACAATAGAATAACACTGCTTTCTGTCAAATATACATATTTAGCGCTAGTCTGCTCATTTCTTAATTTTAGACAACCACAAAAATAGAATTAACTTAAGAATCGACTACCATATTGTCGTATCACTTGATCGATTAACATTTGACGCTTATTGTCCCTTTTGAGTTCGCTTTGCTCCCCATAAACATAATTAAACTGTTCATGAAATGCATATTGTGTATTTACTCATGCATTTGCTTAAATATGAAGCACATACTTAGCAGAAAGAGAAAGCAGGTATCATCACTATGAAAAGTAAAATAGATACGTAACCTTGAGACATTTATCCGGATTTGTAAAGTAACATACAGTCCCTGGCCATTGAATTAGGACCACTTAAAAATATTATTATTTTGCCTGACCAAGGATGTACACGCAGGTTTTTCGATTCAAGGTATCACGTTACACTTTTTGCCTTATGACACGGTGCATTGTCTTGCATGAAAATATATAGTTATTGAGTCGGATCCAATGAACCGATATAATAAATAGTTTTGTAAAACTTTTTATATTGTTTTTGTTCCATTGTTCCGTTAACGAAATATAGTGGTCCCGGTCCTTCGGTCGTAATACACGAGCAAACAATTAGAGATGGAGGGTGTTTAATAGATTTGATCGTACATGCTTCTCTAGAACGCTCTGAAGGACGTCGACGAACAAATTGACTTCTCTTCGTTAGCACTTCTAGCCGTGATTCATCGCTATAAATAATCTAGGTAAAAGTAAAAAATGTAGAGAACCATTAAACGAACTGTGTGGATGAATTTGACCAAAAAATACAGATGATAAATGAAACTTACCTTTCGCCAATCTTCAACTGTATATTTTTTATATTCTGTAGCCCATTGAAATCGTGTCATTTTCATTTTAGATGTTCGTCTTGGCTTCTTTGCCGAACGTCTGCATTTCAAGCCTACTTCATGAAGACGTTTACGGACTGTTCGGGCTGATATTTGTATACCTTCTCCACTAAGAATTCTATGAACATCTTTAATGGTTAAAAAACGATGTTCTGTATCCACTTTTACTATACGACGATCATCCTTTACAGTTGTTTTGCGTTTGCCGGCACAGTAGGTTCTGCCACTACTTGTACTGGGAATATTTTCCTTAATTAATTTCGCGATTCTCAGAACAATTTGATGTGATACATCCTCTTTTTGTGTAACTTCACGTTGACAAACTAATGAACGACACAATTCAAACAACAATATTCTCGGCACACTCCGCACCACACAAATTATTAATTAACTCGGAAAAGCCGTTTCGAAGACACGTGGGTCTACATCTTCAACCGCGTACCGATCCGTACACGGCACCTATGTGTCTTCGAAACAGCCTTTCCGAGTTAATTAAAAATTTGTGTGGTGCGGAGTGTGCCGAGAATATTGTTGTTTGAATTGTGTCGTTCATTAGTTTGGTAGTATCATTGCAAATATGAATAAAAACAGTATTTCAACCGATTTTCGAAAGAACTATTTCAAAGAGTTTTAATTTAATTTGTGTGCGTCTATTTTTTTTTAATATTGTATTTATATGTGTTTTTAGACTTATTCCATACTAGTATTGTAGTCGAAAGGATTAACCCAAGCACCATGGTTAATATCTGTAACACTTATACCATAGCAGGGTCATTAATGACACGAAGTATTTTCCTTAAATTTTTACATAATTTTAAATTCCTTTTTACCTGATTCCTGTTTATATATTATTTTTAAATTACTATTATGTCAACACATAAAAAAAGCATAATTTCCTACATATTCTTAGAAGCACTAAGGTCGTTAATTCGATTATATATTGCACGTATAACAATGTCCAATGGTTAGAGTGCCTCTCTGTAAAAGAAAAATAGTTTACTTTCACCAAACAACTTTGTTTCGTAACCTTACATATCAGCATACGTTGCGCATCGTTTAATTACTTGGGCATGATTTTTACAAATATATCGTTTGCAGACATAGCATACTCTCTTTCTTTTGATTTTTTGAATAAGGACAAAATTGGCAAAATTGAACCTTAATGGATAATAAAGGCGTTGTATGTGGGACACCGGCAACTCTAGCTAACGTATTGCGGAGTTCCCTAGGTAAATTTTTGTTGTAATCTTCGTTCTATATATTCTTTGATGAGGTTACGCCCTAGAGATGTTAAGAAACACTTTCTCTCCATTGATAAGAAACAATTATCTGCAGTAATATTTCTATTATTACCAGGTATTGGTGGTATTAATATCAAAACGTTCATAGTAGGAACAGAAAGTTTCCTGGGACTAGCTCTATGAGTGCCCTTACCAGTGTACACAAAAACATTTACAAAGTTGTGCGTTCTAGCGTCTACCAAACACTGTACTTTCGATCCATATTTGTCGGGCTTACTTTTGAGGTATTTTCTAAATGAGCATTCCTGAAGGGAATAAGCATTTCGTCGATGGTGATATACTTCTCACAGCTGTAATTTGATTGGTAATTTATTATGAATATATTGAAGATGTCAGATATAGCGACAAGTTTATCACCTCCTTCAATACGTTGAGCTCGTGGAACTTTATCATCTAAAGATATTGCAGAAAGTAAGAAATAGAAACGGTTTACAGACATTGTGACTCTAAATATACCTATTACGACCTATCCCATTAGTGGCAAATAATGATTTGAGATCTTCATTATTAGACTTAAATACTCCAGCTAAATATAATCCTAAAAAGGCTTTTACTTCAATAATATCAAGGTACTTCTGCATACTGGCAAGAAAGGTTGTGTGCATTATATTTCAATGCATTTTCCGTAATTCTTTCGTTAATTCTATCAAGCATTATCTTAAGAATGCCCTCTGTGATAATTAGAGTTGGCCACGCGCGCCAACGGGCAGCGGCGTTGTTTCGATTAAGCCTCGGGTTCCACTAGAGCTATTGTGTGTAGATGTTTGCTGTCGTAAATACTTTCGCGTAGTTGTTAAATAAAAATAAAATAATGCGTGCTCAAACACTTACCATTTTAAGAGTCCTTCGTGAAATCGCAAAGTGAATAATGTCTGTTAAATATCGGCAACATTAGATATGTTTCAACAGTTGTTTCGGCAAACCGAGTGCGGCGCGAGGAAAAAATGTGTTTATATGCAGAGAACGAACGTTCTACATCTAGTGACGTTATATTTGCGTAATTAAAATATTCTTTGAAACAACTTAACGGTTCTGTTGACGCACCTTCACATGTGTAATGTGCCAAAATCAGAATCTTTCTCTAAAACATTTTCAAATTTTTCTAGAACACAAACATTTTTTGCGTCTTCTATCGCGCATAGCCGCGCGTGAATATGTTGCACTATTTGCACAGATTCCACTAACGACACCGAAGGATCTTGTAACTTTTCTATTGCCTCCACTAGTCCGAAGTAATTGTTGTGAATAATTTTTAAATCCGTTTTAACCTGACTATCTTGAAATTTCGACTGGCTTTTCTTGATAGCGGCAGCTTCCTTTGGATCGAGTTGTAAAACCACGTTCTTAATATTTTCATAATATTTATGATAATAAAACGCAGCATTCAACCAAGTTCCCCAACGTGTAAGAATAGGTTCTGGTGACTCAGGTATACGGGGACACAGTCTGTGAAATTCGCGAATACGTTTCGGGGATTTGACAAACACTGCTTTTGTATGCACTATTAAAGCGTCTACCTCAAGATAACATTTTCTGATACCATCTGCCACAAGATTGAGAGCATGAATTTTACACGTAATGTGTAACAAGTTAACAGAATGCTTTTTAGGAGACCGGCCTACAGAAACCATGTTTGCGGCACCATCATTCATAAACATCAACAGTTGGTTTGTTGAAAGTTCAAACTTTTCCAATGTATTTAACACTAAGTTTACAATTACTTCGGCAGTACATTGTTTTATTCGTCTGGAAGCTAATAGAATTGAAGGTGACGATTGATGCGGTTCCATTTTACGTGCCATTATATTAACGACCGAATGTTTTTTTACGATCTGTCGTTTCGTCCACACATAACCACATTTTTTTTCGTTCAACTCCGATTTAATTCTTTTTTCAACATATTCACGAGCAGATGGCACTATCCTTCGTAACGATGTCCGACTTGGTAATTTGTATTCCGAATAGTTATTCCAAAACAAGACAAACCCTTCCTTGTCTAGTAAATTAAACGGTATATTACATACAAAAAAAGTAACACATAAATTAAATATAAATTTGTCTTAGTCTCATGTGCAAGTTTTTTTTGAAGCATGCCGTTCACTGTTTACGTGCCGTAGACAGTCCCTTTTGGACCAACTCATCAACGGGACATTACATACTGCACATTCAATTTTAGCGCCATCATACGTTAAGTCAGGAATTTCGGCTAAAAATTCTCTAACTTGGTCCGCCTTGGGTCGTTTGCGCGACGTACGCGACATTTCTAAACAACACGTACCGCGCTAATGGAAGGTCGAAGCTACACTGAGGTTTGTATGTCACCGTATAGACACGACGCAGCTGCCTGTTGGCGTGCGTGGCCAACTCTAGTGATAATACATACCCCAAGCCTGTATAGGATTACTTGGCTTTAGAGTATGCACATTTCCAATTAGGCCAGGTAAGTGACTAATCAAATTATGTATGCGAGTTCAAGAAGAAGCAGGTATGGTCTTTGCCAACTTAACCGATTTCTAGCATAAAAGCACCTTCTAGGAATATGTTCGTCGTTTTCTTCACCTTCACTCGCACCTTCCTGTCCTCCATATCTACTTCTAAGTTGTCATCATTTTTTCCATCATTTTCCTGTTCCGAGGCAATTTGATGGTCCACAGAATTTGATTTTTTATATTTTAATCGATAGTGTTCTTTTAATTTTAGGTCCCTGATATACGCAACTGTATACCAAACTGGATGCTTGGGGTATTTAGCTGCTTTTAACGGAACATGCTGTTCGATAACGTTGTAAAGAATGTCACATGCTTCATTTATATCGGATACAGTAAAGAGACATGACCAATCAATACCAACAAGAGTTTCATAAAGTAAAATAAAGCTTTTTTGAATTAAAATTTTTTTTGTTAATATTTCCACGGATATAGGAAGAACGTACAAGACTGCAAGGAATAGAAATCCTTAAACTAGGGTGAATAGAATCTTCTACTGCAACAGGAAAGTATTTTCTTTCTACAGATATGTTCATATCACAAAGAACCAAATTTAATAAACGCCCACGCGTATTTAATACTGAATTGAATTGCTTTAGATTAAGAAAATCAATAAAGTTATTTGTAAAACGGCTCTTAGTATCATTTACCGAAGGATTACTAAAGTGTGTAAGATTGAAATCACCTAATGTAATAATATTTTGGTTAATATTGTGCAATAAGCACATTCAGCTTGACATTGTAGATAGATGTTAATATATTTGTAAGAGCATGTAGGCACACGAGCTTGAAGGCAACCAAGAGAGTTGATTACTCCATCTAAACATCTTACTCTACATGATTTTTTTAAATCACAGGCTGCTTACTTACTTTAATAGCAACTAATTAGATGGTAAGAATTATAATACAATAGAACGACATAGCTCCAATCGTAGCTAATTATCAGGAAACAAATTCGCAATTTTAAACCATATTTCGTCATATCCTGTTATCCCAAACAAACGCTTGCAGACGTCACGTTAAGAACATACATACGTCATACGATCTAGAACTTTCCACCTTGACAGCGCGCGAAGCCTGTATTCCTGGAAGGGTAGAATTGTTCTAAAAGGGTGTCTTTATTATTATTACAGACGGAAGGCATAGTTAGGCAGATGTCAGTCTAGTAAATTCCCTTTTATTTTAGGGTGTTCTGCAGTCGTCCACCTAAAGTATTCGACGTTAAGTCAGTTGAAATCCGTGCAAGATTCTATTGTAGAAATGGATAACAATATACCTACCGCACTATACACGTTCCTGGACAGCTGCGTTGGGGCTTTCTAAATTCAAAAGCTTGTTTTTGTTTGGCCGTAAAAGTTTTAGTTTTAGCGTTCGAGTTCAATTTTTAACGATGCATGCAGTAAAAATGTTTTGTATATCGTCATAAAACCAAAGCATGAGCTGCCGGTTATTTAAACACGCTCTTATCTACTCTTGAAAGTAGTGAAAAGAAATATTGAAACTGTGAAATTTGTTCGAACACGATACATAGGTTTCTTTCGATTTCTAAGTAATAATAAGCAAAATGCCAATTTTATAAAATCTAATTCTCTATAAAGAGCGAGTTTTATTGGTACAAAGTACAATCGAAGTTGTTTTTGCAATTATACACTTCAAACTGAATAATATCGAATGACGTCACACAAGGCCTGTTTTTAGCAAAAATTTCTACAAACTAAAGCATTCCTTAATTACCTGCTTGATTTACCTCGTCAATTATCTTTAAAAGGCGTTGCTATTATTGAATAAAACACCTTTATTTCAGCGTTTTTGTTATTAAAAAAGCAAACGTGGAATGAATTATGGAAAACTTGAAAGTTAGTTAGTAATTCGAAAGGTAAATGAAGTTATGCGGCTATGTGTAGTGCTTATTAATCTCACAACACTATGCAATATTTTTTGCAAGAAGTTGATGTAAAATATGCGCCAAGAAAAATTTTGTCATGAAGCAAACCTTAAAATGAAGTGGGTGATTCGACTAATACGCACACTACTAAAATAATCACATATAGCGAAATAGAATATTAGAAAACAAGTTCCGTAAGATGGTCTGCTTCGGCTTATCTTCCTTGTGAAGAGTGAAGACCAACCGCTTATGTTTAGATATAAATAATGCTTACATATTTGTTCGCTTACTCTGTTGTTCTCTAAATTAAACGCAGTACGTAGGTATAAAAAATACATTTATTAAATGAACTGTTCCCTTTCTAACATGAAAAATTAAAACCGGCGAATTTCCAAATATAAAAAAATGCAAATACATAAATATTGTATATATTAATTGCACGAGCCAACGACTATTAAACAGGTGCAAAGTTCCTATTCGACTATAGCTAAACCTTGATGTGACTTATTGAAGATAGAAGCTCGATTTCAATTTGGAAGTAAAGAACTTGAAACTTTTGAAGAACTGAAAGAAGGGCCCTATGAAGACTACATTTTGAAAAGCGCCGTTTTATACCATCGCGAATTGTTGGTTATCCTGAAACATATGCAATTAGAGATGGAAACAGATGAAGGAATAAGCTAGGGTGTCGTGGAAATGCACTTCACAACATATACTTATTCAATTTAATCTACAAATGTAAATAAAGTGCACCAAAGCAAGCATTTTCTTTTCATATTTCCTTTTTTTCGTACTTTTGTTTATATAAATATTACATTAACCAAAAAATAAATGCTAATATAGCTCATGGTATTGGTGGAATCATTCCCGGCAAAAACAATGTAGCAGAGAAAATAGCGCTAACACAGGAACATATTTCTGCCTACCCGGCGTCATCAGCATGGTTCTGAGCACAATCTTCTGCTGCTAATCATTGCGTTTACCTCTCAGTTTATGTTGCTAATCTCCAAAACGCACTGAATATGTCTTTCGGCGAACCATGCTGATGCCGCCGGGTAGGCAGAAACATGTTCATGTGTTAGCGCTATTTTCTCTGCTACATTGTTTTTGTCGGGAATGATTCCACCAATACTATTTTTTGGTTATTGTTATTAGGCATCCTTTCCACGTGTATTTCTATACATCATGGTAAGCCTGAGGAATCATCTGCACGTATAGATGTCGCTGTGCCTAGGCACAACGTCCCCTTGCGTTTGGCAGCCCAGGAGCTGCCCGATAGGTGGTGGACATCTACACTCCGGTTTGTCTTGCTACCCTCTGCGACGGCGTGACTGTGTTTCTTGGCGATAGGTGTCGCCGAAAGACATATTCAGTGCTGTCTTGGAGATTAACAACATAAACTGAGAGGCAAACGCAATGATTAGCAGCAGAAGATTGTGCTCAGAACCATGCTGATGACGCCGGGTTGGCAGAAACATGTTCATGTGTTAGCGCTATTTTCTCTGCTACATTGTTTTTGCCGGGAATGATTCCACCAATACCATGAGCTATATTAGCATTTATTTTTTGGTTATTGTTATTAGGCATTCTTTCCACGTGTAGATATTACATTATTTATAAATTGCTTTCATAATTCTCCACCATGCACTTCCTCACCAGAGTCATCTGATGTCTATTAAGACATCATTAGATCATCATGAAATTCATTACAACAGTGATGCAACATGCAGCCGAAAATTATTTTCTTTTTATTTTTATTATTACATTGTAGATAGTTGTTATTCTCTAATTGAGTACAATGTCTGCTGTAAAAAAAACTTGTAGAATCATATGTAGATCCTTTTTTTATGTATGACGATAAGGTATTAATTCATTGAGAATTGTACTAAAATTATTGAAAAACTTTTAATTTTAAACATCAAGTAAAATAAACGTAAATACGTTTATACTTCTTCCTAACAAAGTTTAATTTGATGAATATAATATGTTCTATATTCTGTAACCACCAACATCATTATTTGTGCAGGCTGTTTTTAAACCGAGACAACCTTAACAATATACATTCTACCAACCTTAGGTACTGAGTTGTTGTACTAAATATTAGTAAATAGTATTCTGCAAGTTAGTGTTTTCTTATTCTCACCAGTCAAAGATATTACAGATCAAAATTTACACTTGTTTAATTAAATCTAGTTTATATTTTTACTATAACAGTTATATTTCGTCGTATGCCTATTTTTTAATATATGTTATTTATTACTTCTATTTCAATAATTTAATACATAATTTATAGATGTAAAATTCCTAACATAAATTCTTATTCTAACCTTTCTTAATTATTTAATATCTGTATTGAGTCCGGATCGTATTAAAGCAATTTATTAGCCCGCTTTTGTATTACATCTACACGTCTGGAATTAATAATGCCATAAATCATCTAATTTACTAACGTATGCAGATCTATTATTCCTTTAAGCCGGCAGATTGGCAACAAGCTGGCTCCAGTATAAGTGCATTCTCAGAAATTCAGCAATATCAGTGTCTTATTGTAATTTTATTGCAGCCCATAAATCAAAGGCCGTGAGAGCTATCGCTTTCCTTGTCTATACTGATCCCTTCTAGTAGATTTTGACGATTCTATATATACCTATTCATCCCATTCGTATAAATTATTCTCCATATTATCTATCTCTTAATGTAAACATATGTAGGACTACTGATTTCTTGTCACTACTTTCGCGCACTCTCCTACACGCGCGTATACTCTCACTTTCTCGCCCTAACATCCACATTTTTCGCTGTACGCATTCGTTTTACACGCTATTGCCAGTAGCCTCCCTACAGGGTATAACCTCGGAAATCTTCGAGAGATCTCCCTTTAACGAGACTACGTCATTTCTTTTTGTGAGAATTGTACATTGCAAAAGTGGTAAGAAGACGAAACAGATAATAAAAGAGAATTATTTTATTTCAAATCTGACGACGAAGGTAGAAAGATGCATTGCAAATTGTACTCCAGGTTCTTTGGTAAATCGAAAGTGTGTGAAATACATCCAGTACCAAAAGGGGAAGTACCTTTAAACACATGTCACAAACGCATACGTACTACAGTATTTGAACAGTTGACCAGAGTAAAAATAAAGTTAAACTCTGGCAATGACATCAAAGCGCTATTAGAAGAGGAGACGTGCAAAAAGTTTGATGAAGATCGAGAAGAACTGCGAAATACCGCGAAAAAACAAATATTAAAAGTGCAGGAAGAGAATAAGAAAACCTATAACCTAAGATGTCGAACGCCTACTAAATACAAAGTGTGTGATCTAATTGCAATAAAACGTACGCAGTTTGGGCCAGGCCTGAAACTTAAGCCGAAATATTTGAGTCCCTATAAAATTACAAAGACCAAACCCAATGACACGCATGGCGTGGAGAAGGTGGACATCCATAAGGGTTCCATCCACACATCAACGTGCGCCGAGTATGAAGCCTTGGATAGACGTTTCGCTCGAGTTGGACGAATCGCAGGACGGCCGAATGTGGGATTGCACCAACTTTGTGGGTTCCTGTTTACCCAATCACCGGACAGGATTATTTTAAGCAGGTGGCGCCTTGAGATTTATCGTTTTTGGTGGGTAGTACCGAACCACTCCCTTGCCGACGAGCAGACTGGCAACCTAAATGAAGGTGTCGCTTTATAAAGGATATTAGGGAATAGTTGTTTGCGCAAGACGTAACTATTTTGAAGTTCTTGTTATTTTTTGCTTTTGGATTTTTTTTCAATGCGGCAAAACGGTAGCACATGTTGGAACGATTGTACTTTTATCTTTGCTTTTTGAAATCAAGATTATTTAAATAAAGCCTATTAGAAGAGACATAAATAAATTCAATTTTTTTTCTATTATTTCTTTACTTGGTCACTAATGAGTTATAAGGGAATTAATACTGAATCTTGGTATATTCTTTTAGCAAATCATCCCACTTCTTGTCCTGTATCATGTTTACGTAGTGCGGTGACCTACGAATATGACAAACAAATTCATACAAGTCGAATACCCCATACCAACAAACATGCACATTTACCCAGTTATTAATGTCATGTGTAGGATGTCTCCTATTACAATGTCAAGACACCTGATACTAACTTTGGAATTTAAACGAATACCTTGATTTGTCACTGCAATATTAAATCTCATGACTACGTAATTTTTTTTATAAAAGGAAACAAAGATTTATTGTGCGAATCACTTCCGAAAAATAAATTAAATTACCACAAAAAATAAAATTTACTATTCAGTCAAAATAGTATGTAATTTTCTACTATCGAATTAGTCATACTACAATCACAGAGTACAATGAAATTTTATCGTCGTATTGTTTTATTTTTAAACTATCTGATTCATTTTTAGACCGCGCTATTTCAAGAAAATGAATTGATTCTGTTTTTTTCGTATAGCATAGTCTACCCACAACATTCTTATTCGCTTTTTTAACGGTTCAATAGAACCAATTAAGCCAATTATGCACGAACATATATACTCTGTATTCGGATTTACTCATTCTGCGAATTTCATAACTATGTTAAACCCAGCCAGTCCCGTCTTTAATTTACATTCACAACGTGATTTCTCTCTTGCTTCTAATATGGCTGCGATGCATTCACAATTACATGTCCATTTTAGAAATGCGATACAGTGTGAATACATGTACCATCTTCGTAAAAAGGGGTACAGAATTTTAAATGCATTAAACTTATAGTGATGGCCGTAAAAAATAGATTAGAGGTGTCGGCATATGTCCCGAATTTACGAATATTCTGTGTGGTGTGGAGTATGCCGATACCCTTATGTCTTGTTATACTATCCCACAGTCTTTGCCGCCATTATTAAAAAATAAATTGCTACTATTTTAAATTGTTAGGAATTAAACAACATATAATATCGGTCTTCAAAATGTAAGTAACGCAATTAGTGGCATAGCTTCTTGACCGATAAGTAATGTAAAAAATTCTTAAAATATACTCAGTCAGTGTGCAGTAATAGCCCTGAAGATGTTCCATAAGAGTGCGGACGAAACGTTGGCGGAAGCTACGACAACGACGCGGTTCCAACTCGGAAACCAAGAGTATATATACGTTATTGACGACCGCGGAAACTTGCGTACCGGAATCTCAAAGTTTGAAAAAACATTAAGCACGGCAATAATAAGGAAACATTTTTTACAGTATGATCCACTTTATCCATCTTTCTTTTGTTATTTTTCATACGGGTATTTCAAGTGTCGTCTAAATGTTGATATTTAGACTAAATAGAAAAACATATTCAAGATTATGTCTATAAAACAAAACGTATAGTTGCTGTGCTATTCATTATAGTATTCTTCAATTGAGAATATTAAAATTTCCAGGTGTTTTTTTTGCTTAGATAGAACTTACGAAAAAGTTAACTGTCAAACGAGCTGTCATACTGCGTTCACTTTTTGACATTTCTGATCAGCATACTCTGACAAGTCATCATTGAACAATGCTACCAAATTATTCAAATTTATTTTGAAAATCATCGATTCGCGCAACTTACAGATCACTTCGTAGTTTCTATGGCCCACATAATCGTCCTTCTGAGCAAGCCATCCGTCGAACTGTGGATAGCTTTCGTACCACATACTCTCTTCATGATGCAATAACACCAACATGTCAGAGAAGAGAATATCATTGCTGTGAACGAAAGTGTGGAAGAAGATCCCAATTTATCTGTTCGTCGTCGGTCACAGTTATTGGTGCTCTGTCCGTTCACTCGTGAAAAATTTTGCGCAAGGGGTTTGGCCTAAATCCGTATAGGATCCATTTGGTAAGGGGATTAAAGCCACGAGACTATCATCTGCGCCGATTGCGCTTGTGTTCAAGAGCAGAAGTTGGAAGCTGACCCATTTATTTATCGCAAAATTGTGTTCAGCAATGAGGCTAATTTTTGGATAACGGGTTTGCAAATAAACAAAATTGCCAGATGGAGTGGAATCAGACCACAAGAGACCCTACAAGCTCCATCCAGGAAAATGCACTGTTTGGTGCGGTTTACACTTCGCTGGCATTATTGGCCCTTATTTCTTCAAAAATATGGGCAAAGCTCGCATTACCGTCAATGGAGATCGTCATCCCACCATGATTAATGATTCTTTTGTTTGAAAATATGGAGGACATTGATCCGGACGAGATGTTGTTTCAACAGGATGGCGCTACGTGCCATATGGCGACGGCAACCATCGACTTATTGAAATCAAAATTTGACGATAAGTTAATTTCACGATTTGACACCAATCGATTGTTGTGTGGAGCTACGTGAACTCACTGACTTATGTCAATAAACCAGTAACAATTGACGCCTTCAAAGCCAACATTGATCGTGTTATTCCTGACACACGGCCAGCAATACCCGAAAAAGTGACCCAAAATTGGACGTCCAGAGTATGCTTGATTAAGAACAGCGGTGGTGGCCATACCCCCGAAATCATTTTCAAATGTTAATACCGCGAATAAGTTCTTGGGTTCATACCGGAAATATGATTAGAATTTAATTTTTCGTATATTTTTTATCGGGCTTAAAAAAGCGCCCGTTATATTGGCCCTAAATTTTTATTAAAGTATCAACCACTCATATGAGCTCTGGATCAGTCCGTCTTCCTTGTCTTCGTATTTCTTTCGTTAGAGATTGTTACATTTTCTCTCCAGTTCGGTTACTTTCCTGCATTCCTTTCTGATCTAATCACCAACCCGTAATGTTAATTTTCCTCATATCCTCGCAAATCTGCTTCTCCCACCTTATTTTTTGTCACCCTCTAGGTTTACTTCCTGTTGGTCCACATTTGAGTATTTCCTTTACTCGAACACTTCTTCTCTTCTTTAGACGTAGCCAAACCAACTCAGTCTCTAGGCTTTTATAAAGTTTACAGTATCATCCCCCATCCATCAGGCTTCTTATCTCGTGGTTCATGAATGTTCTATACCCCTCTTCTTGTGTCCTCTTTGGACCTACCATTCTTCTCAGAATTTTACGTTCCATTATTCGTAGTTTGCCTTCGTCTTTCTGTGTGAGGCAGATTGTTTCCGCTGCGTTTGTTACTGCTGGTTTGATTAATGTTGTATACTCTTATTTTCGTGTATTTGGAAAAACGTTTTGTCCTTTAGTAGTCGTTGGTATTTCCAGAATAGTTAATTAGTTATCTATTAGTTTATTATTTATTATTCCTTAATTCTTTCATTTATTTCTATGCTTCCTTCGTTTCTCCCATTAACTTTCACCCTCAAGTATTTGAAATCATTTACTTTCTTGTATTCGCCAATTTCTATTTCTGTCGTGTTCTCCCTGTCTTGTCTCTAGCTTTGGCTTCTTTATTTATTTTCAACAATGCATTTTCTCCCTGGTAGATACTAGGACTAAGTTGTCTACATATGCTATTATCTGTGTTGTTTTTCCTGGTGTTAAGATGGCCAATAATCTTATTTTCATAAAACTCGAATCACTTCAAAAAAATCCAAAATATATATTTCAATTTTCATGTGAAGTGCCCCCTCAGAACTAACGCCCCTATCAAATAAGCCAATTTGGGTGGAATTCTTAATACATTCAGGCTTGTATAATTGTTGAGAAAATAAAAAGTACAGTTGGTTATCCTAAACATTGAAAAGCAGAAACGGTTTTACACCACCAAGGTACGCCGTTTTTATCTACATCGAAATGCCAATTAAAAAACAAAACGTTCAATAGATTTTGAAATATTTGCAATATTCCAGACTTTTTTGACACAATGTATGAAGCGCATTCACAAATTGAAAATGTTCTATTTCACCGTCTAACTCAGAAATCGAATGAGCGATCGAATACCGCCTTCCACTTTTCTGAAAGGCACACTCTGTACATTATAGAGTTGGTATTTTTTTAAATTTCGGGGATGATTTAAGTTGGTAGTTCCGGCAATAAAGGACATATTCGCCAATTTCTTAACGTAATACAGACGAATATGTCCTTTATTGCCGAAAAATTTAAAAAATGCCAAGTTTAATTATAATTACATAATGATAATTTCTTCAATGTATTTACGTTTCCAATATTGTTTATATAACCTAAAAATTACGAAAACATTTTGAGACGTTATTGTACCATACTGTATAACTCAACAGAAGCAAAAGAAACAACTTCTAGAGAGTATAGACAGACAACGCTAACGCATTTTATGTACTGTGAACGTACTTACCTATACATGTGTGTGCATTGTGCTGGGGTATCTAGTTGAAAATTGAATAAGAATTCAACTACTGGTCATACGTACGGTCAACTTAGAACGATGACCCTTTCTTGCTTCTAGCGGCGAGCGGAGGCTTGAAGCTCAGCCTGCGATCGCGCCGCTTCCATAAAAGAGCATTGTTGTTCGTATATACGAGCTCCTTTTTGCTCTCTCCGTGTCCGTTGTAAATATACAGGTATAGGTGTATATGGTAGGTAATCTTTTTCCATTACTAGGTGGTCCCAATTGCAGCAGTTTCGCAGATTTTTCAACGATTGTTTTGCTCGGCGTCGTTTTTGCCGTAGAATAAAAGCCTAATAAATCAAAACGAATGTCGTTGTGCCACTTCAAGGCTTTAAAAATACGCCACGTCTATCGTTCATTGTTTGATCGCTGTCTCAAGAATATGAGGGAAGTTGCGGTAGCAATATCTAACTCTACAAATAACTACAAAAATTATTTGAAAAAGAAATATGTGGCTTACTCTTCAAAAGTATCTAGTGTTTATGTAAATTTTTAATTTTGCCTATACCATTATAATTCTTAAGGAATTCTGTTTCCAATTATACTTCAGTGCTTTTCACTTCTAAAAACGTTTTTCCAACTAATTATTCCTATAGTGATACTACTATATTCGAGGTGTCCCCTTTGACCTCCAATGTACAAGCTTCCATTCTATCTGATCCTACTCCATGTACAAGGGAGTTTCTAGAATAATTCAGTAGTAATATTTCAATACACACTATTATCGATCTCAAACAAATCCGGAATGACAATGGAAACAAAATAAATTGGATTCAGGTTATACTTTATTTTGCAATATAATCCCCTCGAAGCTCAACACACTTGGTCCAACGTTTCTCTAGCTTCCCGATTCCCTCCCAGAAGTGACTTTCTTCGAGGTTTTCGAAATAATCGTTTACAGCCTCAATCAGTTCTTCATTTGACCAAAATCTCTTTCCACCCAGAAATGTTTTGAGTTTCGGGAACAGGTGGAAGTCCGACGGAGCAAAACCAGGCGAGTACAGTGGATGCGGAAGGATTTACAACTTCAATTCTGGCAATTTTTGCTGAGCGATTGCACTTGAACGGGCGGGCTCATTGTCGTGGTGAAACAATACTTCTTTCTTGACCATTCCCGGGCATTTTTTCCGGAATTGGTGCTTTCCCTTTTTCAAGATAATCAATTATCAAAATTCCTTTTGCGACCCAAAAAACCGATGCCATCACATTTCCAGCAGAGTAAATGTTCTTTGCCTCCTTGGGAATCGATTCACCGCGTTCAATACACTATTTTGATTACATTTTTGTTTCTGGTGTGTAGTGATGAATCCAGGTCTCATCCATGGTCACGAATCGTCTTTTGGAATCTGTTGGATTCCTCGTAAGCACTTCCAAACAATCGGCTGAGGTTCGAGCTCGAAAGTGTTTTTGCTCCGAATTGAGCAAATGCGGCACCCATCTTGCAGAAAGCTTTTTTAAACCCAATTCATTATGTAAAATATGAACTACTCGTTCATAAGAGATGCCCACGGCTTCCTCAATTTGACGCACTTTTATTCAGCGATCTGCCAAAACCATGTCATGGATTTTATCCACAATTTCTGACGTCGTAGCTGTTTTTAAACGTCCTGAACGTGGTTCATCACTTGTATGCGTGCAGCCACGCTTGAAATCCGAAACCCAAAAACTCACGGTGGAAAATAAAGGTAATGAATCCTAAAAAACAACATCTCACCTTGATTTGATTTCCGTTGCGGTTTCCCCTTCTAAGTACAAAAATTTGATGACCTCTCGAACTTCGTTTTCGTCCATAATTGAAAACACAAAATGGTACTTGACTTCAATACTTGCCAAAACCAGGCTATTTGACAGATCGATTTGACATTTGCAGCCAACTGATATGAAAGAGTTGCCAACACAACGACATAAAGTACTTAGAAGAAAACAGCCCCTAACAGCGATTCCGTAAACTTCTCAATCTACCCTCGTAATATCCATAAATTCTAAAAATGTGTACTTTACAGCAAGAGTGCTGTGAAACATACAATACATATGTTAAATGTTAACTTAAAAACTAAAAAAATCTTAATTTTTAAACTTAATTTTTACCAGAATTTTTATGTGCAACATTCGTAAACCCCGGTTTGATCTGAAGATCCTTATCACCCTGATTTGGAAATCATATTTTGCTTTCTACATTCCTCTTCATCGCAACGATACCCTTCTGCGAACAATTACCGATTTTTACCACGGCAAATGGATTAAAATTAAAAATATATAAAGTTAATCAAAACGCAAATTAATTATAGTTGTGTCACTATCTTGGTAATGTTGAAGATTCTATAAAAACTTCACCTTCTCATCTATGGCAGTTTCTTCATGCTGAAAGATGTTTCACACGGATACCAGGCAGACTGTGTGACGACCTTGGAAATGATTTTACCGATCCCAATAATATTGTTAATGCTTTCGCTAATGTGTTTTTGGTCTCTTGATCTCATTCTGATTACAATCGCCTTATCTACCTTATCCTTACCTTAATCTACCTTATTCCTTTTCACTAGTCAGAGAAGATAAACTTATTGCACTAATGGCTACTTTTCCTAACAAATGTACGGTGATGATATGTTACCCAGTTTTTTGATACGTGACTGTAGATTTGATGATATTAAAATTCTCTCTGAAATATTTCCAATTGATGACACAAAGTGGTCTTGATATGCTAGTAAAATAGTGTGAACCTTTCAAGCTCAAGCTAAATGTTTAAAAATGCTGTGTACTTACCTACTCGCGTTCTTGTTCACCTTACTTAATGCCCCACCAAATTAGAGGGACCAATTTGTCACGTAACCTTGAATTTAACGAATTAGATGTACATTTCGATACCACTCTCACATTAACAATATCTATTCTGAAACCATAAAATCTCTGGGTTTCGTTATTCGTGTCTCTAAACACTTCAATAATCCCTCCTTATTAAAATTGTTACACTTTGCCTTTGTACTGCGTAAACTGGAATATGCCATTCTAATTTGATATCCCTTATGTACTTGTGACCTTCTAAGTCTAGACCGTATCCATCGCAAATTCCCAAAATTCCGAAAATTCCCAAATTCCATCATCTATGATTGATGGAAGTTATTCTGAGAGAGGTACTCCACAGGATGGACTACTGGAAAGGCATGACATGCCGGCTCTGAACACAAGGAGGGATGGCATCTGCTAGAAATCTCTACAGAAATTGCTTGGAAACTACATAGATTGTCCCTGCATACTAGAACGAATGAATTTTCTTGTGCCACGTTTGAATAGGCATGAAACATACGCTGTTTATATTGATTGTTCAAGTACACCTCTGTCAAAAATATATGCTCTTGCTTATTTTTAAACGTTGTGATTTGTTTGGAAAACGGCATTTTTGATAAAAAAAATCACCCAAATATAATCTACGTGTTTTTATTCTTATCTATAACTTTATTGAAATATTTTTTTAAGTGCGGCGACACCTCTACGGGTTATATAAGCTTTGAAGATTGTCATAACCTCAGATCCCTGTTATTGTGGAATTGGCGTGTATAAAGTGCCTCATGGCTTAGATACTGTCGCCCTAAAAGCCCGAAGTCGCCAGAAATACACTTGACTCCGATGGGACTCTAACACACAGCGTCTGAATCTCCCACAGTCAGGAGCAGACCCTCTTACCACTGGGCCCCTAACCCGTTAAATAATTATTTTAATTCTTCAGTGGATTATGGATTATTGCATCTAATTGTCCAGCTTTGCAGATATGGTCGAATTATGCTAAAACTTAAAATTCTAAATCATACAGTTATCTGTGGGAAACAAAATCGAATAAAAGGAAGTGTCCTGCATCGAACCTAATGAAATTAGTGATTATGCTTGGTACATTCTATAACGTTCTTGACATTAAAATGGAACATCGAAGTTTTGTCTATTTGCCTTTAGAAAAAAAATTTAGTATTTCATTACGATGCGAAGAACACTTTAACGAACGCGCGATACTGTACACTTCTTCTAATAATAACTGAAACATTTTCTAAAAGTAAGCATTTACTGTCTTGTTAGTTCAAAATTGATATCGAACCACTCTTTTTGAAAGATCATTTTCGTTTAACGTCGCGCGACTATACAATGGTCTGCCGGATTTCGTAAAAAAATTATCAGTTCCTTCTTTCAAATGTCATGTAAGACGTATGATTCATGATTCAATTACTTAAATTTACAATTTGATTTAATTTTTTTTTATCTCTTTATTGCTGTATGTTGACATGGAAATATCAGCTTTGCTTGTTGGTACATAATAGCTACATAGCTTTTTTTTTCTAATAGATGTAATCATCGCGGCAGGAATGAAAAACAGACATTGCATTCGCGTGCAGATCGCCTGACTTTCTGCCGTTTACCACAAAGGGTTACTGAAATATTTATTGAAAATGTATTTATGTGTATACAGTCCTTTTTTTTCTTTTTTCAACGTCTGTAACCCTTTTTTTGTGTGTAATAAACATATATATTATTATTGTTATTAATATATTATTATATCCATCAAAACGCAGTACGTTCAAACCTGCGCGTTCAGTTTAAGGCTGTACTGTATCTACCTGATCAGTTTCAGCAGAAAAAAATCACATATTTTAAGCTATAATTCTGTATATAACAACAAAAAACGATCATTCTGCAACCTAATTCTGGCCTCACAATGATGTCAAATACCTACGGTCCAATTTGAATCATTTAATACAGGTTTCCATTAAGATTTCAATGCAAGATCACATCAAAAACCCAACAAACAATGTAAAACTTTACAGAAAATTCTCCCATAATTCAAACAAACAATCAAGAGCACAATAGAGATACGTATTACCCAAATATCCCCGGTACATTGACATTGAATTTAAAATTCTCGGCCGTCAACCACGACTAGACAGTAAATTATAAGAGATACCTATACCCGTATTGTTTTTGCCGTATAGATGGGATTATACAAGGAAAGATAACTTTGAGATCGCGACTATTTTCTAGTCACGTCCCCTTTTAGAATGTGCGTTTTTTCATTCGCCACATAGTAATCTTGTACACTTACGAGATTTTAAAAAGGAAAGAGAACGCAGCTGCAGAATAGCTATCTATATGTATACATACATATATAGCTTGATCCGAGAAAGGATCATCGAAAACAATTGATTTTCTATTGTCTCTTTGTATGTAAGAATTTCACATATATTTGTAGGTGTGATTCTCATTGAAATTCTAACGAAAACATTAGAGTATGCCGTTAAGTACACACCTACTTGTTTTGGGAAAGTGTACCGTTAAAAAAATTGATAATTAAATTATAATAGATTTAATAATTGTTCATAATTATTTGTTTAAATAAAACGAAGTTTAACATTTCGCCTAGTTAGTGAGTATTCTGGCTTCTAGTGTCTAATTAGAAAGTTTCCTTTACTGAATAGAACCGGTATTTAAATTAAGATTACAGTTAAGAATGATATGTCAAACAATTTAAGGAATTAATTTAAAATTCAAACGTTGTTTAATTTAGTTTTATTTAGCGTTTTCAAACAGTTGTGTCTGATGGTAGTGTCGTTTGTTCGATTAATTTTTTTCGATTTGTTTTTGCGAAATCAACTATGAAGATTGTTTAAAGACTGCACCCAGAGAAATGGTTTCTTGCATCAGGAAATTAGATTTTCTTCCGAAAATCAGTCTCTATTCAAGAAAATATTTTTATTTCAAGACCGTAAAAATGTTTAATACATACAAAATTGTTTTCTTGAAATTTTATTCGTTTTAAATAAATATTTCCTTGGGGTTAGAATATCAAAAAAATCCAAGACAGAAGAACGTTTTTTCCAAATAAATCATTTAGTTTTAAGTTAGGAAAATATTCATATTACATTAACCGGTATCTTTTGAAAATGTTTATGAAACGTACGTTATTATTATATTATGTACGTTAAAGATTATATCATTGTATGGGTAAGTATGACATCTGTGTTCCATTTTCTGCCGCTACTTTCTAGGACGACATAACTATATCTCGTGGCACTAGGTGACGCCAGGAAATATTTCAGTGCTGTTTTTAAAGGCTAGTGGCACAAACTGAGAGATGAACGGCAATGTGGGTAGAAACAAAAAGCGTTAGTGCTTTTCTTTTCTCACATTGTTTTTGCTAGGACTGATTCCATCAATACCATGAGCTATATATCAGCATTATCTTGGTTATTGTTTCTAGGCATTTCTTTCATGCGTACCTCTACATTAAAATTAACCTTTGTTTGAACATTATTCTGTAGATAACCTACCTTAGCCTTTTTAAAACCACAAGCTGTTTATATTGATTGTTCAAGTACTGGTGACACGTCTGTCAAAAATATAATATTAATAATAATAATAATAGGTTTGTTGTCCAATAGCATAGGCCAAATTAAAGACAAAGAAAAAACGTAACGAACAATGTATGATCATAAATGTTAAATTCTAAATTCTACACCCAACCCGACTACATCTATTTCTTTGATAAATAAGCGTCACATAGCTCTCTTACACTACAATTAAAAATATCACAATCCATACAAATGTAATTGTAGCACCTACACATGAAACCAACGGGAGACCTATGCGCAAAATTTGTTCTAACGATTGGAATTTGAAATGTTGAGATATGACGAAATGGCGAACGCGGAACTAAAAAGTTTAGATGTATCACCCCATGCAATACCCGTAATGCGAAGAGCGACCGCCTGCACTGCAAAGAGATCACATTAAACCTATCAAGATAATAGTCTTGCGGTAGACCTCTAGGTGGATACACACCATCTGACCTAAAAGCCAGACACCTGAGCAGCTTGCGCTGAACCTTCTCTATAGCTAATGTATGTACCTCATATACTGGGTTCCAAATAATGCTTCCGTACTCAAGTTTTGAACGTACCAATGTGTTATATAATGTGATAAATGTTGTAAGATCATAGAATTTACTGCATGCTCGTAGAATAAAACCCAACATTCTATTAGCACTAGATATGATTTTGAATAGGTGTTCACGAAATGATAGACCACAATTAAATACTAAGCCCAAATCCCTCACAGTGTGACAGCGCTGAAGGGTGGTATCATCCACAAGATATCCATACGTAATTGGGGATAATTTACGTGTAGATGAAATCGCATTACATTTAGATATATTCAAATCTAATTTATTTGTAACACTCCATTTGCAGATATTATCCACATCTCTCGCAATCCGCAATCGATGATATGTTTGCAAATAGCTTAAGATCGTCCGCGAACAATAATATTCTACAGTTCACCCAACTCGCAATTTCATTGATATACGCTAAGAAAAGCAGTGGTCCCAAATTCGACCCTTGCGGGACCTCTGAAGTTGCCATATACGTATTAGATGCAAATCCACTGCACGACACAAAGCATCTGTCCGATGAGTATAGGTAAGGAAAACATGTCAAATACACCTTTTTTGCAGCACAGGCAGATGATCAATGTTTACACAGTTACCCCAAAAAGTTATAACGTACGCCAACCCGGAGCTTACATAGGCGAAATAAGCACATAATGCCGCTTGGGTATTTACAGTTTCACCTATGACTTTCAGGGCACAACAAAAACTGCCTATTTTGTCAACCAGACACTGGATGTGTGATTTCTAGTCCAATTTGCTGCTCATCATTAATCCTAGGAATCGGATATCTTCTGATGAGGTAAATGTACTACCGTTGTATTTGATTGTAAAGTCATTAGGTGTTTTATTAGAGAAAAATAAATTACTGGTTTTGTCCATGTTTAGTATTTCAGTCAGTGCTTCATAATTCTTGCTGATTAGGGCTTCTGTTGTTGGCGCTTTTAGAACTACTGACGTATCATCTGCGAACAATGATACATTATAGCCTTGAATTTCAGAAAGGTCTAAGTAACAAAATCTAAAGAGAGTTGTTTCTTAAATTTGTTTTGTATTGTATTACCAATAACTTTGACAAATGATGCAAGAATTACTATTTATTTATCAATAGAAGATTGAAGAGCTTATCTTACGAAGGATTCTTGTTGTCAAACGAGGACAAGAGGACGAAGTATCTAAACGAGGACAATCCTCGCGAAACGTGGACGGATGGCAACCTTATACCAAACTCTAAACTCTCCTTCTAATTCTAAAAAAATGCCTGAATATGATTGAATCAGTAAAATAATAAACTACTTGTTTTTTTTGTAATGCATGTATAAATTCTTCTTTATAGTTGTAAAATAAAATTAATCTGATTTCTTGCACGGACTCCTGAAAGATTATATAGCCGTTAGCGGTATAATAAAAGAGAAGGAAAAAAAGCACGTTCAAAGAATCACGATACCAGAGAGTTTCATTGCTTACGGCTGCAATTATAAGTTTTACGGCGACGACTGCAAAAAAAATATCACCTACCTGTTTACCAATTACCTACAACGTGACGTGAGTGATAGTAACGATACTTTTTGCACGTTGCTATTTATAAAAGAGGCTACGATGCAGTAAACGTTGAAATGTATCATCGTAAAAGTGTATTCTAAAGTATGTATAGTATACATATGTACATATACAATCGAGATGGTTATGTAAAATTTGAAATCAGAATTCAAAATGCAACATGATGCAATAAACTGTGTATGAGATTCCTTCTTAGTATGTTATTGGCCTTGAGTTTGTTTGTAATGGATAAATACGAACACAACTGTATCTATCTATTCATCGTTCTTGGAACTAATTTTTCTAATGGAGTCTGTAGAAGAAGCAAAACAAAAGAAAGATTGTATTTACTTCTTCGAAACTGTTAAGTTATATATTCTTTACATGTACAATGAATCAAAAATATAATTATTACTTATTATTGAAATACAATATGTAACTTTTTTATACACCAACAGCCATAAGGCCACTTTGACAAGTTTCCAGCCTAACACAAAAATAAGTAAAACTCAACATAGTCTCCTTGTAAGTCACCCCTTTTATGGGGGTCTCTCGTCGACGACTTAATAGCAAAACTGTCCAAAAGGAAACCCTCATCGCTTAGGATATGCTGACGATCCAGCAATAGTAGCATCAGGCAAATTTGCCGGGGTATCAGAAAGAATGCAAAAACACAAATCATCGTATTCACATAATTCGAGGCTTAAGACCAATTATACGAAAACGAAACGAAATACCTCGGTGTATGGTACCATCAAAGGCTTTCATGGATCTCTCATATCAGTAAAACCACCAACAAATCTACTATTACCTTAGGCAGATGTAGAAGATTGTTCGGAAAAACGTGGGGATTAAACCCAAAAATGATGCTGTGGTTATACATGGGCGTCATCGGGCCAATAATAACATATGGTTCGGTGGTATGGTGGGCAAAGACATTGCAGGTGGAGGCAATAAGGTGGCTAAATGGCATACAAAAACTAGCATGTCTACGTACTACGAAGGCCATGGAAAACACGCCGACAGCTCCTCTGGAGATCATCGTTAACCTAGAACTACTACATGTACAGATTCAAGGAGAGGCTAGACTAACAAGTTACAGGCTAATGAATGATCAACCTCCCATAATTAGATCGCATGATGCAGATCGCCAGAAAACGATTACAAGCGGGCCATTAGTCCCAAATACAGCTTCGATTAGAACTATAAAACGGTAATATTAGACAGAAAATAATGGAAAAACGGCCTGCCTTTTAAAGATGAATGTATCTGGTACACAGACTGTTCAAAGAAGGAAACTGGAGTCGGAGCCGGAATTTGCGGGATTAGACCAAAAATAACTAAGTCACTATGCATAATTTAAAGCGCCACAGTATTTCAAGCCGAAATAGCGGCAGTGCTAGCGTGTATTGAAGAACTAGGCAAGCAAAGAGTTAACTATCGATCTATTGCTATCTATCTGGAAAGTCAAGCAGCGATAGAAGCAATGGACTACACACACAGGCGAAGTCGAAACTGGTGTGGGACTGCATCAATGAGCTCAATAGGCTGGGTAAGGTGTCCCTGGTCTGTATACTGGGACAGGTTATCGAGGAAACGTCAAGGCAGAAGAATTAGGCCGAGCAGGCTCGTCAACTGCTGACAAAACCTCAAAACACTCTGCAGGCATAGCATAAACGGTAGTTAAAGCAACTACTAAACAATGGAAAGACAAGACATCTCAAGACTGGTAGAAGAGTATTCCAGGTTAGTGATAGACCAAGCAGTTTCTGATTGGACACAGACCGAAATTTACAACAGACCTACTAAGCAGAGACAGAAAGTTCGTTAGAACAATAATAGGCCTACTAACAGAACATTGTATGCTCAAGGAACACATGGGCAAACTAGGCCTGACAGAGGAAACAGCATGTAGATTCTGCCAGATGGAAGAATAGACGTGATAGCTACTGCTTTTACATCTGCTACAATACGACTTGTTTCGTTTTGTATATGGAAAATGTAGAAAATTCAACGGCATTACGTGTAGTGATCGATTTATCATGAATAGGTCCTCGATAGATACTTGCAGATGTAGCAGTTTCTGAAGAACCATAGTGCGTCCACAACACATATCAGCACTTTATTTTGGAATTTTTGTATTGTAGCTGTGTTACTTTTGGCTGCACACCCCCAGAGTTGCCGTAAGTCCAAACGCATTTCAGGACTTGTTTGTATAATCGCCGCTTATTGTATATTGACAATTTGGATTTTCCTCCTAGAAGCCAATACATTTTATTAAATTTGATATCAAGTACTCTTCGTTTTTTTTTATGTGCTCTTTCCATTTAAAGCGTGCATTTAGGTTCATGCCCAAGTATTTGGCAGAATTGTGATAAGAGATGACTTTGTTATTTATTCTTATTTCAGAGTATTCGTTCCTTAAGTACGTGAAGTCAACATGAGCTGATTTCGCTTCATTAATCCTGATCTTCCAATTTTCCATCCATTGATTTATTTTATTGCAGGATTCTTGAAGTTTCGTTTTAATTTCTAGGTATGTTTTTCCGACAGCTAAGATGGCCGTATCGTCGGCGAACGTAGCTATTTTACTGTTTGGTCGCTGTAGTATGTCGCTTTTATATACTAGATATAGTACAGGACCTAAGACGCTTCCTTGCGGTACGCCAGCTTTTATTTCTTTCATTTGGTAGTAGGAGTCATCTTGGCTTACTTTAAACATTCTTCCGCTTAAATAGGACCTAAGGATGTCCACATATTGCTTAAGAAGCGTTTTTTGCATTTTCTGTATAAGTCCAGCATGCCAGACAGTGTCGAAGACCTGAGCCACGTCAACAAATATTGTCGAACACATTTGCTTTTCTTCATAAGCTTTCTCAATGAAGTAGGTTATCCTGCGAACCTGGTCAATCGTTGAGTGTTTGTTTCTAAAGCCAAATTAGTGTGTTGGCATCAGATCGTTCTTTTCGATGATAGGTTTCATTGTTTTCAACAGCATATTTTCGAACAGTTTAGATAATACCGGCACTAGTATAAAAGTTAATATCAATGTGTCATCCCAGAACTAACTAAGACGTACCATTGGGGACACCTTAGATAAGTACCTAATTATAAGATGTAGGCGAACAGTATTGTAAGTTAATCAGCCATGACTAGCAACAATAAAATTATTAGAAAAAAAAATTATTCTGGGCAGAATTATGCATCGTGTAAAACGCCCTTTAGAGTACATCTTCTTAGTTTGGTCATTCTGCATCACTATGAGATATGTAAACTTATGTTAGTTAGTAAATTGACAAATTATTGTTTGGATAATGTATGGTTTGAAATCTTTTTCTTTATTAAATGTATAGACTTATATTTAGGAATAGTATTCAAAACTCTCATTCAAAGAAATGAGGGTGTTACATGGGACCTTCGTGTGACTTAAGTGGAGTGTTACTTGCAGACAACTCGATAACCGTTCCGGAAAGTCACAAATAAACTTATTTACTGTGCCAGCAAAGGGTCGTTTTTCAGCCTTGTTCACATAACACATTTTAAATCAATAATTATATATTTATAACGAATAATACGTAACATAAAACACAACGCATGCTCTCGTTTTCTAAACTGAACGAAAAATAAACATGCGGGCGCTGACAAAGCGGGAATCCGGTGAAACGCTTATGTATCGCAGAGATGATTACCTCGCTCTAGTTATTACATTTAGAGAAGTTTACTATATTACCCCATTTATTACATTCTGTAGCATCGTTTATCATTGGGATTAACTTTCAATTGAAATTAATGTAATTTGAACGATTGTGATATAGATGTTACCAAAATGTATTGCATGATCCTAGTAAATGCAATATACTTACCTTGAGGTGTATAAAAAGGGATTTATTTCATTTTGTATGATCGCTCCCTAATTTATGTAAATACCAAAGCTATACAGCCAATTTTACAAAAAATGAGAGAAGCTACTTCTTGCTGGATTCATTAGTAACTATAAATATTGATCTTAGCCTAAAACCTCTTAAACCAGTATTAATGTTACAAAATAAACATTTTATTGAATTCGTTTCATTTTTATTAGGAATTTTCTATAATATTGCGATTTATTTGGGACACCTTATAGATTTATGGCCGCTTCCCTTTCAATTCAAAACTCCAGCCTCTTAGCGCCAATTTCGATCACCGCCTGTAAACTAGCGCCACCACTTGCTGAACGAAAGGCATCTAGTTCCATCGTCCACAAGAAGAATGCGCCAGTTGGTCACCATCGACCATCATCGTATCTTGCTCGTCTATCCGTCTACGGCTACAGATCCTTCTTCTCGGGGCTCCTTCTTTCATCCTTTTTCTCTCCAGCGTTGCGCGCCAAGGTCAAGGTGCACCCACCCAGACACCATATAGATAATATTGTCGTCTCTTGCCGGGTGCCCGACCGATCAGAGCTGTTGCTAACTGGTTTAACACAACGGCTAAATAGAGAGGAATACCATCGCCACCGACTCTCGATGTATGTAATCTTTCCTCTTGACCTGTTGTCCAAACAAACCGTTCTTGTCTCTTCTGTACACGTACATAAGTCGGATTGGCCGAACATGTTCGATTGTCCATCCCGCTCTGTCAAGGATTCGTTTCGAACGGGTCCGTTTCGTGTGCAATTCTTCCCCGTTCGTTCGCGGCATTGTGACGTGCCGAAAACATTTATCGACCTCTCGTTATAGGTCGAAAATTTACATGATGCAACGCAACCGGATCGAAGGATGGATAGTCTCGCGCAAACTATTGACACTGCATCGCTGGTGAATGTTGACACTTACGTGCGATTGCAATATAAAAAAACTTTCGTTTTCTGTGGTAAAGCTTTCAGAGAAACTCTTAAATATTTGCTTTTGAAATATTTCGAACTGGTTTGTGAGTCATGAAAAACGCAGGTTCTCACAGAATAATAATAAACATTTCGATTTATTTTACCATCTTGCGCGAAAGAAATATAATTTTAAACCGAGAAAGAAAGCTTTAGAACACAATTTCCTTGGAATTTTCGACGTAGTTGAATACTTGAAAGAATCTCACCCTAGTAAGGAATCAAACCTCCCGCTTGGCGGACGGGTGTGCTAACGGCCACACCACGGGGACCTTTATGCCAGGAACGTTCACTTTTTAATACTTAGTTATTTTACCTGCAAATATATCATAATATTTCGATAGACAATTTTAATTCTTACATACCAAGTCGTGATATTATGATATATTTGCAGATAAAATAACAACTAGGCATTAAAAACTGAACGTTCCTGGCATAAAGGTCTCCGTGGTGTAGTGGTTAGCACGCCCGTCTGACAAGCGAGAGGAGCCAGGTTCGATTCCTTACGCAGACGAGATTTTTTTCAAGTATTTAATTACGTCGGCAATTCCAAGAAAATTACAGATTTTCATAACTCACCGACGGAAACCAAAATATATTACTTTAGTACATATTTTTGTCAACATTTCTTGAAAAATAATCTTTTCATACATGGATTGTCATTTACATCAAACTTTTTAAATTTCAAATGTTGAAAGTTTCCTATATACTTAAAATTTAATTCCTAATAACACATTCCAATTAACTTGTAATATTATTTACTTTCAAGTTAGAAGCATACCTTTTGAGCTAGGAAAATCGCTGAATATGACGTTAAAGAAAACGATGAGCAGTGTAATGTCAAAGAAATTTTATTCTTATAACAGGGCATAAACAAGAAGCCTCTCTCTCCACTTTCCTGTTCAAAATAATACTAGAAAAAGTAAGACAATCAATTCCTTAGAAGAGTATCGGAAGAATGTCAGAGGCAGCATATGAAATGTAGCAACAAGTACATCAAAACAAACCCAAAGTGTTGACGGTAGGTGATGATAAACTTGGAAATCGAGGTGCAACAGAGAAAAATTAAGTTTGAAAAAAATTAGTTCAGGTACTTGAGAATAGGATTAAGGAACAAATTTCCAGAATGAGCAGAAGTTGATGCGAGATTTGGACAGTGAAGATAAATGTGTAATGTACAATGTGTAATGAATCACCTCACAATATCGAAACACCTATCAAGAACCAAAAGCATTATATGACTGCATAACGTATATACATAATAATAATATTATCATTGTTATTACAGTCGGGCCATGGCATCTTTAGTCGCTGCGACCTTAATAGATCTATTGTAACAAAATGACTTTGTGTATGTTAGAATAATGAGAGGCTTTTAATGAACCTTGATCCTACTTTAGGATCTTCCACCTCCAGTTCAGTAGGTGCAAGAAATTACTTACTGAAATGTTGATGTCGTGTGCAACTGATGGCCGATAGCAACACATTTATATAGAATGCGTTCTGCCGTCTCCAGATCTTCTTCGCATAGACGATAGATTTGATCCTCAACTTTTTCTCGTTTAAATAAGTGATATTTTAGGTCTACATGACCTGTCAAAAATCTTGCCAGTAATCTAACCTGACCTTTGGTAGCACTATTTTTGCTGTCTCTGGCAAGCCTGATATGAGCCTTTCGCCTGTTTTTGTACTGAAACACCAGTGCGAAGCCTTTTCATTATCCTGCCACGTCTTGATTGGGGGGTTAAGGGGTTAAGACATGAACGCACAATAAACATTAATAAGATGATAATAAGAGAGAAAATGTTACGAAAACTAGTGGAGAAAAAATAACGAAGGGTAGGTATACAAGAAGAACCAATGAGGAGACATATGGTTTTTACAAGGAACTAAATATTGACGTAATTATAAAATGGCAAAGAAATGTACGGTTAAGAAAATCTCTTGAAGAGCACCAGATTACAAAAAAAGAGGACAGACCAAAAAAAAAGTGGCGAAAAGTGGTAATGACAAACTTTAAAGAAAAAAATCTGGATAAGGAAGAGCCAAAAAATAAAAAATAGTTGTTAGCCTAGTAAAATGATTGAAAGAAAATTGTGCCTCATTTCTTTTGTCATTGACTTGAATTGAACAGAATCAAGTACAACATGCTAGTACATTGTATTCTCAAAGCTCTGGAATATACACCCTAACCAAAGTTATTTGTTCGCCACTGGTTTCGAATTATTAACAATATTAACATTTTCTAAATGGAACACATGTATCTACATATTTTGAAAGAATATTCAATTACGAACAAATGCTTCTCAATACAAAATAGCATACCAAATAGAAAAATGTACAAGTAGTACATATCAAATCAATAGCTACATATGTGTTGAAGTAATGTTTAAAAAGGGGAGAGAGTTGTAAAAAGAATGGGGAATTTGGACACCCGGCGTCGTCAGCGCAGCCACGAGCACTCTCCTTCTGCTGAGTTTCAGCAAAAGGAAAGTGCTCGTGCCCGGGTTGATAACGCCGGGTAGGCAGAAACATGTCCGTGTGCTAGTGCTTTCCTTTCTCTGCTCGCATTATGTTTGCCGGGAATGATTCCGCCAATGCTATGAGCTATATTAGCATTATTTTTGGTTTTGTTATTAGGCATTTTTTCATGTGTATTGAGTCCCCATGTTTTCCCAACTGTTCTACGGGTTGTCATCAACATATTTGTCGTCATGTTTGTCATTTTTTGGCGTAAGTACATAATAGTAAATAAATCAGCACATAAATAATATACTTGCTTTTCCACCCCAAATAGAACGAAATCCCGGCTGGGACGATTGTTTTTTTAACTAGGGTATTACGAATAAATATCGGGTAAGGAAGTAAGACACGAACAATATGATTTTTAACACGTTAAAAATCACTACAATTTCTTGAAACAAGTATGGTACTGAAAAGTGAATTAATTTTCTTTCTTTTAACTAAATATGCACTTTTTTTGAAACATTGTTACACTGTACCAGTAGTATTGATGCACCGTTTAGGTAGTAAGAAGGGCTATCGAAAACTAAAGAGAACAGTTGGGGCTGCCATTTAAGAAAATTGATGGCGACGTAAGTGACATTAACGGCATCAATTTTATTTTTATTTCAAAAGATATCATTTCTACTTGGTCCAACATTTTACTTACTTTTCATCCTCACGCTGTATCTCTACTTACATTTACCTTAACCAATAACTTACCACTGCTTATGTAATTTTAGAAATGTTAAAAGAAAAACACACAAATAAGGTGAAACATAAATTTAATATATATGAAATATAAGCGTATGTATAAAATATATAGATCTTTGAAAAAAAAGACTTATTCGCGAGAAATAAATATTACTAAGTTCAACTATACATGTGTAGAAAAAAATATTTACAAAATGCAAAATGATATATCCTTTATATGTATATTCAGTAAAACAATCAATCAGTCTTTAAACGCATCTTTTTCGTTCTTTTCAAGAAGAGTGTCTTTTTCGGTCTGTAGAGGCAACGTTTTCCCTTTCTCGTAAAGATCGTCGTTCTTTTTTACATCGCTGTCTCCAGCGAGCAGCGTAAACAGTTCCCTAAACGCTAAGCCGTCCATATTTTGCGACAGGTAATTCAAAAACAGCCACTCAGTGTAATCGAAATGCTTCGTAACGGTGAAATACATCAATGGGCTAAGTTTGGCTGGTCTCCATGCCGAAAAGACGACTTCGTTGAACAACTTACTTCTGGAATGTAGCAGGAGACTGGCGTACCGATACAGAAGAGCCAGACCGGAACACAGCAGCAAAAATATCAGCCAAAACCAGAGGAATGTGTAGATTTTTTCGTTTATTATGTTGAGCGCCATGACACACATAGCGTCGTGAGATTGCATGGATCCGCTTGGACCATATTTATGGAAGGTGCATTTAGTGACCTGTAACACGATAAAGAAAACGGCAAGGTCAACTAAACCATAATGTGATCGAACTGCATAAGTTGTTTATGCGGTTGTTCTGGCATATTTTTTTTTTACTTATGGTGAAAAACGTAACGTTGGTAAGCTATAACAAGAACTGCTCACGTTAGCGATAAAAGAAACGTGTCTAGAGAAGTTTCTCTAATTTCAGCGCTTGTTACATTGTTGTTTTGGTTTGCCAATCATTTTTAACGTTATAGGTTCGACCCGAGATTAGAAAATAAAAGGAATATGTCATTAGTATCATCAGCTTGCTATGATTTTAATTTTAATGCACTCACTATTTGGGGTAAAATAAAATTCAAGAAACAATGCTCAATATAAGCCTTTAAATACGACATTTCGCTAATTACCTTCTTCACAAGTCTTTTCTAAAACAACTAAAGACTCCAAAGAAGACAATTTAAGAAACATACCATGTCAAATTCAAGTTAATGACCACATGGGCAATAACTAATAATAGCCACAAAAGTCTATACCCAATTATCATCATCATCCAACAAAATATTTGAAATTCCAAACCCCAAAATTTCATTTTGAGCTCACATATCAATGTCAGGATAGTGTGATATGTGATCATCTCATATTTGCGTTTTGACAATCCCAACTTAAACAATAAACTTTAATGTTAGACTTAAACACTAAAAAGTATGGCGGTGGTTAGGAACCAACAGGTGGTTGTTGCCGCCAGAAGAAGATGACCAAAGTTTCAAAAAAATTAACATAACTCTTAAATTTCACCAATATTTCGCCTTGTTTTAAAGCTTCATCAAGGTTTTAAATGAGTTACAAATAGATAGCCAAGCTTCCAAATTTGAAAATTCAATGATGTGTATGTTAGGGGCTTAGATTGATGAATCTAAACTTAAAATGACAACATTTATTGGCAAGTTTACAACCTAGTGAGCTGGTTAATTCAATTTTCTAAAAAGATATATTCACTAATTTTCGGATTTCAATTTTTTCGGAATTCGACATAGCGGATTCTTACTATAAAGAGATTCTAAATCGAATTTGCAATTTAACATTCGAAGTTCGACACTACACAACTATAGTGTACGCAAAAACACCTTTGAACAGCAAACCACGAAATTTGAAAGAACGTACACTTCTCTAACTGCTAAGTCCAGTGGTCCTCGCACAGCTGTTCTACTAGGAGCTTATAAAGTAAAACGTTAAATTTTAATTTAATGAAAAAATTGAATCATTGACCTAAATACAGCCTCATTTTTTGAGTTTTTCAAGAAATGTCCTAAGTGGTTTATTTAGAATTCATTTTGATATGCAAAAAGAAATGGTTTAAAAATTAGAAACAACAGCAAGTAGTCGTTTACACTTTGTGCTTTGCAAAAGTAAAAGTTAAATTATTGTTTCTTCGTCGTCATCACCAAGCCTTTCAATCCTTCGGATTATGACTAGCGCTAAAACCGTTTTCAAATCCGTTTATTTACAGCTTGTTGCTGATCTTAGCAGCATTTGCTATCTTTCTGTCCCAACATTTTGCTTTCCAAATCACTATTCCCAGCGCTCGTACATCCTCATCTATCCCACTAATCCCATTAATTATACTAGGATGAGAAGTACCTGTGTTTGGAGACAGATGGCACTTTGTGTCAAAATTTGCATTACCGACTGTGAGTACTATTCTGTACACGACGTGTGTCAAAATTTCGGAGGGATTCATTTATTACTGTTGTTTTGAGAGCTGTTGAAAGTAAACAAGTTTATGTATTTGTAGAATCATGGAAAAAGAACAATACCGGTCAGTGTTCCGATTTCTTTTTTTGGATTGGAAAATGTGTGCAGAAATCAAAGAGAAGTTGGATGCAGTTTACAAGGACCATGCACCTTCGATGATTACCACCAAACTGGTTTAATGATCATCCGACTTTGATGAGGAGCGTCCAGTTCCACCCATTGAGGTGACTACGAACGATATGTTCAATAAAGTTCATGATACCATGATTAAAGAGATTGCTAATATGGTAAACATCTCAATTGAATGTACGCAAAACATCCTCCACGAAAAATTGAATATGAGAAAGCTATCCTCGAGATGGGTGCCGCGTTTGCTAACGATTGATTCAAAATGAAGTCACGTGATATCTTCAAAGCAATGTTTGCAGATGTTTAAGCGCATTACGAGTGAGTTTCTGCGGCGTTATGTGACTGTAGATGAGACATGGATACATCACTACACGCCAGAAACTAAAGGTCAGTCGGCAAAATGTGTTTTCCCGGCGAACGTGCACCAAAGAAAATTAAGAGGATTCCATCAGCCGGCAAGTTATGGCGATGATTTTTTGGGATTCGCAAGGCATAATCTTAATTGATTTATTTGAAGAAGGGAAGAACAATCATGGTACAGTATTATGTTGGTTTATTGGACTGATTCGACGCTGAACTAAAAAGGAAAAGGCCTCACCTAGCGAAGAAAAAAGTTCTCTACAGCAACAGCAAAACTAATCCAGTTATAGTATGAATTTGAGCCCCATCCACCTTATTCGCTAGATTTGGCTCCCTGCAACTTTCTTTTTTCAATCTTGAAAAAATGGTTTGGCGGAAAGCGGCTCAAGTTAAATGAAGAAAACAGAGGCCTATTTTGCAGAATTCGCCAAATCCTATTATTTGGATGGCTTAAAAATGTTGGAACATCACTAGACTAAGTGTATAGAGTTATAAGGAGATTATATCGCGAAATAGATTTACTTAATGCAAAACAATTGTGTTGCCTTCCTTAACACGGGTGTTTATCCTCGTACGTCAAACCCAATTAAGTCTTTGTGTCTTCTTATATTTCTTTATTTTTTCTTGCCCTTCTCTCTCCTTCTCTTCTTATATTTGGACCCAATATTATTCTGATTATTTTCCTTTTAATTATTTTCAACTCTTTTTCTTCCCTATTATTTATCACTGTTGTTTCCAGGGTATACATAATTACTGGTCTCATCAAAGCCTTATATATTTTTATTTTGTTTAATTTATTTATGTTTGTGCTTTTCAATAACGTTATGCTTCTTTCCTAAGCTTGGTGTTCCTTTTGAATCCTTTCTTTCATCCTGTCTTTAGTTGTTTCAAATTTGTGTTGTTGTGTCTTAAGGTACTTTATTTTCTCTTCCGTTTCACGTCCTATTTTCATATGTTTTGTCTTTTCTTCATTAATTTCCAATACATATTCCTTTGCTTCTTCTTCTAATTTACTAATTGCTTTTAATACATCTTTTTGGTTATTCGCTATTATCGTTACATCATTGGCAAATACTACAACTAGTAATGGATTAACAGTGACATTTTGATCATGTAATTTCGCCCTTCTCGTGACACCGTCCATTGTTAACTTGAATAGAGTTTGAGAGATTGGGTCACCTTCTTTCATTCCTTCGTTTATGCTTGTCGTTTCCGTTATTGTTCCCTGGAAACTTACTTTGATGTCAATGTTTCTTAGTACTATGTCTAGAAGTTATTAAGGTTCCTAATTCTTCTTGTAACTTCTCTCTTTTTAATGAGCCGAATACACTTGATTGTTTCTAAAAAAATCCCTTAATTCTTTTATATGTAGAAGTATTAACGTACAAGTCACTTCTTGACTTCCAAATAACTTTCATTAACCAATCTCTTGACACTCACTAACTCATTTCCTTTCTAAAATGATCCTAACATGTAAGCATGAAATTCTAAACACTTTTTTTATTTAACGCGATATTTTTATTGCATTAATTTAAGAATACTTTGTATGCAAATTAACCAAGTGATAACTTGTTTCGTTTCAAGGTTACTCTCTTGACAGCACCTTAGTTGTGTATTTCACAATCGTTTACTGCAGAAAATTAATAATAATGTCCAACGTTTTCGAAACGAATAAAACGTACGCTTTAATCTTTTGTGCGCTCGTCCTGAGAAAACTTAACTTGTATGTTCATTATCACGTTCAGAATTCGTTATGGCCTTTAAAGTATCTGCTTCCGTATATGAAGACGCTCCTCAATAAAACATCAAACAGTTTTTATGACTTTTTTATAAACGTCTAAAATCTCTTCCATTCCTACGTCTAGATTTATAACGTTAAAGTAGTGATAAAATAAATTTACATAAATTATCGTTAATTTTCATTACGAAAAGGACCAGTTTCCTATATCAACGATTCCACGATTACTCTTACAACATTACCGTCATTGACACACGCAGAACATCCTCATCATCTAAACGATTGAAAAGAATCAGATAAGTAAAGAAGTGGTAACGTTAAGAAAAAATTGCCTCTTACATATTACATATGAAGGTACAGCATGTGACAGAATAACTCATACCTTTACCGTTACTTTTAGCCAACCAGCTGATGCTTGTAGAATGTAGGAAACTTATTTACTATTGAAAATACTAAGAATTGCTCGAGATACGAGGGGTATGTTTTAAATAAGGCCCGTTTTCTAATAAGAAGAAAGATACTATAAATATCATTAAAATATATTTTTTTCCATATTCTACATACTTTTATCTACTTTTCTACATAATTTCCTTTTTTGTTCAAACATTTGTCCGCTCAACAATTTTTTTAATTCCGACGTCAAATAAATCTGCCGCCAGTGAAGAAGCCCAATCTATGACTGTAGTCTTCACATCTTCGACGTCGTTGAACTGTTGACCACCAAGGAACTTCTTTAAGTACCGAAACAAGTGAAAATCACTGGCTGCAAGGTCTAGACTATAAGGTGGATGATCCAGTTGTTCCCATTCAAAAGACCTGATTAGACCTTGTGTTTGCTCAGAAACATGTGGCCTTGGATCATTCACCTTACAGTTCAGACCTTGCACCCAGTGATTGTCACTTGTTTCGGTGCTTAAAGGAGTTCCTTGGTGGTCAGCGGTTCAACGACGACGAATATGTGAAAACAGCGGTCATAGATTGGGCTTCTTCACAGGCGGCAGATTCCTTTTACGTCGGAATTAAAAAATAACAAGAATAGAAATTATGTCGAAAAGTAGATAAAAGTATGTAAAATATGGAAAAAAATATATTTTAATGATATTTATAGTATTTTCCTTCTTGTTAAAAAACAGACCTTATTTAAAAAATACCACTCGTATTATAAACCATCTAAAACCATAGAAGGTTACCAAAAAAGAAGGGAACTATGTAATTCAAAGAAAAATGTGATACCAAAAACCAAATGTTCTTTCTAAAGCACTTAAGGAAATATCAATTATAATTGCAACTCCTAAAACAATTACACAAAAAAGGTCATGTAATTAGAATCAAGAAAGAATTTCTGAAAGAATCTCTTTATAACAAAGAAACTATTAACTTCTGCTAAAGCCCATATTATTTCTTTGACATGCACGCTCTTAGTTCTTACTCTGCGGACACAATTTAGTAGCAAAATAACAGCATAGATGTCTCCAGAAGTTATTCATGATTAACATAGATGTTTATCAGTTGTCTCTTTCACCTTCAAAGCTTTTATTTCACTTATTTAAGGCACAATGAACATTCGTATTCACGTTCTACGCTACTTAGTCCATAAATGGTATGTTATTGTTGTACTCATGTGCAAATTTGAAATTAGAAATAAATCTCATGATTTTTCTAATAATTTCATAACCATATTTAACTGCAATTTGAAAGCACCATGAACAATTGGCTATATTTCGTATGAACAATATTTGGGATTCTTTCTTTGCGAATAGCAAATATGCAATGCATATGCATCAGGTGGTTTCTGGTAGTTTCTTACTGCTCTACGAACAAAGGTATCGGATAAAAGTACATTGAACTGAGGACCACTAATCCCAGTTTGGAAGTTATACGATAAGTTTAAAGGTATCGACAAAGATTGACAAAACTATCGAAGCAAATTCTCGGATTTTGGAGAAAGAAGTAAAAATGAGACTTTTTTTAATTTAAGGAGTCTAGACTTAAACTTTCAAAAATGTTGTCCCTATGTCTCTAGTCTAATACAGAAGAATTTGACGTTTCACTGGGTTTCTTCAGAAATTCTTTGAAGGTTGCTAGTGGATCGTAAAATTAGCAGCAAAAATCGTTGAAATAGGTTTACTGAAACTCTTCCTAGATGACTCCAAGTTACCATGACAAACTTCAACACAGTTAGTAAAACATCAATTCAGGAAGAAAATTTCAATGCCCAAAAAATATGCCTATAGTCTTTAAATACTCCGATAAAACTGTGAAGGTTTACAAGAATGTCACACCAAACATCAAAGAAGAAAGGGTTTTTCAATATTTGACATCTCAAGTTAAAAGAGAATGTGGGTACGAATACTTTCAAAGCTTATTAGCCAAAGTTGTTTGATTGAGAACACTATTATCAATTTTATTTTTAAGTATTTTATAATTCAAATAAATATGTTAATTATCATAAAACGTATACACATATCATTATTCAATCTTGTTAATCACTGATGTGATTGTTTCCATTCGTAAAAGTATGGACAATTTTGAACCATACTATACGTAGCAACGTTCTTCTTTAATTGACGCTAATTGCCTCTTCATTAATCGGATATTCGACCAGTTTCAGCATCGGCATGTGCGTGTTACGATGTCGAGAATTTCGTGTGTATATGTGCCTGTATAAAGTGGCAAAGCGGGACCATATCGGCGAAGACGAAGAGGCAATATTTGACCATTTTCATTGTGCGGATACTACTTGAGACACTGAGAGTCGTGTGCGAGTGCGAGACCCAGCGTGGGCATCAATTATGCGAACACGCAAGCTGTCGTGTCGTTTCTAATTATTTAAATTAATTCTCACGGCCCGTTATAGGTGAAGTTCGTATACAAAACAGATCGGGTACACCGTGGGCCAATGCGACGAACAAAAGATTGGCGCGACGAAACGTAAAATCGGCGCGTTGTTTGATGTGATTTATTGAGATTAACGTCCATGTTCCTTGAAATTAGAAAGACGAGAAATGTACTGGCTCAATGACTACTTATCATATTGAATATTAATGAAATATATTGACTCAATTAAATTTACATTGTTCATTAACGAAGTAGTTCTGAAGATATTTGCTATTTTAAAAAAATATTCTGTTTCCTGCAAATATATCTAATACTCGTATTTACTAATGTTCCTCTAATGATTCATTATAAATTGTAAACAATCAAAAACTATAAACCACATACAAAGTGTTTACTCAAATTTTTCTTATTTCCGCAAAAATTTTGCTTGACATTTTAACATAATTGTTTACAACTTCAATTACACCCTTGGTTTCCCGGTTGGAACCGCGTCGTTGTCCTAGCTTTTGCTGACGTTTCGTCCGCTCGCACTCTTATGGGACATCTTCGGGACTGTTACTACAGACTGACTGGCGACTATTTATTCCGGACGGGTTTATATACGGCTTTTTTCGGATCAATGAATCGGAAAAATTATAGATCAATGTAACGTGGAACCATGCTAGTGGTAGCCATCTTCGTGATTTTGTTGGGATGTTTGAAGATCTATATTAATTCACGGACTTCTACTATAATAGTGAGGATGGTGAGACAATATGCGGATAGAGTTAAATTGGATTTGGTGGCCAGTTTCTAGTCTATGCTCGGCCAGCGCGAACCCGGGTATCCCCAACAACCGCATACAACGCTCGTGCTCAGTAATACGAGTACTAACCGATCGCTTTGTTTCACCGATGTACACACTACCGCACGAACATTGAATGTGGTAGACACCTGGAGCTTTCAGATAATTGCGATCTTTGATGAGAAAGTAGTCTGAATGTTTGAAATTGGGTTTGAAGGTGGTTTTTATGCTGCTCCTGAACAGAATCTTGCTGATGCGATCGGTGACACCTTGAATGTAGGGTAGACACACTTGCTTACGGGAATTTAGGTTAGATGAGAGGAGTTGCTATGGAGAAGGGTTGGTATAGCGGTTAACGGTAGTTCGAATATCTTTCCTAGAATAATTATTGCGAATCAGTTTCAGTGATATGGTTCAGTTCTTGAAGAAGCGATTGGGTTCAGATATGGAAATGGCCCTTTGGATAAGAGAATTGGTAACATCGCGTTTTTGGACTGGATGATGGTGTGAGAGGCCATTGAGATATGTATCCGGGTGCATGCGTCAGGTCGCTGGTATACGAGAACATCTAAGAAAGAAAGGAAACCGCTCGATTCGACCTCCATGGTGAAACGTATAGAATCTTGAGAATTCAGAAGCGATAGGAAATTGTTTAAAGGTTTTTGTCCATGAGGCCAGATGACAAAGGTGTCATCAACGTATCTATACCAACACTTTGACTTAAGGTTGTGAGGTAATAGGAGTTGTTGTTCGAGCGCCTCCATAAAGATGTTGGCGACGACAAGAGGCAGAGGAGATCCCATAGCTGCGCCTGAGACTTGCTCGTAGTAATTACAATGAAAATGGAAATAGGTAGAAGAAAGACAAGCTTCAACCTTCAAGACGAAACGTTGGCAAAAGCTACGGCAACGACGCAGTTCCAACCCGGAAACCAAGAGTTATTGAAGCGGAGGGCTACGTACCAGGTTGTGAAATATACTTGAAAATTTTCAAAATACATAATTTTAAAGTAATCCTCTCTCCCAAGAAATCATGGAATCGAATAAAGAGCTTTATCGACCTGTGATTTTTTTCAATTTCAAGTGTGGCTTAAGCCGTAAAGAATGTTTTGACGAAATCAATCGAGTGTTCCTTAGGTACCGTAAAGCGGTGGTACAATTAATTTCAATATGATCGACTTTCCTTAAATGGCAACTTTCGAGGTCCTAAGCCAAAAAAGGCAGCTAGCGAAAAGAATATTGGTCTTATGCAAAACATGATTGAAGAGCACCAGCATGTTACTGCTGGGTGTGTTCAAGTAACTTTAAAGATTAGTATGAAAGCAATTGACACCATTTTACACAAACATTTGATAATACGTAAGCTTTGGGCCCGTTGACTTCGCCACAATTTGACTCCAGTTCAAAAATAAAACCGAGTAGCATAGTGCAGAGCTACACTGGATTGCTTTGGCAATGAATCATACCATTTGGTGTCCAACATCATTACAAGTGATGAAATGTGAGTATACTGATTTGATTTGATACTGCTGACTTGATGAGTGTACTGCTATGATCCCGAAACAAAGCAACAGTCGGCAGTTTGGGTCTTTGAGAACGAATCGGCTCCAACAAAAGTTATTCGTGAAAAAAGTCGAAACAGAAAGGTGGTCGCCACATTTTTTTTTAGAATTACAGAACATATTTCCACTGTAGCACTGGAGGATCGTCGTGCTGTTGATGCTGAATAACTACAGTTGGTTTGCCTTAAGTTCCCCAAAATATTAAAGGATATTAAGTATTAAAAATTTTTAATCCTAAATATATTCGGAAAGTGTAAAAACAATATTGAAAAGAATGCAAAAAGGGTATTCAATTTCAAAATACTGATATGATAATATACCTTGTGCCCAAAACACAATCTTAAATTAAACATTATCTAACACAAGCAATAAAAAGGAGGAAAGTCATCATGTCCCAATTTCCATCTTAGTATTTATAAGAAGCAGACTAATGCCTTTATTTTTTTGAGCAATAGTTATTCTTATTCTTTATGGAATAGGTTATGGTATGGTAATGCTGTGCCCCTATCGGATAAGTTGGGGGCCTGTTCAAATGACTTAAGATTCAAAACATCGCGGGACTTACTGAGAGAGATTATTATTAAAATACTGAAGAGATAAAATGTATCAATTGGAACAATTACAAAAGTCATTCTACATCAAATGTTATTATTTTCTACTACTACAGATTCAAAATCTTACTGATATTAGAAAAGTAAACAGTAACCTACCTTTGGGAAAACATGTTCCAAAATAGTGATATCAGCTGTAACACCGTGTGCAATAATGTGGTTGCCCAAACTGAAGAACTGTCCTCCAAGGAAACAATCTATGAGGAAGGCTTGAAAAATCACATTAAAGAAATTGATGTGTTCGCAACATATCAAATAATAGGACCAGGACTTGTTCAATATCTCTTTATTGCGAATAAATGTTCTGATTACTTCAAGTCTTGATTCCCTGTAAAATTCAAAGAATTTAGTAAAATTATTAGGTCTATTACTTTGTTAATTGCGTCAAACCTTTCCTTTTTCGACATAATGTGATAATCTCCATAATCTACGCTGTCAGTTTCAGATATTATGCCACTATGTAAACCATCAGCTAGTCGCCTAAGTGTTCCACCTAAACAGAAAGATATGTTCTCGTAAACTATGTTTTGGCATGTGCTTTAAGTTAATCAATTGCTCTGTATGTTTTGTAACAAACTCAATTACTATTTTTTTTTTAATAAACAAAAGCCAGTTCCATTAAAAACACAAAGAACTCGACCAAATGCATGTCTTTTTGTAGCAACTCTCAATTCTTCAACTCTAATTCTACTGAATCAAATCTGTCAAAATCAACCTTTGATTTTTGTTACCTTCGATACTCTTCCAGATAATATGCGGCAAATAAAACATAATAGCCTGTGCAAATAGGACGAAAGGCACCCATTGGTAATAGGCGTGTCGTTTAACTTGCTCCTCATTAACTATTGTACCCATAGGACCTACACCCGCATGAGGTAAACTACCTTGTTTCAACAAGGTGGCATTGTAATGTTGTGGCTGTATAAAAAGATATTCGATTAAATCCATACAAATAAGAATCGCCTCAATTAAGGTATTCTTACTATTGTGAACGTAGTGGTGAAGAAGCAGAATGTTTCCATTACGTGGGTTGGTATTCCACTCTCTGACAAGCATTTTATATGCTCCCCTATGTACTGTCTTGACGTAACCAATATCGTGGAGACGAGAAATATGTAGAAGGTTAATCGGTAGTGAAGTTTGAAGACGAAGTTGTCGATACTATAGTATCGGACCCTGACAATCGCCTTAAGGCTATCGAATTGTCCTAACATTGTAAGTTAGTCTGAAAAGAATAGAAAAAACTAGATTTAATTAGTTTATATATACGAGGGATACCTTTTAAGTTTTTACAAAAACAATACAAGAAAATATTTTTTGGTAAAAATCGTTTTATTATTTTTCAAAATATTCGCCGCACCTTTTGGATGCGTTCGAACCAATTCTCGAAACATTTTTCCACTCTGAAGGTGGTATATCCAAAACATGGATTTGAAGGCTCCGGTAACTCCTTAATGTGATAAAAATAACTGTCCACGCACTTTTGTTTGACATCCCGGGACAAAAAGAAGTCGTTAGGCGATAAATCAAATGAGACATTAATTCGATGTTTTTCTCCCTCAAAAAATCAATTGTTTGACATACTGCGTGAGAACTAGCATAGTCACGATGAAGGATGATGCGACGTCGTCGATTGTTTTTCCTGATTTCGTCAATGATTTCTGGCAAACAAATTCAGCAGTAACAGTTCTTCGATCCTCCAAAGCAAAGCTTGCGATATGGCCAGTACAACGGAAGAAACAAGAAATCATTTTCTTTGAAGTACTTCGTGAGCGAACAACTTTAGTTGGATTTGGTTCGTCACTCAAACAGTTGATTTATTGTTGCTTACTTTCCAGCTAGTACAAATATATCCAAGTTTCATCACCTGTTACGATGTTGTATACGGATTTTGAAGTTCCTCTGTCTAATTTCTTAAGCATTTCCTTACACCAGTTGGCACGAGCCCTTTTTTGTACTTGGGTTAAATTATGCGGAATGCATCGGGAACAGATCTTTCTTACAGCCAAATGTTCATGCAAAATCGAATATACTGCTTGACTATTTTTACGACCCAGAGACAAAACAACAGTCGATGAAATGGAGGCATTCTGTTTCGCCAAGGCCTAAGAAGTTTCGGGTGCAGAAATCCGCCCGGAAAGTTCTTGCTTCAGTTTTTTGGGATTTTGGTGGAGTCATTATGGTTGATTATTTAAAAAAAAGCAAATCCATAACTGGAGAATACTACTCTAGATTATTAACAACTGTGAGAGAAAAAATCATTGAAAAAAGACCTGATAAATTGTCCAAAGGTGTTCTGTTTTTGCAGGACAATGCGCCTGCACACAAATCGCGCATTGCGATGAACACAATCCATGATTTGGAGTTCGAAATTCTTGAGCATCCTCATTATTCGCCGGACCTGGCTCCGTCTGACTATTATTTGTTTCCTCAAATGAAAAAATGTTTGTAAGGACGTACATTTTCTTCGAACGAAGAAATAATAGAAGCTGTCGAGAGTTGGTTTGCCGAGCAAGAAGAAATATTTTATTTAAGGGATTTACAAAAGTTGCAAGATCGCTCTAATAAGTGTATAACTTTGAGTTTGTATACATCGAATAAAAAAATATTTTCATTTTAAAATTGTTTTTTATTCTATGGTAGGCCAAGAATTTATCAAAATACCTTCGTATTTCCCAGATTGTTGTTGCCGGATGCGGCAACTATCTGTAGGCGGTGAATTACAGCTTATGAATTCATTTAATGGAAAAATGTTTCGAATAAAAGTTACTTAGAATGAAGTGAACTATGACAGAAAATTATTTTTAAGTATACTAGGTGTTTAGTTTCTCTGGTACGTTGTTTAACTTTGTTATTTTAAATGAAACATCCTGTATATTATTACATTTTTAAATTGCTTGAGTAAAAATAAAGCAAATTTGTATGATACACCATATACTTGAAATGAATAATTTTTGAGATATTCACTTTTCAAGGACAAAAATTGCATTTGCAGCATTTTCCCAAAAATTCTGTGCCTCGTTTATTTATCACTATTCTACAAAGATATTTTACTGTCATTGTGACAATAGTCCGAGCTCACTAATCAATATGAAATATTTTTATTTTGTCAAACAGGGTCAAACAAGTTGTAAAAAAAAATATCTCCAAAAGAATTGAAAATAGGTATAGGACATATTCAACAAAAATTAGAGGGTTCTTAGTGCTTTATAAAATAAAATAAAAATATCTAGATGTGCCATTTGAAAAAAGTGATTTTTTAAAATTTCATTTTTTTTATGTTTGGACAATTATACTGGGTGTCTCCAAAATGTTGGGACATAGCTTAACTACAGCCTACTGGGATTAGAGTAAGAAGATTTAACCCAACTTACCTATATCCAAAGCCTCGTCAGGTGGGTACAAGACGTGAAAGTTGTTTGAAAAAAATTAATTTTGCGTATAAAAATAGGAGGCTTTGATCGATTGTTATAATTTTTGGTATGGAGTGTTTTGTGAGTATAAGTCACGTTTCGAGATGGTTTTAGTCTTCATCGATAGGTTGTAAGTGTTTTAAATTAAAATGTCGCAATAAAAAATTTGGTGATAACTTTCTAGTGCTTAGGCTGAGAACTTTCAATTGTTTGTTACAAAAAGATATTTTCTTTAGGAACATTTTTTGTACCTTTATAATTTTTGATAACTATTACGGATTCTCCGGAAAAAAATAAAATCTGATCTGATGATATGTTTTTTTTTATAGGAATAATCTAGCAATAATCTAGTTAACCGGAATACTATCTTTTAACGACAAATGAGTATCATTTGTTTGCTAGATGTCAAAAGCACAGAAGTTTAGTGTGGAGAACACTTAAGAGCATGGTGTATTCTACTCCTTTAAATACAGAAAATGAACTTTGGGCTAGGATTCAAAATGCCGCAGAAACAATTAAAAATAGTCGACAAATGCTGCAGAACATACAGATAATTTTTTTGCGTAGGATCAATCTATGCATTCAAGAAAATGGGGGCCATATTGAACAATTTCTATAACTTAAGACTATGTAGTTGCCACTAATAAAAGAATGCATTACATGCCATGCCATACATTTTGTATTTTTTTGTTTATAATGTATTTAACATTTTTTTCCGGAGAAACAACTTTCACGCCTTTTACCAACTTAGGTAAGTTGGGTTAAATCTTTTTATTTTAATCCAAGGAGTCTATAGTTAAGCTATGTCCCAACATTTTGGAGACACCAATATGCCGATAGCCGATATCTCAAATGATTTATAGAGTGCCTATTAACTTAACATTTGTCTTTTCACTTACCAAATATAAACGTTTTTCTTACAAAAACGGCGGTAAAATTTCAATTAAATAGATGCTTGAAAATATGAGTTTTTACCTTTAAAGCTGAATATCTCGACAACTGTAAGGTTTCAACATAACAAACACATAAGAAAAAGTTTTAGAATTAGGCGTAGAATTAAAAAAATAATTCATACATAGGTGTCCCGTTTAAAAAAATACAACTTTTGGTTGCTCTACTTCTTTATCACACCCTATATATATATTTTTAAAATGTGCGGACTTACTAACCATATCATACGTTATATACAGTTTTATCGCAAATTTTACCGATAAATCATAAACTTACTTTACTCTATCGTTAACTCACCCTGTACATACACATATCGTGTAACGCTACACTTGCCTACATTTTAAAAGTTTCCGCCTTTTATTGAATCTAACTTACGTAAAAAGATAAGAGTGAATAATTTTCACCCGCAATCACCTTTAGTCGGCTCTTGATCCGCTTTGGATGCGCAAACTTGCCTTAAGCGAACAAATTTCCAAACACGTACTGCACTCTATTACGAGAAGTCTTTCTAGGAAATATCTTTCTGCAATGTTGTGAGATTTCACGTTTCTCCAAATGAATCATACAAGCTATTAAAATTATTTAAGCAAATAGAATAATACCGGTACGTGATTTCAGGTATTTTCTCTTAAATTACGGTATCTATTTGAGTATAACGGTACTTGGTATCACCACCTTTAAGTTAGTCATGCAAATAAGGTCTTCTACCTGTTAGGTGTGTATTTACATTTGGGAATTCTATTAGTGTAATGAAAATCTTTAGTTCAATAATCGTTCCACATTACAAGGAAAGTCAAGCTTATTCCTAAAAACAACCATTTAATGTAGTCCATGTTTGCAGCTTATTAAATTTTGAGAAAGTTTATCTTATATACTCTGTTTGATAATTAAGATTCGCAAATTACGGTTCCTAATCATAGGCGTTCGACTAGGAAATGCGTAACTTTGTTTACGTAAGAATGTATAAGTTATGTATAAGAATGTGTTCGACTAAACATCGGAATCATGACATGCGTTTCCACTATCGTTTCGCAGTAGTGAAAAAATATTTTTATATAACGAAACCGATTGTTCGACATGTAATGACGTAATATATGCATAATTGTAATGGTCTTTGAAACAAGTTAACGCATCTGTAGGAACAGTGTTATTATAAATCTGATTTAATCTATATATTTTTTTTATAGTACAGTATTAAATTTTACTTAAACAGAAACACTTTTCTCGTCACTTAGGGCTTTTAATACTCTTTGTACGTTATCTACTATTTGCAAGGATTCCACTAACGATAATGAAGATCTTTGTAATGCTGCGATGGCATTCGCTATTACTTGATAGTTATTATAAATATAAATAAATTTCAACTTAGTCTTGAAATTTCGATTGATTTGGTTTGATTGTAGGAGCTTCTTTTGTATCAAATTGTAACATTAGGAGCCGCAGTGGATGAAAATATTGAAAATAATAGAACGCAGCTTCCAACCACGTTCCCTATCGGGTCAAAACTGGCTGTGGGGGCTCTGGGAGGTTAGGACACTGTTCATGAAATTGCCGAATTCGTTTGGGAGATTTGACAAATACTGCTTTAGTCTGTGCTTTTAGTTCATTTACATCTGAATAGAAGTGGCGAATAGTTTCGGCTACGAGATGCAACGCATGTAATATACACGTTACATGTAATAAATTAGGAAAAGCTGATCCGCTATCAGTCACAAACAACAATTGAGTTGCCGAAATTTCAAACTTTTGTAAAGTAGCTACTATCACGTTTTTAATGGTTTCACCAGTACACGATTGTAATCTTGTAGAGATCCTACAAAGACTCATGACTAGAGCAACGCAAACTGCGCTGAAAGCCAGTGGTTGACGCATAAAAGTTTACACAAAATAAACACGGCCGGGACAATTCGGTATAAGCGTCAGTATAACTGCGACTCGAAAGCCGATCTGTTGTGTATGCATCTACGCTGTCGTATACTATATCGTAGTTCTACGTTTGTTTTGAAAATGTTTCCTACGTCGCGAAAACGACCAAAGTTGGACACAAGGGCTGCATTTTATTATCTTAAATATTTTGAGAATATAAAGAACGTGATTTTAGAATTCGACCCAAAGGAAGCTGCGGCTGTCAAGGTAAACCGCTTGAAATTTCAGGATAGTCAAGTTAAAACAGATTTGGAAATTATCCAGAACAATTACGTGGGACTAGCGGATGCGATAGAAAAACCACAAAATTCTTCGGTGTCGTTAGTGGAATCTTTGCAAATAGTACAACATGTTCACGCACAGCTATGCGCGATAGAAGACGCAAGAAATGTTTGTGTTTTAGAAAGGTTTGAAAGTGTTTTAGAAAAAGACTCTGATTTTGGCACATTAAGACAAATTTGTGAAGGCGCGTCAACAGAACCGTTAAGTTATTTGAAAGATTATTTTACTTGCGCAAATATAACGTCACTAGATGTAGAACGTTCGTTTTCGGCATACAAAAACACTTTTTCTTCACGCCGCACTCACTTTGCCGAAACAACTTGGAAACATATCTAATGTTACAAATATTAAATAGACATTATCCACTTTGTGATTTCACGGAGGACTCTTAAAACGGTAAGTGTTTGAGTACGTATCACATTTAATTTATTTTGTGTAAACTTTTATGCGTCCGCCACTGGCTATGAGCGCAGTTGCGTTGCTCTACTCATGACCATGGTGCTGCGGGAAGGCGGCACTAAAATTTAGGAAGTGGAGGTAGATGTGGAATTATACTAACCAAACTAAAAACATTTGCTCTATCATAAAATATTGAAACAGGCACGAATTTGAATTCTGAACACTGTTAGCGTGTAACATTTCTACCTTAATAGTAATTACAGATGTAGACAGAATGTGGGATTTAATAATTATTTAAGATATAAATTATTTAACTACGGTTTACTTCATACTATCAAAAATTCTTTTGAAAAAGCCAACAGTTTAAATAAGATACTTTTTATACTTCTTTTAGCTTCAAGTTATTGTTTTAAGGATAATATCAATTAAGAATAACTACAGTCTTCCTACATTAAAAAAAAATAAATAAAAATAAAAATAAAGGTGGTAAGTATTGCATGAATATGTCTGATGTAAAATATTTATTAGAGAATGAACAGATTACAAGAGTTCATACTTAATTTAAATAAGTGTGTATCTAACAATAAACAATAAAGTAATCGATAAATAAATATTTCAATAACATGACAAAATAAATGCCAACTATTATCTTATAAAGGTTTATATCAAATTCAAGCAAACGCAAATAATAATGGGAGATTTAACTCGAACGTAATGAACAATGCGAATGACGAGCGAGCCAGTCGGTGTTTTTTTCAAAGAAAATTAAAATGCTTCAAATTATTTTTTGCTTGTCTTTTGTGTGATATCAAGATTCAAAATTAGTAAAGCAAAACTTGTATAATAAAAAAATAAATTTATTTTTAATTTCCGCTCATGAAGCTTGATTAAATTTAAAGCAATAACAAACATGCCTCTTTAATATATATATACATATACGTACCCAAATGCAATAATTCACTAACAAAACAGCAACTAACGCGCAATACCTTAAAATTCTAAACACTACTGCTTTTCTACAAACGTTGAAGTATCAACTTTGATAAGTCTCTTATCATATATCAACGTGCTCCCCACGACGTGCATCGCATGAAAAATTAAATCAAGAAAGCGCGATAACAGGAGGAAAGTACGTTAAATCATCATCCGTATCACTTCTGCGGTTAATAAAAATTGGAAGACTTGAGTAACAGATTTTCCAAATAATTAATTAATTTCTATAAAAATACCAACGCGATATATTTCTCATATATGATTTGTTGTATTATAAACATTTATTTTACTTACAATGAAAGATACCCTGGTGCCATGTTCACATTTTAATGAGACTTTTAAGGCAACACCGGTACACCGGAAAATTCAGATTTTGATGAAACTCTAGAGACTGAAAAAGTACCTTGGTATAAGAACACATTTTCTTTAGCGGCTGAATCGCCCGATTTCGAGGTACAGTCCCCTCCAAAAATTTGCACGATTTTAAAGTTTTTGTAAATATCTCGAAAACTTTAATACATATAAATTCTTTTTTAGAACATAACTTGAAATATATTATTTCCGGAAAAAATATATAACGGGATACCGGGTACCCCATATCCTTCATTTTTGTTACAATTTTTTTTTTATTTATCACACATTCAGACAGTCAAACATTATTATTGAACAATAACAATAAAGCTTTAGTTATTGATTGATGTAACATAGATAATTGTTGTTCTAAACAAATATCGTAAAACAATAAAACGTATAAAACAATTGATATTGACTATTTCGATGAAATTTCAGAAAAATAATTTTTCTGATACAATAATTATTATGAACTACGACGTAGTCTTTATTTGTGATAAACAAAAAAAGAGAAATTATAACAAAAATGGGGGATTTGGGGTATCTGGTCAACCGTTATATATTTTTCCGAAAACAATTTGTACGATCTTTGAGACTATGCAATATACATTACCAGTCGTAATTATTTGTCCACCTAGATCTTTGCTTGAATTTTAGAAAATTATTTATTTATTATTATTCAAGGGGTATAATTATTTACCTTCAGGTAAAAGAAAGATATTACATTGAATAATTCCCCAAAAGGCTCCTCTCATACTTAATTTTCGTTTAAATCTCCTTAATCCGATAATTAGGGGTTCAGGTACGACCATAAAAAGACCGGAAATGAATACAATTAAACTTCACTAATAAATATGTAAGGTAATGCAGGTACAGATGACAATTCCCTATTTATCCCAACTAGAATTATGATTTTAGATTTAGTGGTTATTGTTCTTTTAAACAGTGAATATCCTTATTAAAATTATCTAAAATTAGTATTAAAATGCAGAAAACAAGAGAGTTGCCTTTAGAAATCCGCACAATGATTGTTGCTTTACACAATCTTGGCTGAAATAACAGAGATATCGCAAAAAAATTTAAATTAAGTCACCTAAATCTTGACTACAACGTTAAAAAATATCAAGAGGCTGGCACATTATTAAATAGAAAAGGAACAGGACGACAGAAAGTGGCAACACCAGCGGAAGATCGTCGAATAATTATGACGAGTAAACGGAATAGATGAAAAACTTCACCTGAAATAACGGCTGAAATAAGTATTGAGGGTGAAAAACGAGTTAGTTTAACCACTGTGAAAAGGAGGTTATGAGTCCATGATTTATTTGGCCGAATGCGTAAACCACTCTTGCGCAAACAAAATGAAATAAAATGGCTGCGGTGGGCTAGAAAGCATCAATATTGGACAGATGATGAGTGGAAAAATGTTTTGTAGACCGATGAGTCCAAATTTGAACTCTTTGGTTCTAAGAGAAGAACATTTGTTCGAAGGTCGAAAGGAGAACGAGAAGTAGAATCATGGATAGTACCTACAGCCAAGCATGGGGGCGGATCGGTAATGGTTTGGGGTTATTTTGGTGCCGCATCCGTAGGAGACTTGATTAAAATAGATGGAATTTGAAGAAAAGAGCGCTATCGGGAAATTTTGGAAGCTAATGCTGTAGCATTTGGAATGAGAATAATCAGTGACTATTTTATATTTCAACATGGTAATGTATCGAAACACACTTCTAAACTGTGCCGGCTGTTGTTCCCTTGTTGGTGGGAATATAGGGCATCTAAAGTATGCAAACAGTAATTTTATTTTCTGCTGAAATTCACTTTAATAGGAAGAAACGCCCCTTCGAAAATTGGCGTACCTTCGACTTTCTCAATATAACTGCAGAACGAAGATAGATAGAAAGGGATAAATGCAAAACTTGTAACATATTTAAGGGTCTTTTAGAATACGTGATTAATGTACATGAAGGTGTTATATTTAAGCTTACCTTATGCGCCCCGTCTTATCTCTGATGGTAAAAATTTTTTGAAGTGGAAGTTGTTTGCCTTGAATTCTGTTTAAAACCGTTTTTCAATATATAGGATGTCCCGTTTTAATCTTAACAGAGGGAATATCTCGAGAAATATGAATTCTATGAAAAAGTTCGTCAAACCATTATTTGTTCTTCTCATCGGCGGCCACAAAATGACGATTTTAGTTTCAACGTAGATGGCGCTATAATTGGTGAAAATGGTGTAGCTTTATTTTTTTAACGGAAACCCCTACTTTTTATTACATATCGCAATTCTACGCTAAAAAGTAAGTAACTTTTGTCTGAAATATTCTTTTCTTAGTTTCGTAGATGGCGCCGTAATTGGTGAAAAAGATTACCTTCATTTATTTTAATGGAAACCCTCATTTTATATTTTATCACATTTCCTCGATATGTTGTTGTTATTATCTTTATTGGCTAATCGGAAAACAACAACGTTGCATATGTTGGAAATAGTTTTTGAATGTTTAAATTCAAAATTTTCAATATATCATTGTTCCGAAGTGCAAGGTGTTACGTTCACGAAACTATGAATTCTAAATGAAGGAACATATATTTTCCAAGCACAAGATAATATAACAAACTAGTCAAAAATCGTCCGTAAGCTGAATATATCTGAGATCTATTAACTCGTTCTGTTTACTCTACTATACAATTAAAGGTATCACCGTTTGTCAACAGAATATGGATGTGATTTACAAATGTTAAACTTAAGTCCAAATTTATGAAATATATTTCCCAAATTCCACTGTTCTGGTGAGATATTAGTCTTTTTCGCAGAGTAAATCTCAAAGTAATCAGAGCGGTCAGAGCCAATCAAACAGCGTGATATCGGTTAGATTTTAGTTGTGTCTTTCCTTCTACCAATCACATTGTATCTGACTAACCTCTGACATGTATAAATTTTATACAATCTTTTTATAAAAATAAAGACGACTATAATAATATTTAAGTATTATGTTAAGTGCTTGACCTGCTAATTACAGGTACATTCTTCGTGTCTCGAAATCTCTTATCATTCTCGAGATATTTAAAATTAAAAACAGAGATAAAAAAATAAAAGAAACATTAACCAATGTACGCGGGCATTACGTAAAACACCGCTTTTATAGCCTAATAACTCAATTGTTTGAGAATTTCACAAGCTTTTCACGCAAACCTTCCACTAACAATGCCAACCGCACCTGTACGTCTAAAAAAGTTGATTAAACGAATAGTTTACGGATAAAAAGGCGTTTTGTGTAATATATATTATTATTTCTATACAATCACTTACCGCGAAATTATTTCAACTGCAATGATGCATTTCAATCTAAAAGCCTGATAAAATTAATTAGTTATTTGTAATTGCAACAGCAATTAGTACAAAGTGCAAGTAAAACTTCTAGATCTATTTTATCAGCGCTTGCAACTTATTACAATACACTTCGTCTTATTATGAAATTAATCTATTAATATGCATACGCATGAGAAATAAACTGTATATTGGTTACATGGTTCACAAATTAATTATTATATTTTGGTGATATAGCCTAACAAATTTCTGTAACAAATCAAAAGACACGGATTTTAATATTGATACAAACAAGTTTTATTTGTGGAATGAAGATTATTTAAGTAAATACAATAAGGACTTGTTCTTGATACATACAAGGCAAATTATTTCATGGGATATTAACATTCCTAGGCATTTGGAAATAAATATTCTGTACCTAGATTCCCTGTAAACGTCAATGGTCTCCCAATCTGACAATAATTGCACAAGCAATATCAATCTGTATGCATATGTATGCTGTATAACTTATAATTTAAATGTTATTAACCTTTAATTGATGTTAATTCACCACTTACAAACAATATACATATGTAAGTAATTAAATTGCAATCAGTAATCTACAAACCATTATCTACCCAAAATTATCAACATTTATTTGCGTAGAAATGGTAAAAAGGTGATTATGTTGATGATACAACTACAGCTTTCGTCCTGGTGATTCTATATACAGCAAAGTCCTAAAGTTCTTTCCCTCTATCAACTTCTGAACAAATTGAAGCTGTGTTTTTAGAAATAATACGTCGATTTTTATTTTTTAAGTTTTGGCGTTATCGGCAATTCAACTGCATTTCTGTTATCACCGGAAGTGATGCCAACTTTCTTATCTTAAATAGAATAGGTTATATGTATATCCTTACACTTTTAGCAAGGTAATGGAAAAGCGAATCCAATGATACCACATATCTTACACGTTAACTGAAAAAATCTCGCTCTAAAGTTTTAGTATACTAGATACACTCTTGCTCAAAATAATCGGTTCTCGTATTGAAAAATTAATTAATTAAATAAACACAAAGTTAATAAAACACTTTAAAGACTGCAAAAGATAAATACATTATTTTGTGTCATTTTCCAGATTTTTTAGTCTTTAAATTGGACGGATTTCCATGGTTCGTGCCATTTTTTTTCTTATTTTTATAAAAAAAATTGATGGAATAAGAGCCAAATTGTCTCTTGTGAAGCCAAATTCATCGAAAGCGTTTATTGCCAAGTAACATAATTACAACAATTATTATTAATCTATCAAACACTAATTCTAAAAGCGCAAATTATTCTTACTATTTATTGTTGTTCCTAAGTGTTTAATATGTTCCTTTTCCCTTCTCGTTATTGTGTTGCCTTTACCTGTTTTGTTCTTGCTTCTTTAGTTTATGCATTTATTGCAATAAATTAGATTTGGTAAGTTTGTTTAAATTTATCAATTTTTGAGAGACAATATACATATTTTTTAGTTTTTTTTTATTCTCTTGTTTTTGCAATAGTCTACGCATGAACATGTAAGATAAAATTGAGACAATTTTAATATTCGGCAGATCTGTCAAAATTAACCACGAAACGGAATTTAGTGAATGCTATCCTTGTAAAATTGTTAATACTTGAAAAAACCTTGCACTAAATAAATAATTGGCAGCATAAAATCCATAAGCTAATTGCTTCGATAGAAAATAATAATATTCAGATTATTGGGCAATTTGTAATACAATTACGCAATAAAGTGACAATTGTTGCTAATTTATGGAATACTAAAACTGCAACTTTACTTTACATGACTCATGCTAACACAAAAAGAATCTGAAAAACGAGATTATCTACCAAAAACCGATAAATTTAAACCAATTTACCATAATTTATTAATTCCGATAAAGCCAAAATAAAGCAATGAAACAACAACAATCAAAAAGATAGGAATAAATGATGCAAGATTTTATATCCGTAAATATTTAGCAAGAACAATTGGCGCTTTGGGAATTGGGATTTCACAGATTGATAATTACTGTGATTAATTATAATAATAATGATTGGTTAACGACGAAGTCTATGGGTGAACCTGGCGTTACAGGAGACAAAAGGGAAGAACAGATTACCAAAACCTTTACTACGGCGCATCGCTATATTCTCTAAGTTATAATTTGAGGCGCCGGCATCGTAGTAAATATATACGTACTCACAAACAGCGAGTCGACAGTGTGAAGCGAATATTAACATCGATCGCCGATCGGAGATGCGTATTGTATACCACACAAACATATCTACACACAAAAGCGGATCCAACCCTGTCACGCCGCCCAGAGTACCAGCTCTAGTTATAATGTAACATGATACCGTTGGATTCTATTACCTCATCAAAAGTTCAAAAATATACAGAGTGTTCTATTTAAAATAATAAAGGTAGCATCACTTCCAGTGATACAACAAATAGAATTAAATTGACGATAATACCAAAAGTTAATTCATAAACGCTCTATTTATCTAAAAATTCTAGCTTCTCTCCTTCAAAAGTTAATAAACTTTAGTACCTCGCTATACACTAATGAAGCTTTTAATATACCTATGTTCTATAAATACTTGAAATTCGTTTTTGAGGCCAACCAAAATGATTTCAAGGGAAGGATAAAACTGTAACACGGACATTCCTCTGAATTTTAAATATTTCAAGCAATATACCGTCTGACAGAGTCTGTTCTTCAAAGTGTATGCGTATATGTTTAGGTAATGCTACTCAAATGATTTTTATTGATGTTTTTATAGCTCTGATTTTTCTAATCGAAACTCAAGATTAACGTAACATAGGTATTGCAAAATTGTTTTGTGAAATGGACGTTGGGGAAAAGATATACCGCCTAGGAAACCAAATTTTTTCGGTGCCTAATACAATGTTAACAAACAACGTGTGTGTATGAAGTGTGTGTATGAAGCAAATTTTTCTTTGTTATCTATTGGTTGGTCATAATAATAGTTGCAGCTAATGTTTTTATTTTTTATTTAGATTTAAGTTGTAACAGACACCGAAGAGCTGAGATTCTGCAACAGTGTACAGGTATCGGAAATTACAATATTTGGCCGAAATAAAAATTCCAAAGAAAAATCCAATCATTTTTTAATTTAAATATCCAAATTTCAAAATTAAATTTCAATATAATAATTTAAATTTAAACTAGCTATCGGTTAGGGTTTGATTTAGGTTTTTGTAAATTTATTGTTCACAAGAAATATAATTTAAGCAAATTTTATTTATTTAAAATTCCAAATAAACACTGTCTCCACACTGTCTCTTTTAAACAGATAAAATCGTTTCATTTCTTTATCATTTGTTGATTTACAAAAAAAAAACATTAAGTGAGATTTTCCACGATTAACAAATAACGTTAGCCCTGAGATTAATTTGATTGATTTAATTCATTTAATTCACATTTAACTTTATTTACACACAAATATCATTACAATATATTATTTCCGAAAATAATTCGTATGATCCATGAGACTATGCAACATATTTCAAATTATGTTCTAAAAAAATATATTTATAGTAGTTTCCGAGATATTGGAAATTTTTGGAGGGGGTTGTACCTCGAAGTCGGCCGATTCGGCCCCATAGATTTTAACAAAATATCTATCAAAAATAATGTACTACCAGCATAAAGAACCCATTTTACCTATGCCCTACATTGACAATTTTACCAAAACTATCCAGATTTGTATATTTCCTCGGAATTTCATTCGATGATACACATTTCTACATACATACGCATTGCTTTGCTGATATTAAAGTATGACAAACACAAATATTGTCTGGTACACAACTCTGACGTTCTACAAGTATCTACGTTATATTTTCCACAAATATGATATATTTTAACGTACAGAGAAACTGCCCAATTTTAGGAATTTGAACAGTAATCTTCATTTTTGCAAATTAAATCACCTCTTTTTAGTAATTAATCCAACATAACACAGTTATACATAAATCGCATTATTATTTACGTAGTACAAACTACATTTATATCTTATTTAATTTGAAAGTGAAAATAACAAAAAATTTAACATTCCAACAAATTGTTTCGGATTGTTGCGTTGAATAAAAGTTCAGTATAGCAGAACGTAGGAAACAATATAAATTTATAGCGTGAAATAATTTGAAAAACCGTGATTTTATTGTAAGAAACTAATCAACTTTGTAATGCTGCAAATAAATTACAACATTTGTGCTGTTAAGAAACCATTAAAGAGAGCTAATAAGACCACGATCCGTTAAATAACGATTCCATACTGAAGGACAATCGTGATGATGAAACTGAAATGCAATTTATGAAGAAAGAATATTCTAGGTAACACAGATCTTAAACTACGAGGATATTTTGATAAATAGTTAGCTTAGATAGTTTAAAATTGTCAAAACGAATTTTCGTTGCCATAGCAACAAACAACAACTCAGTTGAAATGTCACTGCAAAGTTTGAGTAAGAAAAGTAAACGCATTGCTGTGTGATAAAATTTCAAAGAAGCCATGTCCACCGACATTGTGAAAATCGATAAAATGGAATATCGACCAATCATTAAGTACCTGTTTGTAAAAGGGTTAAAGGGTAAGGGGGTAAATTTTCGGTTAAAGATGACGAAAGACCTGGAAGACCGATTTCTGTGTCCCCGAAAATATCGATGCAATTCACGACGTGATTTTGTCAGATCGTCGAATTGGGATAAAACATATATCTGAGACATTGAAGATTTCATGTCAGCGTGTACATCATATAATTCACTTCGATTTAGACATGAAAAAAATTGCGGCAAAATGGATTCCTAAATGCTTGAATGCTGATCAGAAGCGAGCAAGAGTGGAAGCGTCGCGCTCTTTATGTACCCGGTTTGACAACGACCCTGATCTTGTAAATCGTCTTATTGCCATGGATGAAACCTGGCTCTATTTTTATGACCCAGAGACAAAACAATAGTCGATGGAATGGAGGCATTCTGGTTCGCCAAGGTCTAAGAAGTTTCGGGTGCATCAATCCGCCCGAAAAGTTCTTGCTTCAGGTTTTTGGAATATTCATTATGGTTGATTATTTAGAAAAAGGCAAATCCATAACTGGAGAATACTACTCTACATTATTAACAACTCTGCGAGAAAAAATCATTGAAAAAAGACCTGTACAAATTGTCCCAAGGTGTTCTGTTTTTGCAGGACAATGCACCTGCATACAAATCGCGCATTGCGAGGAACACAATCCATGATTTGGAGTTCGAAGTTCTTGAGCATCCTCCTTATTCGCCGGACCTGGTTCCGTCCGACTATTATTTGTTTCCTCAAATGAAAAAATATTTTCATTTTAAAATTGTTTTTTATTCTATGGTAGGCTAAGAATTTATCAAAGTGCCCTCGTATAATAAACAGATTCTTTAGTAAACCACGATAGCTTCAGTAGATTTATAGAATTTATTATACGGTTAATTCAAAATGTCCATACCTACATTTAAATGGTAAATACACCAAATCATACTGTAAATAATTTTTCTGTAAACATTCGAGATATTAACGTTTTATGAAAACACAACTAACGTAACGCAATTTAGCACCATCATATATCGAAAGGCTGAGATGAAATTATCATTTTGATATCCGCGTTTGAAATTCGATTACCTATAAGCAATTTTCTGTAATTTATTGCGCACAAAACCACGATTATATAACGTATGAGTGGTTTTGCATGACAACAAAATAATTAACCGCTACTAGCGTAAGCTAGCTTGCTCCAAAGATCATCTTTTTCAAGTTATCTATTTAATAATAAAATTCTTTTACATTGAAGTTTATTTCTTTATATTTATGTATAGGTTGTAAACAAAATCCACAAGCAAATTACCGGGATTCAGGAAGTAAATTTGGCGAATGGAAGCACATATAATTAAAACTCGTGAAAGTCTCTCTAAGGGCCAGTTGTATCGTTGTACCAAGCAAGTTCAAGGTTGATCTGTGAGTCCCCAGTCAATTGAACGCCCAAATTTGGCGGTTCAAGCCAAGTTCAAGTAGATTTTGACATAAAATATAACGTATAAACCGTGCTGTGACATTTTATTTGAAATATAAGCATTTATTTTTCTATTCACCTGAAAATAACTATTTTTGGCGAATTATCTGACTATCTATGAAAATTGTTTAAATTTAATAAATACTGGAATGCATCTCAGAGAGCCACAAATATACAAATAGGTCTGGAGCAATGAAGAATTTAGGGACAAGTTTAGGTTATTCAAGCCAGTTGTGGAATATGTGACAGATTAATTGAAATTCGTTCCGAAAGTAATAAATGAAGTATATAACTAAGTATAGCTCATAACCAATGCAACCCTAAAGTAATGAAATATATATTTGTAGAAGTCATACATTAACACCTGCTGAGATGGTACTTCTCACTTTACGTTTTCTGTCATCTGTGTCATTACTAGAGATATAATCGGTGTAGATAAATGGCGCATACAAAATGGCCATTGAAATCGTTGTCATGTTCGATTCATGTTATTTTATTTTTTTAATGGAACACTCTGGATGTTTTAAACTGTTCTAGATTTTTTTTACATTTTACTACACCTAAAATGAGTTCTTCTTTAGTAAATTAAATATGAAACTATGCAGTGGTAAGTTTTTTGCTAAAATCCATAGGGTGCTGCGACGAAATACTATAAACTTTTGGTCAACAAGGAATGGATACTGGGTAGGGCAGCCAAATATAAAACAATCGCTCAATTACTCAGATTCCCATTCGTTGTGGACCTAACGAGTACAGCCGTACTTCTCAACTTAATATAAACTTTTGCTTCTATAAAGATATTCAAATATGGGCTGGACAAAAATATTACCTCATGCGATATATGAGTTGATTATAGCCGTGTTTGCCAGTGTATTTCTTACTATTTCTGTTAATAACTGACTGTGTATGAGTGCAATATGGGTCGCACTTTGTTACTAGATATAAGAGAAAAGATAATCGCCCTCCACAGAGGCGGCGTAAAACAAGCAGCGAAATCAGGCTGTTATTTCACAACTGATTAAGAAATTTGTTACTCAAGGTTCCATCACTCCGATAACCAACCCAAGACCAAGCATGATTGCAGCAGGGGTGGATAAACAAATTGTGAGACTGGCTCAGACACAGCCGTTTTTGTCTTTCCCGAAAATCAAATGACTACTGGAAGAAAACGGCGACTCAGGACCAAGCGACAGGACAATAAGAAGGCAATTAATTGAAAATAGGCTATATAATCGTCCTTCTGCGAAGAATCCTCTTCTGTCGAAAAAGAATATCGGGCCACGTCATGTGAGTCGACCTATAGGAAAACGGTTGGATTGCCCCACAGTTAAGCATGGTAGGAACTCGGTTATGCTGGGAGATGGCTTTTCCTCATATAGCGTAGATCCTCTGCACGGAATTCAGGGAAGAATTGATAGATTTATGTATCGAGATATTTTACATGATGTAATGGTGCCGTACGCCAATGAAAAAATGCCACTGAAATGTTTTTTTCAGCATAACAACGACCCCAAGCACGTTTCCAAGTTTGTTAAGTATTTCTTGCGAGCAAAAAAATACAAATATTGGGCGTCTCAGTTACAAAAAAAAAATTAAAGCATGGAAAAAATTTTACAAATCATTAAATACTTATAAAACAATTTACTACAATTCGTTTGGGAATATACGACTGGCTCCAATGCTATCTGGTTTATTTAGGATTAGACCCAGATGGTATTAATCAAGTACTCTAAATCTGTGGCACTGGAACACTGAAACAGTTCTGTTAAGACTTTAGTTTAATATCCTACATGTTTGCACATAACACAATTAAAGGATATTTTTTAAAATAGTGTTTTAAACTTCTAAACCAAATGTTAAATTATTCTAAGAAACATTCTTGATATTATTTATTATGGTAAAAACCACAATATAGGAAATTCCCAATGTCATTGTAAGCACCCCAAATCGTACCTACTCTTCAATGTTAATTAGTTTTAAGACCTTAGGCGAGCGGTACGTAGAAGATAGGATTAAGACAGGGTTTTTCTCAATCATCGGACAATAAGTTTACGGATACCTTATTCAGGTTTTATTTGACTACCAGAAAACCTTCGTTTTTGCCTCATTTCCTGTACTATTTAATCCTTTGAAATTTATAATTCTATTATTGTAAACTGCAATTACACTCTTAAGACGTAATCAAGATAAATTCAGAATTTCCAACTACACCTTAGAAACACATTATGTTAATTGTAGGGATTATGATGTCACAACTATCCCTACTATATAAACTACCTGTTTTTAGTTAGTAGACATTACTTGTATGAATGAGCGCACGTGTAGAGTAAGTTTTGTCTTGATTCGACCAGAGTTGCAATCGTGCCGTGAGCCGATAAACTCTTTAAAATAAATGGTTGCCATCGTGCCGCGATCCGGTGAACCTCTTGTATTCAATCAGTTTGTAAATAGTTGTTTTGTTTTAAGTATTAGGCAATATACTGTACAAGATTTCAAGTGTTCTTTTTCATTAATTGTGTACCAGAAGCAACTTCAACATTTGAGAAAGGGACTAGACCTTCGAAAATCATACAAGTTCACTAAAACCCTTACCACAATACTTTATTGTGGTAAGGGTTTTAGTGAACTGTTCCAGATAATATTAGTTATTAACCAATAGATGTCGCAACGAAAACTTAATTCTTTTCTAATAAATCATTTGGTTTTACAGTCAAATAATTTTAATCTGGTTCACAGTTCTTTCGGAATAAGGTCTTCTTTTTTACTCCAAATTTGTGGAATATGGAATGGAAGGATAACAATCTCATACCTGCCATGTTTCCTGCCTTAGAAGACAGGAAAAATTTGGTTCGTGCATTTAGATAGACTTCGATAATAAAATTGTCTGTGCAGATAAATGGTGATTTATTTATAAAGTCACTCATTTTCTATTATTTATTTTGAAAAAATTAGGAAGTTTTATGTCAAAAATTGCCGCAATCTGGTCGTGCACGTCTTGACAGAAAGATTGTTGGAAAAATGTTACATTTATGTGAAACAATACAATAGAAGCTTGACCATAACCTTGAAGTATTATCTGTGACAACATAATTGTATTAATGACTGCTGCAATATTTTTCCTACAATATTGTAGTACATTCTATCAAGTGATTCTTTTTCCGTGAGTGCAGAGAGAAAACCGACAAGAATTTGGGAGTCAATTGATGCGTTTGTAATCAACAATTTAATCGCTTCATTGTCAAAACGATGTGCTGCTGTTATTCGAGCAAAGGGTCATTATATCAAATATTAGTGTTTTGTTTAATAATGGGAGAGAAATATCGTTCTTTATGCGAGGTTTAGTATGTTGCTACAATTTTGCCCTCATAAAAGTAAAAAAAATGTTTTAAATTAATTGTTATAATTGTTAACGAATTATTCAGTGATAAAGATAAACAGACTAAACCCTTTCAACGAAAAGATCTGTTTAGCATATTCAGTTAATAATGAACGTAAATTCAGAAAACTAATGCACCAAAATATAACTGTTGCTACTGATGGTTTCTTCAAATAAATGTTGGAATTTGCAGCGAAATTAATTTAAATATCTTTAGCGAAACAAGTGCTTATAATATTTCGATGCAGTACTGTTTTTAAACGAAAAATTTCTCTGTATAGTTTCATATTTAATTCGCTAAAGATGAACACATTTTGAAGGAGGGAAATATTTGTAAAAAAGTTTCTAAATGAGCTTTTGGATCCGATTCTGGAAAAATATACAGTGTGTTCCATTTGAAAAAATTGAAATATGAATCAAACATGGCAACGATTTCAATGACCATTTTGTAGAATCGAGTTAACATCATTGCTTTATATGTTGCTGAAAACTCCAAGAAATACTCAATGGAACTACTCCAACACGTAAAATGTTTAAAATATCGAGCGTTAAAGAAATAAGAGTATTTCGCAAGAATCCCAAATTATCTCAATTCTCTCAAAAACGAAGCTAGATAAGTATGGATAATGTTGAAGAAATTTGACACGAAGATATCCATTTAGTAAACCAAGTATTTAGCGGATACTGAACATCCTGTATACTTGAGCATAATTCCATGTTATGCAGGAATTGTCTCTGAATATTTTTATTTGAAGAATTATCTTCCGCCAACGCATTGAGTTGATGCACTGTGTATAATATCCATCTCAAAATCCTCAACAAGCTTTAAGGAGTGACAGAGAATTATAGAATGGAGACTTCTTCTTACATATATTGCGAAAAGTTCTTCATTTTGTGTTCTTTTGGGAAGATGACTTATTTAAAATTATCTAGTTCGGATTTCATTAAACTTTATTAGACATAACTTCAACGTTTACCCCGAGTGTAACATGAAACACTCCCAAGAAAGTATTTTTATTTTACACTCCTTCCGCATTTCCAAAAAGTACATCAATAATTTTTAGATGAACCCTGTATATTTAGCATCTATAAGCGCCAGTTACTAAATCGAATAAATAAGTTTACTACATTAAATACAAGATACAACTACATTCATAGTATTTTCCACAATTTCAAATACCCAAATGTCTGCCTTCATAAATGTCACACAATGATTGAGGTAAATAACATTTTGCAATATCAATTTTTAAAATTTACACTCTACACGCCTCAGACATTAACATGACTAAGTTTAAACACAAACAATGGATTTTATATTTAACAATAAACACAACTTAAAATGAATAATCTATTCCATTTACTTCGGATCAATAAAAAAATTTAAACTAATTCTTTTTAAAAATATTCAAGAATTAACACTCATATTGGTTCTAATTAATTAAAATTACGCTCAAAATAGATACACAAAATTTCACTTCATGGATATCCTATTATTTTTTTAAATAATATACACGTGTTTAATTAATTAAACTTTTCAAAATGTATAACTCACCTCAAAAGATTAGAATGCGCTCGCTTAATCGCTGCAGTAACTTTTCAATACCACAAAAAGCACTAAAACACCACGAGATACCAAACGATCTGCTTCAACCTAGTTATATTTCATAAATACCCATGTGCGCGGTCACCACTGTGTCAGCAGCATTGGTGGAAGTTTCATTGCTTGATTGAGTCAATTTCAAACCGCGTGTATCTTTTACGCTCAAAATGCATTAACATAAAACTTCTACGTTTGGTAAAACGAAGCACACATTTCGCAGAAAAAGCGACAAGAAATTGTAAACGCAATCTTGCGAAATGTCTACAAATGTTACTGTAATTACCGCAAACAGGTAAACTTACATCAATGAAAAACGGGATAGACCAAATAATTCTTGGACATTTTATTTTCAATGTTCTATTTCGATGTTAATTTTATCTGATTTAATCTTATTTCACATTTGCGGTGTATCATTATCGCTCACGTTATTCTTGAAAAATTGCGGATAGTGTTACCCGGAAACTTGCGTTTAACCAATTCCTGTAGCTCAGTGCGCTTCTCGCTGTTTTCTTGATTAACCAGATCCCGAGACGAGGTACTTTTTGCTCACGTTTAATACGTTACGAACACCGCATCTGCAGAATAATAATAAAGAACGAATTCATCAAACGTCGACCTTCGTTTCAAATACCAGCTTGGCTTTTACTAAAAGAAACAAGTTTTCGTATTGTATAAGGCTCTTGAATTAAGTAATAATCGGTTGATTCTTCAACGGAAGGCTATGTTTAGTACTTTTGAATTACTATGTTTTCTATAGTATATGTATAAGCTTAAAGTTTAAACAGGAAATTAAGAAATTAAGTGCTGTTTTGTAGGAAATGAGACGAGAGGATGTGTGAAGCTGTTATCAACAAATATTTATTTTATTCTTATTAATTTCCTAGTTTTTAATCTAACCTATCTTGCTTATTCAAGAACCTTACAGAGAGAGCTAGATAATTGAAATATTTACATGTATCTATGTATACTAACATAATTTATAGAAATCAAAAGCAAAAAAATTAACAACTTATTTAAGAAATTATTTTTAAAATTTAAATAATCAAGAAAGCTCGCCATCGTACTACCCAAGTGTGCAGTTTAGATTAGCTTGGTAATATTTTTCCATTTCTCTTCGTTTCCACCAGTCCATTTCGATAAAAACTTAGATTAATAAATCACTTGCATCAGTAGCAATAAAGAAATATAAGAAATGCGGAGACTGACTAAAAAGGAAAATTGAATTTTTGTTGTAGAAATGGTACTAGTAACAACTAAAATTCAATATTTTAAGTATTATATTATAGATCCTGTCCAGTATACCGGGTGCGTCACTAGTGTGTCGTCGGAATTTAGCGTGAAAACTACCAAAGATGGAGAAATGAGATTTTCTATACGTATATAGTATACCACAGCGTATTTTGTAAAAGTATCCACAAATATACAAGGTGTTCCCGATTTCCGCAAACGCTTTCAACTTTTTTTATTTTAAATGGATTGCTATATCTTTTATTAATTATTTTGATAGTCCCTTAAATTACCTTTGCAAAGATATAAAGTTATGTGCACTTTCCATAATTACTTTTGGCTATATTACGAATGTTGTTAAAATTTTGACATTCACAGTTTCTGACATTTTAAGACCTAGCCAGAAAACAGATGTAATGTCGTGAGTTACTATTTTGTTATCAATTTAGGGGCTAACACTTTATATGTATCAAGATGGTATCATGTAAAAATATGTACAGGGTGTTAAATCTATCGTGCAGAATTTATCGAAATTCAAACGCCTTTTCTTCGATTTTTTTTAATAGAACATATATTATTTGATATCACAATATCATATAACAATTTCTTTGTAAAATTACTTTTAAAATGGTACCAATAACGTAATACTTATTTCCAGTATTGTCGGAGATATTGCACTTTTTTGGGAAACACGTCTGTAAAACTCGATATGCGGCACATCTAATACAGCTAGATGGCCATGATTTTCAAATAAAAACTAATATCTAAAAAAACATTAAGTCTCTGCATAGAATTTTCACATAAAGTTATCTTTCGTAGTTTCTCTTTGCTGTCATCGCGTTTTAACTTTGTTATAACTTAATTAGGGTTCATTTATTGTAATTTGAATTATTTATATGTTCATTATTAGTTATTACGTACTGCTTCAATCTTGTTGTCAATTATACCATTGCTGTAATTTTTTACTAACTTTCTTTAACCAAAAATGAATTTGAATTTCTCGAAAGAAGATTTCATAGACATAGTAGTTGTTCTTGGCGCTTGCAACAGAAATCCACTCTTAGCATCAAGAATGTCAGCGGAATGTCTCTTGTAATGTTTTTCTATGGAAACAAATTTGAGCACCTTCTGAATTAAGATTATTTTATTATGAAAAAATCTAAAAGTGTACATTGCTTTTTAGAAACTGAAAATATTAATAGTTTGGTATTACGTACGGTTTTTTATTACTTGAACATAATCCAAACAATTTGCGTAAAGAAGAACAATTGAGCGGAGGTAAATGGTTTCGCATTTAATATCTCATAATTTTAAAACCAAATTAAAGAGAGGTGGTACTTAATTATTGCCTTCTACGCTATATGGTGATAAATATTAAAATTGTGGTACCTTAGAACGTATTACATATAACAATGTAATTTTTTTATGGTAAGTAAGACGATAAATGCGCGCAATATCAAACGCACCATTTTATATTTGATTTTGTTTGAAAATCATGGCCATCTAGCTATATTAAATGCCCGCATATCGGATATTACAAACTTATTTTCCATAAAAGTGCAATATCCTCGAAAATACTGGAAATAAGTATCACGTTATTGGTACCGTTTTGAAGGTAATTTGACAAGAAAATTACTGGCAATATTAAAAAATATCTATAAATTCTATTTTAAAAAAATATAAAAAAGAGCGTTTGAATTTCGATAAATGTTGGACGACATATCTAACACCTTGTATACATTTTTACATTATACCATCTTGAAATGTATAAAGTGTTAGCCCTTAAATTGATGGCAAAAGAGTAATTCGCGACACTATATCTGTTTTCAGGCTTAAAATGTCCTGTAACTCAAACTTTTAACAGAATTTGCAATATAGCCAAAAGTAATTATCAAAAGTACACACAACCATATATCATTGCAAACGTAATTTAAGTGGCTATCAAAAAGATCAATAAAAATATAGCAATCTATGTACATTTATAGATAATTCTACAAAATGCGCTGTAGTATACTATATACGTACAATAAATCTCACTTCTTTATATTTGATAGTTTTCACGCTAAACTCTGCCGACACACTAATGACTGATCATGCATTTAACTTCATCAAAAGAGATTTGATGGAATTTATGACTTCCACACATACACTTATACCGAAATTGTTATAACAGCAAATATACTGAATGCTTAGATAGTGAAACAAATTAAAACAGAAGGTATTGTAAATTTCAAAGGTTGGTGACATAAGTATTACAAAATTCTATATTACAGAAAATCGGTTACTGTCGGGAAATGAAAAAACAGAGTTTACTATTTAAGCATAACTTTGTAGTGAATATGTTCAACTGCCAACCAAACAAGCATACTAAGTAATATTTCCACTTTTTGAATCTAAAGTAGAACATCCTAAAAGATTACTTCAGTGGTTATAAAGCCCTAATAACCGGTTTTATGAAGACTTGGTTTCTAATAGCAACACAAGAACTAAAGAAGAAGAAAGAATAAACAATAAATAGGATTTTTTACTAAATTTCAATTTTATACCCCTTGATTTTTTAGTCAAATATAGCGATCACAATGTATGTTTCAGAAAAAATCAATTTTTTTCAAAATTAAATTCTTAGCTTGTTATTATATTTGTATACATATTCCACATAGAACTAAATTTTACTTCCAAAAAAAATTTCACATCTACTCAAAACAGTATTACATTAAAGTATGTTTTTCACATCCAGAATATCATCAAAATTGGACCTGAGTTGTTTCTGAAATGATGGGGCTAGTATCAAAGGCGGCTACTGGGTGTTGGTTGCAATATTACAATTAATTAAAACAAAAAAGAGGCAGTAAAGAACTTTATAACTTTTCAGTGACGCACATTAAAACGCTCTATCATGGCCACATGTTGTAGCTGCAGGTAAATTTACTGTAGAGTATCTAATCAACAACAATAAACAACATAAACACAGCTAATAAGAAATATATTAAAATATTGACCGCTTTTGCAGTATTTTTCTCTATTTTTCAGGACATCTATGTTTTCGGGTCCGTCCTATGCTTGGGGTATCGTTGACTGCAATTTTGATTGTAAAATTATTCAATTATTTAATTGTAATATAATATTAGTAAAAGAACATTGTGCTTTTTTGTAATTTAGTACAGAATTTCTTTTGGTTGTAGTTCTTGATGTTCACATTATAATAATAACCAATATTATTTTAGACATTGTTTACTGTTTGAGCTATTATATAGAATTCTCTCTAGAAGGCCACACAGAAAATAATGACTTGATTAGGTTTTACAGACTGCAATATCAATTACGTTGTAACTGTTTCAGAAACAAAACTGTCTATATCCCAGAGTCAGAATCAATCTCAGCTATCTCCAATACTTAAATCCAATTAAAATCTTTAACATTCGATATAAATATCCAAACTACACTTACATGATGATAATGATGTCCTAGAAGTGCATATATGTTGAAATTTCAGCCGGAATTGCGATCGTCTAGGAATGTTGCTCGAATCTGAAGTAAGGGACATCTCAATTTGAAATGTCATAGAAAATATTTACTTGCTATTACACATTTTATAAAGAAATGGCATCAAATTTTGCAGAAAGTTTGTGGAAATAAACTTCTTTTAGCGCACTAAGCTCAGTTTCTTGCCAATATTGAAGGCAAAAAATCATCAAAGCTTGTTTAAAACTGAAAGAAAGAAACGAGATAGTTTTTAATGTGTACACGAAATTTAATATTTTGCAATTAAATTAGTCATACCTAATTAATCTCGATGAGAAATAAAGTCAAATCATCGTCATTCTATTACCACGTCAATCCATTGCGGCACCTATCTAAATTAATATCAGGAATTCCTTCGCACCGATTCGATTTTCTCAGAAAGAATCTTTAGATCTCATCGGCCGATAGGAGGACTGCTTATGGCGCGTATAATAAGCATAAGTATCTTAAGTGTTTCGTCTCCTCTTGTATCCGGAGATATACCAACATGGGTATGTTTCCGTTTCAGGTAGTCCGCTCATTGACAGCTTTAGAATAGTTTATCGACAGCCCGGCCTGTGGACCCGGAGGTAAGTAACTGTGTCGAATATCGCGAGGGCTTCATAAATTTCCTCATCTGCGACCGATTAGAAAAATCAATTAGGAGAGAGATGTTAGGACCAACGAGTCTGTTGTTTTAGGCCCTTGTTGGGTGTATAAATTAGTGAATTTTATTTCGTTTTAGTTCGGTAGGATATTCCTTTGGATTGGGGAGAAGGACAAATAATCTTTAAATAACGATGGAAAGTATGTATTTAAGTCATACCGTTTCAACGAAAATATCACACCTAAATGCAAAACTAAATATTTTGAACTACGAAACAGCATTTCATGTTTAATTAATTCCATTATCTTATGTACGCAGTATGCTTCTTTATAAACAAAACTAACTATAAAAAATACATGTAGAAATAATAATAATATGTTAACCTTTTCGCAATATTCGGTAAACACGCTTACACAAAATACAACAGCTGTGGACGAAATCTTCCAGTTATACAGTCTGACCTATTCATACTGCTACTTCCTTCACAATTTTTCGGTAGACAGAAATGAACAACAACAACGAAACAGATGACCAAGAAAAAATACGAAAATAAGGATGTTCTAGCAATATCAGAATTAATGCCCCATAGACAATTTTTAGATGGTAATTAGGTCCACTTCTTCTACTCTCGAACCGTGCAGCATGCCAAAATCCCTCTTTTAAGTTGAAGTTCGCCTAATCAACCCGGTTTTCAATAACCACCTCTTAAAGGTGATCAAAATTGCATTGCATCGGGATTGTATCCGTTGCATATCAACTAGATTTTTTTTATCTTTAAAGATTTTACATTTTAAGAAGACCTCTAAGATCTCCCCTTCGCTTTATTAAGAGCAAGGGCTGACGGTTCCCTTTAAAAAAGAATGTAAAATGAAAGTTGTTTTGGAAAACATTATACTGTGCAAGTAAATAGTAAGGAAATTTAAATATAAACAAATATAACAGCAAATAATTAAAGGATTGGAAATATGTTTAGTTTGATGTAACTGTAGCATCTGGACGCATTTTTCGAAGATACGAAAAATGCCCGACATATAGTAGACCTTACTCTAATATCTAACTTATACAGTCTGTCTGAAGTTGCTAGCCACATAGGTGCTGATTTAGGTATTGACCCAGTTCCATATATCCAACACAACTAGAAAATTTTAAACTACAAAACATACAACAAATAAACAAACCATAAACAAACAATATTTTATTTCCTAACGAACTTATCACAACGAAAAACGAATGCATAACTTTGCTTAACTTCTAATAGTGATAACGTATAAATAGTAAAATATTGTCGTAAAGGTGATAAATGACTGCTTCTTAAGATAATACAAAATTAGAGCAAAATTTTACACCAAATATTCAAATAGGCCGCCTTCTTGAGCTAAACAATATCCCAGGCGGTTGTAAACATTTTGACGAACGTGATTTAGCATGCCTGGCGTAATTCAAGCTGCACCTATAATAATTTTTTCCCTTAGCTCATCTACGTTTGTAGCACGTGTTTGTTGTTGAAAACATATAATCTTTTATGTGTCCCCAAAGAAAGAAATCATTAACTGGTAAGTCACGAGACCTAGGTGGCCATTGAATATTTCCCTGTTTACCTATTACGCATCCAGGAAACATAGTGCTAAGAAAAGCTCTCACAGCAGCGCTTTCGTGAGCTAGACAGCCATCCCACTGGTACTAAGTCTCTTCTAACCTTACATTTGCAGTCCTAAGTGTATGTAATATTTCATTCTGTAATAACTCTGGGTATTTATTGCTATTCAACGTACCATTAATAAAAAGAAGGGTCGATAATCACCAAAAAACACCAGTCCAGATATTTAATTTTTGACGATATTGTGATATGCTCATGATCATTGGTACGAGACCAGTAGCATACAATTGAAGCATTTTGATATCCACGAACAGGAAAAGTACTTTCGTCAATGAGCAAAATGCTATTAATAAAATTTTCATTTTCATTTGCAATGGTCATCATAGTCTCGCAGAACTCCATCCGTTTTATGTAATTTTCAGGACATATTTCCTGGTTCTTTCATTTGAAGCACTTGTAGTTGTTCTTTTTCACGATCTTTGCCCACGTTGACCATGCTACTTACATGTCGCAAAGATTGAAATTTAATTTCTTCTACTGCAGCACATACCTATATTCCCATGTTTTCCTGGTTAGCAGCTCTTTCACGGCGAACAGTCCTAATAGAAGGAATTGACCGATTTTCGAATAAAATTTGAAATAGGTCAGTAATTTACTGAAAGAACTTTCTGAACACTTCCAATTTTGTAGCTGCTACTAACAAAAATTCAAAATCTGTTACTTTTTTATTTATGACATGCAACCCATTTTGACATTATCATTAATTGTTGCTTATGATGCATATCTTCTATGCATAAAAATGTAATACTCTATGTAGCTAGTAACTTCAGACAGACTGTATAGTTTCCATGTACTGTTATGACCAAAAATATCTTATTTCTAAATTCAAAGTCATACAACTTACAAAAAATACAATCAAGATAATGGAAATATCTCAAGATAATTGTAAAAATTTCCATAGAAATCGCAACAACTAAAGCCAATAGCTACCTTATCCTTACGAGCTTCTTTACACTCTAGATCCTTTTAACTTTAATTTGGTAAAAAACAAGAAAATTGTTATTTTAAAATAATCTCTTTCATTAATTTTAACCAAAATCACCAGTTAATAGCATCTAACCAAATCACAATTTGCACGAAAGAGAAGAGAACTAACACAATATATAGTGCTAACGTCTATCCTATTATTAACGCCTCAAATGGAGCCCTAAGAGGATAAATCTAGTTCTTTCTTCGTTCCGTTAACAAGCAATGGTTTGTACGGACTTAAATTACTCAAATTCACATCAGCGCACACCATATCGCATAGCGCTGCTTCTGAAGTAATTAAAACTATAGTGAGTATAGTAATTAACTGTGACGTGAATAAGCAATTTAAAACATCTGTTCACTGCTCTTATTTTTTTTATTTTTTTTTTTGTTTGCTTATTATTGAATCTCGTGTATACTGTAAATACTACCATTTGTGGTAATTATAATTATACACGATTGCTATATTTAGAATACTAATAGCACTTTGTATTCTGCGCTGTGTATAGATCGAAGCGTCTAGAGAAGACTTCTTTGTGAGAAGGAGGATTTATTTTATGTGTTACAAATCATGATAGAGGCTATAATAAATTCGGACGTCTTGCATGTGATTGTACTGAAGAAGAAATTTACTCTGCAGTATGGTTGCCTTGTATAAGGAAGTAATTAACAGTAAAAGAGCTATTTTGATTGAGAACGGGTAGAAGCTAAGGCATATCTGGAGACACTGCTTGAAAAAGCAATAATAGCTCTTAAAAGTATTTATTGATCACACTATTACCGTCATTTACGAAACGCCTTCGAACGTGCAATATAGAAGAAAGCCCTTAGGAAAGCTTCAAGGCTACCGGATTAAGGGCCCGACTGCAAACTAGTTTGCTTCATATTTGTACGATAGGTTGCGATTTGTATGGAAAATAGTATCACTTGTGTAAGGTTACACACAAGGATATCGGTTTCGGAACCAGTCCATAAATTTTGGATGTCACTCTTGAATCCAGCTTAACGCCATGGAATGATCATTTCTTTAACTTGAGGAGTCATCCTGAAGCAAGAACTAAGTTTCCCATTGACTGCAATCTCACGTCACCTCATAGCTCGTAAAAAGATTATTTACTTAGTATCTTCAGGTACCTCGGGTGGTCGACATTTAGGTAGACCCCTAACATAATCAAACTCTCTGGATTTGCTTTCAATTTTACAGTAGATTGGTTAATTGGCGGACGATCAGGGTTAGTTTTGCTAAATAAATTAACAACTTGAGTACGTAATCGATATCAGAAGCCAATTATGATAAGAACCTCAATTTTTTCTTTTTTAGTTAAACGCATTTTGAAGTTAATTAGATATGCAAATTAATTAATAAACACTTGAAAACACTTAAGTTTTGACATATCGTTCCTCTCATTTTTTAAATTGTTGAGTTTATTGGCCGCTTTAGTCAAGTTATTGTTTGTGTTCATTTAATTTTTGCATTGTCACAAACTATTTACAATAAACGTCTTTATGGGAGGTTTACTGAAAAGCTATCATTGTTATAACAATAAGTTATTATTGCTACTGCTCAAACCAGAAATGACATTAAATTTTAGTATAAGTAGGTAAACAAAACACAAATGAAAAATATAGATCGACATGTGCAAGCAATTTTGTCACGAAAAGGTTGCTAGAATTTTCTTTTTATTACTACCAGTAACTTAATTAATTGATTGAGAAAAAGAATTTGCAATCGCTGTTGGTACGATAATGTCGAATCCAAAAAACAGCGTCATCATAACATTCTACAATCTGTTTATCACCATGGTAACAACGTCCATTTACTTTATCTTTATAAAGAATCATTAATCATTATGAAAACAAAACCGATTTTTCTTTCAATCCCTTTCGCAACAAAGACAATACTGCAACGTATGGCACAATCGCGAAATATAGACCTTGATATTTTTTATAGCCGAACATAAACTTATCGACCTGTCAGAGAATTATATGCATTTCACTTAGAAGTACATCGATAATACTTGTTGTTTACCTTTTAAAAACAAATCTCAAGTTTAATATAGGACAATTGGTCAATATACGACGTATATGTACATACATGTATATATAACATATGTCTGTACCAGTTTTCCATTGACATACTTTACTTACTAATCTGACTGTCACTAAACAACGAACAAAATTGATTTTGCTGTACGTATGTACTAGTTTATACCTAGATTTTTTGTGTAAATAAGTCACAATATTTGCATATTCGTAAATATACATACATATGTACAACTGCAGTTTTATATAATCTTTCTGGTATACTCCTTTATTTATTCCTAGAACTTTACACATTTTTGATAACCTACTGTAGTGACCTTTACTTTCTGATAACAATGGTACTACTTCCAAACAAAATTAAATATTTGCTTAAGAAAATATTTTTTAAATGGAACACCTTGTATATTTTTACGTGTTTTGAAATTGATGATCGAGGATCTCATATTGAATGGTAACAAAGTTGTAAGTAGATGCTCTGGACACTTGTAGATACGAAATATTAGTACACAGACAAAAAAATTTTCCTGAATCAAACATATACACTGTGTCTCCGAATGGAGTTTACAAGAGGAAACAAATTTTTCTTATTGATTTTACGACAAAAAGTCATTCTTTATAAAAAGTTCTGCTTGTTGAATAAATACGTTTACCATCAGAAAATCTAAGATTAAATGTACAGAATGTCCATAAATTAAGATAACATGAAAATGCTTCAAGAGAAAAATATCATTTATTGCATTTTTGTAGTTTAAATACAAAATTTCAACCAATTAAGAAAGCCAACAAAAATAATTCTACATGACCACCCCCAACTTCCACACATATCTCCATCCTTTTGATGAATTCACCATACACTTTACGTATGGTATGGTGTGATTCGTTTATTTCATTCACCGCGTCCTGTATTCGTGCTTTTAGTATTTCTCGATCATACGGCGGGTCATCTCCGTAAACTTGTTGTTTTAAAGTACCCCACAAAAAAAAATCGATAGGTGTAAGGTCAGGCGATCTAGCAGGAAAATCTATTGGTCCAAATCTTCCCATCCATCTTTCTTCGAACTGATCTGTCAACCACTGCCGTACCAAAAGCGTTGAATGAGCAGGGCACCCGTCTTGTTGCCAAAAAATGCTACGCTGCATTTCTAGCGATAAATTCTCTAGAAACGGTAATACATACGTTTCCAAAAGACGCACATAAACACGTTGATTCAAACTCTCGTCAATAAAATATGGACCAACGATTCGATCGTAAAAAATTCCGCACCAAACATTCACTCTTTTAAAACGTTGACATCGTTTTTGAATGACGTAGTTTGGAAAAGCCCAATGGCGACTGTTTTGTGACGAAACGTGACCGTTGGTGCAGAAGGTTGCTTCATCAGTAAAAAAGATCATTCTGTGAAAACGTGTATTTACGAGGTAATTCTCATCAACCTATAAACAAAAATCCATTCGCTTCTCTTCATCTCCATTTTCAAGTGTATGTCGGAGCTTTGGTTTAAACGGCCGAACTTTGTTTTCTCCGTAAATTCTTTGCAAATGACTTTTACTAATATTCAGTCTTTGTGATCGTTTCCGTAAAGATAACTTTGGTGTTTCTATCACTGAATCCAATGCCAAAATTGTAGCCGTATCGTCTTCGTTGAAGACTTGAAATTTTGTATTTTAACTCAAAAAATGCAATAACTGACTTTTTTCTAGAAGCATTTTCATGTTATCTTAATTTATGGATATTCTGTACATTTAATCTTAGATTTTATGATGGTAAACGTATTTATTCAACAAGCAGAACTTCTTATAAAGAATGACTTTTTGTCGTAAAATCAATAAGAAAAATTTGTTTCCTCTTGTCAACTCAATCCGGGGACACAGTATATATTTGAAATAATTTATTTAATCCAACAAAGGTTTATTTGACTGAAAGCACATTTTTTTAAGAACAACAGATTGAATTTGCTTGAATATACAAACGTTTTTAGTTAACATAATCTTGTTGAATCAAACAAATATATGTTAGAATCGTGCGCCTCGCGCGTCGTCGGCAGTTTTCATTGCATGAACGCAGGCAATCGCAATCCTAGTCCTAGTTTAGGTTATGTGAGATGGTGATTCGTAAGCGATGAGATGCAAATGATGAAAACAATCGGTAAGAATAATAATGGACTTATATATTTTCAACCTTTAAAATTCCTGTAAAAAAAGTAAAACAGTTGCCACAGATTGGTGAATATCAGAATTCCTGTTTGTATTAGGGATTAGCGAAAATTACAAAAATCTCGCCGATATCGTTTTCAAGGCCAGTAACACCAATGTTAGCAATTTAAATAAATTGCGATTCAATTCACCACACATTTAAAAATGCTTTGATTTTTCCGTTTTCATATTTTGTAACTAATTGTTAGTATATTTCCTACTTTTTTGATGTAACAGGTATTTCAGCAAAGGCAAGTGCTTGAATGCATAAGTCCGTTGAGATACCTGCTGCTCTATCTCCTACCCCATTTGTCATAATACCTAGCACCCTTCTAGCACCTAAGCATATAGTTATCCCTGTCGCTCGTTCGCAATTCTCAGGATTCCTACGAGATTACCGAGGTAGTAAGTTTTGTAATAATATTGTTTGCAAACAAAAGTAATACACTTTAATCTCCATGTATCTGCACACACAACACACAAGTTATTTTGTGGTTATGTCATCATCATCCAAATAATTTTGTACGTATACAATTACAAAATTACGTATATATGGATAATTATTGTTTTTATAGATACCTATATAAAAGTGCATACCCTTTAACAATTTTTTTGTTGACGCATTTTTGTAACTATACATTATAACATAATAATTTGGACATACCACAGTTTGTTATCGGCGCACTATACCAAACTTTGGTATTAATATTATTAAAATCAGGTTATAACTTCGAAGCAAGACCTAACCTAATCAGGTTCACTTTACAGGTTCCTGGGAAATGTGAAGAAACTTGAAGGAAATCTGTAAGACTTAAAGTTCACCGTTTTTGTTTGCGATCACGTAGATTTTTAGGAAGGCCTTGATATCACCTTAACGTAATGGAGGAAGTTAATGGTATTTCAGGGAGCTGAGGCTTATTTATAAGAATAAAAGCCCCACGCAACTACCAAATGGAGATTAATTTTGGGCATTATACTTTATGCACTCTTGTTAGTTTCTCCACAATGTTAATAAATTTTTTCAAAAGATTGTGTATTTTTAACACATTTTTACTCTGTGCTTTCTTCTCTAAAAAGAAGAAAGCATCTATCGTACTAACTATTTCAGTGAAGTAATAATACCAACAGAATAACATTTGTCAATGTAACAGCAAATACATATTTATCTAACCTTTTAATGGCGAACGTTCCCAAAAGGGGAAAATCGAATTTTTATTGAATTAACCATAAATTTATATAATTAACAATCAATTCGATGAAAATTAGATTTTTTAGCATGTTCCCATTTTGGGAGCGTTCGTCATTAAAAGGTGAAGTCAAATAAATGGTAAAGAAAAATATATTTGTTTCAAACTAACGAAGTTCTTTAAAAGAAAGAATTATATTATTGAATCAAACATATTACGTATACTAAATCAAACAGATATATTTTCAAATCAAACTTGAGGTTATTTGTTTCAAGAGATCATATGTTTGAATCAAACAACGATGTCAAAAAATCATTTCTTTAAATTAAAAAAATATATCTTTACTGCCATTTAAAATTACGATTTCTTTGACTGAAAGCATATTTGTTTGAGTCAAGAACTTTTTTTTTCTATGTATAATTCGTAGAATTCCAATAACACTACCTACATCTAGCAAACTATTTAGGAGATTAAATAAGTACTACCTATACTCTAACAGAGCCAGTAGAACTCTGAAGTAATTCACTACTAGTACCATTATCCTTACCACAACTTTATACTAGTGTTAGTGATAAAATCGATAATCGGTTAACCACAAACCGGTTTTCGGTTAACCGCACTTTTTTTAATAAACTGGTTAATCACTATACTCTAGGTTTCAGGATTGAAACCGCGTCGTTGTCGTAGCTTCTGCCGACGTTTCGGCCGCAATCTTATGGGACATCTTCAGGGTTGTTACTGCACAGTGACGGGGGCCTATTCATTCCATGAGCCAACACCGTAAATTTGCAAATAAAAACGTCAATTGTGAAAGCTGTTATTCATTGCCGTTCCTTCAGTTTGTTGGTTAAAGATATTATTTTGGAAGACTTTTTTCACATAGTTTTTGCAAAGAAAGACCCGGTTCGCCATTCATTTGCTTAACTAACAAAAGTTTCTCTAATTATTCCGAACTGCGAACATCAAACGAGATCAAAATTTAGCTATCTGCAAGCCGTGGGTCTCTCTCTGCTTCAGAAAATTCTCAATTAACACGTCTGAAGTTTTAATTGCCAAATCCGCAAACTGTACAGGTAACTGGTTAAAATTAACAGAGGGCATAAAATGGAAGAAACCTTACAACATAATGGCTGATAGATACAAACAATTGATCAAAATTAAATAACATTTTCATGAAGTAAACCAACAAACAAATTGATAGTGGTATTAGAACAGCAAGGTATGCTCTGCAAATGATAGCACCAACTTCTACAATGTAATAATCCCATTATTTTTGAAAATTGTTAATATTTCAGGATAGTGGCAAAATAAATTGATTTGATATACAACATATGTCAAACTATCCTCCAGTTTAAACAGTTTAATAGCTATGTAGTACCTTAAACAATTTCATTCGTTTAAACTGTTGATAGTACCATGAATGGATAATTATAATGGTAGTAAAAAGTAACGATTGTTGCGTGATCCACATAAGAATACAAAATTTGCCTCCAGTACAACGTCGTGTCACACATTTTATCATACATATCGTATAATTTCTTATGTAAACAGTCTTTGTGGTCAAACATATTGACGTTGTTACTATCACGTCTCAATTGGTTATTATTCAAAACAAATTATTTACCTATAATCGGATAAAATGACACTACGCATTCCTTTATATTGTTTTGTGTAAGTAATTTATATAGGAAAAGTCAACAGAAATGCGTGCAGCTCAATCTAAACAAAAAGATTTTTATAAGGAGAAATGCACGTCTTGTGAAATCCCTCTTACGCATCGCATTTCACATAAAGATATCTGGAATAAAATAATAGCTGATTACCTACATTTTCCTGAAAAATTACTAAATAAGTAAGAGCGTCTCATTGTGAAGCATTTTTTCTTTAATATGCTTATCTGTGGTTACCTTTTAAATGCCAATAAATATGTTTACTTATTTCTAGGAATAATATTAGTGATGAATGATGAGTACTTAATATCGCTATGTAAAAATGACGCGTTTATTACTGCGCAAATCATAAGATTCATTTTACACTCCTTGTTTGCCCAAGAAATTTTAATGCACTTATTTATTGAATCACATAAATAAATTTTATTTGGTGGATTGAATTGGATCTGGTAGATGATTGAAATTTCGGTAGAATATACCCTTTTTATATTCAAATCAGCTAATAGCTTCTACGATTCTGCTATTCGTACACGCAGAAAAATGGTTTCTTGCATTAAGCAAACAGATTTTCTTCCAAAAATTAGTCTCTATTCAAGAAAATATGTTTATTTCAAGACTATAAAAATGTATGATAAAAGAAAATAATTTTCTTGAAATTTTATTTGGGTTAAATAAATATTTTCTTATCGACAGAAAAACGTTTCTTTCAAGTAAATCATTTAGTTTTAAGTTAAGAAAATAATCATATTAAAAGTAGGAATGAAAAATGGTCCAGATTTCACAAAGTTCTATTGAGAAATTAGGCGACCAGTTTCGTGTTCAAAAAACACATCATCAAACCAGCTATAAGGATATCCCATAAAAGAAAAATTACAATAATGAAAAAAAAACTAAAGTTAATAATTAAGATTAGGAGCAAGTAAATGAGCTAATGAAAACGTTTCTTTTTTATAGGTTACAGTATAATTAAATTATTTCTTTAATAATGTAATTAAATATGGATTACTTTTATGTAGTTTAATAATTAATAAGTTAATATTTAAGTTTCTTTATCCCTTTATTATTATTGTTATTATTATTATTATTATTATTTATTATGTATTTAAAAAACTATAGTTAAATTCGTGCATGTAATAAACAGTAATAAAAAGAAAAAAATACATACATATTACATTAACCGGTATCTTTTGAAAACGTTTATGAAACGTTGTACGTTAAAGGTTATATCATTGTATAGGTAAGTATGGTAACTGTATTCCGGTTCCGTCGCTACTACCTAGGACGGCATGACTATAATTTGGAACTAGGTGGCGCCAGGTAATATTTCAGTAGCTGTTTTTGAAGATTAGTGGCACACACTAAGAGATATAAGAGCAATGTTGTCAGGAGCATTAAGCTTTAATGCTTTTCTCTTTTAATATTGTTTTTGCTGGTAATGATTCCATCAATACCACCAGCAGCTATTTATATTAGGATTATCTTGGTTATTGTTTCCAGACACTTTTTTCATGTCTACTTCTACATTAAGTTCACTTTTGTTTGAACATTATTCTGCAGATAACCTCTACTTTAACTTTTTTAAAATCACAAGCAATAGGAATAATTTACTGCATTATGTACGCATATAATACATATATAGTAGTATCGAAGAGAATTTTAACCACTGGGCTAAAATTCTACATGTCATTATCAAATAGTCATCAAAATTGCTAATTGTTATTTGTAAATAACAGATTGTAAACTTCGTAGAACAGGGGTGATGCATTGCCCCAGCCACCCCATGTTACTAAGTTAAAAAGTTATCAAGCGAAAGGTTAATCAGAAAATAACCGATACTTACCTTGTATGTGGTAGCACTGTGAATTCTACAGATATCCGGAGATATCGTGTACGCAAACTCTAGTCATGGAGTCCAACGGTTTCCACTTCTTAAAAGTACCCAGCGTTCTTAAATACCTACCCCCTAAAGTCCATAATCTAGCATTAAAATCTGGCGCTGGCACTATTTTTAAGAATAAAGAACGAAAAAAAGGAAGTTAGTATGGCTGCCAAATCACTGCTTTATGTGAGGTTTTTACGTGACTAAGATCTTCGGCGTATCGATGTAAGACATAGCCGAAACTAACATCCTATGGCCTCGATAGCAATTCAACGGCCTGGGTTTCAACTGGCCGCGATTTGCCATCTTGGCTTTGCCTTCGAAGAGAGCCTTCCACAAGAAGGGGAAGATGAGTCTGTACACCGGCATGCAGACGTGAATCTTGTCATCATCCGGAAGCGCAAAGTCCTTGATCGGCCATGTTTTGATGTAACCGTTTGTGGTAGCTAAATTAGGAAAATATGGAAACTGAATTTACTTCAAGATTCATTTAACTTGAGACAAAATATCAGAGCGAGTCAATGATATGACAAAGTCCATTTATTCTCTACACAATCATGAAATGATGGTAGGTGCTTCAGTAAAGGTGGCAAAATCTTGCAAAATCAATATACCTAAGGCAATGTTTAATTTGCTTCAAATTTAAAACGTGGCATAAAAATTGTCAAATTTATTGAAAAAGCAAGCTCCTGGACAAAACTAGCGCACCATAAATATATTCATGAAAATAAAGTTAGACTAAATTATAATGAAATATCACTTTACTTTAAATCATTAAACACTTCTTTTGTTGAAAATGAAAAACATTTAAACAATCGAAAGCAATGGAATTAATGGATCCAATGTGACGTTAGCAGCTTGTAGGTCCTCCTCAGCTTCTAATTACCGTATTCATACGCCTTGGCATGCTGGCAATTAATTTTCACTGGTATCCTGGGGAATACGCTCCCATTCTTCGATTACTACATCCACCAGTGTGGTTGACAGGTGGGAGTTTACGACCTTGGACCTTTCTTTTAAGACGTTATAAAAAAAATGTACGCATATGTCGTACTGTTTTAAACAAGGTAAGTACCATCAATAGTGTTGATATAAATGATATGCATTTCAAGAATTCTAAGTAAAAAATGCTTTATTTTAAGAAAATGAAGCTATTGTTTTATGAACAATACCTAAACGCTTTCTGGAATGAAGAAAACTATTTACTATTCTTAAAAAAGTATTGTTTTATGTTATAATGGCTATTTACTTCTACTAAGAATCCCTTTCTTCAAATCTTCTACAAGATTTTCTTGAATCAAGTTAACAAATGTCTTAAACGAAGAAATACAATTATTTAATTACAAGTATATATTTCTCTTAAGTGGAGAAAAAAAACGCTAACAAAATATTTCTTTTGATTTAGCTGTGTTTGCTTCTACCCTTCAATTAACTTAGATTCTTTTCTGGAGAACTCTAGGAATTACATTCTGCTTTCTAGTAGAAATCGGATCTAGATTTTCTCCAAGAACATCTAAAAAAATAGTACTTAAACATATAAATACAAGTAAAATAAGCCAAATAATTGCACAGAAGCCTAGTAGAAAGAACTTTTTATAGTATTAGTAAGTCTATATCGCTTAAACAAATAATACTATCTCCATTTTAGGAGCTGTTTAAAATAATCACCATAAATTTGGTATCAAAAGCAGACAAAAACAAATCAACGAGAGTAGTTATTCTAAGTACACGAAAAATTTGATAAATAATGTGTGCTACATATCTAAGTGAATCATATCCCGTTCCAATTTTAATTGTAGCTTTAATTCTGAACCATCTGGCAGCTATAAGACGCTTTTTACGTCAAAATACAGTGGATGTGGTGAACAGTAGCCACGACAGGGAGCATAAATTCTCGTGATTATCGAAGGTTTCTGCAGCAGCCTACCGGTTGGGTACGGGAGAAGTGAACGGAACGTACCAGACAACTTTTACATCTAACGCACGGCACGGCAGGTCAAAAGCAATAAAGCCGAGGAGATGGTATATACAGGATGATCCTTGATTATGCTAGATTACTATTTTTGTTTTTCCTTTTTTAAATTTAAATAGTTTAGATGCTTTTCAATGATATGGAATCATTAATTTGATGTAATTTTTGGCTACCAATTGCTGTAGTGACAGTAGGTAAGCACATAATAATAACATTTATTCTCAATAGCAAAGAAAAAATTACGTCGTCATAAAACGAAAATGTTACAACTTATTGTAAATAAGCTACTAAACATGATCCAAATAATGAACTATTTACTGTCTTTCACATATATCTAAATACTCACTTACAAGTGTATAATGCATCTTCTAAAAGCATTTTTTATTTCAAATTTAATGGTTTACCTATTTAAATGTAGTAACCAAAACTTTAAAAAAATCTTACCCTGATATACAACATTCGTTTGTATGTGATTTAGTCTGCTTTTCAGAATTTAAAGAGATTACTTAAATTTTGTATTACACCCGTGTCTGTTTCTACAGACGTTTGTTTTTATATATTGGAAGCTATTTAAAAACCGGCTTACAGTGATCGCCTTAGTCAAACACCACTTTCTTCTCTTTTTTGACTTATAAACAGTCCATTTATTTGTTTAAGATGAATCTCCTCATAGTGGTTTGGGTAGTTTGGGTGATATAGATTTAAGACAGTTCTTTCCTCCACTACTTTGATTCTGCTGGCAAAATAGTGGTATTCAATCCTTTGCAAACTTGCTCGGTGTATATATTCTAATTTAAAGCAGAGTACATATAGATAAACATACACCCAACAACTTCACGCACTGCTGGTAATTTCCCTTTACATTGCATTAATTGTCTTCGTCTTCTAGTGAATTGAACGAGGGTAGTCTGAAAAGTTTCCAGCCTCACGCAGAAACAAGTATTTTTTGTCAAATTTATTTCCCAACATAGTCTCTTTACCTCCTTTCCTCTCTTAATTTTCATGTTCCTCGATTCTCCTCTCGCCTTTCCTCTTCCCTTTCTTTGCCACTCTCTAGAACGAATGTCTTGCATGCCTCATCACTCGCTACAATGTGTGGGTCAGCGGATTTTCATTATTCGGATATTTTTTATAATAATATGAATCAATTGTTATAAACAATATGTATGCATTTATATATTTTTTTATTTTAGTCATATTATTGGTTGTAAAACTGTTGGACAATAAACTGGTATTATTGTTATTACTATAAGTCCATACACTTTTCCCGGCAATGCTCCCGTCCCCTTATTCCGTCCAAATAACAGCTACCATCTTGTTCTGCAAAATATGCGTTTACAAACGTGATGGCCTCTTTATGCGATAAAAATCTGTGCTCTCCAAGAGAAGCTGCGAGTCTAAGAAACAGAAAAAAGTCTCTGGAGGCCAGATCTGGTGAATAGGCTAAGTCAGGGGTTCCCTAAGTATGCGCCGTAAATAGTAAACAGGGGCGTCGCGAGGCACTCCTGCGAACGCGGGTAGACATAGCGGTCTGGAAAATTCTTGAATGAACATTTCGAAACGGCTTCGAAGCTAAAGGAAGTTTCTAGAACATCTAGACTGGATCGTTCCCGTAGCTTGTAGAACTTTCTAGAAAGATGTGGAACATTCTCGAAGCACATAGAATATTCCAGAAAACCTTCGTGAAGTTTATAGAACTTTCTAGTAGAATTATGTGGCATACTATCGGGCATTGTCGAAGTTTCGCAAAAGTTCTAAGTAGGTGGGGCGGCTAGAATAAATACTGCACCACTTCGGCGAACCGGTTCAGTTCCTAAATAACAATCGAAGAGTAAACATCTGAGAAGAAAAGTAAACGGTTTTAAGACGTCCGCTACCAGAGGAGCGCCCGCTTTGTGTTTTCGTAGAGTCGACAGTTAAAGTAGAAGTAAACAATGAAGAGAGACTGCAGTGTGTGCTCTGTTTAATAGTCCTAGCGCCCGAGTATGTGCTCCCAAACAAGCTAAAGCGACATCTCGAGACCAATCACTCTAACATGGTTGAAAAATCTCGCGAATTCTTTAATAGCAAGTTGCAAGATTTACAAAAGCAAAAAATTATTCAAAAGCAAAAAAGTGTGTTTACTAAACAAGGCTCAATACCAAGCAATGCAGTGCTAGCATTTTTTAAGGTCGCATACAGAGCGTCGAAGTGCAAAAAACCTGACACCTTCGCAGAAAAACTTATTCTACCGGCTTGTTCCTAATTTCAAAAGTTCCTCTGCCCAACCACACATTAGTCGAAAAATCCATCATATAGCTCTGGATCTCAATGAACAATTAATAGAGAAAATGAAAGGCACGGAATTTAGTCTGCACTTGATGAGGCTACTGGCAGTAACAAAGACTTTGAGTTGTAATAAATTTTTGTACAGAAACACCATCATTGACCGACACAAACGACTGTTAAACAACTACTGATGGTCCAACATGGCTGACATTTTCAAAAATATTTTTCAGCACATGCGCAGTTATATTACCAGAATATTTTTGACGAGTAATGCCAACTTCATGGTGAGACCTGAAGCTTTTCAGACTACCCTCATCGGTCCATTCGCATTGAACCATTTTACTACTCCACTGATGTTGTTACTTATCTGAATACCTGATTCTGGAACACTTCTGACTTGGCATAATAGAGTAGTGTCGTTTTGCAAACAAGGTAGTTCTGTAAGCAACTTTGGAAATTGGGAACAACCAAGGTTGTATCCTTGTGTGAGACCTTTTGTTATAAAGACATCGCTTAAACTCTTAGAGTTCATTTCCACAATTTACTTTCTGTTAGTGAAGTACAATATGAAAAGCTGTAACATTAAATCTCTTATACTATATAATTTTAATTTCATTAACAGAATTTCTTGATCCTCATAATTAAACTCTTAGATCCAGTAACATTGTTGACGATTCATAAGATTTATCAAAGCTCTCCAAGAATACATTCTAGACTTTAGCGGGCCGATGCTAAGACTGTCAACCTCTCCTTTAGGTGTACAAATATTAAGTTCCGGTCATAACAAGCTTAATAGCTCGGAAACCCCGTTGGGCCGCTCAGCATACATACAAAAAAGCGTTGGATTTTTTATTTTTCATTACAATGGCTGAAGCAAATAAATAATGTGTTTGAGGATTTTTAAAAAGCATAATATTAAACTCCCTTAGAACAAGACAGCACTGCAATAAGAAAAATGTTTAATATGGATAAAGCTTTTCTTAGGAAATAATGAGAAAAATGAAAAGTACAGGTAGTAATTGCTAGCTGCCGCTATTGCATCTGCCATTTTATGAAAGCCCAAGCGTACAGTTTGCTGGGGAGGAATATTCATTTAAGGCAGGTAATAACATTCTTTCGAAAACAAGGTACAGAAACAAAATCAATACAATAAAGAGAATTTGTCGAGGTTTTTACCAAATAGAATCACCTTACGAATTGGTAAAGACATAAAATGCAATTCATGACTGGCAATTTCTATAAAATTCATGTGAATAATGTGAATGCATTGAATAAAATAGAATACCTTCATTCCATTATCGCTATATGGAAAGCGGAGACAGAAACAAGGACATTCAATGGAATTTCTTTAAACTAAACGTACACATGTATTTAGATATTTTCAAAGAATTAACTGTTCGCGTAAATCAACAAAACTTTACACATTCCGGAAAGCGTTGATTTCTTTGAACTGAATGATATAATTTTCTTCCCAGATTAAAGCTTTAGTCATGATGGTCATTAAGATATTTTACATTTTTTTCTTCAAATACGGTTGTTTTAATAGAAGGAAATAATAACTTGCATATGAACTTTTAAAATGGTATGGGCCAACGTATCAATTATATACTAAAGCTATAATCTTTTTGTGGACTTCACTAAATATGTTACTTTACCTTAAATGTAGTCTTCATAATCAATTGTTTATTCAACTTATTCGAAATATATATTTAAGAAATTCCCTTCAAGTAAATTAGAAAAAAAAGGCATTCTCAAGAGTACAAGAATTCTTTCCAAATGGGAATACCCCCTAGTGTCTGTATGGATAGAGAATTGTTGATTACATTTTAATGCAAATAAATACTTAGGCTTACAAAGGTCTCCACTTACCCGCTTGTGCAAACATTTTGAATACAATGAACAGCAAATAATGTTTGCTCGTGAAGTTATTGTTAGCTCACTTTAAAGTAGTTGTACTCGCTTGTTATAAATGGTAGGAGTTAGTGATCATGAGTACCCAACCACTTACTCTAGACAATTGGACAGAGCAGATTGATAGATAAACACTACGTTTTTAATTAGTCCTTAG